>OY728131.1:407830054-410330054 GCA_963277665.1 Viscum album
CAAAATAGAAGAAAGTTAAAACTTTGTATTTATTTTTCATTAAAAAAAGTGATGGCTTGTAGAGGAAGCCGAAACTCAAATAATGGTCACGGCGGCGGAGAAGTCGTTGTCGCCGCATATGTACGGAAAGAAAAACATTCCCTTTTTGTCGTTTAGTAAAACGCTTTGTATAAAAAAGATTCCTTTTGAATAAACGTAAATGTCAAAGGGGTTTATACACCGTATAAAAGAATTTTGTGTATAAAACCAAATATTCCTCAATGAAAGGAGATTGAGACGAAGTCCTTAAAAAGATCATTTTTAAAATAAAATAAATCTATTATGTGTGTTCACTATAAGTACACGTAAAGAAAGTAAAAATACAATATAGGAAATAATAATATCCTTACATAATTTGAAAGTAGGAGATTAACCCAAAGAATGGAAATTGGGTTAAGAAATTCCCTTACCTTGCGTCCTGTCCTGACTCGACCGTTATTTAACCTCCTGAATAATAAACTAGAGTTAATTTCAATTTACTTAAGAACCTTTTTCATGTTAATTATTCCTTTTATATCCCTTATTACCATGTTATGAAAATTATGTAATTATTTAAGTTTATAACGGTCATTTTGTCGATCTTAGGTACTTGAGTCAAAAAAAAATTCTTATAATTACAATTTGTTCATGTGGTGATATATCCATTATATCCAGAATTATATTCATGATATAGATATCATATTTCTCATATATATCCAGTATATACATTAATTTATAATATTCCATATAGTTTAGAGGTATGAAATGAAATGCCCCGTTCATGGAGACGGTAAGTCATACGTACGCATGAACGCTACTTTCATTTCTATTTCGTATTTAATGAAATCATAATGATATAAAGGTAGATTATAATTCCAGTATAAAATCATATATAATATCATTTACTCCATCCTTTATACATCCCACATATGGTATTAACGATTCAAATCACTTTGAGGGGCCGGTAGTCCGCACTTCCTAAAATGAAAATATCACGTTTACCCATAATGGAAACAATAAAGGTATGCCAAAAATGAAAAATACAGAACCTTAAGTAAAACATAAACATATTATATATCATTTATAAATAGTGTTACATCTTAATGGCCACCTTTGAAGGTGTTTTATGAGTGTTGAATAATCATCGTTCGTGAGGCATAAATTCGCCATCCACAGAAACCGTATGTTCTTTAACCATTAGATGTAGGTGTGTTTAAGTGTAGCTCGAATACTCATTATAACAACATCCTAGTATATTGAGGATACTGTTGTTGTTACAAAAGAAAGTAATAAAAAGAGTTTAGTGGTTTGGATAAGCAAAATAAAACAAAATAACATAAGAGAAGACATTACCTTAAAATTGGGTAACTATTTTGATTTGAGCCAAAGGCTTCCTTGGGAAGAATTCTGCCCAATGTGAGGCTTCTAGGAGTAAGGGAGGGACGTTGGGAGAGTATTTGGGAAGAGTTTGGCAGAGCCAAAAGGCTTTTAAAGTGTGGGTAAGGTGGTAGAGGTGGGGGCCTTTTATAAGAGGATAGGAGGGGCACTCTTGGAAAGTATGGATATTTTACATTATTATACAATTATTTTCGGATTCTAAAGGTCCCAAACTTATATAATTTGAGGCTAAGGTGATAAGGGTTCGAAATATACCCATCCAATAGTCTTTGGACAAGTGTATGCCTTGGAGTTTACATTATCTTTTCATTTTATTAAAATCATTAAATAATGAGGTCATCGCTGCATCATCATGATGTCATAAATAATTTCATTTATTTAATGTCTAAAAATTATAAAAAAAATACTATTATGTAAGAAATATTTTTAGATTTCCAATGATTATTTATAGTCAAATATATGACTTGTATAACCCCATGTAAAATTTGTTTTAGTATAACATTTCATGTTTGTGTCATTTTTTACTTTAACATTAAATAAATGGTATTTATGTCATTTTCCAACTAAAGTGGCTCCATGGGGTCCCCAAGTTGACCCATGGATTTTCTTGGTCAGCCATGGCACATCCAATGCGGGTAGTACATGTGTCAAGCTCATCTCATATTATTAAAACATTATTTTTACCTTAAACTACACTAATTACCTCTAATCGCGATTAAGAACTTAAAAGTTACTATTCACCAAAAAATTATTTTAATCTCATTGAACCACATTTTACTTCTTCATGACAACCATGTATTTCGGATTTTTTAAATTCAAAACACAGAAGTGGTAAAATTTCATTTAAACGAAAAATCAGTTTTTATAAGTACCACTTAGTGGTTTCACTATTCATAAAAAATTGAAGTTTTTCAGAAAAATCCCAAAAATTCACCCTAAGCTATAATTGATATTCAGAATCAAAAAATGATGTATATTTTACAAAATTCAAACATATAAGTTTCATTAATTAATTTTATAATTAATTCCCACTGTCAACAACAAATAGCGTGTATTTAAGAAACAATATATATCAAAAGATTGACCATTGTTTATGTCCAAATTCCAAGTGAAATTAATTATAATGATCACCATTGGATAAAATGGTAAAAATATATTATAATTATACTTTAAAACCACTAAATAGTATAATTTTTCACTATAAATTATTTTGATTAAAAAATTTGTTTTATGTATTTTTCACTATTTATAAAAAATTGAATGTTCTCAGAAAATTACAAAAAATTCAACTTAGGATAATTTCGATATTCCGAATACAAAAATGAAGTCCATTTTGAAATATAAAATTTATATAATTTCAAAAGGTGGGTATTACTATTCATAACGGCTACTTTGATAAGTTGCGGTGTGTTAGAACTCGAAGTTGCGTACAATGCAAGCTATTAAATTATTGACTGAGAAACGTATTGTGGAAGCTTGGGGTGTTACAGTCAAGATGAAACGAATTTCTCTTATACCACATTGTAACATCTCAGTTCCGGGATCCTCTTAGAGGTGCCCCGTACCCGGTTGGTCACATGTCCTCATGCGCATTTCCCTGAATGCCCGAGGCTATTGACTAGATGCGAGGGCCTTGAGTGTCATAGTGGAGAAACAATTCCCTCATTGGCATAGTAACATAGTGGAAGTAATACATATATACAATTGTATAAGTAGTAATAATACCATAAAATAGTAAACATAATAAGACTGGAAGTAATAACAACTGAGCACATTAAACTATATATGATGCATGATACATATGTCTAGGAAATCATCAAAACAAGTCACAATGATGGAATCAAATTATAAACCAATGTAAAATGAATAGAATGTAAACATCCCCATAGCATCACAAGCTTCAGCTCAGTCCCATGATCCCCAGCTCCATTGCAATCAAGTCCTTGAAGTAGAAGGGCTCTTGCCATTATCTAGACCTGCAAGAATATAATCTATTTGGGCCAAAAAGTAGGACCCAAACAGGTTGTGAGACGAAATACCACTATACAACCACCCAATAATCTATGCCTAACAGTTAGTGAATATATATATGGAAGACTATAAACAAAATAAAGATTAAATCAAAGAAGTACACATAGTAACAATCCTACAAATTTAATTGCATTAGTTTTCATATACCATGTAAGTTGCTAATCAAAATTAGGTAACCCTCTGGGAAGTACTCCCATCCTCACCAGTTTGGTTCAAGAAAACAAACACAAGAAACCTCTCAGAAGTACGCAGAGTCTATCCCCTCCGGTTTAGCTTTAGCACAGACACTATGAGGAAGCACTAAACATCCAATTCACCCTATGGATAGCATCAAGGAACTACCGACACTTAGAGGGAGAACTTATGCCCACCCCCCTATGGTCTAGAAATGTAATATTAAAACAAACAATCTGGAGAATCCCTCAACGTCCATTCACTGTATGGTCTACTACACAAGGTTCTCACATACCTGAGTAATCCAGTCATGAACAAAAAATATGTGGAAGACAAATTAAACCACAATAACTACTTTTCTAAAAAATCTATAACATCTCATAGCTAGTAAGACAATAATCACTCCATCCTAACAATACTAGTAATGGGAAGCAAAGCAGAAACCTAACAGGCAAAGCTAGACCAAACGGTCAGAAACAAGAAAACATTGGAACAATGTCCATAGCATGGAAAATTTAACCCTATTAACTACAACTAATCTCTATTAGAAGGAATATGAGGTAAAAACAGGTCTAAAACCATAAATATGCAATACCCTATTCTTGGGTATTGGGCACTTTTGCACATAAAATTCAAAGAAATTCTATGGAAATGAACAAACCACCTACCTCAATGTTATGAGTTCAATATACAAGAACCTCAAGCCTTGAATATCCCTAGACTTCCGTAGTTCTACAAAAACTCTTATTAAGTTCAACTGAATATATCTTGAAAAAGAGGAGAAATCAAGGGATGAAGTTCTAGATGATGTAAAAACTCAGCGATGTGATTCCAACACACTCGATGATGATGGATTCAGAGAACGGACAATGATTTGTGTCTCCGAGAAAATCCAGGGTTGTACAGATGGTACAGGAAGAAATAGTTTGGGATGTAGTGTGTTATGTTTGTTAGACGCGACCCCGGTCCGTTTAATGAAGGAAAGGCAAGTACACGACATGTTATTTAAAAGTAAACAATGTCTAGTTTCTTTTTCTAATCAATCTACAACACCTCATAGAAAGTAAGATTATAATCACTCCATCCTAACAATACTAGTAATGGGAAGCAAAGTAGCAACCTAACAGGCAAAGCTAGACAATACAGTTGAAAAAAAGAAAACATTGGAACGACATCCATAGCATGGAAAAGATAACCCTATTAACTACAACTAATCTCTATAAAAAGGAATATCAGGTAAAAACTTGGTTAAAACCATAAATATGAAATACCCCGTTCTTGGGTATTGGGTACTTTTGCACATAAAATTCGAAGAATATCTATGGAAATGAACAAACCACCAACCTTAGTGGTATGAGTTCAATATACAAGAACCTCAAGACTTGAATATCCCTAGACTTCCGTAGTTCTACAAAAACTCTTAGTAAGTTCAACTGAAGATATCGTGAAAAAGAGGAGAAATCTAGGGATGAAGTTCTAGATGAAGGAAGAACTCACTGATGCGATTCCAACACAATCGACGATGATGGATTCAGAGAACGGACAGTGATTCGGGTCTCGGAGAAAATCTAGGGCTATACAGATGGTACAGGACGAAATAGTTTGGGAAGTAGTGTGTTATGTTTTTCAGACGCGACCCTGGCCCGTTTAATGAAATAAAGGCAAGTACACGACATGTTCTTTAAAAGTAAACAGTGTGTAGTTTACTTTTTTGGCCTCTAATTTAGGCAGTCTCTAGTTCCCCACACATGGCCATGTTCTTAGCCATTACATGGCTAGTACATGGTCACTTACGGATACTGGTTAAACGAATTTTACTTGAAGTATACAGCGTGTACTCCAGCAATTTCCGGAAACTCCTCTTTTCACAAAAACAACTAGAAAATAAAAATTTTCCAAAAAAGAAGATCTGGGTTCTTACAGTGATCTATATGAAGCAACAAACAAGAGACCATGAATTAAGGGTAGTTGTACAAGGGGTTTTATCTTCAATAAAAAATTGTTGGGATAAGTCCCTAAAAGAAGCTTCCTAGTGCGTAGAGGATGAAACTGATAAATGAGACATGGTCATTACTGAGAAGATGAAAATCATCCATTTCTAGTATGAAATGATCATTATTCATGAAGTGATTTCTGAACTTTATTATGAACTTAAAATCTCAAAGAAAACTATATTTGAGTATCATGGCCTCCATGACATGGTGGAGGATGATAAACATGTAATTTTTTGACTTTTCCAATACTTTTGTATTCATAGGAGAGACTTTGATATGTGGAGCTTCCTCCTTCTTAAAGCTATCAATGAAAAAAATAATATATAATTTATATAAATTTGGGTAGTTCTAAATTATTTATGTTATGCATAAAATTTCATTTACATTATGAATTATGGATTAAACATGATTCACATCCTTTTTATAATATCATTTAATGTAAAACTCATGGATTTAAATGCTTAAACAACATTAACATTTTCTTGAGGAATTATCATAAATTCACACCAACTTGAGATTCCAAATTAATATTCCTTCACTAGTGCTATTGAGATCACCTAATTAAAAAGGTTTATTTTTTTAGAATTTATTACCCAAAGGGAGAGTTCTCTAATTTTTTAGCCGATATCAGTGGATATAGTTAGCGTAGGTTATTGTTTCTAGGAAAAAATGACAATCCCTACATGGTTGGTAACTCTTTCTTTTATAATTCCCTAATTTTTACTAAGATTCATATAGGGTATGTCATTATAGGATTAGATTTTTATTTCACATTGGTACCCCACTTATTAGTTTTAAAACTAATGAATTTTTTCCCTTTCTAATTCATGAATGCTTAATGTTTTCTAGAGCACAAAAATCAAATGTCTGGTGGGAAAAAAATAATGATTTCCTAGGAAACCCTTATTAGGTTCCCAACCTCGAAAACATCATTTCACTTTTTATTATATATTTTAAGGGCCCATGAAATGGATAATTATTGTTTTTTGGTTTAGAGTATTCCAGCTCAGACCATATATTATTGGAAATTTAGAGTCTCCTTGCACATTATTTTTTTGATGGTAGTTTTGAGTCAAATACCTCTATCATTATACTATTTATAATATACCAATTTTAAAATAATATTATATATTAATTGTAATATCAAATGGTATGTAAAATTTACATACAGTATAACATCAGGTGGTAAGTATGTCTTCCATGTAATTAAATTTCATGTTGTAAAGACATAAAATTACTACACTATTTAATGTCATTCTTTTAGAAAACAAAATAATTTACAGTTTAATGTCCTTATATAAGAACATAAAATAAATTTCAATTTATTTTCATACTTCTAAGATATTATATATAAATATGGAATGGGGTAGTCACACATGCGATTACCCAAAACAACAGGAGGTGTTGAGATCCCCCATGGTGTTTCTAGGATTCATGAAGATTCACTTTTCATTCAAATAAAGAGAACATTTCTCTAGTTAGTGGGTCACAAGACCTTATGCATGAGCCCATAGGGATTATATGCATGGTCATGAAAAAAATGATCTCTTCATTATTTTATGGGTCTTGAATATATTGGAGATGATATGGGTGGATGGAAAGATACTAGGGAAGTTGTTTCCACCTTGGTAATTAATGTTTTGGAAGAGTAATTAATAACCCAAAAGATTGAGTCAATGAATATGTAATGGGGAAGATATGTCGACAGTGACCCAAAAAACCATGAGGTGCAATATTACAAGGGATCCCAAGAATCATTATTAAAACTTTAAAGTAGGATATAAATTTAATATGTTGGTATATTACCTTTGGTAGAAGCCCACAAGTCTTATATTCATGATTATGTAATGGTGATCCATATCCTATTCCGAGGGCCATGATAGATGTACGAACACAATAATATTTGGAATATTCAGTGATGTATGTATAAAAGTACTGTCCATATAGGGTTCTTGAACCATAGGGAATATTAACTATTGGCTTTGGAAGATCGAAAACTATTCCAGGTGGTTTTGAGTCCTAGGGTGTGGGCCATAAAAAGGTTTGAGAATGTATTGTTGCATTAATACTTTGAGAATGGGTACAAAAAATACTGAAAAAATGTTAAGGATGCCAAACCCACATGAATTTTTGGTTATGAAGATTGTAAATCATGGACTAAATTGCTCAGTTATTAATGATTATAAGGGAAAATAATTTGAGGGATACCAAAAATTACACTAAGGTATTGTATACCACCATGGTGATATCATGGATTAAACTGATTGGGAAGCAGTTTTTTCATGGTAATGGCAGATTTGGTTTGTGTATAAGTGCTCATATATAGTATCCACAAGCAACTATACATACTCAAAAATGGGTCTTTGAAATATAGTTATCATCTTCTAAGGACCATGAAAAGTTTTTTTTGACCGAAGGTGATCAAATAGTGATGTTTGATTTATAGAAAACATAATATTAAAGAAGGTTTTTAGTGTCCAAAAGATGGTTCCTCTACATAGTAAAATCTTTATTATAGAAAGACGATGTGACAAAACATTATCCTAAATTTTTCTAGACCCATTATTGTAGAGAGTATGAGTCTAGTTTTTTAAAGGCCATAAAGTGGTCCATATAATCTTTTAGCCTCATTTATTTATGATATAATTTTTTCCCAAAAATCTAGAGATGAAGATATTATTGATAATAGAATTTAATTTTTTTCAGGCATCCCATTCAAGTTTTTCAACCCAATTTTTGTTGTTTCTTTCACTAGAAGATTGAGTTCTTATCATTTTGACCATAAAATTCTAAGGTTCATGGATGTAAAACATTAATGATTGTGGATTCAGTTTAATTAAATGATGTACATTGTCCTAGTATGAGAATAATGTCACAAAATACCCTAATTAGGATTTGCAGGATCAAGAGTACTCAAAAATATTTCTGGGTTGGAAAATCTAAATTTTAAAATCATGGCCCAAGGTTCTCAGGTCATGGGTAATGATATAGAACATTCAGGTTGGGGATGGATCAGAAAAAAATTTGTTGGGTTCTTCCATGTAGACTTCAATGCTCGCATAGATCAGAAATATTTTTTTTGACAATATATCATGAATTGGGTTGACAACCAGGGGCTCATATAAAAGAACCATGTTATATATGAATGACCAAAAAGGGTCCCTTGATGTCTTTTGTCCATATCCTATGTCCTTGAATGGTTGGAAGAAAGATGAGGCCCACAAGACATGACGTGTGATTTATGAGTTGAGGTTCTTAATTGATAATGAATACACCCCAAACTTTTGTTGACCAGGGTTAGGCTCAAATTTTCCCCTGATAAAGAATGATGATGTGTGATGGATTACACAATTTAATGTCATGTTGTGGGGTCATATCTATTGTGAAGTTTAATATAGAATAAAAAGGATATTTTCCTTTCAGTTTAACATCATTTTATAAGGTTGTTTTCTCATTTACTATACATTTAATATCATTATGTAACGATCTGAAATGTTCCCTATATTGGTCTAACATGTGGTTAGGGAAGGGTATTAGTATGTGCATTGTTTCTAGACCTAGGATTTGAGACCCAAGAATCTATATGTACCTTATTGTATTAGGAATAAAGTAACACATATTTTGGGATTGGGAAACAATCCATGATTCTCTAACCAATATATAGATAGGGAATGTTTCCCAATAATTGTTTTAGATGCACATATGATTGGAGATCTGAGCATCACTAAGTATCCTTTAGTGACAATAATTATGAAACATATTTTTCCTTAATACAAACAAATCCATGAAGGTATAACACATACACAGAGGGGGAATTATTCCAATTGATTGTTAAAGTTGGACCTAATATTGGAGATTAGGGAATCATTATGTATCTGGTGATGACAAGAATCAAGAAATATTATGTTTTTGAGAAACCATTTAGTTTATCATCAAGTGGTAAGGGTTTGGGAGTGTTGATGTGAAAAAATAAATATTGTGGAAGTAACCATGAATGGTGATTTGAGTATCACTATGTATTCAATAAGGGTAGGAATCAAAAAACTTATATATCTTGAATCAGATTGTCTCTACATCGGTCTGACCTATATGTAGATGGGAGAATTATACCCATTAATTATTGTATCTAAACCTAGTATTAAGGACCTGAACATCACTTCATTCCTTGTAATGAAATGAATCAAACCACACATAGTAATTAAATTGATGTGTTGTGGGGGACAAACCAAAAGGATAATGACCCCTTTATGTGAGGTTTAGAATAATGTGTTGTTTTATGTCATGTAAAAGACATCAACCATGCAGTTTATCATCATATGAACAGAAGTCATGGAGTTCATTTTATGGTCTTTTTTCCAGGACCATGATAAACTTGTCATTAGCTAACATTTCTCAATAATGAGGGGAAGGCCCTAACAAAAATATTTGGCCCATACAATCTATTCTCAGTGAGAGAAAAAATGAATTAAAAAGGATTCTCTCACCACCTAATGGAAATTGAAGTAATTTATAGGTGAATTTTGTATAATGTGGTGGTAGGGCCAAAATATGTTATCTAGGAATCTCTATGCACCTCATTGGGATAATGATTAAGCCATGTTTTGTTCTAAAGAACTCTACAGTTTGGTGTCAAGTGGTGATGCCCTAAAACATTAAATTTAACCTCACGTGGTAAGGGAAATTATTATGTTATGTGAAAAAGGCTTCAATGTTGTGGTGAAGGATGATGTACTATGACTAAGATTATTATATTGGCGTATGGTCCAATATTTAGGATCTAGGTGTTAGTACATGTCCTACAACAAAAGGGATCAATCCACACAAATTTCATTGATGGGGAATTAACTATGTGGATTCGACTCACACATAGGTACGAGAAACTTCCTCTGTATTTTGAGTAGATCTATCTCATGTGTGATATATTTTTGGAGATATGATGATTCTCATGATATTTAATTTCATTATATGAGGAAATATCCTTCTTAGTTTAATGTTATATGGTTAGAACGTGTTCTATACAATTTATCATTGTCTGGTCCAAACATATGACACTATTCATTATAACAAATTTCCACCATGAACTCCTATGTATAGTTTTAAATCATGTGTTCAGGGTAATAATAATTCCAAATGATATCCAAAAAATTCGTTTCTTATGGAATCTTGCATTGATGTGGGGGGATAACTTCTCCATCCATTGTAGCCAATGAGTAATCTCTATTATTATAGGCCTTATGTACAATATAAGTACCCTCCCACTTGGGCCCCAGGTTTGAGGTTTTTTTCACTTATTATTGTGGTTATAATGGTCAATACTAGTTCTCTTGGAAATAAAAAACTAATTAAAACTTTTTTATTAAAGGATCATGTATTCCGATTCTGATATAATTCAATGTTTTGTCATGCATACAACCTTTCCTCATCAGTAAATTAAAATTTATCCAACTTAATTTATAATTTCTCACATTAACTGTGTTTTTATAAGATATATATCTGACTTGGTGGAATCATGAATTCATTAGGTTACATAACCATGGATCAGTGCTCCATTGAATACCTATTTTCATGAGTATTAGTATTCATGGTAGTACAAAACTCTCACAAATCATGTATGCGCATCTCTACACAGGACATCATAAACATACTCTCTGTGCTTTGGAGGATATTTTATAGACTCTTATTAAGTTTCTCAATATATCAATTTTAAACTACTTTATAGAAATACGAATGGTTGGACTCAATATTTCACTCCTAGTTCAATTTTTTATTCTCATAAGGATAGATGTTTGTGGATTTTTATTTCAATGTCATTTGAGGCACTCCAAATTTGATGATGATACTAGAATTAAAATAGTTGATGAAATTCTTTGTTAAGATTTCATTGAGAGTTATTTACTAAAAAAATTTGAAAAGGAATTGTTATTTATAAGTATTTACATAAATTACTTAGTTGTGGCTTGTGGATATTTCCCCACATCATCCATTTTCTATACATAAAAAAGAAAAGAATATATAACGATATATTGCAATTTAAGGGGTTGAGGAAAGAAGTATCCATGCATCTTTCAGGATTGAAATTTCCTAGTAAACATTACATAGTATTTTATCATTTTTTTCCAGTAATAAACAGGCCCCATAATTTAGGGAGTTCTCATGGACCCAGATATATGAGCACCACATGATGCTACATGGAAATCTATTATGACAGCAAGAATCTATTTTTTCTATGAATCCGAGGTGGGTCCCATAAAAGTCACATTTATAAAGGTTTTTTCCTTTTTTATACCATCAATAAATGTAATGTTCATTTCTTTCCACTTCATCTATTATCTTCCATCTTGATCTATTGGGAGGATCCCATTTTAGGGAATATCAATTTGGGGATCCATGGAACCAATGGTGGTACAAGTACATCATGCTCTAGTAATGTGTGGATTTTTTTAACTCGTCCATCACAGAAACATTGGTTGATGATAATATCCTTCAACATGTAATTAAAATTGTTAATTTGTTCTAATTAGGTTTTTCCAGAACTGTGGAAGTGTTAGCTAGTGCATCGACCTGAGAGTTCTATGATCAAGGTAAATGATGCCATATGGGTTCAAAAGTAAATTTTACCATTCCACCTCTGACATAGTTATGGATAAAGGACAATTTAATTATAGAATATTCAGCATTTATATGCTTTACCACAACCTTAGAATCCCCATTGATGTTCAGGTAATCTATCATCAACTATATGTGTTGTTTCAAGCTAGTGACCGTGGCTTGAAATTTGGAGTTATTATTACTCAAGTCATTCAATAACGAGATATATTTGGGAAAGTTTTATTTTTTTGGAGAAAAAAGTAAATATGTATTCTAACCTAAGGGATCTTGTTATTTTCTAGCCTTATATCAATTGGAATTCTGGACATTCCTTAAAAAATCTCTCATTTCATGGGAGCATCATGGGCATAAAAAACATCACCATAATAATGTTTGATGTCCACTAGTGTTGTTTCTGGATTAGGATGTGTTGCAGTTAAATTATCGAGGGCATATCCTCTCACTTCCTTAAGTGACACAAACTAAATTTCATACTACTGTAGAATTACCACCCATCAGTAAAAACACCCATTCATCATTTGATGACTAAGGGTGTACTTGGGTGGATCAATTTGAGGAACCATGTGGACTTCACAATTCTACAAGTAAAGACTCATCTTTTTCACTATAAAGAAATATGGAAGTAAATTATTCTTGAAAAAATAATACTTGGTCGTAGTTCCTAGCGTTGTTTGAATGAGATATTATAGTTTTTCTCATTATACACATAATTTTTCTATTTGCGGAGAGTGTCAAGTGATCATTAAATGTAATCCTCATATAAGATGATAGGGTTTTTTCCACTAGTAGAATCATGAAAGGTGGGTGCATCATATATATATTAATACAATGAGAGGATTATTAAAACTACTCATCCCATTGATAGAATACTTCCATCTCCATTAGCATAATGAATGTCCGAGATTTCACAGCTAGGTTAGCTATGAAACACTGAATGTAGGTGAGGTTTCCTTGGACCCCTTTAGTTATTTGAGATTAAAAGGGGTGATTTTTCTAGTATGACACTTTTCTTTTGATATTAGAACTCAATGTAGTGGTTATATACCACATATCCAAAAAAAATCTATAATGTTACTCTAAATGTGCATTTTAGTGGGTTTATCAACACTCAGTGAAGCCAAAACATGTCAAAAACAATTATAAGATACACAAGGTGATCACATAATTCTTAGGACATGAATACCTGGTCTTAAACAAAACATTACTCAATTCATACCAATAATGGATTAAATATATGAGGCATGGATTGATTATAAGTATATCTAGTTTTTTTAATCCAAAGGGAATTCATAGTTGGAAAAAGATTCTCATAGAAGCTTTGAAGGTTGTTACATCTTCATCTTCAGGGTCCATATTATTCAAAATTATATTCAGAATACCCATATATGATGGAATGAGATTAAAATATTGTAGTTTCCTAAATAGAGTGTTCTATGATTAGAAATGGGAAGTAATATTTTCGGAAATATCGATTAAGGTATCAAAAATTGATGCATCCCCTAATCCAAACATTCATTTTCTCTGGAAGGGAAGGTTTTGGGGATCCATCATGGGTATGGATCCTCTTTGAAAAAAATAGATTTGATTAATTTTTTATCTTTTAACTATTTTTAATAGTATTATAGGGGTTCATCCTCATGTACACCTATTTGAAACATCGATTTTCATTAGCTAAGCTTCAATGATGCAATGACACTTTGGAGTTTAGTTGGGGATTATCAACATAATTTCAACATAAAACATATAGATGTTTATTTAGAAAATAAATTTTCATCACTTTCTCCTTGAGGGGAGTAGAGGCACTAATCAATCTATGGTGGGGGCCATCCCTTGTTCATAGATCCACCTTCGTAAGATCATTTATGGTGGTAGAGAATCATTCCTAAAATGTGGGAGGAGAACTCTTACATTAATCCTCTTATTCCTTCACCTCTAATTCAATATAGGCCTTTTTAGATGAGGTATAAAATCTAAGGGAATAACTATCACTATCGAGATAGATAGGCTAAGGGAAAAGTCATTGTCATCCCATATTAATAAACCCATTGTGGAGAGAATCCATAGTTGATTTTTTCAACACTTTCATAAGTGATAAGTGGAAATTCGATGCATGTGATTATTTCTATTTCCACAATTGAGTTTTTGGGTAGAACAAAATAAGTTGTGACCAAACTCCATATATTTTTAGGGGTGTTCCCAAAGCCATTGGGGAACATACCTAATATACTGTTATCCACCATTGTTTGTTTTCCATCCCCTTTATATAATCCTACCTCAGAGTTTTTGGATTCAAAGGACACGAAAGGGGAACTATCACTAAGTAGTATAATAACTTTCCAATTGATTAGGAATATAAGGAATTGTTGAAATTTTGAAGGTACAACTAGGTGTCTATGAAGATATATCCTTCTTGGAATGAAATTATATGCTATGCCTTGATGAATAATAATTAACATATTGTTAGATGTGATACTCCCTAATTTCACACTGAATCTGATATTCTCAATAGTAATTTTCTCGCTCTTATCATACCCATGAATGGTATGTGTTGTGGGAGATAAAAATCTTATAATACATTCCAATGGTTGAAGGGACATGATTGGTAAGTAGTTGATCCTAAAAAATGTTTCAATATTATCCGATTTGATTTTGATATTATCAGGGCTTTTGTAAACATATTGGGGTATAATTTTTCTCGTGATCACCTCCCCCTAATCTTACCCAATGGGTGAGATGATGACATGAAATTATGATGGTATGGTCTGCAAGTTATAAATCTCATCCACAAAAACTTTTATCAAAAACTATTCTAACCTTTGGAGGTATTTAATGACTGCCTATCCATCTTATTCTATATGATGGATCCCATCCATAATTTAGCATTTTATGTAAAAATTTCCAAATGTTTCAAAATTTTGTGGTTCTTTCAATAGGTCAGTTATTCCTGTGGTTGTGTTTCATAATAAAAAGTATTCGACGAGTTAAGATATTTGAGGTGGATGAGAACAAATATTTTACATAGGTTAAGAGAGAATCTTCTTCTAATGGTGTAGGTAACCGAGACCTTCCCTATTGACTGGGATAATCAGACAATTGAATCCCCGCTGATGGTCATGTAATATAGCTCAGTTGGGGTGACTGGTGGATGTATTTGAGGAACCTCTTTGTTTTTTATATTAATTTATTGATTTAAAAATTTATTTTCTCCATATACATCCTTATTGTAGATTTCATCATGATATTGGGTCTAAAGACACCCACATTGTTCCCTATATCCTCGACACCTACACCTACAACATCTGACTCCCCTATTAAGAATGGGTAACTCATACTCAAAGGTGTGTACGTCATTGATAAGTGTTATTCTAACTCTATTATGTTTCTAAAAAAATTGAGTTCTTATTTTAATGAAATTTTCAGATTGTAGGGTACTATTCATGCTCTGGACATTATTGGGAAGATTTCATCAAGATTCATAACATATATAGGTGTTGAATATGACTCTTCTTATTCTATATCTTCTAATATCTGATGACTAATTCCTCCTCCAATAGACATATTCGATGTATCCATGCCAGGAGAATTGATATTCATTGGTTTTTGGAGATGTGATCCTATATTGGAATGTGTTGCATTAACTATCTATTAAGTCATCCAGTTACCAAAATTATACCCATGCCTATATAGAACGTTTTTCTAATAACTTTATTCAATTTAATAGGAAACAATCACATATCCCACCAGTTCTAGGTAATTTTGCAACATTATTTTTCTAGAATAAAAAAATTCATTGGTGGAATCCGTCGAAGATGAATACATATTGGATGGTGTGACTCAACCTCTTATGGAAAGGCTATTAGTTGGGGTGATTAGTGAGGTCTAACTCATTGGTTTCATGGGCTACGGAAGTTTGAGTTGGTCATTTAATATGAAAAAAATTGGGTCATACTTATTTAAGAATAAGAATTATTTGTTCATCCATTTCTAAAATCGTGGTTGACTATAATCTATTTTCTATTATTATCAATTGCTAACTTTCTATTCCTACAACACAACAATATGCGACATGGAATTTGTGATCATCCTATGTTTTTAATGGAAACTGCTTCTATTTTGAGTGTAACTTTGACAATATATTCCTTATAGATCCTTTTGCCTTATTCATAAGAAATGAGTCAAGACATATCTCAAGTATACAGAATAGAATACTAGGAATGTTTTACAATTCTTTTAAACTCATTGTAACTCCTATATATTGTATTTGTCTTGGGGTGTATATTTATCATTTAGTAGATTTGTAGATAGAGTCCCACAGAGTTCTCTTGATGGAGGGATGCTGAGTGAATAGGATAATCCTTTACATCTAGCTATTAAGTAAAAAACCCTATCATTGTCACTCCACATACAATTTTTCTGGTTGATAGTAGTCATTTTCTGTATTGTAGAGATGAACTGATATAAGCATTGTTGATAAATGCCTTAGTTTCCTATAACAAATAAAACTGGAAAGATGTTTTTCCAAATTAGTCTAGAACTATATAAGTCTTTAAAAAACACATCATCTTGGTTACCTCTTGTGGATTTGGATAGACCATCATCGGTCCACATTGGAACACAACGTCAGTAATATTCTATTTTGGATCTCCTATACCATAAAAGGTAGAGAATGTAAGATTACTGAAATTGGGTGGGGGAAAATATTCATCCAATTATTTTGTATATTAATTCTTCTTATACCGTGCAGGTTCATATTACCATTATATGGATGCTATTCGAGCATCATGTTACTCAATTGAATTATGAAGTTCTTGATGTACCACTCTATGAGCCACCACCCATCTATAGGGAGAAATAAGGACTTGGTTAGGTGGCATCATTTTTAGCACCTTCAGATTCTTGATTCGTTGTCATACTGAGAGATCAACCTAGAGAGGGAGTGGATGCCCCAATAATGGTTGGATGTCACAATCATCTTGGAATTCCTCATTTATATTGATTGTCTACCATGATCTGGAGTATGTACCAAAGTAAATCTCCACTCTAGAAGGTGGATCAAGTCTATCCTAATATGTGAGATGAGGGATATTATTCTCAGGATGAATAATATACCAAGTTTAAATTTTACCCCCAATTATCTCTTAATTTAGTTGTATAATATTTTTTATCTCATAATTATATTATTCCAATTTCCCCTCTGGGGAATGAATTTTTTATCTTCTAGTTGATGAGTTGGATATGAACTCTTTATTCCCCTTATCATTGGTTGTGATCCATCAGAGTGCTGAAAAATCAATAATTAGAGGTGCTATGTTTTGGATTCTCCTCTTGTTCGTTATAGATGCAACCTTAGTTGGTGCATTCAGATCACCTTCTTCTTAGGATATATTCTCAATGTTGTGTCCCACTTTATTTGAAACATGATCCTCATTATCAACTACTTTTAAGGTGAATCCATTCAAAAAATATATATAAGGAAATGGTAGTAGTCCCTTTACTCTCAACACAATAGGGTGATTCTTCACTTCCTGCATCACATTTATTTTTTAGACCCTTGTCTATACTATTCCATTTTGGAATATGACCAATGTGGGGTTTTATTTCCATATCCATACATTCCTACCATCTCAAACTATGAAAAATTACTCTAAGGGATTACCCATCCAAATTTCCAAATTGTTCCATGAATATTATAGGTTTATCTTCTTTTGGGATGAATAGATGAGATGAAGATCATGGATATTTAGCTCCCATCTTAGAGAGGATAGAATACCATTAGGCTAATAATGGGGATTAAAATGCCCTATCCAAATGGGATAGGGACTATTCATGGTTGAAATTGTTATTTTTTGATCTTTTTTAGGATTTAATGATTCTAATCTAGGATTTGATGACTCGTTGGATTGTAATTTAGAAAAACATTCCCACAGATGTGTTGGATGGGTTTGATTTGGAACCACAATATATTTCTATAGGGACCACATGATTTTTGATGAAGTTGGTGATGTTTATATATATATATATATAATCCCATTTGTGCAAAATATGATTAATTGTTAAAAAATATAAATATTTATTGTATACTCTAAAGGGATGATGATATAAGGTGTGGAGATGTTTCTAGATATTCCTCTATCATGGTGGGGTGTGTTTGCTTCTGGATGACTTTTATGGTAGTTTCTACTATAGCTTACTTGATTTGGAATAATTTTTTTCATTTTTGAGTTTGGTGTAGTAGAATTTCATGATGGGATTAATTATTTAAATTATGTTATTTAAATGACCATAAATACTACTATCATGTCTGAAATGAGTTCGCATTTCTTCAAGTGGACCAGTTCAAATATATGTTCGCAGTCCTCTACCACTGTTCATTATGTGTTGGAATCATTAAAGCTGGGGAATTTCATTATAGTGACCAATCATCTCACGTGTTTCCTTATCCCCTAATTTTTCTGGAGACCATGATATTACATGATGCCAAATTTGTTGAGTTCTTCTCTTATGGGGGTTCGGTGAAGTGAAATGATCCATTCTTTCCCCAAAATGGAATAAAAAAATCGATGAGGCTTTGACGATCAGTTGATGAAGAGTTGGGATGCAATGACAGAAAGTACGCTGTAGATTGATGCTGTGATTATTCAGTTCTATGTACTATGATATAAAGATTAAAACTACATATAGTTGAAAATAGAGTATATTTATGGTATGAAGGTGAATCTTGTATCACAGATAACAAATGTTTCTTACCTTCAATTACTGTTGATTTTCCTCTATTTCATAGAATAGATATAGAATAATTTTTTTTCGCTCTCTCATCTAGGATATATTATCAATATGTGGAAAGGGTTGAGAACATGTTTAAGAGAACTTTTCTAAATAAATATATCTAAATTTCAACTTTGTATTCCACTTGGCTAAAACATAAAAGTTTATTCTTAGGGTTTCGTGAAGGTCATTGTGAGGGATTTATTATAGTTGATGGGGAAATATATATGCGCGAACCTAGTTTTTTTGGAACCTCTCTATATGTAGGATTATAAAAAGGGGGAGGATTTCCTTATTCTAGGGAGATGTCCTATTGGGGAGGCTGACCACAACAGATATTACCAGTAGATTCCCTATGATCTATCTCTATATTATTGGAATGATGAATTATGTGGTAATGATCATCATCTAATTTGGTTAAAAAGTCAATGAAACCTTGAGTTGTTGTAGATATGAACCGATTTGCCTCATGGTCAATGATATTTAAAAGTTTAGGGTTATAATACTCATTCTGCATCATGGAAAAAAATTTCATGACCTATATTTTCAGGTATTTTATGGATAAATTTCAAAATCATTACATCTAACAGAATATGTTGATAACCTTAAGATGATACAAGAGTATAATCCCACAAATGATATGCTATTGGATTATCCTAATAATCCACTTCATTTTTATAAGAAAATTATCCTTTCTATGGATGGTTTTCAGAATATTATATAAAACCCTAGCTGAAACAAAGACAAATACTAGTTCAAATATGTATTCCCTATCATAATATACCAACAGACCTCTGGAATGGTAGAATTCATAAGAGTTTAATCCCATATAGCCTCTCAAATATGAGTATTCAATCATTCATCAATGGAGGTAGGGGTATGATCCTATCATTTGTGAGCAGCTAGAAGATACCGAGTAGCTTCACTAACACAAATATGGGTCTACATCGATTCATGTGATACTATCACCTGTTGGTACTTGGTTGGAGCATCGGAATGGTCTGAATACTATTCATTATTTGAATTCATCCCATCTCTTTCAATACGGATATGAAACTATTCTAAGTCATCTTCTACTCTCACTTGGTGAGCCACTATTGAAACAAAAATATGGGAAATATCTGGAGACTTTGGAGTATGTCACAAGTATTTTTTGAAAAGAATATTCACATATCCCTATATCTTTATAACTTCTGGAATATAGTTACATAGTTATTCATATTTTTCTAGTATCTAGTGGTATTTTAGAAATTTATAATCAATATTTTAGGCCTAAAAAAATTTTATATCTAATATATAATATAATATAACTTCAACTGATTTGGAGATACAATATTACTTCTGTCATTATTCTTCATTCTAAATATGATGATTTGATTCATGTATTAAGGTAGGAATATGCTCCTCCCCAATGAATGTTACAATAATTTTCCCACATACATTCCTTGAGTGATAAGCATATGATCCTACTCACTAGGTACCTCATGAATATCCCAACATGCTTCATTAGTGTAATCGACGATATGAGCCCAATCCCGGATATGTCAATATTTTCATTCCCTATATGTCTTACATGGTTCCTATTCATGGATGTCAGAGGTCTAAATGTGTCATGTGGTTCCCTCTATATGTGAATGAGGGGATTAGTTGGATAACACTGGTGATTACAGTTGATAGGATCTATCATAGTGAATCTTGACCCGAAATGGAGTCATAGTAGAATCATTGATCCACATTCATCAAAAATAGAATGTGGTGATTTTTCTCTCTGGGGATAAGATTATAATTTAATAGGCAGTGTAAATTATCATCGTTGGTTTAAATGAAACTTTTTTGGAAAGTATAGACAGTTCAGTTCCAGCATCTAGAGATCATTATGTGCAACCTTAAGGGTTTGTACTTTAACGTTTTGGTGAAATGTATGGAACAATGCATTATATACCTGTTGTTGAAGGTGTTAGGTGGGTGAGGGAATTTTGAGACCCAAAAGGGTTTTATATGTTTAAGTGTCTCATTAATTTCCACCAGATGAACACCTGGTCATTGGATGGGTATTGATTGTGAGAGTAGTATCTATAGTCATGATGAAAACAAGGAACAAGTTCAATAATCCTAGAATTATCACAGTCATGATACATTCTAAATCAGATATGGACATGTAAGAAAATTTACATTTTTAATTATCAGTTAATCAATTTTTCCCTCATGGACTCACCAAAATAATGATGGGATTATTTCATGAGAAATTCAGTTACATTTGTTAAATAATATTTTTTATTATTTTGGAGATTTATCTCAACTGCACCATTTTTGTTTGCATGGAATATGCAATCAAAATGGTCTAATTCATGGTAAACAAATCATTTTGTTATTTGGAAAGGTTCACATCAGGATCACCTTTTTTTCAAGGTATATGCAATCAAAATAGACCATCACATGGTAAATTAATCATTTAGTTATTTGATTGATTGATGTTAGGTTAACCATTTTTTTTCATGCGACGTGAAAACAAAATCATCTGATTCATGGTAAAATAGTCATTTTTTATTAATGTGATTCATGATAGGTTAACCATATTTATTTTATGTGAAAGAGGGTTTTGGGAGATCCTAATTATTTATTGTGAGGGGAGATTAATGTTCTATATTATACATCATTTCAGGATCACCGTGATTGAGTTTCACAAAATCTCCCAATGATTCCCACATTTATAACTGAGTACAAACCTAATTTCCAAATGTAATTTATCAATTGAGGTTTCAAACCAAATCAAAATTTTGAACTCACATGGGACAAGTGGATGGTATTTTGGGATGACCACACCATTTTGGAATGAATTGTTTCTTTTTCTGAGTGCCTCTTATGGATTTAAGATATATTCGTGAATCTCAACCTAATCATGGGACCAGTTACTCTAAAAATGATATAAGTGTTGATACCTTATACGTGTAATGGGTGTTCTACTAAGGATTCCACTTATATATATATGGGGTTTTTAATATCCATCCAATTAAATTGTTGATGCATATAGTTTTAAGCCATATAACCTAGAACACTATAGTTTACTACTATCCAAGAGAATATTAATATCTCAAGGATGAGATTAAACAATTACGAGGTGTCCTACATATCCTACTTATAACAGGAATGAAAATCCTCATAGTTCTTTGGACTTATTTATTTTAACATCATGGTCAAAAAATGTATATGAGGTAACATTGTTCATCAATTATTAAACTTGATCATCCTAAAGGCATCCTACATATTAGGTTTTGGGTCTCAATAAGATTCATCATTGTTCGATCACTCCCCTTGGACATACCCTGAGGTGGATTCAATTATATGGGGGTTATCATATCATGACACTAGAGTGGTCTTAAACATTAATGTTTCCCTTTTTGGGATATTCATGATATGAATGGTATGATCATTAAAAATAAATAGGATCATGTGAGCCATGATCTGTGTGAGAAACAAGGGATATAAAATGATAATTATCATAGCATATGGATGAGGGACTTACACACTGGGATAGAACTTATGGGCAGTTTTATCTGTATATAAAACCATAGGAATGTGTACTTCATATCACATTTTTTGTTGGAATTATTGTATTCATAGTTTAGTGGAATGAATATTTGATATGTAGCTTAGGCCTTTGGAATGGGCCCAACTTATCTCGGTTATGATAGGAATTAGAGTTCTCATAGTTTATATGTATTCTCAATTTGATGATGGGTTAGGAAGATTGATAGAATTATGGGAGAATTCAGTCCCACAATGTATGAATATTTGGGATACAGGGGGACTTACACAAGGTGTGATTCCAATCAGAGCTCAGCCCTTGGGAAGGAATCCTTTGTATTGTGTTTGTGTAAGGAATCAAGATTATCATTTCTTATTTGGGGTATTCCTAAATATATCTACTAGACAAGTTTATCACGTTATGAGACATATTTGGGACACTTCTATGTTTTCTTCTTGATATATCCATATTTTCTTCCTGAAATGATGTGATTGACTTCCTGAAAAGTATGTGGATGTCAGGTTTTGTCTGGATTCTTAGTGGGCATGTTCAAAGGTAATAACATGATAAAGTTTATTTTTCTATGGGGTGTCTCATAATACAATTGTAATGTCTAGAGGGAATTCCACGATTATGGATTCCAGGTTTGGAGGACATCTAACAACCTATCTATCATGTTTAGAGGCTATATGATATTGATGACTTTTTCTAAGAACATCACATGTTCATGGATGACATGTCGGGAGTCCATCATACAACATGGATGTCTTTCCAAGATGACATCACATAATATGTCTCAAATGTCTGGAGAAAATTTCAAGACTCAACTGATGTACCCTACTTCCATCTCGTGACTTAGGAAACCTGTCTAGAAGACATCCCATGATTGGTTGGAATGCCCAGAGGACTTCATAATACATGGTTGGACTTCCCAGGGGGATGTATGAATTTCATTACATTTACAAAGGACATCTCAAGATCCCAATGAAATGATGAATGGGTCTCTCATAACATGTATGACAAGTCATGGTGTTGTCTCTTGACCTGGGTATGTCATCCAATGATCTTGAAGATCATCGAATCCAATTTTGTATAAGCCTCCCAATAATCTTAGTCTTCATAGTAGCCTTCATTTCATATATCCTTCAATGTTTTTTACTGTCATAATGCTTAACGGTTTCACATGGCCCAATCTGCATGTGGGACCTCTTTCACGTTATATAGATGACTATATGATATTCCTTCATGTGGTATATAGAGTGATAATGAGAAACACATATGCATGCCATATGATCCATTAGGCAATTCCCTAAATTCTACTTGGTGTAAGGCCATTGCGATCATGTGAAATTAATATTTAACAACCCACTCTATCCATCATGCGTACTTGTCACACATCACTTTTTTTAACGTGTTGAGTGGGATGGCTTTATTGGCCTCAAAACCCTGGTTATATACCACCTTAAAAGGTATGTATGTCAAAAATATGAACTGGAATTGGAGGAAGAATTTTTGTATGAAATGCTTCATATTATCTTGTCATGGGTCATCCATGGTACCACATAATAACAGTTTCCATGAGAGTGTTCCACCATTTCTATGATTATAAAACTCTAAATGATCAAATGTATTTTTCATAAGTAGGTGTACTTGTCATTGTAATTGGATAAGGTCATTTTGAAAATTCTAAGAGTATTCATGGGATCTAGGTGCCTACGAAAATTCATTGACATGATCAAATACATCTCATCTAGGATCATTTGAGAGACTAATGTGGCTATTAAAAATATATTCATGAGATGAAGATAACATTTTTGTTATCCATAACATGGTACTAAATCAGATTGTTAAAGGGGGCTCTGTGGGATCAATGGTGTTCACCCGGGGCGTATAACCACTTTCGGGTGAAGATGGGAATGTCTTCCCATTGAATGTAGTTTCAATTTTTTTTCCTTTTTATAATTCATTATCCAATAAGGATAAGAGAAATTTGTAATTATGGTCAGTTTTTTCTAGTAAAATTGTTATACTTATCTATGGTGTATCACGTGATCAATGATGGATCTTACAATAACACCCGATCATTACCAAGGAAAACCCCTCTGACTATATATGGATCTAATTGGGAATAACATAATAGAATAAACATGTCTGAGACCCTTCTCTTGATTTATCCGACATAGAATCCTGCTTTTACTGGACAATGGTGATATATTTTTAATGGATCTATGGGTTATTTCTAATAATATAAGAATATTTCATGAGGAAAAACGTAACACCCCTTTTCACAAGGCTTACACCATTAAACATGTTTATTTATCAAGGGGTTTTGTATTATTTTTCTGACTTCAAAATTTGAAGTCACTTGAATAAGATGAACACATTAGAAAACCTCCACATGATCACCAATGCATGTCCAGATTCCATTATAAGGATAAAAAGGCTTGTAAAAGGGGATCCATAGGATCATTATAAAATCATGACCTTGACATGATCTATTCCCATGATCTTTAAAGGGTCATTTTGTCACATTTCTTTCTAAATTTTATTCTATCGATGTATAAAATTTTCCTTTTTCCCATAAACTAATTCCCATGTTTCAATAATTTCTTCATTTCATGATTTTACAATTATTTCTTTGTCATAATAAATAGAAGAATCATGGTAATTGCCAGAAATAGATGGTGAAATGCTACATGTTCATGAGTGAAGTATAGTAATATCATGATTTTCGAAGATACATGAAGAGGTTAGATAAAATGATGGAGAAAATGATGTCACCTCATAATGTAAAAACCATGGTTCAATGATTCAATTATAGAGAGAAATAGAAATATGAAATCCAATTCACTAAAACATGTTTCCTTGAGGGTAATCAATATCAGAATCCACCAAATCAAATAGATCATGGGAATGATTACGCCATCACTACTATTAATGTGGATCGTGAAATTGAATATGTCAATGGACAATAACTATAAAATAAATAAATTAAAATGTTATATTTGATTTCGGTTATATGAATTCCTTTATATCCTATATGTTTTACAGAACTATTTAATCAAATACCCAAAACCATGAAGTAGTGATATCTATAAAAACACATAGTTGGGCAATGATTGCCATTAATGCGCTGTACTCTTCTCTTATTAGCATATTAGGGAATATTATTTCAAAAAATCTTATAATCATTCGCTTAGTTGAAGTCAACTCTATACTAGGAATGGATTGTCTATCAATAAATAGAGTAGAAATAAAATTTCTTTCAAAATGGAATATTTTAAAAAAATATCAAATCATCCCATCCTTCATAAAAAATTAATCTATTATCATGAATCTCCATTTATGAATCCCTCAATAGAGTGGATGATGATACCCTATAGAGAAGAATACCATTTCCAAATGGTTTACTTCAATGAAATCATAATCCTGGGATAAATTCCCACTACTAGAGAATACTCTATTGTATTTCGGGAATAATATCATAGGCTTCCACAAGTTAATGAGGTAGAGTTCTAAATAGAACGTAATCCTGGTACAAATCATAAGTCTTAATTACCCTATAGGATGTCCCCAACTAAACTAAAGAAGTTAAATTATCACCTAATAGATTATATAGAATAAGGGTTCTAACACACTTCTATATCACAATTAGGTGATCCAATGCACTTTTCCAAGAAACATACATGAATCATTGATGAAATTTAAGAAAAAATGTGTTTTTTGTGATGAAAGAAGCAAATTAATTGAATGAAAACTAATAAAAGTATGGAATATATCGAAATTATTTACAACCTAAATAACTCATTTGAACCTCTATTTACTAAACGCACAAAAGTAGTAGTGTGAAAAGGATATCATAACATGATCAATTAGGTCCCATAGTAGAGTTTCAAACATTATTATTTCCATTGAATATTTTGTTACATGAACAGTTTCTTCAAAGTGCACCAATTGATTCTTTTTTCCATGTTTTTAATTAATTTGAAAATCATTCCATGAGATCATATTGAAATAAAATAATATATCTACATTAAATAATCAACTTGCTACATTGGGGTGTAGGAGTGTTTGGTTGCATCCACAACACCTATTGTATTTACCGATTTAAACAAATAAAATGGAGAATAGTTTGAAATATATAGGTTGATGGACAAAATTATCTATGGGAAAATATCCACATGCAGAAACCCTTTACATATTTTCAAATATCAATGTTCTATGAGGATACATGATAGAATTTTGGAAAAGTATGGTCAAGTAAAAATAGGAAGGGGGAGATTACATGTCTTGTAACTGAATTACACAAAGTGAAATTCTTTTTTTAATGTTTTCATTGAGACATGAAACTGGGTTTCATAGAGTGTAATAATTTGGGGTTCAAATAAATAAATAAAATATCGAGGCGATGGGTTTTTCAACAAAACTAGAACTCATGGAAATACACTATCTGAAAATTTTTTACATATCTATTAATTCCCCACCGTTGTATGTTTTTAAAAAAATTCACATACATGGGGTTTCAAACCCTATGGTGGAAAATCCCATCTCTCTTTTCCCAGTTCATACACTAGACCCCTCCATGGAGTTTTATAGATTCCTTTAAGGAAGTATGATCACATGCTTCCATCTTTGATCCATATTCGATCTAAGAAATTATATACACCTATTCTAGAGATTTATTAGACATGTTTCCTCCCATTTATATTTTCCTTTCTATGTAATGGTATCTCCATTGTTCTAATGTACATTCTATCCCTTATTATTGGTGTGGCGGTGCCACGACATCCTCAGGTGTGTTTAGTTGTCAGGAGGATGGTGATTGGGATTCATTGTGTTGATCTATTCTTGAGTGAAGAAAATTGAAGTCCTTTTGAGGTTGGGTATTAAAAGTTTATCTATTTATTTACTTATAATCATAGATATATCATGATTTATCTGATTGATCACAAAAAAATTATCATAATTATTTGAACCAGATTACAAAATTGGTATTGATTTCTATGTAATGTTATTGAAATATGATTTTTAATATAGTGTAATATATATTCTTTTCTTTTTTATCATGTCGTGCATAATGGAAATTATTAAATAACATAACCCATTATTAATTTTTAATTAATTGGATTAATACTATAGAGTCATGTTAACGAATCCGATTGGTGTTTTAATTTGATGATAACCAAATTGATGCAAATTTGCACAATTAACTGAAATGGTTGATGAACCTCAAGGATGGTGACACTTGATTATAAAATTATTGATGGAATTACAAATATATTCTATAAATAATTGTTGATATATTTTTGGTTAGGTTTCCCATATATGGGACCAATAAATGATGAATATGTTATTTCATGATGGAATAAGAACCCATTTTGTGATAAAAGATGATGCCTTTATAGGGCCTGAGTTTCCCACATCCACATAAAGGCCATGTATGTTATGATTTGGAGCTAGGAGAGATAATTGTTTATTAAGTATGAATTTCATTATTTGGTTCCAAGATCCCATTGCAATGTTTTTTCCTACTATGTGTGATGGGATTTTGATACGAGACTTCTGGTATGTGGGGGTAGGGAGGCCCAGATGTGATATGAGCCTGGGATGGCTGAGCCTGGAGGGCTATTGTGGTATATTGGAAAAGGAGGCCTTATTTTTTTGGTAGAAGTTGAGAACTATAGTTGAAATATGCACGGGGTTTTTCATGTGGTATTGGGGAGGACACCATAGATGATGGAACTAGTTAGAGCTGGTCTTACCCGTTGATGTAAAGGTTGTGTTCTTGTTGAATATGTTGTTTTTTTCTCTTTTTTTACTTTTCTCATTACTTTTGGATGCTAGTTTTCTTACTCTTTTTTCCATAATACATGAGGATGTGTGGGGGTATTCCACATGATTTGGGTGTTTATCTTCTCATATTTGTATGGGTCTACATTCTTTCTAAAGGTATAAATGAATCAACGGGTAGTTCATATACTCATTGTGGTAATCCCCCTTATGTTTTGTAGCATATAATTTTTTCTTAGAATATAAAAAATATGGAAATTAAGAAATTTTTTGACTTTTTTAATAAAGGGATAAGTTCTCAAGACATGGGGTTAGAGATTGTTGGGATGGAATGTCGATGTAATATTTCTGGGAAGCCATAGACTCTATTTGGTTACACCTTGGGGGACTTTTTCTTCATTGAACTGATAATCAGATGTAATTTGTAATTTGTAATTTTCAATTAATGGTTTAAGAATTAATTAACATAAAGGTCAATAGATAAAAATTGATATGTATAATAATTTAAATCGTTAAAAAATTGTGTGCTTATAGTATATTTAGTGGAAGTACTGGAAATCGGGAGTCTGAGAGATGTTGGCTGTAGTTGCATCTGATACTAGGTATTTCCCATAGTGTAGTTGTCAGATATATATTTTTTAATATACTATTAGTGTTTCAATACGCTAATCCAAACTTTTGGTTAGGGAAACTGACACCCCTGGGATTCTAATCCCGGGGATGGTGTTGGGGGTTGGGGTGTTTTTACCCAAAATCTCGATGTAAGGACAGATGACTGACTACCCATTTGCCCCCACACACTTTTCTTTGTAGTTACTGGTGATGATATGCCAGGTGATTATATTTCCCCGTATATGTGTTTAGAGGTATATAATTGATTTAGGTTATTTTACACACACATATTATGGATATATTTTCTTATGGATTACTATAGGTGTAACATATATAGGCCATGATGGCTTAAAGATCCTTATTTGGTGTATGGGTTGTGAATGATTGAGTTATAATAATAGATATATTTATACATGTTATGCGAGTTGTGGTGGCTCATGAAAAATACCTGGTTAATTTTAGTTGTGTGGATGTGGTGGTTTATTTCCTAAGGTGACTGCTGTGGTGCTTTTCCCAGGTGTATCTGGGAAGGCCTTTTTGGAGTGAGTTGCTAATAAAATGCAACATTGGGGAAAAGTAGAAAACTAGTGGGGAAGTAGTAATGAAGTACCCAAGACATTATTTATTATATTATATAATCTGGTATGAGATATTTAGTAATAATATCCATAGTTAGGCTGTAAAATTAGCATACCTATTTAGGTTCTCTATTTGATTCACTTTTTGTTCAATGTGATTTAGTATGATTTTTTGAAAATTTTTACATGAGGCTCCAGAGAAGATCTTACCAAGTATATTGTTATATTCACCCTATATATATAAAATCAATTTATCATGTCCCTTGGAGAATGATGTAGATTATGCTGGTTACTACTCACATGGGGTTTTATAAGAGCCGGTTAGTATTTGTGGTTGCTATCATTTACCTTTATTTTGGTACGTTCAAATTTCCCTTCATGTTGTAGTAGTTATTCCATGAAATTACATAAGTGAACATGGGATTGATTTACATATTATTCTAAGACGGTGTTTTTTGGTGTCTATCTTGTCTCTCTCCTTCACATCTATTCCTATTATAGGGAAATTCCTCCCATCTACATGTTTACTATACCTTCGATGATAGTCACCAACCAGGAGCCTACTCAAGGCGGGACTCAGGGGGGGTCACATTCTCTTTTCTCCCATTGGTAGCATAGGATGGTTACACATTGTGTGGATGGGATCATGAAAGAGCGGTTTTAATGGCTCTAGTTGAGTGATAAGATGGAGTTTGGAGTTAGGAATAGGCGAGGTTGCATGGGTTGGTTGGGAAACAAAGCCAGCAAAGTATGGAGAACACTATAAACATAGGATATCTGATGATACATTGGTATTTAGGAACCATAGAAACTATTTGATGAACCGTTTAGCTTATAGTGGATACTTAATGAGGTTATACTAGTTTCTTGGAAGTGTACTAGTAAAATAACATGCATCATTTTTCTTTTCACGTGGGTTTGAATGGGTAGACCTTGGGATAGATTAAGCTAAAACGAATAAAATAAAACAATTAATTAATGTTAAAGTGTTCCATTTTCTATGATTAAGAGTTATAACTATTTATTAATGTCATGTGTGGATTTAGGTCAATTTACTCATGAGGTACATGTAGATGATGTTCAGTAGGTTGCACTAGAAGATCACCTCCGAGTAGAGGTTGACAACAATAACACATGTAAGGGAACACTACGAGAGTCCCAATGCCAGAGTATGGAGAAGAATGATGTATCTATATTAGATATAGTCATGAATGAATATTTGGAAGAGGATGGTATATCTTTTACTTATATCTGTGCTCAAGTGGAGCACAAGGTATCATTATTTATGATAATGCTGCGTGTGGTAGCCAGGATGTGGAGGTTTTTGTTTATGAAGTATCACAATAATTATACATTCATGAAAGAGATGTCCCAAGACTGTTCATGGTCGGTTTTCTTTCTTTTACCATGAATGAGGTCAGTCAGTAGGAGCTTCATACCCATCAGTGGGTAAGATCCACTATACGAGGGTTGGTACTTGATTTAGAAACCTTTTTCATTTTGCTCTAGAAAATTTTCTATATGAGGAGGATAGAGCGATGAATTTTGAAGAAGATTTGTGCCCAAAAATCCAGCACTAGCTAATTTCCATTATGCTGAAGATAAATCTCTAGGTGATGGAGAGAGTAGAAGTCATCATGAGAACGTTATCCATAACTAGATAGTCATGAGAGGGGTTTTCAGGATTTCTCCCAAAGCAGATCTATGGTACGAGGTTCTTTCCTCTTAGAGAAAAATTGTAACATTATTTCTAGGGGTGGGTCCCAACACTGAATTTCTTATTTCTCTATGGGTAGTGGATCTCATATGTATGCTATGGGATTATGTGTTTGTTTATCTGGTGGAGGCTCACGTAATCTGCGCTGTGAGTTCTCGACCTTTCTGAGTAGCCTGCATGTGGTAGTTGTTCCTCTCTTGGTTCCCCCATTGAGGAAGTTCCACCTGAGGAAGAAACATCGGGTTGAACTTGTTTGGGATTAGTAGAAAAAATATGTGGTAGGGTGAGGATAGTGCCAGGATTATCCCCATCCATAGATATAATAGAGCGGAAATGGAAGTGGTCTTTAGTAGGGCTAGAGAATCTATGGCGCATGTCTTAGTCAACATCATGCTTTTGCGCTGCTAGCTCAAGGTGAGGTAGACATCATTTGAGGTACCCTTTTCTTGATTTCGAGTTGGGGTGTATGACTTGTTTGATTTAGTATTGATATACTCCTATATATCACCTTCCCTTGTCCAAGCATTGGGACTTGAGGTAGAGAGAGTTCTAGAAAACATGGCGTAGACTATGCTAGTTGGAGGTTGAGCTGACATGTCTAAAGTATATAGATATTGTGAGCTATTGTTGAATAAAATGCACTCTTGGGATGATTCCCTATTTTTTTAATACAACCATATTATGTCCACCTCGACCTGTATTGGTTGTATTCGATGTAAGATATAATTTATTGATTTTGAAGGTAGGTGGTATTTCTCAATGATTATGGAGATCCAAAAAAAATTTGGTGTGTGAGGTCCTTAGATGGGTCAATGGTGTATTCTATTCTTGTCATCCTTGATGGATGATTTGATTTTGAAATAGTTATAGGTTTAATAGTCAGTGATTCATGGGGTCATGGATGATTCCCCTAATGCCTTTCCAAAATAGGATGTAGTGTTACCCACTTGAGGAGAGATCAGTTTCATAGTAAAATATAGCCATGCGTGTCTCCTATATCTATGTCTCCATATAATATGACATCTTCTGATTTGTGAGAGATGTGTATATTGATCGATTTTCTATTGTGTGGCAGTTTTGTTTAGACAATATTGTTACCATGGGGTGCACTAGTTTTGTTTGTGAAGAAGGTTGATTAAAGTTTGTGGTTTTGTATCGATTAACTTTTCTTGAACCATGTGATGATGATGAAACACTATCCTCTTCTGTGGGTTAATGATTTATTCGATCAAAAAATTATTTCAAGTTAGTTCTCAAATATTTATTTTAGGTTAGGATATCATCATATGTTAATGAAGGATGAGGATATTTTAGAGACTTATATCTGTTTTCATCCGGGTCATTATGAGTTCATTTTTATGTCATTCGGTGTGACTAATTATCCATCTATGTTCATGGGGTTGATGTGCACTATTTTCCATGATTTTGATGATTAGTTCAGGGTGGTTTTCATCGACTAAGTCCTCTGGTACTCCGCATAAGATGAGGATCGTGTAGGGAATCTGGGTTGTTTTTTTGGGGTTCTTCACTATGAAAATTTCGTTGTCAAGTTGAAGTGTGAGTTTTGGGATTTAAATTCTATTTCTTGTGGGATGTTTTTCCCAATTTGGAGTAGCTATGGATCTATTAAAGATGGAAGAAATTGTGTCTTGGTAATCTTCTATGATACTGGAAGAGCTGTTAATTTTACTTGGTCTTGCAATCTTTTATGGGAGGTTCATAGCCTATTTCTATTTGGATAAAACTCATCTGAAAGTGTTAATAGTAAAGGAGTTGGTGTTTGTGTAAACATATTAGTGTCATGTAGCTTTTAATTTTTTTAAAGGTATGTTGGTCAGTGATCTGGTTTGTTTTCTATTATTATAATGAGTTCATTTTGTGGTTTCATGTGATAGATTATGTCTGTGGTTAGGATCAGTTTCGATACAGTATAGATCAGTCATTTATTTTGGGCCCTCGCAGTTATGTTCCCAAATAATAACTATATGAACCACAATCTCGATTTGGTGGTAGTATTATTTTCTCTAATGTTGGAGAGACATTACATCATCAATGAGTGATTTGTGGTCTTCATCAATCACAAAATCATGATGTATGTTTTCTCCTTGTTTGACTTAATCTTTTGTCACTATCAGTGGATGGAGTTTTTTTAGTATTATGAATTTGAGAATTCATATACACATGGGATGAGAACTATTGTGGCCTCCGAATTGATAAAGTTGTCACACATCGATGTAGTGTGAGAGTCAAGTGATTCCTATAGGCTAATTGAATAACATTCAACACAATATCTGGATACGAGAGAGTTTGGGGGAAAATTTGAGTTTTTTAGATGATGATGTAGTCATTTATGGTGAACCAAGAAGAAGAATCCCAATTTAAGGATCATCAGTTTGAGGTCTATAGAGATCAAGTTGTTTGTGGAAAGGATTTTGATGGTTGGATTGGGTATTAACAACACTAGGTTCTGTTTGAGGGAATGATTTTTGATTATTTGGTGTCAAGTGAGAAGTTTCATAAAGAGTCCCACAATTCTCCACTAATGGTACATCTTCGTGTGACCACGATGTACTGAGATTTGAAGAGTCATTTCAACAAGCCAAGGTTGATGTGTTTAGTTAAAGAGTTTGTGTTTTGTTAATTGGTTTTCCATAAGGAGAAGGTTAAGTACCTCATACTTGGTGGTTTTCTCAAGTCATTAGATGATCCTCATTGATAGTGGGAGGATATCTTGATGGGCTTTGTTACTAGTTTTTCTTGATCTCACGGAGGTTGTGATTCTATATAGTTGTTGGAGGATCATTTTATGAAATTGACACACGTTATAGCGACCAAGGAGTTGATACCAATAGAGGTTTTTCATGGAAGTATCCGGAGGAGGTGGTGTGAATCCATAGAGTTTGGAGGATGATAAATTATGATCGGGATCTTCATTTTACCTATAGGGCGTGGAGTGGTATCCTGTATTTTTTTGTTCTAAACTATGCCTTTGCACTTCTTGTCATCCCAATATGGACAGTCAATCATAGAATACCATCCAAACTCTTGAGCACATGGTGTGTTCTTGTGTCCTGGATTTGGTGGTTTGTGAATGAGGCACATTCCCTTAAATTTTTTCTCATAATTTATTTTCACTCCACCATCAGTATGGTACTATTTGATACTAGTATGGTGGTATTTAACATTCTACATTATTCTATAATTCGGTGAGAGAGTTAGAAATTAGTGGGCAATAACAGGAATAAAATACAATAAAGGTAGTACAAGTGTTTCATGGGATGATGAAGGATTCTCATGATCATCTGAAATCCTATGTTGATCATAGGAGGAGACCTCTGGAGTTTTGTGTTGGAGATAATTTGTTTTTAAAGGTTACTCCCTGTCAGGGACAGTGATGGTTTGGACATGGGAGTAACCATTATCCCTAATCATTTGGAATTTTTGAGGCGTTGGATCATGTTGGTGTTGTGTCTTGTTATATATAACTTCCCCTACAGATGACATAGATACACAATATTTTTCACATATTACAACTTCATCGTTATCTTCATGATGATGATCACATCATCAATTGGGGAGAGATCGATTTTGACGATGAAGAAACATTCGTGGAGTTGCCTGTAATGATGTAAGACTCCTAGGATAAGGTGTGGTGTGGGCATGATATCCCCTTGATTTATTTCGTGAAGAAGAATGGTGGCATGGAAGAGAGAACCTCTGAATGTGAGTCACATATTGACACATGGCACCCAAATCTATTTTTCATTTTTATCTTCTCTTGTAAAATTAATTTTTTGGTGGTTGTGGGAACATTCTATTTATGATATTGATTTAACATGTTTCTTTTTGTGCCCTAATCTCTTTTGAGAGGCATCTCACTTAATGGTGTGTTTATTAACTGGTTGTGGTTGTTTCATGGTTTTGAACTTGTTCCTCTAGTGAGGTGGTGAGTTCATGTGGTGGTGAAATCTTAGTGAGGTATCTCTCGAGGTGGATATTTAGATAACCCCATTCTGTTTTCTATATGGGTTGGTTTTGGATTCTTGAAGATGATATTGTTTTGAGATGTATCTAAAGTAAGGACCCAGATCCCCACTGATCAACCCTTTGGGTGTTATCGAAGATCAATGTTCATAAAAAGGGTTTAAGAAGTTTTATTTATTAAAAACTAGAAGAGGGTATTACACATCGTGTAAATGAATTTGAAAATCTTAAATTTTATTTCATGTCTATTTTCACAATGTGAAATAGAGTTTCATGACATGTAGTATTTTTGGGTTCGGAAATAAATAAATAAAATGTTGAGGCGACGATATTTTTAACTGGACCCTACCCCAAGACATTACCTAGCCTGAAATGGCATTACATGTTGTGTAATGGAACACCACTATATGTTTTTAAAAAATTTCAAACACTTGAGTTTCCAAACCCTATAGCTGAATCTCCCCTCTCTCTTATCCCGAGAAACATGGTAGACCACACCATAGCGTTTTAGAGATACTTTCGATGAGTATTGATTATGAGATTCCATCTTTAATCCATCAGTGATTTAAGGATTGATCAACCTCTTTAAATGAGGTATCATCATTCCATTTCTTCTCTTTTCTCTTTTTTATCTGATGGAATGTGATCTCCATGGTTTTAATGGAGTTTCTGTTTGTTTTTTATAATGAGGTGGTTCCACGACGTCCTTGGTTGAATGGAATTGTTGTGCGAAGGGTTATCAGGATCCATCAAATTGATTTGTTCTCGAGCGAAGCATGTTGATGTACATTTGATGTATGAGATTTTTTTGAATCTCCATTTATTTATGTGAAACCATAGAGATATAATAACATAGCCTATGGATCCCAATAAAATGAACATAATAATAATTTTAACTAGAATAAAGAATTTGTATCGATTTATTAACTATGGTATTGCATCGTGATTTTCTAAATATTGTAATATTTATACATTTCTCATATTTCATGTCATTCTAGATGGAAATTGGTAAAGAAAATAAATTCAGAATAAATTTATAATTAATTTTATTGAGACTAAATAGGTATGTTAATGAATTCGATTGTTGTTTAAATTTGATGATAACCAAATTAATGTATATTTTCATGTTTAACAAAATTGGTAGATCAACCAGAATCATGATGACACATGTTGATGAATGTATAAAATTCATGTTAAACTAATTGTTTAATTAATTTTTGATATATGTGATAAATTTTTGGTTAGGTTTCCCATAGTTGGAACCTGTGAATAATGAATCATTTAATTGAAGATGATATATGAACATGTTGTGTGATAAAAGATAATGCCTTTGTAGGGACTGAGTCTCTTTCTTTCTTGTAAAGTCCAGGTTCCCTGTAATTTAGAGTTGTGAGAGCTCATTTTGTGTGAAGGATGAGTGAATTCATTTGGGATAGCGATACCATATCTATGTTTGTTCATCTTAAGGTGATTCAGTATAGAAATGAGACTTGTGGAATGTGGATTCATGAGGCCCAAATGTTACTTGAGCTTGGGATATCTAATCCTAGACGACTGTTGTGGTATGTGGGGTAGGGAGTCCATATTTTTTTAGGAAACATTTTACTCCATGAGTGGTGTGATGCATCCATTTTCGCATGTGGTGTTTAGGAGTAAATTATAGATGGTGGAATTTGGTTGAAACTAGGCTTAATCATTGGTGTGAATTTTGGGTTCTTGTTGAATCTTTTATTTGTTCCCTGCATTACTTTTCCCACTACATGAGGTTGTTGTTCTTTATTACTCCCCTTCTAAGGGAGGTGATGATGTTTGGGGTTTGTGACATGGTTTCCATGTTTATATTATTGTGGTTGGATGGGTATACGCTCCTACTATATTTGTAAACGACTCAATGGGTAGATCATAAACTTAGCTTGTTGATCCCCCTTATATTTGGTATCTTAGAATATTTTCTTAGAATACATGAAATTATGTACATTATGGTTTCTACTATTTTACTTGTGCATAATTATGAAAATTATAAAAATTATAATAACAATGATGAAATGTCTCAAGAAGTATGTTTGAATATTTTAATATGATGGAAGACACATTTAATGAAATTAGAGAAAAATATAAAGTTATTAAGTGACATCATGGTTCTTCTCAAACATTAAATTTGATTTAACTATTGAAAAAGAAATGAATGGAAATTTAATAAAATAGAACACATAACATAAATTTTCTAATTAAAAACTAACAAGAATTTAGATAGACATTTTAATTGTTGAGAAACAATTACTTAGATTATAACAAAACTGGTCACTATTATTTATGTTATAGGTTTAGGAGACCAACCTGAAAAAGGATGAGTTGTAGTGAAAAACTTAATACATAACCCAAAATCTGAGAGTTATACTTCAATTTTTGTTCTTATAAACAACCAAAAACTTTTTTATTTAAAAAATATTAAATTATACTTATATGAAACTTGTTATGAAAATAAGGGTTCATAAATCCTTAGATAGTAAACATATGGACCCAAGAATTTTTGAGTATAAAAATCATTTCATTGGGAAAGATGCTTGAAGACCACATGTAAAAGTATAAGGTACATGGACATCAGATGTTTGTGTCATTATTCTAGAGACTATTAAATATTCATGTGTCTAATAGAGGATAATGGTCATCAAGTAACCTTTGTTGAAAATTCAATTGGTAAAACCATTGCCCATGGAGAAATTTGAAAAATAAATTCAATTTTATTTTCCAATGTACAATTTTTTAATGGTATTGAATTTAAATTTATTAGATTATCAAAATTATCATAAGATGTTTTTTATGATAAATTTGAAAATAATGCATGTTATATTTCTTATTCCAAAATATGGTTTAATTTCTACTACTTTAAAGAATGAGAATTTTAATTATTTTTATCTTACTTATTTAATTTAATAAAATATTTCATGAATGTTTTATTTTCAAAAATTATCCATAAATTAGAATAATAGATTATTCCATTGTAATATTTTCTCACATAGGAAGCTTATATGGTAATGTGCTGTCATGGATGTTCAAAAATTGAATTTATAAAATTAAAATGTCTCTAACCCCTATCAAAAAGGAAAACAAAAAAAAATAATTCTTTTAAATTAAAGAAATATTTTTCATCTTCTTAACCACTTGAATAAGATCATATGGATTGATTTGGATTATCCAATGTTTTGAGATTTAATGAGAATAACTAGTTTTATATAATATTATATTACTTTTTCTAGGTCCACCAGGTCAAAAACCCAAAGGGGGTGGTAAATAAGGGTATGAAAAAAAAATTCTCCTTCTACTTAGGATCTTGTTTATTCATTAAAAAACAATTATCACTTTCTTCCATAACAATACATGGAAAAAATCAAACACATGCCAATGATTTTACTCATTTCACCCTCATTAGCCAATGTCTAAAGATCTTACAATAATGATGTGTCGATGTACCAAAACCACTAAATTGCACAACCGATTACAAGGATTGGGTAAGATCAAATATATGCCCAGGATCACTTCATTTTCAAGATTTAGGGTCTACTCACTGAATTCCCAAGGGCTAATCTCTATGTCTCTTCCTCTCGCTCACTACTAGTGGGAGGGATCATCGTCTTCCTCTTACTTCTCTCATTACTCTTAGAAGGGACCCAATAATAGATTAAATACATTTATGTCCCATCGTTTTCATGAAAGAATACATAACAAACAATAGGTTTATTCTCTATTGATGTCTATTTTTCACCCATAGATAATATCCACTTTTTTGCATACTATTTGGTTATTGGAAACTGGTTTTGCGAACTATTTTTGTACCTTTTAAATATTTATAGATCCATCCACGAACCGTGTGACTTCCTACACAAACTAACACGAGGGTGTGATACATGGATTTCTACTTATTTATTCTACCTCCACATCGATTTACCTCTTTCTTAAAACGGTTCCTTCTGCATACCGCTTCTTGCTTCCACGTATTGTTCCCCTTCCACACACCACTTCCATCATCCACGTATCTTCTTCACATTCAATACCACATGATGAATTCCTTATTTCGTAGAAAACTTCTTCCTTTAAGGTCTTTAGTTCATCTCAAAAAATCGTTCACAGAATTTCATGTTCATACCACTTCAAAATTATTATAATCACTCCCCCGTGAACTACTTCTCTTTCACAGACTGCCTGTGAACTTTTTCAGAGTTAGCTCAATTTCTTCCCAGAGAAAATATGTTCTCTAATGAAAATCACTCTCACATGAGGATGGTGATAGCGCTCTTTATATAAGAAATTAGATCCAAAAACTCTTCTAATATGATAATTACAACATCTTCAATCTGGTATCACCTCCGCATTAGTTCATGCATCCCCAAGAACCATTCCCCCTTACACAGCCACATAATGCCTTTATTCATTAACAGAGGAAAAAACACTTTTTATCTCTCACCAATGACTCCCTTTAGAGATTCTGCAATCACTTCTCTATTTACATGAATAAAAATACATACTGCATACCACATTCCTCGAATGAACCGCTTCCACCTTCTTGTATACGGTGATCATTTTCGCAAACCATTTTTTATTCTACAATCAATTTATTCTCCATGAGACATTTCTGGTTCATCTTCCACATATCGTGATTCATGTTCTATATACTATGATTCACAGTTCTTAAGAAGTTATCTTCTTTTCTGATAACAATCCCTTTCAAAAATAAAATTACTATTTTTTAGTCCCAATAATTTTTTAAAAAAGGGAAACTATGCAACCTTAAAATGCCGACTTTGAAAAACACCAACCATAATAATTTTTGAGTAGATAGATTTGTCAAAAAATAAAAATACACCTAAAACATAATTAGAGGACCACTTGAGGGATTATTTTCGAATAGTATCCCCCTTTGGGTTTTAACAACACTTTTATAATTTCTTATATCGTTAAATCTTCTTCCATATTTTTCCAACATTGACTTTATGCGATCAATATAGTGATCAAGGATTTAATAAACACATAATTTATTTAAAAATAACCCTTCTTCACTAGTACTCCAAATAGCCTCAACTCCACTTCAACTCCCCCTATCTTTCTACTCCACCAAAGAGCTTCTCCCCATGTATTTGACTAAGACACTTTAACAATTTTAAAATCCAAAATTTCATCCCATTTTTCAATGAACTCAAAGGTCACTTCATAGATTTATATAATCAGGTAAAGAACACATATCATTATATAAATTAAAATCACACCATACCTTAGGGAGAGGGGGGTCCCACATTAATCAATTTCAAGAATTGGGATTTGGATAAGCTCCCATAGCCCATCGATGCATCTCAAATGTGTCTTTGGGTATGTCCTTTGTAAGAATGTCAAAAACATGTGGTTATGTAATTACATAATCCAAAATAACAAGCCCTTAACCCACCTTCTACCTGATAATATAATATGTTTTCTCAATGTTATTATTTATTGATTTATGGAAATTATTTTTTCTCAGATTTATAAAACATGAATTATCATAGTGGATTCCGATTTGATATTTCACTTCAACTTCCATATTCCTAGGTTTCTTCTTCATCCACAATAATTGGGTTCTCTCTTGAGTAAAAATAATATAATCAACTTCTATGGTGCTCAATGAGATGCAACCTTGTTTCACGATAAAGCATGGAATACACAAACCACCATGATAAAATACACCACCTGATGTTGAATTTTTATCATCCTCTACATCTGTATATAAAAATAACTCTTGTTGCGAGTTTTCATTGTACATAAATCCAAAATCCATTATCCCTTTGATATACCTATGTTTTATTTTTACTGATAACCTGTGGGTTTATTTGATATTACTTTGATATCATGTTTATTGACATATGGAAAAATAATATATGGTCGTGTATCTATTTTGAAATAAAAACATTCAATGATCTTCTTGTATTCTATGACAATGATCGCCTTACCTTCATCATCCCAAGAAAGTTTCATGTGGGTAGCCTCTAGAGACATTATTACCTTCTAATTATCCATCACAAACCTTCTTATAAAATTCATGTATTATTTTGAGTGATAAATGAATGTGAAATTATTTCTTTTCGTTACCTGTAATCAATGAAAAAATGTCAATTCACAAATCATTGACTTTTCAAACTCTCTTACCATTAATTCAAAAAATTATCTCCACTGTGATTTATTTCATCCACTATAGATTTTATCCTCGACATATACAAACAAAATAATTCATTGATCACATTTATCATTGATGTATAGATTGTAATCAACTCCACCTTGTTGAAAACCTACATTTTTTATTAATAGATCTAGCCTTGAATACCATGCTATTAGTGATTCATTCAAACCATATAAAGCCTTCTTCATCAAAAAAAATGTTCCCATATTCATTTATGAGAAAACCATATGGATTCTAAATATAAACTTCCTACTCCAGAACCCAATTCAGAAATGCGGATTGGAAATGCATCATAAAAATATTATTATTTCCTTTCGCTCATATAGATTAGAATAATCCAATTATCTCTATCCTTGTAATTGGTAAAAATATTTCATCAACAACGATTCCTTGTTTTTGGGAGAACCTTTTTCACAGTATTCATTATTTTCTTGGGATCACTATACCATCTTCATTCATCCTGTTACAAAATACCCATTTCAACCTGATGACATTGTTGTCTATTGGTCTCGACACAAACTCCCTTGTCTAATTTTTTTAAATTTTTTGAAGTTATTGATTTCTAGCCCGAACCCAATTCTCACCAAAATCTACTTCATCAACACATTTCGGCTCTAACTATTATAGGTAAGATGATTTCTATAGTGTATTCATCCTCATTGTTTGGAATAGAGCTATTTGATTACAAATTACATTTTGTCTGTCAATTTCATCTCGTCTATTCTGTCTTTTGGAATATACTGAATTATGTTAACCCATTTAATTGTTTGAATATTCATCTTAATAAACCTCTGTAATTAGGGAATCATCTTATCATCTTGTTTCTTCATCACTATCCTCATAATATTTATCATTTCTTTTCGGAAAATTGTTTTTATTCTCCACAATAATTACATAATGAATTTCAACTATCTTTCCTAGCCATTTTTGGAGCATTTATATAATTTTATTTTCTTTTAATATTCAATAAATATCCCTTCATCTCCACTGGATTAAAACATCATGTGTTTATAGTTGTTGAGATTGAAAATTTACTCTAGAAGACATGGAATTACTTTAATGTTGGATTATTTCCATACCATAGCTCATATGAAGTCTTATTTTTTGGAGATAGTTATTTCTTACTTCAAATGTATGCTACTTTCATAACAATTTCATTAACAAATTTACCTAGAAGGGATTTTTTAGAGAGAATTGTTCTTTTCATTTGTTGACAATAATATTTCTTCTCTCTAATACTCCATTATACTGTAGAGTTCTCACCACAAAAACATGATGTCTTATCCCATGTTTTTCTAGATAATCCCTAACATGACTATTTCACTATATAAAAACAAAAATTTAGCGATGTTATATTCACACACTTTTTTAAAAATGTCAGTAATTTTAAATTTTAGTGATGCTTCACGAAATGTGTTGATAAATTAGTGATGATTCATGAAAAGTGTCACTAATGTATAAACTTTTTGTTAAAAGCATTGCTGAATTAACTATGTTTCATGATAAGCTTTCATAAACTAGCGACACATCATAAAAAAGAGTCGTTAAATTTTCAAGGCTTGGTGAAAAAAATTTCTAAATTAAAAATGCTTTGTTAAAAGAATCTCAAAATTATTGAGGCTTCATGAAAAGGGTAAAAAAAATAATGAATCTTCCCAAAAAGAATTACTAATTTAGAGACGCTTCCTAAAAATATTCACTTCGTGAAATGCCTTGAAAATTTGATACCCTTTCTAAAAAGAATCGCTAAATTATATACACTTACTAAAAGGTGACACAAAATTAGCAATGCTTCGTGAAACGCATCACAACATTATCACCACTTCCTAACATGCATCTCTAAATTAGCGACACTTCATGAAAAAATGTTGATAAATTTGAGAAGATATATATATATATATATAAAACAACACATGTTTATAAGTAAATAAATAAATATATATATTACTATATATGTTGACACACACACACACATTGATATATATATTTATACATATAATTATATATAGAAACATGTATATTTTAAATTTAGTCATGTTTTATTGAAAATGTTGCAATTTTAGGGACATTTTTACCTGTTTGTTTAAAATGTGGATAATTATATATATGTATACATACACATATATATTTACACACACATATATATACATGTATACATATATACATATAATAACACACACATATATATAAATATATTAATATAGAAATATAATATATATAAAATATATAAACACATATATATAATATAAACACACAAATATATATCATATAAACATATATATTTATATATATAATATACAAATGAACATAAAATATGAACATATATATATATATTATATTAAACATAAACATATATACACATGTTTGTGTGTCTGTGTATAAATTTATAATTATAATTATATATATATACACACATATATTTACACACAGACACATATATATAATATAAACATATAAATAAATATAAAATATAAATATATAAATAATTTTATATATAATATAAAACATAATCATATATATATATATAATATAAACAAACACACATATATAAACATAAAATATAAACTTATGAAATATATATATGTATATATAAAACAAATGTAATCATATATATATATATGAATTTATACATAAAATATTAATATAAAATATAATCATATATTTGTATATATTAATTTATATATAAATATATGTATATATCTATATTTTACTGTGTCTGTAAATTTATAATTATAATTATATATGTGTACAAATATATATTTACAAACACACATATATATAATATAAACATATAAATAAACAAAAAATATAAATATATGAATAAACATAAAATATAATCATTTAAATAATCAGAAAATATAAATATATATAGGTATTTAAAAAAATATAAATCCAAAATATAAACATCTATATATTTATAAATTATTACATGAATATTAATTTTTATATATAAAATATAATAATATTTATATATATAAATATATGTAGTCTAATACAGTTACACAACATAAAGGACTATAGGATGGTTGCTCTGAGTTTCTTGGTGGGAACTGTGAGGTTCAATGTTCGATTCCAATTTAGGGATTAACTTTTAAGCCTTAAACAATAAAAAGGGTGGGGAGTGGTGTACTATAAAGGACTAGAATTTCCGTGGAAATATTTTTTCTAAATACATGATAATTTTATGAGTTTGTGAAAATTTACGGCACTTTATTCCGAGGCCCGGTGTTCCCGAAATAAATTCCTGAATTTTTGTTCGGGAAATTCATTAAACGTATGAGCGGGATTTTAAAACTTTTGGACCGGTGCTTGGAATTGAAATCTTAGGGCACCTTTGAACTCAGAGCGCCAGTATTCGCTTAAGAAGACTTTCGCGTCGATAGCAGATGGTCGAAAATGGAAGTTAGATTTTGGGGTTTTTAATTAAAATTAAATAAAAATAAAGTATTACTTTAGTTTTATTTGTGGTTGTTAAAACCTCTAAGAGGTGGTTAGAGGTAGGAACCGCCACACCAAAACCTCCCATGAGAGGTTATGGTGGTGGGGCCCACCCACACATAACATCCCTTGGGAGGATATCTTTGGTGGGGACCACCCGGGGTTGTAACCCCTTAGAACCCCCAATTAAGTGGAGAAACCCATGAACGTCCCCCATTAATTAAATGTGTCAACCTTGACAATTAATTAATTGAACTCTTTCACTTAATTAATTGGAACCTTTTGAATTCTTTTGAATATTTTGGCCAACAACTTAAATAATGGGTTGGATTAACCCATTATTTTTGGTTGGAAGTTCATTTGGTGGAACGTTGAGAGAGGAGTTTGACGGATTTGGAAAAACCAATTCTCCAATGAAGAACGATCTCCAACCATGCCAAAAGAGAAGGAGTTGACCGTGAAGAACATCTTTCTCAATTTTTCACCTCCGAACTCTCATTTTCCAACAATGGATATCATCTTCCTTTACCGACATTGATGAATCGATGATGCATTTCCCGACCTCATTAACAGTAATCGATACGAGGTTGGGGTTTGAGCTGAATTTGTTTATTTTTGCGTCGTTCATTTTGGGAATATGTTTTGACGATTGATATCAATGTTATGTGGAGGGATCGGACCACACAAACATGACCTGAACCTCCCCCTTCAATTGTTATCATTTGTTGATGATGAAGGCAGTGCAACGGTGTTACCGGAAGAGTGGAACACGGCAGAGCAACGTGACTGGTGACATTCTGGCCGCGAAGATAACAGGTGACGAAAGGCCGCCGGGTTGCCGGAAGAGCGCGGTATGACGGCACCACATGGAGGAGAAGGAGGTCACAGCCAGGCTGGGCTACGGTGGAAGGGCGCGACATTGTCACGGTGCACAGAGGAGAAGTGGGCCACGGTCAGGGCGGGCTGAGGTGGAGGGTAGCGGCACCGTCACGCCGCGTGGAGCAATGGAGTCGTGGCCAGGGCAGGCTGGGCGAAGGAGCTGGAGCGGCTGGACGCTCGGCCAGCCAAGAGGAGTTTGACCCAGTGGGTCCCGCCTGATCTGGATCGGTGCCACCTGGTGCCAGTTTGGTTGAACCCAAACGATTCAACCATTTAGGAATCCAAGGGGGCGCGTGCCTCCCCCATGGACACAGCTAGGGAAGGCCACCGGGCCACCAGCTGGGCGGGCCACACAGGCTTCTAGCAAGCTAGGCCACGCGGGCCGCTCGCCAGCGGGACCATGCGGTCCGCCAGCCAGCTAGGCCATGTGGGCCACTGGCCACCCGGGCGCCATGGGCCACTTTGGTCGGGCCGCCCACATGGGTCGGGCCACCTGCTCGGGCAGGGCCGCCCACTCGGGTCGGGCCGCCCCCTCGGGCCAGGCCGGACCCTCGGACCAGGTCGGACCTATGGACCAGGTCGAACCCCTGCCCAGACCCGGGTCAGGTCTGGTCGGTCCGATTGGGTGGGACCGGACCCGGACCTGTTTGACCCGATTACACTTTTGCGCCCATATCTTGGGCTACAACTGTCTGATTGACGAACCACCTGGGGCGATGGAAAGAATGGAGCGAGACAGTTCTTTTTGAATACCTTACTAGTGGTTTGGACACCATTGGGGTATGGTCTGGTTGGTTGGAACCTAAAATCCAACTGGGCTCCTTGAACAAAAATGTTAATAACTCATAGACCGGGCGTTCGATTCACGCATCGTCTGTTGCGTTGAGACCCGTATGACGAGGAAGACTTTTGAGATACTTCTACTTGGGACTTCGTGAAAGTTAGAGTATCAACCAGTACCTCGTGGAGCGGATCCTCCCGGAGACGAGCGAGTGAAATATGGAGACCTAGTAGATGGATGATACCTGATGACTACTGACCTTTCGACTCAGATTGTTTTGAATAGCCCAGTGGGAAGCGCCTCTATGTGATGCGGAAGACCCATAGTGGGGAGTGCCTCTGTGTGATGCGGCAGACCCACGGTACTCGACATGATGATTACCTCAGTAGGCTACGAAGGAGAGCACCTCTGTGTGACGTGACAGACCCATAGTGGGGAGTGCCACTGTGTGATGTAGCAGACCCATGGTACTCGAAAGGAGAAATAACTCAGCAGTTCTGGATAGTGGGAAGCACCTCTGTGTGATGCAACAGGCCTACAGTACTCTATAGAGGAGGAGTACACCAGCAGCTGACGTTTCGATAGTTTTACTGGGAGTGTTACATGTTTCCACCCCTATAAAAAATCCTAGTTTTGAGATGATTCAATGAATTTTGTGTTTTCTTAATGATTGAGATGGATTACTACATAACTTAGGTATATTTATGGGCATATATCTAAGTAATGGTTCTCTGTTGATTTCATACTTTACGGTTTATACTTGTTGGACTTAGTGAGACTATGAGGGTCTAGGGGTCCCTAGTGAGTATAGTTATACTCACCCCTGCACGAGCTATGCCCGCACCTCATTCTGTTGGATTCAGTTGACGGACAGTGCTAACTGATGCAGAGAGTAGCAGGACTGGACGGTACCCAGAGGTGGGCCACTCAGCGTGACGGTACATCGAGCGTACGGACGGACATGGAGTGCAGAGGAGGCCATATGTACCAACCCTTCCGGTAGTGTTTCCCAGTGGACGATCTAGCAGCTTCTTACCTTCTATCAGTTGTACTATTACTTTTATGTATCCTTTTACTTTAATGTTGGGCTTGTATTTTTGGCCCCTTTTACTTTCGGACACATCTTTTTTTTATACAGTTTTACTTAGTGATTTGCTTCCAATTGTGTACTCTGATGTGTTTGTTTACAGTTATAAAGGAAATGCCTTCCCAGTTTAGGGATTTTCACCTTTGGTGCTAGTCGCCAGCCACTGGACTATGGAATGAGGGCTTGGGGTAGTCATGACATGGGCCCTGGGGGACGGGTCATGACAAATTGGTATCAGAGGAGTCGGTTGTACCACAAAACATAAGACTCTGATCATTCTTTTTTGTGAATCAATAGTTTTAAGGGTACTATGTGTGGTTTTCAATCCAGGGAGTCCAGTGTTGGTGCGAGCGGCCGACGTATCCATACACTAGGACCCTAAATTCTAATTTCAATCTTAGTGCATGAAAAAACTAATTGCGTGTGTGTTTTCTAAAGTTTTATTATGTCAACTAAACCAGGTCAGCTAACCAGGTATAATATTTTGACCGTGCCGCAATAGATTCTTTCAGGATGCCTCCTTGTAGAGCCACAAGAGTCACACGCTCTGACATCCCATCGAGTAACGAGGCTTCAATGTAGTTTCCCTTTTCAGCGGAGGCACAATCGGGACCACTCCTCGTTGGGCCACTGATGCCACCAGCCCTAGCAGTAGACGATGCAAACTGCTTGATCATGTTGAATGTGTTCTAGTGCTAGAGGCCACCTAGGTTCTGGGGAGATATAGACCAACAAGAGGCTGAGAATTGGATGGAGGCTGTGTTGAGAGTCTTCAAGCTAGTAGGGACACCAGTAGACCGTATGGTGATCCTTGATGTGAGTCTCCTTCAGGAAACAGAAGGCAGATGGTGGATTCTGATGCTCTAGGTGCATGATGAAGCGACACTAATCTGGAAAAACATCGAGATCATGTTCCTGGAGGAGTTTGTTCTAGCGACTCTATGAGCGGTGCAGATACAGAATCTACTGCATCTATAGTAGGGAATCATGACGGTATCTCAATACACAGTGAAATTCATTGACCTCTCATTCTACTCCACAAATATAGTACGAGACCCATTCTTCAGGGCCCTGACCTTCAAGCAGGGGATTAGGCTAGAGATCAGGGCTTCTATGATCTCACTCAACATACCGACGTAGGTGGGGGTGTTAGAGAGAGCCCTCATAGTGGAGATTTTTCTTGCTTATCAGTCTCTGGTAGCGAGACCCACTCCTAGTCAACATGCAGCGGAGTTTCTGCAACTGGCAGTAGAGAGATGACACAGAGGTCTAAGAGGACCAGACCCATAGGTGGACAACCGCAGGACTCCAGATCTATTGTGTGGGGAAACCTGGGGAAGTGACATATGTTCCAGGACTATACAGTGTTACTCATGCGGAGGGTAGGGTCACATGGCTCGTGACAGTCGGACCCTTCGTTCAGATGATCAGCAGATAGTTGAGGGACCTCCCAAGAAGAGGCATAGGTTCTATTGAGGTGGTCTGCAAGGAGCTGACGGATGTGGCAGCGGAGCTGGTCATCCAGCATTTGGTGGACGACGTTAAGAGGTTCTACCACCACCACCACTAGGAGGACCACCCATACTGTAGGGAGATGGAGGATAAAGAAGAGCTCAGCTTCAAGAAACTGAGGCATACGACCATGGTGCTCTTGAGATTATTCGATTTACTATCTGTGTCTACTCCACATTATCTACAATTCTTATAGACACATGTGAAATTCATTCCTTCATTTCCACTGCCCTCGTTCAGAGCTCGGAGATTCCGACGGAGCTGTTGGAAAGAATCTTACGGCTAGAGGCTCCTACAGAAGCAGACTCGATGATTACGCACTAGTTCTGAGAGTGTGAGAATAATATAAGAGGTGAGAGCTTTTGATGGGATCTCCTCATAATGTCATCGAGGCCTTACGAAGTCATATTGGTTATAGAATGGTTATATACAGTTCATGCTCAGATCGATTGTATTAGGCAAAAAGTGTAGTATGTCTGCACGTATGAGACCAGGTTCACCTTCACCGGTGATAAGGGAACCTTTGCAGCACTTGAAGAACATACTCAAGGGAGGGTGCATCCGATCACTCACCAGTTGGCTTGCCATACCCTTGGAGCATTTTATGTGGAGAGTCTGACTTATCCTATAGTGGCGGACCAGTATGCGGATGTTTTCCTTGGAAATGTTTCAGGACTACCTCCTCCCAGAGAGGAGGACTTCTACATTTACCGATACCCTAGGACGACACAAATATATAATCCAACATATTGGATGGCTCCTACAGATCTTTGTGAGATTCGAGTACAGCTAGAGGACTTGCAAGGGAAGGGATTCATCCAGCCCAATTTTTCTCCATGGACAACCCCAATTCTATTTGCCAAGAAGGCAGATGGGAGCTTGAGGCATTGTGTTGACTACCATCACCTAAACTAGGTGACCGTGAAGAACAAGTTTGCTCTCTCGAGGATTGTATACCTATTTTATCAGCTCAAGGGAGCACGGTGGTTCTCGAAGATAGACCTCAGATCAGGCTGTCACCAAGTCAGAGTTCGAGAAGAGGATCAGTATAAGACGACCTTCAGGTTTCAGTACAGCCACTACGAGTTCTTGGTTATTCTCTTAGGCGTAACCAACGCTCCAAAAGTGTTCATGTGTCACATGAACATGATTTTACAGACTTACCTTGATCACTTTTTCATAGTCTTCATTGACGACATAATGATCTACTCAACTACTGAGGAGGAGCTTTCCTACCATTTGCAGGTAGTACTGGACACAATCTGGGAGAACCAGCATTATGGTAAGCTCTCAAAGGTCCAGTTTTGGATCCTAGAGGTCCACTTCTTGGGACATGTCATCTCGGAGGCTGGAGTTGTTGTATATCCAGCGATGATCTAGGTGGTACTTGCTTGGGAGCCACCCAAGAGTGTGACATAGGTAAGGAGTATCCTGCTCTTGGCTAGATACAACTAGATATTCGTTCCAGACATCTCCAGAGTAGCAGCACCACTATCAGCCTTGACAAAAAAGGGGAAACGCTTCGTGTGGTCAGAGAGATGAGATAAGAGGCTGACTAGTGCCCCTATCTTGATACTTCCAGTAGAAGGCGCAGGGAACATAGTCTACTATGAAACATCAGGGACTAGACTTGGGTGTTTCCAGATGCATGGGCGAGCTACTATTGAATATGATTCTTGGTAGTTGAGAAAACACGACTAGAAATATGCTACCCATAACCTGGAGTGAGCAGCATTGGTCTTCGCCTTAAAGATGTGGTGACACTATCTTATCAGTGAATGTTTTACTGTGTACTATGAACACAATATTCTAAGGTATATCTTCTCTCAGAAGAACCTGAACCTCAGACAATTGAGATGGCTTCATTTCCTCCATGAATATGAATTAATGATAGTCTATACTCCTGGGAAGGGGAACGTTGTTGTGGATACCCTCAGTAGGAGACCTGGTATTAAGCTTCAAGGAGAGGCGAAAAAGCACCTGGCTATCTTACAGATAACTTTTGAGGATAGAGGTGGAGCAGCCTATCTACAGTATCTTACAGTCACTCCTCCACTAATTTATCGAGCCAAGGAGGCACAACATGGGGAAACCGACTGTGAGACATGATGTACTCAGATATCCACAAGGTAGGAACCTAATGGATTTTATGTAGGTGGGGAGCACGCCATCCTATTCAGAGGACATACCATGGTACCAATAGCACTTTAAGAAGAAGCGTTGAGGTATTTCCACACTTCCCCTCTAGTGGTACTTCTAGGAGTGGTTAATATGTACCCGGACCTTTGAAGACAACACCGGTGGCCAGGTATGATGAATGTAGTAGAAAAGTTTGTCTCATGATGCCTCACTTGTCAGCAGGTGAATGCAGAGCACCAGGTACCAGCAGGCTTTGTTTAGCCTTTAGAGGTCACATAGTGGAAGAGGGGTGTGATTTACATGTACTTAGTGTTGGGTATTCGATGTACATCCAAGAGTCAGGAATCGATTTGGGTGATTGTTGATAGACTCACCATGTTGTCCCACTTCCTACCGACCAGAGAGCAGGGCTCTGTAGAGAGCTTGTGACACCTCTATATGCCAGAGATTGTGTGTTTTCATGGAGTTCCTTATTCTATTGTCTCTGGTCATGACACATTGTTTACTTACCTTATATGGATGGGGTCGCGGGAGGCTTTTGGGACACAACTTCGCTTGAGCACCACCTTCCATCCCCAGAATGATGGTCAGAATGAGCGGACCATTCATACCCTTGAAGACATGATTTGTTCTTTTTTCCTCAACTTCGGTCATAGTTGGGAGGACCACATACATTTGGTGGAATTTTCCTACAACAACAGCTATCACTCCACCATCAGTATGAAACCTTTTGAGGCCTCATATGTGGGACCTTGCAAATCTCTTTTGTGCTGGACAGACCCTGGGGAGTCAGCACTGGTGGGACCAGAGACGGTATGAGATACCACTGAGAAGGTGTAGATCTTCTAGGATTTGATGAAGACTAAACAGAGTAGGAAAAAGTCATATGATGATAGGAGACAGAGGCTGATAGATTTCGGGGACGGCTACCGTGTCTTTCTACGAGTCTCACCTCAATGAGGTCTACAGAGATTTGTCTGACGCAGCAAGTTATCTCTATGATTAATCGGACCATTCCAGGTCATCAGCAGAGTAGTTGAGGTGGCTTATCGCTTAGCTCTTCTAACTCTGATACTCCAGGTGCACAAAATCTTCCACGTATCTCATCTGAGAAGATACATGCACGACCCGCCCCACATCATAGACCACTTGGAGCCGGACATCGATGATGGGAAAAATTTTACGGAGGTCCTGGTAGAGATTGAGGATTGTCAGGATTGGGTCCTACGTGGATGGTTGATACCTCTGGTGCGCATACGCAAGCAGCACGAGAACCTCCCGGAGAGAAAATGGGAGAGAGAGAGAGGCTCAGATGCGTGCTTAGTACCCCCATTTGTTCCCTTAGTTCGAGTTGTAGCTTATGGGGATTTAAAGCCCAGATGTGGGGAGAATGTAAAGACCCAGAATTTTTGTGGAATTTTTTTTCATAAATACATGGGAATTTTATGAGTCTGCAAAAATTTACGGCTCTTGAATCTGAGGCCCGTTGTGCCCGAAATCAATTCAGGAAGTTTTTTTTGGGCACTTTCAGTAAATGTACGAGCGGGATTTTATAACTTTTGGACCAGTGCTCAGAATTGAAATATGAGGGCACAGTTGAACTTGCAATGATAGTATTCTCTTAAGAAGTCTTTCTCCTTGACGGTAGATGGTCGAAAATGGAAGTTAGATTTTGTAGTTTTTAATTAAAATTAAATAAAAATAAATTGTTACTTTATTTTAATTTTTTGTAGTTAAATCCTCCAAGAGGGGGTTAGAGGTAGGGGCCGCCACACAAAAACCTTCCATGAGAGGTAATGGAAGTGGGTCCCACCCCCACATAACCTCCCTTGGGATGATATCATGGGTGGGGACCACCCGTGGGTTGTGACCCCTTGGAACTCCCAATTAAGTAGAGAAACCCTTGAACATCCCCCACTAATTAAATGTGTCAACCCTAAAAATTAATTAATTGAACTCTTTAACTTAATTAATTTACACCATTTGAATTTCTTTGAATATTTTGGCCATCAAATTACATAAAAGGTACTCTTAACCCATTATTTTTTGTTGGCAATTAATTTGGTGGAACGTTGAGAGAGGAGTTGGAAGGGTTTGGAGAAACTAAATTTCCAATGAAGAATGATCTTCAATCGTGCCAAAAAAGAAGGATTCGACCATGAAGAATGTCGTCCACAACTTTGTCACCTCTGAATGCTCATCTTCCAACAACGAATATCCTCTTCCTTCACAGACATTGATGAAATGATACGCCTTTGTACGACTTCATCAATGGTCATCGATACGAGGTATGGGTTTGAGTTGAATTTGTTCTTATTCTACGTCGTTCAATTTTTGGAATATGTTATGCAGATTGATATCAACGTAACGTGGACGGCTCGGACCACACAAACAAAGCCTGACCCTCCCCCTTCGATTGTTCTCGTTTGATGACGACGACGACGACGCGACGGCGCCGCCAGAATAGTGGACCGTGGCAGTGCAACGCGACCGGTGTCAGTCTGGCCATGAAGAAAACCAGGGGCGCAAGGCCGCCAGGTCACCGGAGGAGTGCGGCGCCGTCACGCCGCGCGGAGGAGATGGTGGTCGTGGCCAGGTCGGGCCGCCACCACCTGGAATCGGTTTGGTTCCACCTAAACGGTTCAACTGTTCAGGAATAAAAGGGGGTGCACGCCTCCCACCTAGATGTAACTACGGCAGGCTGTCGGGCTGCTAGCCAACCGGGCCACGTGGTTCCGCCATCCTGCCCGGCCTTGCCAGCCGCCAGCAGGCCGGGCCACATGGACTGCCTACCAACCGTGCCACATGGGCCACTGGGTCGGGCCGCCCACTAAGGCCGAGCCACCCACTTAGGCCAGGCCACCCCCTCAGGGCGGGATGGACCCTCGGGCTAGGTTGGACACATGGACTGGGTCAGAACTCGGTCCAAACTCGGGTCAGGTCAGGTTGGTCTGACCGGGTCAGACCGGACCCGGACCCGTTTGACCCGATTACACTTTTGCGCCCATATCATGGGCTACAGGTGTCTGATTATTGAACCACCTATAGATATGTAAATCTTGGAGCGATACAGTTCTATTGGAAAACCCCACATGAGGTTTGGACATAGTTGGGGTATGGTCGGGTTGGTTTGAACCTAAAATCCAACCGGGACCTAGGAACATAAATGCAAATAACTCACAGACCAGGCGTCCGATTGACGCACCGTCTGTTGCGTTGAGACCCCAATGATGAGGCAGACCTTTGAGATACTTCTAATTGGGACTTCGTGACAGTTGGAGTATCTACCAGTAGCTCATGGAGTGGATCCTCTTGGAGATGACCGAGTAGAGTATGGAGACCTAGTATCTGGCTGACACCTGACGACTGCTGACCTTTCGACTCGGAGTGTATCGACTAGCCTAGTGGGAAGTCCCTCTGTGTGATACGGAAGATCCATAGTGGGGAGTGACTCTGTGTGATGCGGTAGACCCACATTACTCGATAGGAGGAGTACCTCAGTAGGCTACGAGGGGGAGCGCCTCTGTGTGACGTGGCAGACCCACAGTGTGGAGCACCTCTGTGTGATGCAGCAGACCCCTGGTACTCCACTGGAGGAGTACCACAATTGTTCAGGATAGTGGGAACAACCTCTCTATGACACGGAAGTCCCACAGTACTCTATATAGGATGAGTACACCAACAACCGAGGTTTCGATAGTTTGACTGGGAGTTTTACATGTTACCACCCCTATAATAAAATCCTAGTTTTGAGATGATTTGATGACTTTTGTGTTTTCCTCATGATTGAGATGGGTTACTAGATAACTTATTTATATATATGGGAATATACCTAGGTAAGTTTTATCTGTTGATTTCATACTTTTTGGTTTATCCTTGTTTGAATTAGTGAGACCTTGAGGGTCTCGGGGTCCCAACCGAGTATTGTTATACTCACCCCTATATGGGATATTCCCACACCTCATTATGTTGGATGAAGACGAAGAAAATTGCTGACTAAGGAAGAGACTATCAGGACTAGATGGTACTCCGAGGTGGACCACTTGGCGTGATAGTACACAGAGCAGACAGACGGAAGTAGAGTGCAGATGAGGCCATCTGCACCTACCCTTTGAGGTAGGGTTTCCCAGCGGACGATCCAGCAGCTACTTACATTCTATCAGTTGTACTGTCACTTTTCTGTTTCCTTGTACATTACTGTTGGGATTGTATTTCTGGATCCTTTTCCATTCCAGTACATCTTTTTGTATCCAGATTTACATAGTGTTTTTCTACTAGTTTTTTACTCTAATGTGTTTGTTTAAAGTTATAAACGAAATGCCTTCCCAGTTTAGGGATGTATGCCTTTGGTGCTAGTCTCTATCCCCTGGCCTATGGAAGCCGGGATTGGGGTAGTCACGCTACGGTCCCCGGGGGATGGGTTGTGACATGTACTAGATCTGAATAAATAATGGAATGGTAGTCGGGAAAGGGAGAGTTGGAGCGCAGGAAAGCGATATGGGTGTGGTGGTAGAGGGTGGGAAAGAGATTGGTGTTCGGGGAGGGTGGGGGGTATGAAATGGATGGTGGAGGTGAGGTATTGGGGAAGTAAAATATGTAGGGACTGAGGGTTTGGATGGGGGTACTAGATAATGAGGTGATGTGGGGTAATTGAGTGGGGTAGTAGGAGGAGGGATAGTGGGGATGAGGGGGTACTAAAGCATGACAGGAGGGGGTGACGGGGGGACTGGAGTATTGTAGTGGGTCAAGGCGGTAATGGGTAATTTTTTTAAATTGAAAAAAATAAATAAAAAAATTAAAATATCATTACTGATGCTTTTCCAAGACATTGGTAAATGAGGTGCCATAAAATTAGAGACGTTAAAAAACAATCCTACCGACCTCACATTCAGCAATATATTCTTACTAATGCTTTGTAAAAACAATTGTGAATGAGGTGTCGTTAAATAGTGAAGCTTAGAAAATCACTAATTTTGGTAAAATTATATGATTCACAAATTGGAGATATTTATAAATATCTCTAATTCAGTGACATTTATAAGAATCGCTAAACTAGATACACACCATTTAATAAACGTTTTATGAAACATCAGTAAATAAATTAGTGTTGATTTAAAAAATCCCAAATAAAATAAATTTTTTTAAGAATTATGTTTTTTAGTGTTTGTGAACTCTATCCCATTAACATTATCATCTTATAGATCTTCAAATATATAATCATTTCATATTCTTATTGATATATTTTAAGGGAAATAAAGACCTCATACTTTTGCGTAATGATTGATAACCATGCCATTATTCTATAATCAATAAAGAAGTGAAGATAATTTCCCCTCCTATCAGGTGATCTTGGTGAAATTGGTCATCACACATCAATATGAACCAACTTATGAAATCATTTTTACCATTACTCGTTTTCTCTATATGATTTTCAAATGATCTTCTCATGTTGGAAGGTATCAAACATATGTGTACGATAACATGATAATATTGGGGGATATCAAGTAGCATCTTGTTTCACCAGATCTTCCAAGGATGTTTAGCTAATTTGGCCAGGACATTTATGCCTCAACTTATTTTCAACATCCACGGAAAAAAATAACATATCGTCTTCTCCACTAATGAGTTATATATTCTTTTTTTACACTTTCCCTACAATTCAACATTACAATATTTTTAATTTATGACAAATCATTTCTTAGAAAAGATTATGGCATGTTTGGACTAAGAAAATTTACCTACACTGAATAAGTTGTGACTAAGACCTTCAATAACCAAGACATATGCATGTATCATGTATTTCCCCCAATATATGAATTCCCATAGCCAATGATTTTAAAACCTTCCCCATAAAAAATATTACGATACCTTCCTTATCACACATGATTCCTATAATAATATCCTTGTTTTCGGTCATATGGGAGGCACATCCACTGTCAATGATTCATATCCTTGTGTGACCTGATGCCTTGAACATAGTTTTTGAAACATCGAAATTCCCATATATTTTATTTTTGATCAATGTTTTTGACTTCATACACCATATCGATTGATACTCTCGACATTCCTAGAAATATTATAGACTGAATCCATCTTGTAGAGATGCAATTTGATTTTCCACTGTCAGGCCATTTGTCGATACATTTTTCAACTGCTTATAACCAAACTTTTTCTCCTTGAGATCATACATCTGTATTGTTGATGAACAATAACCTTCCCTTGTTCAAAATCTTCCACACCTGAAATAGTATCCATCAAATGTCGACCTAGAAAACTGAGCTCTGTAGGACTGCCTCTTTTGGTACTATTCCATTCTTTACAACTTTGCTATAGAACATACATTTTTTGTGTTTCCCATATTACCTCAATAAAAAAATATTATGTTTTATACATTCCATTAATCGAAATATCACACAAATAGTTATCCCTTAAGTTCTATGAATCTTCTAATCATGCTTCATACATAAATCAATCTTGATTCTTGGTGTATGTGCTTGTGTTCTAACATCAACTGTTACATATTTCTATTTTCGATCAAACCTGATACCAGCCTAATCATTTTAATTGGAATGTTTCTTCTATTCTACTGGGAAATCATGCTCCACTTTAATCATTTATATTTAATTTTTTATCTAATTTCTTGATGTTTTTCTATGAGTCAACATTTCTTCATTATTTCTGACATTTGTTCTCATGTTGATGACTTCCTCTGCATGTTATTGAATATGATAGATTTGATATTTTATAGATTTAATCAAACTATAGGTCTCTCTTTTTCATTCTTTCAATTTTTATTTTTTACTCAATAACCTTTTATGATATTTAAAGCATTGAAGAGTTCAGTTTTTTAAATTATTAATTTATATTAGAATTATCTTCTTCCTTTTGCTACATATAGTGTTTAGAACCACGATTCACTTTTTTATCATTCATTATTTTGGATCTCCAAAAATAAACCTCTTAAAAATCATCATAAATTCTGGCTACACTTCAACTCATCCTTCAACTTCTCCTTCTTCACTACCAAATTCTGTTATTGTACTAGAATTTCTATCAACTACCACCAAACCATCTACCCTGTGATCTTTATAGTACTCCAAATATTCTGACTCTGATTCATTGATGTTCCATATTCTATTGTAATTAGATTCATCTTATTAAATAAATTTATATTATAAATCCTCAAATATTTTATAATGGATGAATTCTTCTTTGGAGGAATCTCATCATTTTCTTAATCATCATATTAAATCATCATAGAACATTTTTCTTCCAAATTTCTAATCCTTCCAAATTACCTACATGAAAATGTAAGTTTACCTTTGAACTATCATCTTCCTCTTTGTATATTTCAAGAGATAAATGACATGACATAATCAAAATTATCCTTCTAATATCTATATTCAGAATTGATTTTATTCATGGACTTGAATTCCACATCATTTGACGTCCCCCATTCCCCAATATCATTTTCATAATTTCTCATTTCATTTGTAACATGAGTAATGTGGATGTTATCCAATGTCATCTCCTTCAGATCGTCATCTTCCAACATATAAAACATTGTATTAAACTGAGGTGGAAGTTTCCTTGAGATACAATTAGAGATATGTATACTATCAAGGTTTTTTTGAATACAAAAGATGTATTCCACTACAACATTCACCCTATCAAAGAATGAATCAACAGATTCATTTGGGTTTATTTATAGATCATCATACTTGTTCCACAAAACCTATAGTATTTCCTCTCTAACCTTTTATTATCCTTCATATATATTAAAAATCTTTTCCCACATAGCATGTGATGTTTTACATGAAATCACCTTCTTATAAGTGGTATTTGATATGTATCCACCTGAATCATTGATACCATTAACATCGATATCCAATTATATTCTTTTAGATTATAATATAGCACCAATATTGATATTAGCTGATATTCTAATCTTAGATGTTGTGAAGGCATCCATTCAGAATGACCAGATGTTGTGCTGCATCTAATTCTTTTATATTCAAAAATGGTTTCCATCTAAGACCAAAATTCCATTATGATTGACCACTACAATTTATTATACTAAGAGGGAACCAAAGGAATTTAACTGTTCTCTCTGATACTGATTTTTATGTCTACTAGGTGAAATACCCTTAGGGGGTGAATCAAGGTATGACAGATTAAATGTTCTCCCCTTCAAATGTATTTTCTTCATTAAATAAAACATATTTATCTCTTTCTCTAATAGAAACATATGTACATAAATAAAATCCTACACAGTAAATAATGATTTTACATTTCTCACACTCACTAGGCTATGTTCAAGGAGCATCAAAAATAAATTTTACAATGTTCCAAATAATCAAAAGCTCACTATCAATTAGAAGGTTCATGGTTGAGCACTTCTATACCTAGGATAAATTTCATTACAGGATTTAGGGTCTTCTCACTACATTCCCAAGGGTCTATACCTATGTATTTTCCTCTATTTCACGGCTAGTGGAGAGGATCATCATCTTCATCTTTCTATGCACACTACTCTAGGAAGGGTCCAAATCATAGTTTATGGATTATCGGTTTGTTCATTTTTTTGAAACCACACATCCTCAACAAAAGGTAGATGCTATTTGCAAGTCTCGTTTTCTCCCATAGATGGAATCCACTCTACTACATATTTTTAGGTTAGCAAAAAAATTTGTTAAGGAATAATTTTTGTGCCATTTAAATTTTCATTGAGACCTTCGTGAACCATATTTGTGCCACTATGAACTACATTTAGGGTTTTCTATATGGATTTAATCTTCCACATACTGCATCAACTTCTATGTACATCTTCTACATACTTCCCCCTTTTTTGTACAGCTTCTACCTTCCACATATTTCTCTCCTTCCATAATCTGCATCCAGATTCCATGTATCTTCTTCACTTATGGATACCACATGCAGAATTACTTCCTTCAAAGACCACTTCATTTTAATGGGATTTAGTGCCTCACAAGAACATTTCAAGGAATTGCATCCTCGAACTACTTCACGTTTCACAGAATCAAATCCCCTTGAACCACTTCTCCATCGCAGACTCCTCGTGAATTCCTTTGGACATAAATGAATCTCTTCCTAGAGGAAATATGTTCTCAAATGAAAATCAGTCTCGCATAATGATGGTATTAGTGCACCTTATATAAGAAAATATATCTAAAAAATCATATATTATGAGATTTATCAAATATTCTATGTGGTAACACCTTCACCACATTCCAAGAATCTCCCATGAACCATTCTTCACTAAATGGCCATCCACTTACTTTCTTGCTTCACGACAACCCAAAACACCATATTCTTTTTTCCAATAATTCCCATCACATATTTTTCAATCACCACCTCATTTCTGAAAATGACAAGACACTCCACATACTACAAGCCTCCCACAAGAATTTCCCCCTTTCTCATACTACGATCCTTCTCACAGTATAATTTTCAGTCCGCAAACCATTTCTCATACGTAGTCTGCATACAATTTTTCATGGTATGCATACCATCCTTAATAGTCCACAAACAATGCATTATATTATTAAAAATATTAATTTTAGAAAATAATATTCCTAATTTTGAGGCCCAAATTTTTTTAAAACACTGGGAAATTGTGAAACGTTAAAATAATTAGTTCATAAAACACCAACCATACTCATTTACAATAATCTATCTTTGTCAACAAACACAAACACACCCAAAACATACCATGATAACCCCTTGAGAAACTTTTTCCCTAAAATGTTTATAGGTCTAATTGGGTTTTATTTTTTATCTACATAAGATTAAAGGTTTTTTGTAATTTTCCAAGTATTCTAGATCTGTAAAAAATATTAATAGACTTAGAATTAAGACCCAACTAACTGAACATGGTCATGTGTTTGAAAATCAAGACATTGAATCATTTTTCTAAAAAATGGCTATAGTCCCAGCTAATCTGTTCCTAGGATCCCTTGTCATAATGGAGTTTTAGAATGTATGAATAAAACACTTAAAGTGAAATCCTAGACTATAATGAATGAATATAAAATACCTATCTACATTGGTAAAGAAGTAATGAACATATCCTGTAACATAGTCAATCAAGTCTTAATTATACATATTTTAAAATGTCCCCCTACGTTATTGGGAACAATAGGCATCATATGGTTAATTAATTTAGTGCTTGTGGTTAAAATGCATTTATTATTAACCCAATAAATATACTTGAAAAAATTTCCTCCAAAAGTGATTATGGAATTTTCATAGGTTATTCAACCTCCAGTAAAGCCTATAGTGTTTCTAATAAAAGGAACAAGATTGTGAAATATTTTCTTCATGTAAAATATGATGAGAATGATCCCCATGATATCAATAATTATTTACAAAACCATGAGGATTATTTATCAACATTGAACATTTATTCCAAACCAACAGATAATATGGTTAAAATAATAATAAAAATCTTCCAATAATGAGGTATTTTCAGATCCTTGAAAACCTTAACATGATGCATAACATATATTGACCAACTTTTTTTAGACTAATTAGAGCCTATTATACACATATTTAGATGATATTATCGATGACATTGAGAAAGGTACATACACTAGTGTTTCCCTGTGAAATTAGGTTAAACATCAAGTATTCTTTTGACAGGTTTAACTAAAGAACATCAACGATAAAATTAATGATGAATTATGGGTAATGTAAATGAAAGAATAAATAAATAAATTTTAATGAAATATAATATGGGATCTTTTTTATTGACCCCAGGTCACCTTAACTATAGGAATTTTATGGGTGTTTAGAAATAAGGTAAATGAATCAGGAAAAATAGTATGAAACAATGATAGACTAGTTATACAAGGATACAATCAATATCAAGGAATTTACTATGAAGAGACATTTTCACCAATAGGCTAACTTGAATCAATTATCATATTTCTTTCCTACTAAAATCACCAAAATTTCATACTTTATCAAGTGGATGTTAATAGTTTATTCTTAAATGGGTATATAGTTGAGGATGTGTTTGTCTAATAACCCCATGGTTTTCAAAAGATTCACTTTCCAAATCTTATTTTCAAATTAAAAATACTTTATATGGATTGAAAAATGCTCAAAGAGCTTGGTATGATATTCTTAGCTCTCTTCTTATTTCAAATGTGTTTTTAAAATGTATAGTCGATCCAACCATTTTTATAAAATTATTTTTAACAATTTATTACTTCTAGATATATATTAAAATGATAATATATTGGGATATTAAAAAAAACATATATACTAATTTTAATAAGATAATTAAAAATGAATTTGAAATGATTTTAATGAGTGAAAACAAATTTTTTAATGGTTATGAGATTTTTTAAAATAATGAAGGAATTATTTTAAATCAAAATAAATATAAAGAGTATCATTTACATCATTTTAACATGGATAACAATATGAGAATTGATATTCCTATGAGTACCATCTGTATATTGGATCTTGATGATGCTAGGAAACTAGAGGATTAAACTAGTTATAAAGGTATGATTGGAATTATTATCTATATTACTGCTAGAAAACCTTATATTATGTTCAGTGTGTGCATGTGTTCTATCTTTCAAGTAAATCCTAAAGATTCACAACTGGTTGTAGTAAATTTTTTTTCTAATACCTCAAATATTCTATCAATTGAGTATTGTTCTACCCAATTGAATAAGAATTTTACTTTGTATGTTATTAAGATTCTATTTTTTGTGGTTTTAAGTTAGATAAAAAAGAACCTCTCGAACATGTGCCTTTTTAAGAATGTCCGTTCTAACTATATGTAGTATGAAACAAAAAAATGTTGCATTTTCTACAACTGAAGCTGAATACAAAGCTTGTAGTATCTACTGTGCACAATTTATGTGGTTCAAACATAAATTACAAGACAATGGATCTTAAATATGACATGTCCCTATAAAATATGAACATATAAGTGATTTAATTATATCGAATAATCCAATGACACATTCTAGGAAACAATTATTAATGTAAGACATATCCTAATAGGAGATCATTTTCAAAAGGTTGATATCACTCTAGAATAAATTGGTGAAGAATAATATCATAATGATATATTCACTAATCATCTGACATCCATGTGAATGAATTAAATCAACATGAATTATATATGATAAATTTTTGTTATGTTAAATTTTATGGTACTTACCATAAGATATTTCTCAACCTTATGAATGTCTCACTGATGACCACTGTTAATGTCTCACCATTGTGAATGTATCAACATTGTGAATTTCTCAGCATTTTGAATTTCTTACCATTTGGTATGTCTCACTACTAAATATGTCTCACTATTGATACTTCTCACCATTGATACTTATGACCATTTAACTTATCTCAAATGATATGTCCCACAGTTGGAATGTTTTAGGCCTTTATCAATTTTTATATTTCATGATGTATGTTTTAAACCATTGGTATTTATTTTTTTATTATATTTTTATTTATAATTTATTTAATAAATCAATTTAAATTTTTGACCCATTTTTCTGATTTGATTGTACGAATCCCTAAAATCCCAAATGATAATAAATATGACACATTTTATAGTTCCAAAAAACCTATTTCTTTGCGTCCCTTTCTCTTGAGTCCTACATGTTCCTTCTCTAACAAAATTTTGACCTTCTATTCATCTTTGACAAAGCCAAAAAAGTTGAACTACTTGATCAGATTTAAATTATGTTAAATTTATTCTCCAGAAGAGTCTCATTCTATAAAGAAGAATAAAGGGTAACCAAGTAGTCTAACTTCCATAGGGCCTGTAAATCCCATGCAAGAAAAGAATAATACTATACTAGGGAATGAAGTTCATGCAGAGTGAGAAATTTCATGTATATTATTGGTGCTTCATGTTCTTCAATATCAAGGATGGTACGAGTGGTTCTCTTCGAATGAGATACCATTTTATCAGATTTTGGTATATCAATTCTTTCAATATTTTGAGTTTTCATATTTTGTAATAGAAGATTGGGTATAAATATGGATTAATGGACAAAAATTTGTTTTTTATTTATGTTTGTGGGATGAATTTCTAATATATCCACATGAGGGTCTTGAATATTATTATAAAGGATCCCTTCTAGATGATGTCGATTATATATTCAATGAAGAATCCCTGGTTGAGTTTATTGGAGATGGAACAGATAGAAGGGAAATTTTATCTGAGTTATATGGTGAATGTAGGGTTCTCTTTGTTTTTATCCTATAAAGTGGTTTCCAAGAAAGGGTTATTTTTTACCATGAGATATAAATATATATACTTGGTGTGTATTTTGAAAACACTAATAACCTAATCCTCTATTTATATTTGATAATTTATTATTTATAAATAACTAAGAATCCATCATGATCAAATTCTCTAATTTACCCGATGCTTTTTTTTATATTTTGGAAGAAAGAGTTTTGGTTGATAATGATAAAGAGTCCCCATTATATTATTATGGTTTTTTCATCCCATGAATAATAAGCATAAGTATGAAAATCTATTAGATCCCTTGGAAAAAGAAGTGGGTAATTGATAATGAAAATAATTTTGATGATTTTAATCCTGTAGACCATCCCTCCAGACCAACTAATCTTCTTTGACTTATTATATAGCTTTATGATATTGTTTAGTATTTAGATAGTGATAATAATGAAGATATTGATGCCTCTAGAAGATAATGAGATAAGGAATTGTATGTAGATGATTGAAGTGACTACGAACTATTTCTTAGATATCTTGATATAACTGTTGGAGCTCCTAGTCCACCTAGGACTCTCCTTAAAATTGAATAAATGGTAAAAAGTGATGTGGAAGAGACTAATGTCTCTAGAGAAAAATAGTTTAATATAAAATAAAAATAATTTGAGGAAATTTGGAGAAGGCGAAGATGAAAAAAATGAATAAAAATATTATATAAAAGATGACGATGATGATGGAGGATCAAATACTGATGGCTCCAGTTGAAAAAATAGAAGAGGGAATGATGGGATTTCTCAAGATCATCTTAATTCTCTAGGTGGTTCTGTTTCTAGTTCAGAGGATAGGCCTAACTTTGTTGATGAATAGGATCTATCTACAAAAGAGTAGTGATATGAATCTGTTGAAGGGGAGAAATACTCTAGTCTTTGAAGTAATAAATATTATGATGTAAATATTAATAGAAACCATGTATCTTTTAGAAATTATTAGATGATAGGGAAAATGATACTTTTTGTTACTATTGAGATGTCAATGGTTGATAAATGATTTGATGATAGATGGATGATAAGCATGTTGTTGGAATGATCATTGATGTACAATTGAGATATTTAATTTTTACTATTGATTCCCTCATGTTATTGTTACAATTTTAGTTTTTTAAAATGATTCATTTCCTTTTTTCTAAACCTTATGACAGATGGATTGATCTGTTTCATGAAGAATGTTATTTTTGTCCAGTTATTACACCAAATTATGTTAAACCTTCCATTAAAAGAAATAGATCATGAGGGATATTTGTTTTCCCAGTTTGACGTAGCTATTGACTTACAAAAGTTTAATACTATGATATCTTCACCCTAATATAAACCTTCTATCTTGAATGTTCTGGTTATTGTGGTCACCATTGGTCACATGGGTTTTTTTAGAGAAAATATCATTCTCAGATATTGGAACGAGTTTGAAGAGTAAAGAATAACTTATTCCTATTCTAAATTGAATAAGATGGAAGTAGATTGTTTGAATATGAAATCTATCAAATTCAAACAAATATTATTCAACTTATACAAAATGTTTAAATTGAGAATATAATGTAATAGAATGTGTTGGAATCCTTAAAATCTATTATGGATTTCATACAGTCTACCTTAAAACTTCTATGGATCTATTATTGAGAGAGATGAAAAAGTTCTTATATAGTGTTTAGTTCTATTACAACTCAATCATGGTTTGGTTATGATCTAATCAGAATAGTTGTCAGGTATGATCTTACAGATGCATCAATTTGTGCTTATGTGATGATATGAAATTTCCTTTGGAGTCTTTTTGGATGTTTAAGAACAATATTGGTCATTCTAATATGATGATCTGAGATCATAAAAAAGGGTTTAAAGATGATTGAGAGACTATGAAAAAGAGTAATCAAGTATTATCTCTCAAGGATTTACTCCATGAATGATCAGAATGGTCACTACATGTTTTTGGTAGAAAATTAAAGGATGCATACGGTTTCCCAACCCATCAAGGAAAATTTAATCTAGTTGAATGTTTTGACTCTCATGATTAAACATTTTATGGAAGAGAATAATTTATATTAGTGATAAAGAAAATATGGTAAAATCAAAAGGAAATTCATAATCCTTTTGAATAATTTCCTATATGTTCATGGAGCAATATCTATAGCTCATTAATCTATTCTAATTAGATCCTTTCAAAAAACTCTTTCCAAATATCTGGATTTCATCAGAGATGTTGTGACTAAATATCCTCATGACACATTATGAGCTAGTTTTTATTCATTTTCTATCACTCTCATAAAAGTCGTGAAACACCTCATGTTAATCCACAATCAAGATACTCGACCTCCTTCAGGTCTTACTGATGTTCCTATATCTGTTCCTGTTGAATCTCCAGCCTTAGATTCTAATGCTTCTACCTCAACCAAGGAAATGGGAGAAGACCCATTGATTCCTTCTACCTAAACTAATAATCAATGAACATTTGATTTTTTTATTATTTATGGTAATGTTTTGTGTATCACATTTTTCAAATACTTTGGATGTCCAATTCATGATATTTTCTTTCCAAAATAGAAATATTTCTTTTTATTCATGTTCTATTATTCTATTCTATTTATATTTTAACTATGATATTATTTACAATCCCAAAAGGGGGAGAACATGATGGAATTTCATATATATAGTTTACCCTCCTTTGATAAATTGTTATATCTTTCATTTCCTTGGATATTTTACTGACATATGTAATCATGTTCATGATAACCTGTGTATCCTATTTACATTTGAGGACATTAGTTGTCTTTGACATATTGTATAAATATGCCATGATTTGTTATCATCAGTTGGGGATATTTTTTTCCTCCTTGTTTTAATGATCACACAATCATTTTTATTATGATATCAATTCATTTTATATTTTGTGATGGAATTTTATATTATCATATTTATTGGAAGTAAAATTTGTTATGTCTGAAAAAGACTCAGAACCATGTATGAGACCCCGTTAGAAATGTATCAATGCTAGCAATGTCCCGTCACCTAGGATATCTCACCATCGCCATAGTATCATAATCACCTTGAGACTCCATCAGGGATACTCTCCAATGGGATCTAGAATCAAATAAATAAATGGATGAATCACCGTCAGCAATAGTCATTAGAAGAATGTATTTTTTGAAAACGTATTGAATGACTCACTATTGACAATGATTCAATAATAAGTTTGAAATTTTATAAAGTACATGTCATCTCCAAATCATGAACTTCTTCCAATGTCTCACAAAAATAAGTCCACACCATTTAAAAATCTCAACACTAGATCAAGACACCATTCCAATGACTTAATGCTCAATTTAGACACTACTAGTTTCATCATAAAATAGTCACATCAATGATGTTCTTTTAAAATGAAAGTTTACCTATTATTTACGAAACTTGTTTTATTGATTATTTATTGAATGTTATAGAAAATGAATTAAACATTGTGTTAGACATGTGGATGAGGATAAGAAAGAATACAGATATTAATATATTCTACTGTTGTTAAAAATTGAGGCAAACTCACTCATGAATGGTTAAGATAAAAAGTGAAAAAACTTATTGAATATCCAAAGGAGACCACTCTTTGTTAATTTCCACACAAAGAATAATAACATACATTAGAATAAGGAAATGAAATATCAATACGTATACAATTAATTCTTATAGTCTATAGAAAAGAGTCTATGAAACTATGTTCTATTGAAGATTTTTGAAAAACGAATCAGAAATTAGTTCAAATTACATTCAAGGGTCAGGATTTACAGAGAAAAACAGACCGTGAAACACTATCCTATTTAAGCTTCTTGTTTTCTCAATATGTTTATTTATCATTACATTAATATATTTGTGTTTGAATACTATATTTTATAAAATACACAATATCTCATTCCTTAAACTGGAAGATAGTAATATATCTTGTTAATAACTTTTATTCATATTTACTTTGTGTTATGGTAGAGTTAATGTCTCGCCTGAATAGTTTGTACACAATTTTAGTACCAGTTCCATGATGCGGATCAATTCTTTTCTTTTTATATAAAATTATTTGGTGATGGTGATTTCCATGTGGAGATGACCAAGTCTCAGCTAGATACTAATCCTTTTTTTATTTTAATTCTGTTATGTGTAATGGTTTTTTTTGTTTTTTAACTATATATACTAAAATGGAATCTCTTTTACCTTCGTGAAAAACCACTACACTGATATTTAGTTTTAATTAGTGTTTATATAATGATTTCATTAAGTATATTGATTTAAAATGATAATTTAATGTGATAGATTTTTTAATAATGACCAAATAAATTTTTATGAAATATATAAAAATATTAAATCTTATACCGAACTGCTGTTTTAACTAACTGGGCCATATTTAAATTAATTGGGCTATTTTATTTAATTTTATCTAAACATAAATGTTTAATGGGTACTCAATTCACTTGCTCTTGAGATAATCACACCAAACAGTAATGATTACTAAAATGATTTAAGTTATATATCTTTTTATAACAACATAATACAAGAAAATAGGATTACTAAAACAATTACAAATATTAGACACTAAAACCATTAAATAATATACCCATAATGAAATATCATCTAAAAAATTAAATAGATTAATAAAAACAACTCCATGAGGTCTATACATATAATAATGTTTTTGAAATATCAAAATTAATTAGTAATTTTACAAATTAATTCTTATTTTATAATTATTTCCACATTAACGATTCTAAAAAATTGTATTATCATATTTAAAAATACCATATATAAAAAAAATTAATTAAAAAAATAAAATACATTGGGATTATTATAAAATATTTTTTAAACAATATAAATAATGTTATTTTTATAAAAAAATTAGAAATCCTTTTTATAATTCTCTCATTTCATTTGAAATCATAAAAATAAATTTTATTTAAATCAACAGAATTATTTTTCATTTAAAAGTTGAAATTTACATTTTTAAAACATCAATTTATTATTTTTTTTAGTATATTTATTAATCACTTGCTAATTCAAGAAACAACCACACATATTATGTAATAAAACAATATAAAAATCACCACATAATTAAATTAAATTAATAATCAAAAACATTTTTGAAAACATTAAATTTTAATAAGATGAATCCATTCAATTCAACAAATTAATAATATGTGAGTTTAAAAATAAATTCACCTTAAAGAAATATAAATTCTAATGGAACTTAAATAATTAAATTTAATATAATATAAAATAAAACCCATTAATGGTTTTCAAGACACCACTCTTTCTTGTACATATAATGCAACTTGATTTCCCACTATAAGTGGATTGATCATGTCCACTGATGGATTACCTTTCCATATCTAATAAGTTTCAATGTTCATATCTCTCATCCCAATAACCCAAATAACTATATAAAAATTGATACCATTTTTTACATTTCCACATGAATATATTTTTATCATACCGAAACATTCATGAAAAAAACTGATGGTGCATTCTCAATCAACGTAGATTGGTATAAGTACAATGTTTATCAATTGTAAAAATATGGGAATTATTGTTCTTTAATTTAAAATGAAGAATAAATGAAACCTAAATGAATAAACTAAATAACAAACATTAAATAATTTTTGAAAGGATAATTTATATGAAAAAGAAAAACAATGTTTACATTGAAAATATAGAGTAAAAAAAAATGTAAATGTACTAAATACATCCATGTTTCAAACAATTAACTTTGTATTCCACCCCCACCACTATATTAAAAAATTTCCTATTATGTAGTGCGTATAAGGTGTGATAAAAATCCAAATATTATGCCACCTATATTCTTGACATTCAATTTATTTTGTAAAAATATAAATTCAAGTTTAAAAAACATAAAAAATATCATCTTTATCTTTTATAAAAACACCATAAAATAATATACACATTTATTAATTTTATTTAAAATGGGAAATAGTTTACCAAGTGAGTCTAAAAAATACCCATAAATAATAATAACCAAAATTGATAAACTATTTTGAAAATAAATTTATAAGAAAGAATCCTAAGAAACCACTTATGAGACTTTGTAAAGTAAACATATGATACTATTACTAAATCTAATATATATCCACATCCATATTAATATATATACCCTACTATACATAGGCTACCCAAACAAATATCATCCTTCACTAGGAGTAATTATTGGTAAAAATCATAAAATGTTAATAAAACATCAACATTATGAAATATAAATATTTATTTTTTGGAATTTATTAATCATTGTTTTATAAATAAATTTATATTGTTTTTTCAATTGAAAAAAGAATAGTTTTATATAATTAATTTTTTTTTCATATATCAAATGGTTTTATTAAAAACCTATATTTATAATTATTATAATTTTAATTTGATAAAAAGAAAATAAATATTGCATTATTTTTTTAGATTTATCATAGATTCAATTTTTATGATTTTTATGAAAAGATAGATTTTTTAAATAGTTAAAACATATACTTTTAATAAAGATAAAATTTCATTTCATGTATTTAAAAAGAAATATTATATATTGAATTGTTTTTAAGGTGAAATTATCCTTATATTTCAAAAAACAATTCAATTAATTACCTATTAATTATTTTTTACCAGAATATGGTATAATAATATTTGTAATCTTCAAATGGAATTTTTCTAACAATTGTTTTTATATTTATTTTTGTAGTTATTATTAAATTAATTTATTATAGTAATAATAATTGTATGTTGAATATTTTATATCTATTTTGAAATCAATAGGTTTAATTTTTGTAATATGGAAAATTTCATTTTTTGGTCATTATGAATAGTTACAAATATAAAAATCGGTTACTATGGTAATGGAGAAAAAAATTAAATTATAGAAAACAATAAGTGTTAAGGGAAAAAATATTATCTTAATTTATATTATTTGATGGTATTTCAACCATTATCATGAAATATTTTAAATTGGAGAGTCATTCAACCACATTTACATGATTAAGAAATTATATAATTTCAAAAGGTTTGATAATTATATGTGTACAACTCTCCTCATGTATAAACGTTCACCTCTAATACTAGCTTATTTAGACACTTTGATACATTGTGTTCAATTAATACATTTCCAAATACTTTATAAACTCTCTAAAAACCGATCATAGATGTCCTAGTATTACAAAAAGACCATCCTATAATTGAATATGGTATAGGCCTATGAACATTTTTTAAAGAATAAGGATAATTATTAACCTATTTTTTTATGTGTATTTATTTGTCCAACTACTACACATATTTTTTAGAAGTGGTGAAATAATAAGATCTATAACATCCATGTACCAAAAAGTTTATTATTATTATGGTGTAACAATATGTATACTTATTTTTTAACCTATGGGAAATAGAATCATCCCTAACAGGTATGTGGGAACAACTAACTCCCTGAAGTGATTTGTTTTATTTTCAATAAACATATTATTTGGTTGGTTAAAATGATGGATCAATAGAATATATAAGATAATTCATAAATTAAAGTACTTTATAAATTTAATATTTTATTTTCCTTATTTCTGTTATGGATGTTGGATATTTACAACATTACACATACATATGTGTTGAATACCACCTCCATAATGCTATCTGGTTATGTTTTTAGTATATACTCACATGGTAAGTCATAATGTCAGAAATAATAAATCAATATGGAATTTATGGGTTATTTATTATTCAATAGTTTCAAATTTTATCTACTATTTTTACTTTCTTCTCACTTGGAAAATAGGAAAAGCTTTCACGCATATATACAAACTACAACGTCCATATAGCAACATGATTCATTTTTCATTACATATTTACATGGTTGGATTTAAAATAATAATTAATTTATAAATTCAGTAATTATAACATATATAATATGTTATAAGTAAAGAAACCATATACTATATGACTACAACCAACAGACAAATTCCATTTCAATTTAACAGAAGAGACGATTTCAATACAATAAATGTAAATATAACCAATTTAGTAACTAAATAATAAATGGAGATAAATGAATTAAAATATACAATGATAATAAAATTACTATATAAAAGGTTATTAATCAATTATAAAAAATATAATTTCATTATTATCAATTAATATAATCTATGAGGAAAAAATAGACGTATAAAAAGTGGGGTTTTGTTAAAACCATGTTTTAAAGAATTACTTTCATATAATTATACTCATTATCCATGATCATCAAAATTTTACAAGAATTTTCTCTTGGAAAAATATTATATTTTTAAAATAAATTTCTAAATAGAATTATATTGTTTATAATGATTAAAAATGTATCATTTAATATTTACAGTACAAGTCATTCTGACTTTGTTTACCAAATCCCAATAGAATGATGTTTAAATTAAAATATAACACAATGATATTTTAAAAGAAGAAAAACTTGTTATATAGATTTTATGATATGAAAAACAAAAATCTTTACAAAAATTAACAAATTGATAATTTATTAAATATTTAATGTTTTATAAATTCTATCTCAGGATAAGTTGCGATCCATGTAACAATGGGTTTAAATGAAAAATTATACTCAATTAAAATATATTACCATTTAGACATGAAATTTATAAATATATTGTTATAAATAAGGTTATTAATTAGAAACAATTAATTATGAATATTATATGGTAAAATAATTTAGAATAAAAATTCTATGATTATGTATTGATTATAATTATAATTAAGAATATTTCAAAAAAAATAATTATTTTCTAATAAACTATATAGTACTAAAATCCAGTTTAGTGACACATTACACACCTAATTTAAAACTAGTTTTCATCAATTTTAGAAGGTTTAATTTATAAATAATAACATTGAAATTTACTTAGGGTGAATTTATTTGTTTTTTCTGAAAATATTTCTTATTCAGTATAAAGTGAATAATACTAATTTTATTAAAAATTCTTTTTTCATTTAAATTATTTATAATTATAAATTATAATTTAAATTTTGTTTAATGTATTATTAATTAAATTATATTACAGTTTATCTAATTTACTTCATAGAAGTTGTTTTATATTTAATTCTGATATAAACACAATTTTATCATATGAATGTTTTTATTTTGGAAAACCATTTTTTCAACGCATTTGAATATTTCATTTTAAAATGAATAGTTCCAATTATATAAATTAATAATGAATGAATAAATTATATATTTTGAATGATAATATTTTATATTATATGATAATGTAATATTTACTTTTTACCATTATGAATAGTAAAATTAGTAAAAATTAATAATCCTGGTGAAGGTATAAACTAATTTAGTTGGTGTTGAACTAAATAGATAATGGTTAAAATTAAATAAATACTCATCCAAACCTTAATTTTTTCAATATTACTTCATTATAACCTTAATGGGTCAATATATACTGATATGTTTTGCTGGGATACTCATAAAACACGGGTTTAATGAGTTTTTTTTAAAAAAATCCAAGTGTGGGATCTCACCCATTTATAAAAGTCCACCAACCCTCACCTATAATTCACACAGAAAAATTTTATTTGTCTTAGTAAATAATTGGAAATTTATATTATTTATTTACTCTACCATAACATTGAGTAGTTTTTGATATAATAAAGAAAATATAGGAAATATATTTGATAAACCAAATGAGGTTTTTTGTAGAAGTTATAATATTTTAAACTAAGAATTTTATATTTAATTTTTATTCAAATTATAATATTCTCATATATGATAATATAATAACAATAATATTTCATATATGATGAGTTTTTATTATTTTAAGTGAGTAACCTATATCCATCTTATATTCCATTAAATTAGAAACTAAACCATTGATCAAGTGCATAACAAACTACCACCTAACGAACTGATGTAATTAGTTTTATATGACCACAATTAAAGGATATATATAAAAATTTATTTAATATTTTTGTATAATATCTATTATCATCTTATTGTTATTTCATTTTTACACGCATATATATATTCTTAATTTCTATTCTATAGGGGATATAATAATGCCACTCATGTGTATAGAGGAATACCACCTCACAAAGAGATGTGGTACGTTTTTCATTTACACATTAGATGGAAGGTAATAAGAATAATGATGATGAATATATCTAATATTTATGAGAAACCCATTATTTTTGAAACATACTATAACATCTAACTTTTAATCTATCAGTCCTGCGTAAAATAATAAGGTCACATGAACATAAATATGAACTACCGCCTCCATGTAGATATGGGAATTTTTTTCATTGTTTCAAATTGATCCTTATATATATATATTTAAATAATATAAATTCAATATATGAAATAATAATTAATCTTGTAAGGTTATTTAATAATTAATATTTGTTCGTGCAATCCATCGAGGAAACAATTTCAACACCATTCATGCATACATACAATATATCATCTCAATAAATGATGTAATGTATGATCTATCTCTATGTTTTAAAGATTAATATAAATACAAATATATATAATACATATTAAATTTATATCATGGTTAACATTCTAAATTTTTTGGAACCATCATCAAATATAGTGACTGAAAATACAAAATCAAAACAATTATAAAAAAGATGGCATAACCCGATATAGTGATTTTAACAACGAATTGTGAATGAATGGTGGATAAGATAATATATGTAAATAAAATAATATTTGAGTTATATTTATTTAGTTATGTAATATATTTTTAAAAATGCATATATTTATTATAAAGGATGGTCAGACGCATAAAAAAGAAGTCTAACCTGAGGAAAGTGTTTCTCATATCACTTTTACTTCCAAGATACAAATGTTATATTGAAGATTTATTTATTTTTTATGGTGTATAAAAATAAAAAATGATTTATTATATATTGAATCGTTTTATCTTCATGGTATTTAATTTTACATTTGATATTGTTTCTTTTATGGGGATTGTGGTTAAAAAGTCACCAAGATAGTAATTATTTATTTTACAATCACATAGTTTATCAGGATTTATTGTGATTAAATTTATGATGTTGGAATATTATTTTCACTCAGTTATGAAATTGATGAATTGTATTTACTATGGTTATTTTTGAAAATTTCATGTAATAATATAATTTGATTCTCATTGGTAATTTAAATTATCATGAATATATATTAAGTAATATACGGTTTTATTTATCAATTGTGTTAGAAGACTTTTTTCTACCAAAATGTTTTTCTTAAAAATGATGATAACATTATAAGATTGATATATTATATTTTTTACCCATTTTGATCTAGTTTTTTTAAAAGAATCATCATTCCAATTCCCAAACAAGTAATGTTTTTTATTTTTCTAAATATATGAAATGAATTATTGTTTTATGTGTATATAATGAATATTGAATCCACTATCACTACCAATAATTTATTGAAACCATACATTATATGTTTCAAAGGTTATTTTGAAATAATTTTATTTGCAAAATATTTTTTTACCGCTTAGTTTTAAAAATACTTTCATTGTAAAAATGTGTTATTCTAAATAATTATATAATGAAATTATTATGTAATTTTTATTTATCAGTGAAATAAACACATTAATTCACATGTGATTCATTGGGGATATATCTTAAGGATAAAATCATTATAATATTTTTGTTGGTTTTTTATTAACATGGCTAGGGATATACCTATTCAATACCATTCAATTTCCCTTTATGGGTTATGATTTTTGGTTTTTTACTAGGTTAAGTTTTATCATTTATATGATAGTTTTCAATACGAATGTTTTTTTGATTATGTTTCTCCAATTTTATCTGAAAAATTAATTGGATTTAATATGTGATTGTCGAGACCCATTATATCCCCTCGATGCATCAATAGGTCTTAACTACTAAACTACATTTGGAATTTGACTAATGCCATACCCATTTAGCAATATGACCTAGCACAAGGCCTTGGTTGTTTGTTTATGATGTATAGCATTAGGAATTACCTCAAGGTTGTATTAGACACTAATTCCCGTGTTATTATAATTTCAGTTAGAAATTCCATGGAATGGTTCCAGGATCATGTGATTATGTATTATATATTATTTTATCATCATGTATTCTTCATATATTAATCTCATGTTATTGATTAAATGATTTTTTTCAGTTATTTATCATTCCATATTTATTAATACTTATTTATTATTAGCTTCCACTTTACACGCACCCTTACTGAGCATTTGAGATCACCCATTTCTTATGTTTTCCCCAGGATTCCATGTTCTATGTGATTATTGATATGAAGGGTTATTCTAGAGGAAATAATGATTACCTTGAATAAAACAATATTTCTATATTTATGTTTTCAATAATAATGTGATATTAAATTGCGTAGCTTGTTTACCATGTCTACTAAACTATATGGTTCTTTTGGATGTGATTTCTTGTATCCTATGCCATTGAAATAATGTAACCACAGACTTGGGGTTGCTAGAGATGAGATATTTATAATCAAGATCATATGATGTTTTATAAAAAAATTTGGGAATTTGATTTTGGAGAAAATAGATTATGTTATATAACCCAATGATTTAAATTAAGGATATGTATAAAATAACATCCTAACGTTTTTTAATGTTTAATTGTGCGGTTTTTATAAGAAATACATTCATGTAAAGATACTACATGTGGAATTAGTTCTGTAATAGATGTATATATTTTTAATAACTAAAAAATGGGCATTATATTTGATAGATTCCATACTTGGTATATTACAATACGCCTTAATAGACACTTGATTTTAAACTCTACAGATATTATTGGGTTAACACACATTTTCATTACAATCCATTAAAAATAATTTGAAAATATTTTTATGATTTGAAATATTCCCCAAAGAAACTAATTTAATTATTATGATATTATCAATGCATTAATTTATCCACTAATGTTATGTGTTTCAGTAGTTTTGGGATTATACATTATATATCATAAGGTTATGATATAATATATTGTATTACATTGTTTGTAAATAGATCTTATAAAACAAAATGAGAACCCTATAAATTCTGGTACACCATGTAGGTATTACCCCCAAAATACATTTAATGATGTTGAAGATTGATCTATAGATGGAACTCATAAAATTATAACCATTTTTGGGTACCTGACTTAGGTTTTTAGAAATAACCATTTATATATGGGAAATCCTAATGATCCACCAAGTAATGTAACAATGTTAGAAAAATTTATGCAACAGTATACTCTATCATTTAATAAGTCTAAAAATCCATTTGTAGTTGAGTACTTCATATGTTTTATAGTGTATATTTTTCTTATATTTGTGAGGAAATAAAATAGATAATATTTTCTTTTAGTTTATCATCTATCTCGAACGGTGGATAAATAGTTGTTATTTATTTGAAACACTAGGTATATAATTGAAATATGAAACATCCAGTGGAATGATTTTAATTCACTCTTAATGGAAAAGTATTTTAGTCACGAGATACAATGGGATATGGAGAGAAAATAAATGTATCATAGAAGAAAATGAAATTTTTCAAAGCATAAATCTAATGTGAAATTGTTTATATAGAAGGATACAAACTATTTGAATATTATAATGATCAAAAATGAAATTTCTTTTATGAGATTAAGATAATTCATTGAAGTGAACAGTCACCACAAACATTGTCATCATACAAAGACATTATATCATGTTGTATAAATATATGAAAAAAACCAACAAGACTTATGGATATAATGGAAATTAATATAATTAGAGAATAAAAACAGATAGATAATGGTAATAAGAGTATGTCTAATTAACCACTGTGTGATAATTATCAAAAGAATCATTCTATTACATTTTTTGATGAGAATGGGAGTTTTAAACAAGTACTGAGAAATATTCCACCATGATCAAGATTGTAATGTAAATAAAGAAACTACAGATATTGATATTTTCAACTATAAATATATGGGGCACTGCACAAACGAAATATCTAAGAGTCAATGGAATATACCTTAGAAGAACCTAAGGAACGAAGGATAATATTTTTTAATTTCTAGAGAAAAAGTAGACTAAATAATGTGTATTTTCATAAATTATTGTATTACATTTTAGTATTATTTAACATATCATCTTCTGGTTATAATAATGATTATATTCATGGGGATCATACAATAATTGTATTTATTTTAGTATTTATAAGAATATATTAAATGGTACTGAAGTCCTACAAAAGTTATTTAGTGGAATATGGATCATTTTTGAAACACAGGACTGAGGGAAGGTTACCCTTTATACATTTACAATGTTGAGATACTAATGATAATGTAATTTTATAGAGCTATTATTAGTGACCATGCAATTTTTTAGTAATTTTATAATATATTTTATCTGTGTTTGATGTAATTATTTTTTGGAATTATGGTATAAATTTCATTATTTAAGATTTTATTTAATGATGAAAGAGGAATATTTTTTTGTTTTCCTCTATGTTTTATTTATGGGTTTATAGTGATCATGATATTCATATATTTTGAATGTGACATTAATATCCACTTTATATTGTCTGGGGAACATAATGTTTTAACGATCGATAACCTTCCCTCTAAATGTTTGGACATTAAATTTGGTTAGGAACATTTCAAAATGGTCTAATGTTTAAATATTTAGGTATGTATGATGTTTAATTTTTCTTCTTACTTTTATAATGCATGCTAACCATTTTTGACTTGGAAAATATTGGGGGAAGGACTAATCACTATTTAAGGATCATATATTCGGTTAAAAGATAATTTTCGTGCTTCATGCATAAAAAATATCTATTTTGGGATATTAATTTCATGGACTAAGAGATGAATTGAAAAAATATTGATGAATAAAAAGGATTAAATTATTCATATGAAATTGAAATATATTAATTCATTATATTTCCTTATTTTCTCAGATATTAATTGAATTTCTCAACATTATGAAATGGATCTTGAATGAAAAATTTATCATATTTCCTTGATATAGGATGAATAAAATGGTTCATTAATTCAATATAGATTAGTGATTTTGAGTTTTTTATCATTACATTTTTCATTCACTTTGTTTTGATCAATGACATTTATCACTCTCTATACATATAATTTCCTTTTCATCCATGTCCATAACGTCAATTTATATAAATATTCACCTACATGAAAAACTGGGGATGTGTTATTATAGATAAACTTTTAAATTTACTTTTTATCTCATCATGATTATGTTTTGTTAACCCTATTATGATGTGTGATTTTAGAAAAAAAATTATTTTCAAATGTAAAACACATAATTACCGAGATCAAGAGTAAATATAGAGGACACAATTTATTTAAGGGGGTATAATGAAAAATCTAATGGTTTTAGATGAGGAACATCATGTTCGATACTATGTAAGACACGAACCAATGATCTATGAATGGAATGTGACACATAAATACATTACTTTATATTATTTTTTGAAAAAAATTCAATCTCATGAAAACTTATGATACACACAACAATTGGTATAAATTAAACAGAATACTCTATTAAAATTTTGTAATTTATACATGGAATTTATAACCTACATGATATTTTGGTGGGTATGAATAGGAATCACTAAATTATTTAAATTAAATGTTTTAAGAATGTATAAAAAATATTCAATGGTTATATATTGATTATAAATAAAATAATAACTATTTTAATGAAAAATTATTATTTTCTGAGAATTGTTTTTATTATAAATGTCCATCTGTTCACTCAATGCATAAATAATTTAAAATATATTATTTTAACTCAATGTAAATATATTTTACAAAATGAATAGTATTTTTTAAATATTAAAATAAAAACATACTTTGGTTGTAATTCTTGGATTTTAAAAAAATATTGATTTTTTAGTTAATAGTGTAATATAACGAATTTTATTTAAAACTAAAATATTAATTAAATTATTAAAAACATTGAAATATATTTTATATCATGATTCATTTATTATTCGTTCAAATATATTAATATTTAACTAATTTAGGTAATTTGAATAAATTTCATATTGAATTGGGATATGTAAACATTTTAATGTTTTGAATGTTTTTCACTGGAAAAGCCATTGTTTCGATGCGTCAGCTGGATTAATATTAAATTTATTTATAACAGAACTATAAAATAATATCATAAAAATAAATTGGAAATTGGAAATAATAATAATTAATTTTATATAATAGGGTCTACTAATGTTTTTACTTTCATAAAAATTAAAAGATGTTAAAATTAATTACTGCGACGAAGGAAAATTCAGATTTACTAGGGGTTAAAATAAAATGACAAGGGTTAAAATGAATTAAAAATTTATCCACAACCAAATTTATGTACAATTTTAGATTGCATAACCTATATAGTTATATAATGTACAATTCTTTGTGGTATTTTTCATGATAAAAACATGGCGGTAGTTTATTTTTTTAAATACCTTGTTTGTGCTCTCCCCCACGTATAAAAGGCCACCAAATATACACTCTTATTAACAGTCCAAAATCCTCAAGGAACATACAATATTTACCCATAGATTAATTTCATTGGTCATTAAAACAATCAAGGAAGAATTTATCTTAAACCTAAAGTGTTTTCCTGAAGAAGATCTAATATATTTAACTATGCATTTACATTTTTATTATCCATATAAATCCTTATAATATTCGTAATATTTGAAAATATAAAATAAAAATTATCTCATATACATTTTTATTTAATTATGTTAAGGTAATTACCTATATCCATCTCTTATTCTATTAAATGGGTAACGAAATCGTTGATCATGTGTATGAAAGATGATGGACTCACGAACTGATATAAGTAGTTTTCCATAATTTTTTTAGGCTATATATAGTGATATATTTAACATATTTATGTTATATTTTAGAAATTATTAAAGTTATATAACTGTTAAATTCAATATACTTGTTACATTCCATTTTATATGTGTTACTATTACATCACCCATGTGTACTATATACTACCACCTCGTGAAGCGATGCGATTCATTTATCAGTAATTTTTTATATTTAAGTAATAAAGAAATTTTAATGCAATGTATATGATATTTATGACATAAAATATCCATGAAAAATAATATCACATATATGTTCTGAACTTCAAATCCTTTCAGAAAACACTAGTGTCACATATGCATACGTGTTGACTACCGACTACACATAGCGATATGAAATGTATTTAATTTTATTTTTTACATGGATTGTATTAATTCGGAATTTGATTAATATTAAGTATTTATATCAAATAATAATTAACCTAGATTATGATAATTAATACTTACTTTCTTTATATTCTATCTGTTGAGAAAATATTGAAACAATGTCTTTGTGTACTTCTGACATAATTTAGCCATGAAATTGTAATCAATTTTATATCAATAAATTTTTTAAATTAATATAAATAAATATATAATGTATATAAATAAAATATATATCATGGTTGAAATTTTGGATATGATGGAACAATGTGAAATTTAAAAGAACCAAAAATAACAAAAATATATATATAAGACAAACAGAGATGATATTACCCAAAACAATGATTTTAAACATGATTTGTTATGGAATGGGTGATAAATGTACATAAGCAAATTATATATATAAATATTATATTATAATTTTCTATACTAGAGTAATAATAAAACAAAATTTCTTTTTGAATAGGTTTTTACTCATATAAAGGATGTCAAACCTTTTGTAAGGGGTTCTCATCTCACTTTTACTTCAATGAGATATATACCATTTTCATCATTTATTTATTTTATATTTAGTATATAATTACCCTTCTATATATTATTTAATTAATATATTTATTTTAATGGTATTTTATGTCTCACTATAAGTTATTTCCTTCATGGGTCGTATGAATCAAATGTTACCAATGTGGTAATGGTTTATTTATAATCTCTCATTTACCTAAATTTTTTATGATTAAATTTATAATGATGAAATAATGTGATATATTACTTAATAAAAAAATTAATTTTATTCTCATAAGGTTAATCATGATCTTCTCATGTAATATTACTCTTTCCCCAAAATTGTTACATATAATTCCATTCAAAATGTTTGTAAGACAATATTATTTTCTATCTCTGCTCAGTCAAAAATCTATTTTCATCCAAAATTATGTTCTATTAAAATTATTTAAATTTTATTCATTCACTATATAAATAATTCAATAAATAAAATTTTAACCATTTTATATATATTTTTTTGAAATGAATCTTTATTTAATTTTCAAAATAAGGCATGTTTGGATTTTCCTAAAAATTTGAATGAAATTATTGTTTTAACAAGTAAAACATGTATCAAATTTATATATTCTAGACCACTAAATGTTTTAATTAATATATTAAATTTTCAAAAAATTATTTTAAAATAAGATTATTTTTTATAATAATTTGGGAAATTTTATTTTTAATAGTATTTTCAATGTAAAAAAATTATTTTCCCTGAGAAATATTAAATGAAAATTTTATGGTACTTTTATTTATCAACGAAATGAAACCATTATTTTAATCATGATATAGTTGTGACATGTTTTAATGATACCATAATTATAGGTTCTATAGATGGTTTATGACAATTTTTAATGGAGTTTTACAAATATAATTCCATTCATAATTTTGTGGTTGGTTTATGATTTTTATTATTGATTGGGGTAATTATTTTCAATTTATATAATAGTTTTTAATATGAATGTTTATGTGGATATGGTTCAGTAAATTCAAAACTGGAATTAATTTGTCTTAAAAATGACGTGTGATTCTTAATTTATCTCCTCAATATATTGGTAGGTATGATGAGAAAAAATAGATTGGGTTTTTGGACCAGAACATTAAACATTATGTATGATGTCTTGGAATGAGGCCTTGATGATATGGTAATGATATATGAAATTATGAGTTCCATAATTATGATTTTATACTTTTATGTACATGTTATTATTCAATTATTTATAACATCCATATAATATATTCAATCTGATGTGATTACCTATATGAAATTTTTTGATCCTCATTTATTCTAGTAATATTAAAGTCAAGTTATTGATTAAATGGAATTTGATTCAATGACTTAAATTTCCATATTGATTACGATTTATTTATTTATAACATAAAATGTACTCATACCCTTACTGAGCATTTGAACTCACCCCTTTATGATGTTTCTTTCTCCAGGATTACAATATGTGGATTATGATTACTATGTAGGGTTATTCAAGAGGAAAAAATGATTCCCTCGATGAATATACTATGTTATATATTTTGTTTTCAATTTTAATGTGATTTAAATTTTTTATCTAGTCTACTAAATTTAATAAAATATATATACCATAAACATGAAATTCGATTTATCTTATGATCATTTAATAAAGTAACGACTAACTCTGGGTGATAAGGGTCAGGCAATTTGTAGTTGGTATAAGATGATGTTTAGTAGAAACCATGAGAACTATATTTATGAAAACATAAATTAGGGAACATAAATTTGTTATACACATTTATAATAAGTATATAAGAAAATCGGAAATTTTCAGTAAGGTAGTGATTATGTAGGTTTTTATAGAAATATATTCTTATCTGGATCCTATAAGTGGATGTTGATCTATAACAGATGTACATAGGGTAATAAATCAAAAACATGTGTTTCGGTCAAGACTGGAGCTTTTAATACTAAATGAATGATCCTTCATTCCCATATAGTTTGAAAATCTATGATATATTCTTGAGTTAATTAACATTTACTTTACAAACCATTATAAAAACATGAATAAATATTTCTGGTTTGAAAACATTCGAAATTAAAAGATGTTTATGATTATGATATTATGTATGTATGTATTTTTCAATTTTTGTTATGTGTTTCACTAGTTTTGGATTTTTCATTATGTTTGATAATATAATGATTTAATATAAAGTATTAAATATTTTTGAATTTATTCGTATGAGAAGTAATGGAGGAAATATAAATTCAAATACCCCATGTAGTTATTTCCACCATGAGAATGATAATGAAGGTGGAGTTGGAGATACATTTCGATCTGATGGAACTATAACCATATTGGGGTATCTGACTAAGGTTATAAGGAATATCATTTCCTATTTTGATAAACCTTCTAAAACACCACACAGTGTAATAAGGATAGACATATTAATGTGACAAAAAATGCTTTCTCTTAATCGGAATACACATCACTTTGTTACTATTCAATGGAAAATTTCCATAAGAATGAGATTTATTTATTTATTAAGAAATGAAAGTGGTAATGTTTTCATGGTATTTTATCATCTATCCATAGATACAGATAATCTTTTTTGATTTAAAAAACAATATATGAATAAAAATTATAATACATTATGTTAAAGGATTTTAAGATACATTTTTTGGAAATGTATTTTCTTTATGAGAAAGAAGATGATATGAAGGTAATTATTAAATATAATATAAGAGAAGGTATAAAATTTTTCTATTTATGAATACAATGTAACATTGTTAGAAGGACATTCTATGGACTATATACATAATCCAATGAGAATTATTGAACATTTATTTTATGGGGTTAGGATAATTTTCCAAAGGGAACTAGTCTCTTATTCGTGCTAATCACATGATCACATTATATACTATGTTATAAAGACTGTAAAATAATTCAACAAGTATTATAGAATATAAATAAATCTATACAGGAATATGATAACAAAGAAAATATGGATAAATGAAATACGGGAATTAATAACTTTCCCCTTGTGGTCATTGTGAAAAATGAACTCTTATATATTCTTGAATGAAATGTATATTTCCTACAATTTTGGAGAGAAAGAACAACATTATCATGATTTCCAAGGAAATAATAAAACTTCTAATGTTCAATGATTAAAAAATATGTTGATGGTGCAAAATATAGATGGATTCTGATGCATCAATTTCTTATACCTTATAAGAAGATATGAGATAAGATCAAGCTGATACTATTACTATAGAGGAAGTAGAATCATTGATGTTTTTGTGTTTGTATTCAATGATTATGTTATATAATAATTTTATCAAAGAAATTATGGATATAATAATTAAATATATATGTATTATACAAGATATTTATTCATTTAGATATTATCATGAATATACGTAATGGTATCGATGGCAAAGAAAAGTGATTTAATAGAAATTTGATATTTGTTTGAAAACATATGAATTAGAGAAGATAAAACTTATTATGTTGCTAAATTTTAGATAATAATAATTAATAAAAATTTACATGATATTATTGGTGATGTTGAATTTGGTCAGTGATTTGATGGTTTATGTTATCTCTTATTGAGTTTAAATCATTTTTTTTGGAATTTGTCGAAGAAATTGATCAAATGAGATTATATTTAAGGAATAAAGAGAAAAATTATTTTTGAAAGATTTCATTTTATCATTTTAGGTTTTATGGTAATCACTTTTTCCAAAAATTTGTATTTATTATAAATATATAGTTAACATTATTTAGGGAATATAATTTTATGTTTATTAGTGATAATCCTTCTAAATTTTTGGACATGGAATTTGGATAAACATATTTTGGAAAGTTGTCAAGGTAAAGTTTTTATGGAATGGATAATGATTAAATTTTGGAATTGTAGGATAAATTTTTAAAATCATTTTATTTTTAGAAAATATCAGAGGAACGAAATTTCAACATTATATGGATCATAAGATCAATTTAATGTAAATTTCAGGGGTTTATGAATGAAAAATTAAATTTTGGAAATCAGTTGAATGGATATAGTTGTTTTGTGGAAATTGATCAATGAAAAACCAAATAAGGATATTTTTATTATAAAATATAAATATATGAATTAATTATATTTCCATATATAATTATACAACAAAATAATTCTTGAACATTAATAAAAAAACCTGAAAAAATGTTCGCATATTACCTTGTTGTAAAAAGAATAAAATATTAATTTATATAATCAAATATTTGTTTTTTGGGGTGTCTAACATTATATTTATCATTATTATTCTTGTGGTAAATTATTTATGTTAATATATTTAATTATTTACTCTTTTCTTCAAAGTGTGTATCTGTATTTCCATCCAATGCTATCCTACATAAAAATCCAATTATATCTTATTACTGATGAAATTTGAACTTATCTTTCTCTATACCAATAAGATGTTTTATTATCCCTGTCATGACATGGGTTTCACTCAAAAACATATTTGTAAAATGTCAAAACATTGATTATCGAGATCAAGATCAAGATTAAATTGTGAGTATATATTTTAATTAAAGGGGTTGAATGTAAGACCTATATATTTTAAATGATAAAAATCATGTTAGATAGTGTGTGTGACATGGAACTATGATATTCGAAGATAATTTAAAACCCTAAGAAAATAAAATATATTTCCTTCTAAACCAATTCTATATAATTATATATTACGATGCAAAAAACACCATGTTTAAAAGAAATACAATACTATATTAAAATATTATCTTTTAAGAAAAATTAATAACTATGTTATTAATTTGGAAGGTATGAATAGAATTAATAAATAAAATAATATATATGGTGTATATATATAATTAATTCAATGTTTATCTATTTATTATAAAAAAATAAGAACCATTTGAATTAATTATATGTTTTTTATGAGAAAATTATATTTTTATAAATGGTAATTAAATCACCCTTTGTGCACGTAAATTAAATTAAAATTTACCAATTTTAAAAAATTTATTATAAAATTAGTAATTTATTTCAAATTTCAATATCAAAATTTTTATAGGGTTAAATAAAGTAAATTTTTTTCAAAATATATAATTTTTAGTGAATAGTGAAATTAACTAATTATTACAGAAACTGCATTATCATTTAATTATTAACAATGGTTAATTATATATTAAATTAGTTTTATTGTAAAATTTATTAAATTATATTAAAATATAAATAATTTAGGACATTTCTATTAATTCTATATTCAATTATGATATAAAGACCTTTTAGATTTTGGAATGTTTCTCTTTCGATAAATCATTTTTTCAATGTGTGTCTGTGTTTAATTTTATATTAAATTAAGTAACATTTATGAATGGAATTTGGGAAACCGGATTTTATATTTAAAATAATACTAATTTATATTTTCTAATAAGGTCATATTTTGTTTTGACCATTATGAATTGTAAATTCAGTAAAAATTAATTTTCATGGTTAAGAAAAAAGTTATTTTATAGGGGATTAAACTAAAACGTTATGTGATAAAATGAAATAAAAAGTTGTCCAATATCTATTTAACATTAATTAAGAAACTATAAAACCAATATTATTTTAATAATAACCCATTTTGGAGACTTTTTTCTTCATAAAAACATTGGTGTAAATGATTCATTTAGAAAATTTCAAGTGTTTTATTTTCTCCACTTATAAAATTCCACCCAATATCCTATCTTATTCACAAAACCAAAGAAAAAATGGTTCTTCTTAGATATGCCCAAATAACTTCCTTAATTATCTCCCCACATCATAGAGGATTTTTAGACCATCAATCAAAACAATGTAGGTGGTAGGTTAATCCTAAAATGGTTTCCCAAAAAAGATGGAATGTTTTTAACTATAAATTTTCATGTTACATATTCATATATATATATATATATATCTTAGGATTTTTTAATATAATAAAAATGTTATATCCCATATAATGAGTTGTTGTTATGATAATTCAATAACATATATAAATCCCCTCTTCAATGAAATGGCCAAAAGAACCAATCAGTCACATGTTTAGAGGACTACCATGTTACAAATAAATATAATTCATTTTCCATAAATACCTTTCAAGAATGGATATAATGATATATTTAACATATGTATATGATATTTATAAAATTATTATACTTACAGAATTATTATATCTCATATAAAATGTATAATCCTGACTAAGGTTCCCCTAATCCAGTTCCCTGAGCTGGTTCGCCACATGATCTTAGGAGTGCCTCACCGTACGCCAGAGGGTGCCAAATAATAGTTAGGGGTCAAATAGAAGATGTGGGGAGAGTATAAAATATTTTTCAAATTAATCCATAATATATAATACAAATAAATAAAGGAAACCAATAAAAAATAAACCAACAAAATATATCTACTTCCCAAAATTGTGGATGATCCCACAACCAAATAGAAAATATGCTATGTCATTTCATAGAGTGACACATGTAAGGAAAACCCCAAATAAAGAAAAAAAGAAAAATCCCCAAAATGGACCCTCCATAAGATTCTAGATCACTGATCTATGCACAAACCATATTGAAATCAACCATCTAGTATAGGGTCTTTCCCTTTTCCTGTCCAGTAACTATAATGTCTTCTAAGGTTTATAACGGCAGCCCAAAAAGGTGTGATTACAAATGAGTAGGCCACCACAAAAAATTTCTAAAAAATATATATATTAAACCAATAGTGTTTTTAGGTACATAATGAAGAAAAAGATAAATAGAAGACCAACTATGTTCTATTAGTTAACAAAGTTCACTTTATCCACATTTATTATTTGGTCCATGGGTTGGCCATTTTCATCAAATACACATAATCCAATGATGATCACATTAAAAATACATGAGGGGGATAATTAAAGTTATCTACATCATTATATATATTATCAAACAAATAAATACATAACACTTTTCTTGGATCCTCGGTTTAGGTATTCATATTTCATTCACTCCTTAAGGGAATATAGCCTCAGTCCGACTCCCTAACCAATGAATTATAGTAATGGGGCTTATAATCTATTTCAAACCCATCCCATGGGAATATAGCCTCAATTTCAATAACCCACTCTCAAAAAAAAATTCTTTTTCACATACTCCTTTAACCATTTATCTCATACATCATTTACAAAAATGTATATCATGGAACAAATTTTCAATTTATAAACCATAACTCATTCAACCATATATGATCTTGAAGACATTACCCATTGATTCATTTACCATTTACATGATTTAACCCATTTACTCATTTACCATTGTTATATCTTAACAAATTTAAAACATTTACCATTTATAATTCATAACAAATTAAATAATTACATCATACCAATAGATTCATTATTCCATGTTATCAACTAAACATAGATAAAATCAATTTCACTTCAAAATAGTTTCCAGAAAACTAAACACATTTCTTACTGGCTCTCTTTCATAAACATATGTTATCTTTATGAACGTTACTATCGTAGTTTCCTTGTCATAAAACATCCAATTTTATATTTAATAGCCTAATTCAATGTTCATGAATATGTCACACCCAATGGGTGTCTCAATTCCTGGTTTAATAAACCTCAACATATCTCCAAATGAGTCATGAGGGATTAATCCCTCCTTTAGCCACCAAATTCATCATTTACTTATGAGGACATAAAATCAAAAACATAATGGTACCATGAAACATCCACCATCACTTAATCCAACCACAATACTATGGGATATAACTTTTACAAAACCTATATTGATACCGTTGAAAAATATCCAATAAACCTTGGTCTTTAAATCGAACATAAATAATCTTTAGATCCCAAAAATAGAATCTGTTCTGAGAAATTTTATTTAGGGATTTAAAAGAATAATTTTGATACCACAAACATGTTTTTAAAAAGCTAAAGAAATTGGAGTGTTAGAATCACATGGATCTTCGATCCTCACCCAATGACTCTCAAAATGGACTAATAATTAGGGAGATCAATCCGTGGGATATTTGTTAGAAAGGTTTTATCATTCTTAGATGATGTATGAATAATATGGGATAAAATATGTAATGATTCATAAAAATTGAGGACAAAATGGTAAAAAACAATTAATGGGGAAACATTTTGGCAATAAAATTTTACAAATCAGGGTCTAAACATGTAATACCCTCTAACTAAGAGTTGGGATAAGTCACTTGAACTCTTGGATAAAACTCGTGGTTTTAAATATTATGTGGTGTTCATTCAGGATGGATTTATCCAAGACTACATGCATTTGTCCCCCATAATTCAGTTTTTGATCAACCATGCACCACCCCTCTCCAGGGATCATGGTTTTGGTGCTTGGTTTACAGTAACTGTGTTGTAATCAAGAAAAATGCATTAGATGGCTTCTTTCCCCCTCTACTGCATCATAAGCCCCTAAGACACTCCCAATGTCCCTCCATACATCTAGAATACATTTGTGTGAACATTTTAATGGATTTTACAAAAAATTAAACAAGAACATATATCATTATATGTTCAGAATATTACAACCTCACCTCCTGATAATGTCTCATCCATTACCCACACTCCAAAGATTATCAACTGTAAAAATAATGAACTAGTGGGACAACATATCTACATCCCTCACCCATGTTTCATCATAAACATTACCATGCTACAATTAAACTCAAATCAATTTCAAATTATTTACCCAAAATACATTCTCACTATGATCTAAAAAATGAACCTGATTCCCATAAAAGGACGCATAATCTTCAACCTCAGCATCATTAAAATAAATCACATAGAAAGGGTCTGGGGTATACCTCTGAAGGTGTAACACATGAAAACATAATGAATTATTCAATACCAATGTAATATATCCTATCATACACCGCTGGTCCAATAATCTTAACAATATGAAAAAACCACACATACATGGGCACCAACATACCCAGTTTTTCAATATGATGGTGACCCATCCATGGAGACACCAAAAGGAAAACATGATCACTAACAAGAATCACTAGTGGAAAAATATGTCAATTAGTATAAAATTTCTTCCTATTTTGATAAGTAACCATTCATATCCAAATATAATTAACCTAATATAATGTCTCATGAATGGGACATGGTGAAAAAAATTATTATTCCCATGCTTCCATCCAACACAATAGTTATATACATGGATTACCATAGAGAACCTCATATGGTTCTGTCAGAATTTACACACGTAACTATAATTTTAGGTGAACTCACCAAGCACAATTTTGTCCTCCCATGATACACCAAAGTAAAGTGGGCATTCCAATAACATGTCCTCTAGAATATGATAGTATGCTCTGACTACCTGTTTGTGTGCTGGTGGAAATATGACATAAAAACACCTGGGTACTAAGAACCTTCTTCTACCCTATCCAAAATTACGTAGTAAAATTTGGATCATGGTAAAAAAAAATTAGTCCCCAGTACCTCATAAAACCACACCATCTCCCAAACATAAAAATCCTATAACTAGAGATCAATGATTATATCTTGTATCAGCTATAAATGTTCCACCTTGGGGAAATTTTCCACAGCTACCCATATCAGATAATTCTTTCCGGGAATCCTTGGAAAACCCACCACAAATTCTATTATGAAATCATCACATTTCTATTCTATAATAGGAAATGGATTAAACAAACCAATAATTCACTGATGCTCATCTATCACCTGTTGATAGGTGTAGCATCACATAATGAAACCTACAACTTCCAATTAAATTCTTGGCCAACAATATAGTTTGCAAGGATGAAGATAAATATTGGTCAAAACATGGTTGAAAAACCCACATAAATGCAAGAAAATCACACATTGATTCTTCTAGAATAAAACTAGACACAGAAACACATCAGTGAGAATAAATTTTCTCATCATCATTAATATTCTAATTCGTTGGTGTCTACGCACCTTTAATATATTTCATCCAATACAAACACTCTTGATTTTCTTATTGCCTCTCCTTGATGTCACTCTGAAGCATTGTCTCAATTTTGAATGATTTAAGGGTCATATTCTCTTATAAATCATGAACATATAAATGTATCATATAAAAAATAATTTCATAATCCTCTAATGGTAATTGGATTCATGAAATTCTTCAGTTTGAGTCTTCTGACTCAAATCATTTGCAACACTATTTCCCATTATTTTCATGTAAACCTGCTCAAAATCAATGTATTTCATGCACTCAGACCATATTTATTACTAAATATTCAAATCATTCTAGTTGAATAGGTACTTAAGTATTTTATAATTGGAAAAAATGGTAGTCCTTTTTACAAACTATTAATTCCTCCAAAACATCAAATCATAAACCACTACATGAAATTCCTGATCATGTGTAGGGAGATTCCATTAATGGGTCCTCAAGAACTATGACCCATACACCAAAACCTGATCATCCTATATAAAAAAATCCCCAATCCCAACACCAAAAACATCAAAAAATAATATATATACCTTACCCCACATGAGTATGATCAAAATTAGTGTAGTAGTCCAACAATTCATTAACTCCAAGAATGAATCCCCACATGACCCATACCATTCAAATTTGATTTACTTCCACGTATAACCCAATAGTGGTGTTTCTAAATGGGAAATTTATTTGATGAAACTTTGATAATATACCACTAAACATTGGAGGTTTTGGATATCAAAAATATTCACAGGATACTCCCAATGTACCATTGATTTCAATTTCTTCAGGTCCACTGACACACCTTCATCAGAGAAAATGTGACCCACGAAATGTACTTGGACAATCCAAAAATGAAACATTGATATGTTCATATGACATATGAACTCTTAGTGTAATCCTGAATATGTTGGTGTGAGTGACATGTTCTTTATGAGTCTTGGATTTTTCAAATATTTCAACCATATTAAATAAAAACAAAATGAACTAGGTACATGTGGATGATTCTGTTCATTAGGTCTATTAATACTACTGGAATACGGGTCAACCTGAAAAACATCACAATAAAAACATATAAAATATAACTACTATTGAATGAAGTACATTGTATATAATAATCTCATACCATAAATTAATGATAACCTAAAGTTAAGAAATATTTGGGGAACACGCATGGTCATATTAGCTGGTCAAAAAGATCATTGATTTTTAGAAGAGTGATTTGGTTCTTAATGTTCATCATATTCAACTTCCATTAATCGATAAATTAATGTATTTTTTCATTAGCCTTCATATAAAAAAACAACAGATCCACATGGTGAAATACTCATATGAATAAACCCTTTATTCCAAAAATTCATCCAACTATGTTTTATTCCCATGAATTTATTATGTTACAATTATATAAGGCTGAATAGAATCATTTTATACTGTAGGATTCAATTCAATAGTGAGTTAAGCCCCTCTATCATGTGGTATCCCTGATAAGTCCTTAGAAAACACATCTGGGAACTAATCCACCAAAAGAGGATTGAAGAGTTACTCTACTCCCCCATCATTATTGAAAGACATTCCCCATGGGCTATGCACTCACTCAAATACTGACTAACATGACTTGCAAGGCCTGTTTGGATATCCCATTTACAATGATCAATAAAAATATTTTCCTCTATGGACATTAATAATACCCTACAATGGTTTCAATCAATATGTTCTTAATACAATACTATCTGACCTATCCCCATTATGAGAAAAAAACGTGACATCTGATGTATAAACAAATCCCATTGGAAACAGTACCTGTGATCCTCAAGAGAAATTTTTTGACACTATTAGACATTTTATAATGATATTCTTAATGATATATATGTACACATAACCCCACACATATGTTCCACCACTGGAATGTAAAAATTATATAACTAAGAACATATTAAATAATGTGAGTAATCTATATCAAATAAATCACTTGAAAGGAAAGAAGATAAAAAAACATACATTAATTTGGCGATTGTCCAACCTCACCACCTCCAAATGTTTGATAAACTACATAGAGCTAACCTAGCCCCTACCTTTGACTCTGATCTATGTTACTAGTGCTACAGTTCCCTGAGGAAAGGGATACCCTTGTCCAGGAGTACAACGTCTCTTACCCCAACTGGTACAACGAGTATAGCTCCAAGAGATTTCCTAGTTTGGGGTGATGATCCCATGCATCCACTTTTAATTGTTCTTGATCCTTCATAATTTCCACCCTATCAAATATTCCTATAGAACATCTTCACATTCCATATCCTACTACATGATCAAAACTCAACTAGTGGTTAGGGGGACAGACCAAGCATTTGTCTCGACTTTCCATGTAATTAAAAAACACATATTCACCACCCAGAGTGGCCAAATATCATCCTTGAGAAATCATTCTACCCCTTACATGGGAAAAATATTTGAAACAATGGTTCCAACATTCAAAAGGACCACCAATGGATCACCAAACAGCAACATCATGTTCTCCACCAAAAGCATCCTTGAGGTTCCCTTCTAAAATAATTTTCAAATCCACTACATCGAAAATCCTCTATAGAAGAATGATATTAACTTTGGACATGATCTCACATCTATATTTATAATGAGAATTTATCACTAAAGCCTCCTCGTACCTTTCTAATACTATAAAAAATCATTATATGTCGGTGAAGTGGACATCATAATCTATCACTATCATAGTTCTCTAGGTTAAAAATAGAAAATATATGGCCTTCTAATTCCTTAATGAATCTGTATAGAAATGTATGAGAAAATTTTTGTAGAAATTTTTCCATAACATACCTTCTATATGATCTCTTGTATCTAGAAAATCCCACTAGTTCTTCATCGATCCTTACAACATTAAGCCACCAACTTTATCCTCTTTTATGAAATAGTATATAGGTTTTAAATAATCATCTATATGGAATATATATAAAAATCATCTTTCCTAGTTCCATACACTGTAGGAAATATTGGAGGGTTCTACAATTAAAACTCACCCTTCACGTCAAACATATTCTTCCAAACCCACCCTGGGTCCCATTCCGTCATCTGCATCAAACAAGAAATGTTCTCATAGAACAAATATTTCCCTCTATAAAACTAGATAAATGGGGTTTTTTGTTCTTCTACCTGATTAGCATTATTTATTATATACATTTGTCACCCAAGTGGAACACTTCATCATGCTGGTATCTCTATATAATTCCAAACAAACCTCTCAATCACAAAACCAAAGGTTTACAACATTTTAACAGAATAATGCCCTCTAACAGACATAAAAACCCATTATTCACACACTATTACAATAAGCATAGTCACATCTCTAAATCTAAACTCCTCTATCCCTACTATGGGTAATGGTCATGATTGGGTAAAACAAATTATATATTTATAAGTCATTCATTGTATGACTTTTTCATTTTACTTTTAAAATATAAATCCTTATTATTTGGAAATATTTTTCTCTTTAAAAATAATCAAAACCAAATTTTAACACATTTATTGATATTAAGTAGGTATTATTCTATAAGATTACATTACATTAAATCCATTTACCAGATTTCATCATCTTTATTAGAAATAATTTTGTTAAAATTTCAAGGAAAAGTAAAATCATTCTATCACCCACATCCCCCATGTACTTCCCATGTGTGCCTATTAAGATGTATGTAAACTATAACCCTAATGGACTAAAATTATGCATGTATGTAAATACCCAAACCATTTCATCAATGAGAAAAAATATAATAAAATAGTCACATCACACAACATGCTTATCAATCAAGGTAGAATATTATCCACCCGTAATAACAAACATCAAGAACAACAATACCACACAAGGTACATGGTTTTTCCTCTATACATATATTAACTGTACCCATGAACATTCTCATTACCAATGACCAACATATCCATTTGTTCTATATTTCAATACATAATAGGAACAAAATAGAAAATAATTTCTCCTCTTATACCAATTTGTAATGTCTCAACCAAGGTTCTACTACTCTGGTTCCCGGAGCTGATTCTTTAAATGACACAAGGTGTGCATCCCTGTACGATAGAGGCTACAATTTAGCAATGTGGGTATAAAAAAGAATGTGGGGATACTATATCTTTTTTATCAGAGTAATCCACACTATATAATATAAAAAATACATGAAAAAAATAATAAACATGAACCATGAATCCACCTCCCATACATGGGTACAATCAGAAAACTAAATACTAAATATACAATGTCATGTCGAACATAACTAATTGAATAAAAACCTATAATAAAGAAAATATGAAGACTCAAAAAATGGGTCCTAACACCTTGTTTGGATCCATCATATATGAATATCCCACCAGAAAATGTACCATCTTGCATATGGCCCTTTCCCTTGTCTTAGCCTTCTATCATGAAGTCATCTTGGGTACCCAATGGTGGACCGAGTAAGGTGTGAGTATAAATCACTTAAAATCCACCAATGATTTCTACAAAATATCTAGTATAAATTTAAAGTGTACGAAATTAAATAATGAACAACAATTTGAATATAACATAAACATGGTTTCATTAGTTAATAAGGCTAACATTAAAAACATTAATTACGTGTTGCATGGGTTATCCATATTAATCAAATACACATCGTACTATGACAATAGAATAAGCTATGCATAAGGGGAAAAATTTATTGTTCCCAAAATCACATGGGAAACATTAAAAAAGTAAATATAAAAAACATAACGCATATATTCAGTCCACGTAATCGTATTCTATGCATTTGTTAGTTGCTCAAATCCTCAACCCAACTCCATATCCAATGCAATATTGGTCTGGTTTTAGAGTCTTAGTGTAACACAACCCATGTTAATAGAGCTTCAATAAAGATACACCACTAAGAAATGATCATAGGTGTCTTTAACTATTAAACACATATATCATTTTCAAAACATACCTTATTGAACACACATACCAGTTACAAAAAATAACTCTTCAACTAATACCAATTTTACACCTTATCCAATTGACTCATTTACTATTTTCAGGCCTTAACCCATTAAATCATTTACAATTTTATTACTTAACCTAATTACCACTTTTACCATTTACAATTTAAAATTCATTCACACATATAAATTATTCCAAATTCCCTTTTATTATATGTTATAAAATAAACCAATTAACATCAATTTTATTTCACAATTGATGTTAAAAAACTAAAAAAATCGAATAGTTCTATTTTATAAATCTATTTTGCCAGGATAAAAATAAATATCATAGGATATATCTCATAAAACACTCAATTACATATTTAATAACCCAATCCCATGGTCACGAATGAAAAACACCCAATGGGTGACCTCTTTCCCACTGTAATAGACCTTAACACATTCTAAAGGGATGATGAGGGGATTAATCAATCATTTAGCAACAAAACTCATATTTTCTATACTATGGAAATAATATCCACAACTATAAGGTTCTATAACACAACTACCTACACTTAAATAGTCACCAAGACTGTGAGATATATATTGTATAAAACCTAATGTGTTTATCTAATGAACACTCTCTCTACCGTTTCCATTGAGTTTAACATAAACACACATTGGATCCGCAACCTTGGATATTGTCCAAAAGAGGGGATTAAGGATTTAGAAAAAGAAGATAAATGTATGAAACCCTAATCTATAAAAAATGAAATATGGGTAGTAGAATCATCCAGAGCATCAATCCATACACAATGGTTCTCAATATAGCCTAGAAATGAGTGATATTGATACTTGGAAATTTTTGGAGAGAGGTTTCATCACACATGGGTGTTTTTGGAAGAAATGGTGATAGAATTAGGTAAATAATCATAATGAATTGGTGGGGGGTTGTGGAAAAATAAATTTTTAATTGGGAACATGGTTTGGATGAATTTTGTTTCCAAACTATGTGTCGCCCTCAACCCAATTGGTGGACTAGGTCGAAAAAATCTCTTGGGTAGCCTTCACTGTTTGAAAAGTTATACAGTCACCATTAGGGTTGGTTCAAACCAAGACTACAAGGTTTGGTCCCCGACCATGCATGGTTTGATCAACCACGCACCAACCCTCTCAAGGGATCACATTTCTATAAATGGTTATATTTTACCACTCACCAACCATACAACCTATAGTGGATGGATTCTATTCCACTTCTTTTGCATCTTAAACCCCCAGTACACCACTGAGTCCCTAAACACTACCAAAAAAAATTAAATTGATAATTTTAAAGGAGTTAAAATTGAAATAAAAAATTTATTTACCTTATTAGAATTACGGAATCATACATAGTGTCTTATATTCTTTTTAATGGGGGATATGACATTGTCAGTCATGTGTACAATAGACTACCACCTAGGGATATAACAAGATTCATTTTTTTCTAATTATTTACATTTATAGTATTAAAGATAATGTTAATGAATATATGTGATATTTATGAACTAACCACACTTATTAAAATATAATATCATATATATGTTCTTACCTAACAGTATTTGTGGAAAAGAATAACGTCACTCATGGATTCATATAGACTACCGCATCCATACAGTGTTTTGAAATGTTTTTCATTTTATTTTTACTTTAATGGTAAAAAGGATGTATTATATTAATATAAATTATATATATATGAAATATTAGTGAATATATAATGGAATATTAATATTTATTTTTCCTTCTTACTCACATTAGATAAATAAAAGTAAACAACGTTCATGTGTACTTACGACCAACTATCTCTTTGAACATTTTAAACCATTTTATCTCTATAAATTTTTAGATTCTTCTAAGTAAAAATATTTAATATATATCAGATTTATATCATGGATAAAATTCCATAGATGTTGGAACCATGATCAATGAAAAGGGAAAATAAATACTAAATGAAAACATACATGAAAAACTAATCTCTTTTAATCTGAAACACTGATTTTTAAAAACAACTATTATTGAATGGGTGATAAAAGATCACAAGAAAATCATATATAGAATGATTTATTTGACAATTATTCTAATTTTTTTTAATATAATAATATTTATTATATTGGAGGATCAGAATTATAAGAATGATGTTGAACTTGAGGCATGTGTTTCTCATCTCACCATTACATCTGTGAGATAGATGTCATATTCACCACTTAGTTCATTTTTTGGTTTATAATATACCACATTGACAGGTTACATCATTTATATTATTATCCAATGGGTATTTAATGATCCATTTGAAGTTTTTTCCTTCATTTGTCTTATCGATCAAATGATTCAAATGTGGAAATATTTTATTTTATAGTCTCATAGTTTGTCCGGATAGATTATGATAAATTATACGATGATGAAATATTATGAACTAAAACTCATGAAACAAATGAATTTAATTCTCCTCTATTATAAATTAACTTTTCATATGATAATAACATTTCCACTATTTGGTACTTAATTTTCTTATTAAATTATATTTACAAAACTCTTACTTCATTTGCCTCTTCATCCAAAATTCCATTATCTTCCAAAAAAATGTTTTCTAAAAACATTTTCAACATTATTAAAATTAATTGTCAAATTATTTTATACCATGTTGACGCTCCTTTTTGTCACAAAGTCTAACGACTGGAAAGGGGGATACCTTAAGCACAAGGAGATTCATCCTTTGAAGAAACATAAAAAATTGACAAAGCCATGAACAAGGAATTCTTTAATCATGGGTCGCGTAAGTTTCATCATGGTCGCGCAAGTCTACTTGCGCACCACATATGGGTTGTGCAAGTGACTTGTGGGCCCTATATTTTTTCGCCCAAGGTTCTCAATGGCCTATAAATATCCCCTGTGGGGCCCCCATTTCGAGGACGAAAAATCCAAAAGTTATATTTAAGCTCTCGGCGCACTAGTCTCTACATGAAGTCATCCGAACACTTATAAGGTAATTTATTACCTAGAATGGAAGATTTAAAGAGGGGAAAAAAGTCCCAAGTGTTGAAATTCATTAACACTTTCACGCCTAAGTGTCTAACCCTTAAGGGAAATGAAGACACTTGTGCACCACCTTATCCCTTGAACAGAACTTTCGAACCACCATATTGGATGATTATAGGGATAATACTAAGGGCTTGAGCCAAGCCTCACCCCAGTATTACCTTATGGGTTAACTGTCTCCCAAGTAAACATGTGTCACGCAAGTATACTTGCACGAATAGGACTTGCACTCCCAAACTGTCCTTGCGTGCATGCCTCTTTTAGGGTGCCCCTCATGCATATTCAACACTATTATTCAATTCCACCTTTCCTCTTCAAGGTTTAGCCTTCAAAACCCGCCTCAAATACATTTTTGGCATGGTTCCTTTGTTGGCATCCTTATATAAAAGTAATTATATGGGACATCTCTCAAAACCTAGTGTTTTATATATCTTTATGTCACTAAGGTTATATATTTCCTCCATTCAACCTCATCCATTAAGATGAGAAGATCATTAATCTGGTCATCCTCCTTAGGAGTAAGCCCCAAGTTCTCTATCCTGGGCCTCCTTTCTCGGAATAAGCCCCATTCCATGTTTCCTAACCTGGGAATCCTTTTCAGCAATAAGCCCCATTCCATGCTCCCTAACCTGGGCTTCCTTTTCAGGAATAAGCCCCAGTCCATGTTCCCTTAACCTGGGCCTCCTTTTCAGGAATAATCCCTAGTCATAATTTCTTCTAATTTGGGTTTCCCTCTACGGAACAAAACACAATCATAAGTCCCCTAATATTTGGGAATCCTTCTCAGGATTAAGTCCTAAGTTAAGTATCCAAATCTTTGTAAAGAACATATACCATTATGGAAATTGTTCTCAGGATTATTTACTGAAGTAAATCCCAATCCTCATATATATTGGGAAGTAATAAATACATAAGCCCCACATTATTTCTTATGATTGCATCTTTCATGGTCCAATCATCATGTTTTACTGATACCTCATGTTTCTCAAACCTAGAATGACTAACTCGAGCTTAGAGAGTCAAAGTAATTATGACATCTTTCTTTGGGCCATCAATCATGAATAAACCTCATACTTAATCACTTGAACTACATGGGTTCTGATTCCATTTCTAATAAGGATATGTAGGTAGCCCATCTGCGGGTGCGATCCCAACTCTGAAATAATCCATGTCCTTCAAAATGACAATAAACATCAAGTGCCCCACTGACTGGCTTTAAAACTAGTATGGTTATCCTAATGACCAAGAGATTTATATATAATCTTTTGAAGGATACCATTTACTAATAATCTCGAACAAATACACATGATTCTCTATCGATAAAGAACCTTAAATACATATAATATATTCTCTAAATCTCATACATATTAATCATTGATTATCAGATCTAAATGAAATATCATTTTCATATTTGGTAATTTAATAAGTATATATGAACATAACTCAAATCTATAAGAGAGTCCCGGAGTAGACAATAATTCCCCTCCAAAAGGTGTGATGAGTCTGACCTCCCATCCTCTCGACCAATGCAGATTCTTAAGCCTTATCGGTCCACAACTAATGAGAAACTACCTTTAGAAAGTAGGTCCAAATGGACATAGAATCATTGGATGTTTCCGGTTCAATGAATAAAACCATTAGAAACTGATTGGAATGTTTGAACCTTAAAAAAACAAGGTTATCCCCATTTCCAGTGTAAACAAAAATGGTGAACCCGACGTGAATCCATAACCAAGTTAAATGATGATTTACTTATTTTTTAGGCCTCTATTTAACTCAATGTGAGGGCCAACAAAACAATCAATAACATATGTTCTCATCCAAAAGATGCAGTGGCCGAACTTATCGTGATTATGTCTATTATATCAAACATGCCCTCTTTTCCATGTTCTCTCTGCATTACTGAAATGGATTCTCTAAAGTTCACACCTGTGAATGTATCTGATGCTACCCCTGCTGGATATTCATCCTCTCTGAGGATGACATCACCTACTCAGCGTCCTAAATGCTGGTTCTCAAATGAATTGGTTAAGGAATATCGTCAAAACGGTACCATTCCGACTCTGGAGGCTGCTCAACAAGCCCTCCAGGTCAATAAATCACCCTGGATGTACGGATAGCGATGACCAGCAATCAAGAAACAGGTGGTCCCAACCTCCGTGTCAAACCATTTTAGGTCTTTATCCCCAGAACGCAATAACCAGTCCTTTCCATATTATGGGGAGGTGAATGAGAAGGTCACTCAAGGCCTTAATTCAAGGAGACAAGAGTCTTTCCTGGGGAATCCCATCAATAATCGCCACCAGACTCGTGCGGCAGTGCGCCCTCAACATTATGAGGGTATCGCCTTTAGGGGTTTGGCTCAGGATCCTCAAACTCGAGTCTGCAAGACAAAATTCTAGAGGAAAAATCCGGTCAACAAGGATCAGGTTCTTACTTCTTCCCCCTCCAAAGAAGTCCATCAATCCAACTTGATGGCAAGAAATGAGCGAGCATATACTCCCGTCCGTTCTGATGTTACTTCCCAGTAGACTCATCTGGAAATAACAGGTCAATCCAACAAGGCAATTCTGGTAGAGTATTATAGGTAGGCATATACACTTGTTTATAACTCATCATCTAGTCAGCAGGCTCGTCTGACAACAACCAAAGAAGCTCACCAATTTAATATGGTGGAAACTGATAAGCAGGGACATACACCTTTTTTACAATCAACAATTATGTCAACTATCTATTCTGCTAGTATTGAAAGAAATTATTCATCCATACTTGACAAAAAATATACAGCAGGCACAAAATACTGCTAATGTTCATCATGCCTAACAACAGTATCATTTGGTAGCACCCAGAGAAGTCAGTCGGAAAGCTCCGACGACAAATTTGGAGCAAACTCAACTCTCTTCCCCTACACATGAGTATTGTCAGAATCCACTTACAGTAAAAGGAGGACAAGAGCAGGAATACACACATAATACAATCATATAATGGATGTATATTCACATTCCATTTGCTGAAGTCACCAAACACATTCTGACAATGGTGACAGAGCAGAATCAAATCTATGCTCATATTCTGGATGCCTGTCAAAATATTATAACTAATTCAGCAGCATCACAAGGAATGAAATACAAATCTTACCCTATCAGTGGAGTGACTCATCACCATATCACTCCATAACAGATACACACCTATGTTCCAATCCTAGAGGGTTTTGGGGCATACTCCCCCATGTCATACGGACAATCAAGTCAAGCACATACACCCGATTTTAAAGGATATAATCATCATAACCTAACTATTTCTCTTGAGTAGGAACATACACCTACCCATAATAACCACTTTCATCAACAAGTGGTTCCCATAATTATTAAGAAGGTGTCTAAGAAAAAACCCATTCAACACAGTCACGAAATCAAGAGCCGATCTGTAATAAGGCCTTGCTCGAGGCTGGAGATCTTGAAGCCCTCAGAAAATTATCTGTTGCAACTCAAGATTATACTCTCTCATTTCCCAATAGTGGGATTAATAATTCCAAATGTCTTCATCAGACACTTCCTCATGAATGCTTTCTTCATGAAAGTTCTTTGAATCTCAAAGTATCATCTTCAGATGAGAGCCACGATAACCCTATGTGTGGCCATAAGACTAAGGAGAAAAAGGTTTCATCTTTTGTTGTAACCCACCATGGTGGTCCTCCCCATTTTGATGAATTTACCTGTGAAAGTCCTCTACACAGTAGTAATTCGCATTTCCTGGAAAATTCTTCAATGGGAAATGCAGTAATGATAAATCCCTCTTATCTTGAGGCACTTGCAAATGAGAAACCAGTGTTGTATGATGCTTTACTGCTAGTAGGTGAAATACTTTCTCAATCAGAAGATATCCCAGGATGTGGGTCATTCTCTGAACCACCCTTGGGTCATTCATCTTCTAGTTTGATAAATGAATTCTCTACTAATATTTTTTAATATGATGATGTAACAAAGAAACACCATCTCTGGTCTCATCAGGTAGAAGATTATTGATCAAATGATAAGGAGGAAATGCTGAATATGATAAACAACAGGCAAAAGGTGAAGTACCAGTCATGTCTTCGCCTTTGGCTGACTCTCAGTACGAAATTCCAGAAATGTTGACGGAAGATTGTATTCATTACATTCGTCTCAACATGTGGAAAACTCTTTGTAAATTTAAAAAGAAAATATTATCCTATGATGAATATGAAAATCATGTCAAGATAATATAAGGGTTATAATGCCAAATTGATTTGGTATCTCTCTTGGTTTCCCGATATCCAAAGGATGAAAAGCAGCAGAGAGCCCTTCAGCGTTCATGCCTTGGCATAATAAAAAGATTGCTCCAGTTAATTGCTAAGCCCCCATATGGTATTCATATCATGGGATGTGGTGTTCATGGAGCACTGCATTTCGCTATACTCTCCAGTCAACAAATCCCGCCAAAAATGGTCTCATGCAATGTTATTTCCCATGGCCGGCCACAGACTATTGGGGTTGTTTGTAATCAAACTCTTTCTCAAGAACATACCTCAACTAGTTATTCCCAAAGTTAGGCATACATAGAACAAGTTGTTGAATTAATCTTGCATAAATCAAATGAGAATATTGAACATGAATCTCATTTAGAGTATGCACATCATCAAGTAACAGAAGTGTCAGAAATAATCCAATGGTTATTTGAGCTAGGTGATTTGAGTGGATGTAGGTTAATGCATCCAGCCAATATCTGGACTAATATTGAGAACTTAGGAGAGAATTTAAGAAAGTATCAAATGTATCAGCTCAAGAACCACCCCAGCTTTCCAGACTGGGGAATATTTTAACCTAACCCTCATAATCAACAAATAGGATTCGTGGAGTTGAGCAGGAACATCAGGAATAGCCCCAGTCCACCGGACTGGGGACTTTTTCAAATCCTCAATCTCTTTGTTAGAAATATTTAGTCTTCTCTCGATTAGGGATGAAGAAACAATAGGAACGAAGAGCCAAATTATCAAGACATTCCCTCCAAATTATGGTTCATTAGGAAGTTCCTGAGGGATCAAATCAACAAAAGGCAATGTCTCATCAAGGACATGGAAGAAGACAATATCACAGAAATGTCGATAGAAGGGATGCAATGCATTATGAATCAATAAATGTCATCGATTCCATTGTTGTTGATCCTCCAGAACATGAGGCTCACTCATAGGGATTAGATGAAGATGTTCATTCTCAAGAGGTTGTGCACACAGAGGAAAATGAAGAAGGTGTGCGTACACGAAATCAAAGTCTTACCAAGAATCTTGGTTTTACTTCAAATAACAAACTTCCCCCTCTCTGAAAGGCATCCAATAAGGGGAAATGAAATTATCATGTTACATTCCATCCTTTCTCTATATAAGGCCAATAAATATCACTAGAGAAAAGGTTTGCACAACAAGAGGAATAAATGAAGGAATTAAAGAGGTTGAAAGAAGAACTACTTCAAGGTAGTCTTCCTCTTAAGCATTCTGGAGTCTGTCAGTCAAGTGAATTTATTGCAGCTATTGAGATGGATCAATAATATCCAACTTTACCAGTACACCCTCACAGATTTAATCCTATGGGTCATGCGTAACAACAACCTGTGGTGCTACCATCAGTTTCAGTACTAGTCACCACACATATACATGCTCCAGTTATTTCACCTGCTCAGGTACAAGCTAAACAAGATGTTTCAAAAAAGGTAATGACTACCATTGAGCCATTAACATCTTGGTTTGAATCTATGGAGGGAAAGAGTGCAAAAATTCAACCAGAAAAGAGAGCTTACCCTGAATGGGATGATGAAATTCCTCCCCCATCAAATTTTACAAGTACCACATTCCTGATTTTTAATGGATCGGGAGACCCAGAGAAACTCTTAACACATTTTTTTTCTCGTTGTGATCCTATGATGGGAACTCCTCAAAAACAGTAATCAGGTAAGCTCAGGTGTTTTTTATAGTCATTACAAGGGTCTACTTTTTCTAGTATACAAGATTGCAATCCCAGTCAAGTACCAGGTGGGAAGATCTCCGTCAACGATTCCATCTTCAATTCAACTCAATGTTACTAAAGACAACAGTTTTTTATCTTAAAATTTATAAGAATAGTAGAATTGAAGAGTTTCTAAATTCATTGCTCACTAGAAGAGATTAACATATTCTTTAAGCGTAGCACTACCACCAGAATAATTGTTGCCAATCTCTGTGGAAAATGTGCATGATCAATTGCATATACCATTGATCCCTGTGAAATACACTAGAGGGTTTCGAGACCTTACTTCAATCTCTCAACAGATTGAAGACTCTATTACAATGATTAAGGATAAAACTCGTGTAATTCCATCAGTTCTATGAAGGAGAATGGGTAAAGAAGATACATTTATAGTCACACTTAAACAATCACCTGTACCCACTTCTACTTCAAAACCTTCATCTTATTGAATGGCTCCATTTCCTAAGCATCAACAATAGAGGCCATTTTCATTAAGATGATTAAAGAGATAAAATACAGAAAAAATTTGAAGAGTTAAAGAACAATGTTTATTCTTTAGGAAATGAAAAAGTTCTTGGTTACTTCATTTTGGCTTTGGAAAATAATTTCGGTCAGTTTCCAAGGCCTAAAATTCCGAACAAGGAAGGAGATGATGACCGTCCCAAATTTTTCCCATTTCATCAGATGTTCTGGAATACCATTTAGGAGTGCTTTTTCTTCAAATTCCTCTTCCAAAATATGGTGGACTAAGGACAGGTAAAACTGAAAGGTTCTTTAGCCCAGGTATCATGTATTACTATTACAGATCCAGAGGAAGGAGTCGAGTGGTAAGAAGTAAAAAACAAAAATGCACAGAAATATGATGATTAGATGGTCAAGAAAAAAAATCAACCGAACTCATGCCATTTTACAAACGTTGTTGAAAAAATAAATTGTGTATTTTTCTATGAATGCCACAAATAAATCCCTTAATTAGAAGGAAAATCCTCAAAGAATAGGAATATTTCAAAGAAAAAAGGGCAGTCAGATGAAGATGAGATCATGTCAAAGCCCAAGTTGTCTTTGACTCTGGAAGATTTTATGCCATCTACTTCAATGCCACTAGCACCGGCCCACCAAATTGCACAGCCTAAGCTGGATAATCAGGCGGAGTCTTCATCAGATGAAGAGTTGATTTTTGGTTCTGTTAACATGATTCACTTAACAGATCATTATACCAGTCACAGTTTTGATCTTGATGAGCATGAATTCCCTATATCAAAGAGAGGAATTAGAGGGAGTTACAGAGGTGTAGGATACAAAGGAAGATGTGGATATTCCAAAAGCCACTATTTCAATCCTACCCCTTCTAGAACTATATATGCAGTAGAAAATCATGGAATATTCCTTTAGCGGGCTCAACAAGAACAAGAAATTTCTTCCACACATGCATGATTCTATCCTATCATAGTTATTTTTGAAGATCGGTTGGAGGTTACACCTTATTCCTCTTAGAATGTAAACAGACATAGTCGGTCTATTCTTCTAAAGCCAGGATTATTTCCAACTCCTACCACGATACCAGATGCATCTACTTCCAAAGAATCAACTTTTAAGGAACCTATAAAACCACATGTTCCTGTTTGGAAATGAAGACCTTTGGACCAAAAGTATGATGTCCTGAAACATTTGGCCCATGTACCGACCATGTTATCAATTTTGGAGGCCTTGAATATATCAAAGGATCATCTGGAGGCACTAATTGATGCTTTTTCAAGTTCTCAAGAATTAGAAACTAAAATTGCTGCAACTGATGTCTACCATGTATAGAATGATCCTACAGAATGTCATCCAATGATATCTTTTACAGATGAAGATAATGTTGTTCATGGACATATTAGACCTTTGTATTTATCTGGAAAGTTCAATGATATAGACATCTGAATAGTTTTCATTAATAATGGATCAGGATTCATCCCCATCCCTATTAATACACTTTGTCGATTGGGACTCACCAAATATGATTTATCTCCTTCTCCATTGATGTTGCAAGGATATGATAAATATTAATAAGAACCTCTGGGTGATATCACACTCATAACTCAGTTTGGAGAACTTTTATCTAATTCCGATTTCATGGTTGTTTGTTATGACATAACATTCAACATTTTTCTTGGAAGACCTTGGCTACATTAACATGCGATTATACCTTCATCATACCATCAATGTCTGAAATATTTTTTCAATGGTCAAGTTGGGAAATTTTATGGTGATAAATCCCCATTAAAAAAATGTGAATATCAATACATTGAGGCAGAATAATATCACATGGAAAAAAATGAGGTATCTATGGAAATGGAGGTTACCAAAATTAATGCTCTATATGGTTTGGAAATGATTACAGTAAACCCATTCATACATGTTAGTACAGATTATGTGGTACCTATCAGTCAAATTGATAGGATATACCCAAATCCAAATAATCTTATGGAATCTTCCATAATGCCAATTACGACAATCAATCCAGAAAACATTGGAGAAATTGGTGATTCACCAAGAAAGGATGAAAGCTCAAATGGAGATGTCTTCATTTCATCCACTGAAATCCATAAATTCTATACTTCATCTACCAGGCCAGAAGAAGATATAGGAATTTCAGAGATGAACGATGAGGTGGATTATAAATCCATAATATCCGCTTTATTACCCAAGGAATACCATTCATCATCAATTGGGTCAGAAATGGATTCCTCTTCTTCAAGATATTCAAATTTTAACATCTCTCTAGATCATGGAAATTCTGCTTCATCTTCTACTATGCAAGTAGAAATAGAATAAATAACACGTGTTGAAGAAGAAGAGGAAGATATTAGAGATTCTTCTCCAGCATTTGAAGAGGGCATCTCTACCACTGTGGATGAACTCAGAGAAATAAATCTGGTTACAAAAGAAGATCCACACCCCACATTAATTAGTGCGACGATAACTCTTGAAGAGCAAGAAATGTATATTAAAATTTTAAAGAAAAATAGAGATATATTTTCTTTGGAACTATATAAAAATTCCAGGTATTTATCCCGATGTTTCTACTCATAATTTGGGTTTTCTAGAAGAACATAGAGGATTCAAGGAAGCCGTAAGAAAACACACACAACTTATGCTTCCAAAATTGTAGCTAATGTGGATAAGCATATCAAAGCTAAATTCATCAGAGAAGATCAATATCCCAAATGGATGGCTAATATTCTCCCTGTGAAAAAGAATAATGGAAAAATTACAGATTGCATTGATTTCCGATATCTTAATCGACATTGTCCCATGGATGGTTTTCAAGTTCCAATCACAAAACTCTTAATTGATGCAACAGCTGGCTATAAAGAACATTCCTTCATGGATGGATATTATGGGTATAATCAAATCTGAATGGATCTATAAGATGAAGAATCTATAGCCTTCAGAGCCCCTTAGGGTGTGTTTTGCTGTCGGCTAATGCCCTTTGGCCTGAAGAATGCAGGCGCAACATATCAGTGTGCCATGCACAGTATCATCAAAACATTTTTAGAAAGTTTTTTGAATGGTATGTGGATGATTTGGTGGTTAAATATAGGAAACATTCTAATCAGTTGGATAATTTTGAAATCATATTCCACAAACTTCAAAAACACAATTTAAAGATGAATCCCTTAAAATGTGCTTTTGGATTAACCTCAGGAAAATTTCTTGGCTTTGTTGTATGCCATCATGGTATAGAAGTCTATCCTGAGAAAACAAAATCAATTCTTAGTATGTCACCTCCTCGAAATTTGAATGAATTTAGAGGACTTAAAGGACATTTGTCCTATATTCGGCATTTCTACGCCAATCTAGCAGGCAAATTTTTACCCTTCATAAAATTGATGAAGAAGGGAGTCACATACTAGTGGAATGAAGAATGTCAAGAATCATTCAATATTATCCAGAAATATCTCTTGATTCCACCGGTATTAATGCCACCTATTGAAGGAAGACTAGTTTTTCATTATGTAACAGCTTTAGAGAGATCATTGGGTGCCTTACTTTCCCAAAAGAATGATATTGGGAATGAAAACAGCCTTTACTATCTCAGTCGGACAATGATTGAAGCAGAAACCTGATATTCAAGTATTGAAAATTGTTGCCTAGCGTTATTGTTTGCAGTTCAGAAATTGAGACACTACCTGAAACATCAAGAGGTCTAAATGGTATCTCGCAATAACCCGCTCAAATTCATCCTTAGTCGGCCAGTGCTTATAGGATGTCTGACAAGGTGGGTAGTTATTTTTCAGTAATTTGATATCGATTACGTGTCTCAAAAGGAAATAAAGGGCCAACCATGGATGATTTACTTGATGATCATCCATCAGTAGAAGGTACATCTTTTGATATTGAACATCTGGATGAGGAAGTCATTTCTATTCAAGATAGTCTTCAATCATGGGGAATATACTTTGATGGTGCTTCCATAAGTCCTACATGGATGAATATAGAAGATCCTAAATAAGACAAAGTTGGGTTAGGAATCATAATTATTTCCTATGAAAAGGAAGTTCTACCCTATTCCTTCTAATTGCGGGAAGGCGGTACAAATAATGAAGCAGAATATCAAGATCCCATCGCAGGATTGGAGTTGGCGCTTCGGGAACAAGTGAATCACTTAAAGGTGAAAGGTGATTCAGACCTAGTAATCAAATAAGTCAATGAAAATTATTCCATTTGAAAAGAAGAGTTAATCCCTTTGTATGATTAACTGAAAGTGTTAATGGAAGAATTTCCTTCACTACCGACATTTTCTTATGTCCCGTGGCCACAAAATGCTCAGGCTGATGCATTGCCTAATATAGCCATAGCTCTGGAAGATCAAAATCAGGACGAGACAATCATCAGTATTTCCCACCATCGTACAACATCACCTTATGTTCAAATAAGAATAGAGCAAATCAATGAAATTAGTCCCATTTCTGAACCATATGGTCATACTATAGTATGGATGACACCTATCAGTGAATACCTTCAAAATGGAACACTCCCACCTGATAGAGCTGATAAAGAACAAATCCGGAGATGTGTGGTCAATTTTACTCTTTTTGATAGCCCAGATCACCAAGAAAAAATTCACTACAAAATTGGTTTTGATGGAATTATCTTCAGATGCATTGATAGTGAAGAGACAATGGCTATCATGGAAGAAGTACAAGCAGTAGTCTGTGTTACCCACAAGTCTGGACATAGACTGCCTGATTAAATTCAAAGTCTTGGATACTTTTCGCCTTTAGTGATACAGGATTTTGTTGATTTCACTAAGAAGTGTCATTATTTCCATGTATGTGAAACTCCATTAATCAACCCCTAGTGTTTCTTCATACTGCTAAATACTCATGGCCATTTGCCACATGGGGAATGGATGTAGCTTGATCGTACCCTTCAGCTACATCCAAGACGTTTAAGTATATTCTTATGGCTACTAACTGCTTTTCTAAATTGGAATAGGAAATACCTCTCAAAGAAGTTAGTTATATAAGCATTGTTAGCTTCATCAACTCTAACATCATTACCAGATTTGGTGTCCCTCATACCACATTGAAAGATAATGGCACCAACTACTGTTCATCCAAGGTAAGGAAGTTGTATCAAGAATAAAACATCAAATACAACCATTCATCTCGGTATCATGCAGTGGCCAATGGCCAAATAGAAGCATTCAAAAAGACTCTTTCAAATATACTACAAAATATGGTGGATAGAGATAAGAAATCATGGCCTGATAAACTGTTTCATGCTTTATGGGCTTATCCAACCACCACCTGCACTGCTACGCCATCAAATCCATATTCATTGGTATATGGAACAGAAGCAGTATTTCCCATTGAGGTTCAATTACCTTCTCTCAGAGTATCCATTTGTGATCATTCATCTACAGATGAAAAATCTGAAAAGTGATTAGATGAATTGGAACAATTAGATGAAAAAATATTGTGCACCCTGCACCACCTGGAAGTCTATCAGAATCGAATAGCATGAGATTTCAACAAAAAAGATCATTTTAATTCATTAATTCAAGGAGGATTAGTATTGGTTCTCATAACTCCAATGATACAAGGAAATAAGCATCCAAATCATGAGCCAAACTGGGAAGGACCTTACTCAATACATAAGGTATACTCCAATGGATCTTATTCTTTAATCTCAATGGTTGGAGAACTCGATAGGACTGTATCCAATGGAATATTTTTGAAGAAGTATTTTGCGTAACACAAATACACATTCATCCTATATGACATTAAAATGTACGTATTTGTCCAACATGATGTTAAACTGTGTTGTCCTAGCTACATGACGCTAAACTGTAAAGCACCCTTATGTCCAGCAAGAAGTTAAACTGCATAACCATCATCCTAGCTATACGATGTTAAACTGTGCACCTCTTCGTCCCACATGATGTTAAACTGTGAAAAAGTCCATAATACGTCCTCGCTACATGACGCTAAACTATACATCACCCTTTCGTCCCACATGACGTTAAACTGTGTTTTCCTAGATACATGATGCTAAACTTTGCAACAATCGTCCTTACTATATGAAGTTAAACTATACATCCCCTCTTTGTCCTTACTGCATGACACTAAACATCATAGTCCCCCCTAAGTCCTTACTACATGACTTTAAACTGCACAATCCCTTCTTCATCTTATATGATGTTAAACTACACATATTCATCCAACATGACATTAAAATGTGTTGTCCTAGCTACATGACGCTAAACTGTACAACACCCTCACGTCCAGCAAGACATTAAACTGCATAACCATCGTCCTAGATATACGATGTTAAACTTTGTACCTCTTCTTCTCACATGACGTTAAACTGTGAAAAAGTCCCTAATACGTCCTTGCTACATGACGCTAAACTATACAACACCCTTTCATCCAACATGACGTTAAACTGTGTTGTCCTAGCTACATGACACTAAACTGTAAAGAAATCATCCTTACTATATGACATTAAACTATACAACCCATCTTTTTTCCATACTGCATGACATTAAACTACATAGTCCCCCCTAAGTCCTTACTACAAGACATTAAACTACACGGTCCCTTCTTCATCCAACATGACGTTAAATTGTGTCTTGTCCCTTATGTCCTACATGAAATTAAACTATACATCATTAAGGTTGTTGTTACCTCTTGTTTCTCACACTGAATATGACTCATGTGAGCTTAGAGTAAACTTCAACCATAAAACCATTTCTAGGCCGCTAACCATGCGTAATTCCCAACACTATCTTCGGGTTTTCCTCAAGTACAACTTGATCACCAATTCATTCTTCAATCGAACTACATGGAATTTGATCCTTTCATTCTAGGATGGGTACGTAGGCAACCACCCGAGGTTTAATCCCAAAACCAATCTCTTCACGCCAGTTCAACTCTATCTCATATGATGTTGATCCGCAAATTATCCCCTAGAACCAATATTTTTACATTGGTTCACCATGGTCCATGCATATGACCTTAAACTATTCATATTTTTTCCTTGTACGATAATAAAAAAGAGAATTATTTTACACCCTCACCTAAGAGGGAATCATTATCTACATTGATCTCCAATCATGTTATATTCCAAAGACTACGTGCATACATGGAAATTCCCGAACATTAATCTTGGTTCAAACCATCATTACTCTAAAGTCCCATTTTCACCCTTCATTTGTACATTAATCTGTACATATGGTATTTCAAGAACTACATGTGGCTTGATTCCCATCCTTATGGGATACATATGAACATTGGGGCATCCCTCGAATCCATCCCCAAGTATTTGGGCCTAACCCCAAATTCCACTTGCAATCCCTTGGCTGAAAAGTCCCCCTTTGAAAACATGAATGTGGTATGAAAACCCTGGTCTTCATTCACATCAGGTTTAAAAAACACACAATGTGTAGTCCTCATTATGGTCTGAGTTCAATGACACTAAACTAAGATCTCCTACACTCTGATCCCACATGACGTTAAACAGTATTTCAAGAACTATGTATGGCTTGATTCCCATTCTTATGGGATACGTAGTGAAGTCCAGAACCTCAATTTAGGACGCAACCATAATATGATTATGGTTAGAATTGGTCCATGTATCTCTAAATGCACTGGACAATGCCCATTTTGATGTGTCATACTCCTAACCTTAAATATATCCATATCTCCATAACCTTATTCAAGACTTCTGGTCAGAATATGTCTGATACCCGAGAGTTCTTTTTCTGGACCATGCAACACATTCCCTTAGGATGCCTTTCATAAACAATCTACATAATGGACATGTCATTAAAAATGTACTATTATTAGAAAATGAATCCAATGCCCTTAGGGGTCCCTACATAATTCAACCTCCTAACATGTTTTTCAAATAGTGGTATCTTCATTCTTGGGAGGAAAACCTATTATTCCCTTATTTGTCTTAATGAAAATATGTAGCGATCCGCAAAAATATCCATCCTTAACATATTTGTCCCATACTATTTTTCATGATCTGAAAGTATTCAGTCTATGATTTATATTTCACTTCCCTACTTTTGGGTCAGGCCTTCACAGGAGTGACATTCATCCAATTCTTTGACAATCTTAATTGGAAATATCCTCTCCATATTCAAGTACCTCTCTCCATACAGCAGACTCTATGATTTGGATATTTTGAATCTCCATAAACTTTCACTGGGTTTTTAGCAATCGAAATGTAAATTTTCTAAGAGTTCTTTTTCCTGACTATGCATCATGTGCCCTTAGGCGGTCTTGTATAAGTAGTCTAAATAATGTATCTGTCATACAAAACATGATATTATTTGTCTATGCAGCAAATGCCCTTAAGTGGCCCTGTATAATTAAACCCCTAATGGGTTTGTTAAATAGTAGTGACTTCACTCTTAGGAAATACTTATTCTAATGCCTTTAGACCTTTTTCATATCATTCCTCAGATTCAAAATTTCTTAAGTTATTGTTTACATTTTTTACCTATACCAGAATATGGAAATATGTTTTTAGGTAAATTATCAAGGAATTGAGTCAATTTTAATCTATTCATTCAAAGATATTCGACCGTAAACATTAGCCTTTTTATATCTCACGTGCATGAATTTAAACTTCCAACAAAATACAAGGGAACACTGAACAAAAAGTCAACTCAAAAATCAATAAACGTACATTTTGTATGATTTAGGAAATATTGAGCAATAAAAATATTCAAAGTTTGTAGGGTTATTTTTATAATCATAGAAAAAATCAAACTACGCTTACTAGGCCCATTTACATAGGTAAAAATTTTATGTAGGTAGAAAAATAATTCAGGCACAAATGATTGACGATGAAAGTGTTTTTCATTGATGCAAAAGAGTTAGAAGAACGTCCACAGACTGGTATCTCTTCTCTTTTTCAGGAATTACAAGAGGCATTCAACATAACTCTTTATTTGATTTACGGAATACCGAGCTTTATAAGACACCGCATAGAATTCATTCATTCAACCAGATACAATAAGAGACGCAATGATACGAGCTCTTCTTGGAACAATTGTAAAAGAGTGTTCCTTAGTGCAGTTTGAGAAAATTTTCTACTAATCAAATAGTGACTCTGTTTCTGTCTAAGAGACTTGGAAGATGGATAAATGGATTTGAGAATGGAGAATTAGAAGTAAAGTGCCATTTGGAGAGAGTAATCTTTTTTATATATTGTTACTAATGACATGATAGTCTTCTCTCCATCAATCGACAGTGGAAAAAATTTCAGCCCATGGTTTTCCATTTTCATATCTGCAAGGAAATGAAATGGGGGAAAATTTTGATAGTTCACATCATTGTTGCAACTCTTAATGCAGAGCATAACCAAAATAGAGGAGTATCAGTGCAGCTGCATCTCAGGAAAATAATTTGTTGCATCTGAAATGTTGATTCCTTGCAAATGACCATGGCTATATAGAGGAAAGTAGATAATTTGTGGGAATTTGACATGATATTTCTTCAAGTACTTGGCCAAATTTGGGAGAGTGTTGTCATAGATATGATAATAGTCGGGGCCAACAATGTTCATCATATCATCAATCAGCTTGCTAGCCATATCAATAGCCATTCCAATTCTTCTGGGAGCCATTGAATCTTCACAAAGGTCGAATAATTAACTCATAAGTAAGTTGCTTTTTCATAAAATTTGTGAATAAATTCGAAAAAATGGTAATGGTCTTAAGGAGCGCAAGTCCCTTATCGGCGTGAAAGTTCAAGCCAGTCACATAAATTTGGGGGTTCAGGTATCATCGCACAAGTCCAAATACCTCTGTAGAAGCACGACACAAATAGAAGCGTGACCCAACAGAATACAAGTCACATGTGCGAACGAGAGCTACTTGTGTGCCGAGAGCTCAGAAGCATTCCAAGATAGGTTATTTTCACAAAAGTGGAACCCATATTTATAGGCAAGTCCATACCCCTATGCACCGGACTGTCACGACCCATCCTCAGGACCCGTGTAGTGACTACCCCAAGCCCGCCTTCCATAGGCCAGGGGCTGGCGACCAGCACCAAAGGCATAAATCCCGACAAAAGGGGAAGTCATTGCCTTTATAAAGTAAACAAACACCATAGAGTAAGAAAGTAGAATTAATCACTATGTAAAACTGGGTACAATAGTAAGTGCGGAAAGTAAATGGGCCAGAATACAAACCCAACCTGATAGTAAGGTACAACTAGAAATAAGTACAACAACAGAGAGTAAAGTAGCAACGTCGAGCCGTCCACTAGAAGTCCCACCTAAAGGGTGGGTACATATAGCCTCCTCAGCTCCTCGGGTCCAGTCGTCCACTCTGTGTACGTCCCGCCCGGTGGTCCACCTTCAGGTACTGACTTTCTCCACAAGCCTCAACCACAATTAGCGTTGTCCGTCGTCTGCATCCAACACAACGTAGTGCGGGCATAGCTCGTGCAGGAGTGAGTATACGCTACTCAGTAGGGACCCCGAGACCCCCGAAGGTCTCCCAGAATCCACAAAGGATAATCCACAAAGGAAAGATACAATCAAGAAGTAACATCCAACACTACTTAGGTATATGCCAATACATATACCTAAGTTATCAATTCTTTCTTTGCTCCAACATTCGATCCCAAGTTAGATCACGTCCACACAGGGTAGTAAAACCCAATCCACATAGAATGCACAACCCAATCCACATAGGAATGAAATTCAATCATATCGAAGATAATGATTGAAATTCATTACTCAACTCACACAGGTATACTTCTTCATAAGGTGATAGAGATGATCCGATATAGCCACTGATTCATCTAAGCTGGGACCCACGTAGGATACTAAACCAGCTAAGGTGTCGGACCCACATAGGATACAGACCGACTTCTCTGCCAGACCCACGCAGGATAGCAAAAACAGAGTCAAACACTGCCAGACTCACGTAGGATACAAGAACAGTAGTCATCGCCGTCGAACCCACAGAGGATTTCAGTACAGTCTTCATCGCTGCAGAACCCATGGAGGATTTCAGTGTAGTCTTCATCGCCTTCGATCCCACAGAGGATTTCAGTACGATCTTCATCGCTGACGAACCCACGGAGGATTTCAGTGTAGTCTTCATCACCGTCGAACCCACGAAGGATTTTAGTACGGTCTTCATTACTGCCGAACCCACCGAAGATTTCAGTGTAGTCTTCATCATCGTCAAACCCACGGAGGATTTCAGTACGGTCTTCATCGCTGCCGAACCCACGGAAGATTTCAGTGCAGTCTTCATCGCTGCCGAACCCACGGAGGATTTCAGTGCATTCGTCAAAGTCACAGCCAGCTCTAGGGTTCCTGCACCCAGCATCCACGTTTTTGGGAGGTCCTCTCCTCGAGCCAAAGGGGGGGGGGGTCGATACATCAACTGACACGTAGTCCGGACTTGTTATATCCAAAATTTCTGTCTCAACAAAAGGAACTCAACGTGGCAGACGGTGCGACAATCAGACTCCTGGTCTGAGAGTTATTGGCTTTTTTGTTCCAGGGGCCCGGTTGGTTTTTAAGTCAAAACCAACTTGAATGCACTCCAACTGCATCCAAACCTCTAGTGGAGTAAACCAAAAGGTCTGTCTCACTAATAGGAAACCAACAAAGTCGATGACACGTCAATCAGACGTTTGGAGCTCAAGTTATAAGCGTTTATGCTCCGAGGGCCCGGTTGGTTTTGTGTGAGAACCAACCCGAACAGACACAAAGTTCTTTGAAACCTTTAGTGTAATATAACTAAACGACTGTCGCGATCCAAGGATCACATCCCAACTGACTATGCGTCGATCGGAGATCCATAGCCCAAGATATGGGTAAACTAATGAACTTTTCCTGTTTTAGGGGTTTGGGGCCCGGACCGACCCAGCCCGAGACCCCCTGAGTCGGCCCGATAGGGTGCGGCGCGGCCTGGTGGGAGTGGTCCAGCTCAACCGGCGTGGCCCAGCTCGGCCTGGGTGGCCCGCCCCGGTTCAGCCGGTCCGGCCTGGGAGGCCCGTTAGCCTTTCGCGGATGCGGCGGCGTGGCCAGACAGCTCGACTCTGCCGAGTTGTCGTGGAATGGGGGGGGGGGGGGGCACTGCCCCCCCCCCCCGGATTGAAACTATGGCCCCACACGTGGGGGATGCTCCCTTTTTCTAGCTGGGGGTTACGACCCCGGTATCCCTTCCGAAATGGTCGGCCAGATACGACCAGCCGGTGCAGCCGCCATGGGTCCCGGCGGTCCCGCCCCTCCGAGGTGCCGGTGGCCGGCGGTACGAGGCGCCCCGCTGTGTCATTGAGCCACGGCCTTGTCGAACCGATGCATCGCGACGGCGTCGCGCCCCTCCGCCGTGGCCCCGCTCCGACCGCGGCCTTTTTGTGGTTCTCCGACATGGCGAGATGGTGTCGCGGCTTTGTTCGGCCTCAACGGCGTGGTGCGATGGCACCACGCTTCTGCTTTGTTTCCGTGCGGTGTCATTGCACCGCACTACCTTTAATCGTGCCCCAACAAACACAACATCAAATGGGGAGGAGGGTTGGTCATGTTCGTGCGGTCTGGACCCCTCCTGTTAATCCGATATCAAGCGGCTAAGAAATTGATATTGGACGATCAAGAATATTCATGAACCAAAATCGAACCCCTACCTGGATGTACTTATCGAACGAGGTTTGTCACGGGAAAGGGACGTCACGGAATACGGCTTTGCAGAAAGAGGATCGTCGGCGTCGCGCTATACGGCATCACGGTACACGGCATCGCGGAGAAGAGGACCATCGGCGTCGCGGTACATGGCGTCACGTCGTCGATCTCTGAGAAATCAGCGTTATTCATCGTCCTTCATCAGAGGTCGGCATTCTTCGTCGGTGACGGTGCGTTCTTCGCGTTCTTCAAGGAGGAAGATGATGATTCGAAGGTTTGAGCAATTCCTCTCCAACCATCTTGCACAACAAAAACACCCTTAAAGAAATAAGACTTTTTTTTATTTAATTAACACACACAAGCCAACATTCAATTCGAAATTCAAAATGAATTCACGAATTGATTACATTGAATAACGTAATTCAATTCATTAATTTAGAGAGTTGACTTGGTATTTAAAAGGGGTGCGGGTGAGTTACATATTAAATGCACGAGAGGGAGGTTAAAAGGGATTTTAAGGGGTGGGGATTGTGTGGGACCCACATCACTAATATATTACCTAGTGGAGTTTGGATATTATTGGGTCCTAATCCAACCACAAAGCATAGGATTAAACAACCTAGAATAGAAATAACATTTGTAGCACAATATTTTATTTTATTCTTTAGTTAACCCATTTAATTAATAACCTCCTCCGAGAAAACGCAACTCCAGAAAAGGTGTTCCTAAGCAATTACCGGTGCTGCGATTCCATCGGTGTCCTCAGATTTCGATTCCGAGCACCGGTTCAAAAGTGAAGAAAACCCGCTCGTTTGTTCACTAAACGTAACCGAGCTAAACTTCGGAAATTGATTCCGGGCACATCGGGCCTCGGAATTATGTGCCGTCAAAAACTGTGTTCTTCTAAAATCCCAAAGAAAATTAAGAAAACATTTACCTTGAATTTTATGGGTCTTTACATTACTCCCACCTCCAGGCTTTACGTCCCCATAAAGATACATCAAAAACTACAGAAACAAATGAGGGTACTGAGCACGCATCTGAGCCTCCTACTCCCATGTTCTCTCCTAAAGGTTCCTGTGCTTCCATCTGATGTGTACTATAGGTATCGACAGTCCACGTAGGACCCACTCCTGTTGATCCTCGATCTCCACCGGGACCTCTGCAAAAGTCTCCCCATCGTCAATGTCCAACTCCCCATGGTCGATGATATGCGTCGGGTCATGCATGTATCTCCTCAGCTGAGATACATGGAAGATGTCGTGCACCTGGTGCAATTGAGGTGATAGATCCAGGCGATAATCCACGTCGCCTATCCTGCTGTGGACCTGTAATGGTCCGATGAAGCTCAGATATAACTTTCCACCATGGCCAAATCTCCGTAATCGACATCGAGGTGAGACCCGCAAGAAGACGTGGTCGCCATCCTCGAACTCCAGTGGCCTCCGCCTCCTGTCAGCATAATACTTCTACCGGCTCTGAGCTGTCCTCATCCGCTCCTGGATGACCTGGACCTTCTCTATTGTGGCCTAGACCATCTCTGGTCCCACAAGTGCTGACTCCCCAGGGCCTTTCCATCACAGAGGTGATCTGCATGGTCGGTCATACGATGCCTCGTATGGTGCCATACCGATGGTGGAGTGATAGCTGTTGTTGTACGTGAGCTCCACCAAGGGTAGGTGGTCCTCCCAGTTGTGACCAAATTTGAGGACACATGCACGGAGCATGTCCTCGAGAGTCTGAATGGTCCTCTCTGTCTGACAATCCTTCTGAGGGTGAGAGGCGGTGCTCAGACATAGTTGCGTCCCGAATACCTCCTGCAACCCCTTCTAAAGCCGGGAAGTAAAGCGATCATCTCGATCGGAGATGATAGATGATGTCACACCATGAAGCCGTACAATATCTTGAATGTCAAGATGTCCCAATCTCTCTACTGAGTCCTTCTCTCTGATGGGTAAGAAGTGAGCCGACATGGTGAGTCGGTCGACAATCACCCATATTCAGTCGTGACCTCTGGATGTGCGTGGAAGTACAGTCAATAAATCTATAGATATCCCATCCCACTTCCACTCCGGGACCTCCAAGGGTTGTACCAAGCCTACTGGTACCTGGTGCTCTGCCTTCACCTGTTGGCAGGTGAGGCATCGAGAAACTAACTTTTCCACATCCTTCTTCATACACGGCCACCACTGCTGTCGTCTGAGATCCTGGTACATCTTCACCACTCCTAGATGTACCGCTAAAGGGGAAGTGTGAAACTTCCTCAACACCTCCTTCTGTAAAGCAGCTGGTAACATGGTACGTCCTCTGAAAAGGACGACATACTCTCCCCCCACAGTGAATCCATCAGGTGCCTGTTTTGAGGATATCTGTGCACACCATGTCTCACAGTCAACATCCCCACGTTGTGCCTATCTGACCCACTGAAGAAGTGGTGGAGTGACTGTTAGTTACTAAAGAAAGGCTGCTCCATCTCTATCCACGAAGGATATCTGCAAAGGGGCTAGCTACTCTGTATCCTCCCCGAGTAGTTGAATGCTCGTCCTCCTGCTGAGAGAATCAGCTACTACATTCCCCTTTCCAAGAGTATAGAACATCTCAAAGTCATAGTCCTGGAGGAACTCGAGCCATCTCCACTATCTCAAAATTAGGTCCTTTTGCGAGAAGATGTACCTAAGTCTCTGGTGGTCGGAGTAGACTGTAAAGCGCTCGCCCATCAGATAGTGTCGCCACATCTTCAGAGCGAAGACCACTACTACTAACTCCAGTTCATGGGTAGCATAGTTCCGCTCAAGCTACATCAACTGATGTGATCCATAGGCGATCAAGACCTGCTCCTACATCAGGACAAATTCGAGTCCGGTCCCTGATGCATCGCAGTAGACTACGTACCCTAATCCCTCCTCTAGTAGCCTCAAGATAGGTGCACTGGTCAATCTCTGTCTCAGCTCCATGAAGCTCTGCTGACATCTGTCTGACCACACGATGGGTTTCCCCTTTTCATTCAAAGATGATAGTGGTTCCGCAAATCTAGAAAAGTCTGTCACAAATCTCTGGTAGTACCCACCTAGACCCTAGAAACTCCTCACCTCCATCACTCTCTTGGGTGGATCCCAAGCCAGCACTGCCTCGATCATCGTAGGATCCACTGCAAATCACACCTTAGAGATGACATGTCCCAAGAAGTGGACCTCACGTAACAAGAATTGATACTTCGAGATCTTTCCATAAAGCTGGTGATCTCATAGTGTGTCTAGTACAACCCGCAAGTGGTAGGCGTGCTCCTCCTCAATGGTCGAGTATATCAATATGTCGTCGATAAAGACCATGTCAAATCGATCGAGGTATGGCTGAAAGATCTTGTTCATGAGACCCATGAACACTGATGGAGCGTTGGTTACGCTGAAAGGCATAACCAAGAACTCATAGTGGCCATACCGACATCAGAAGGTTGTCTTCTGCATGTCATCATCTCGAACTGTAAGCTGATGATAGCTTGACCTGAGGTCTATCTTCGAGAACCACCGTGCCCCCTTGAGCTGATTGAAGAGGTCATCAATCGTTTGTTGTGGAAACTTGTTCCTCACGGTCACATGGTTCAGGCGACGATAGTCGACACAATGTCGCAAGCTCCCGTCCGCCTTCTTGGCGAACAATATCGAGGAAGCCCAGGGTGAAACATTTGGTCAGATGAATCCCATTCCCTGCAAGTCCCCCAATTGTACCCATAGCTCTCGAAGCTCAGTGGGGGACATCCAATATGCGGGAGTGGATATCTGGGCTGTCCCGGGGTATAGTTCAATATAAAAGTCTACCTCTCTGTGAGGAGGTAGTCCTGGAACGTCTTCATGGAAAACGTCTGCATACTGATCCACCACTACAAGAAAACTAGGACTCTGCACGTCAACTTCTCCTAGGATGAGGCTAGCCAACTGATGAGTGATGGGCTATCCTTTCCTCTGTGTGAGTCCATCCTGTGCTGCAAAGGCTCCCTTCTCACCGGTGAAGGTGAACCTGCTCCCATCGGTGCGAACACATCACACCTTGCACCTAATACATTCGATATGAGCATGGACTGTGGATAACCAATCCATGCCCAAGATGATGTCGTAAGGCCTCGCGCCGCTACAAAAAGATCCCAGCCGAAGCTCTCGCCTCCTAGAGTAAGCTCACACTACCGGAACCAATGCGTAATCATCGAGTCTACTCCCGTTAGAGTCTCTAGCCGTAAGGATCAAGCCAACGGCTCTGTCAGAATCTCTAAGCTCCGAAAAAGGACAGCGGTAAAAAAATAATGACTCACTCATGTGTCTATAAGAACTGCAGCAAGGGTGTATTAGACACATATAGTACCTCAAATCATCTCTAAAACTCCGTGGTTATAGGCCTCCACTGCCTGAAGTAGAGCATGTCTCTTCCCGCCAGCTCCCTATATTCGGGGTAGACCTCTTGGAGGTGGTAGTGGTAAAGCCTCAAAGCGTCTCCCACCACCTGCTGCTCGGACAGCTCTCTTGCCACATTCGCCTACTCTCTGCGGACTTCCATGGTCAACCCTCTGCCTCTTCCTGGGTGGCCCCTCAACTATCTTCTTCTCCTCTGCACAACGGTTCGGGAAGTCACAAGCCATATGGCCCTACCCGCAGCATGCGTAGCACTGCCTGCTCCTCGAAAGGTTGGCTCTGCGCCGTGTGCGCCGCACCTCTGAGCTAGTGTCCAGAGGTCGTCTACCTGATGGTCCACTCCACCTAGACCCCTGTGACATCCGTCAACTTCCAGCTGCAGACAAATCTGCTACGTGTCTCCCTACGGTAGGGCTCGCTGCTGGCGTAGGCTCAGCAAGAAATCTATATATGAGAAGAGCTCTCTCCAGTACTCCTGCCTGTGTTGGAATGCTCAGGGAGATCATTGATGCCCTGATCTCATGCATCAGTCCCTGCTCGAAGGTCTAGGCCCGGATGAATGAGTCATGTACCATGTCCGTCGAATAGCGCGAGAGATCAGTAAATCTCGCCGAGTACTGGGTGACCATCATGCTGCCATGCCGCAGCTGTAGTAGCTTCTGGATGCGCACCGCATGGAGGGTGGCTAGGAAGAACTCTGAGAAAAAAAAGGCTCTCAATGTCCGTCCAGAGGAGAGATTCATCGTCGTGCACCTAGAGAATCAAGCTCCACCATCTGCCTGCTTCCGCGTGCAGGAGGCTCGCTGCAAGGATCCCCATGAGGTCAGCTGGTGTCCCCACTAACCTGAAAACTCGAACAACCACCTCCATCCAATCCTCGACTGCCTGAGGGTCTACCTGCTCGTGTAACCTGGGCAGTCTCTGACACTGAAACTCGTGCAGTGCACTAAGGTGACGTGCACTCTCAGCGGCTAGGGCTGGTAGCATCAGTGGATCAGCGGGTAAAGTAACCGCTGATGCCTCTGCTGAAAAAGGGCCCTGCACCGAGGCCTCGTCGCTCGGTGGGCTGTCGTCTCGCACAAAGCTCAGAACCCTAGTTGGATGACGTCATGGGGCCATCTTGAAAATAAACAGGTGTGCCAGGGTCAAACAGTATACCTGGTGAACTGACACAAAGTAATCAAAAAGAAATCTTTTGAAACACACATGCAATAAATGTTTTCGTGCATTGAGTCGGAAATCAGAACTCAGGGTCCTGGTTTACGGATAGGTTGGCCGCCACAACAACATTGGACTCCATAGATTGATAACCACACTCAATACCCATAACACTATTGCTTCACATAGAAGAAAGATCAGAGTCCGGAGTTCTGCAGTAGAACCGAACTCCTCTTATACCAATTTGTCACGACCCGTCCTCGGGACACGTGCCGTGACTACCCCAAGACTGCCTTCCGCAGGTCAAGGGCTGGTGACTACCACAAAAGGCGTAAATCCGAGAAAGGGGGGGGGGGGGTCATTTCCTTTATAAAGTAAACAGACACCACAAAGTAAGCAAGAAGAAATAATCACTAAGTAAAACTGGGTACAATAGTAAGTGCAGAATGTAAATGGGCTAGAATACAAACCCAAACTGATAGTAAGGTACAAACAGAAAGAAGTATAACAAATAAAAGTAAAGTAGCAACGTCGAGCCGTCCACTCGAAGTCCCACCTGAAGGGTGGGTATAGATAGCCTTCTCAGCTCCTCGGGTCCAGCCGTCCGCTCGATGTATATCCCGCCCGGTGGTCCACCTCCAGGTATAGACTTTCCCCACAAGCCTCAACCATGATCAACGATTTCCGTCTTCTGCATCCAACACAATGTAGTGCGGGCATAGCCCAAGCAAGGGTGAGTATACACTACTCATTAGGGACCCCGAGACCCCCGAAGGTCTCCCAAGATCCTCAAAGGATAATCCACAAAGGAAAGATACAATCACGAAGTAACATCCAACACTTCTTAGGTATATGCCCATACATGTACCTAAGATATCAATTCCATCTCAGCTTCAACATCTGAGCCCAAGTTCGGTCACGTCCACACAGGATAGTATAACCCAATCCACACAGGAAAGCACATCATAATCCACATATGAAAGCAAGTAAATCATATCGAAGATAATGATTGAAAGTCAAGACTCAGCTGACACAGGTGTACATTTTCGTAAGGTGATAGAGATGATCAGATATAGCCATTGATTCATCTAAGCTAGGACCCACGTAGGATACTAAACCAACTAAGATATCGGACCCACATAGGATATAGACTAGCTACTCTGCCCGACCTACATAGGATAGCAAGAAGAGAGTCAAACACTTCTAGAACCACGTTGGATAAAAGAACAGTAGTCATCACCGTCGAACCCATGGAGGATTTTAGTACGATTTTCATCGCTGCTGAAACCACAGAGGATTTCAGTGCAGTATTCATAATCGTCGAACCCACAGAGGATTTTAGTATGGTCTTCATCACTGCTGCACCCACGGAGGATTTCAGTGCAGTCTTCATCGTCATCGAACCCACAGAGGATTTCAGTACGGCCTTCATCGCTACTGAACCCATGGAGGACTTCAGTGCAGTCTTCGTCGTTGTCGAACCCACGGGGGATTTCAGTACGTTCTTCATCGCTGCCGAACCCACATAGGATTTTAGTGCATTCTTCATCTCGGTCGAACCCACAGAGGATTTCAGTGTAGTCGTCACAATCGCAGCTAGGTCTAGGGTTCCCGCACACAACATGCTCGTTTACGAGAGGTCCACTCCACAAGCCAAAGGGGGGGTCAATACCTCAACTGATATGTATTCTGGATTTGATGTATCCCAAAGTTCCGTATTAACAAAAAGAAATCAATGCGACAGACGGCACGTCAATCAGACGCCCTGTCAGATAGTTATTGGCTTTTTCGTTCCAGGGGCACGGTTGGTTTTTAAGTCAAAACCAACCCAACTGCACTCCAAATCCATCCTAACCTCGATCAGAGTAATCCAAAAGGTTCGTCTCACTAATAGGAAACCAACAAAGTCAATGACATGTCAATCAGACGTTCGGAGCTCAAGTTATAACTGTTTCCGCTCCGAGGGGCTGGTTGGTTTCATGTTCGAACCAACCTGGCCATACACAAATTTCTCGTAAACCTTGAGTTCAATATACCAAAATGACCGTATCGATCCAAGGATCTCATCGCAACTGACGGTGCATCGATCGGAGGTTCCTAGCCAATGATATGGGCAAAAGAATGAACCTGTCTGGTTTTAGGGGGTTTTGGGCTCGGACTGACCCGGCCCGAGACCCCTTGGGTCGGCCCGAACCGGGTCGACCCGAACCGGGTCCGCGTCCGACACCCTAGGGCGCGGCCCAGACCGACTCGGCCTGGATGGCCGGTTGGCCTGGCGAGGACGCGGCCGCGTGGCCAGGCAGCTCGGCTTGGCCGAGTTTTCGCGGAAGGGGAGGGGGGCGCTGCCCCCCTGATTGAAACCGTGTCCCCCCACGTGGGGGCCGCTCCCTTTTTCCAGACGGGGGGTTATGACCCCCAGTCTCCCTTCTGAAACGGCCGGCCCAGTCCAACCGGCCGGTGATGCTCTCGCGGGACCTCGCGGTCCTGCCCCCCCCCCCCCCCCCCCCCCCCCCCCGTGGTGCCGTCCGCCGGCGGTTCCGACTGCCCCGCCCTGCATCGCCGCAACATTGAGCCGCAGCCTTGTCCGACCGGCGCGGCGTGACGGCGGTGCACCCCTCCTCCATGGACCCATTCCTGTCGTGGCCTCTTCGTGTTTCTCCGACGCGCCGTGATGGTGTCACGGCTTTGTTTGGCCTCAACGGCGCGGCGCGACGGTGCCACGCTTCTTCTTTGTTTCTGCACGGTGTCGTTGCACCACGCTGACTTTAATCGTACCTAGACAAACAAAACATCAAAGAGGGAGGTGGGTCGGCTTTGTTCGTGTGATCCGGACCCCTCCCGTTAATCCGATATCAAGCGGCTAAGAAATTGACATTTAGACGGTCAAGAATATTCATGAACCAAAATCAAACCCCTACCTCGATTAGTCGTGGAACGAGGTTTGTCACGGGAAAGGGACATCGCGGAAGATGGTGTCGCGGAAGGAGGATCGTGGGCGTCGTGGTACACAGTGTCGGGTTACACGGCGTCGCAGAGAAGAGGATCGTCGGCGTCACTGTACACGGCATCGCATCGTCGATCTCTGAGGAATCAGCATTATTCGTCATCCTTCTTCGGAGCCCGGCGTTCTTCATTGGTGATGGTGCGTTCTTCGCATTCTTAATGGAGGAAGATGAAGATTCCATGGCTTGATCAATTCCTCTCCTACCTTCTCGCACTACGAAAACACCCTTAAAGAAATAAGACTTTGTCTTAATTAATTAACACACACAAGACAACATTCAATTCAAAATTCAAAATGAATTCACAAATTTATTACATTGAATAACTTAATTCAATTCATTAATTAAGAGAGTTGACTTGGTATTTAGAATGGGTGCGGGTGAGTTACGTATTAAATGAACGAGAGGGAGGATAAAAGGGATTTGAAGGGGCGGGGCTTGTGTGGGCCCCACTTTACTAATATCCTACCTAGTGGAGTTAGGATATTAGTGGGTCCCACTCCAACCACAAAGCACAGGATTAAACTACCTAGAATAGAAATAACATTTGTAGCACAATATTTTATTTTATTCTTTAGTTAACCCATTTAATTAATAACCTCATCCGATAAAACACAACTCTGGAAAAAGTGTTCCTAAGCAATTACCGGCACTGCGATTCCGTCGGTGCCCTTAGATTTTGATTCTAAGAACCGGTTCAAAAGTTAGGAAAACAGGCTCGTTCATTCACTGAACGTACCCGAGGTAAACTTCGAAAATTGATTCCGGGCACACCGGGCCTCAGAATCAGGTTCCGTCAAGAACTGTGTTCTTGTAAAATACCAAAGAAAATTAATAACAAAATTCCCTTGAATTTTACGTGTCTTTACATAGACCCTGCGCGGCAGAAGCATACCTGAGAACCTACTACTTGTGCACCCCAACACCTTATTTATCATTTTCCTCAGAGTCAATTCCTATTTCCTTTTTCAGATCCAACTATGAGGGGGGACTTTTGTTGATGCTCCTTTCTGTTATAGAGTCTAACAACTGAAAAAGGGGGATACCTTAGGAACAAAGATATTTATCCTTTGATGAAACATCAGAAATTTACATAGGCATGAACAAGGAATTCTTTAAGCATGGGTAAAGCAAGTTTCATCATGGTTGTGGAAGTCTACTTGCGTGCCACATATGAGTCGCGCAAGTGACTTGCACGCCGTATCTTTTTCTCCCAAGGTCCTCAATGGCCTATAAATACCCCCTGTGGGCCCCCTATTTTGAGGACGAAAAATCCACAAGTCATATTTAAGCTCTCTATGCCCTAGTCTCTACTTTAAGTCTTCCGAACACTTCTAAGGTAATTTCATACCTAGAATGGAAGATCTAAAGAGGAGGAACAAGGCCTAAGTGTTGAAATTCATTAACAATTGCATGCCACTTTATCCCTTCAACAGAACTTGTGCTCCACCCTTTTGGAAGCCTCTAGGGATAATACTGAGGGCTTGAGTGAATCCTTTCCCAGGTATTACCTTATTGATTAACCGTCTCCCAAGTACACATGTGTTGCACAAGTATACTTGTGCGACTAGGAGTTGCACGCCCAAACAGGCCTTGCACTCCTACCACTATTTGGGTGCCCCTCCTACCTATTCAACTCATTTATTCAAATACACCTTTCCTTTTCAAGGTTTAGCCATCAAAACCCTCTTCAAATCTATTTTTGGCACGGTTCCTTTGTTGGTTTCCTTATCTAAGATGAATTCTGTCGAACATCTCTCAAAACCTAGTGATTTACATATCTTTATGTCACTAAGGTTAGATATTTACTCCATTCAACCTCATCCATTAATATGATAAGATCTTTAATTCGGGTATCCTCATTAGGAGTAAGCCCCATGTTCCCTAACCTAGGCTTCCTTTTCAAGAATAATCCCCATTCCAACTTCCCTAACATGGGCTTCCTTTTCAAGAATAATCCCCAGTCTATGTTCCCTTAACATGGGCCTCCTTTTGGGGAATAAGCCCCGGTCATAATTTATTTTCATTTCAGCTTCCTTCTCAGGAACAAAACCAAATAACAAGTCCCCTATAAATTGGGAATCCTTCTCATGATTAAGTCATAAGTTAATTATCAAAATCTCCATAAAGAACATATTCCTTTATAGATCTTGTTCTTGGGTTTCTTTACTGAAGTAAATCCCAATCCTCATCTATCTTGGGTAGTCATACATACATATTCCCCACATTATTTCTTATGATTGCATCTTTCGTGGTTCAATCGTTATGTTTTACTGATACCTCTGGTTTCTCACACCGAGCATGACTCACGTGAGCATAGAGCGTAAAAGTAATTATGACATCTATCTATGGGCCATTAATCATACATAAACCTCATACATATTCACTCGAACTACGTGGGTTATGGTTCCTTTTCTAATAAGGATACATAGGTAGCCCATCTTCGGGTACCATCCCAACTATGAAATAATCTATTTCCTTCTGAATGAAAATAAACTTCAAGTTCCCCATTGAGTGGCTTTAAAACCAGTGTGGTTATCATAATGACCAAGATATTTCTATATAATTTTTTGAAGGATACCATTGACTAAGAATATCTATCAAATACACATGATTATATATCTATGAAGAACCTAAAATACATATAAAATATTATCCAAATCTCATACATATTAATTATTGATTGTCAGATCTAAAGGAATACTGATTTTCATACTTGGTAAATTAATAAGGATTCACGAACATAACTCAAATATATAAGAGAGTCTCGAAGTAGAGAATAATTCCCCCCAAAAATGTGTGATGAGTCCGACCTCCCATCCTATCAACCAATGAAAATTCATAAGCCTTATCAGTCCACAACAAATGAGCACCTACCTTTGGAAAGTAGGTCCAAATTAATATAGAATCATTGGATGTTTCCGGTTCTACGAATAAACGCGTTAGAAACTGATTGGAATGTTTGAACCTTAAAAAAACAAGGTCTTACCCATTTCCAGAGAAAACATACCCATTTTTATAATTTTTTAAATTTTTTTGAAATTATTATTAATGTCATTTTTCCAAGAATACCAATTTAGTTTGCACCGAAAATGTGAAAAAGTTATTATATTAATGTATATGACATGTAAAAAATATTTAAGATCATTACAACATAATGTTTTAAATTATAAATTATATTATTCAAAGGTCATTTCCCAAAAAAATTTATTTTCCAAATATTTTGTGTAATTTTAGTTTTAAAAATATTTTCAAATAAGAAAATTATTGTTTCCCTTCAAGAATGTTTGTAATAGAGTATTTGTGGCATTTCTATTCATCAATGACCTCAAGACATTATTTGACCAATTCTACACTAGGGATATGTTCTATTGATACCAGTTTTATTATTTATATGTATGGTTAATTGTTATTTTAATTAGAGATATACCAATTTGATACCATTCATATTTCACCAGTTGGTTCAAGATTATGTTTATTGATTTGTGTAATTTTAAACATTTTTTCTACTAGTTTTTTATAAAAAATGTTTCCCTTGATTTTTTTAAAAACATTTAGTATGAAGAAAAAATATTAATTAATAAGTTATGTTTGTAGAATGTTGTATCCCCTTGATATATCAGAAGGTATCGTGAGAAAATCTCTCTTGGGAATTTGGTTGAGGCATTATCCATTTATAGAAGATGTATTGGAACGGGCCATTGTGGGTATAATTTTGAGAACTGAAATTATAAATTAAATTTATATGAGATTTGTGATTGATTTACATGTTATTATTTGATTAATAATAATATACATTGAAACATTCCAAGATTATCTCATTACATATATAGAATTATTTGATCATAATTTATTCATTTTTTCTTATACTAATGTTATTGATTAAAAGACATGTGGATTTTTTATTAACCTTGCCCTGATAATTATGATTTAGTTACTCATATTTGTAGTACACAGACTTTTTATGAGCATATGAGTTCCCCCATTTCTTATGTTTCTTTTCCGAGGATTATAATATGTGTATTATGATTGATTTTTAGTGTTATTCTAGAGTAAATATTGATTCAATCGAATAATATTATATTATTTATTTTGGGTTTTCAAATGTAATTTTATATTCAATTATATATCTATATTAACATGAATAATAGAAATTTTCATGCATCAAGATGTGATTCCTTGTATGTTAGGACAATATGATATTGTATCCATGACCACTCAATTATTGGGCACCATGTCTTTCCATAAACTATTTGAATTATTTTTCCCACCATCATATCCATTATTCATTATAAATATTACGAAAAATATTAACATGTATATTGAAAATATATTTAAATCCATCACTATATGTAATTTATAATTTATTATTTTTCAATGAAATATCATATTTTCGATCAAGATTTTGAGACAATGTAATTTTCTTCTTATAGTTTCAAATTATTTTTTCAAGTGTCTTATAATGAAAAATTTCATGATTTTTTCATGATATGATTATGATTAATTATAAATGAATTACATTGATATCAATAATGATCATGATGATAGGTGAGATAAATATAGATCTCTAATGTGTTTTTTAATGATATATTCTTTGAACTTAAAAACGAGGGAGATAACTGGGTAGGTTAATCCGGTGGAATTATGAGTACATCAGTTATTCAAACATGGTTTAAACATAATTGAACACAGTTTATGTATATGATTCTCCATGATATCTTTATATTTCTTTCAAAAAGGGGTTTTGTCAAAATAATTTGATTATACAAGGAAATGATAGTTTTTGAACCATTAAAGGAAGGTTATTTATTTTTTTAATGAATGATTTAATGAGTTCCCAAGGACCTCATGATGCCTTCATTGTTTTATTATGAATTATAATGAGTTTAAAATATGTTCATTTAGAAATGATTAATTTTTATATACGAATATTTTTTTTATGTGCTCAATGATTTATTATGAAAAATATAAATATCTTCATGGATATTCATGTTTTTCATTAGATTAATGATATTATTATTTTTCTATTACTCTTAGTAAGATTTATTTTTCTCAACCCACATTTTAAAAAAACTTCATAGAATATATGGATGATGTGAGATTTTATAAAGGCCAGGATTACCTTAATGTGAGTAAACGTAAACTAAGAAAAGTTTCTTTAATAAAAAAAATGTATTAAAATTAACATTATATTGATATAATTTAAAATGTGTGATTATAACCATCTTTAGTAGTTTTTTAGCTAATTTTCTAAAATAGTAAAAAAAAAATATCATAAAAATAGAATACTGTGAAACCCTTGTAATAAATCGTTTAATTATGGGATGATTATTCCAATATTATTATAGTTGATATAAATGGAATGGTTTATACACCTTTATGTGGTAGGATAAATCTAAAATTTAGTCTTACAATTATTAGATTTATGTTTATATTATCATGATATATAATAGAAGGTTACCATGTTTATTCATCTAATCCATATTTGTTCAAATTTTATATTTAAAACGGAAACACATATACTGATATTTGAAAGAACCAAGAAGATAATAACATTCCAAATAAAAAAATTTGACAAATTTGGATTGATAAGCTTAAGGAAGGGTTATCTTAGTGGATGCTTGGTATTAACAATGGAAGATATGATATATAGTAAATTAGTTACCTAAAGAGTAACCTGTTTATAGTTGAGCATATCATGAAACAACACCCTTTGGTTTTAGGAGGATCTTTAGAGAATGTGAAAACTAATGTATTAATAGATTCATTGGAGATGATATTATATGTTTTGAGATTTATGAATAATGGTGATAGATTTTATTTACCATTAAAAAGGTGAATCCATTCAATGGTTTCATCTAATTAATAATACTTAAGAAAATGATGAGGTTGATGTTGTGGAGTGGAAGGTATTGAAAGATATTTTTGTTGAGAAGTAATTTTCTAATGATTGCTGACATAGAATGGATAAAAAATCTCTAGATATTAAAAAAATAAAATAATACTGAAAAAACTACATATGTAGAAAATTATACTAGAATGGAATTCATTAAAATAAAATTTATTCTTTATCATTGGAGTAAAATTGATATATTTTCCACTAGGGTTAAACCATGTTTATGGATATTGATGGAATCATTTTAATTAAAAAATTTCTAATGATGTTTAAATTTTGTTTAGAATGTTGGGATGGGGTTTTTCAATACATATATACGTTGTGATGAAACGGTTAAATAATGGTCAAATATAGTAAGAAATGTGAATGACGTTAACCATGAAATCTATATATAATCCCCCCCAAATGTTCTTAATGTTGTTGTTGGAATCGCCTGTTTTGATAATCCCAAATCATGTCTTCAAATCCCTCATAATAATATAAAAATTCTATGTTAATGTTTTTATAGTTTTTATCATGTACAGAGGATGTATCTTCAAGATCTTAACTTTTCTGTAATTAGTTTAGAGTATAAAATTTCTTATGTAAAGGTTACTATTAAGAGCCTTCTATCGAAAGGTCACTGGTATGGGTTACTGTCAAGGTTACCATTAAAGAACATACTACATGAAGTCATTGGTGAAAAGGTCACCGTTGAAGACTATACTGATGAAGGATACCATTATAAGAGCTACAGTTATAAAGTTATTGTCAGTAGTCACCTATACAAGGTCACTGTTGTAAAGCCTACCATTAGAGTGTATACCGAAGCATACAAATGCTGAGTCAATGTGATCTTTCACAATTGTGACAATGTAGCTGTTACAAAGAGTTTCTATTAGAAGTCCACTATCAAACTTATTACTGGAAGTATACTGTTAAGTATTCTACCACGGAGGAGCTCACTGGTAAAGTCTACCACTGGACAAGTCTACTGTTGGTAAAGTCTACCGCTAGACAAGTCTACCATTGGAAAATTACACCACTGGACAAGTATACCATTGGTAAAGTCTACCTCTGGACAAGTCTACCATTGGTTAAGTCCACCACTAGATAATCCTACTGTTAGAAGTTCTCAATTTATTAAGCTTGCTGTTGAAGATGCTACCGGTTGATAGGCTACCATTACCAGTCTACTGATATCATAGTCTCAACTGTGTCCATTGTCTTTAGAATATTATTAAAATTACATTTGGATAATTAAATGTCTCTGTAATTAATTAATATTATTTTCATATATTTCAGAAACTGTACGAGGTACGAGGAATACCACACATGGGGTGATCACTTCTCTAGGGGACTCTATGCAATTAAAAAGGGAACACTGAGCGAAAAAGTGAGAATTCCAAGGTGCAATGAATCGTGTGCTATGATACACCATACAAAAAAAACGTGAAAATAATAATAATAAATCTTCATGTGCTCACCCTGATAATCCAACGGCCCCACGAAGATCATATTGAAGAACATACTCAAGGCTGTCCTATTGTGCTTCATCTACTCCCTAAACCATGATGTTGAACATCTCAGTGCCTAGATTCCAGTACCTGAAAGATGCGACACTCTATTTTTGGAGGCAACATGTAGAGAAGAATAGAACCTTCATTTCATCAAATATAAGAAGTCTTGAGATGATCTTAAAACACGTAGATCATTCGAAACTGAACCCTAATTTCTTTATCTCTACTGTGTTCCTTATTTTACATTTCTAAGAATTGTGTGTTTTTTACACACACACTATCTCCTGTGCTTTAACTAGGGGACCCACTGAAAACTCTTTCAAATCATGATTTCCACACATAACTGTGGAAGAATCATTGTGTGTCTTGGTTTCTTGTTTTCCCACGTAGAACTATGGTAGAGGTTATAGAACCTGGACAGTTAGTAAAAACTGTTGTAAATCACAATACAGGTTGTGTATCTAGTTTCTTTATATAAAATTCTTGGTGGCATCTGATCACCAAGTGTAGAGGATTAGGTATCTTCCTGATACTAAACCTAATGTTTACATTTTTGTGCTAATATTTAGGTACTCTATTTTATTTTGTCTTCTGCATATATTTTTCAGAAACCTAAAATGGTTTTTACATTCACTCTGATCGTTTGTTTTGGTTATTGTGTTTATGTGCTTAATTCAGTAAACTTGTTTTAAAAGATGAATTTGTGATTGCATTGATTCAATTTTGGACTAATAAAAATTAGAGAAACATGTTGAGAAGTTAAACATTTATATCTCTAATACCTTAATTGATTGGTCTGTTTTGAATTGGGGGATTTTAATCATAATATTTTTAACAGTAATTTTAATTGGATCTCAATTCACCCCCCTCTTGAGTATCCACTCATACAAACATTTTTTTATCAAAGGAAGGTTTATTTTTATGTTTTAAAATACTTTTAAACTATGATTTTAGTTTTATCTTAAAGATCATACAAATTTTGTCATATCTAAATTTTCAGTTCTTTAAATTCTATGTAACTATAGAAAATAGAGTTGAGTGTACTACAACTAACATGACACCTATCTTTAATGTTAATAACTATGATCAGTGTAAATTAAAAATAAAAATGTATCTAGAGAGAATGGGACATGAAATCTGGTACACAATTGAAAAACAACATATATTTCCTCCTACTACTTGAGACACATGGTCTCAGTTGACTAAAGACATATATAATAATAACTATAAAGAAATGAATGATTCATACTATTCTTTAGGTGATTATGAATTCAATAGAATATATGTTTGTATAACTACATATGAAATTTGGGATACTTTAGCTATTTCCAAAAAAAGAACAACCCATGTTAAATAAATGAGATTAAATACATACACGATTAAGTATGATAATTTTAAAATGAAGCATGATGAAACTATATCTTAAATGTATCTTAGGTTCAATGAAATAGTGAACACGATGAGTCTGCTTGGGAAACCAGTGGTTAGAAAGGACCAAATCATGAGACTTCATTCATGCCTACCAGAAAGATGGAGGGGAACTTCTATTTCAATCCGAGAATCATGTGACATAAGAAATCTACCAGTAAAGGAGATAGTTGGAATACTTCTAATGTATGAATAAGAGATTAAGTTGAATCAAGATGTAGGAGGATAACCATGGAAGAAGTTAGTAGCATTGAAGATTCAACCTCAAAGAGAAAATACAAAGAAAAATTTCATGTTCATATAGAGAGTTCCACTAGTGAAGTGTCATATTCAAGTAGTGATAAAGAGATGACTCATCTTGCTATAAGGATAAAAAATTTCTACCGAATAAAGAAATTCCATAGGAATTTAAACTATGAGGTAATGTATGATAGTAAAAGACAATGGAAGAAAGATAAAAAATGGAATGGAAACTCAAATTAAATAATATATTATGAGTGAAAATGAAAAGGTCATGTGAAGGTAGACTACCCCAATCTGAAATTTAAGAAGAAATATGAATATAAGGGAAACGATTATAACATTTCTATGAAAGCTACATGGAGTGCTTCAAAATACTGATCTGGTGGATCTAATGCTTCGGATAGTGAACAGAAAAATCAAGCCAACTTATGTTTCATGATAGAAACATCCGAGGTAACACTTAATTCTCTTATATAAAATTCCTATTATTCAGGGAATAAGAGTGAGTCACATAATGATAAAGATATTAAAAAGTTTAAATTACTTGAATATTTTGAAATGCTTGAAGATACCTTTAATGAGATCATGGAAAAATATAAATCATTAAAGAGACATAATGATTTGAATGAAAATTATAAGTCAAATCTAGATATTGAAAAAGAGAAATGTGATCAGCTTTTAAAAAAACACAGAACATAAATTATCAAATGAGCAATTAAAAAGGGATTTGGAAAAGTTTACTGCTAGTAGGGATACCTTGACTCAGTTTCAATGGAAAAAAATTGCTTCAAAATATACAAATAGTCTAGGATATAAACCAAGACTGAGAAAAATTAGAAATATCAAATTTATTCCAAAATCTGGATAGTTCACAAGTAGATCTAGTTTTGGACCATATTTTGAGAGACAATTTTCTAAAGGACATAAAAAAAGTATTTATGCCTTATAATATGTATGTTGATTTTAGGAAACCTATAAATCATATATGGGTTCCCAAATTTTTACTTTCTAACCTCTCTGGACCCAATAGAATCTGTGTACCAAAGTTACCCGATGACTAATCTGTTTTGTAGGGATGTTCCATAAAGAGTTCAATTAAGACATTGTGGTACTTGGATTGTGGATGTTCAGCACATATGGCAAAATAATTATTCTTACTTCATGAGCCTAATCATATTTTATGGTTTACAAGTAACTTTTTATGACAATGTCGAACGAAAAATTGTTAGCTTAGGCCAGATTCGTAACCCTAATACAATTTCAATTTCCAAATTACTATTTGTTGATGGATTAAAGTATAATTTACATAGAATCTATCTATTGTGTGATGATGGTTTAAATGGGACGTTTGAAAATGATGAATGCAATGTTTTTAATTCCAAAAATGATTTAATGTTTCCTGCTCTTAAAAATGAGAATGTATATATTGTTCATTTAGACACTTTATCTAAGAAAAATGTTTCTTGCTTAAATGATTTTCATAAGGAATATTAGTTTTGGAACATAAGATTAGGACACTACAATGTGCACTATGTTAGGAAACTATCTATGAAAGTTCTAGTTAGAGACTTACCAAAATTAGAATTACCACATGACAAAGTGTGTAATCCTTGTCAAAAGAGAAAATGACACAATGTTTCCTTAAAACCAAAGAAAGAAGTTTCTACTTCTCAACCGATTGAGTTGGTTCACATGGGTTTGATTGGACCATCATGAGTTTCATGTTAAAATGGGAATCACTATTTTTATGTTCTTGTAGATGATTTTTCTAGATATACATGGGTATACATTCTAACTCTAAAAATTGAATCTTTTTTGTAAATTATTAACTATTCCAAGTCCTTAGAAAATATTAGTGGACATAGAATTAAGACCTTGAGAAGTGATCATGGCCATGATTTTGAAAATCAGGAATTTAAAACTTATTTCTCACACAATTTCTATTGTCACAATTTCTCTGTTCCTAGAACACCTCAACAGAATGGAGTCATAGAAAGAAGAAATATGACCCTTATTGAAATTTCTAGGAGAATTCTCAATGAGTATGATTTACCAATTTATTTTTGGGATGAAGCTGTAAATGCATCTTGTTATACCATTAATAGAGTCTTGATTAGACCTATTCTTAAAAAGACCCTTTATCAGACTTGGAACAGTAGGAAGCCTAAGGTTAATTACTTTAGAGTTCTTGGTTGCAAAGTATTTATCCTTAACACTAAATATTATCATAAAAAATACTCCCAAAATTGGTGAGGGAATTTTTCTAGGTTACTCAATCTCGAGTAATGTCTATTGAGTATTTAATAAGAGAACCAAATGTGTGGAAGAATCATTTAATGTGATATTTGATGAGACCGATCCACATCCACCGAAAACCACAATTGAATATCTTGAGGAAGATATGTCAGTTCTAGACCTTAATGACAAATATAGTGAACCCCTTGTAAAAGTAACCAGTTCCCAGAATCTTCCGGAATCTACACATGTTGAGTCTGAACCAACAAACAACCTTGAGGAATATAGTTCGACCCATTCTAAAGGCATTATTACTCTTAAGAATCATCCTTTAGATGTTGTTTTAGGTGATCTAAATAGGGGAACAAAAACTAGAGATTCTCCGAGAAACTAGGTTGAACATCATGTTTTTATTTCCCAAATTGAACACAAAAATATTAATGAATCTATCAATGATGAATTTTGGATGATGTCTATGAAAGATTAATTAAATCAGTTTGAATGAAACAAATTTATGGAATTAGTGGAAAGACCTAAGGAAACCTTGACCAAAGGAACTAAATGGGTATTTAAGAACAATGTTGATGACTCTAGACATATAGTTAGAAACAAATCTATATTAGTTTCACAAGGGTATAGTCAAGAGGAAGGAATATACTATGAGGAGACCTTTTCACCTATAGATAGGTTATTGGTCTTTAGGATACTACATTCTTATGCAACTCATCTTAATTTAAAGCATTATCAAATGGATGTTGAAAGTTCTTTTCTAAATGGTTATAGATTCGAGGATGTGTTTGTTGTACAACCTCCTCGCTTTAAAAATCCCAATTTTTTAAATAATGTTTTTAAGCATTCAAAGCATTATATGGTTTAAAACAGGCTCCGAGAGCTTGGTATGATATACTTAGTTCCTTTCATATTTCAAAAGTCTTTACTAAAGGGATAACAGATCCTAATTTGTTTATTAAATGGATTTTCAAAGATGTTTTAATATTACAAATTCATGTAAATGATATAATTTTTGGATCCTCTAAAAATTCTTTATGTTCTTATTTTTCGAAAACAATGAAAAAATGTATTTGAAATGATTTTAATGGTAGAAGAAATTTATTTTCTTGTATTGCATATTTTTCAAAATAAAAATGGATTTGTTTTGAATCAAGGTAAATACATAAAGGATATTATAAAACATTTTTGTTTAGATATTAGCAAAGGTATTGATACACCTATGAGTACCACATGTTAGTTGGATGTAGTTGAAGCTGGAGAACCAGTGGATCAAACTATCTTTAGAGGCATGATAGGGAGTATGCTCTACCTTATAGCTAGTAGAACTGATATTATGTTCAGTGTATATATGTGTGCTCTCATTCAAGGTAATACAAATGAATCTCATTTATCTTGTATTAAAAGAATTTTCAAATACATCAAATACACTCCCATCTTCAGAATTTTTTATCCAAGAAGACATTCAATTGAAATGATAAGTTATTCTAATGTTGGCTTTTCTGGTTGCAAGTTAGATAGAAAAAGAACCTATGGAACATGTCACCTTTTAGGAAATTAACTAGTATCTTGGTATAGTATGAAATAGAATTATGTTATATTATCTACTATGGAAGATGAACTTATAGCAGCTGGTAGTTGTTGTGCTCAAATTCTGCATATGAAACACACTTTACTAGACTATGGATATCAATTCAAACATGTCTCGATAAATTGTGATAATACAAGTGATATTAACATTTCGGAAATTTTTGTTTCTCTTGCTAGGAAAAAGGACATTTATGCGAGACATCACTTTTTGAGAGATAATTATAAAAAAGGTGATATCACTCTTGAATTCATTGGCATTGAACATCAATTGGAAGATATATTCATAAAGCCCTTGAATTCAGAGAAGTTAAACTAAATCAAACACGTGTTAGGGATGATTAATTTCAATATAGGGAACCTCACCATTGCACCTCACTATTAGACCACACTGATGGAACACCTCACTGTTACACCTCACCGTTAGAACACCTCACTGTTAGACATCCCAATTTGAAAACCTCAATGTTAGACCTCACCCTTAGAAAACCTCAATTTTAGACCTCACCATTAGAACACCTTATTGTTAGACCTCACCGCTAGAACACGACACAATTAAACATCACCGTTATAACACTGTACTATTAGAACTCACCATTATAACACCACAATGTTAGACCTCACTGTTATAAAAACTCAATGATTGACCTCACCATTTGAACACCTCACTGTTAAACCTCACCGTTAGAACACCTCATGATTACACCTCGCCATTAGAAAACCTCACTATTAGACCTCACTGTTAAAACACCTCACAGTTAGAACTCCCCATTAGAAATCCCCACTGTTAAACCTCTCCATTAGAACACCTCATTGTTACACCAAACTGTTGGACACCGCACTATTGGATTTTAACATTACTTCATTTTTTCTTGTGGAATCTAGACCATTTTATTTTTATCGGTTTGTTTTCATTTTGATCACTATGTGATAAAATCAGAATACATGCACATTTCAATCTAAGTACTTCTTCACTCTCAATCATTTGCTCTCAAAATCCATAAATCCTAACTCTCTAAAAATCACTTGACCCGCATCATCTCGCAAATGAATAGAGTAAAATGACCAATGGTTGATGATTGAAATTTTCTAAACCCCAAGAGACATCGAGCCGAGTCTAGTGGTGGTAGTAATATATCAACAGAGCCTGTTAACCTGAAAGAGTCAAAGAGAATGATTGGGACTGAAAATGAGTTAATCAAAGATTGATTTCTCTTGAGAAAATAATTTTAGCTTGAGGAACTAGAGTCTCAAGGGTTGGTGGAGTTCAAAATAAAAAATAATGGTCCATATTACTTGAGTCCAGTCAATGAATTTTATGATTATCTAAATTTGGAGAAGTCAGATGATGTGAACCGACTGAGGCCAAGAGTAAATGGAAGTGAGGTAATATTTTCATCTACTGAGTGGGATGAATTTCTAAGGGTACCTCACGAGGGTATATGTGACTACTACTTTGGAGGGATTCCACCAGACAGTGAGATTTTTGGGTATGGAAAGCATTGGAAAAGCTGACAGAAAATGAGACCTTAATGAAGATTATTGATGCGGAAATGAATAGAGATGATAAACTTATCTTCCAATTTATCCAACAAGGGATAAGTCATATGATAGAAAGATTTGTTGTGTAGAAGTATCATGAAATATTCATGTTGTATTTTCTGAATCCTGGACATAAGGTCAACCTGTGTAGGTTGATTATGGATCGGTTGGAAGACATGACTAATACAAGTTCTAAGTAAAATGCTCAATTTCATACCAAGCTGATTTCTGTGATACTGAAGGTTAAGGGAATTGCTAGAGATAAAGAGGAAACAATTAAATCCACGAAATATTTTTTATATGTCAAACCTATTTTGTATGTTCATGAAGATAAATAGGAATCCCTGGAGAAATGAATTGGAAAATGATGAAAGGAATCTTTATGAGAAGTTTGACCTAGTAAGTTATACTATTAGGCCAAAGGTTAAGTGATATCCAGGTCTGAAGATTCATTAGGAATAACCTATATATTCTGATAAAGAAATAGAGGTTGTGGAACTTGAGAAAGAGGGTACTCATATAGATTATAGGAGTGATCCTGATCTACCAGCCAGTTCCTTGGATGGTAATTATAGATTTAGGAGAGCCCAGTCCTCCAAGAGAGTTTAGGAGGAGGGAATATGTACTAAGGGACAATGAGGATGAAGAAAAGAGTGAAGAATATTTTGATGAGGCTCATATTTCTATTAGAGATACCTCAGTAGAGGAAGTAGCTACTGAATCTCGTCATTCTATTCTTGAGTAATATGAGACAACCACTGATGATAGTGAAGGAGAATATCTCAGTCTATGTCTTCTGATAGGAAATATAGAAAGGGAAGTAAGTGATCTAGAAGCAGAAGTTTTGTCTAGTCCAGAAGCAATAGATGTTGTGGATGACTCCATAGAAGCAGTGGCTCACTCTACTGGTGGGTCAATTGATCAAGAATAAATAGAAGCCGGGGATTCAAGGCTGGAATAAGCTGATATAGTTGTCTAGAGGGTAGCTCTAAATGGGGGGGGGAGCATTATGACAACCCTGCTTTTTATTACAACTTAAACATGCTTTATTACATAAAACATCACTTGATACAACAAAGAAGATCGAGAGGTTTAGTGTCTTTGGGGCTTAGGATCATTACATAAAAACTTTAAACTTGAAATACAACATCCTTATTGAAAACTTCCTTTACATGACCACTACATTCCTTCGTACTTAGCATTGCATGGGATAACCTGAGGACATGCATAAGAAAAGGGTGAGCTATAAAGCCCAGTAAGGGAGTACACAATGAATAACATGAGGAGTACAATACATGTTAGGAAATAGGCATATCAATAGATCATAAGAGAGACATGAACATAAAGGCATGATAAAGCATGATAATCATAACATGGAAATGTGGCAACAACACTTAACATTGAATTAGCATGAGCCAAGGCTCATTGCACATGGAGCATGAGTAAACCCTCATTGCACTTGACGCACGATTAAACCCTCGTTGCACTTGAATTAGCATGAGTCAACACTCATTGCACATGACGTATCATGATACTATACTTTACCCAATGCATTGGAGCGCTATCAGGGTGCACCCTTCTTAAACATTTCATTTCATGCATAAGTGTGCCACATGGATCATAAAACATGGATTCATAAAACATAATCATTTATTCCACGATAAAGGAAAGTGGAATTCATACATGAATCTTTATAATCAATATGTAAATGTGCATAAAGGTGAATACCCTTGATGGAGAAATGGGCATGGTATTCACTACACAAAGACATTGGCTTAGAAAATCGGTGCGATTTCGGCAGCGTAACGGCGTGACATAAGAATTTATAAAAAAGGTTGATGAGAGAGAAAGGGGTTCCTCATAATATTTACATGTAATGGACAGTAAGGAGATCATGTATATACATGTCCCAAAAATAGAAATGGAATTTATATTCATGATACAAAAGTATTGCTTGAATGTAAAAGAAGAGAGAGAAGTTCCTTTCGGAATTTCAGCATAGTAACGGGTGTACATGGGAGGCATTTAATGAGAGAGAAAGGGGTCTCCCATCATTCAAAAAATAAGAGGGAAGTATGGGAGAGGTGTGAAACCATACCCCAACATTCATAAATGAAATTAAAAGGGCAATACAACTTAAAGAAAAATTGACAAAAATGAGAAAGGAAGAAAAACCCTTACTTGGAAGTGTGCTTCCAAAGGCTAGAGAGAGGCTTGTGAGAGGCTTATTGGGAGCTTGGGGCACCTTGAGAGGATTCTAGAGAGAGTAGGTCTGATTTTGGACGAACTTCAAGGGCTTTGGGTGAGGAGGAAGTGGGATCTTGGGTGGGTTTATATAGGAAAGGTGAGAGAATTCTTTATTATTTAGGTTTGGGACCCCTTATATTAAAATAATCCAAACCACAAACCATCCCATGGTATTTGCCCATGGTTTCTGGAAAAGGAAAGAGGAAAATAATATTTTACAAGTCCAAGGTCCGAAATTATTAAAAAATTAGGGTTGCTTATGTGGAGGTGAGTCACACTCCCATGGAAATTAATTTAAAAAGGCAAAGTGTTGAATAAGTCTTGAGGGCTCCATTAATGCTTTGAAAAGTGAGTCAAACAAACCCAAAACCTCATTATTTTAATGATAAAACATATATTGGCCGAACATAAGGATTATGGTGTTTTATTACATCACCATTGGCTCATTATGATGTCATAAAACACATTATATATTTAAATGGTATTTAATTTTTACCCAAAAATTTGACTGTCTCAGAAAATTATGAAAAATTCACCGTTGGATAATTTCGACGTCCTGATTCCAAAAATAATATACATTTTATCTAAATAATTTTCTAAATATGTGAATTTTTACTTTTAAAATAAAAACCGACATTTATAAAAAATTCACGGGTTTTGACAGAAATGGCTTTGAAACCTTAATAAAAATTTTAATTGCATTCATAAAATTATAAGATAATTTATATTTAATAAAAATTAATTTAATTTTAATAATAATATTTTATTAAAATATTATTTAATTCAAAAATCCTTTAATTTAATAAAATATAATTCTTAATTAAATAATAACTAAAAACACCGTTTGTACTTTAAAAACTAATTATAATGTATCAAAAATGACTAGAAATTATATTCATTATTATATAAAAAAAATAATGTACCTGAACATGGTGCTACTTATTTGTTACATAACCCCTTAAAATAGCCGCATAAGACCTAAGGGTAAGGTGTGCGATGGTGACAGACTCTTGGGGTTGCTCGGATAACATCGCTCGAGTGGTAATCTCTATCAACTTCCATTTTTCCCGTAGACGATCACGTTCGAGCTTGACTTGATGAAGCTCAGCTTGGGCTTGGTCAAGGGCAAAGCCCAAAGACGCCACCTCCTTTCCGAGCTCCGACAAATGGGCTTCGTAAGGGGAAATTCTACTGGATGAGGCCATCGCTTCCTTTGTCTGAGTAGAAAATTGGTTCGTTAAAGCCTTATATTTAAACTACCCAGATGATCACTGTTCAACGGCTATAAAAGTAACGGTCACAAATCTTAACGTTAAACTAAAGAAGTTGACATCTTATAAAAGCATTTTTTTTCATAAAGAAACATTTAACTGGATCAAGAGGGATTTTCCATTAATGAAATTTTGGGTCGTTACAACATTCCCCCCTTAAGAAATTTCGCCCTTGAAATTTTCCTTTTCCCACACTAAAACAAATGTGGGTAACTTAGCTTCATCATATCCTCCGACTCCCATGTTGCTTCTTCAAACTTGTGGTTTCTCCACAACACCTTGACAAGGGGCATTGTCTTATTTCGTAGAACTTTTTCTCTACGATCTAAGATCTTCACTGGTTGCTCCTCATAAGAAAGATCGTCTTCTAATTGTATCACCTCGGAAGAGAGTATATGTGAAGGGTCTGGTATGTACTTCCTTAAGAGGGATACATGGAAGACATCATGCACCTTGGCCACAGTAGGTGGAAGTGCTAGTCGATAGGCCACAGCCCCAACACGATCAAGAATCTCGAAGGGGCCGATGTACCTTGGACTTAACTTCCCTTTCTTTCCAAACCTCATTACCTTCTTCCACGGAGATATTCATAAAAACACCATGTCTCCGACTTTAAACTCAAGGTCTCGTCGACGATTATCTGCATAACTCTTCTGTCGACTTTGGGCTACCTTGATATGCTTCTGAATGGTTTTCACCTTCTCCACCATTTCTTCGACCATTTCTGGTCCAAGCAGCTTACGTTCACCGACCTCATCCCAACATGCCGGTGTTCTACACCTTTTCCCATACAGGGCTTCATATGGTGCCATTTGGATGCTCGAGTGGAAACTATTATTATAAGAGAACTCAACTAGAGGAAGATGTTGATCCCATCCTCCTTTAAAGTCCATTGAGCACGCTCTCAACATATCCTCAAGTGTTTGGATAGTCCGCTCGGATTGGCCATCAGTTTGAGGATGATAGGCCGTACTGAAGTTCAGTTCAGTATTCAGAGCATGTTGAAGAATCTTCCAAAACTTAGAGGTAAATCTTGGATCTCGGTCAGACACAATAGATAGTGGTACTCCATGCAACCGTACTACTTCCCTGATATATATCTGTGCCAGTTGATCCAAAGAGAAATCCTCTCGAATAGCAATGAAGTGTGCAGTCTTTGTAAGTCGATCAACAATAACCCAGATTGCATTGTTGCTTTTGGATGTCCTTGGAAGTCCAGTGACGAAGTCCATGGTGATTTTCTCCCATTTCCATTCTGGTATAGGCAATGGTTGCATCATCCCCTTAGACTTCTGCCTCTCTGTCTTCACTTGCTGACACACCAGGCACTTTGATGTATATTCGGTGATCTCCTTCTTCATAATATCCCACCAAAATTTTTCTCATAGATCTCGATACATCTTTGTGCTCCCTGGGTGAATAGAGAAATTTGAACTATGTGCATCATCCAAAAGTTCCTTCTTCATCTCCGAACTTGATGGGACACATAGTCTTTTCCCAAACCGCACAATTCCTTCTTCATTAACATTAAACTCTGAGGATTTTCCCTTTTTGATAGCTTCCACTTTTTCTTGGATTCTCGCATCATCCTTTTGAGCATCCTTTAACCTTTCCAAAAGAGATGGTTGAGCAATCATTTGTGAAAGGATTGATGATGTTCCATTCTTTATGATTCCCACGTCCATCTTCATCAAGTCTAAGAAGATTGGATCCTTCTCAATTCTCATCATTGATAGAATTGCTGGATCCTTTCTTCTTAGGGCATCCGCCACCTTGTTCGCCTTCCCAGGGTGGTAATGTATTGAACAGTCATAATCCTTTATGAGCTCTATCCATCTTCTCTGGCGCATATTAAGCTCTTTCTGTGTGAATATATATTTAAGACTCTTGTGGTCAGTATATATCTCACATTTCTCTCCATAGAGATAATGCCGCCAGATTTTCAAGGCAAAGATCACCGCCGCCAACTCCAGATCATGCGTTGGATAGTTTCGCTCATGGATTTTCAACTGCCTTGAGGCATAGGATATCACTTTATCATTCTGCATCAGCACACGTCCTAAGCCCTTCTTCGAAGCATCACTTAATACCAAAAAAACTCCCCACTTGTGGGTAAAGTGAGCACAGGTGCAGTGATAAGCCTCCTTTTCAACTCCTTGAAGCTTTCTTCACATTCATCACTCCAAGAAAACTTTACTCCCTTTCGAGTTAGCTTGGTAAGAGGGTTGGACAATCGTGAAAAATTTCTCACAAATCGTCGATAATATCCAGCTAACCCCAAGAAGCTACGGATATCAGTTACCGATGTTGGCCTCGGCCATCCCTCAATTGCATCTGTTTTGGAGGGGTCCACAGATATCCCATTGCTTGTGATGATATGGCCCAAGAATGAGACCTCCTTCAACCAGAACTCACACTTGCTGTACTTGGCATAGAGCTTCTCCTTGCACAAAGTCTCCAGTACAGTTCTTAAATGCTCCTCATGGTCCTCCTTGGTTTTGGAGTATATTAGAATATCATCTATAAAGACTACCACAAATTTATCTAGGTAATATCTAAAGACTCTATTCATCAAGTCCATGAATATTTCTGGAGCATTGGTGAGTCCAAAAGGCATTACTATGAATTCATAGTGCCCGTACCTTGTACGAAAAGCAGTCTTGGGGATATCTTCCTTCTTCACCCTTACTTGATAATATCCCAACCACAAGTTGAACTTGGAGAAGTATTGTGCTCCACGCAGCTGATCAAACAAGTCATCGATTCTTGGGAGAGGATACTTGTTCTTTATCGTGATTTTGTTAAGTTCACGATAATCGATGCAAAGCCGCATTGGCCCATCCTTCTTCTTGACGAAGAGGACTGGTGCACCCCATGGTGATGCACTTGGGCGTATAAACCCTTTATCCAGATTCTCCTGTAGTTGTTTCTTCAGTTTTTCAAGCTCAACCACAGCCATTCTATATGGAGTCTTGGATATTGGTAGCGCCCCAGGTATAAGTTCAATTGAGAACTCAACATCTCTTCTTGGAGGAAGACCAGGAAGTTCCTCGGGAAATACTTCAGCGAATTCCCTCACAATAGGCATTTCTTCAATGGTGGTTTCTTCCTTGGACTCAATCATCTGAGCCAGATATGCGTGCTCATAAGGCAGTAATATCCATGCTTGAGATGATGGAGCTAAAGGAGATTCATCTTCCTCCTGACACTTGTAAAGAATCGGGGGTCGATTCTCCATATGGAGTGTGATTTCTCTCTCCCGACAATTTATGTTGGCTCTATATAAGGAAAGCCAATCCATGCCATGAATTGCATCAAATTCCACCAAAGGGAGTATGACGAGGTTCGCCGGGAAATTCAATCCACAGATTATAACAGGGGAGGACTTATACTCATGGGATGCAATGATTGCCCCATTTGCCGTACTCACCGACATCTTTACTTCCATGATTTGTGGTGGGGCAGGGATTGTTCTACTAAACTTTTGAGATATAAAAGAATGCGTAGAACCTGAATCAAAAAGTATGTTCTCTATTCATGAATGAATAACTAGCGTACCTGTCACCACTTCGTTGTCGGGGTTCACTTCGGCAGAAGTGATGGCAAAAGCTCTTCCTTGCTGTCTTGGAGGTTGTTGATTGCCTCTGATAACCCTTGGATTAGGGCACTGATTCACAATATGACCCGGTTCTTTGCATTTGAAGCATTGAACAACGCGTTGAGGTTCGAACGGAGCGTTCCTCCCCTCCGTCGCAGCCGCGGGTCCTTCTTGCTGACAGTTAACAGCTAGGTGCCGTTCTCTTCCACACTTAAAGCATTTTCTTGTCCCCCTAAGGCAATTTCCAGGGTGCTTCTTTCCACACTTTTGGCAAGTGGGGTGCTGGAATTTCTTAGCGCCGTTGGATTTATCCATCGGACCACCAGCATTGATGTCCACCTTCCGCTTCTTGTCCCCATGATACCCCTGTGATTCTCCGATCTCCATTTCAACCTTGAGGGCACATCGGACAATTTCCTCATAGCTGTCGAAGTCCCGAATCGCTAATTCTTTCCGCAAGCTAGGCTTCAGCCCACCAAAGAAGCGGTCAACCTTGCATTCGGGGGTAACGACAAAGCCGGAAGCGTATCGTGCAAGCCTTGTGAAGTTTTCCTCGTACGCTCCCACAGATTCCTCATCTTTCTGCTTTAGGGAAAGGAAGTACCTTTCCATCTTAAGACGGAGGGTGCGTGGAAAATATTTATCGAAAAACATCTTCCGGAATACCTTCCATTCCAAAGCCTCGATCTCCTCCTCAGGCTTCATATTTTTGATCAACGTCCACCATTGATCAGCTTCACCCTCCATACGATAAGCCGCCAGGAGAACCTTATCTTTTTCAGAGCATTGGAGGATGGAGAATATCTTTTCAATGGAGTTGATCCATTGTTCAGCAATCGTGGGATCAGATGATCCACTAAAAGTAGGAGGCCTTTGTCTCATGAAGCTTTCAATAGCGACTTGTTCTTTCTTAGGGGGGGTTGAACGTTCCGCTTGACCAGTGTTTCTATTCAAAACTTGAGTTAGCTGAGAGAGAAGCATGACAAAGTTCGCGATTCCCGCTCCCATTGGATTGGGCATCTCATAAGTACAATCATCACACTGATCTTCACAACGGTTGTTAGCCCGAGTTCTCCTATTACCGGCCATTGGTTGGAATAAAAGGAAAGTTAGGGGTAACACATAAAGGGTAATCCAAAGACAAAAGTTGATGACTTATAAATAAACTTTAATCTCTTTAACTCATGAGTCTATAGGATTCAATCCAGGCTTTTCATGATCTTCGTTCTAACATATATTCTTAGGGGCATTTTTCCCTTAATAAGGGTTCATACTAAGATTGTGAATTTATCAAAACATATCCCCCGGGATTGTCGTAACCAAGAGTGAATCAAGGCCTGTTGTCGTGCACCAGTTCCCGTTCGAGTCTAGCTCAAAGCGGTGTTTTCGGGTTTTACCCCTAGGATACATCTGTGCCAGAGCCGCCTCTACCTGCTCGTATCCAGACAGGGATGTATTTGTTTGATAAACCACTTACTTAGTATTTACCAAAACTTAGGGATGTTTTTATTATGCTTAGTCTTGTATCTAAGGCTTTACTAGGGTTTCCTAATCCCAAAAATAACTAAACCTATCCTCTGATACCAACTATGACAACCCTGCTTTTTATTACAACTTAAACATGCTTTATTACATAAAACTTCACTTGATACAACAAAGAAGATCGATAGGTTTAGTGTCTTTGGGGCTTAGGATCATTACATCAAAACTTTAAACTTGAAATACAACATCCTTATTGAAAACTTCCTTTACATGACCACTATATTCCTTCGTACTTAGCATTGCATGGGATAACCTGAGGACATGCATAAGAAAAGGGTGAGCTATAAAGCCCAGTAAGGGAGTACACAGTGAATAACATGAGGAGTACAATACATGTTAGGAAATAGGCATATCAATAGATCATAAGAGAGACATGAACATAAAGGCATGATAAAGCATGATAATCATAACATGGAAATGTGGCAACAACACTTAACATTTAATTAGCATGAGCCAAGGCTCATTGCACATGGAGCATGAGTAAACCCTCATTGCACTTGAAGCACGAGTAAACCCTCGTTGCACATGAATTAGCATGAGTCAACACTCATTGCACATGACGTATCAAGATACTATACTTTACCCAATGCATTGGAGTGCTATCAGGGCGCACCCTTCTTAAACATTTCATTTCATGCATAAGTGTGCCACATGGATCATAAAACATGGATTCATAAAACATAATCATTTATTCCACGATAAAGGAAAGTGGAATTCATACATGAAACTTTATAATCAATATGTAAATGTGAATAAAGGTGAATACCCTTGATGGAGAAATGGGCATGGGATTCACTACACAAAGACATTGGCTTAGAAAATCGGTGCGATTTCGGCAGCGTAACGGCGTGACATAAGAATTTATAAAAAAGGTTGATGAGAGAGAAAGGGGTTCCTCATAATATTTACATGTAATGGACAGTAAGGAGATCATGTATATACATGTCCCAACAATAGAAATGGAATTTAGATTCATGATACAAAAGTATTGCTTGAATGTAAAAGAAGAGAGAGAAGTTCCTTTCGGAATTTCGGCATAGTAACGGGTGTACATGGGAGGCATTTAATGAGAGAGAAAGGGGTCTCCCATCATTCAAACAATAAGAGGGCAGTATGGGAGAGGTGTGAAACCATACCCCAACATTCATAAATGAAATTAAAAGGGCAATACAACTTAAAGAAAAATTGACAAAAATGAGAAAGGAAGAAAAACCCTTACTTGGAAGTGTGCTTCCAAAGGCTAGAGAGAGGATTGTGAGAGGCTTCTTGGGAGCTTGGGGCACCTTGAGAGGATTATAGAGAGAGTAGGGAAGAGGTTGGACGAACTTCAAGGGCTTTGGGTGAGGAGGAAGTGGGAGCTTGGGTGGGTTTATATAGGAAAGGTGAGAGAATTATTTATTATTTAGGTTTGGGACCCCTTATATTAAAATAATACAAACCACAAACCATCCCATGGTATTTGCCCATGGTTTCTGGAAAAGGAAAGAGGAAAATAATATTTTACAAGTCCAAGGTCCGAACTTATTAAAAAATTAGGGTTGCTTATGTGGAGGTGAGTCACACTCCCATAGAAATTAATTTAAAAAGGCAAAGTGTTGAATAAGTCTTGAGGGCTCCATTAATGCTTTGAAAAGTGAGTCAAACAAACCCAAAACCTCATTATTTTAATGATAAAACATATATTGTCCGAACATAAGGATTATGGTATTTTATTACATCACCATTGGGTCATTATGTTGTCATAAAACACATTATATATTTAAATGGTATTTAATTTTTACCCAAAAATTTGACTGTCTCAGAAAATTATGAAAAATTCACCGTTGGATAATTTCGACGTCCTGATTCCAAAAATAATATTTATTTTATCTAAATAATTTTCTAAATATGTTAATTTTTTCTTTTAAAATAAAAATCGACATTTATAAAAAATTCACGGGTTTTGACAGAAATGGATTTCAAACCTTAATAAAAATTTTAATTGCATCCATAAAATTATAAGATCATTTATATTTAATAAAAATTAATTTAATTTTAATAATAATATTTTATTAAAATATTATTTAATTCAAAAATCCTTTAATTTAATAAAATATAATTCTTAATTAAATAATAACTAAAAACACCGTTTGTACTTTAAAAACTAATTATAATGTATCAAAAATGACTAGAAATTATATTCATTATTATATAAAAAAAAATAATGTACATGAACATGGTGCTACTTATTTGTTACATAACCCCTTAAAATAGCCGCATAAGACCTAAGGGTAAGGTGTGCGATGGTGACAGACTCTTGGGGTTGCTCGGATAACATCGCTCGAGTGGTAATCTCTATCAACTTCCATTTTTCCCGTAGACGATCACGTTCGAGCTTGACTTGATGAAGCTCAGCTTGGGCTTGGTCAAGGGAAAAGCCCAAAGACGCCACCTCCTTTCCGAGCTCCGACAAATGGGCTTCGTAAGGGGAAATTCTACTGGATGAGGCCATCACTTCCTTTGTCTGAGTAGAAAATTGGTTCGTTAAAGCCTTATATTTAAACTACCCAGATGATCACTGTTCAACGGCTATAAAAGTAACGGTCACAAATCTTAATGTTAAACTAAAGAAGTTGACATCTTATAAAAGCATTTTTTTTCATAAAGAAACATTTAACTGGATCAAGAGGGATTTTCCATTAATGAAATTTTGGGTCGTTACAAGCATCCTATTTCCAAATGACCAGAATGTGTTGTGCATGAAATCGAAGGCTAAACTGAGGAACCTGGGTTTCGGTTGTGGGGTCTAGATTATGATGAAACAGAATATTAAATTATCAACAAAGGACCTTCAGTTCCTTCTGTTTCAGACATCACTTTCATACCTCCAGAAATCTCTTTCTTTCAAGACTATGTCCATAAATCTAATCTTGACTCCTTGAAATCAGACATGTAGAGAATGTCTAAGGATAGGTCCTTTGAGATAGAAAAGGTTGTTGCTCTAATTTAGGAGCACTCAGCTTCTGAGTGGGCTGAAATTCAATCCATCATTTAATATAATCTACTCCAAGATGTAAAGTACTGTCAGAATCAAATGAGTGAGTTGACAGAGTCTGTGGAAACTGTGAAACATAAAATATAAGTCAGAACTCCTATATGGATTCATGGGTCCATGTGGATAGAGATCTCAAATATATCAAGAGTGTGGTTTAGCAGTTGGTAACTGTGTTTGAGGAAATTACGAAGTCCTTGGAAACTCATGTGAATGGTCAAGATGATGATGTGACAAGACTGATCGGTGTCCTAACTAAATCCTTAAAGGAGATAGTTGATTTCTCTTGGGAACCTATAGGTGCATCTGCTACCTCTTCAACCTCTCCTCCAATTTACATTTAATCTTTCAGGTCTGTTATTAAAGAATAAGTAGAAAAGATCACTAGTTCTAGTACCTTAGACTCTCATGCAATTTCTCTTACCAGGGAATTTCATACCCTTGTGGGAAATTATTTAATGTAAGATGCTCAAGATCAAGAAGGCCATCAAGGATCATGTTGACTTATATTACAAAAGGGTTTATACCATTCACTATATATATGGTCACATCAATATGCTCTTGGAAAACATTAGGATTCCTCTTGTCACCAGATCATTTGACGTTGAGGTTAGCAGACTGAGACAGTTGACTCCTACCTTGGAGAAATTTATGGAGAATAAGGATGACTTTATCTCAGAAATGAAGAGAGGTGGAAGCATCATCATGGACTTTATGAATCTTCTGTTACCCTTCATCCATGTGGGTTGTACACCCATAATTGTTCCTCTAACATTACCTTATTCCTCAACTACCACATACTCGGCCAGTGCCTCTCCTATGATGTCTCATACTCAACCCTTCAAAAGAATGACTCCAATGATTCCGCATGGAGTCACTCCCTCCAGATTCACTGAAGATTCTGTTGTACCTTCTCCTATAATCCATGATGATATCCCTTATCCTAGGCCTAGACGTCCACCTATAGACCCTACCTCTTCCTCTTCCAAAGGGAATGAGTCATTACCTATTTCTGATGATGATTGAGTGTGGATGTATCTTTTGATATGGATTTTATAATTCTCATTGAATCATGAAATGATATTTCATTAATAAAAATAGTCTATTGTTGTATTTATTATTTTTAATCACAAAGGGGGATAAAATAAAACAAATGTGTTTCAATATCCATATCACATTAATCTATGCTACTCAATGTGTGATAGATGTGTGATAGGCTTATCTGTAACACCTATTTATTTTATTAATATACCGATGATTTTCATTAAATCTGATAATCTTATAATTATTCTAATGTTTAATCGCATAATTTGTGATTATCAAAAGGGGGATATTGTTGGACTTATCTATTTTGATAATCCCAATTTAGGTTTTCTAATCCTTGATAATAATATGTACATTCTATGATCATGTGTTTATAGTTTTTATCTTGTAAAAAGAATGTATCTTCAAGATCATAACTTTTCTAGAATCAGTTTACAGTATAAAATTTTCCATGTAAAGGTTACTGTTTGGAGACTTCGGTCGAAAGGTCACTGGTATGGGTTACTGTCGGGGTTACCATTCAAGAACTTACCGCTTGAAGTAATTGGTGAAAAGGTCACCATTAATGACCTTACTATTGAAGGTTATCGTTATAAGAGATATAGTTATAAAGTTACTATTGGAGGTCACCAGTAAAAGTTAACTATTATAAAGACTAATGTTGGAGTACATACCAAAGCATAATAATGTTGAGTCAATGTGATATGTCACTATTTTGACAAGGTTGCTGTTACAGAGAGTTTTTTTATATTTCCACTATCAGACTTATTACTAGAAGTCTACTATTAATAAATCTACCACGAATGTTCTCACTGGTAAATTCTACCACTCGACAAGTCTACAATTGGTAAAGTCTACCATAGGACAAGTCTACTATTGTTAAATTTTACCACGGGACAAGTCTACCATTGGTTATGACTACTGTTGGAATAGTCTACCGCTGGTGAAGATTACCTCTAGATAACCCTATTGTTGGAAGTCTTTTAGTGATTAAGCTTTCTTTTGAGGATGATACCAAATGACAAAATATCATTACCGGTTTACTGATATCATACTCTCAACATTTTTCATTGTCTTAAGAATATTATAACGGTTACATCTTTCTAATATAATGCGTCTAAAATTCCTTGATATTATTTACAGACATGTAAGAAACCGTACTAGGTTCGAGGAAGATCGCGCGTGGTGTGATCATTACTCTAGAGGGCTCGGTACAATTAAAAAGGGAACACTGAGTGAATAAGATAACATGCCAAGGTGAAAAGAAAAGTGTGATATGATACACCATATGAAAACAATGGGAATCAAGAAAAACCTTCCAGGTGCTCACTCTGATAATCCAAGTGCCTCATGAAGATCATATTGAAAACATACTCATGGTTGTCCTGTTGTGCTTCATGAACTCCCTAAACAATGAAGTTGAACATCTTAGAACCTGGAGGCCTGTACCTGAAAGTTGTGACACTATGTTTTTTGAGGCAACTTGTAGAGAAGAACAAAACCTTAATTTCCTCAACTTGAAGAAGTCCGAAGCTAATCTTTAAACACATAGAAAATTATAAACTCAACCCTAAATTCATTAGCTCTACTGTGTTCTTTATTTTACTTTTCTGAGAAGTGTGTGTTTGTTACACACACACTATCTCATGTTCATTAACTAGGGGACACTAAAACTCCCCCTGAAAATTCTCTCAACTCTTGTGTCCCATGCATAACTATGGAGGAAGCCTTGTGTGTCTTGGTTTCTTGTTTTCCCATGTAGAACTATGGTACATGATGTAGAACCTCGATAGTCTTTAAAAACTGTTGTAAACCTGATAGAGGTTGTGTATCCTGTTTATTTATATAAATAGCATAGTTGCAGGTGATCACCATGTAGAGAGGAATAGGTCATGACTTGAGACATAACCTCTTGTTTAAATTGTTGTTCTTATCTTCAAGTACACCATTTTATTTTATCTGCTTAATATATTTTTCAAAGAGAGAAAATTGTTTTTACATTAAATTTGATAGTAAGTTTTGGTTAGTGAGTACGTGTTCTTAATTCAGCAAACCTATTTCACATCTTTAATGAGTGATTACATTGATTCAATTGAGGACTAATCAACCTTATAGAAAAATGTTGTTTAATTTAACATTTACATCTCTACTTCTTTAATTGACTGGGATGTTTCAAATTATGGGATTTTAATCATAAGATTTGTAACATTAATTTTAATTGGAACTCAATTCACCCACCTCCCCTTGAGTATCCAATCCGAACAACAGTTGTTAAATGGATATCACTGAATTTTTTATATAACAAGTGATGTTTTATCTATGTGGTATGTTTAGTCGTATTCATCTTCTAAATAATGAAAAAAGTTATAATTATAAATGTAATGGGAAAATATATAATCATGTAGAAAAAAATATGTTTTAATTACATTGAGTTGGGACATTATGTTATCATATGTCCAATGATTGTTACTATAGGTGTAAATCATCACAATTTTAAAAATATATGGAAATATTATTTTTCTACTTCTATTTTTGATTTGAGACACTTAAATAATGTTATGATTGATACAATACATATTTATTCAGATTATGCCAATGTTTTCTATTTGGTATACACACATTTATTCTATATTAGAAAATTACAAGTAGATTGGATATTACATCGAAAGAATTGAAGTCAAAACTTTTAGTAAAAACTATTAGGGATATAACCGGGGAAAAATAATTTATATAAATATTCATCTTATCATATATGGAATTATTTTTTCAACAATTCTTATTGTTTTACACATTGAAATGATTGATTTTATTATTGTTATAGAATGAGTATTAGTTTTTCATGATAAGATATATTGTAGAGATATGTAATTTATTAGTTTGAATATGTTTCATTTTTTATATGAAAATTAATTCATAACTTTTGTGACAGATTAAGAAGATAATAAATTGATGAAATATGGATATTAAAAACAAGGATCTTTTGATGATAAATTTAATTAATTATATACCACTCATAAAAAATTCTAAGAACACATATCCTTTGATTTTTCCAATTTAGGACATTATTGATTTTCTCATGGAAATTCATTATTTTTCAAAATTTATCATAGGTATAGGTATCACTTACTGAAGATGAAATAAGAAGGAATTACGTGGGTGAAATTTCACATTAGGTAACAGAATTATAATTTTTTATTATTCCTTTTGGTTTAATGAATTAAACCTTCATATTTATGGATCATATGAATGTAGTATTCCATGAAGATATAATAATTGTTTGAGGATTATTAGTGAAAATATTCTGGTTTACTCTTATATTTTTTACAAACATGAAAAAAATAAGAATTTTTATTTTAGATTTTTAAGGAAAAAAATTTGAATGGAAACTTTAGTAAATGTGATTTTTAAAAAGAATAATATTTTATTCAATGGATATTTATTTTGAATATGGAATAAAACTATTTAATTTTAGAAATAATGTTGGCTAAGAGTATCCAAGTCCTTAAAATGTCACTAATATTCAATGTTTTATTATATTAGTAAGTTATTACTGACATTTAGTTGAAACATATTTATATTATTTATCTAATTTAGTATATTAACATGAAAATAAGCTAAATTACCATGGATAGTGTAATTTGATAAATTTATCCACAATTTGAATTGATTATTTGTTAATGTTTTACAGTTATACTTTACATTAAGAAATGATGACTTTTTGATTTGTAGTTATTCTTCACTGAAGGAACTTTGTTGTATCTTGATAAAAGTTGATTGGGTAATTACATACTATTAACATCAATTACGAAATTAAGAATAAAATTACCCCACACTTAATCTTGGACATATAGTGGAGGTTTTTTACTTTACTAATTTGGAGGCACCTTTTACATGTCATTTAATGTGAAATAAATAATGATCATAAATGTTTAATGTACATGTGCACTCAAAAAGAGTGGAACATGTGGTAGACAATTTTTAGGAAACTAATATATTATTATTATGTCTTGATTCAGTATCATAAAGTTAAATAAAACAAGGTAGCCAATTCCTTAAGTCAATAAGATAATTTATAATTAACAATGTTTTTTTTGGAATTAGAAAAATTATTTAATGATTTCAAGAATGTTGGCCAAGAAATTATTTATGCAAGAACACCCAATATTTTTAAATAGATATGAGTGAATTCATCACTATTAGATAGAATTTAAAATGCTTAAAAATTTTATTTTTTAATAAATTGTAGAAATGGTAATGAAAAGACTTTTTCTGGAATTTAACATTAGAAAATAAGGTGTTAAAATATTTGAGAAGAGGTTATGTATTCAATAAGATCCCATGATGAAAAAAGAATTGTTTTATGTAGCTCATAATTCTCAATTTTTTGATCATCCTATAAATTCTGATATGAAAATAGACCATCATGAAAATTATTAATGTGGTGGAATTAAGAAATATATTGTTGATTCTGCAAGGAAACATTTGACCTAACAATAGGTTAAATAAAAAATAAAACTACCAACAAGGATTCTTCCACCATTTCCCATGACTGAATGGATATGGTAGAATATATCAAATGATCATAGAGTGGTATTACCAAATATATTCATAGGTAATAATTTTATTTGGTTTTCTTATTTGTAGAATAAATTTATCCCATCTATTTCTATTAGATATATTATGTATTAAAATTGAATTTTTATCATTTATATTATTGAGATTATTAGATTACATGGATTCCCTCCCCCTATTATATTAGATCGTGGTTTTATATTTACCTCAAAATTTTGCACTGTACTTCAAATGAAACATCCTGATATTTTAAAATGGAATACTATGTTTGAGAGCATAGAATATATGCAATATAAATAAAAAAACAACTAAATATTTTTATATTAATTTTAATGTTATAAAATAACTATTAAATTAGGTGGGAAGAATACAATTAATAGTATTATGAAATATAAAATTTTACAGATAATTATTGAACTGTTTAATAATTATTTTAATTTAATTACTGGTTTTTAGTAATGTCATATTATCTTCTAAAAATTCATTTTCATGAATAATGTTTATTTATTTATTTTTATGGGTTATTGTTATAATTATTTTCATTAAAAATTATAAAATTTATTTTTAAAAAATAATTTTTAAATTAATCTTGTAAAAATTAACTTATAATTAATTGTCGATATTTTATTAAAAATTATTAATTGTTCATGGAATTATAAAAAAATAGAAATTTTATTTTATTTTGAAGTATTTATATGGTTGAATTCTATTTTGGATTAGTTTTAAAAATATAATTGGTAAATTATTGTTTAAAACTATTCATTTATTATTTTTTAAATGCATTTTATATATTAATTTTCAATAAATATATTTTATACTGAAAAGATATTTTTTAAAATAAATTTAACTACATTTTATGGTTTAACTTAAAATTAAATTCATCAATTTATGTGATATGAATTCTAAGAAATGTATTGTATGTTTGGAACAAATAAGTCCAAATTTAGTATATATATCACTTTTACATCTGGACAATATGAATAGTAGATGCAGTAATTTTTGTTACCGTTGTTAAGGGTAAATCCTGTATTTAAAGGTTAAAAATAAATTGATATGGACTATAAAATTATATCTAAACAATATTAAATATTATTATATTATTATATATCAGCCATAATCATACATGGGTCTAATTTATAACCATTTGGGGCCACATGGATGATATCAGGACCATTACAATATTATTTTTTTTAAAATGTGAAACATCTTAAAATGTAATTTTTAATAAGCGTAACATATTTAAAATGGTTTAATCTAGAGGATCTATTCTAATATGAATATTATTATAAAATAAATTATAATTATCTTAATTATCATAATTTAATTTTAATTTATTATGATGAAATAGGTTTGTTAACTATTTATAGAAAAGTATGAAATAAAATATATAAATAATAAAGTTGAAAAACATTCATAAGAATGTATAAATTAACAAATATTTATTATTTTGGAATATAAAACATTCATTAAAAATAACATTCAAGGTAAGGTAACTTATTCTAAAAATTATATTTTAATGTTTCCCTCTAAAGTATCATTTTCGGCCATATCGATATTTTAAAAAATTATCTTAAATAAATATTTTTGTTTTTTCCTATGATTTTTAAAATAATTTTACCTGTGTTTTACTTTTTACAAAAATGGGTTGAGGAATATTTCTTTCACCTATCTAATGTTTCAATTTAATAATTTTCTAAAAAAACATGGAAGGATTTTTTTAACTTATACAGAATGTGTGACTTTTCCCTCCATCATGATGCCTTAATATTTTGAATATAATTTTATACTTTTTCATATATATTTTCATGGAAAGTTTTTCTTTTATTATATGTATAGTTATTACATTTCAACAGTTTTTTAAATATCATATTTATATATTTAAATGTATTTTTCAAAGGGGTTTAAATGATTTTTCAAGGGTTTTTCATGATATGGTCATTGGGAATGATATAATTTTCCCACCATTATAAATCATGGGGGAACAAGATATATCTTATACATTGGTTGAGGCCAATTATATCTTTTTAATGAATTTGGGAAAGTAATGATGTTGATTTTTATGGTTATTCCATGACAAACTATGGTGGCCAATCCATGTGTAACTATGATGGTTACTATAATGTAACATTTTGAAGATAATCCTAAAGGTATTCCATTAGTATCAATTATGGGTACTAAAAATTTAACTATGATGACTGATAAAAGTGAAAATGTTATGGTTAATCTAATCATAATAATTATTTTTGTCCAATTACAATAGTGGAAAACATATCTTTCTGAAAAGTTATACTTTTTTATTTTCATTTTTGAAAATAAACCATTAAGATTTTATTTTTGTTCAAAATAACTTATTAAATATTTTCGAAATTTTTTGGGAATAGAATTTGATTTTAGGGGTAAAAAAGGATTTTTTTGACCCCAAATATTATTTATAAATAGAATGGTTTTATTTGTACTCATATACTAACATATTATTTGATTCTAATTTATGTTACTTAATGATATTTTTTACTGTTACCACATTTTTGAAATATTTTTCATTGGATTTAAGTTTGGGTAAATGAAATAATGAATAAATGAATCATACATGGATTATTGTTTCATGAATATAAATCTATATGCTTCTAAAAGATTCATATTATAGAGAATGGATATTGATTCGAAATGTATATATTGTAATACATGCGTTATTTTGTATGATTTATTACTTTATTCTCTCGTGTTGTAAACCAAAAAAAATAATTGGGATTGTAAATGAATTCAAGTTCTATTAAAAACTAATGTGTAATTGTTATGGTTAGGTCATTACCTTTGGTATCTTAGGAGGGATTAGAAAACATTAGAAATAAGAATGTTTTCATGGGAGTTTATATTAAGAGTTATGGATACCTATCATGGTTATTAAATTTTATGGTTGATATGATGATCAATATCTTAGAAAATCATTTTTATGATTTCTATTAGGGAATTTTATGCGACTAATGTTATTTTTGGAGGCATTTATTTTGGAGGTAATTATATGTTGTTACATTTTGGGAAGAAAAATGAAAGGTATTAGATTACATTCAAGGTTATAAAATTTATGTAATATTGAATATATTATGGAATTTTTTTTAGTATTGCAGGAAGATTTCTTTAAATTCATCAATAATTATACATTTTTAAAAAAATGACATGTCATATGTCGGCCGAAAACCCATCACATCTGAAATGTCCACGAGGTTTGAACCCCCAAAAATAGGGTGAAAAGGGTGAATCACTCAACACTAGACAATGTAAATTACTAGTTAATGAGAAATTTTGTTTTTAGATGAACAATTTGATGAATGAAGAATAATATAATTTTGGGATCATTTTTTTGTCAAATAGTTTATAATGGGATTGGAATCTTATTTGGTAATTAAATGATTAATGTTATTTTGAAAGAAGATCATCATTATTTTTGTGGCGCATATTAAGATTATGGTTAAAAAAAATTATGGGATTTTATTTTAGGATTCATGGTTGAATTGTCATCAAGAAGAATATATGATCATAATTTGTCATTATGAAGGTTCATGTTATTTATGGAAATTAATATCATATATTTGATATTATGTGATTACTAAAATTACATATTGGTATGAGACTTTAAGAGTGATTAAAATGATTTAATATTATTGTTAAAATTATTTTTGGAAAACTATGTGATCGAATTATTTTTGAATTTTGAGATTAAATGTTAGTATAAATTTTATAACTTTTAATGATTTTTATTTATTGAATGATCAATGTTAAAAAATTGGGTTTGGGTGTTTAATTTTGAATATTAAAGTATGTTTCCTCATATTAAGGATTATTATTTTTGGGGTTATATCTTACCAGGTCATAACTATTTTTTTATTCTTAATTGCTGATGACTGTAGGAATATATTTTTATCATTTAATAGATTTTTATGATTTGTAGAAGTTGTTTCTAGTTATTTAAGAAATAAAAAAATTATCTTGAAAACTCATAATTTAGGGAAAATAGATGTGGTTGTGATGAAAATTGATTAAATAGTCAAATTATTCTTTTCAAGTATGTCTATTTCCTTATGATATTAGATTATCAGGTAATGTAACTCCTAAAAATTAATAAAAGGATTTTAAATAAAAAATCTTATCCGTTTACTTTAATTATAGAGAAATCAATGGTCTTTTAACCCATCACAAATTTATTTATTTATAATTGTTATCTTTCTCATTAACATGTTTTTTATAACTCTATATCAGTCATTGGGAGGTATTTTTCTCATCAATATACATTATTTTATTATTCCATATGACCTTCATACATTCCCCTCTCTCCCACTTGCGAACTGAATGTCTTATTGGCCCAATATTCAATGTCTGATTTCATCAATGGTATTTCAAAAATTAAAACCCCTAGTTTTTCCCCAATTTTCAGCATCCCAAGTTTAAAAATCAATTAAAATATTTGATAGCATATAAGATATGCAACACCAAGGCTATATGAACTACTTAATCATGTTATTTAAATTATACCCTAGTAACTTATCCATTAAATTATAAGAAATGAATATTGATATTGGAATTATGAAATATATAATCGTCCTACTCATTTATAATTTAATTATTTATTTAGTTTATTTATGTATCGTATTTATAGTGAAGTCATTAAAAGAAGTCATTTTCTATAAAATTAAATTTTATTTATTTTTATGGGTGATTATTAGAAATGATATTTTAAAATGTTAGAAAACATATATGAGAATAATAATTTCAATTTCAAAATTAATCTTGTAAAACTTTAATTAGGATGAATTTTGGATATTTATCTGAATTTAATTTTCTCTATGGAATAGATAAATAACTAGTATTAATTGAAAAGTTTATTTTATGTTAATGTGTTTACAGCATAAAATTCAGTTTCAGATTTGTTTTAAATTTTACCTAAAATTTGTAATTGAAATAATTTAATTATGGTTTTTTGAATTGAATTTCGGCCAATTTTTTTTATTTGTATGGATTATATTTTAGAAGTTCATTTTTTTCTGAAAAATTGTATTTCTTTTAGTTTTTCATATTTTTTTAATGGTTGGGTCGAAGCCTCATTTTTTATTAAATTAAAGTAAAGACCTCTTTAATTGGGTGGAGAGAGACCCATTATATAGCCCAAAGGCATAAAGGGCATTTAGCCCATTACATGTCCCGTAGTCCCACTTTTTTTCCCAAGGACCATTCTGTGAATATTACTGCTATAGTACCCACCTTCTACAGTACCACCTAGTACCCACCACCGCTATAGTGCAATGCCACCGCTAAAGTGACCACCACAGCTAAAATTCTCATCGTTGAGTTTTTCATGTTTAATTTCAAATTCAATTCTGAAAATTTTATGATTTGAACATATAGAAATTATTATTATATTTTGAATTAGTGCATGAAAATTTATTAAATAGAACTTTTTTTATTGCTATGTTTAATAGTAAACTTATTTATTTTTTTACCACTATAAATAGTAAATTTGTAAATTAAATGTTAAAATTAAAATTATAAGGACTATAAAATAACAAGAAAATTTTAATAAATATTTTTGGATGATTATATCTTTACCATAATAACACTAGTGTCTAATTTATGGACTTTTTGTGCCATATGAATGATATTATTTACTTTATAGTATTTTTTAATTAAAATTCCAACATGTCACAATTATTTTTAATATGGATTTATTTAGAAAATGTTCTAGAATATAAATATTATATGTATATATAATATATCTATCTTAATCGTCATATTTTATTTTTATTTTTTAGTGAATAAATAATTTCCTTAAATCCTTGCACAACACTAATTAAGAAATTATTTATTTAATGAAAAAATAAAATAAATAAGATTAAAGATATTAAAATAAAAATATTTGTTTTAATAATGTATCTAAATAATATTATAGATACCCTTTACATGTTATGGATATAAAAAATAGTAATTTTTAATTATACTTTTTTGGTTGATGTTTTTAAAGTCAATGTGATTAATAATATAAATATTAAAATTAATTATATTTTATAGGATTCAATTATTATTTTTCAAAATTTTAATACTTAAATAAAAACAAAGGGGAAAATATATTGCTGAAAATTTCATCCCTTAGTGATTTATAGGTCTTTTGGAATCATTATTCACTATAATAGTTTAATTTAATTTATTCATTTGAGAAATTCCATTAATGCTCCCCCCTTCTCTTATCAATGGGCCCCACTTCTTCTAAATCCATTAAATTTCGTAACCTATTTTTTTGGACAATACCTAACCCTATATATTCCTATAATTCATCCCCAAATTCAATTGTTCATGGTTTCATGAGACATTAAATCTTAGTGGACTAATATTTTTTTGAAACTGATGGTTTTTAAAGAAGTATTATTGTTTTTATCGGCATGTTTTGGTTTTTTTATTTATAAAAATACCTCAAAAAATTGAAATAATTCTAAATTAATATATCTATTATCCATGAAAAATATATATTTTATTATGAGATTGGTATAATCTAACGCCCTGACCCCAGTTACCTAGAGTCAGTGCATTATTACATAACATTGGCATGATCACAAGAAAGATCAGTCTCGAAAGACTGATTAGTTTAGTAGCCTTGTAAACACTAGATATATTCATAAAGTTGACATTACATCAATAAGTGAAAAACTACAACAATATATTATATTCATATCCCCTCATACTATATTTGAAGGTCATTTATAAAATACTTCTTCACATCCTGGGAAAATTAAAACATAGAAAAAGGGGTGAGCACAAATGCCAAGTAAGGATAACAATATAGTGAAAACTTTCATAAATAATAATTAACATTTAAGTCAATGTATAACTAAAACAAAAGCCTTTTAAACTTGAACTTCAACATAGTATGGAAAAAATAAAATCAAATAATTCCATTTACTTATTCACATGGATATTCTACCAATTTAATAATCACATGCAATATCAATAACCACTTTCCTAATGATGGAATGCATAATTCCAGACTATCATAACCACATAGCCAAGGCCTCGTGCCAAGACTACAAATAAGATTTTGCCAAGGACTTGTGCCAAGACACTAGTTTGTCTCATGAGACCTACAGATTCATCGAGTAGCTATAGCAGGCTCCACCCATCACATATTAAGTCCAATGCATTCCCATATGAAAAGGTTCAAACATAACATAAACATTCGTATTAAAACTAGCATACGATATGTAAATAATTCATCCATAAACTATGAATGGTATAAGAATAACACATCCACAGTCAAACACATCACAAAAACGTCAAACCAATATGGAAGTTTTGTATCATAATAAATCAACTTCAAATAAATTCAAAATCCATAAAAGGATGTTGACATTGATGAAATCAAAACTATTTGAGAGAAATATCACTTTTTTTTGAAATCATTTAAAAGTCACACATTTATTAAGGAAGTAATTTAAAATAGATTTTTGGATCAAAGTGTCCCATACCACTTCGAAACTTTTGAAAATAAATATCATTTCAATACATTCATGTATATATAAATAAATCCTTAAAACCATTTGAAAACATGTACATTAATTTAAAATATTTAGAAGGACAAATCTTTAAAACATTTAAAATTCTGATTTTGATAAAGAGTACCTTTGAAGAATTGTTAAAATATTTATTTTGAAATCATTTAAAAGTCCCATAAATATAAAATAAAACATTTACTTTGAAAATATCCTTATAATCTTGTAAGGGAAGCTTCGAAAATTTTATAATGGTGGAAAATAGCCGCACCCGCCGTATAAGTGAAAAAAACATTCTTAACTTAATTCTGTCGAAAAGGTTAAAAAGTACTTTGTTTGGAAAATGACAGAAATATTACTTTATAAAATTCTTATAAAAAGTAAAACAATGGTATAAATGATTTTAAACCCTATTCTGTAAAAAAATAAGAATTTTTTTAAATACAGTTTAAAGAATCATGGATTTGAATGATAAATAGGTCCTAGTAGATAATTACGTATAAACAACCTCAGATAATAAAGAGATTGTGAAATAACCCTTACCATGTACTTTTCCTTGGTTGGGGTAGGTTAACCTCCTTTATAATGGTGAAATAATTGTTATTAAATTATATAATAATCATATATATTAATATGATATCATATATGATCTTTTAACATTACGTTGTTAATAATATTTTAGAATTATCGTCGTTTCGGGTGATAACTTACTCATTTTCTTTTATATGTTTTGTTAGGTAATCCATGTTTGTTATGGATAGTCTGTATCTTATTCATATACAGAATGATATTAAGTCCTTAAACAATATTATTAATCTTCAAATGAGAATTATACTTGAATGGATACGATGGAGAATGAATCTCATCGCGTAGGTGGAGACGGTAGTCAGTACGTACACACGAGCGACATAATCATTCTTTTGTTATTAAAATAATATTTAATTGTATGGTATATAATATATACAGAATAATTATCATGTTATATTTATTATTTACATGAATTACAAATCATTATTATAACCATCCAAATAATAATGTTTTGAATAACAATTACACCACGACGTGGAGACGGTAAGCCGTACGTACGCGAGTATGGTGACATGTCATTCAAAGTATGGATTGAATATTGAAATATGGTTATACCATGTTTATAATAACATTAAATAATATATAATATACTGGAGTTATTATTATAGAATGGTAATAACAAATATAGAAGAAGTGGAAGAAGAAAGGAACTTGAAAAGGGGTGGTGAAAACATTACATCTTCTTTGGGTTCTTCCTTTTGATTTCATCAAAAGGGATCCTTATGTTGGATTTCTGACTAAAGGAAGGCCTCTAGGATAAAGTGAGAGATGTTGATAGAGTATTTGGGCAGAGTTTGGCCGAGCCAAATGGCTTTTAATGTGTGAATTAATGAGAAGGGGGAGTTCCCTTTTATAAGAGGGGTGAGGGGCACCTTTGGAAAAGCTAGAAATATTATTTTATAATAAATACATATTCGGGTTCTAATGGCTCCAAATTAGATTATTTAAAGGTTAAGGTGGTTTTGGGTCTCAAACCACTCAACCAATATAATTTAGACAGGTTTGGGTCATTATATTAACCTTATCTTTTAGTTTTTACTCTAAGTTAATTAGTTTGACACTTACTATGTCACTTTGTATTTTTATATTATATAGTTAATAAACTTACTATATACCTCTAATAGACCCAAAGTGTTCCATTAATTATACACCTATCATGATATAAGTCTCTTGGACGAACCTTAGATTTGTTTTGAATTTAATATCAATTAATTATATAATATTTGTTTTAAAAACTCTTTTATGTCAATTTTGACACTATTTGGAAAATTGATTTTTGGGATAATCATAACAGAATTATTACTTCTAAAAATGATAATTTAATCAATCCTAAAATTTCATATTAACCTAGAAAATTTGTTTAATTCATAAAAAGTCTACAATTATATATATTTTGGTATTTATAATATCAAATATTTTAATTTTTCACTATTATGGTAATTACTGCATCATCATTGTGTCATAAATAAATTAAATTATTTAATGTCTAAAAATTATAAATAACATATCATTATGTAGGAAATATTTTTAGCTTTCTAATGAATATTTATAATTTAATTTATCTTATGTGTAACCCTATATTAAAAATGTTTTAGTAAATAAACATTAATTTCAACTCTTTTAACTCTTCTTTGAATTAAATAATAATAAATGTCCTAATCTAATCCAAGTGGACCTAAATGATAATATTTTATTCCTAAGGTTTTTTTGGTCAATATACACTAGTACAATATAATTAGGACATGTGTTAGGGTAATATTAATATCATTGTTTCCCTTAATTACCCTATTTACTTTTAACCGTGGTAAATAAAATTAAAAAGTTACTATCCCAAAAAAATTATTTTCATCTCAATGAACCACATTTTACTCCTTGATATTAACTGTGTCTCTTGGATTTTCAAAAATCCACTCACAGAAGTGGTAAAATTAGGTTTTATGAAAAATTCAGTTTTTTAACTACCACTTAGTGGTTTCACTATTCACTAAAAAATGAATGTTTCCAGAAAAATACCAAAAATTAGGCCTAACCTATATTTGATATTATGAATTAAAAAATTATGCCTATTTTACCAAATTAAAAAAATATTATTTGCATTAATTAATTTAAAAATTAATTCCCGTCGTCAAAACAAATACTGTGTTTTTAAGAGATAATAACTATCAAAAGATTGACACTTGTTTATATCCGGTTTAATTGTGAAATTTTGTACAATGACCAACATTGTATTAAATGGTAAAAATATATTCTAAATATACTTTAAAACCACTCAAATTCATAATTTATCAATATAAATTATTTCGATTAAAAAGGTTGTTTTTAATTAGAATTAATTAATTTTCACTATTCATCAAAATATAAATGTTATCCGAAATGTTCCAAAATTTCACCTTAGGATAAATTTGATACACTGAATACAAAAATGAAGTCCATTTTGAGAGATAAAATTTATAAAATTTCAAAAAGTAAGTATTACTATTCATAACAGCTAGTTTGATTAGTTGTGGTGTGTGTTAGAACTCGAAGTTGCGTACAACACACACTACTGTATTATTCAAAGGAAAACATACAGTGGAAGCTTGGGATGTTTCATTGTAAATTTTTGATGTCCCCATTCTAAAAAGTAAATTTATTTAGTCAAATTGAATATATAAAATTTTAAAATATAGGACTTAAAAAGGGTTCAATATTAAAAGTTCTTAAAAGTAAAATACTGAAAATGAATTTGTTCTTACATCATGTCCAAGAAACTCATAATATGGATTCTAAGATTATAAGGATTATATAAAGTTTAAAATTTAGTTAATACTATTCATAACCTCTTTTGAACGTCTTGTTTGGTAAGTCATGGTGTGCTTGAACTCGGTGTTGCGTGTAGTGAAAGTTATTGAATTATTTTGAAGAAATAACACACTATGAAATCTTGGGGTGTTACATTCTCCCCTCCTTCAATAAATTTCTTCCTCGAAATTTGAAATTGTTCTTTGAAAATAAAAGGTTGAATATAGAAAATATATTTGTGGGAAAACTCACATTGGAAATTGGGTTAATAAAATTTAGTGTTAATACAAGGAAAAGAGAAATGAAAGGGTCACCACCAAATTATGATCTCTACTCGGAGAACATTGGTGGAAATAAGAGACATATAATTTGAGTAAAAACATAAATATTTATAGGAAGTGATTGAGGTCATCAATAACAAACAAGTGTAAAATTATGGGGCTTAAATTCATCAATCTATGATGATTTAAAATACCATCAGTTCGGAAAAAAACATTTTTTTTGTTTTAAGATCCCTTCACTAAAGTATAAGAATTAATTTCTTCATAGAATAAGAGAAGAAGAAAAATATATAATTGACAAGTTGAGTCTCATCCTTTAACTATGTTCTACCACAAACTCATCTTTCACTCTAAAAGATAATAGAACATCAAAGTAATATTCTATTTATCCTATTCGTATAGGGTAAAAAATGAATTTATAAATCATCTAGCAGAACCATTAAAAAAATGACATTATTCAATCTAGGACATCACATGGGTCAGTGGTAGGTGATACACCCTTTTTGCCCTTCGGTTGTGGGTTCAAGTCTCACGGCCTTGCCGGATGTGACGGGTTGCCGCCCGACCTTCAGGATGTCCTTTTTATGGCAATCCAAAATAATCCAAACTAGAACTATCCAAAATACTTCAGTCAAAAATTTATAAGGAAGGTAAACACAATGAAGATCCTTTTTTCCACATAATAAAATGTGAACACCTTCATCATGTATTCTTTTAAAACACTCCAACATCCTGAATTACCATAAAACCTTATTGATAACATTCATGATCCCTTATTCCTTAAAGAATAATAGATATAATCCTTCAATCCAAAAATGTTGTAAACCCCAACAATGATGGAATATACAAATCATTAATCAGTTTCAAGGTAGTTAAGAATATCCAATATAATTTATCCAAATAAATCATGTATTATTCTAAAATCACTTCCTCGGTATCAGAACCATATTATGGTTTTCTTTCTCTCAACCATATATTTTCCAAAAATTTAACCTTCTATTGAGTCAATTTTCTTTGTTCCACACAATCTCAAGTCCTTAATGAAATAGTACGGCAGTACAATCCTTACAAATGAAGCATTGTACATTTGAAACCATTTTCTTACCCTTGCAGTCACGTAATTTGTGCCCTTTTCCTCCTCACTTATAACAAACTCCCATTCCTTTCAGGAAAGTTCCAGGGTGATTCTTCCCACAATTTTCACATATGGGAAAATAATTCTTTTCCCTCTTCCCTTTATCCATATTTCTCTCTTCCATCATTTTCTTCTCTTGCTTCCCTTCAAATCCATAGGACACAGTAAACTCTTTACTTATCTTATCAACACATGATATTATTTCTTAATATTATGATAATACATGGGAGACTATTTCTTTTATAAATTATGGCTTATGTCTTTTAAAGATATGATCCTTCTTTCTCTTTGGATCATGTGCATTGCTGGAGTTCTCATTCCTTCTACTGGGTGCCATTTCTAAACAATGGAATACACTAGATTAGTTTATGAATAACAATACCTAATACCAAACTTGTAAAACACATAACATAAATTAAATAGTTTATGGATATAATCCATAATCATAAAAATGTCTTCTTTACTGAACTATATACTCATAAACCCTTCATAATGGTTTGTAAAGAAATTGATAATTATCCTAAGCATATCCCCTGGGTGTGTCATAACCAAGAGTGCAGTAAGACCCGTTGTTGTGCACCAGTTCCTGTTCGAGTCTAGCTCAAAGCGGTGTTTTCGGGTTTTACCCCTAGGTTCATCTGTGCCATAGCCACCTCTACCTGCTCGTATCCAGACAGGGATGTATTTCTCGGAAAACTCACAAAATTTTTATAATACCAAAATTTTAGGAAGTTCTTCTATACGAATCCTCAATGTCCATCTTAGATCTATATGCTCAAATCAGAGTTTATCTAAATCTAGCTTCCAATGTTTGTACTGAACTTCCTCTAATACCATCTGTAACGCCCCGACCCCAGTTACCCAGATTCGGTGCATTATTACATAATATTGGCATGATCACAAGAAAAATCAAGTCTCGAAAGACCGATTAGTTAAGTTGCCTTGGAAACACTAGATATATTCATAAAGTTTACATTACATCAATAAGTCAAAAACTACAACAATATGTTGTCTTCATATCCCCTCATTCTATCCCTACATGTCATTCATAAAATACTTCTTCACATCCTGGGTAAAATAAAACATACAAAACGGGGTGAGCTCAAATGACCAGTAAGGATAACAATATTGCAGAAACTTTCATAAATAAGAATAAACATTTAAGACAATGTATAAATAAAACAAAATCCTTTTAAACTTGAACTTCAACATAGTATGGAAAAAAATAAAATGAAATAATGCCATTTACTTATTCACATGGATATTATACTAATCGAATAATCACATGAAATGTCAATAACAACATTCATAATGATGGAATGCAAAATGCCATACTATCATAACCACATAGCCAATGCCACATGCCAAGACTAAAAATAATATTTTTCCAAGGCCTTGTTCCAAGACACTAGTTTGTCTCATGAGACCTACCGATGCATCGAGGAGCTATAGTAGGCTCCACCCGTCACATATTAAGTCCAATGCATTCCCATATAAAAAGGTTCAAACATAACATAAACATTCGTATTAAAACTAGCATACGAAATGTAAATAATAAATCCGTAAACCACAAACGGTATAAGAATAACTCATCCATAGTCAAACACATAACAAAAACTTCAAAACAATATGGAAGTTTTGTGTCATAATAAATAAACTTCAAATAAACATAAAATCCATCAAAGGATTTTGACATAGATGAAATCAAAACTATTTGAGAGAAATATCTTTTTTTTAAATCATTTAAAAGGCACACATTTATTAAAGAAGTAATTTAAAATAGATTTTTGGATCAAAGTGTCCCATACCACTTAGAAACATTTGAAAATAAATATCATTTAAAAACATTCATGTCCATATAAATAAATCCTTTAAATCATTTGAAAACATGGACATTAATTAAAAAGATTTAGAAAGTTAAATCTTTTAAAAATTTAAAATTCTGATTTTGATAAAGAGTACCTTTCAAAAATTCATAAAATATTCATTTTGAAATCATTTAAAAGTCACATAATTATAGAATAAAACATTTACATTGAAAATATCTTTATAATCATGTAAGTAAAGCTTCAAAAATTTTATAATGGTGGAAAATAGCTGCACCCGCCGTATAAGTTAAAAAATCATTTTTACCTTAATTATGTCGAAAAGGTTAAAAAGGACCTTGTTTGGAAAACGATAGAAAGATTCCTTTATAAACTTCCTATAAAAATTCAAACAGGGGTATAAATGACTTTAACCCCTTTTCTGTAAAATAGTAATAATGTTTTGAAATACACTTTCAAGAAACATGGATGTGGATGATAAAGAGGTCCCAGTAGATAATTACGTATAAACAACCTCGGATAATGAAGAGATTGTGAAATAACCCTTACCTTGTACTTTTCCTTGGTTGGGGTATTTTAACATCTTTTATAATGGTGAAATAATTGTTATTAAATTATACAATGATCATTTATATTAATATGATATCATATATGATCTTTTAACATTTCTTTGTTAATAATATTTTAGAATTATCGTCGTTTCGGGTGTTAACTTACTCATTTTATTTTATATGATTTGTTATATAATACATGTTTGTTATGGACAGGTTGTATATTATTCATATCCAGAATGATATTAAGTCTTTAAACATTATTATTAATCTTCAAATGATAATTATACTTGAATGGATACGATGGAGAATTAATCTCATTGCGTTCGTGGAGACGGTAGTCCGTACGTATGCACGAGCAACAATATCATTAATTTGATATTAAAATAATATTTAATTGGATGTTATATCATATATACAGAATAATTATCATGTTATATTTATTATTTAAATGAATTACACATCATTATTATAACCATCCAAATAATAATGTTTTGAATAACAATTACACCACGACCTGGAGACAGTAAGCCGTACGTACGCACATATGGTGACATGTCATTCAAAGGATGGATAGAATATTGAAATATCGTTGTACCATGTTTATAATAACATCAATGTATATATAATATTCTGGAGTTATTATTTTAGACTGTTAATAACAAAGATAGAAGAAGTGGAAGAAGAAAGGAACTTTAAAAGGGGTGGTGAAATCATTACCTCTTCTTCAGGTTCTTCCTTTTGATTTGATCAAAAGGGATCCTTAGGTTGCATTTCTGACTAATGGAAGGCCTCTAGTATGAAGTTAGGTAAGTTGAGAGAGTATTTGGGCAGAGTTTGGCCGAGACCAATGGATTTTACAGTGTGAATTAATGAGAGGGGGGGGGGGTTCCCTTTTATAAGAGGGGTGAGGGGAACCTTTGAAAAAGCTAGAAATATTATTTTATAATAAATTCATATTCGGTTTCTAATGACTCCAAAGTTTATTATTTAAAGTTTAAGGTGGGGATGGATCTCAAACCACTCAACCAAGAGAGTTTAGACCGGTTTGTGTCATTATATTAACCTTATCTTTTAGTTTTAACTCTTAGTTAATTAGTTTGACACTTACCATGTCACTTTGTATTTTTATATTATATAGTTCATAAACTTACTATATACCTCCAAGAGACCCCCAAGTGGTCCATTAATGATACAAATATCATGACATAAGTCTCTTGGCCGAACATTATATTTTTAAGAAGTGAATATCAATTAATAATATAATATTTGTTTTAAAAACACTTTTTTGTCAATTTTGACACTATTTGGAAAATTGATTTTTGTGAAAATCATAACAGAATGATTACTTCTAAAAATGTTAATTAAATCAATCCTAACATGTCATAGTAACCGAAAAATTAGTTTAATTCATAAAAAAGTCTCAAATTATATTTATTTGGGTATTTATAATATCAATTAGTTTAATCTGTCACTATTATGGTAATTACTGCATCATCATTCTGTCATAAATAAATTAAATTATATAATGTCTAAAAAATATAAATAAAATATCATTATGTAGGAAATCTTTTTATCTTTCTAATTAATATTTATAATCGAATTTAAATTATTCTTAACCTTATATTAAATTTTTTTTAGTAAATAAACATTGATTTTAACTCTTTTAACACTTCTTTGAAATAAATAATAATAAATGTCCTAATCTAATCCAAGTAGACCTAAATTATAATATTTTATTCCTAAGGTTGTTTTTCGTTGAGATTCATTTGTTCAATAGAATTAGGACATGTGTTAGGGTAATATTAATATCATTTTTACCCTTTATTACCCTATTTACTTTTAACCGTGGTAAATAAAAGTAAAAAGTTACTATTAACCAAAAATTATTTTCATCTCAATGAACCACATTTTACTCCTTGATATTAACCGTGTCTCTTGGATTTTCGAAATTCCACTCATAGAAGCGGTAAAATTATGTTTTATGAAAAATCCAGTTTTTTAACTACCACTTAGTGGTTTCACTATTCATCATAAAATGAAAGTGTCCAGAAAAATAACAAAAATTAGGCCTAAGCTATATTTTATATTATGAATTAAAAAATTATGTCTATTTTACCAAATTAAAAAATATCAGTTTCATTAATTAATTTAAAAATTTATTCCCGTCGTTAAAACAAATAGCGTGTTTTTAAGAGATAATAACTATCAAAAGATTGACACTTGTTTATGTCCGTTTTAATTGTAAAATTATGTACAATGACCAAGACTGTATTAAATGGTAAAAATATATTCTATATATACATTAAAAACACTCAAATTCATAATTTATCAATATAAATTATTTTGATTAAAAAAGTTGTTTTTAATTAATATTTAGTAATTTTCACTATTCATCAAAATATAAATGTTATCCGAAAAGTTCCAAAATTTCACCTTAGGCTAAATTGGATACTCCGAATACAAAAATGAAGTCCATTTTGAGAGATAAAATTTATAAAATTTCAAAAATTATGTATTACTATTCATAACGGCTAGTTTAATTAGTTGTGATGTGTGTTCGAACTCGAAGTTGCGTACAACACACACTACTGTATTATTCAAAGGAAAACGTACCGTGGAAGCATGGGATGAATCATTGTAAATTTTTGATGTCCCCATTCTAAAAAGTAAATTTATTTAGTCAAATTGAATATATAAAAGTTTAAAATATTGGATTTAAAAAGGGTTCACTATTAAAAGATGGTAAAAGTGAAATACTGAAAATGAATTTGTTCTTACATTATGTCTAAGAAACTCATAATATGGATTCTAAAATTATAAGTATTATATAATGTTTAAAATTTACTTAATACTATTCATAACCTCTTTTGAACGGCTTGTTTGGTAAGTCATGGTGTGCTTGAACTCGGTGTTGCGTTTATTGCAAGTTATTGAATTATTTTGAAGAAATAACACACTATGAAATATTGGGTGTTATATATAGCCTATATATATCTCCACATACAATAAATGGGAAAACAATTCATCAATTGTGAGTATTGGGGATTACATACTCACAAAATTATGCAACTCATTTTCCATCACAATCAGTAATTGCTAATTATAATTATAGAATTAATTTTTATAAATAATATTTATCCAATATTTATAGATCTGGTAAATTAATATATCATATATGGTATTATATTTCTATTCATATAAAATCATACAGACTTTTGTGCGTATGTTTGAGTTGTCATCTCCATAAATCGATGTGATTCATTTTTCATCACCACATCCAATGGATGATATATATAATTATTTATAAATAAAAATATGATATATATTATATTATCAATATTTTTGGTATAGAAAATAATATTTACCTTATTCCCCAAGGATAATTGAAAATGACATGTTACGCATGTGTACTTACGACATATCAACTCAATGATTTTAAGACATTTCATTTTTTCATAACAATATTTACAGGTCTGATTAAAAATTATTGTTAATGTTTTAAAATAGATATTATATCATGTATATTATTTTTAATATGATTTAATACTTATGTCTTTGACCATAGTCTACTTAGCAAAGTGATTTCTGACATTTAAATCGAATATCGTTAAAACATTATGCGTGAACTCATGTTATTATGTAATTATTTATAACATTTTATTAAGAAATATAAATGGGTAATGAACCTGAATTTATTTAGAAGAAAGTACTAATTAACCTTAGTCTATTATTTAGGTTATTAAGGAATGTATATGTGAAATATCAGTCAAGGAATTCCGCTTTAGTTTAGAAATTATAATTTATAGTTTCCCTTAAAACACTATTTTTATTCCATATCTATATTTTAAAAAAATGAATAAATAAGTTTTTTACTATTATAATATGATTTTCTTAAATTAATTTATACACATTTTTTATTTTATACAAAATTGTTTGAATGGAATCTTTATTTTATCTTTCAAAGAGTGTAATTTTTGGTTTCTCAATAAAAAACATTGAAGGAATGTTTTTTAATCTCCTACAATGTGATCATATTTTCCAACCACCCTGAATCTTTAATGATTTGTAGATTCCATTATATGTATTTGGAGATATTTTTATTAAAAAGGGTATATTTATTATTTGTGTTGTTTTTTGATTTTAACTTTTTTAGAAAAAATGTATTTTTATATTTGATTTTTTTTGCAAATTGGTTTAAAGAATTTTTCAATGGTTTTAGTCATGATATGGTCCTTTTACATTATTTACAATGTTTTGAGCCCCATTATATATCACTCGGGATCCTTATAAAGATTTTATATAGGGTGATCTTGATTATAGTTGTCCATTCCATTGGGTAATGTATGAAATATAAACACGATGGTTATTCCAAGATTAACTGTGATGGAAAATCCATGAGAAACTATGATGGTCAATGTTAAGTATCATTCAGAGGTCAACCATGAATATATTAATTTATTTTCTAGGATGGATACTCAAAATTTAACCATGATGGTTAATTAAAGTGTAACTATAATGGTTACTCCATTTATAACCATGAACATTGTTCCATTTATAATATTGAAAAATTTTATCTTTGTGGGAACAATTCATGTGATTTTAGTGTTTGTAAATAAACCTTCTGTGTTTATTTTATATTAATAAATTTTAATGACATTTTTTATTAATGTGATGGGTAGATAGTGTTTTTGGGTAAAAAATAGATTATATTGAACCCATTCATTATTGTGAAAAAAATGATGATTTTTATAATTAGTCACAGATTAGTAGTTTCTTTTATTATTTCTATATACCTTACTCAATTTTTATTATCATACCATGTTTTTAAAATTCATTTTGTATGTTATTATTATTCATATTCAAATGATGCAGCCATGATCAATTGTGTGAAAAAATTTCATGAAAATAATCATTATTTATCGTGTAAGTTTCAAATTTTGAAATAATGGATATTGAATAGAAATGTGTGATTTATAATATATGCGTTTTTATGTATGATCTATGACCTAATTCTAAAAAAATGTAAAAAAAAATTTCATAGTATCGTAATTTTATTCTAGATTAAATACAGTAGAACATGTAATGCATAATCCATGGTCCCACATCTGAAGAGATTAGAGATATAATTAAAATATATTATAGATTTTCATCCTCAATATAATGGAATGTTGAAGAGAATAATTTAGTCTTTGGAAGATATAATTTGGGATTTTTCATTGTATTATGAGGGAAGTATGGATAAAAATATTTATTTGTTTAATTTTTATATAATAATGGTTTTCTTATAATAATTTATATTTATTCTTATGAGAGATTAAATGGAAAGTGCTATCAAATTAAATCATATTGGTATAAAGTCGATGTGGGGATGGTTTTGGGACAAATTGTTTGTGGGTATGTTTGATAAGGTAAAGATAATTCAAAAACATATGTGGAAAACTGTGAATAGAAAAAAAAATATAGATAACAAGAGTATAGACCTCTCATTTGGGGAAGATAATTATTATTATTTTTTCCATCAACACATTTGAAAAGTGTTGTGAATTTTAGTGAAAAGGGAGTGTTAGGTTTGTAATTAATTATACCATTTAATATTTTAGGGAATTATGGGTTAGATTCTTATAATCCATATTACCTCCTTGTTTACCTCATGTATATGATGTGTTTCTTTATTTTTGATAAAGAAGTATGTACATGATAATTGAAATGTTTTGAGACCACAAGCCATACAGCAAGAGAAGAATATTTCTTATGAGTAAATATTGAGTTATATTTTAGATCATTGACAGAAGTTACTATAAAATAATTTCATTCCCAATGTCGATGTTTTATTTAATAATCACATGATTGATGAAGTAATAAGGGAATCGTGAAATAATTTGATGGAATAATTCCCACACTTGTTAAATAAATGAATAAAGATGTGAGGATTTGATTTCTAAATGAGGGGATGAATTTGAAAACCCTAGTAACATTTATAATAAATGAATATTATTATTTATTTTTAATAATTTTAAGGAATTATTTTCATAATATTTTTTGTAAAGATTTTAAATAATTTTTCAATTGAAAAAAGTGATGTTTTATTTAACCAAACTGATTCTCCATATATTACATTAAATTATTTAAAAGAAAAATATCAAAATTTTATAATTTTAATTTGATAAATAGGACATAATTTTTTAATTCATTGTATAAAATTTATCTAAAGGTGAAATGATTTGGATCTCTCATAAAAGTCTAATTTTTATTGAATAGTGGAGAATAAATATATATTTTTTATAAAAATTCCATTTTTAATGTATTTAAAACATACCATTCTATATAGTATTTTTTTAATTTTAATATATTCCCATTTTATAAAAAATAATACAATTGATTCTATAGGAATCATTATTATACAAGATTTTGGTAAAGATTCGTTTTTATGGATAAAAATAAATTTTCCTAAAAACTTCTTTTCACTAGGTATTTATATATATATTAAAATTAATTAAAGAAACATAGACCAATTAAATACTGAAAAATTTATTTCATTGATATAATCATAATTATGTATTTTTAAATTAGGTAAATTTCATTTTATGGTCATCATGAATAGTAAACAAGGTAATTATTAGTTACCATGTTAAAGTGTGAAAGACATTAATTAAGGTAAAAACTTAGTGATAAAGCCTAAAATATTATCATAATTATAATTTCAAGAATTTATTTTGACCCTTATCACATTACCCAATAAATTAAAAAAAATTAGATACACATTACCATAATAAATATTTTATTTTATTTTATAACCTTTTATAATTACAAGTGTGCCACACCCCTACATTATGAAAAGAGAACGTCCTATCCTCACATATCCAGACACATTGAGCTTTTAATATATACCAATACCTAAAAAAGTCCCTTATTACTATACTTTACATGTCTTATATGTAATTATATCACCAAAAGGCTGACCTAATAGGGTTTCGGGTTCAATCTAGTGATATGTTTATCCAAATAAGAGGTGGGATTCTTAACAGAGTGTTCCATGATTATTTCTTCTTCAAACTATTTCATTTTTTAATTAATTATTATGATATAATAACATAATTGTCATATATGTACTAATTTTTTATTAATATTATCAAAAAAGCCATTTTTATCTCATTTTATATCAAGTGATGAATGAAAAATTAATTTGTGTGTATCTGTGAGAAACCTCCTTCATTAAGTGATGTGTATAATTTTTTGTGACAATATTATATTGGTTAAAATGATGGATAAAATTAATAAATATTATATATATATATATATTAAATAATTATAATTATTTGAGGATAATACATTACATACCTTTTTACTCTTGTTGGTTATTTGAAATTGAAAACATCACACAAGCATATGTGTGGAATATCACCACAATGAAGTGATATGATTCGTTTTCTATTACTATCTAACATAGTTGGTTATATATATTTAAATAATGAAAAGTATCGATGTTATAGTATATTTATGAATATATTAAATTGTAAAATGATCTAATTTATTTCTTTTCCACATTGTAGAAAAGGGGAACACAATTCACACATTTGTATGGACTACTGTCTCTTTGAAATGACGTGATCCATTTTCTAGTGCCTCATCACATTATTTTTTAAAGTGTGTTTAATGAGAAAATATTATAATTATAACATTTTAAATATTATTTTGGTAATGGGACCATAAACCATGTTACTACGGTCAATGAACCGATATTATTGGAGGTTTTAAACTGAATTCCCCCAAAAAATTAAATGGTAACAAAACCATGTTTGTAAAAAAATTGATAAAATATATAAAATAATATTTATTAGAATATAGAAATTAAAATAATTTTTTTCCATCAATTATTAAAATTATATAATTCATTAGTATGTAGTAATACAATGTACAACTCAAGATGAGATTTTAGGTAATGTATATTTCTTTAAAATAATATTAAAAAGTATTCTTTTCTAATATTTTACTCTGTATTAATTTCCATTCAAATGTATCATGAATTTTAAAATATTAAAATTAATATTTTCTTAAATTAATTTTCAATAACATTTTTTTTAAAATATTTATCATTATATCATATAAAAATTTACTATATGAGTCATTTTTACATTTTTTCCAATGTGAAAAAGTAAATATTTTTCACCATATATAGCATGACCAATTTCTCTCACTATTATAACCTTTATTTAATATAAATATTCCTCAACAATTTGAAATGGTTTTTTTAATTACATCATATTCCTAGTACTCCCTTAATTTATAAATTTATATATTTTTTAAAGAAAAGGCATACTTATCCTTATGATTATACAAAAATGGAATGTGTTTTTGTTATGGGATAAAATGAGTTTTAATGTATTTCATAATGAAAAAGTGAATGATTGAAAATTTTTATGATATGGTACTTTATAACTATATACAATACTCAGTGATCCCAAAATATCTCATGATTATATATGAGCTCAATATATCTCTCCAACACTTTGGGAAATGATATAATCGTCTATGGAAACATTGTGGGAGATAACTGGGTGGGATAATCCAATAGAACTATCTAGAACTATGTTATACTCAGATTGATTAAGGATTATTGAAAATTATTAATGAATGTAGTTCACCAAGATACCTATATTTATCTTTATAAAAGTGTTTTCATGGAAATATTATAACTTCGTGTGGTAAGGAATGATTATGAAACATTAATTTTGAATTGTTTATTTTTAATGAAATATTTTCCTGATCTCTCACATGCCTCATGTCTCTATTATGGTTTCTATATGGTTGATAATTGTCTAAAATGGATTTCTTTAAGAATGTATTAATTTTCACATGAGTAAATTATTTATTTGTTTCCTCAAAATTATTATTTGGAGAAAGGTATACATATTCGTAATTTTATTTTATTCATTGAAATAATGAGATTCCATTACATTTTAGGTCACATTATTAGATATTTATTTTTCATCCATTTTTTTGAATTATATTTATTGGATTTAATGATGAGATGAAATTTTAAAATCTTCAATATTTTCACAATAGTGAATAATCTTAAAAAATATAAATTTTATTGAACAAAATAGTGCTGTAAACATGATATTTTTTATATTATAAAAAATCTACACTTTCTGAAATTATCCAATTTTTATGAAAATCTTTATATATTTATATGAAATAATAATATGAAATGATCCTAGAAATTTAATAAATATCATTTCGTGTTACAAATAATGTAAAAATGGCTTGATTATGTCATGAGTTGTTATAATTACTTGTCAGTGTGGCATACTACAATATAATTTAATCATGTTGTTTATCTTTGATGAGTGCAACACTAAATTTTTCTACTTCTCGCCTTAGTGGAGTCATATTAAGAAGGAATTGGTCTAGATAGTGATTAATAATCGATTACAGTATGTATATTTCCATAAAAAAACCTTAGTACCCATGATATCAGTAGGGAATTCAAAAATCAAGGAGATCACCATATTCATATAAAGTGTGTGAAATTAACAATGAATTCAAATCTAATCAAAATTCGTAAAAATAAATCTTTAAAATTATTCAAAATCTATGAGAATATATTTTCAAATAATGTAAATTTCATAAATATGTTAGTTATATTATAATAATAGTATAAATATGAAATACACCACATTACCCTTTAGAATATTTCATTTTTTATATATCAATTCCTTATAATTCATATCAATGCATCCCATAAAATATTTGTTTATTCTCCATAAAACCACACACGAAATTTACATAGAAACATGGTATCAAAAATTTTTTAATACTAATTTCTATTTTAAATTAATATAATTTTCCTTAAAAAAATTAAAAACATAATCCATGAATTTCTATTTTTGGAATAACTTTTTTTTAAAATCTTCAATATAAATTCCATTATAACATAATAAAAACACATTGGGATTTCATTGATCACATTATGTTCAATTAAACTTGTGATATGAATTTAATATATGTAATCCATGAGAACTACATTAACATAAATAGGAATATGAAAATAAATCTCAGAAATAATTTATAAAAAATTTAAATAAAATTTTTATATGCAGTTAGTTAATAAAAAATTATATTATAATACTAAACCATACATGGTTTTATCAAATAAAGGGAGAGTTATAGAACCAAATACTTGGAACCATCACAACCATTTATTCTTCCTATAAAATGTTGGTTGTCAATGAAAACATAGTTCATACCCAGAAAAACATCACAAGATACATTAAATCTATGTTTTTTTGCATGAACTGACAAAACCCTTCTTTTTGTTGAACACTAGATAAATAAAATCATGAGATAAAGATGATAAATAGGGAAAGAATGAGAATAATAGATAATAAAGAAAAAAATTCATATTCACTGACCAAATAAGCTAAAAATTACTCTGGGAAGGAAAAGGGGAATGGGGAAGAGAGGGTTTTCACCATCCCATAATTGGTTTTGATAAAATAAAAGCGAGAAATATAGATTCTTCTATTTGGGTCACATATATATAATCGTTAACAGCCCCAACCACACTAACAAAAAATAATATTCAAACTCATTTGCTAATACATTCAGTAATAATAATATTCAAAATATATTTAACATATACTATCAATAATAATTTTACCACCTGAAATTTATTTAAAGGTTATAATATTTAAATAATGATAATGTATAATAAAAACATAATAAACAATGAAATTACAAACACACGTGTTTTATAAAAATTAAAAATAAATACTGGAATCATAATTAATAAATTATATTTTTATAACAAATATTCAATAAAATCATAATAAAAATTCATAAATAGACCATATGGAGTCTTAAGAAGTCATGACATACAAATTATAGTTTTATGAAAATTTGTTGGAATTAAAAATTCCCATACATGGTTACAAGGGCCATGCAAGAGGCCATTTCACTCCCACTACCACATCCACATGACATTACATAGTCAACATGTGTTGTATTTAGGACTCTTCAATAATTTTAAATCACAAAATATGTATAAAATGTCAAAAATGACACTATTTTTATTGAAAAATATTATTATTCAGAAATAGTGTTAAAATTTTTAACAAATATACTTTTATAATATTTTAAATTTATCAAAAAGGAAATCAAAACATATCTAAATAATCCTACTAGAAAAACACGTTATTTAAAAAAACCAACCTTCCCTGATATGACCTAAAACCAATTAAACCACATTATTAAATAGTTTTATTAATAAGCCATGACAATTTTCCTTCTTATAGTGATTAATGGATCTTAGAAAAGGATAAAGGATGACTTTTTCTGAATATAAATAAATTAAATATTGAAACACAGTGGTAAACAAAAAAACCCTTGATCCACCATATGTAAATTGTTACATGAATAAAAATTATCAAATATAATATACAAAATTTCAGAAATAAGAAAATGGATTAATACAAGAAAGATAATATTATTAGACTTATATGTAAAAATGAGTGTATGATCTATGTTATTACAAAAAAGCAGGTAAAATTTATTGAAAAATCTAATGGAAGGATAAGTATATTAGTTACACTTGATTGAAGAATGCTAAAGAATCCACCACCTCATGGTCACATGTAACCATGGAGAACCCTATTAGGTTAAACCATAGTCTATGAATTGTTAATTGAGAAATATAGAGTGGATAGATTTTTAATCAATTAGAATAAACAAAAAATCCATCCCCACTATGATTTTTTTGAAAACCATAACAGAATCTCAAAAACCAATGACTGGAATGGAAATCCATAATGTAGTTTTTCTTTCCCAACCCCTAATCTAAATTTCATCTGATATTTTACCATATATATCCTTATCTAAACTTCATGTATTCTATAAAATACTCAAAGAAAATCTTTTTCATCACATTATAAAACTCTCAAATGATTCTAATTATTGAGAATCCAATCAAAACCTCATAAAAAATATAGAAAATTAAAAGTCTTGCATCTTCAAGTGATAGTGGAATTGAAGGTGTTCATGTATCAGTGCATATAAAGATGAATAAATTTTAAATTTAGTAAATTATAATAGATAAGTAATTTTTTTGAATGTTTAAAATATTTTTTATATGTGTATTTATAGGTAAACAAGACATCAAGTGAAATATAGAGCATATAAGCGGGTTCCCCATGGATTTAAAATGTATATTCTACTAGATTCCTAGTGGAATTTCTAGTGGTGTGATATCCATTTACATTACTTTAGTAGGATAGATAAATTCCACTAGGGCCCTGATGGCCCCTCATATTTATGGCGAGTTTCATAAAAAGCACTACAGGAGATCTTGACACACTATTTAAGGTGATTGAATTTGTTATTTTTGAGAATTATATTTTCAAATTGACTATTCAATCAAGTTCAATAAATGACAAGAGAGTTTTATCCTTATATCTTTCTCATCAATCCTTAGTGTAATTTTAATCTTTTCTATCTAGAAGAATACAGTTATTGATTTTTCATTAGTCTACATCCTTTTTTATTTTTCATTTTTTCCATTATCACTATCTAATTTTTATGCTTCCATGATTGGTATTTGATGACATATTTCACTAAAACATATATAAATCAATCCATAAGGATAAAAATTTTGAGAGAGGTATCTTGTAGAGGTTGATATATTATAAACACATCATTATTTTAAATTTTAATGAAGGTGAGTAACATATTTAGTTTTATATTTTATTTTATCAATCATGTATAAAATTAAAATATAATTTGATCGTTATTAATGTGGATTTTAATAATTAGTGTATTGGGAGTGATTTTATGACTATTCACGGTCAATTAGTTGTGGTTTTGGTATCACCATGATTTTTTGAGAGTTTTCTTGGATTATTTCAAACTCAATTAATTAAAAATGTAACAATAAATGAATATAATTAAATATTTTCCCATTGGATGAGATTGTTCCCCATGGTTATATATGACGAAATGTTTGGTATTTCTTAGGATTGGGATAAAAGTGATAGTTGGTTTAAATCGTTGAAAACATGTTGGTGGTGGATAAATTATTATTTGATGGATTTATGTGTTTAGTTTGTGTTGTTTCATGTGATTATAGGGGTTTGGGTTTGCGGTACACTACTGGAAATCTGAATTTTCCCAACGCTTCTATACCAACGGTTTGTAAAAACCGTTGGTATAGGTCCTTTTTCCAAACGATTTGGCCAAACCGTTGGGAAAAGTCCACTTTGGGGCCACCTTTCCCAACGTTTTGGCCAAACCGTTGGGATATGTATACCCTTTCCCAACAGTTTGGCCAAACCGTTGGGATAGGTATACCCTTTCCCAATGGTTTTGGAAAACCGTTGGGAAAAGTCCACTTTGTGGACACCTTTCCCAACGGTTTGTCCAAACCGTTGGGAAAGGGTATACCTATCCCAACAGTTTTCCAAAACTGTTGGGAAAGGTCCCCTAGAAATAAACCTCCAACCTAGAATGAATTCCAGAATCAAGAACTATACCAACGGTTTTGACAACCGTTGGTATAGGTCCTGAGAATTTTTATCATATCTTCTTACCGAAAACATTATATAAATAATAATTTAAAATAATTATGACAATACATATATATATTAATTTAATTATGTTCCCAAAAGTCATGTTAGGTTAGTGGTTAAGTCATTCAATGATAAACTAGGGGTCGTGGGATCAAATCCCTGTGAATGTTTTTTTTGAAATACATATACCAACGGTTACATAACCTTTGGTATAGATTTTCATATTACTTATACCAATGGTTTCCAAAATCGTTGGTATAGGTCTATACCAACGGTTTTCGCAAAACCGTTGGTATAGACCTATCCGAACGGCTTACTTGGAAACGGTTCTCCAAACCGTTAGTATAGGCTATACCAACGGTTTGGAGGCCTATACCAAAAGTTTCAAACCATTGGTATATGTTAGTTTTCTAGTAGTGGTACCTAATTAGTAATCAAGAGTGTAATTCCATGTATAATGTGAATGCTGAACTCATTATCATATACATATTTTTTTCACATACTAAAAATCTTGTAACTTCTTGGTATCTATAAACACACATAATGTAATGAAATAGAGAATTACACTTTAAAAATTTAAAATTCCATGAAAAGTAATCAAGTGAAACTATAAAAGGGTATTTATAAAATACCTCAAGGATATTTTTAAAAATTTCCCCCCATGATTCTATAATTATATAATTATGTAGATCTTCTCACTGATGACAATATGTATCCCACAATAAACTGTGTGACCACCAATTCTATAAAAACTCATGTTGTTGACCACCTACATAGATGAAATAGATCATTCTAATGATAAATGTATAAACATTTACTATATATTACATGAAGCACATAAAAAAAGAAAATGTCCCATACAAAATGTTAGTAAGACTATATAATGAACATTTCTATCAGATTCACCATGATGAAACCAATATATTTATTAGCATCTTAATAATCCATGAGGAATCACTTATCACATATAAAAAATCCTATTTTTTTTGCTAGAAGTAGATAAAAATAAGATTCCATCAAATGGAATCATAAGAAAAATCCCAAGACACTAGATCTCCATTTTGTAAACCCAAATGAGGGTATAAGACACTAATTTAATTGACTAGGGAGGTAATAAAAATAGTCAAGGTCTTCCATGAACCATAAATACTCAATGAACCACTAATGATAATATCTAATAGGACCAACATGAATATATATTCTTCACTATTTAAAACTCATTATCCACGTGAGACATTAGAAGATAAAAAATTATGAAAATTTGAACCAGCTCAAACCATTCCAAAATGAATACATCAACCACTAATTATAGGTGGGAAAGGTAACAAACAACCATTAAATTATACCCTCTTAATAGTTTTTTAACCCAATGAAAAGAACCTTCATAGTAGAGCAATGATGGAGTATAACCTGATATGTTATAAACAGAGGGTAGATAAATTGAGAGAATAACTACATGAGAAAAAAATGATTACACCCACCTTCCAGAGACACCATAGAGACAATTAAAGCTTCAAATATATAGAATATGTGACAAAAAGATGTGATTCATGATTAAATTTTCCACCCACTCTATCCTATCCCACAGAAAATTTTATTAAATATCCATAGGGTGGTCTCCCATTATGTATTTTAAAAAAATATAGTGATGGAGATCTAAGTGTGGTCCTTGCATATGATATGGAATACAGTTTGAAAATCGTAATTGAGAATATAATAATCCCTAATAGATAAGGAAAAAACTAATCTGAGAGGAATATTAGAATAAAGGGAGGCATGGAATAATGAATAAGGAGATAGAATAATATTTAAATACATGGGAGGACCTCTAGAATACAGAGAGATATGTCAGTAAAATTATTTATTACACTGAGGGTTCTTCTCCCACTTTATTATTGAATGTGGTATGTCAGTGGTAGGATTGGATGGAGGTCATCCTCACAAACCACACATTGGGAAGGGATATGGTAGACATCTGGAGGTGTTGACAACAACTTATAAAAGGGGAACCCTCCTAGTATATTTATAACCAAGAAATGTTATTTTAATTATACCATCAATATCAATTGTGTATTTCGATTTGGAATCCTTGAATATTCAAGAGAGTGTATTATTAGGGTTTTCTTCATGTAATTTTGATGGTGTGTGTGACCACTTTTTACCTATAATTACATCATTCTATTTACCCCATGGATTACTATCATTTTCAATTTGGTGGGGTTTATATATAACATAAGGTTTTTAATTTTTTACACATTTTTTCACATTTTTTCATATCAATATCATTTCTACAATGGTGGGGTAATATTTTATTGTCTCAACAAGTGGAATTAGAGCATGGTTCTGGCATGATTCTATTTAAGTTTTAGGTTGATAAAAATACTAATATATTTTAGTATCCTCTATTAATGTAAATGTAGTTGTTCTTTCCCAACAGGAAAAATTTATTGAGATTATTATATACAATTTTAAAATAGATGTGGTTCTAGAATGATTGTGTGTATTTATGGGGGTAAAATTATATATTGTGAATTTTAGTTAGAATAATTTCCCTTGGAAAATAATTATATATTAAATGTTAATTAAGGTTAATTTCATACTAGACATTGGTAAGAGAACGATGGGAGTGATGGACAAGATATGTAATGAAATATAAGGTAATTTTATTGAAAATTTTCATTTGGCTATGGAAGGTAGAGTTCCATCAACAATTTTAGAGAAAAATATGATAAAGTAATTATGGAATACTCTAAAAAAGATAAATGAGGTCATTTAACTGCCGAGAAAAATAATTTAACAAAAAATTTCTATCAAATTAAATGGAGGAGTCTTCATCAGTGACTAAGCACATGAACACCCTCATTTCCATATTCAGGATTCTCATGGTGTTAGGGTATGCTATTTTTTACACTAAATATACATATATTATGATACATTGTTTTATAGATTCATATGAAAAATTCATAATCAAAATCACCAAAAAAATCAAGATGGTTAGGGTTCTATGAAATGTTGTTGCATTTTCATTTCATGGAGAATAAAATTGGAATAAAACAGGGAAGATAGATAATTATCATCACACCAAGAAAAATATCAATCAATGGATAGAGGATATATATATGGCCAGGTTTCCAATGGGTTCCAATAACATGGATGGTCCAAATATAGGCGTAAGAATAGGAATTTCATATATAAAAATTCTAGAAATAATGGAAAAATCATGGGGGACTATTATAATAAGAAGAGTTTTTGAAATAACTCTCAAGTTAATTTGGTGATTAATTTAGGAAATAGTGGTGCCCTAATCAGTGAAGTGGTGATGAATTTTGGAAGCATGGGGAATCTCAATGAAACATGGATAATCAAATCTAGAGAATCATGGAATATAGAATCGTAATATGAGTTGTTTTATCAGTATAAAAATATCATAAAAAGACATTTTTACTTTTAGAATGATAACTCCTTGATGATCATTGGAGTTATTACCATTAAAATAAGGATACATGATGGTACTGCTCAAATTATCCAAGGATTAGTCCATGTGATGGGATTAATGAAGAACATATAGTATTTGGATTCTACGTTCAATGATCAAATCTATGAGATGATGAATAAACTAGTATAATAGTTTTATATAAAGAACTTATGAGTAGAAAAAAAACATTTTTGAGACACATATTTACAATGAAATAAATAATGGGATAATAATGAAGTCATATTGGAAATACGTACAAAAATTCATGAAATGTTTTAAAATTAATAAATGTAAGAAAAACATCTATCCTGCTTTATATTCATTGGTTGTTATTGAATATGATGTGACTTAGAAGGGAATTAGAGGATATGCAGATGTCTCGAGTATCAAATGCATCACTAGTTGGGAGTTTTATTTTCTCTATGGACATAACTAGATCAAATAATGAACATGAAATTAAAATAGTTAGTCAGTATGTGGGGAATCTATGATGAGATAATTAGAACATAGTGATGAGTACCGTGTGAAATTTAAAGGATACCTCAAATTCAACATTATTTCATGATTTATAATATATCAATAAACAAATATATGCAGAGTTATATCTTATGATACATTACAGTAGGAGGAAATCTACTAATGTTCATGTCTTTAATCTTCCAGGAAGATCTGTGAGGATTATTTCTGTGTTATTGTTAGTATTGGTCTTAACCTTGATAGAGGAAAAGTACATTGAATCTATAAAGGCTTTAAAGGATGAAATTTTGATGGGAATATTATTAGAGAAACTCTATAAAAAATAGAAGAATGTTCTATATTTTTAAAATTAATTGTTCCTTTATAACTATAAGGAGTTTATATTATCATTCTAATAAAAATCTTGTTCAGGTAAAGTAAAAAATAGTTCGAGATGTGGTGGAAGAAGGAAGTGCAGACATGTAAAAAATTAAAACTATAGAAAATATGTCATATTTCTAATCGTAGGAGATTAAAAATGATAATTTCATTTGGTTCATATCTTCATGTGACAGTTTAGACACGTGGGAAGCATAGTTTGGAAGATATAATGTATTTGAGTGTATGTTATTAGTTCTCAATATAATAATCATATGGAGATATGTTGGATGAAATTTTTATTTAATGAACCATTTTCCTCATCATGATTTCTAATGGGGGTAGGCAGCGGTATGATTGGTCGGTGGATAGAAAAACCAACCACCCAATGGCATTTTGAGGATGATTCAACACATATTCAAGATAGAGTATTTACATGTTTTTCTCATTGTAATTTTGAGGAATTTGGTACCCACTATATACTCATTGGTATATACTTTTATTAACCCATTATTTTTAACACTTTTAATTTTTTGGATATTAAAAATGTCATTTTTGTGTGAATTTATTTCCAAATATTCACATTATTTTATCTCTATATTATTACTAAACTAGTGGGATGATAATTCATGATCCAAACAAGATAAAAGATAGAGAAATAATATAGAATTATATTTGAAATATAATATGATAAACTAAAATTATTTATAGATCCACGAATTTCTAGATAATATATTAATAAAATCATCATCACGAGATAAATGGTAAATATTTTCCTTATGCCTTTTATATTGACCACTATATAGTAAGATAGACCTCATTTTCATTACCATTTATTTTTAAATCATGCACTGGTGGTGATACATGATGAAATGATAAATTAGAGTGAAATTAATGAGAGTGGTAAACTTGGTAAACTTCATTGAGAGATCTAAGATTGTGACTTCCCTAAAAAAATGAAAATATTTTATAAATATAATAATAAAAGGGAAATCATGGCGTGACACCATACCCAGGAAAATCATGATTGAAGAAGAATGTGAAAAAACAATATGCCCCACCTATGGAATATTGGGAGGGGGTAGTGAAGACTGCCAATGTGGTACATTTTTGTACTAGAATAGTTGTTCCCCTTATAAAATTATAACCATGATATATCTGAAATACTTATTCCTTGAAATCTATATAGTGTTTCAATGTCATGAACTACCAAAAAAATCGGACTCAAGTGAACAAGGGGGACATAGGTGGGTCATATAGATTTCTAAAACCATGTATACAAGGAGTAGTGATTGTGATTCATATCTTTGTGTAGGGATTTCTTTGTGGGTTATGGTTATTGAAGATGATGGGTAATAAAATTAGAAACATATAAATTAATTTGGTTGGGAATGAATAGAATAGGATAGGTTGAATCATGAGTATCAAAGTTCTCTCAGAATGGGAGAGGGTGTAGATTCTGGGAAAATAACATACATTAGGGTGATTTGGTTTGAAGGGAATAATTTGAGGCCTATGAGAATAGGTATGACCTTGGAGGAGAAACAATGATGGTAAAAAAATTGAGGGAGATACTATTTGATATTATTTTATGGTCTATCTATAGATATATGAGTTTTCTAATGGTTAGCATTAGTAAAATTAATAGTTGAGTTATTGGAATTATGGGTTGTGTCGTTTGGGTTGAGTGATTATTTTCATGATGGTGATGGTGTGTGATAATTTATTCTTATAGTATCCTAGAGTAGTATGGTTATAATTGAATATGAGATGCCTTTTATGACTATCTGTGTGTTATTTGGGGTATTTCAATATATGTGGTGCTAAGGTTGTACCAGTGCACGTATATAGGATATGTGTGGGTAGTGTATTTTTTGTTTTAATACTCACATTACTCAATGATTTTAGGACTATAGTTACCTGAATGAGTCACAAATGTATATTACTTGTGTTTTTTCTTGAGTTTGATGAAATTATATGGGATTATTGTTTCTATAATGGTGTATGAGATATGGATTATTTGTCATGAATTATAATTCTAGTGTTCTGAATGTCTTTAGACAAGATATCCTATGTTGTTGGAATTTTTGAGGGGTATTTGTATTTTATAACTCTTCCATGATTTATATATATGATTCAATATATTTTTAAACTCTAGTGGATAAATAATAATTTATTTTCCCCGCAATATGGTTTATTATAAAAGCATCAACTACGTTATACCTCTAATATGATATCAATTTTGGTCCGTAGTTGGTTGTTTTGAAAATGATCCAAAATAAGATGAGTTATAGTGTCTCATCCATGTCATATAGAATAATATATATTTAATGAAAACATTACAATATGATATAGCATTGTCATCAATTTAATTGAAATTCCATTTTCATATGGTATGATATTCCTGATGGATTAAAATATGGGGTATCGAGTGCCTAGACAATACAATGACTTCTAGTAAATTTTATTTTGTCATGGATCATTGAGATGATAAAATTATGGAATTAACATATATAATAATCATTGGGATTTTTTAAATATTTTTTGGCCAATGGGTATGTTTTAGAGGAAATTCATGTTGACGGTCAAGAATTAGCTGCAGATGATTGACCTCCTTCAATGAATTAAGGGAGTTTATATAAACAATGAAGACCATCATATTTGGTGTGTGTGTGATTTAGTATTTCCATAGAAGAATTTCTCCATTCCCACCAATTATAAATTCATCTTCATTGTAAATTTTATAGAACACATCTTGATTATAAAGGATCTTATCACACCGTAAAAGGATTATAGTAGATGTTGTATATATTAAAGAGGTATGAATCTGTTAATTTCTTGTTGGTAATATCCAGAAAGTACTCACTATTGAGACTGATAGATATGGAGTGTTCAATGATATAGGTATACCTAGATATATTTCTATTCATCATTGTATGTAGATTTATGATGATATAATAAACTTTAAAATGGGTTTATTATGTTGTGTTGATCATGAGATAATGCTACAAAACCCATCAGTTGTATTACATCAACCAATATCTTCAAATAAAAAATATTTCTACTTATTTATAGATTAACTTGATCATCATCCATCATATTTTTATACCTAGATTTTTTGGGACAATATATCAATTTTGGGTTTTACTAGATTATATAACCAATATAAAATGTAAAAGAATATATTATATCTTTGGCAGACCATGCGTGAAAAAATAATGATACTATAAAATAGTAAACAAGTGATATGTACCTTAAACTATATATATTTTTCATTAATCATTATCATTAATGAGTGTTAATGATCACATGAGAGGTAGGTTACTAACATCCACCGTCTTAAGGTGTCCATAGGATATGCTGAATCACTTCACTGTCAATTGAGATACACTCATTACACATAACATTATAATTCCCCTTGAAATAGAGTATTGAAGGGAAAAATACCTAATGTGTCAATGGAGTTTAATCCTTGAATTATTGAGTGAGATTATATTATTTTATGATAGTGGGAACTTATATATTTAATTTGGGACTCTCTCTATCTATAATGTTAGGAAAAGTTGCCTGAATTATAAAATGAATGCATGTTTCCTTATCCAACTATGTATCCAAAATTTTAATGAAACCCATGTGTGAATCATAATATGAAATGAATTATATAATTATAGTTTGTGGGAGTTGTCCAAATGTGTAATTGAAAAACATTCCACAATGATTTTACAAATTAATAAACCAAAGAAATGATTACGATACCACACATATAATAGTAAAAATAGTACCATCTATTTCATTACATTATATTTGAAACAATTATATAATATTATATGTCTCAAAACTAATCATATGAGGTGATTGAATTTGGGCATATCTCTTTCAATATAACACTTCTATTAAAGACTCATAAAACATATCTCATTTCATCATATACTATATATTATAATATAAATTATGAAACCATTTACAAGACAACATTTATGTATGTAATTAAATATTCATGAAAAATAAATAATTAGATTCACCATTTGTCATATCATTTTAAATAACTTGTAAATACGAATTATAAATTCCCAATAGATAAAACATTAAAAAAAATTAGAGACGATATGTGATTTAAACTCAATCCCCATTCTACCACAAACAAAAGTCTAACCACATAATATTTTATTGAATTGAATTCTAATATGATTCATCATATTTATAAATTAATCCAATGATAGATATCTATAAAATCATGAGTTCAACTAAATCTACAAATGGATCAGGTTTGATCTCCATCTAACACATATATCTCTCTATCTATGTCTACCAACTACATCACATGCAAGAATGTATTATAATATGACACATCTTTCTAAGTCATGGAAAGTCATTAGGACATGGTTTGTGTCATGCAATCATATAGTACTCATATATTCTCAACGATTCATGTATAGATTGACCATGTTGCGTAATGTATCACTTTTCATTCACTTTTATGGATAATAACATCACATGAACCTTAACTAAATATTTAATCACATCATATGTACTGCTTTGATATGAAAATAAAATTTTAATTCTTTCTAAATCATGTACCTATATGTTATACTCACCATATGAGAGTAAAATACATTTTAGATAGTTCCCCAACTGACAACCTGACCAAAAACATACCTAATTGCACTATAATTAGCTAATCCTAAAGTCTGGTGTATGAAAAGTATCAATGCATAATGTTTATCCTGCAAGATATATTTCCAAAATTAAGTAGTGGGGAATATGAATATGATCCATGCACCCCTATTATAATTAATATATATTTTATGAAACTTACTATGGTTTACATCATGGTTATCCAACAAAAACAACATGTTATGTGATTTATTAGCATATTTAGTATCCCGATACAAGAATCCTACTTAGGGTAACCATAAAATTTCATTACTACCTATAATAATATATTAATAATATAAAATAAGGATAAATATTACTCATAAAATCCCAAAAAAAATTATAAATATTAAATAATATGGAAATATTACTTGAAAACAACATTCCCTCAATGAAGTTTAACTATCGAAGACACATTTAAAATGTCATAAATCTCAAAAAAAATTAAAATTTTTAAATAATAATTCGAAAAGTTTGTTAACATCTACATTAAATAATTAATGGATTGAGAAAAGAGTTTTCAGATGAAGAAGGTTATTTCAATCCCTATTAATTTCAATATAAACCTATAACTTCTTACAATAAATGTCTTAAAATAAATTTCTAACCAGTCCAGTCATTGGATACTAGTGTGAATCCTTATTATAAATCAAGTAAAGTATGAAATTATTTTTTAAAAAAATTCCCCCAGAGTAGATGAAATTCTAATATATATAAAGAAAACACCAATAAACTTCTATAAAAATATTATTTGTCTCTAAGATCATGGTTCATTGGAAACTGTTAGTGTTTTAGAGTGTTAGGGCACAAATTCTACTGATTATGTTATAACATGTCACTACTAGAGATGATACTTTAACTAAGGGATATTTTCATAGTAAAAAGTGAACCATTTTTTAAGATAATGAGAGTTGTGACAGGGAATTAATCATATATGGTAATAAAGGAAAAAATTATGATTTCTTAAAATAAATTTGTGGCATGTTTGATTAGTAGGATAATATTTCGGAATAGTTAATGACCAATGTACATAAAAAATACCCAATGTTGAGAATGTAAAAATAATTTTAAAGATTTAGGAATAAAAATCCTGTTTTTATAATGTCTTTCAGTAGTCTATCATGATAACCAAGTCATGATTACATGATTTTGGATATTATTTCCAAAATATTGGTGACCAAAAAACAATGAGAAACATTAAAAAGTATGAAGGTGGATAAGCGACATTAAGCCATTATTTTACACTAAAAATAAAAGTAGTTGTCTTAGAATATATTATAACTAAAAAAATAATGACTAATTATATATTATTTGTTAAAAGGATAAAGAAAACTTTTCGTAGTTTTAGTAATCGTTGTATTCATTTATATGAGGTGGTATCTTTGCAAGATACATGTATTGAAAAATCCCAACACTCTAAAAAATTACCATGTGATTAAATGAACTATTGAGTACTATATTGACATTATAAAATAACTATAAAACATAATTTTTCTACTTTTATGATTTTAATTTCAAAAAATGGACATACCGAGTTACAATCAGTAAGTTCATTGTAGTCTGATAGGACAAACATATTTTTTAGCAAATCACAACATAACCTTATGTATAGTTACACACCAAAATGAATTGTAATATGAATAGTAATATGAAGGTTTTTAATTTTAAATCTTATTAATTTTTTTTCATATGTGTATAAGAAAAAGAGGTCTTCGTTAAATTTTTAAGTTGATATATAAAATCAGTTTTATTTTTAAACTTTTTAATTTTGGAATAAAATATTATTTCATTAATAATATTTTATTATTCATATATAGAAAGATTATTTTAAAAAAATGGAGTTCATTTTTTAATAATAAACTTAAAAATGGTTATATATATATTTTGTGGATTCTTCAAAAAAAACCTGAATTTTTTGGTGAATATTGAAATACAGTAATTAACAAAATATGCTAAATTAATTAATTTTAGAATCATTTCTTACTCATGGATGATGTAAATGGTCGTTGGTTTAAACTCACATGACCTTAGTACTATTTGTTGTCCCATAAGTCAATACAATTCATAGTCTTTAGCAATAATATTAAACTAATGGTTAAAATAATGTAAAACCCCTCCTCTCTTCCACTATAAATAGCGCCCTCACCCCCTCTATCTATCACAGTACTCAAGACATTAGCATTGCATATTTTATACCAAATACACTTCCCTATAATCTTCACCACTTCTATGATCTAATTTTCTAACCAAAATTCAAAAACCAAAGGCCTTATGGAGAATCTCAATGAGAAGAGATAACGAGGTGAAAATCTATTTTTATTTTAATGTAATTTCTTTTAAATTATATTATTTTCTTATACTCTCTTATAATCCACAGATACAAGTGGCATAAATGCTCTATAATATTATATATTCTATAATTTATCATTTTTATGAAAAATAATCAACATTCTACCCCTCCTCTTCCTCTCATTTCAAAAATAAAAACACCATCTGCGATGTGTCGATGAACCAAAATAGTGGATGATATGTTTCCAATTTCCATTAGTTAATTCAATTGTCATCATAAATCCATTTTAATATTTGAAAAATATTTTAATGTTTATTATATATCATTTTTCAGTTTATGGGTTAACATATATATATATAATATTATGTTATATAATGAAACTAGTTTGTGATTATTAAATAATCTCTAAAATGATAAAAAAGGATATCACAACACATTTATCTAATGATTAATTCTCATAACATATAACCAAAATCATATATGGGAAAATTTCATTTTATTTAAAAATATTAATACAATTTAATTCCTATTCTATAATTTTATTTCCATGTGATAAGGATATCAAATACAAAACTGACCATAGAAGTCATGTCAAGAACAAAACCTAAATAATGGAAGAAACAAAATAATATGAATTAAAGGGTGAGATGATGTTATGAAATGGTCATATAAGGTGTTATAAAAATGAATATGTTTCTTTAACATATTAATATCAATATTTTTACCTTTATAAAGAATGTATAAACATGTTCAACGTAAGTAAACCTGAGGTTAGGTAATTCATAATTAATTTTCCATTCATTACGTTAGCATTATACTTCATAGATTATATGCTACTAATATTATTTGACTAATTATTTTGTTTTTATATTATTTTTTATTATAGGTATTTATTGTTTGTACACAAAAAACTATCATTTTATTAATTCTCACTTCAATTATATAATATTTTAATGGAATTTTCTATTAAAATCCTTTTTCTAAAGTTATATTTTATAAAATTGAAAGGGAATGTTTTTATGAAATTATTAATGTTTTGTTATTATGTTCTGCTTATTGTAATTTTTTTATGAAGAAGGGTGGGATCTATATCTCTATCCAAGTCATTAGGTATGTGTATGTAGGTGGTTGGTCATATGTTCACTCCATATGTAACTATGATGGTTACACCATATGGTAGCTATGAGGGTTATATTGTATTGTAGTTGGGATGGATACAAATCCATTGGTATCCACAATAGTTACAATATATGTATGTAATTACCCCTAATACCTTTATGGTATTATGTATGTTTCATTATTGTTTTATGGAAATATCATGTTTGAAAAAGTAAATATATGTGGGTGCAATGTATGTCTTTTTGTAAACTATAATTCAAAATATGAAAATAGTTTTCTAATTATCTATAATGTATATTGGAAAAGGTCCTCATTTTTATAATTTATTGTGTATTATTATTATATTATATATAGAAAAAATAATAAACACCATGTTGTATTACTGAATCCAGAAGTGCAGGTTCAAGAATTTTTAGTAGGTATCTGAGGAAAGGTATAGAAAACTTTGGATATTATACATTTACATTTTTTTAGAAAACATTTAGTGATAGTATATTCATTATAATTTATATTTTATTATTCACACATAATAAAATTGTATTTCTTAATTATCAATATGTCAATTCATAATTATAATGAAAATGAATAAATTTCAAGGGCGCAATACATTTAAGGGGAGATAATGTAACATCCAAAGATTTCAAAAGGAAGCAGAATGTGATTAAATGAACTACTGGGTACAATGAAAAATACATAAACTAACTATTAATCATAATTTTTCAGCTTTTTCATTTTGAATTTCAAAAAAAATGTTATACAAAATTGCGATAAGTATGCTTTTTGGAGTCTACTAGTACAAACACAAAAATCTCTAAATAGTAACATACCCTAATTGACAGTAATATGAATAGTAATTTGAATATAAATATGACCCTTTTGAAGAGTAAATATTATTACTTTGTGGTCTTATGTTTATCAAATAAAGATGACATGATTAAATTTTCAAGGTGATATAAAATCATTTATAGTTTTTAAATTATTTTTTTGGATTAGAATATTAATTTATTTAAAAATAAAATTAATTACTTTTAGAAACATTAGATTCTAAAAATGGAATTAATTTTTTAATTTTAATGGTTGAAATTTATTTAGGGTTTAATTTTTGTGATTTTTCTAAAAAACATTACTATTTAGTGTTACTAAATAAATAATTTTTTGCGTTATTCTTGAGTCATGGATGATGTAAATGATCATTGGTTCCAAATAAGATTATATTATTACAGTTTGGGGTAACATAAATTAAGAATATTTCATGTTAATTAGAAAAAAAATTAAACTAATGATTAAAATAATGTAAACAGCCATCTCTACACTATAAATACCACCCTCATCCCCTCTTCATCTCACACCACTCATGCCTTCATACATGACTATATTTTGCTAAATACACTTTCAATTCTTTCCCCCACATCTATGAGCTAATGGTCTCACCAAAATTCCAAAACCAATGGCCTTTAGAAGGATCTCAAGGAGTTGACATCAAGAGGTAAAATTAATCGTTTATTTTCTCGTGATTTCATTTCAACTGTTTTCTTTTCTTATACACTCCTCTCCTACATTTATACAAGAGGAATGAAAGGACCATAATGTTATATATTCTATATGTTATCATGTTTATGAAAAAAATCACCATTCTTCCCCTCCTCTTCCTCTCATTCAAAAAATAAATACATATTTTGCAATGTCTCGATTTATTAAAATTGTGAACGATGTGATTCCAATTTCATTTACTTCCTTCAAAGATGATCATAAAACCATTTTCATGGATGAAATTGATTTTAAATTATATTATTTATATCCTCTATCATGTTATTTAGTTTACAAATATACATAATAATATGTTATATAATGAAACTAATTCATGATTATCAATGATCTGCCAAATGATCTAAATGGATATCACTAATGACTTTTCCCATGATTCACCCTCAAACCAAATATCCAAGTCATTTTATTGAATCATTTTCTATTATGGAAATATATAAATACTATTTCATTCAAATTATTTAATTTACCATCTATTAAGTATGTAAATTAAATACAAAAAGGCCATATAAAATATTTAAAGATCGCACACGAAACAAAAGAAGGAATAAAATACTAATAATTATAGTGTGAAATGATGATATAAAATGTTCATATAAGGTGTTATAAGTAGGAATATATTTTTTACGATATTATTAATACTATATTAACCATTATACAAGAAGTTTGAACATGTTTTATGTAAGAAAAACCTAAGGTAAGGGAATTCGTAACCCAATTTTCATTATTTAGGTCAACATTATACTTCACCAATTATATGGTAACAAGAGTATTTGTCTATTGAATTTATTTTTATATTAGTTTTTATTATGTTTATTTATTTTTTATACACATATTCTCTTAATTATATTAATTTTAACTTCAATTATATGATTTTTAAGGATATTTTCTTTTAAAATCTTATTTCAAAACTCTATTTCATTAAATTCAATGGAAATGTTTTGATGAAATTATTCTTTTTTTCTTCTTATTTTTCTTGAAAAAATTGTATGTTTAAGGGTGGCACTAATATCTTCCTCAAATTAATTAATTATGTTTATGTTGGTGGTTCGACATATGGTTACTCCAAATGTAACTACAATGGTTTCACTATAAGGTTGTTCTGAGGGTTAAATTGTAAGGTTGTCGCAAGGGTTACAAATCATAAGGTAGGTGCGATTGTTAAAATATAATTAAGTAATGAACCATGAACCATATATGGTTTTATATATTTTTCTCTAATGGTCTATATAAATATTATTTTTCACAATGTAAGTATATATTGGTGAGATTTATGTATTTGTGAAAATTATTTCATATGTTTTTAAGAATTCATGAACTAATACTTTAATTGATTATTTTTATATCCCTTACTGAGCTTTTTATCATCATCATATGTTTTAAAATGTTTTCCAAGGGATTACTTTGATGTTCAATGATAGATTTGGTATAAATAAAAATTTATACACTTAGTTATTTTTTAAATTCTCTTGGTAAACTCTGATACAATGTATATAAGTTATTGTACAATTATCTAGAACCTAGTCCAGAAAAGGTCCCCATATTTATAATTTACTGTGTATTTTTATGATATCTTTTATACAAAAAATAAATAACTTTCTTGTTGTAGTACTGAATATTTAATTAAGGGTTCAAGGCTTTACATGTATCATCAAAAATAAAAATGATGGAAGTAAAATCAATAAATTGAGAAGAACCAATGGTAATCTGATCCAATTTAGTGATTCTACCAATTATCTTACTTTAGTGACAATGACTAAAAAACATATGAAATATAATTCATGGTTACCTTGGACAAAATATTGTGACAAAAACTTTTATGTATGATATTTTAAGAGATCTTCCCAAGTAATGTTTGGAAGGGATGAGATTTGTAAAACCATTCAAAAGGGAAAATATTTAAGGTTTCACAAGAATAATTGGATATTTTATCTACCATACTGCATGATCTAACTCACACTCATCCTTGAGGAATAATTATACAAAATTATAGTAGAGTTTATTTATATTAAATGAAATTATTTATTATTATACTCCACTCACTAATTTTTTGTTTATCAAACTCAAGTCATGGGAATTTTAATTATTCAAAATCATTAAAATCCATGATGAAAAGGAGTTTAGTATATATATTAGTAAAATGAAATGATAAAATTTGAACAAGTATACATATAAGGATTTTTAATTTTATCATTCCAAACATGAAATCAACCCTCAATATAGCACAAAATATACTCTATAACAAAATTGTTTAACCGAAATGAAGAATAAAAGAAGAGTTAAAATATGCAAGACTTTATTATCTAAACACACCATCTAAAAAGATATCCAGAGAGTATGTATACATATTTATAAACACACACAAAATAGGTGACTATGATTATTAGGTAAAAAAATAAACCATATGAAATAATCTACAATTAAAAGAGAACTTCTAAATATTTTTGGGTATTTGGAAGTCTTTTCATAATAAAAATAATGAATAATGGTTTGGTAAAAGTTGATGTGATAGAAAAGGAAGACATTTTCATGGTATACCTATCTAATGGAAATATATATAGATTTTGGAATAAAAAATTGCATAATATAGTGGTTTGTGGTGATTATAAATTATTTAAAAACAACATAAAATTAGTAATAAATATTCTACCCAATTTTGAATTTTCATGGAAAAATGACATGTATATGTTATAATAGAAGAACGAAGAAGTTAAATAGATGGATCCAATAACAATTTATATTGATTATAAATAAGCCAATGATAAATTTTGATCTACTATAAGTTTGATAAATTAGTATAACTGATTGTTGAAATATGTTGAACATGAAATTATCAGTTGAAATTTATATGAAATAATATAAACTATAGGAGATTGATATTTGAATATAAAAATATATTGCTTTACCAAATTGACCTCATAATATGAAACAATATTTTTTTATAACTACTCGATATATTCTATGAATGGAGAAATTTATAATGTTGTGAAGAACTCACCTTCCAATCATTTACCATTACCAAAAAAATTAAAATTAAAATTGAAAGAATTTTAATTTTTAGAAATAAGACTAATGATAATGATGTGGTATCAATGAAAAATTATAGCTTCATGTGAAATGGATATTCTGATATAGATGGTATTAAAGAAAAATTTATAGTATTAATAAGACTACAGAGTATTTGATTTTTTTTAGTTGACACAAAAAAATGATTATCAAATGGGTAGAGAATATTCATTTATAAATAGTGATATTAAATTAGAATTATATATTAAAATTAATATTATTTAATTTTTGACATTGATGGAACCGTGGTACATATATTATTGAATGATTTTTATTATTTTTAATAGGCCCTTAGAGTCTAATATTATAAATTGGATGTTTTCTTAAGGGATATAAAATTTATAAAAGATAATGCTGACAAAAAACATTATATTAATGTGATTCATAAATTTACGCTAATTTTATTTATTTATATGGATGAAATCATATTTATTTGTGACAATAATTTCCATTGTGAAGGGTTTTCTAAGAAAATGAAAGTGATTTTTGAGATATCTGTTATAAATGAGGTGATATAATTTTTTGGATTTATATCTCAGTAAAACTATAGTATATTATGTTTTGAAGATGATTTGAATTGAAATTTAAAATGTTTTTTCAAATCCAATTCTGGTTCAAACCAAATTTTGAAAGGATGAAGCAACAAGAAATATAAACCAGGAGTAGTTTTCTCGATTCAATGGAATTACCATTCATATAATAACATAAAGTATTAGTTTAATTTCTATTGTGACTCAGAATAAGAATTATTGAAAACTATATAGTAATATTAAAAAAAATCATCTTCCTAGAATTTATAGATACATATTGTGTGAATCATTGAATTCAAAAAATCAGTTGGTAAAATGGTTGTATTAGATAGTTCATCAAGAAGATTAATTTACAGACACATATAATATCATATGCCAAATATATAGACTGTACACATTCTTGAAATAAAATGATATTAATGTAATTTTTGTTAAAATATTTTAATGTTTAGGATGATATACCAACAAGAATATCCCATGATTATCCAATTTCTATTGGAATGTCTATGAATTTGGAGAAACATTCAAGGTCTCATCATATTAATATTTTATGTAATTTCACCAATGAAAATATGAAATATCGATATATCAACATGGAGTACCCATATTATTCAAATATAGTTACAGATACATACAACAAATAAATCACAGGAGAGTGGTTTCTGTAATTGAGGATGAAAACATGTTTATCCTTCTCCACTAACTTGAAAACACATAGGTGTGACCCCCACTATGATTGAGATTCAATTTTAAAATAGATAAGAATGGTTTACACTTTTTTATTTAAAAGGAGTCTTTTATTTATTATTTTTATTCTAAATTTGTGGTTTTTGTTAAGTGGGGGAGAAATATGTATATTATTGGGGTGGGGGAGCTCAGTCAAATGCAAAATTTCATTTCAATATGACATGTAATTATTTCAAAAAGATCACCGTATTTTTTAGTTTGGTGGTATGAATTTTATCTTTGATGAAGGGTTTCCATTGATGAATCCTTGTGAGTATTATTGAAAATGACATATTTTTCAACAAAAATCCAAATGGGGAATATTGAAGAACCTTTGGATTTTTTTGATCATATTTTCATTTCCATCAACCAATTATGTATGAATGTTTTTATAAGATATATAAAATTTGAAGGCTATTATAATTATTGGAATCATATTCATAATTTATAAAATTAGGGATAATTCTATTTTGAGTAATCAATGTTTTATAACATCCATATTGTGAGTTAGAGTAAGATGAAAATGAAAATAATTTCCTTGAATTCCATAAAAATAATAATTTCTTTTTTCAAGAGGGGAATTAACGATTTCAAATAGTACTTTATTAGAATATGAATTAAATGTTTTTAAATGTGGATTTTATATTAATATGGAGGCCATATTATTAAATTTAATTATCCAATTTAATTATTATTTTCTTTAATATGTATTTTATTTTATTGAATAACCATATCTCACCAATTCCATTCATAGTGATCAAGATCAATGACTTGTGGGAGTAAGCATTAAAACATAGGATCAAAGACATGAATAAGAATATATAGTGAAAGGAGGTCTCTGGGTAGGCAGGAAAGAGTGGTGGAGCTTAGGGTCATGCCACATGTTGATCAATGAAAATGTGTAACATCATTCAAACTACACTAAAGAATGTGTAACTTCCCATAAAAAATACTACCATAATCATCAAGAAAAGGATATAAATCCATCTCCCTTGGTGGGTGTCTATAGAATAACACATATTTGTGAAATGTTGTTCGATACCTGGGAATATCTCTTTGGCATAATAGATGATCAGAGACATCAACTCCAAGGCCCATGGATCAAAAATTTCTATAAATATAGATATGAAAAATTAATATGATAGAATAGGGTGGAACCTTATAAACAAGGTATTAATAGGTATGGGTATCTATCCCTAGAAAACTGATCTCATTTTTATTTTAATTAACTCATCTTGGTTAGTGGTTTATTTATAGGGATATACTCATGGATTCATTAAGGAAAACTATGAGCTAAGAGAAGGATATACCATCTCTCTAAGCTTGTTTATCCTCTATTAGGAAATCCAAATCCACCTCATCAATATAAGCATGATCAATGGATAAATTATCTCTTAACGTAGAAATATTATCATTCCCTCTATCTCTCACATTATGTTTTCATATGACACCATCATTTTCATGAATTCTAATATATGATTGGATCAGGGAACCAGTACGGATCTAGAGGAATACTTCCACTAGAGAGGATATTCCATCAATACGTTGAAAAGAAACCTCAACATTTTTAATAGATGATCATCTAGCTAGATTTCCTCCTTATGCCACAACCTCGACATACAAAGGGAGATTTTTTATGGTATACATTTATGACCCAATATACTCAAGAAGGCTATGAATTTGTGACTAGTATTACATTATATGAAATATCATGGAATAATTACTCAATTAGAAAAATAGATGCATATCCTTTGGGGGCCATATCATGTTGGTTAATAATATACTCTTGGATTCTCATGTTCATTCTCTTTCATCTATCAATGTCCCAATAGGATTCATCACAAACAACAACAATAACATGGAATGTTTTTTATGTGATTCCATCTTAGAGGTTAAAAGACATCGAGACTCCATGGGTAATATGGGAAGGCACATCGAGGAAAGTGGGATCGATGTTAGAATCACAGGTAACACCCTTTACTTCATACGTGCAAAGATGGCGTGGGAAATCATAGAGAAATGTATGTTATGGGAAATGTCTTAAACACCATAGGTTTTGGAATAAAGGATATGGTTTGAGGGAATGAGTCTCATGTTTAGGCTCTCATATACCACCTCCTCTCAGTTCCCCAACCTATCACCTATTGGATAGTTTGGAAATGTGGAATATCATTTTGGGACCATAACTATACTGGAACAAATATCAGTTACTTGGGATTCCCAGCCACCAACATATCATTTAAGGAGAAAATACTACACCTGAGATTTATGAAGGATGTTATAGAAAAAGAATTTAAGGACATATTTGATTTCATTGATATTAAATCTGAACCAGATAGGTGTATGTTTACACTTATATCTTAGGGGTACATCACAATAACATAAATCTGATGGATTCCGATAACCTAGGATCATTAAGATAGATGGAATGAAGCCCTATGGTCCAAAATAATCACAAAAAAATATATGTTCCTTAGATATAGAATTATAAAAAAAGTATTCCATACAGATGAGAACATTAAATCACGTGGTATTAATATTTATTAATGGGGTTTCTATTGTAAAAACCATTAATAGGAGAGTGTAGATCATATCTTATTTGAAGGTTTCTAGGTGCACAATGTATGGATCTTCATGAAATGTTTAGAAATTTCTCTACCCAAAAACTGACTTATTTTCTCCTCTCAGATGGATGGTTTCAGGGTTTGGGTAATAAGTTCCCCAGAAAAATGATTGGGACCATTTTCTCGAATGATATATGTTGGTTTATATGGAAGACAAAGAAAATAGAAAGATATGAGGGAATCTGAACAACAGGGAGGAATGTTACTTCCAAAAAGCGGAACCTACACATCGACAGGGTAAAAAATGTTAAAAAAAATCATGACATGACTAACCTTTAACTACTTCAAAATAGTACTTTCATAGATTATTCCTTTAGAAATGGATTATTTTCTCTATAGGTATGATGCAAACTAGCCACCAGGGGATAAAAATTAATAGTGGTGGTTCATCAAACTACAGATTCATGAGAGGGGGATAAGGTTTTCATGATTATAAGGGCTTTATCATCCTGGAAATTATAGTCCACTGTGTTCATAGTTCCTCTCTATAAGAAGAAGTCAAGGAAATGCTCAATGGATTAATCATATGCTGGCACGGGAACAATAATATCAATAAAGCAGAAATTGACTCCATGATACAAGACCACTCATTTTTGGGAAGTTGTTATATCCCATAGACGATATCCCACACCATCAGAAAATTCATGGTATTACTAAAAATAAATATAAATGTGGTTAACATTTGGAATGAGGTAAATAATGTGTTGGAAAATCATGAATCCTAAGCTGACCACGACTCCAAAATTACATTCTTCACAAATATTATCTTTTTTATGCCTTACTGGGTTATTCTTGTTAAAGGGGATACCCTCTCCCTATGCTATTTTAGTCCACCATAGGATCATACATGACCAAAGTATATCCTTGTATCCGTTCCTTTTATATAATAAATTAATAAATGTTATGAATAAGTGTATATTTTAACATACCCTGAGACTATTTTTATGAAGCTTCTATGTTAATGTTCATAGGCCTTTAAATATGTGAGTGATAAGAGAAAACATTATCCACATTTTATTAAAATTACATAATCATTCACATAATGATCTTTTTTTGTGAATAAAATTTAAAGATAAAAATAAAATAGGTTTTGCATAATGAGTTTTCATAAGTGATCATTTATGAATGTAAAATCCGTACAATTCATGGATTTTTTATATGAATAAAACTAATTTCACATACCATGATAATGAATATTTATTTTTTAATAATGGATGAAATATTTATTTGATGAATTTTCTAAATTGAATGAGAATAATACAAAAAAAATATATTCGATATTTATTTTCAATGAAAAAATATATTGAGATAATGATCTATGATAAATGAATAATAAAAGTTGAAATTTGTGTGTGAAGAGTGGCGTCATTATTTTTTGAATTAAATAGTGAGGAATAGTTAACTGTATTTTAGATTTGTCCTATTTTTATAATGACAACCATCTCTAATAAATAATTTTTCAACTGTGATATTAGTGTGTTTAGTGATTATATATATGATATTATTTAGAAAAAATCATCCATTTTATAGTTGTGTTTTACAACGAAACTATAGCTCTTCACAAAATCATTCAGTTTGAGAAACAGGGTCCCTTCAAGATATGTTATTCTATGAGAAATTGATGATTTATTTTGTTTCTATAAGAGTGAAGTTCTACGGTATGATGAATTAAGAATAATTAAATTAATCTAATATATTTATGAAGAAACAATATGTAAAGCCTCAAATAATTGAAGATACAATACATGATAAGAATCATATTCTTTGAGATTATAATATAATATGCCTGATAATAATTACTATATGATAATTATATAGTTGAGAAGTCTATAATTACTATATTTTGAGGATGAAATAGTCTATTGAAGGTCTTCAGATATTAATAAAGATCATTATTTTTTATTTTGATTATCACCAGTCATGATTCTTGATTATCTAATGAATTAATATTTAGAATATTTTTAAGGCTCGCAAAGAACAATATTCATTAATAGTTGAATATACAGTACAAATATTGAATTTATTTTTATTATTTTATTTTAAGTGATTTTATATTCGATAGTGTGATACTTTTTTTCAAGTGAGACTCCAAAATGATTAATTTGAAACTATTTTTTTGAATATTTTATGGTGTAACCGCATGTGATTATAGTGTAGAATTTGATACTAGGGTGTCTAACCAATAAAAATAATAAGTATACCCACATTAAGACTAATCCTTACAAAAATATTTCTTCCATATTTTTTTTATCTTTTTTGAAATTGGTTATGGATGAGTAATCATAACTGAGGATTGAATCCCAATAGATAATGATAAAATAATTTTAAAAGAAACAGAAACTTCAAAAATTTACCACAATTTAATCCCACCTTCATTGTGGAACAATATATCCCATGGATATTCCTTCAATAGATTTTTTCATGATCTATTAAAAAACATAGAATAATTTATATTTGAAATGTTAAATATTACCTTTAAAACATGGAAGATTGATTAATTTGTATAAATTGATGTACCATATTTTAAAATCTACAAAAAATAATGTTGAAATGATTTCATGTTATATATTTCTTCTTTATCAAGCCCATTTTCTTATTCTTGGAATGAAGGTTGCTTCTATAGGTTTTACCATAGACCTATAAAAACGTGAACTCATGAAATTAATGTCTAAGAAATACTATATACGACATAATTCCATGCTCGCTGAGATTTCCACAAGATATATGATGAATGAATTACCACCTAATACTAAAACTAGAGCATATAAAATTCTATGGTGTCACAATATAATCATATTGGGCTTTGTATGATTAAATTTCGATTATAAAAACAGTAAATAAAATATATATTTAAATATTTTTCATTAATATTTATTCTTTTTGAGAGGCCATTTTTTTTCTATACTTACTTTATGCTTAAATATATCCAATTTAAAACTAATATTTTATATCAAGGAACAATTGTCTCTATGATCCGATAAAAAAATATTTTCATTGTATAATTAATAATTTAATACTATATTAATTTTTAATTTATAGGAAAAATATTTATTAATATACCAATATTTTTTTCCCTATAAACATATATATTCTCAATTGGAACTAGTGTTTAATCATGGAATCCTCTTCTGTATGAGTCTCTAGCTGTAAGGATCGAGCCAACGGCTCCACCAAATTTTGTGAGCTCCGAATGTGGGAAGTAGAAATCAAATATTGACTAGAACATGTGTCTACAAGTACTGCAGCTAAGGTGAGTAGACACAAATTGTACCTCGAATAATCTCTAGAACAACGTGGTCATAGGCCGTAGCTACCTGGAGCTGAGATTGTCCCTGTCCACCTACTCCCTATAGTCAAGGAGGTCAAAATGGAGGGGGCAGCAGTTGAACATCAAATCACTGTCCTCTTCCTGTTGCACGACCAACTCTTCTGCCATGTCTGCCTGCTACCTTTGGACCTCCTCAATAGAATCTTTGCCTCTACCCAGGCGGTCCTTTGACTGTCTTCTGGTCTTCCGTATGGTGGGTTAGGCAATCGTGAGCCATGTGACCCTTCCCATCACACGAGTAACACTGCTTTCTTTTAGAATGTCCTGCTCTATCTCGAGAGCCTCTCACAACTGACCATGTATCTTGTGGTCATCCACTTGTATTTCTAGTCCTCCTAGACCTCTGCATCATCTATTTACTTCCAGCTACAGATTACTCTGCTATGTTATGATTGGTGTTGGGTCTCGCTAATGGTGACGACTCAACGTGGAATCTCTCCACAAAGAGTGATCGCTGAAACACCCCCGCCTGCATTGGGATGATGAGGGAAATCATAGAAGCTCTAATCTCCTGTCTTATCCCCTGCTCGATCGTCCAGGCCATAAAGAAATTATCCCACACCAAGTCTGTGGTGTAGCGTGAGAGGTCGGTGAACCTCGCTGAATACTGATCCACTGTCATGTTTCCCTACTACAAGTGGAGAGGATTCTGTATACACATAGTGTGTATCATCTCTAGGATGAAATCTACACAGAAAATGATCTGTAAGTCTTCCCAGATGAGAGTGACATTGTCATGAACCTAGAGCATCAAGCACCATCATCTTCCCGTTGCTTCCTGAAGAAGACTAGTGGCAAGGATCACCATGAGATCAGCTGGTGTCCCTAAAAGTAGATAAACTCTAACCAAGGCCTCCATACAGTCCTCAGCCACATGTGGATCCGACTCTCCCTAGAAACTCAGTTGCCTTTGGCATGGAATCTCGTGCAATGCACTCAAGCAGCATGCACCCTCTGCTGCTGGGGATGCTGGCATGAGCTGCCAAACAGGTAGTGTTGCTACTAGTACACCACCCAATGGTACAACTGGTAAAAGGGGTCCCTACACCGAAACCTCATTTCTTAGTGTGATGTCATCGCATACTCTACCTGGAACCCTAGATGGCTATCTTGGTGGAGGCATCCTGGAAAGAAACAAGTGAACCAAAGTAAATAAGTTATACATGGTGAGATAACTCACAGAGATCACAATGAAAACTTTTCAAAATCACACATACAATCAGTCTTTTTGTAGACTGAGTTGGAAATCAGATGGTTGGGTCCTAGTGTATGGATACGTCGGCCACCACAAAAACGCTAGATTCCCTAAAATGATAACCACACTCATCACAGATAACACTATTTCCACACAGAAAAGAACTGATTCCTAGTTCTTCGGTATAACTGAGTCCTCTAATAATAATTTTTCATGACCCGTCCCCCGGGGCCCATGCCGTGACTACCCCATGCCCGCCTTCTATAGGCCAGGGACAGGCGACTAGAACCGAAAAGTCATATCCCTAAAACCGGGAAGACATTGTCTTTTTGACCAGCAAACTCACACAATCCATGAACAGAATAGGAAACAATCACAAAGTAAACTATAGAGTAAATAGGGTGAATACTGTAATTAAAGGGTCCAGAATACAATCCCAGGTAAAAATTACAAGTAAAACTGAAAATAGATCCTATGAACACCCGCCAAGGATCCTACTTGAAGGGTAGGTACATCTCTTGAATAGTGGTCTCTACGGTACATCTCAGCTAATGGTCCACTTTCGAGCAGCCTCTAGTCCTGCAACCTTCATCCTCGATCAATGTTTTAAGTCATCGTTAAAGGACACAACAAGGTGTGGGAATATCCCATGAATAGGTCAATATATCCATAAACAATAGGGACCCTGATACCCCCGAAGATCTCATAGAATCCAAAAAGGATAAACTATAATGTAAGACCTCAATCTCTTAGCACGAAGCAATATACATAAACACTACTTAGGTATATTCACATACATATACATAAGTTATAAATATATATACTCATCTCACACATGGGGGAAAATACCACAAAGGTAACACCACAATAGAAAATGTACCACATAGTTAACACCATGAAGATAAATGTACGACACATGTAACACCTCGAATGTATTTACCCTAAACATAATGCCAAACATAAGATTACCAAAAAGGTAACCCCCAAATAAGAATACCACGAAGGTATAACCACACAAAAGTGTACGACAAAGGTAAATACTCAGCTCAAACAAGGTATAACTTATTAGTGGATGTATAGATGATTAGCTGTATCGCTAGATCATCATACTTAATAGATAAGCTATGCTGTAGACCCACACAGAATCATATGTGACCCTCACAAAATCTGAAGATGACCCACAAAAGATCTGAAGATGCTGACACACAGATGATCCAATGATGACTCACACAGGATATGAAGACGACCCACATAGGATCTCTAGATTTTTAAAGTACATCTAGCCACATGGTTCCCTCACTAAGAACACTTGATTCCAGGAGAAATCGCCCCTAAAGCCATAATACAAAACATAAACTACCACAATTTCCCACAAAAAAAGTATCTCAAAAGACCACCACTTCATAAGTTTCCCAACCCAATAGACAGTGTGTTAATCGGACACCCGGTCTGTATGTTATTAGCATTTCTATTCCGAGGCCTCAGTTGGATTCAGGTTCGATCCAATTCGGTCATACTCCAAATTTATCCAAAACTCAAGTGGAGTATACCAAAAGTACTATCTCGATCCATGTAATCCAGTGAAGTAGGCGTTTTGTTAAACTGACGCCCGATTCTCACGATATGGCCAAAAGTCGTATCTGGGTCTAGATTAGCCCGGGTCAAGTCCGTCCTAGTCAAACTGACACGGCCCGACCAGGCCTGGCCCAACCCAACCCAATTCGGGGTAACCCAACCCAGTTGGGTCCAACCCAGATTGGTTGGACCACAATGGGCCTAGCTCGCTGGGCCATGGACCGACCTGGTCAGTGCTGGGTGGGGCCCCCTCGGCTGTGTGCGGACCGCCGTGGTGGGGCCTGCCCTAGCCGCTAACCAGGGGGAGGCGCACCCCAGAATTACAAATTGTTAAATGGACTGTTCATCTTCGACCATCCCGGCGGTGCCATGTGGCACCGCCTGCTAGAATGTGGGACCCGCCGGAGTGGTCCCGTTCGCTGTGAAGCGACCGGCAAGAAATCTGGCAGGCCCCTGCTTCCAACGGTATCGGTGTGTGCCGATGCTGCCTCCACAGATGGCTGGTTGTTAGCCGCCCTCTGGGTGCACCGCCTACACGAACCATGGCTGGCCAGGTGTCGGCCTCCCTTTGGGTGTGCCACCTGCTCGAACTATGGCCGATCGGGTGTCGGCCGCCCTCCGGGTGCGCCACCGTGGCCTCCCCCACTACCGGCGGCATAGACGCCCACCACCTTGGTTCTACATGGTCGGATGGTGTGTCAGCCTCCTTCCTCCTCTACCGTAGCCGACGGGCCGCAGCCTCCTCAGGCGGCACGGTTGTGCTGCCGCCACCATTGTAGCCGACTGGTGTGCTGACCACCACCTGTACCCCGTCGGTGTCAGTCACCAACGATGTGGTTGGGTTCCAATCAACTTGTCGATCCTCCCTTGAAGAACACATCAATCCATGATGTTGCGTAGGGATCGGGCCATGTTCTTTTGGCGGGCACCCTCCATGTTAGACCGATAAGATGTGGCTTAAGAATATATATACAATATAAATTAATCATGAACAATCATAAACAAACCCTACCTCATTTGTTTGTTGGAGAAAGTGTGTGGGAGAAGATAAAGACAATGAAAGAGATGTCATCGCTCGTCGCTCCCGCAACTCTGAGCTCGAGCATCTGTTCTACTTTCTTGATCTGGGGTTCGTTCTTCATTGGAGGAGGTTCTTCAACCAAGAGTTCTCCAAAGATATCTCCTTCCCCAAATCCTCTCTTATCCCACGATTCCCCACCACAAGAGGTGAGGATCCAACATAAATAATTTTGAAAATTAATTACTTGACATATTAATTTTGGTACATCAATTGGGGGAATCCAAGAGTTACAAAGGATTCAAGGTCAAGTGTTCCCCACCAAAAAAAATCATATTAGAGGTTTCAAATAAATAAATTAAAATTTGTTTGTTTTATTTTATTATTATTTTTAACTCTCCCATGAAAAAACCAAAAATCCAACATCCACCCTTGACCAACTGCGGTCGAGGTGAAGGTCTCCTTAACTGAATGTCGGCATTGAAAGTTCAACAGTGTCGTAAAATTTCAATTCTGTGCACCAATTCAAAAGTAAGAAAATGTTTCTCACACGTTTAATATATATACCCAAAAAAAGTTCAAAAATCCATTCTGAGCACAACAGGCCTCAGAATCATGCGCCTTTAATTTTCATAGACTTGTAATAATTCCATTTAATTAATAAAAATTAAATAAAAAAAGTTGGAGTCATTACAGAATAAATTTAGTGAAATATATTTTGTGGTTTATTTTAACTCAGTGTTTTCCATCGCATATTCTATTGAATAAATTGTTCATATTTTATAATTTCATGATGTTATATTTTCCCCACCATAATTAAATTCCTTCCTCCCAATCTTAAATTGATCTTCATAATCTTGGGGTTTTAATTTTAAAATAAAAATGCTGATTAACCCAAATAATATTTATAATAAAAAAGCCTATTATAAATAATGAACATGAAGTGGAATTGGCCTATGAAATTACACATAAATAGGTTTATTATTTGAAAATATTTTCATGTAATTTATAGATATGTAAATAGAATAAAATAATAAATAATTTTATAGAATAACAAAGGTCATTAATCAATACAAAGTGAATGATAAATGGAAATTAAAGACCACAAATCCATAAATATATGATTATTTAAATAACCATATGATTAGTTTGATATGAATTTAATATAATAGCACTTTTTATGATTTTTTCCTATGTTTTGTGAACTAATATACTCTATTTTAAAATATATAAATATAATTACTTGATATATTTGTAATTAATATACATAATTTAATCATTCAGTTCTGCTTCAATCGATTTCCAACTCATCCACTTATCTAAGAAATGAATATGTAGAAATGATTTTTTTTCATGCAATAGACTAAAATAACATTTAATGGATCATAATATAATTAATATAACGAAAATTCTTTCTTTTATTCCCATTTTTATTCATTCTACAATTTCATCCTTTGTTATAAAATAGTCATAAATATACATATGGTGACATAATTCATTTAAATCTAAAACATCTTCCAATTTTTAACTTAAAAAATGTTATAAATTTTTATCCTTAAAACTGTTTCGAATGATAAAGATCCAATACATTAAAAATTAGGGCACTAAATTTATGAAATCAATTTATCATTGGTCAGTTCCAAGGTAGTTATTTCTATCCAATTTAATTTATACATATAAATAATCTCAAAATTTTATAAACATTAGGGGTGTATAAAGTGTTATGTTGCCTTCAATCATGTGTTTCCATGATGTTCAAATATCCCCAGAATCATATTCCCTAGTCATAGGTATCATTAAACATACACTTTTAAATCCTTAATGAAAAACCACAATAGTACAATAGTTATATGTTTCAAGAATGTCATTAATAAAATACATCTACAACATATTTGTTGTGATGACCCACCCAAATAAAGCATGTTCCACAATCCCCAATCCCACCTCCAATAGGCTGGGTCTGGAGACTAGTATTGAGTTGGAATATCACTAATGTGGGAGGCCATAGCCAATGTATTTTTAAAAATTCACCCACCAAAAGGATATGCAATTCTAATATATAAAAATAAATGAACAACAATGCATGAATATTACTAAATACCCTACCTAGTGTAATATTATAGTTAACGGAATGTAAACATAACCAAATAGAAGACCCCAGGATTTTTTTGAATACAATTTCAACCAAAATGTAATGATGGGGTTGTTGTCAAGATACCGTAGGAATAGACCTCAATCTTTCTGGCTCACTATGTACCTCATGGTCATGGTACATCTTGGATTCCACCAAAAGGTTTATCATCTACACAATAAATTACTCATGATGGCAAGGCCCGTGCTGGGTGGGTATAAAAATACCTAGTAGGACTCCTCAAAACCAAAATTCATATAAAATATTGATAATAGTTTACTCTATATAGGAAAATGTCTACAATAAATACAATAATACTCTCTGTATATACTGGAAAAAACACTCATTCAAAAGAAAAAGTCACTAATGTAATTAAGGACTAGGAACCCTTATTGAATGATCCATATAAAACACATCTAGGGGAATAGTATCCAAAATCTAGATAGCAGTAACGATGTCTATCAGAGATATAGTTACTTTTGAGTCTCACCATTAGAATTATATTCTATTTTTCTTAAAAGATATGACATAGAGTAGAGGATCACTACAAAAGAAATGTGCTTTACCAAAAATATCAATGAATAGAAACATACTAATTAAAGGATCAATCACCATATATTGTTGGTCATGATAAAACCATGAACTCGTCCTAGGGTATGAATATGATATAGGATGTATAACAAGGCCACATGGAAGGATAAAAACTACTTTATCATAGAAGTCTATCTAAATTCATCCACATCCTATGAGTTGGAAGTGATAACACATCTAACCCTCAGGGGAATGGATATAGATAACACACCTTATTGAAAAGTTTCCATGATATTGAGGATAAGGGATCCAACCTAATTTTGGAAAATTACACAACATATATAGGTAGAAAAATTGGGTCCCTTCGGCACCAAGTCCAGCCCAAGTAAAACGGCTTGTGACCATTATTATTTATAATTACATGATGTATTGAATCCAATGCACTTCTATTTGTGTCATAGCACATGGCATAAAAAATGTATGCCCAACTTGGACGTGTATGTGTAAGAGTACAAAACATTCATATTCCCATGTACTCTAAATCATGTATGTGCACAATATGAGGTACATGATGATCCAAAGTATAAGGGTCACACTCTGAGTGACATGGTCATTAACTATGTGATACATATATTCCTCTAGAAACCCTATTCTCCATTGAGAGGATCCCAAAAAACATGTTACTCTAGAGCACAGACTAGGTAATGCGAAAGTACCAATGATTTTAGATCTTGAATCACACATCTTCCCCACTCCTCCAGAATTTAATATATCCACAACCCATTAAAAATGGGAATCTTAATTATCTATCCCTTATAATTTCCTATTCATTGAAATTTGGTCATTAATCAATTAATAAAACACCACAAAATGTTGTTCTTCATATCATCTCGAGGAACACAAAAAACTAGTTTCCAAACCATCTAATCTGCTTCCCCTTAAAAAATTTAACCATCTGTATGTCTTTATTATACTTGACCAACAATATTTAATTATTTTCCTAGGAAATAGGTACAAAACATTCAATTATTTGTAGTTCATCAAATTGTAGGCCAATGAAATCTCCCTCGATGAATAAGAAAGGTGAATAAATTAAAAAAGGAAATATATGTGGAATAGACCTTCCATGATATTTTTTCAATAATGATTCAATCCCATTTATTGGATATACTAAGAGATAATCATATAATCAGAATTAATTCTTCCAAAAAATATCCCTAAATATTATATTTCCCACAAAATTTCTAATCGTCAAACCAATATTTTGATCAATTGATTTTATTGTTTTTCATGGAAATATATAATGTGTAATGAATCCATTCAAAACAATACCCTACCACATTATGTATTGATCTTTAATTAATATTGATCATGCATCGTTGTTTTTGGAAAGATCACCGAGTCTCATTAAAAAATGATCACTTGTTTATACCCTAGTTGATGTTCATCTGAGAGGGATTCTCCATTGATCCCACCAATAGTTGTCGAACAACTCCAAAGTTTTGCAGATAAACATGATAAATTTTCATAACTGTATACCAATTGTAAAAAATCGGATTATTTTCCCATGAATGTAATAATATATCTTTTTAAATTATTTTATTCATTTTACTCCAGTGATGAATTTTTCACAAAGAACCCACATCCATAAAGGTTATGTCGCACCATGGGATAAACCCATTCTCTGAACAAAATGGTACCCTAAACTTCTTAATCTACGAGCCCATTTATAAGTTATTCAACCTTTTTAGTATTCATTTAGGGAAAAGATATTTAATATGTTTAAAATATTTAATATATTTTCAACATTTCTTCTGAGATCATTGGTCCTCGAAATCACACACTACCTCAAAACCGAGTAAAAAATGTTGTCAATAAAATATTAAAAAATAATACTTAGGGAATCCATGTCATAAACATCCACCCAAATCATGGTTTTACATATTTAAATCCCAAAACAAGTGTTTATACACAAATATGTGGGAACTAATCATGCATATGTGCCACCCGCTCCTAGGTGATCTCCAGAAGATTCTCATGCTACAAAAATACATTTTCTAAATGAATTTCTCATCCTTGAAAGAGACTATCCTTCCAATCTTTAATTTCTATTGAGTAATCAACAAATGTATCTCCATCATATATGTCGATCACACCCTAGATGATAACTCGTGATGGGTCATGCATGTACCTTCTCAGCTATGACATGATGAAGACATTATGTACATAGTCTAAATGAAGAGGTTGAGAAATGTGATACCCCCCATATACAACTCTACATAGTATCTTAAATATTCCAATGATTATTAGAGATATTTAAATCCCCAACAAAATACCTATAATCCAAATTGTGGTGAATCCTTTAAACAAACATGGTCTCCCAAATGCCACCTAAATTCTCATTCGTAACCGGGATGTGAAACGACCATCATGATATGAAATGATAATCGAGGAAAATCCATGGGTTCTAAATATCTATTACATGTAGTGGAATCCCATTTTTCTAATGAACACTTCTCTTAGAAAGATAGGAAGTGTGATAACTTGGTGAGTTGGTCTATGATCACCTAGATTTTATCATGTCCCTTAGATGTATGTGGAAAGTCCATCACAAAGAACATTGATATCACAACCATCTTCCAATATGTCACATTAAGGGGTTGACCTAAACTAGTTTGAACATGGTTCTCACCCATAAATTATTGACAAGTAAGACATCAAGATATTAACATTTAAACTACCTTCTTTATCCCGGGACACAAAAATTGATGTCGAAGTTCCTGGTAAAACATTTTGACACCACTATGTACCTCCCAAAGAGATGTATGAAACTATATAAGGAACTCATCATTGAAATCCATTGCTACCATTATGAATCCTCTGGAAAGAATTACATGCTCCCCTAGCATCAAAAAATACATCAAGGGCTTATAAATTGGATATCATAGTATGTAGGGTATCATAGTTGGAATCCCTATGTCATTACTCCATGAATCCCCACAAAAGAAGTGGGGTAACAACCATCGAATAGAGGAAGTATTCCCCATCCGCTTCTTCAATTTATAATTGTCAAGATTCCAACTGGTCGGACTACACATTCAACAACATCAAATAGAATATATGTCTGATTGTATCTTCTACCACATTCCCCTTACTATGAGTATAGACAATATCAAAGAAATAATCCAAGAGGAACACTATCCATCACCTTTACCTCATGTTAAGATTCACCTATGTGAATATTTACATGATATCTTGTGATTTGAATAGATGATGAACCGCTTTCCTAATAGGTTGTCTCACCACATCTTCAATGTAAAGACTACCACTACTAACTCAAAATCATGGGTTTCGTCGTTATAATAATTTAGTCTCAAATAACATGAACCATATGAAATCCCCGAATTTATATACATCATATCAAACCCATAATTGGATCCTTATTCATCATAGAACTCTACATAATGTACTTGATCATCTTGAAATCCATTAATGGGAAACTCAACAATCACTGAATCAACTCCAAAAAATCTATTAGATCATACCTTTTCAAATGAAGGCTTCCAATTTTTGGTCAAATATATAATGTGAGATGAAATCCTAGATAAATCATGTATGAATCTCTAGTAATTTCATAACAATGAAATGATTCCTAGCTCCTATATCACACACTTGTGTGGATCCCAAGAATAAATTTCCTTGAGATTTTCTAGGGACACTACCACACACACTACTGAGATAAAATTCCTCAGAATATAGATATCTTGAATTAAGAATTTTTACTTCAAGATCTTCTATCAAATCTGGTTCTCTCAATATATGTTTACAACCATACACAAGTGTCTCATGTGTTCCTCATTATACACCGACAACAATATGATATCATTCATGAAGACTACCATGTACCAATCTAAGAATTTTTCAATTATATGGTTTATGAGCCTCATAAACATTTATGGATAGTTCATCATATCAAAGGGTATCACCAAGTACATTTATTGACTGTAGGGCCATCTAAATGTTGTCTTTTGTATATCCACATCATGAACTCACATATCTTGATAGCTTTATCTGATGTAATCCTTATAGTTCCATTTTATCACTCTAAACTAATAAAATATTTCATTTATCCCTAGAAGTGGATCATTTTTATTAACAGTAACCAAGTTATATCGTCGTAGACTACACAAAACCTCATGCCCTCATACACCTTCTTGGAGAAAAAATAGGGGCTACCCTACGTGAAACATATGGTATAATAAATCCCTTCCTAAAAAATTACATCAAATTCACCCTCAGATAATGAATCTCAGCATGAACCATTCGATGTGATGGTATAGATATATGTGTCATCCCAAAGTGCATATAAATACAAAATGCTATCTCTCTATGAGGATGTAAACATGTAATTTCCTTACAAAAAAGGTATTCACACTCCACCACCACTCTAAGAAACTGAAAATTAATTACATCCACTACATAAAGTTTCATTATAGCCATCAAAGGAGTAATCTGATATTCCATTCAATGAATGAGTCTATCTCGTGCTTTTTGGGTTTCCCTTTCCCATATAAAGGAAAATCTGGCCCCCTCCTAGGGAACACACATCATCCTATACCTAAAATAGTTAACCATATCATGAAAAGTAGATTACCATTCCAAACATAATATTACATTAAAAGGTCTAATTTATATTACATGGAGATTTATATAAAAACTCCAATGTCCATGAGTAATGTCACGCTATTGGAAAAAGTTTGGGATCTCATAGTCAACCCTAGAAGGATTCTCCAAGAGCAAGGGTCAAGAAAATAACTCAACCAGAATGTATAAGTATCAAATTAGATAGGTGGAAATAAAGGAATTACTTGAATCTATGTCTCTATGTATTGTATATAAATATTAAATTAAATAGTTCATACCTCATGAAATTACTAGATCCACTATGTCATATGCCTTGACTGTAGAATTTTTTCCCAGTCCCTAAACACCAGCTGACTGAGCATATCATGGAACACCTAAGGGTGGTGGTGGAAAATATTCAACGTTATTAAAACATATAGTTTCTCTCATATATTCTACTCCATGTCCTCCACTCTATAGACCTATCTTCTACTACTACTGACTCTCCCTTGGGTTTCCATTCACAGTTTCTTTATCAGCTGTATGATGGGATAGACATTCCGATGAATGATTCCCCCTTCCATCACATGAGAAGAACCATGTCTTTCTAAGATGATTGGATCCATAATTGGAGGTCTTAATCATAGATATAATATATTAGTACATCATACTAAAACGTTTCAATTGTCTACTTCCATTATACTAAGGTAGTCTCAATGCTATTGAAGTCTCTACTCATGTGTGCCTACTTTTGACAAACAATTTCTTCTTATTCTCCACCAGGAAGTAGTCATCCATTAAATATAACTCCATCACCAAAAAATAAGATTATTTGAATAGAGTTATAACACTGCCTTTTATGTCTCTATACAGACCTCGCTCGAAATTATGATCCCTGAATAACTATTCATGACCCATATTCATCAAGTACGTAGAAGTTGATGATCCTTGATGTATACTCATATACTCCTGTACTTTCTTGATGTAGCTATATAATCTCTTGGAGATTCACATACTACAAAATAGAAATAGGGGACTTATCTTTGAAAAGTTTATCAAAATCTGACCTTTCTGTCGTTTCCCTATCGTAAGACTTGGTCACTAAACCCCACCTCCATCATGTTGAGACATAAATAATCCTTGACACCTTGTCAAAAATCTTATCATATTCTATCATGTACTATTAAAATTTTCATGTCACTACCTCAAGTCAGTCATCAAACACTTTTGGATGGGTCTATCCTCAAACATGAGAGGTCACTGTAGATAGAACTTCTGAGATGTTCTCATCATATTCACCTCATCCACTGGTATAATGGGTACCATATACTACTAAAAAGGTGGTAGTATAGCTGGGGCACCACCATGAGGTATTCCTTCTACAGCTGGTCTTGAAATCGATTCCACATCACAATTGGGATCACCTTTATGATCCTCATACTGAATCCTAGTTGGAATAAATCCATAAAGCATTTTAAAAGTATATAAGATATACAAGGGAAAATGACTATATCTAGGAAGATTACACAATATGGATAGGGAAACCACTAAAATTTTCTATATAATGCATGTACCATTTCTTTTTCGTTAAAACTGTATTCTCATGTATCGAGTCGAAATGAATGTGATTAGAGTCCTAGTGTATAGATATATTGGCCAACAATCCAATACTGTGCTCCATAGTATGAAATTCAAACTCATAAAAAATAACACATTTTCCCAAAACCAATATCAAAAACATCAATCCTAATGTATAATTGTATCTTATGATGCCACTTTTTCATGGTCAGTACTAATGGGGCTTATGCCATGACACCCCAAGCCTTCCTCTAAAAGGTCAAGGGTTGGTGACTAGCACAGAGTATGGATGTCACTAATATGGTAGACCTTATCTGAAGTACCTATACACAAAAACACATATCCAAGGAATAAAATGATGAAATAGAAAAATACATGAACAACCATGTTTTAATACATATAAATCATATGACCATTATATGATAAGAGTTAATGGAATGTAAACATTTCCAAATAAAATCACACAATTGAGAGATAAAAAATAAGTCCAACATGAAATGAAGAAGGGTAAATTTTCCAAGATACTATAGGAAAACACCTCAATATGTCAATCTCAATAAGTACTACCTGGTCATAGTCCCTCTAGGAATCCAACAAATGTATGATCTTCGGTACTAAACATGACACGTGTAGTAAATTTCCATTTAAGGGTGAGTATAAAAATACTGAATATATCACCCCGAAACCCAAAAGCATACCAGAAATGATACCATCCAACACTACACATGTACATATCAATAGAACATATAAAAAATATTGATTTAACAAAAAAAATATACTAAGTCACATGGTTAACTCAAAATAGTAATTTTATCCTATGATTCAAGCATGGATGTTCCACATCTTACTAATATGGTAGAACACACTCCATGAGTTAGATAGCATTGGTGACATCAGTTTGAGAGGTAGTCATCATCAATTCTCACCATGAAAAGTATACACTAGAAGTCCAAATAGTGTCAATACACCGATGGGGATCAATCCTAAGGCAATGCGGTATAACAGCCACTAAATCAAGAAAAACATTATAAATAAATAATTAGGTCCCATTAAGTGTTCTTTATGATGATAGCAAGAAATACTGCTTGGGATAATGATTAAAGAGGATATCACTAAGTTTCACAAGGAATGATTCAAACTACTCAATCCAAGATGTATTGATAAAGGGACCCCCGTATTGTGAGTATGAAGTGATTATATAATATCTTCCATGAATTTAAATAGATAACACACCCTAATGAATGTTTTTTATGTTACCAAGGAAAAGAGAACCATGCCATGTTTTATGGAGTTCACGTGATGCAATAAAAATACAAGATGTGTCTCTTCTTTACCTACCCCTACCCATGTAAAATAACCCACACCTATGTTTTTTAGAAGTATAGGGGGTTATTATTCCCATGTAATTCTATTAGTGACACAATAAATGTCCTAGCCTTTGTATACCTATCAGGGCTGTGTCTTTGTAGTAATACAAGTTGTGCATGTGCCCATGTACTACACGAATGTCCATGAACCCATCGAGGTACATTTTGTGCCAACCAGAAAGGGTGGAATGCCATGTCACATGGTAAAATACCTTGTGGTATATATATTCCTCTAGAAACCATATTCACTATTGAGATGGTACCACATTGTGTGTTCCAATATAGAACATGCAATGTAACATGGAAATTCATAGAATTCCAGATGTAGAATCACATGTATTTTTGGCTCCTATGACCATAAGGTTTTCCAAGAACTATGTAAAATCCGAGTATTATAATCATATGATCCATTCCATTTTCAAATCATTAAAATCCAATAATCAATCCATTCATAAAATGCCTTTTATCTTCATTCTTATTTATAAACGAAAGAACACCAAAACTAGGTTTCTACACCATCTGATTCACTGTATAATACTTAATCTCACAACCTTTATGTATTTCCATTCCTGAATCTAGAATATGAAATGTATGTTTTACGAAATAGGTGCACAATATTTGATTATTTGAATTTTATTGAACCACATGCTAAGGAAATTTCCAACGATGAATGATAAATGTAATGAAATGCAGAATTAACAAATATAAGGAACATAACTCAAATTATTTTCATATAAAAATTTATTTATTTCTATTATAAGGATACATAAATATTTTCTCAAATAATCACATGAAATTCTATGAAAAAGATCTTCGTAGATTACCCATCCCCAAAATGATTGATTCTTGAACCAATATTTTGGTTGATTGATTCGCGGTCATTCTAGAAATAGATAACGGGGAATGAATAGAATAAAATAAATTCCATAAATCATTATTTATTTATCAATGATGATGATATAGTATATTTCAATGTTTTTTGAATGATCAATGAGTCCTTTTGCACCCTGATCTCCACTCTACACTCTAGTTGATGTATTTCTGATAGAGAACCTCCAACGAACTCTCCATTGGATTTATAATGGATCTAGGGTTATGTGGATAAAAATAAGAATTTGTAACAACCATTTATATGTATATAAAAATATGCTTGATCTCTTAATAGAAAAATTAAAATAACAGGTGTAATTATATTTTTCATCTTATGTATGTGGTTACTTTTTCACAAACTTCCCTCCATAACAAAGATTAGATCGCGCATTGGGAAAAACCCACACTCTTAAATCAAAGGTTAACTCATATTTCTGATATTATTCCCTAATTTATATGTTCTTCTAGATTTTTATATATAATATATCTCTTTATATTTTATAATTTTAATATATTTCATGCATTAATTTTGGGAACTTCGGGCCTAAGAATCATATGTGGTGTTAGCACATAGTTTAAAAATTAATCTATAAAATATGCAAAAAATAAATGAAAAAATATTAGTTAATACATTTCATAGATCCAAATAAAGATGAAAATTAATCATTTAAATTTCTCTATTGTAATTTTATAAGCATTAAATTGACCTTTTATCTCATTTTGAGGTATTTTCCATTTATACTTTCTGAATTAATTTGTGTAGTACCCCCATCATCTTATATGGATAGAATTTCTCATTGGAAGATTTTTTATTCCCCTTTCAATCATGATAATGGGGGACTTTTATCCACACCCGAAGGAAACTCCTTTCCCTTTTAATAATGTACAACGTTGTTTCCTTCTAGAAGTATCACATGTTATTAAATCCTTCATTAACTTCTTACATTTTTTAATTTTTTACTATGTCATCCTCTTCATCACTTGTTTGAAAAAAAATTCATTTGACATAGAGAATTTATTTTATGTCTTGATTGAACATGATACTATATCCTAATGTGATGATAATTCTTAGGAGACTAGTTCCATTCAAGGCACTATCTTCAACCCTTCAATGAAATAGTCATCAATTTTATTTTGATTATGTACATAGTCTAAAACATACTTGAATAACCACATAATGTTGTGTTGATACCATGAAACATTTCAATCTCCTTATCTATTAGATCCCAAAAATATATTTCAGTATCCTCTCACTCCTCATGTGGAAAATATTTTTTCACTGATATTACCTTGAAATCCTTCCACTCCATGATCAATTTTTCCTCCAAATCATTAGTGTTTTGAATTAATGAAAACCATAGGAAAACATATCTTGAATGATGATATAATTTCATCATATATATCTAAATATCACTACATTATTTATAGATAAATATATTCTATTTGAATCTAATCCATGGATCATAAAAAATTTATTCTTATGTCCCACTAAATGATTATGGTTGCTGATGCATGATGTGGTATAACATTGATAATATTTGTGGTGGATTATAAGGCTTCCCAATGTGAAAAAGGTATTAGTCATAACATGATTCAACTACCCCAATATAGTTATATGTCATTTCCAACTACAACTCTAACTCCACCTTCACTGTCCTTCCCATGTGGAAACTCCCTACATGGTGTGTGTTCTTTGATAAGATTCCCTTTCCTTCTGTTAGGCACTATTTATATATAATTATAAATATTATATTTGATCGTTAAATTATGAAAAATATTTTATAATAAAAAAATAGTGAAATACATTACATAAATTTAAAACTTTATAAATAGGTAGTCTCAAAATCATATAGATTTTTTCTTTTCATATGTCATTATTTTTAATTCTTGATAACGGTATATAAATAAAATTTTAATTATCCTATGAATATACCTAAGGAGTGTCAAACTAGGTTCATAGTAAGTTCTAAAGTTGTTCACTAAGAGATGATTGGATCAAGAAAAATACACCATTTTTGGAGTTACAGTCCCTAGGAACCTATCTTCCAGAACGACATCCTCTTGTAGTATCCAGAGAGGGATTTATTTCAATAAAAACCCACATAATTTCTTATTTAACAAAGAATTAAGTTTTCCTTCTATACATGTACTCAAATTATATGAAAGGGTTATGTTACTTAATCTATATTTTTCCTAAATCTAGTTCCCTAGGATTCTAATAAACATTCTCAGATATAAAATATAGGAACTCGACCACAATATCCTGGAGTCGACATCTTCATTATTACATTTTCATTACATACATGGAATCACATCCATGAATACCAAATAGTTTAGTATTAAAGGTAAAATAAAACAATAGTTGTAATTTAAATTATATTTTAAAACCTAAATACACAATGAACATTCCTTGAGAAAAACAATATTTGAATTAGACTATCTCAAAATATCATTCAAAAAATACATCATGGTATCTTGGGGAAAATAAAATATAAAAAGGGTTGATCATAGATTCCCTTTATGCAACAGCATATTGAGGAAGCTAAACATTAAAAATTGATATTTTAAATGGAATGGTAAATAACTGAAACACATTGTACATAATAAATATCATTAGCGTAATAAGGTAAGACCAAATTATGAACAAATAAATCCATATAAATAATCATATGAACGTGTAACAAGACTTTGGATATTAGAACTAATTGTATAATCAAATTGAATATCAATTACTAAATTCATAATAATGGAATACATAATTCAAGACATTTAAAACATAACACCTCAACATGTGACATGACATCAAATACCATCTTGATAGTTTCAATAAATTTAATACCATCAAATCTTTTGTGAATACATCTATATAAATCGTTAAGGACTCATCCAAAACTGTAGACAATTTTTCTCATTAGATAAACATATAAATTGAGGGGATATATAGGGAATCAGCAATAACCTACAATGTCCAATTAATTTACTATATGAAAGTGGTGAAATATAATATATATTAACATTCCAAGAGAAAAAATAATAATCTAAATATTATTATATAACCTAATAAAAACCATAATGACGAACTATTCTGAGTAAAATGATGAAGGGAAATAAAATTTAACATCCTCAATTAAACTAATAATAAATCCGAAAATTAAGGAACAATGATGATATCAATACTTTATATAACTAGTTTTTCATATGTAAGATAAAGGGGTGATGTGATTTATTAATAAAAACACAATATAAATATCTTTAAATTGATTCTTGTGGAAAAAAACCTTTCCAATTTAAAAATCACCATATCAAACTAAAAGCACAAAATTTTTTGTTTGAAAAAATATTTATTTAAATGTATCCTATAAAACATATAAAATATTACTTAAAACATTGAGTGTAAATTGTTGTAAAAAAATCCATACATGTCGAGTATGTTAAAACAATGATTTCCTTCACATATTCGGTAAAATCCATACATTCATTGTTTTGAAAACGACATGTAGACCCCTTTCAAAAAAATTTAAACTGGGTGAATATTTATTTAATAAATAATTTTTAAATGGGTAAGAAAAATTTAAAAACATTTTTAGATAATTTGGTTTTTCGTGAAAATGATCTTCTGACCGATTAGATAAATAAATTCATGTATTCTATAAAACATTTTATAATTAATTTTACTACCAACGAGTGGATAATGGTAATATTACTTTATAAATATAATTAATAATCATATTAGAATAAAATATATTTATATATATATACAAATATAAAATAATTCCAACAATGGAGTATTAAACAAATATAATCACAAATAATGTTGATATTGGGAAATAAACCTCTTCCACATTGGAAGATTTTGTATATAAAGACCCATTAATGGAAGAAATTTAATTGAAACATTAAATAAAATTGAGATACAAGAATTCATAAAATAATATAGTTATTGGATTTATATACACCACAAAAAATAAATATGTTTTTAATATGGTGTATGTCTCAAGAATGTGGGACGAAAAACCCTTATCATGAGTCTGACATGTCATGTAAGTTGTTTATCTTGTAGAATAAAAAAGTTATGTTAATAATTTAATTTATTTATAATCATTTTGACTTTTATTTTTAATTTTTTATCTTATTACAATGTTTTATATTATATATTTCTCAATATTTTTTATATCGGATGTCTCGATGATATTTGTCTTTTGTGAAAAAATGAATTTGGTTTGTTGAAAATGCCCAAATATGTTTTTATTTAAACATATCCTGAAAAATAATCATGAAATAATTATCATATTTGTAAATTAATCATACTATTAAACCCAATCTTATTATATGGCTATGAAAAATGAACTTTGATAAAATCATTGAGATGGTATGCTGTATAAAAGCATTAGTATCATTTTTCCACTTTTCAACAATCATAATGAAAAAGAGGAATGTAATATTTTATATTGACAGAATGATAATAATATTATAAATATAATATAATTTATTAAAATATAATTATATATTTTATCCATGTGGTTTGGTGATGAAATGAGAGTCACATAATTCCATGAAGGTGGTAGTCCACAAATACATGAATGATGTTATCATCATTCAGTGAGTAGAAATGAAAGAATGAAAATTATATTGTATCTTTTAAAAAAGATTAATAAATCATTAATATAATAAAAATTTAATTTATTTCAAAAATAATCACTAACATTATCATTATATCCATTCAAGATAAGACTTATTTAAAGACAAATCACATCCTTTCACGAGGAGGTTGTCTGTCGTACACATGAGAAACATTTTCATATCCCATAAAGAACAAACATTGTAAAGGTATATATGATATAATTCCTCAATAAGAAAAATTATGTTATAAATATCATATTTATAATTTTTAACATTCATCATTCCGAACCATAAGATATATTAATGGAAAAAGTAATAACATTGATTTGTGGGGTTGTAGTATGACGTACACATGAATGATGATTTCATAACAACTTAAATTGATGTTTGGAATGTTGTAGGTAATATAATTATCATAACAAAATATAATTTTGTTTTATATACTATGGATATTATATTATAATGTTTTAATAATAATTTTTGGAACTGGATGAAGAGATAAAATGTAAACATCTATAAAAAAAGTTACCTCTTTATATGTAGGCACATAAGGGTTTCAAAAAATCCTTCATAAGATGGATTTATTCCCAAATTAATTCGTAATTGTTGAGATAAATTAATTTAGTAAGGTATTTTTTCATGTATTATATTAACAAAATGTTTTTTATGGTGTAAATATGAGAGGAAATGGGGTCTCATTTTGTAAGTGAGGGTAGTGGAACACATGTATTGTTTTGTAATAAAAAGGTGAACAAAAAATATTTAAATTCAAAATGGGTAAAACATATAGAAGTCTTGATATTTATACATTAGAAGGTATAACAATATCCATTTAATGGATTTTCTATAGGTTTTTTGTTATTTTTTACCCTATCTTTTTGTTTAACCCCCAAGAAAAATAATTTTTATTTTAACCAACATAAAAAATAATTAAATATTTTAATAATAATTATTGAAAAACTAATTTTGAAATTATTAAAAAATATAAATTAATATTCTTCCAAATATGCAATCCATTTTTAAAAATTCCATACACATTAGTGGAAATATATATTTTAAAGTTAGTCATGTAGACTTGATGAGAAAGAGCATTTATAAAGATAAACTTTTTAAAATATTATAATGTTTATATGAAAAAATAATAAAAAATTAATCCATTACTAAAATTTGATAAATTTGTATATAATTTTAATAATTTTATATTTAAAATAATATAAAATATAATTTATCATTAATAATAATTTCATTGAAAATAATTTTTTCTATTAATACACATATTTTTTTAATATTCATTAAAAAATGAATCATTTTAGAAAAAAAATACATTATCACTAATATAAATTTGATATGAAAATTTTAGAAATTAATTTTATATTGTATAATATGTTTTCCTAAAATTGTAATTAATTAATTTTATGTTATGTGAGTTAACAGAAAATAAAACACCATTTAGAAATATATTTTTTTTCTAAAAAACATTATTTTTTCTTTTAAATGATTCTTATTTTATTTCTAATCATTAGGTTACCAAAATATTCATAATTTATTTATTACTAATCATTCATTCTAATTTAACATCCCGATTTTAATCTTACACTATATCATAGTTCATATGGGGTTGGGGTTACATGTTCTGCTAGGTATCAAAGAGTATAAATTTAATGAAATGTATTTCATATGCTTTATAAGCTCGGTGGTTGTTGTTATGTATTCAATCGAATAAAATTTTCATATTTCATACTTTTTGGGTGTTACAAATATTTTGGTGAACCAATCTATACATCTCATAAGAATCTAAATATGTAACAACGTTGAGGGCCCACACCTATCCACTGTGTGATACAATCAATGGGTAAAAATATCCAAGATAATGAATTTTTCCCTTTAGATTTAGTGTGGGTTACAGTCAGTGTAAGGTGGACACATGCCCGATCCCACAGCAGGTACAACAAGGTAGATGGAGGACCCATGCCCTAATTCCATATGGGGAACCTCTATGTAAATAGAAGACATATTACATAATTTTATAGGGAGTGTACAACTCTATATATATAGGAAGCACACACAAATTACATGATGGGAATGGTCTACTCTTTAGATAGAGGACTTGTAGCCTAATACCATAGGGTAATCCCGCATTAGATGGAGGACTAGAAACCTATCTTCCTTCGGTGTACCAATCAGTAGATTGAGAGAATTCTCCCTAATTCCATAGGGGTACCACATAGTAGGTAGAGAAACATCACCCTAATTCCATGGGGGAGCCAATATATACATATAGAACCCATAACCTTATGCTATAGTGGGAGAGGGGTACCCATAAGTAGATAAAGGATCTTCACCCTAGTCCATCAGTGGAACCACTATAATGATCATGTATGATCACTACCATAAATGAGTGCTTCCTAAAACATTTTACTTCTATAAAATATTTCATTATATTTCAAAATATAATATGGATTCCTCAATCATATTTTTTATAGAAAAAACTCATGATTGGGTACTGGCAGGGAAAAATACGAGTCTAGAAGAAGGAGTATGAGTGGATGATTTTTATGAAAAAGCGAATGAAGTGGTATGTGATGTTTGAGGGGACCCACGTGGGGTGTGTTTCCACTCCATACCTTTTCCATGTCCCCTATAATACATTGATTTATTCCCATGTAGGAGTATAACATGTGTATAAGGTATACACCACATGCCCAGGCCATCTATGGCCTGATATGTGATCCTTGGTAGTGTTCGTGTATTTAAAACATAGCGTGTTCCTAGATATACCTATTCATGTGTACTCCCAGAGTGCATGATGGGCCACTAGAATAGGGTCACGTGGTGTGTGGGGGGCCCACACAGTGTGGGATACTTATAATACTATGAAACCCTAGCCACCACATCTGATGACCTACAAACTGTGTGTTCATCGGACTATATTGTGTCTAGTTTCATTTTTTATATAATATAATTTTTACACTAAATAATTCTATACCAAGATCCTCAAACATGGATCTCACCACCATTCACTAAAAAATGTTGGATCAATCTCATGTTGGAGAATTTTGAGCATTTGGTGGCCGAAAAGGGGTATTTGATTCATCCCACATGTATCCCACTCGCTTCAAGAATATACCATAAACCACCTTAATTTAATTGGATTATGATCAATAAGTCCGTAAACAAAAACTATATAATTATATGATTTCATCCTAGATTAGACATTTTCTTCATCGATCATGAATCCATTAAAAATATGGGTGTCTGATAGGGTATGGTCCCACATTAAAATGTCGAATCCCAATAAGTCATCCAGTGATGACTATGAAAAGAATTGGCGGAAGAATTTGAAAAAAATAATTTTCACCATGATCGTTGACAAATAATTCTTGTCCAATGAACACAATTTGAAAAACCTCAGTGATAAATTGAATAAAAAAAATATATGTACAAGGGCGCATGAAAAGCCTAAAATTGACACAGATCAAAGAAAGATAGTTATCTTGGTCAATGAATTTAACAAATAAGTTAATAAAACAAAAATTAATGATTCCTACCTGGATACTAAACTATTATTCATTGAATAATTCACTTTCCAATAATTTAGAGAAGTTTTTTAATTCACTGGGCATCAATATGCTTCGATCTTGAGTCTTTTTGTTGTCATTTTTCGATTCAAAAATATAAAAAGGAATAAATAATATCAATTTCTCAAGGGTTTATGTGGCTAAAACTAGGACAATAATCACAATAACATATTTATATTTGAAAAAAATAGTTTGGTTAATTAAATAAATAGTAAATTTATTTATTTATTTTACAAATTACACCCAACCATAATCTATTTTTTCTGAATGTACCACACTAACCTATTTTATAACATGCCAGAGGTAAGAATCACATTTTCTGATAGAGATGTGATCTTAGATTTCATAACCAATATTCCGTTTAATATTTATCCAATTTTATATATAAAACTATGTATGTGTAGTAGAAAATAAATTTAATATTTTTAAAAAATTTGTTCCAGGAACACCAGACCTTAGAATCACATGTTATCTCAGCTCCTGTCTCTGAAAATATTTATTGAAATATTTCAATGTCTTAAAAGGAAAAATGGTATCTATATTGTTGATCATGAAAATTAGAAAACATTGTAGTATTATTATCTCTTTTACAAACATGTTTTCCAGATTTACTACTATTGGATCCAAGGTTAACATCATCAAAAATCCCAAACATACATAAAATTTATTATGGTAATCATTTTATAGCATTTCACAAATATAGATAACAATAAGGATCACCTACTGAAATTATCAAGACACTACCTAGGTTTCCAAAAGGTCATTATGGATAACAACTAATGAATCATATATTAATAATAAAAAAAGGCATGTTCTCTATATCACATCTAACATAGTTCATATCTAGGAAAACTACATTGGGGATCACATAGGTTTTTGATCAAATATCAATCCTATATCAATCATTAGAAATGATTATAGCTCAATATTTAATTCAAAACAAAATGAAATATATTATATTGGAATGGTCCACTCCCTAAACCAAAAATATTGGCATTATCATTGGAGAAAACAATAGTTCAAAAATTTCATCATTCCAACTAGTGAAATATAAAGTTACGTACTTTGGAGTATTATAACTCCTTAGGATCTCAGTCTCGCTTATCGATTTATGTTGAACATGATTCATATATTTTTTTGAAAATCATCAAAAAAATTCAACTATCAACCTGATATCAGGATGTAGATGATCTTATACCACCAATGACATCATCACTAGGATTCATGTTTCCATAGAAGAATATATGGAAAATAAGCGTACTCAAATTACCTATCACTGAGAATAGATAAAAAGGTATTTTTCTCCACTTTTTATAATGTTCTATTATATCGTGATGGTTTAAAGACAAAAATGTTATATATTTCTCCATATAAATCCACAAAGTACCATGATAATTGAATACCCTAATGATAAAAATTGAGTTCCATGGTAATAGGGTAAATATGTAGTACCCCTCAGTTTTTTATGTCACCCTTACTATGTACTTTTATGTTTATAAAGTGCAATGTTGGAGGTTGGGAAAGTTTGTAGAATATTGGATGTGTTTTCTAGGGATAAATGAAGGTCTCACGGACGACACACAGTTTTTCCAAACCATGCAGAATTACTAGGAGAAATTTTGTTTAGTGTTCTTCATAAGGTAATATCTCCAAGAAAGTTAGAGCATAGTTTGCGGTGACTGTAAAAATTAAGGGCATGAAGGCTGTAGTTTCCATATGGTTAGTGCACCATTTTCCTAATCATGTGGCCAAACCATACACAGTTTCAAATGTAGATATTTAAAAATAAGATCCCACACATTTTTTCCATAACTCACTCATTTTTACCTAAATCGGCTATAAATCAGGTTTTTTATTTCTAAATGATCAAATAGGGTTCTCCCATATCTTTAGTCGAAATATGAAGGCTTCCCTTAGTGATTTGATGCCATATTCTTTAGGTATGTGACCGTTCTTCAACATTCATTATCGGTTTATTACATCTGCTTAGATCTACCACTCAACTATTTTGGTTTATCATACATACAACCATTATAGGTATATCAATGAGTTTATATTTTAAAAAAATTTATATTTTGTCTTTATCATTCTAGGAGAAGAGATCTAATGAGGTTCTGTGAAGAATTGACCAGGTTTTGTTAAGGTTTCTTTATTTGTTCCCATGTTTAGACGGAACCATTGAGGTATGGGCTTCACTCAGGACTCCTCTTAATATATATAATGATAATTCTTTCAAATAGTCTTAATTTTGATGAATTGATCATTAATATTATGGTTATTAGTTGTCTAAGACATTATTTGGTGATGGTTTGGTAAATTTTAGAAATTTGAAAAATTGGGTATTTTAAATAATGGCCTTTTTTCCCTTTGTTTTAAAATATGAATTTTTAAATGGAGATTTTCTAGAATTATATCCCAAGGATTCAGTTAGATATTTCCCACAAAATGAGGATTTTTTATGGAAACAAAATGGTTGTTTGGGAATTTTCTTGTTCTTTGGTATTCAATAAAAGTGAAATTTTATCAAAATTGTTTGAAATGGTTATATGGAATGGGTATGGAATTAATTGGTTTTTAGTAAGTTTATTTTCAAAATTCCCATGAATAATGGACAAGTACCATTGGGGTAAAATTTTTGGGACCCTTGATAGGGGGTGTGTTTCATTGGGACACAAGGAAATTTTATGAGAGACCACTCATGAATATTGTACAGTCAGATGAAGCAAGCATGTGTGGATGTGTTGTGAACTATGGAATGGGTATGAAAAAATGGTAATAAGATGTGGTTTTTTTGATTTGATGGTTTATTTTCTGGAAAAATAACTTTCTTGAAATTGGTTTAATTTATTTATTTTTCTCTTGGTTGTGAATGTTTTTTTGCAACATGTTTATACTTTATTATATACTATTTCCAGAGATTGTTTTACGTGAACTATTTTAAATAAAATGTTCTTTATTTATCTACCATAGAGGTTTGAGTAGGGAAGTCATGGGGAAAATCCTATTTATTTTTATAATCACCCCAACATTGTAACTTTTTTTGTTGTGGAGACGCTATCTGTTAGGATGGGGACAAAGGTAACATTTCACATGTTTTTAGCACTACCCCATGATACATGGATAGTTCAAAGATTGTGGAGCTATGATCTTGTGAATCATGGATCCAAGTGGTCTCTTGAGGTTCTTTAGTTTTTTATATACTATTCACTTTGATACTTGTTTGACCTTCCACTATTACACAAATTGATGTGTTTTTGAGATATATGATGTTGTTTATTTGTCTTTATTTTTTTCATGAAACATTTAGTGAATAGTTGGGTTTTGTTTTGTTGGTTTATAGGTTTATTTCATGAAGGGTAAATCATACCCCACATGTATTAGAAACCCATTAGCATTTATTTCCATCCTTTGGAACCATGTGGAAATAACTAAAAAATATTTAATAACTCTTTGTACTCTCATACCAAGGATAATTCGATGTTCTTTACAAATGGTATCGTCTTTTTGTTTTGTGCCTAGTAAGTAGTCATCAATGTTCTAGGTCTTGTAGTTTAAATTCCTTCATGTATTTTTTTAGTATGGAAACATATGAAAGATTAGGATTCTCAAGGCATGAAATGTAATGTATAAAAGGACATAACTAAATTTTCTGGCTGAACATCAAGTAATAAGAGAGTTGGGTACATAAGCATTTGGAGACAGTTCCAGGACTTGGAAATCTCATTCACATGGGTTCCACCAATGAGAGGATCATAACATGCATTTTAATCAAATAAATTCTCACTAGGATTGCATTGATCATTTTGAGGAATGATTCATGTTTTATATGATGTGTCGATTTTTGAACTACTGTAAAATTGTTTTGTAATTAAACACATTGAACCATCATGGATGATGTATTTTAAAATTGGTTTGATTTTCAAAAACAGTAATATGTTTTTTTTAAACTGTGGAAATTGAAAAAATTTGTTCTTGGAAAAAAAAATTATATTTGATGTGATATAATTTTAAATGTTAGGCCAATAGTTTCTAGGGAGTCGGATTGACATATTTAGTTATTGGTTTATAAAATGGCACCTGGTTGGCATCGTTGAAACCAACATGAAGAAACTACAGAGAATGTGGTTGCACATGAACCATAGGTAAACAAAGAGATGGTTTAAAATATTTACCAGGATTTTTAAGCTATGGATTTGGGAAACCAACGTAATATGTCACACCATGTGGATCATATCATCCAGTTCATGAGGAAGAATCCACCCAACATTCAGGGTGATGTTGAACCCAAAAAAGAAGAGGTTTGGGTGAGTATAATGAATAACATCTTTGATTTAATCGGCACACTATCAATGATAAAACAAAATCTAGCCATGTATATTTTCAAGGATGTTGCATGCCAGTGGTAAAATATAGCGGTGCCTGAAAAAATTGACGAAGGCCTTACATGGGATGATTTTGAGGAATTATTCAAAAAAAAATTCTATACTCATACTTTCAAAATCAAAATAATGAGGGATTTATTTATCCTGAAGAAAAATAATCTCTCTATCATAGAATATTCTGATAAATTATAGAATTTTGTCTGATTTTCTCTAGTAGTAGAAGAATGTACTTTCTTTAAGGAACACATCATCTAATCAGGGCTATGGAAGGAGATTTTATCAAAGATTGCAGTGCTCTACCTTACTGATTAGTCCGATACGATGAATAGAGTGATAGTTGAAGAATGTTATATATTTGGATCTCTGGGAGGAGGTTTGATAATACCTATAGAAAATGTTGGGAACATAAATACTGAGAGAAAACAAAAATGGGACACCTATTTCTAAGGGGGAAGCAGAAATCAGAATTAGATGGCTGAATCAGTGAACCATTCTCCATGACCCAAGAACAAACCATGTTGTTTTCAATGTGATTAATTTGACTACATAAAACGATAGTGTGCGGAACAAAATAGAGCATTTCATAACTACAATAATATGGGGTATCTTCGTTGCAATTATCAAAATGTTCAATGTTTAGGTGCTCGAGACAATTCTTTGGTGTCACAATCATCGTATTCTTCGACAGAGTGAGGATAATAGAATCAATCTCATTAGCAGAGTAGAGCTAGACATGGTGATTATAGAAATACCATGACTATTCATCCAATACAATATCATTAAGGAAACAAGGAGAACAATTCAACACCTAATCAATTGAATGGATTTGATAAGATGATTTTCAATGATCGGGCTGGAATATCTACGATGAGAGGCACAGTTATGTTGAATTATACCCTTGTGTAAGTGCTTATAAATACTGGTGCATCACATTCATTCATTTTTTCTCGTGCTATTTATTTTCTATGATTAAATTCAAAAATTATTACTTTTATTTTATAACACTAAACTTGTCATTGGAAAGAAGAATTACAAGTCTTCGTGTGAAGAGAATATTATATAACTATTGTTGGAGTTGAGTGGAAATGGGACTTCTCCGTGTTGGGCATGGATGTCTACAACGTAATTCTATGTATGGATTAGTGTAACACATTTAAGGATTACATCAAATATTATAGGAGAACATTTTGATTCTGGACTAAGGATGACATCGAGCATCTCTTCAGAGGAGAGAATATGGGAATGAAAGGTGAAAATATATTTTTGACACCAAAATTGAGAACGATCTATTATCATTTGGTATCATTGACATTAAAATCAATGGAATAGATCAAGGAAAATAGATTTACTGTAGTTGTTGATCAATTTCCAGATGTCTGTCCCAAAAACATATCATGGTTACCACCACTAAGGGAAGTGGAGTTTACTATTTATCTTTTTCTGAGGACTAGTCATATTTTCCATCATTCTTATACGATGGATCCAATAGAGTTACATGAATTAAATGTGAAGTTAGTGGAGCTAGAAAGAAGGGGTTTCATTTTGAAAAGTATGACTCTACAGGAAGCACCATTCTTGTTCATAAAGAACAAAGATGGAACTCTTAGGATCTATATAGATTATCGTAATCTTAAACAAGATACGATAAAGATTTAGTACACACATCCATGAATTGATGATCGATTTGAAAAAATAAGGGGAGATCAGTGGTTCTAAAAAATTGAGTTTTGATCCAGACATCAACAATAGAGAGTTTGGAAGGAAGATATTCCAAAGGAATCTTTTAAAAGCCTATATAGACACAATGAATATGTAGTCATGCCTTTCGATCTAACAAATGAACCAATAGTCATCATGGATTTGATGAATCATAATTTTAAATGATATCTGGACTACTTTTTTGGTATTTTTTTACGACATCATTCTGTATTCAATTACAATGGTGACCCTAGGAACCCCTAGAAACAATTTTACAAATCATGAGAGATCACTACTTGTATTCCAAATTATCAAAGTGTGATATTTTGGATACATGAAGTACATTTTTTGGACATTTCATTTTGGAGAAAAGAATTTTTGTTGATCCTAAAAATATAAAAGTTGTTATCTCATGGAAACCACCAAATAATGTCTTCAAGACATGACATTTTATTGGTCTAATTGGTTACTACCAAATCCTTGGGCATGATTTATCATGAATAGCTTCCCCAATGATAGCTCTGAAAAAGAAGAATGCTCCATTCTAGTGGACAGAGGAATGCCAAATGTCATTACAAGAACTAAAATTTCATCTCACATTGGTACAAAGCATAATTTTTATAGAATCAGGACTAGAGTATGTGGTGTACCGCTATGCTTCAGGATCATGGTTTTGTTATGTTCTCAGGAAAGAAAAATATGTGGTTTCTTATGGTTCAAGGATTTTGAGGGTGCATGAAAAATAATTTTTCAGCTCCCAATTTGGTGTTTGATGTTGTCATCCATGATTGGAAAACCAGGAGACGCTATCTCTTTGGTGAGAAATTCACACTATTCACTGACCAAAAGAGCTTGAAACACATTTTCTCACAGTCAGATTTCAATCTGAGGCAATGGATAATGATTTAGTATCTCTAAATTTTGTATATTAACATGATATATACACTCAGAAAAGGAATTTTTTTGGAAGATTAATTTAGTAGAAAGTCATATGCTCAGGTAGAAAAATATACTTTAGATGAATGGAAATAGATGTGGGTCCCTGCCGACATGCATATGGAATGTGAAAACAGAGTTGATGTTGAAGTTTTTTTTTTCTGATACTTTTGTTCTTGATTAGGTAAATATGGTCAAATATGAACAAACATCTGATGGTGAATTTATGGTTATGAGTTCAAAACCCATAGGTGGGGAGAACATCATGGGATGGAAACTTGATGGGAGTTCAGATTTTTGTTTTAGATATTGGATGGTTTTACCTATTTCATATCAAGAACAACTCCATCATGATTACCACCACTGTATTTGGGATTTACATCGAGGAACATTGATGATGTACAATATGTTGAAGGCACAATTTTAGTGGAGAGGCCTGAAAAGGAAGGTGGTCGAGTTCCTTTCTAAGTGCTTAAATTTTCATTAAGTTAAGGAAGGTCATAAGAGAATAGAGGGTATCTGGAAATCATTACCTATCCCAGGGTAGAAATGGGAACATATAGTAATAGATTTTGTTAAATTTATTCCTTTAACAATTAGAACACATGACGCTGCAAGGGTGATAATGGATCAACATATCATGCGGGGCCATTTTATCCCAATTCGTGAAACTCATACAGTGGAGGATTTGTCCAAAATCTATATCCAAGAAGTGGTAAAGAAACGTGTAATACTAGTTTCAATATTTTTAGATAGAGATCCAAGGTTCATGTATTGTTTTTTAAAATCCTTATAGAAATCCCTTTTCACTCATTTTCATATAAGCAATGTGTATCATCCTACGATGGATGGGAAATCTAAGTGGATGATACAATCAATTGAAGACATGATGTGGGTTTTGTAATGAATTTTGGTTGATCATGGGATGATCCCTCACCCTCAGTGGATTTCACATATAATAACAGCTATTAGGCCTCAATATATATAGATCCCTTCAATGAATTGTGTAGGCATCCTTGTTGTTCTCCACTGTGCTTGGTGGAAATAGGTGAAACATCACTAGTTGGTCCAAGCCATGTACATGAAATAACATATAAGATTTATTAAATCAGATAAAGGACTGAGACGACTTAGAGTCACCAATAATCTTATGAGGATCATCGTCGAAGGCTGTTTTCATTTACCATTAGTGATCACGTGTTCTTGCGGAAATCTCTGAGACATGGACATCGTCGTTTTGGGATGTAGGGATAGTTCTATCCTATATACATTGTCCATTTAGAATTGTTGGATGGGGTCAAATCGGTGGAATATCTATTTTCATTAACACCATGGGTCATTTCAGTGCATAATGTGTTCTATGTATCTCATTTTCAAACCTATCAGCCGGATCCTTACAAAGTGATCAGATGGGTTCACGTTGACCATGAACCAAAGGTTTCATTGATACATATCCCAATATAGATTTTGGATAGGAAAGAGAATCTATTTCATGAAAAAATCATCGGCCTAGTATGGGTTTTATGGAATCATTTTCAGATTCAGAAAGAGTATTGGGAAAGTGGGAAGGAAATGATAGAGCAGCGGCCAGAACTCATTCAGGGCAGAGAATGTTTTCTACTTTATGAGGATGGAAAGACCAATGGTGGGGAGAATTTAGTTCGCATGGTTTCTGGTATATAACCCTTAATTGACCATTTTATGGTTATAATGTATAAGGGTGGAGTTTGGGTGAATTTAAGAAAAATTGAAGTGTTTTTGGGATAACATTAAGGTCACACGAACGACACAAAGTTTGTCCAAACCGTGTGTAATACCTATTAGAAACCATGTGCAGTGTTCTTCATGATGTAGTAGATCCAGCATAGTTAGAGCACTATTTGGGGATACCGTGCAAGGAGAGGTTGTGCGGGTAGTATCTTCCACATGGTTATCACACAGTTTTCCTAATCGTATGGCCAAACTGTGTCTCGAGTCAAATCATGATCCTTAAAAATAAGATCTCACTCATTTTTTCCATAAGTCACTCATTTTTACTCAAATCAGCTCTAAATCAGGATTTTTACTCTCTAAACGTCTAAGAGGGTTCTCCAATCTTTCTGGTGTCAATCCAAAAGAAACCCTTGGGTATTTGAAGCTTTATTCTTGAGGTATCTTATCATTCTTCATCGTGGTTGATTGGATTCTTAGATCCACATAGATCTACTCCTCATATCTTCACTGATTCTAAGATCTATACCCATTATGGTTAGATATATGAGTTTCTATTTCAAATATGTCTATATTTTATCTTGATCTGTCTATAATAAGAGATATATAGAGGTTTCACTGAAGAATCGAACATGTTTTTTGGAGTGTTCTTCATCAGTTTCCACGTTTCTTCAAAACCATTAAGGCAGTGGGCTTCACTCTCAAATACTCTTGATAGAACTGATGTGCGTGATTTAAAAAAAATTCCTTTTGATTAATTGATCATTAATTTTCTTCTTAGGAATTGTTGAAAACCATCTTTTGTGATGTTTTGGAAAATTGTACAAATATATAAAAGTAGGTGTTAGGAATTAAGTGATTTTGTTATATTTATTAAAATATAGATTTAAAACTGATATTTTTATTTAGAATTGTAGAACATGGATTTTATTAGATTTTTTCAATAATAGGGGATGTTTTATTAAAATAAAAAGGTTGTTTTGAAATGGTTTTTTCTTTGGATTTCTATAAAAGTACAATTTTATTGAAATTGTTTGAAATGGTTATTTGGAATGTTTTGGGCATTAATTGGATTTTGTGTGAGTTAATTTTCTATGTGCCCCTGATTAAGGGATGTGTACCATTGGGGTACAATTTGTGTGACCCTAGATCGGGGGAATGTGTCAATGGGGCATAAGGTAATTGGACGATAGACCGCTCATGAGAATGGAATAGTCAGATGAAGCATGCATATGTGGGTGTGTTGTTAAGTATTGAATGGGTATTCCAAAATGGTAATAAGAAGTGGTTTTATGGTTCGATTTTTTATTTTATAGAAAAAAAACATTCAAGAAAATGGTTTCATTGAGTTTGGTTTTTCCTTGGTTGTAAATTATTTTCGAAACTGGTTTTTGCTTCATTATAAATTATTTTCCGAGATTGTTTTAAATGAATAAATTTATGTAAACATTATTATACATTCTATAATAGTGGTCTGATTATTGAAGTCATTGGAGGGAAATCCTACAGAGTTTTATACTCACCACTGTTTTGTCACTTTTTTGCTTTTGCAAATACGATATTCTAGGATAGGGTCAAAGGTAATGTTTCACATTTTTTGAGCACTACCTTATGGTACATGGGTTGTTCTATGATTGTGGATCTTGGATTTTTTGGAGCATGGAGTCTTGTGGTCTCTTGAGAGTCATTAGATGTTATGCACTATTTACTTTGATACTTGTTTGGATTTCCATTGTTTCACACATTGATATGTTTTTGTGATACATGATGTTGTTTTTTTTCTTTCATTTGGTCATGGATCATTTACTGAATGGTTGGGTTATGGGTTTATGGTTTATTGGTTTATTTATTAAAGGTTAAATCATATCACACTTGTATTTTACCCCCTTCAGAATCTATTTCCTACCTTTGGATCCTTGGAAACGTCACTTAATGCCATGTAATGACATTTTATACTCTCATTACAATGATAATTTTCCAAAAATTATAATAGATCACTCCTTGGGATTCTTTAGGTGCTACCAAATCAATTCCATGAATTGGTCACAGTAGGATAAAATAATAATGGATATCATTTTATATCTTCTATATACTACAAGTGAGAAAATGTATCTGTTAAAAGTTTGCATCACATGTATAAGGTGGAATATACCATTTAGGAAAGGCGCTTAATCTCAACATATTGATAATCACATACATCATAACCAGAAAGAAAAATATAGTTATTCCACACCATTTACTATTGATCAATAATCATGGAGCTACACTCTCAACCAAGATATTAACATTAAACACCGTTCATTGGCTGAAAACCAATCAAAATTTGAACTATAGTGAGTGGATCACTCTTTAATGAGTATCTCTAAGCTAGTTTAAGTATTCACTAACCTCACCATTAATTAATTGGAACCGTATAAATCTATACAATAGGAGTACCAACACCCTTTCCTATGGGGATAATGAATCCTCCATAATATGGGAGACCCAAACCTAGTTGGGATGATGTGAGTACATTCCCTATTTCTTTTGTGAATCATTTATCAATTGAGGGGGTAATTAACCCTCCAATAGAAGAAAAATGCTCTGAGTAACTGAATATAGAAGTGGTATTACCAACATACATTATAAATAACCAAAAACCCATATATTTAATAATAAAAAATACAAAAATTGAGGAATAATACACATTATAGTTGGGAGATAATAACTATACAATACTATGGAGGACACACACCTCATGGTATGTAGATGGAGTACCAACCCAATGTTATAATAAAAGAATAATGCATCATGGATGGTATTATATGAACTTCTCTCAGTATGAGATTATTAGGCTCCACGATTTGATATGGGGGACCAACACATTAGCTTACAAATAGCTACCTTTGGGTGCTATTCCCGGATAACCACAAAGTTCATCATTGAAAACCCCTCTGTAATATCCACGTAGTTCCGTGGGAGTGTTACCAATCCTTTCCAAACTATATTCTTGTTTCTATATAGTACCTAGGGGCTATTCATTCCACAGACAGAGGATCCCACACCTTTGATAAATAAGGGGAATAATAACCCTACATGTACAGTGAGGTAGAGGATCCCATGTGCTGGGTAAATGAGAGGAATAATTAACCTAAATTTTGGATGTGATCACTCTAATAATCATTCCAAATCTGATATATCATCCATATAGAGTAATATCTTTCGGGCACCCAATGAATTAGAATAATGAGACAACATCAGTCAAAGTTATCACACATCAACGGGTAGTCTCATTGTTCCTATTATCTTTATAAGGATTATCTCAAATGTATTGTAAAATAAATTACCTAACGTAAATAAATATCAACATTTAATGATTAAATCTATCATTTTAGGATGACATATAATAACGAAAAATATATTGACCAATAAATGATACATTAGCGTACTAAATGGTAACCAACAATATATACCCCATTCACTCCAGTTAGATAACAAACTATCAGAATGGTAGTATTCGTATTTATTTACAACCATACCCTAGCTGGGTTCCCCAATCGATCAACTAAACCAAATCACTTTCAATAATTGTTTCCCCGCATCTCTTGAATGATGCTCACATGACACTTATCTTAAAAGGATGTCCGTCGAACTACCTTTGATGATTACAATTTGACATGACCCAGTCATCCAGGTTTTGTCCTAGTCTAGAAGTAGTCCTAGTATACCACCCTCTTTGTAAGAACCTGGATCTTTGTTTCATTTATTTTATTCCTTTTCTGGTTGTTTTTGAGAAAAAGAGTAAATTCTGGAAATTTTCAATGTACACGCCGTGTACTTTACAAATAAACACCGTGTACTTCAATGTCGAGCCAGGTCGTGTGGTGGCCGTGTCCGGGTCATGCACCCAGTGTGTAGGGGCGATGTGGAGGCCACTTAAAGCAGAGTACCAAAAATCCTAGTACACGACATGTACCACAAAAGTACACACAGTGTACTTTCTTTTTTTCATTAAACAGACTGGGGCTGCGCCTAATCGACATAATTATCTTCTTCTCGAGGTTCTTTGAGCAGGAGCATCCCGTACGGCCATGAACTTCCTCTGAGCCCTCGAGCCTATGTCTATTTTCAAAATTGACCGTCATCAATTGCGTTGGAACTGCAGATGTGAGCTCTTCATTCTTATATAGTTTCATTCCTTGATTTTCCCTCTTTCTCAAGATATCTTGGGTTGAACTTTTTGTTCATTTTCATAGATCTACGTCGTTCTAAGAAGAACCAAGTCTCATGGTTCATGTATTTTGATCTCCAAGCATCATGGTAGGTGTTTCGTGCCTTACAATTCGAAGTCTGTGTGTTTTATGTGCAAATTCCACCAATACCCATGAACGGGGTATTGCGTGATTACCTTTTTTCCCCTATTGTTTTCATTCCTTGCTTGTATTCTCATGTAGAGGTAATTTGATCATGTGTGAGGATAATTTTTAGTGCTTGGATGTTTTCCTATGCCTTTTTCTTGTTTACGACCTTTGGGTCTTGTTTATCCTTTGTCCATTATGCTTGTTTTCAGCATTGTGACCTTTTTGGTTGTTTTCCTAGATATGTATCATGCATCATTTCATATATAAATATGTGCTCTTGTGGTTTATTGTTATATTCTTCTGCTGTTTACATGTGCATTGTTGTTGGATATTTCTGCTTCCACTATTGCATGTTTTGTTTATTTACGTTGTGTACCCTACCAATGAGGGCATAGTTTCCCCACTATTACACCCAAGGCCCTCGCTGCTAGTCGGCATCCTCTGGTGTTTGGGGAAATTCTCTTGAGACCATGTGACCAATCGGGTATGGGGAGCCTCTAGGTGGCTTCCGGAACTGGGACGTTACAAAGTGGTATCAAAGGAATTATTTTCACTTGATTTTCTATTTAGAGCCTTTATCCAGCGATATGACAGACTCAGTATGTGGTAACAAGCTATTCTAGGGAGTAGCTTACCCGTGTACAGGGAAAATCCAATCTACCACGTTTATTTAAGTTTTCTGGTCTTGAGATTTTACGGTTGATATGATTTCATCTAGAGAGATTCACATGCCTTATGTTGTTATTTTTGTGCTATTGTGGTTCTATATCTATCAAAACCTGATGTGATGAGGGTATTCCATCTCTTGCATCATATATGAACTTGTTAGAAATCATATTCCATTCATTCTTTCCATGCCATATAGGGTGTATTAGCAATTGCATGTTGCTCTAATAGAAGTTGTGTTGAATATGCATGATGTTGTGATAGATGATTTGATAAAATCTCTACAGTTTGATAGAGAAATTGTTTGTATTGTACATTTCTTAAATGAATCCCAAATTTTGGTTCTTGAGGTTTTATGGGCCCTCATGAATCAGAACTTGGTGGATCAATAACTTGTTTTCCATGTCTGTGATATATATGAGATGCAACGGGTTGATTCGTGGAGAGTATGGGCCCTCACATATCGGAATTTGGCACCTTCATGCATCTTTTTTTGTGTTTTCTAAGATTCAGTGCAGTTTCTGATCTACTGCCCGGAAAAAACCCAGAATACACGGCATGTACTATATGACTACACATTGTGTAGTTTTTAAACTATGTCACTGACTATGATAGCATTAACACGGTGTAGTGAAAAAGTCTTCAGGAACACACCTTGTACGGTAGGAGCACGCCGTGTAGTAGTGAGATGTGTACCCGTCCTTTTCTCTAACAAAACGGGGCGGGGAAGCTCGTGAATAACATGCCTTGTTTGGTGATAACACGTCATGTAGCCTTGTTCTAGGTACCAGGCAGTGTCATGAACAACACGAGTCGGTGTTATCTCTCCTATATACGCTGTGATTCTTCGGAACACGCCATGTAAGAGTCAGCTGTGTATCCGACCGTGTAACTAACCACACGGGTCACCGAAACCTTATCTCATACACGTCGTGTCCATAGTCAACACGCCGTGTAGTATAGGGTTAAGAGGACCATGTGAGGTAGCCATGTAAAGATACATAGGCATGGGAATGGAGTTAAAGGACATGCCATGTGTGGGGACAACACGCATTGTAGTTTGGGGTGTTACACGACCAGAGAAGGAAGAAGTACACGCACATGTGTCTGGCTTAAGAGGACATGTTGTTTAGTTTTATACACATTGTGCAGTCATGTTTTGTAGAACTTGTTTGTTCTTTTCTCCTGTTCCTATTTTGTACTATTGTGTTCTCTGTCCTTGGTAACCCTGACCTAAGGTGTGCTTTTGTTCTTTCACAGCTATACCACCAAGACATCCTCCAGTTGTACGTTAGCTGGAAGACTGTGATCATACACCGTATATGGCCGATCAGGGTCCTCCTGCAGATCCTCCTATTATTCATGTCTTGGAACCAGCAGTTATACTCTTTGCAGGTGCTGATGCGCAGTTCATGGAGGACTTCCTGAGGATTATATAGACCTTTCAGGGAGCGCCGACTCCTTCCCCATCGATGGCTGAGTTGATGCAGGTTTTCTAGCCACCGCATCCTCCTACATTCTTAGTGGAAGGAGGACCCCAGGATGCAAAATCGTGGTTAGAGGCCAAGATGACGTTCTTCAAGAATCAGGAGATACCTCTAGAGAAAAGGGTAAATCTTGCTACTTATATGCTCCAAGACACCGCCAAGAGGTGGTGGGAGGTGATCTCACAGTCAGGGAGCCATCCGAGTATGAATTGGGATTATTTTTGGCGCATCTTCTACGATTACTTTTATCTGGATACGTTGAGGGCCGACCGAGCCCGGGAGTTTTTGAGTCTCGAACATGGTACTCTTTTTGTTATGGAGTACTCATCTTGCTTTACCGAGCTACAACGCTTCACGCCGATTCTAGTACGTGATGATTTGTTCCTTGCTAGGGAGTTTGAGGACAGTCTCAGGCATGAGATATGTTCCCAGGTGAATATCTTCAGGTTGACTTCAAAATCCACTATTTTCAACTTGGTACTGATCACTAAGCGTAATCTGAGGGATTCTAGAGTAGTGAGCCAGGGCGGTTCGACACCCAGAGTCAGTGTTCCTCCCACTAATAGCAGGAAGCACCACAGGGGGGTCTGCTCAAGGAGAACCGGGTAGGTGTAATGTATCTTTGGGCAGTCAGTTCATATACTACCAGTGTGGTAGGAGCAATAATACTATGCCTCGGTGCCAGAGAGACCCGATGGAGTGTTGATCTTGCGGTAATATGGTCCATCTTCAGCGTTTCTATCAGATCTTCTCGCCTACAACTGGTGGTAGGAGTACTTCTATGACCCCATGTGCATGAGATGTATCACTAGTTTCTCACTTGTCTAGGAACTAGAGTTCTTCCGGCCATTCAGGCAGAGGTGGAGGTCATGACCATGGTGGTCAGTCCCCAGGTTACCAGCGACAGTAGAGTGGATCAGCTCGGAGTGGTCAGCCAGGGGAACACAGTCGCATTTCATGCCAGACATTCGCTGTGGAGCAGACCCATCAGGAACAAGATCCTTACCCTTCCACATTTCGAGGTATAATCTTAGTAGCATCAGTTTATCTTCATCCCATTTCAATACTGGTGTTTCGCATAGATTTATCTCTGTTACTATTTTAGAGAGCCTTGGGCTCTATATCTTTTCGTCTTCCAACACGTGGACTCTTGATACACCATTGGGAACGAGGACGTCTAGAGTTCGTTAGTGCAGAGAGTTCCCTCTTGAGATTGCAGGCTATCACTTCTTATGATACCTATATGTCCTAGAGATGACAGTATATGATGTCATTCTCAATATGGACTGGTTAGTTCCCTTCCAGCTAGTCGTCGATTGCTATCTCTGCAGGGTGAGTTTCGTATCACCAGAGGGAGGATCATTTCTTCATAGAGGCGAGTGGGATGTCCATGCGGCTAGAGATAGACCAGGGCATCATGGGCTAGGAAGAGTTACAGCCCAGATTATCAGTCTTTATCTGGATGACCTCGGGACTTCACAGTTAGACTTTCCTCCAGTGGTGGATCATTTCAGAGATATCTTTTCAGAAAACTTTTCAGGTTTTCCTTCAGAGTGTGAGGTAGAATTTTCTATTGACCTTATGTGAGAAGCAGCACCAGGTTTCTATTCCTCTTTATTGGATGGCTACACCTGAATTGCAGGAACTTAATAAGAAGTTGGAGGAGTTTCAGGAAAATGGTTTCATCTGACCCAATACTTCTACTTGGGGTTCGCCTATCTTGTTTTCAAAAAAGGAAGATGACAACTTCAGGATTTGCGTGTATTATCGGAAGCTGAACCAATTGATGGTCAAGAACCAATATCCCTTACCGAGGATAAATGACCTCTTTGATCATCTTAGAGGAGCTCTGGTGTTCTCATGGATCGACTTGAGGTCCGGTTATCATAATTTGAGCGTTATAGCATCAAATATACCTCTTACAGCCTTCAATAGCAGGTATGGTCTATAAGAGTATACGGTCATGTCGTTCGGTCTCACGAACGCGCCAAAAATTTTTATAGAACTGATGAACCGAGTGTTCCATCCATACATTGATTCCATCGTGGTGGTTTTCGTGTATGACATATTGGTGTACTCTCACAGTAGACACGACCATGCTACCCATCTTGAGATCGTTCTGAGTACACTGAGAGAGCATCAGTTATATGCTAAGCTCTTGAAATGCCACTTTTGGATGGATCAGATTCACTTCTTGGGTCACGTCATCTTAGAGATAGGAGTATCAGTTGACCAAGAGAAGTTGAGAGATGTAGTTTCCTGGGAGTATCCGAAGAACGTCTTTGAGGTGCGGAGATTTCTAGAGCTGGCTAGATACTACATGAATTTCATACAAGACTTTTCACGCCTTTCAGCACCTCTGATAGGTCTGACCAAGAAAGGGGTGAAGTTCATATGGTCAGATTCTTATGATACAGCCTTTGAGGAGCTGAAAGGGAGGTTGACTTTAGCACCAATACTAGTCTTTCCAGAGACGGGAAAGAGCTATATAGTATTTTGTGATGCTTCAGGTGTCAGGCTGGGATCTGTGCTTATATCGGGAGATGGAGTAATTGATTATGGGTCTCAGTAGTTCAGGCCACAAGAGAGGAACTACCTGATGCACGATCTAGAGATGGCAGCTTTTATTCATGCCTTACACTGTTGGAGACATTTCCTTCTGTTAGATCACTTTTTGGTGTTTACCGACCACAAGAGTCTCAAGTACATATTCACTCAGCGTGATCTGAATCTGAGACAGCGTAGGTGGGTTGAGTATCGTCAGTCCTTCGACTTTGACCTTTCCTATGTGCCGGGAAAGGGAAACGCAGTGGCTGATGCGTTGAGTAGGAGAACTCAGATTTAGGCAGTTCAGGAGGCCATTAGTGAGTGGCAACATATGTCTCTGTTCTCTGAGATGCACTTCGAGGTGCATGACAGAGAGGGATAGACTTTTATATCTTATGTATATGTTACCTCTACCCTTCTTGATCGGGTACGGATGAGGTTGCTATCAGACCCATAAGGCCTAGTCATGCAGGGGAGTGTGTCAGGAGAGGAACCTCTTCCAGGATGGATAGTTGGAAAGGATGAGATCTTGTGTTTCCTGGGACGCGTATGGTTTCCAGTAGACATACACTAAGAACTGATGCAAGATTTTCATTCTTCTATTTAGGAAGTTCATCTTGGCATCACCAATATGTGTCGTGATCTACACCACCAGTATTGGTGGCCAGGTATAAAGAGAGATGTCGCTGAGTTCGTCATGAGGTGTTCCACTTGTCAGCAGGTGAAAGCGGAGCATCATGGACCAGGGGGGATTTTACAGTAGTTACCCCTTCCTGAGTGGAAGTGGAATGAGGTCGCGATGGACTTCGTGATCGGGTTACCGAGGTCACCTTAAGGGAGTGATGTTGTTTGGATTTTCGTCGATAGGTTTACAAAGGTTGCTCAATTCTTCATGATCAAGGATACCTTTAGTGTTGATGAGCTAGGGAAGTTGTACATCCGAGAGATTTTATGTTTACATGGAGTTGCACACCTTATTGTTTCAGACAGGGATGCACATTTTACTTCTCAGTTATGGAAGGGGATTCAAAAGGCTTTGGCTACACTGGTACTTTTGAGTATAACATACCATCCCCAGACAGATGGCTAGTCTGAACGTACAATCGAGGTGCTTGAGGATATGCTCCAAGCTTGCATTATAGAATTTGGCAGTTCTTGGGAAAAGAATATTCTTCATGTGGAGTTTTCCTATAATAACAATTTTAGGAGACTATTCAGATGGAACCTTATAAGGCTTTATACGGTAGGCCATGTCGATCTCCTTTGTGCTGGCTGGAGGCAGGAGATATAGATTTGTTGGGACCTAATCTTGTTCAGGAGACCACATAGCAGATATAGTTGATTCAGAAGAGGATGGATACAACATAGTATCGACAAAAGTCTTATGCTGATCAGTAAAGACGACCTCTAAAGTTCGAGGTCGGCGATCAGGTTTTCAGGCATGTCGCCCCGAGGATGGGACACAAGAGGATTCAGAGACATGGTAAGCTTTCATCACCGTACGTCGGGCCCTTTGAGGTGTTGGAGAGAGTTGGACCGGTTTCCTATCAGTTGTAGTTAACATAGAGGTATCAGGATATGCATAATATCTTCCACGTTTTTCAGCTCCGACGCTACTTTTCAGACCCGTCTCATGTCTTTCAACCCGAGGAGGTTGAGCTTGAAGCAGATGCGTCATTTGAGGAGCATCTTATCCGGATTGTTGATCGCAGTATGAAGGTTCTTTGTGGATGGTCTATTCCTCTGGTACGGGTGCTATGGAAGCATGGGCGAGTATGCCGTTCTAAGGAGAACCAAGTCTCACGGTTCATGTATTTTGATCTCCAAGAATCATGGTATGTGGTTTGTTCATTTCCATTCGAATTCTTTGAGTTTTATGTGCAAATTCCACCAATACCCATGAACGGGGTATTGTGTGTTTACCTTTTTGACCATGTTGTTTTTATTCCTTGCTTGTATGCTCATGTATAGGTAATTTGATCATGTGTTAGTATTATTTTTTGTTCTTGGCTGTTTTCCCATGCCTTGTTCTGTTTACGACCTTTGGGTCTTGTTTATCCTTTGGCTGTTATGCTTGTTTCTAGCATTGTGACATGTTTGGCTGTTCTCCTAGATATATATCATTCATCATTTCATATATACATATGTGCTCTAGTGGTTTATTATTTTATTCTTCCACTATTAATTTTGAATTTCTGTTTGATATTACTGCTTCCGCTATTGAATGTTTTGTTTATTTCCGTTCTGTACTCTGCCAATGAGGGCATAGTTTCCCCACTATCACATCCAAGACCCTCGCCGCTAGTCAGCAGCCTCTGGCATTTGGGGAAATGTGCTTGAGGCCATGTGACCAACCGGGTACAGGGCACCTCTGGGTGGCTTCCGGAACCAGGACGTTACACTCTTGGCCTATTGACTAGATGAAATAAGGAACAAGTCACATATGATATGTGTTATATTATACCAAATTCACATACATAAATCACCTTCCAACCACAATATTACATCCATATAATAGTATATAACTATATGAAATGTAAAATTCATGAATAAACTATATACAACCCAACTGTATACATTAAAAAAATCTAGTGAAATGAGAATATTAATTTATGTTTTGAAACCCTAAAATAAAACAAATCTTAAGGAAATGGGAAGAAGTGATTCCTTAAACAATGATAATTCCAACCATAAGAACTAACATACTTGAACACCATGAGGCTCTACAAAACTTTGGTCATGTTATATATATGATTACTAATATTTTCAACCAAGATGCATTACATCCAAATTGGTAAAACTTCTTCATTAATAGTTTTTATGTTGGGGTGTGTAAATAAATTTCATGAAGTATGGATATAAAAAATAAACAAGTACATAATTGCATATCGGCACCATGTGTGGGTCAAACCTTGTAGTCTCCCAACTCATTCAAAGAGAAAAAAATCCAGGTAAAAAGTTCTTACATCACTTAATAACATGACCATGATCTTATATCATGTGAAAATACCTTGTAAAACTCAAAATATATTCTTATTTCATGGAATGGGAACTACATAAACAAATCCCATTCCTTCTGGAAAAAGACAACCCTTTTCATCATCCCTTAGGGAAAACACCTCCATTCTCATAAATAATAGAAAAACAATTTACTAGTAGGGTAATAACCTACCATCACAACTATAACAAAGAATATTGAACCTCATCAGTTAACATATGGATACCTATATGAAACCACCACATCAAACTCTGGAAATAGTATATTGAATATTTTTTACTAAATGGGACTCACCAAACAAAAAATAGAATCACATATACCCACATCAGTCTACCTAATCTTCTGGAATCAAAAGGACATCACTAGTTTATCATTTTTACAAGAACACAACCTTATACATAAACATTACACCTTCACACTCCTCACTTATTTCTCATACCAAATAGTGTGATCGAACTGGGGGACCAAAACCTCCAAAATGATATAATTTTTAAGGGAATGTATCCCCACATATGTATATCCTATACCGCATTACATGTTGGGGTGTGTGGGGGGGGATCTCTACCCCATCATTCAAGAGGGAATACACACATGATTAATAATTCATTTTCTAATGTTGGGGGGTTCCCATAATCCACGTATTATAAAAGGGGGAGATCAACAAACCACATTTTTCCCCCACATACTCACCCTAGTATAACAAGTATGGAAAACCAAAGTGAGAAATAGAGAACCATGAGTAAAAAGTTACTATATAAAATAGAAACTATTCCCAAAATCTATATTCTATCCTTATGATCATACAATTTATATGATGTTTTTTTATGGGACCCATGCATTACCGAAGTAAGTTTAATGGTAAAGAGAGTAACCGAACCTAAAAATATGAAAAATTTCTCCTACATGAGCATCATAAGCATGAAATTGCTATTAATTATTTAGGGGAACCATTTTGTACTAAGGAATCAGAAATCATTAGGTGATTTCAGAACCCTTGGGTGACATCATGTGTCACAAAATGAATAGATTTACCATTGTGAATAAAATATATTTCCTTGTATGGGTTAAAATAATCCAAAAAGTGTGTTCATTGAGAAACAATAACCCAACATAGAGGATTGGTATCACATATCTCAAGGGGAGTTCAAGATTATTCAACATTAGTGTTATATATAAATAAAAACATGATCAAATACTAAGGGATAACTCTAATACTTCACAGACACTATACTTCATTTAATGTTATTATATCTGATAGTTTAACGAATGGGGAACCAAGAATTCTTTGTAATCATCTCAGCCTATATCATAGAAAATTACATGGTGTGATAAATTGATTATATGGTATCCAATATCCACATTTGTAATCTTTCCAAGATGACCCAAGCATAATTAGATTATATGATAGACTCCCAATCATCTTATCAAAACTACTAACACCAAATCCAACTTTGGTGTACATGGAAAGATGGAATTATCCTCTAGGAAGAGATCCATCAATAAAACTCTTAAATAAAACCTATTATATATTGTGTTGTACTGAATTCTATACCAAATCCATATATTCAAGACTCTATATCCTTTATGGTACCATCATCATATACAGAAGTCTCTAATAATAGAAATCTATAAATAAATTATAATATTTCATTCCCCAATATCAAAATTCTTCCTGGGGTCTAACCATAATCACACATAACAATTATCATCCCCAATATATAATTATCATATCTATCGGGATATTTTATGAAACTATAGCTAAATTAAAATTAAAATTCTCTTAATATAGAATATAAACCCACCACAAAATTATGTGTTAAATGATACTCAACCTGAAATAAATACTTCTCCAATTCTAGATCGAGGGGAATAAAGAACATATAATCCCTACATATAGAATTTAAAAATACATTACAAAGGTATACATGGATTTAAATAAAATATTCACTATCTTGGTTTACAAAAACTCTTATATAGTTTGTATTTTACAATTAAATGTCATGAAAAAAATTATAACTGGTGTGTATAGTCAAGGATGCCACTTAGTATTGTACCTCATCCTATCTCAAATATATATTTATAAATTACACTATGTTATAAAAGGTAAACATGGTGTGTAATTCATACGAGATCCCATTTATCATATTCTGGATTAATCTATCTAATAAAAAATTACATGGAATGTAATTCAACAAGCCATGTAGCTCACATGAGGTTTTTTCCATGTACTAGGTCATATATTAAGTAATGAACCCATATGAAATACATGACATGTACATATGACCAACATATAATGTGAATAAAATATTCTACCTTCTTTTCAATAATTAATTACATGATGTGTCTACATGAAATAAAAACTAATTGATCTTGATTTACAGCTGCTGAAATCGAACTGACAACATGAATCAACCAATACCCCCAAAATTGAAATATGTCAATGATAATTTGACATAAATATAGAATATGAAATAAAAACGTATATAAAATATAAAAAATTTAATGGTATGTTTAATTAAAATAATGATGCCAACCACTAAGAAATTAATTGAAGCATCAAGGTCACACAATGTCGATCCATTTTTCAAGGTAGCTATGTATGGATTCGACGCTGATTGATCTCCATAGATTAATCAGTACTTATATGTTCATCATTATAAACTAGGATAAATGGAAAACATTAGGGGAAGGGTTTCCATTAAACTAATATGAATAGGGGTTGGGGAATAGTTTGGAGGGAAATAAAAAGCAAAAAAATAAATTGAAAATAAAAAATCATTAAATTGCCTCACATAGGGGCCACAACTAGAATAAAATTTACATAAAATCTAGGTATAACAATCCATTTGGACCTCATCCATTATGTTATATTTTTCATCCACATATTCATTTGGGATATTTTGACAATCTCACATGTCAGGGTAAATAAATAATATTTATTTAATAAAAAAATAATTTCATAGAAAATATGCCAATATTAGAATATAACCCAATTACCACCTATGGAATAATTCTACATCCTATGAACAATGAGATAAAAATATATTTATGATGTCAAATTCAAGGGGAAATTACAAATATTACATTTATATAGGTCCACAGCTTTGAAACTCCAAAACATGCTAAGTCTTCTTCGCGATAAAATCTGCAAAACTACGTGGAATATAAGGCTTAATATTTATGGGCAATTATTAACATTTTACTAATACAATATACATCACACTAATATTAAATACAAAACTATTGGATCAAATGAAAAAAGTAATATCTAATTTTTTTCTTACATTACATATTATTGATTCTAATGCTTTAGGTATTTAATTACTATTTCAACTAGAAACATTTTATGTTGTTACTTTATTATTGTATAACACTTCAAATAGCTCATAGTTTATGTTTCTCTCAAAAAAATGTATTCCAAAAATATTTACACACCTTTAAATTCTTAAGGTTCAAGAATCTATTCTCATACAATGGATTAAAATTATATGAAATTTATAATATACATATAAGTAATTTTAGAGCTATAAATAAAGAAATCAAACTTTTCTAGTATGAAACACAAGTCTCTATTCCTATGGTAATTCTGACAAAAAGATCCCATAACCAATGATACTTTATTAAAGAGATATTTAAAAAAATTACACCTTTTATGAATTAACTAAATTCAACCTATAAATTCAAGCTAATTACTACAATAGAACCCAATTTCAATATAGGTCAAAAGAAATCTTATGTTGTCAGATGTATAATGTAACACATTTCTTGAATGTTTTATTATAAATAAATAATCAGATTAATAAATGAATACTTAATATTACCATTCTTCAAATAATTATAAAAACATATATATTTAAATGTAATAAACACGTAAATAAGTATTTTATTTATTTAATTAATATGATAAATTAATTTTAAAATTATGAATTTAATCAATTCATGAAAATATTAAATTTATAATGCATAACATTTATCATTTATAAAACCATTATAAACCGTAATAAATATTGATTAAAAATGAATTTTTTTAATTTGGGTTACATAATATTTTATGATTTATAGGTGCATTATCAATGAAAATATATTTCTCAACTAAAACATTTGATATGATGTTTTATAGGCTACGAGATATATTCATAAAATATTCTATATAACTGCTATTCATTGATCCACAATTTTTATAAAAAATGTATTCAATAACAACCTATGATATCATACATCATTGACCAAAATGTTAAAAAAACATGGGATTTTTATGTATCATACCCTATGATTAAAATTTTCATACCATATGAATAATATAAAAAATTGTGCATTTTGATATCATATATTATAAATCTAGGCAGTGGGGTCAAACAAACAATTATTAGACATATCATATCATATAGTAGAATATTGCCTTAAATTCGTTTCGATATACACATTTTTCATGAAATTAGTAGTAATTGTTTTTAGATATAATGGTGGATCTAATATCACAGACATGTTTTTTTGGATTTATTGGGTCATTCGAAGATCATGGTAGCTGAAAAAACTAATTTGAATATCATTCAATCAACAACAAAAAAACATGTAGTGAAGAAAATAATTTATATAAGATCAACTCTATCAAAAAACTCTATATTATTTTATATCAATAGATCATATTTGATAGATACCACTATGAAACAATTTAAGGATTCTCACCTCCACATGAAGTACATCAGACAATGGTATCCTTATATGATATGAGATGATACATTAGACTCCAATGATGCGAAAGAACCTTATTCCTTAAAATGAATGTGGAATAGAGATGAAGATAGAGCTTTGTAAATAGAAATATTGAATTAGAATCATGTCATAAGAGGGTACCCTTATTTTATATAACCACCCTTCATTTATTGAAGAAGGCAGATCATTGGATGCAGACCCTTGGTAACCGACATTAGTTACCCATGAAAAATTTCCATTGGGGTATAATCATTGAAAAAAATAAAATTAGTATTGTTTAGTTTTGTATCTATCAATTAATCATACAAATGATCCATCATAGAAAGAAACCATGTAGAATATGCGGCAATGGATACGTACCCAATCTCTCATATAATAGTCCATCGATATTTGTGTACCATATAACAAAGGGATAGAAATTACATTAATTTAATAGCTATATCATAGGAAATTATATGAATTACATCACATTATGACTTATAAAATGACTGATTCTTGTTCAAGAATATTATAAATCATTCATCGATGAAATTGTGATTCCAAAACATTAGAGTAAACACTATTTATTAAAATTCATGATCGTGGGTATAATTTATACAATAATGATAATATAACATTTTAGACCGTTATGTGATAACAAACTAATGATATATAACGAAACAACCAAAACCTAGATCAAAATTATTATAGAAAACCACAAACATAACTCAATCCTCTGAAAATTGAAGGACATGATCCATAATCAACATATCCTCCTAGCCTTTGAAATCCACTTGATTCAGATAAATCTATAACAAATAAGTGTCATTTAAAATTTATGATCCCAACGAGGTTTAAATATAAGATAATTCAGATATGAACTTCTTATTATAGTCTGTTAGAGAAAGTAAACTATTAGAATCTAACAAATTATTCGGTGCTCCCCAAAAAAACTACTTCAATCATCAAAGGTTCGACTTATACTACATATTGAGATAAAAAACACATATAAAATTAATTTAAAGAATCTAAAACATAAACATGGATAGTAATGCATTTCAATAATGCTTATTGGGTACATGAAAATAATTTTGATATTCTCAACATGATCCCCTTCTGACATTGAGTATATGTGAAAGTCTTCGATAAACAACACCATATATTCATCTAGAAACATAAGAAATATAGATTTCATGATTTCATTGAAGATAACTGGGATATTTGTGACACCAAATGACATAACTATGATCTTTTATTTCTCATACTAACAAATAATATTATTTCTTTAAGATATAATCACTCTTAACCCTCGTCTGATGAAACCAAACATGCAGATAGATCTTCCAGAACTTGCAATATTTCTTTAACAGATTTAACTAGTAATCTATCATTATAAAGGGATGATGATTTTGATTAATAGATGATTAGATTTTTAATATTGTATACTCAACCTCAGACAATCATCCACCTTTTTGGTAAAAAAAAACTAGATAATCCCACAATAATATATAAAGAATAATGAAACCCATTTATATCAAATTATTATAAAAATTCTAAACTGTTGGAGCTATGAATGTGTCATGAAATAGAGATGCATAATAATTAGCGATTAACTAGGAATAAACATCATCCCAATATAAATATTATTTTATGGGGTTGAATTCCAAAATATTTATTGAAAAAATAAATAAAAAAACTTAAAACATTTGGGGATACCACTAAATAAACAATTATAAAACCTAGTGAAAAAATAACTAGCTGAGACAAAATAGGATTTTCCGAACATTAACCCATTTGATGGTCCTTCAATATAATGAAAACAACACATTGGATTTCTGCATCCAATAATGTAAATCCCCTATTGTTGAAATAAATGACCGCAATTAAACAAAATTAACTTTTACTTTCCATGAGTGATATAATAATGTTGTATCCATTGTAAAAATAAATATAATATTAATTAATGTTTCCAAATAATTATCTGACAACCCCAGAATAAATAAATAAAACGTGAATTACCACTAAATGATATAATTAGGTAAACGAGAACTAGTAGCCACTCAACCTTGATCCCTAAGGCACAAAGTAATCGAGGGTCAACAAAGGAATGTGAATCCCTCAAATCAAACAGAGTAAAATATAGTGTAGAATATTTGAATTTGGAAACTAAAATATTATATATACTACATAGAAATATTATTTACATAGAATTTAACAATCATTGTTATGCCTCTACCTCAATGACCCTACTGACATCTATCTTCTTGGGTATACAATGTCTTATGTACCTAAAGATATAAGATACCACACAACTAACCTATTCCATCTCTATATCACCCTAAAAAACAAAATTACCACAAATTTATTCACATGTAACTCAAATATAGAAAATTACAAAGTAGAATAACCAAAAACATATCCCCTATACAATATTAACCCTCGTGAATGGTTTCAAACCATAAAAAACGATACTAGGACTTCCATACAAAAAAACATTGGAATATAGCATGTTGAAGAGCCATGGGAATATACAGCTTTAGATAACTAAGAATAATTCCAAAATGGAAACTCAATTCTATTAAAAAAACAAATACCACGACATCTATGATCCCCCATAAATAACTCTACTTCTTAATAAGCTATAATTACTCCTCGATAAATGTGATCTAGATTGTGTATGCATCAAATCGATTTCTTTGTCATTATTTTTTTACCTTAAAATATATAGAAAATATAAAAAATAATCTTAAAAAATAGAAAATTGAAATGCATTCTAAGAACCCTTTTCCATTCCCACAACCTTTGTTAAAATACTGTGCCAAAATAATATAACTTCCTTGAGCGTAATTTCATGATTGAACTTGTTATTTCTCTTATATTTAAGGGAGTGTAACTATAGAATGTCTTCATTGAACAAAATATTTTTAAATAATTAATTATTCAAGTATTCCTATGAAATTACTGACTTCCTTTTATATCTATCTATGGAAAATAATCGACAATTTATGAACATCACCTCTCAACCAAAAAAAAACAAACGAGACTGAATGACGATTTCTATTACAGATCATGCTGATGGCGATCTGTATATACTATAATCAAAAAATATTTGTTTGGATCAGATAAACTCACCTAAAAAATTCTAATAATTGTAAATTATATGATATCTTACTCCTAGAATCCTCATTCATAATTGGGTCATCCCTATTATGGTCAATTGAACCAACCAACCACACATCTACAATATAAACTACAGAAAGAAAAATTCTAACAAATATATCTCCAAGAAATGAATGGAAATTCATAATATTTGTGTCATCACCCCCTCCCCACTATGTGTACCCCTCCTGGGATGGCAAGGTGAGAAGGGATATAATGAACCCTGAGTCCCACCTCCAGTAGGCCCTGGGTTGGAGACTAGAACCAAGGGTATAGCGAAAACACGAATGGGTTGCATTACCCTCTAAACTAACACATGTGGAATAGAGAGATTAAGTAGACACAAAACAACTCCAACTCAACCTGTAAGATAATAGAAATTGCAATCACACATATGAAATTTCATGAAAAAATACTACAACTAAAAGGGGAAAAACTAAAAGTATCCAAAATAAAGTAAAACAGTAGCAACCACAATCATGAACAGCTCATGAAACCACAAGCTAGTAGTAACCATCTTGATCTCCAACTAGATCTATGTGACCTGAAAATTAGTTTATATATACATTCGGTGAGTATAACAGTATACTCGGTAGGATCACCCCAAAGCCTCTCGCGCAAAAGTGAAGAAAGCATGCTAAAGAACAGTGAACAACATGTGAAACTAACTCGTCACCTAAACAGGTATAATATGTTCCTAGCCTCACCAGGGATAATCTCACCAAGTAACTCATTTAAGAGTATAAAACATAATAATGAATATTAAGGGTACCTAGCTACTACTACCACATTAGATTGTCACTTTTCCCCAACGTCGCACGTCCTAAGCATCTCTCTCCAAAAAGGAATGCCCGCAGACACCTGGGCGAAGCACCACAATATGCACATCATGAAAAAAAACACCATGCCCACATAAGAAAAGTAAATAGGTTGTTTCTGGGATCCACCACAGTTCACATAATGTGTACCATACATCAGGTTTTATATTTCAAGCCATTACAGCCCATACACCGAGTAAAGATCATCAAGCCATCACAGCCTATACACGTTACACCTATAGTAGTCTATTTAAATATTTATTCAGAATATATGTATGTGAATAACCAAAATCCATTACAGCCCTCTAAACAAATATATGGTAAAAATAACCAATGTGCCTGTCATGAAAAATAACAACCAAGAGCAGAGAGTGTGGCCAAAGGGGGTAGTCAACAATCCATCATCCCACAAAATTTTTTGGGAAAACATCCCCCTTGGGCTCAGAATCCCCAGGGTGTCAGTTTCCCACACTAAAAGGGTGTCGTATCATATAGAAACTCAAAAATTATAGAATATAATATATCTCACAACCACATTATGTGCATAACCTTGTCTTAGACTCAATTGTAGATAATGTCTCTCAGACTCCGGGATGCTACTTCTAAGACTAAGTATCCTATATGTACACACCCATATAAAGATCATTAATACATTACCCCATTCCATTATTACCAGATTTGGTTTATGTTAAATAATGTTTTAAACATTAATTAACTAATACAAATTCCACATTAAATTTCATTACCATCACACCCAAAGTATAATATTCCTTCAAATAGAAACCTCATAATTGAACCCCAACAAGAACCAAACCTCATGGTTTAGAATAACGTTTTCAATTATTTTTTACCACATTAAATTCAAATATTCTCAGGCATTCTAGAAAAAAATTTATGCTTCTTAATACAGGGGGCTCAACCCGGTGAGTTAATGAACTACCCATCGAGTCTTTTCCTCCTATAGAAAGAGTGAAGACCCATCCTCCCTTGAGAAGTTAAACATGGAAAGCATGTAGCAAACCCTGTGTGTCTTCACCCCTTTCAGAAGAAGGGTAAGAAAGACCAGCTACCTTGAGCAGTGAGGAATGTAAAGGAGATAAACATCCAATAAGAATCAATAAAGAAACCAAAAATTCATATCCAACCCATTTCATCATCCCTGGTGTCCCCCCTGACACCCACGTGTATAAAATGATGCGTCTCACCACTCTAGGCATCAACTGCTACAACAAACAATAGGCCTCCATGCCTTAATATATCACAATAGCCATACGGGCTCACATCACAAAACAGGCTGTAGGAAAACAACAATCATATCGGTTGGGCTAGTGGCCCTTGAACAAGAAAAAGGGTAACTCGGAACCCTTCATGGAATTATAAAATAGTAAGTTATTTAATCCATCTTTAATTAACTGATTTAATATTTGTATGTTCCATATTTGGGAAAACTAAATAGTAAGATATCACAAATAATTTAAACATTCTTACTGCACCAATTTGAATAACATAAATAAATATAACATCAATGACCATATTCATTTACATGCCTCTTTATCTTTATCCAAAAAATTATCAATAAATTTTGGTTTACGTTCATTACCAATTTCTATCAAGGATGAACAGATAAAAAAAAACATAGATATAACACTATCTTGAAAAAACAAGAGGGAATACCATACGATTGATATCAATTTATTTATCCAGTTCAAATATTTATTATGTCAATTCCATTGTGATCCAGTGGCCAAAACATGATAAATCTAAAGTTTCTCTTAAAAATGAAAGAGATGAAGCGAATCTCCTACCATAAAATGGTTCTTAAGGATCATTATATGAAAACATTCCACACAACGGATCACGATCGCCTTCTCCTGTGACAACTGCATCCACCCGAGGATGTCGCAGCACGACCACACCAACTGAAACCCAAGAAACTATATTAAATCCATGGAAATCACATTCCATAATAGATAAGGTAGAAATAGGATAATTTGTACCCTATAGAATGACAATAAATCATACATTATATCAAATATTGATGGATAAGGCATGGTTGCAGCAAAATAGGGGGTGCACTTGCAGTAAGAAGAACGCAGAGGGAAACCAATCCACCAGGAAAAGCTTAATCTCATGATTCCTATGGGAAGGGAGGAAAGGTTCGAGCATCTCACACCATAAGACAAGGATAAAGAACAAGGGAGGAAGATATATTGTCCCTTTTGAAGATTTAATGGTTCAGTGGTTTAGGATATAATGTATTTTTTATTAATTTCGGCTCGCATCAGACCACGTGGTTTGACGATGTAAATGCATCCCGGTCCATTCAAAAATTAATATAGGAGTTATGGGAAATTATTCAACCATAAATCCATTAAAACAGAGCCACAAATGTGTTATAAGTCAAAAAAAATGATAAATTGGTGAAACTAGAAATATCTTGAAATTTGGGAAAAAAATATGAAACATTGCTAGAAACACGGTTCATGAGCTATGACACCATTTCTGACTCACCGTATCTGAGTCACCATTTATGATTCACTGTTTTGTGTCTCAAAATTTCTTTCTTACCGTTTCTGACTCACCATTTCTGTCTTACCCTTCGGTCCCACCGTTTCTGTCTTACCATTTCTGACTTACCATTTATGTCTCACCATTTTTGTCTCACTATTTCTGGGACCCCATTTCTGACTCACCATTTCTGTCTCACTATTTCTGTCTCACTGTTTCTGTCTCACCATTTCTTTCTCACTGTTTCTATCTTTCCATTTCTATCTCACCATTTCTGACTCACCATTTTAGTCTCACCGTTTCTATCTCACCATTTATGTCTCACCATTTTGGACTCACTATTTATAACTCACCATTTATGAATCAATATGACGCTGTTCATAAAGTTGGAAACACTATTCACAGAATTAGAAATTTGGTAATGTGTTGGGGATGAGTCACCATGACCACCCGGAACACCTCAAACACTAGATTTTAGAAAAGGGATAGACCAGAGAGTTCTGGGACATTACATTAGATACCTCTCAAAACATTCTCTCCATTGAGAATCCAGATCAACACAAAAGGAATCAGAAAAGGGTTCCAAACAACCAATCCTCAAGATACATCTCAAAAGATAGCAAGCAATTAAAAGAAACAAAAGAAAAAAATCTTATAAAAACGAATGGTCAATAACCACAAAGGGGAATCCGTTACACTAAAAGAATTTAAACATCAAACAACATTTTGTACTGAGCACATATCTGTGACTCACGTTCCTAGGTACTGTCCTCCATTCCACCAAGTTTTCAATAGACACTAACCAAGGGAATAGAACTCCCGCACAACACCTACTCGTTGTGGTCTTGGATCTCCACAGGTCGCTCATCAAAGTCGCATCATCATCAACATCTATATCTCCCCAATAAATGATGTGAGAGTCATCATGAATATAATGACGGGGCTATGACACATGAAAAACATCATGTATCTGGAAAATCTATGGGGGAAGTGATACTCTATACGCCACATCTCCAACATGAGATAACACCTCAAAAGGCCCAACAAACCGAGGAGAAAGCTTACTCCCCCAACCAAACATTCATTTTCCACGACAAGGATTCACCTTTATAAATATGTGATCCCCAACATCAAACTATAAGGGACTCCTCCTTTGATAATCATATTATTTCTGACAATCCTACACTGTCTTCATCCTCTCACGAATCACCAGAACCATCATTTTTGTAACCAACACTAGTTCTGGTACGAAAATTGCTGACTCCCCGAACCCAGTCAAGCACAATGGAGAACTGTAATGTCGGCCATACAAGGCTTTAAATGTCACAATACCATTGGTGGAGTGGACACTATTATTGTAAGAGAACTCCACCAAGGGTAAGTGCCTCTTCCACGAACCTCAAAAATCAAAAACACAATAGAGTAACATGTCGTCAAGAGTCTGGATTGTTTTCTATGTTTGACCCTCCATCTGAGGATGAAAAGAAGTGATAAGGCATTGCTGAGAATCGAAAGCATGATGGAGACCTCTCCACACCCTATAAGTAAAGTGAGGATCTCGATAAGAAATGATCATCCGTGGGAATCTATGAAGTCTCACCACCAACCCTAGATACTATCTTGAAAAAACATCCACTAAGCTCGACTCCTTTATCACTATGAAGTGGGCCAATTTAGTTAATCGATCCACTATCACCAAAATAGAATCATGTCCTCCTGGAGATCAAGGTAACCGATTAAAAAATTCCATTGAGATGTCCCACCACTACGACTGAGGAATATCTATTATCTAGATTAAACCACCAGGGGCGCGGTTCATAGATTTGACTTACCGGTAGATTAAACAGCGAGACACAAACTCTGCAATTGCACACTTCATCCCAAGCCACCAAAAATGACTCCTGATGGCTCGGTAAAACTTTTTCATTCTAGGATACACCACTAATGGAGAACTATGGAACTCTCTATGAACTATCACGCGCATCATCAAATGATAAAAAAGCCTTTCATGATATGACAATCTGTGTTGTTCATCCTCACTCCATCCATCAGGGGCCTCTCCACAGACAACTCGGTCTCTCTAGACCTCCACCTCTAGATCCCCCAACTAGGTCTCTTGTACCTGCTAAAATAGAGATAACTTCACCATCATCTGGAAAAGACAAAATCAACCCCCCAACTTCTCCCATATCAAGATATAAAATTGAAACTTTTTCCATTACTCTCCAGGAATCACCGAATTCATGTATAGCATCACTACATGACTTTTTTACTAAGTGCATCACCTTCAACATTCCCCATTCCAGGTGTATATGATATTTCGAAGTCATATTCCTATAAGAACACCATCCACTAATGCTTTCTTAAGATTAAATTACACTGGGGGGGAACATTCGTTAGGCTCTTATGATCAGTGGAAACCACAAAGAGCTCACCAATGATGTAATGTCTCCATAAAATCAGAGCAAACACCCCAGCTTCCCACTCAAGATCATGGGTGTAATAGTTAAATTCATGAGGAAGCAACTACCGAGACCCATAAAAATCAAATAATATTTGCTGCATCAGAACACAGCCTAACCCCAGATGTGAAGCATCGTAGAAAACATCCAACTAAACTCCCTCTGCTGGGAGACAAAGAACTGGAGCACTTAATAACTTCTCCTTTAGATACTTGAAGGATTCCTCACACTAATTAGTCCATGTGAACGCCTAATCCTTCCCTGTCAAAGATATTGGAGGATTCAATACTCGAGAAACATTGGCTACAAACCTCCTATAGTAGCCTACGAGACCAAGGAAACCTCACACCTCTGACACTGTCATGGGGGCATCCAAAGACACAACTGCCTCTATATTCGATGGATCCACAGATACCCCCCACTGGGAAACAACATTCCCCACAAAAAGAACTTCTCGAGCCAAAAACTCACACTTTGAAAACATCCAAAATAGCTGATGGTGACGAAGACCTCCCAAAATGGAATGTAGATGCTCTACATGCCCCTACTCAGATGTGGAGTACACAAGAATATCATTGATGAAACCCACCACAAATTTTTCCTAGAACATATGGAACATAGTATTCATAAATCCCATGAACATAGCTAGAGTGTTCGTCAAAAAGAATGGCAATACGACAAACTCATAATGCCCATGACGACAACGGAAAGCAGTGTTTGGGATATCCTCATCCTTCACACACACATGATGATATCTTAACTGAAAATCAATCTTTGAGAACCATCTTGAACTCATTAGTTGATCAAATAAATCATCAATCCTAAGAAGTGGATAATGATTCATTACCGTCACTTTGTTTAAGAGATGATAATCGACACACAACCGCAAGCTGCTATCAGCCTTCTTCACAAACAAAACTAGTGCACCCCACGATGACACACTCGTTTGAACAAAACCGAATTGTAACTAACCATCTAGTTCTATACGTAACTCTCACAACTGATAATGGGCCATCCGATAAGGGGTAATAGAGATAGGAGACACACCTAGTTGTAGCTCGATCCCATACTCAATATCTCGTCGAGGGGGTAATGCTACATCTTCTTCTTGAGAGACATTAGGGTACTCTTCTATGAACCTAAGAAATTCCAACTATTGAACCTCTGAAGAAATCAACATCATCTCAATCATCAATGATGATAAGGATGGAACATGCCTATGACCCATCCGAGGGTCTCGCTCGCCAACGAACATCATCTAATCTCCATCTGCTTCGAAGAACACAACCTGCCTCTTGAAGCAACCCACAATAGCCTACAATGAATAAAACCAATTCATTCCATGGATGACATCATATGGTTGTATTCATAAACATTAGAAATCTTTCCAAGAGAGGTTTTACCCAAACGGTAGCTCACAATTTCAACATAGTTCAAACAATTGAGCTTGAACTCCAACTGGCATAGTCAACGCCAAGGGAACTATAAGCCTCTCTACCTCAAGTCCCAAAGCACGGACAAGGGTATGTGATATGAATGAGTGTGTCACTCCTGAATCAAACCAGGCATACACCAAGGTAGAAAATAAAAAATGGAACATCAAACGACGTATGGATTACCAACTGCTGGACACACAAAATCATAAAGCTGACCATGACCTCCTCCACAACCTCTCTGACCTGATGAAGACCAAAACCATGGCAGCCCTCTTCTCTCTGACAACAGGCAACATAATGGGGCAATCCTCTGCCTACCATGTCTACCCTCTTCTGATCTAAAGCTGGTGCAGCTTGATATTGTTGCCTTACCTAGAACTGCCTCAAATGAGGAACCTGGAGCAGAAAACCTGGTTCACGATGACTCTTATGAATGGTGAGGCACTCTCGCTACTGATAGACTCGACCACCACAAGAAAAACGGGAACCTGATCCCTTGGAATAGGCTTCATAGATAATGCCCCCAGAGAAACGAGATGCTGAGGGCTTGGACCAACCCCTGACTGAATGGATACTCTTCTACCTTAAAAACCAGGATCCCCATCCCATAGCTCTTCTTGGTGAGGAATCATGATGACTTCCCTCTTGTGATGATCTGGTTATGGTCAAATTCCTCTCAATGACCTTTACCCATTAATAGAACCTCAAGATATGTCTTCAACATAAATGGGGTGACCTAGAACAAGATCTCTGGATACAAAGACTCCTCAAAATGCCTTTCCTTGGCCTCCTCATCGAGCAACAGGTCTTAAGAATATCAAAATATGTTCATAAAATAGATTCCAAACTCTTTCACACTGGAGCTCCCCTATCGAACGAAATGAATATCCTGCCGACTGGACACCTTCGCGGACGAAGAAGGAAACTTGACTCTAAATTTGTCTCGGAAGTCCTCCCATGAGATCGATGACTCCTCATGATCTCTTATGAACATGGACCACCACTGCCTTGATGCTCCACGCGGAATCGTCACACCAAGGACACATAGTTCTCATTCTGAGAACGAATCGAATAGAAGCCCATCTCAACCTCCTCTAAACATTATTCTGTGTATGCATCTGAAACAGAGCCCTCATACTTTATCAGACTTTGGAACTGATACTCGCGGTGTGTGCTCCTCCATGTTTTATCATAGTTGACCTCAACCCGGTGGCTATCTGATGGTACAACTTGAGGGAAATATTCTATTATATCCTAACCAAGATGTGGACCTAGATCCATAACTGTAAAATAAAAAACAGTTATAGATCCTAAACGTGGAATATTGGAAACACATCATTAATTAATTGTTTAATTGTTTCCTTTTATTCATTTTTTGTTAACCTATATCTTTGTCTACCCATTCAAACACATGCACAAAGAAGAATGATGCATGATCCTTTTCTAGGTCTCTACCATATAACTAGTATCACCTTGTTTAGTAGCCATTGTAATATTAAAGGTATGTACATCGGATCATAGGGGGACCTAAATGCCTATGTCATAGCCAATCAATAGTGTTTACATCACTTGCTAAACATGAATGTCACTATTAACCTACCAACCCATGAAACCTCACCTGTTCCTAACTCCAAACTCCATCTTATCTATCAACTTCCCTCTAATACCACTCTCTCATGGGCCCTCTCCACAAAGTGTACCCCTCCTGGGATGTAACTGTGAGAAGGGAGATAATCCCCCCGAGTCCCACCTTCAGTTGGCCCTGGGCTGGTGACTAGCACCGAGGGTATAGAAAAGACACAAATGATAGGAATTACACTCTAAAAGAACACATACAGAAGAGACAGATATGATAGACACCAACCAACTTCAAATCATCCAGTATGATAATAGAAATCCCAAGTACACATTTGTAATTTCATGAAAAACTACTACAATAAAATGGGGAAAAACTGCATGTATCCAAAAGAAAGTAAAACATCAGCAACCACAAGCTCGAACAGTTCTTGTAACCACATGCTAGTAGTAACTAGCATGATCCTAAACTTGATCCATGTGACCTGAAAAGAAGTTTATATATTCATAGGGTGAGTATAATAGTATACTAAGTATGATCATCCCCGAAGCCTCTCGTGAAAAAGTAAAGAAGGCATTCTAAAGCATAGTGAACAACAAGTGAAACTAACTCTTCACCTAAATAGGTATACTATGTTCCCAGCCTCACCATGGATACTCTCACCATGTAATGAATACAACAGTATATAACAAAATAAATAATATCACTGTACCCCCATACTACTTATCCATTGGTTTTCCCCTTTGTCCTGATGTCGCACGTCCTAACCATATTTTTCCAAAAAGGATATCCACCAGACGCTTGGGCCAAGCACCACAACATGCACCTCGTGCAAAAAAACAACCACGCCCACATAAGAAAAGTAACTAGGTAGTTTCTATGAGACACCAAAGCTCACATAACATGTATCATACATCAGGTATTATAACTCAAGACATTACATCCCATACTCTGAGTAAGGATCCTCAATCTATCACTGCCTATACACATTACACATATAATAGTCCATAGAAAACCATACCCAGAATATATATGTGTGAATAACAACAATCCATTATAGCCCTCTACACAGATATATGGGAAAAAATATCCAATTTGACTACCAGCACAAGTAACTACCAAGAGAATAGAGTGGGGCCAAAGGGAGTAGTTGGCCATGCATCCTCCCACTAGAATGTTGGGGAAAACACCCCTAGGGATCAAAATATCTGGGGTGGAAGGTTCCCTTAATGACAGGGTGAAGTAGAAAATAGAAACACAAATAGTACATAATATACTATAGCTCACATCCACACTATGGGCATAACCATGTCTTAGACTCAACTACATATAACGTCTCTCAGACTCTGGGCTGATACAACTAAGACTAGGTATCCTATAACAACAAAACCACATAAAGTACTTAAATACATTACTTCATTCCCTTGTTATCAGTTTCACTTTATGATAATTAATTCTTTAAACAATAAATAACAAATAACTATTCCACATTAAATTTCATTAGCATCATACCCTAAGTAGACTGTTCCTTTAAATCACAACATCAGCATTGTGCCCCAACAAGCTCCAAACTCCATGGGTTAACATCATTTATTCAATTATTTATTTACAGCATTACATTCCCATATTCATAGGCATTCTTAAAAAGTATTATTCTTAAACATAAGGGGCTCAACACGATGTGTAGATGAACTACTCGTCGAGTCTTTGCTGCAAATAGGAAGAGCGTAGAACCATACTCCCTTAAGAAGCTAAACATGGAAAGAACATGGAATACCCTACGCATCTTCAACCCTTTTAGAAGAAGGGTAAGCAAGAGCAGCTACCTTAAGCAGTGGGGAAAGTAAAGTAGATAAACAACCAAGAATAATCAGCATAAAACCAAACATTCACATCGAATTCATTTTACCATCCCTGGTGTCCTCCCTAATTCCCACTAGCATAACCTGATGCATCTTTCCATCTTGGATTCAACTTCTCCAAAAACCAGTTGGCATCAATGCCTCCACATATCACAATAGTCATCCAGGCTCACAGCATAACACAAGCAGCAGGAAAACAACAATCATATCAGTTGGGATCATAACCCTCGATCAAGCAAGAGGGAAACTTAGAACACTACAAGGGATTATAAAAATAATCAGTTATTTAATACATCTTGAATTAACATATTTACTATTAATAGTTTCTATATTCGAGAAACCTAAAGAGTATGATATCAAAAATAAATTTAACATGCTTAGTTCACCAATTTGACTAAAATCAAAAAATACAACAATAAGAACCAAATTCATTTACATGCCTCTTTATCTTTATCCAAACAATTATCAACAAATTCCAGTTTACATTCTTTACCAATTACCATCAAGAACGAATATAAAAATGAAGATAACATAGACATCACACTATCTAGAAAAAACAAGACGCAATACCATACAATTGATATCAATTTAGTTATCCGGTTCAAATATTTATTATGTCAATTAAATTGTGATCTAGTAGATAAAACATGCTAACTCAACACTTTCGCATAAAAATAAATGAGAAGAAAGAAATCCCTTACCATATATATGGTATTAAGGATATTTATACGAAAATGATCCACACAACATATCAAAATCGCCACCTCCCATGACAACCGCATCCACCTGAGGATGTCGCTGCACGGCCCCACCAACTGAAACCCGACAAACTCAATTAGAAACATGGAGATCCCTTGCCATAATATGGAAAGGAGAAACAAAATAAGGTGATCCAAAAAGAAAAATGATAAATCATACCTTATATCGATGATTTATGGATACTACTTGGTTGCACCCAAACAGGGGGTGCACTTGCAGAAAGAAGAACGTTGAGGGAAACCAATCCACTGGGAAACGTTTAATCTCATGATTCCAATAGAAAAGAAGGAAATGATCGAGTGTATCACACCAGAGAACAATGAGAAAAAACAAGGGAGGAATATATTATGTCCCATTATAAGATTTAATGGAGTAAGAGTTTAAGATATAGTGGATGTTCCATTAAAATCGGATCGCATTAAACCTCGTGGATTGACCAAGTAAATGCAACTCGGGCCTTAGGAAAATTAATATAAGAGTTATGGGATTTGATTCGGCCTTAAATCCCTTAAAACAAGGTGATAAATGAGTTTTATGTCAAAAAAGGTTAAATTGGTGAAACTGAAAAGATCTGAAAATTTGGCAATGGAAATATGAAACAGTTCTAAAAACATTGTTCATATGCTTTCACACAGTTTATGACACACCATTTCTAACTCAACATTTATGTCTCACCATTTGTTTCTCACCATTTCTGACTCACTGTTTCTATCACCCCATTTCTATCACACCATTTTGGTCTCACCGTTTCTGACTCACCATTTTAATCTCACTGTTTCTATGAGACCGTTTCTAACTCACCGTTTTTGTGTCACTATTTCTATCTCACCATTTCTGTCCCACCGTTTCTAAGTCAGAAATTTTGTCTCATAGTTCTTGTCTCACCATTTATGTCCCATCGTTTCAATATCACTGTTTCTGACTCATCATTTTAATCTCACTGTTTCGGTCTCACCATTTCTATCTCACTATTTCTGACTCACCGTTTCTGTCTCACCATTTCTGAATCACTGTGACATTCTTCATAATACTAGAATCACTCTTAAAATAACTTGAAATTGTCCATTTGTTGGGGATGAGTCACCTTGACTTCCCAAGACACCTCAAACACCAGATTTTAGAAAAGGGATAGACCAGAGAGGTCCGGGCCATTACAATTAGAAACATTTAATTCAGTAATGAATACAAAATTAAATTAATATTCATTTTCCCATGAATCCCCCAATCCATAATGAAGAACAAACAAGAATAATTCATGTACGACTCTATGTTCTCTACATTTGAATCCACATTATCTCACTTAAGGTGTGCAATAATATTAAAAAAAGTATCTAAAAATAGGTATTTTATCGATAATTAATCTCCATATGTATATATATATATCACTCTCTTTTCACTATTTAGGTTCTTCACTACTAGAAATACATTATCAAATTTGAATTCATATGGATATGACATTTTATTATAAAAGGATTCAACGACGACGGTTTTTCAGCTTATCATTAGGAGTCTATATCTAACCAAGCTGCCCAATTTAATATTTTATCTCATGAAATTATTATCTTTATCTTTTAATTCTTATGAAATGTAAATTATTATTTTTCACCATATGAAGAAGGTAACATGCATTGTTGATGGAAACCCTACTTTCTTAGAACCATAATAACAATTTTTTCTCATTTTTTTTTCAAAATAACCATAAATTGATTATTTAATAATGGATATATTGACCACTATTTTCAATGAATTAATGTATTTCCAAAAATTGGATCTTTTTAGCGTCGATACTGATCTACGAAATTAACTATAAGTATTCCAACAATTCAACCCTTTTAAGAGGAGCATTTTTCACATACCCAGGATAGAGATTAAATGATCTATGAGAATTAAAAAATTGTACTCTATTGTTGTTACATGAATCTTAATAAGGGTATACATCAAAAAAATACAGTAGTCTAGGATCATCATTATGGGTTAGCTCTACCTTTTTTTACCCAGTGATTCTAATTGTTGATGGTTAATCCTTCAACCATGAAAATTAGGCCAATGAATAATATCATATACTAATTTATTAACTCGCATACTAATAGATAACAGTAATCAAGGTTGAAATAGTCTAAAGGAAAAATAACATTTAATACAAAAAAATACACCTCAATGACTTTAGAAAATTATATAATGGGGAATTTTGAAAAAATGGGATTAAATGAATGAAAAAGTTGTTGGGATTGTATAAAGATAGTTTTGTGTAATTGTAAATAAATTCAAAAAATATATGGTATATGTAAATTTGAATAATTTTTATTGATTCTGGATTTTTTTTACTACATCATGTTCAATATAAATACATCCAATGGATGAGTGGAAGTTACCAGAAAATCTAATGTAACCAATCAAATGAATTTATTTTAAGTAAAGTAATAAAAAATAACGATACAATATTAGTGAAGAAAGGAAATGGAATTTTCCACATTATGTAATTATGTTATTAGATACTATAAAAAGCTACACTATCAGCTTCTGTTAATTCTTCAAACAATGTAAAATTAATTATCAAGGTGAATGAAAATTATAAAATAGAATAAAAGTATCACACTTCCATTCCCTTAATTATACATAGAATAATATTTTAATTTATTGGTGAAGTATGTGTGGATAATCACTATAAAAAACATTTAATAATAAAGTTACATCAAATTATAGTTAGAGATATTTAATGAAATTAGTATAAAAGAATTTGAAAAAAGTGGAATGTAGAAAATTATGTAAATAAATCAAATATAAATAGTTAAAATGTTCACAAAATTATATTCTCAACTCCATTGAAAAGATAATTAAATATGGTAACACTAACAGAATCTTTTTTCAATAGATTCTTCAAGAAATAGATAGATAAAATAATTTGGGAGAATGAAATAAGGGAGATTCTCCAATAAAATCTCTTATTTATATAGATGTAGATATTTTGTTGTCTACTCTCAAATATTGCCTAATGACTTTAGTCTAGTCCACCTTATGGTCCCATTGTTTGAATGAATCATAAAATATTAACCAAAAAGTTATCTTTTTATATAAACTTATACATTGAATTAATTCAACTAAAATTTATTGTTAAATTCATCTTTGGTCTATTTTGTACATTACACGTGTGTCTATTCTTCTTCAATTTTCATAATTTCAAAAGTCATTATGATAGTCATAGGTAAAACCATGAAGCTCTAACTACCCCAAATTTTAAGACAAGATAAATAATTAATTAACCATTTCCATCTCCTCTGTAATTACCCAATCTTCTAAAATTTGAGCAGGAATATAAAATAAACTAGGTAGAAACACAACCCACTACTCTAATATGATGTTGAGTCCAAAAGTATATACTGAAATTACTAAACTATGATAACCAATTAATCTAATTTATCCTCAATACATTCTCAATATCTTCAATGTTTATATTTAATCCTTCCAAGATTCATCAATAACATGACATCTATTTTTACTATGAATTAGTGATTGAGTCACATGATCTATTCAGTCTGATTGAATAATTTTATCATGATTCAAATCCATATTCTCAACTTCATCGATATATTTTGCTTTCCAAAAAAGGGTTGAAATCTAGTTTCATCACTATGGATCAGTTTCTATCAATATTATCTATTAATTAGTTGGGCTAGGATTGATTCACCTTGATCCATAAAACTAAAACATCAATCATTCTTACACTAAACATTAACTAGAACTCATAAACTGAAATCCCATTTGTCTCAATGAACTGAAGCTCGTGAGATGATTGCGTCACCTCTAATGTTATTAAAATTGAAGCCAACATATCACAAGTATATAGTTTCTCACATGGTTGAACATTTCTACATATTCATATCTATATATTTTGGGATCACAATGACTCATTCCATTAATTCACATCAAATATATAAACAAATAATAACCATAAATCAAAAAAATATTTAATCCCAAGTTGAAAATGGTTAGAAATTCATCTTATAATATATCTACATTCATCACAAACTTCACCCAAATCTAATTTAATAATATCGTTCATGATTAATATATTTTATTTTATAGAAAAATAACAAAAATCCCTGCTTCCAACACCTAATCATTCTCAATAAATTCCATTGATCAATAGTTTTTCTAATTTAATGTTGTACTAAGACAGTATAGGTTTATTAAGGACTCATTAATATCTCTCTCCTCAATTCATTATAGGGTTAAATTTATTGATCTGTGAATTCATAAATCTTGTCATTGCTTGAATTCTATTTGAATAAATACTTCGTAGATAAATGATCATTAAGATTTGGTCTTGGTTATATTTCTTTATTCATCTTCTGGAAATTGATGGCGTTCAACATCATTTTAGGCATATATGGTCTTCTTGAGTAGGAAAATTCTCACAGATGTGTCATCTGTATCTGAGCTCCCATGATTGAGTACAATGAATATGATCTCTGTACATTCTCATAAATAAAAGCTATCATTAATATTAAAAAATATATTGAAGGGTTGGTTGGTCATTTTGAACCAGAAAAAATGTTTTTGAAACACCGCTATCTGTATGGAAATAAATAAATCCTCTTTAAAGTTTTTGAATTGACGATTATAAACATCCCATTTTCATCCAAATAAATAATGACAAAATAACATTACAAATATTAATATGGACCCTCAAAGAAATTCACATCATCTTTATATAGATGGAATTTTATCATTACACATATAATAAAATTCATCCATATAATAATTTTTAGACCATCCTTATGAAATTCAATAATAACTGATGAAATAGTAAGAATATGTATTCAAAATTTTAAATATCATTAAATATGAAACACAATAAAATTATATATTTCAACAAAAATAATTATAACTATTTTATACCAATTTAATGATGATAGGAACCATAGAAGAATAATATTTTAATTATATTCCCCAAACAATTTAATGATTTTATATAATAAAAATTCAATTAATGTTTCATTTAAAACAATTGAAATGTAGATTGAGAGAACATTGAAAATAAATAATAGAACATTAAAATAATAATGCACTAAAATCATGATTATTAAACAATTATTCAAGGAATTGTAATTTCACTACACAATGAGAAAGATGGAAATATTCCCAATTAAAACAAATTTTAACATCCAAATTGATATAATTTCATAGAAATCTAGTTCCAACCCTAGAAAATAATATATCCATGTCAAATTCTACCAGACACAAGAAATATATCCTTCCCATGAAATTTATACATCAAATTTAGTGGAACCCAATTAATATAAAAAATTAATGCTTTGGAATTATGAGAGTGAAGTAATTTTGAATTTTTCCCCATGGTCTCTCTCATGTATTTCTGGAATATTTATCTTCTAAAATTAATTTTTTAGAATCTTTTTTTTAATTTTTCATTAAAATTGTTCAATTTTTTTAAAACATCATGAAAATATATAGTTGGAACATTGTATTCGATAACGTATATAACACGCAACACCTTGAACATAAGGGAATATAATATCCCCAGAATTTATAATATAACTTAAATCTGTAAAAAAATTAATATAATTTATAAAATCCAATGAACTCAAAACTCATTTATCAATCATCTCATGCAATTCTGAGTTTCTTCAATAGATGGCATTACACGTAAAATATTGTTATATAATTTAATTAGATTATCAAGGTCATTAAATTAGTGTTAATTTATAGGATTAAATAACTAATTAAAAATAAATTGTTTTAAAAAATATATAATAAATTCTTCAGTTACTAATTAATTATAAATGAATACAAGAACTAATTGAATATAACAGGAATGTTTTTGCAGAAAACAATTTTTATGCTCAGAAAGATGTTTCATCATAAAAGATTAAATTATGTAAAATTACAGAATTATATTATTTAAATATTTATACTCTATATATTATATCAAAACATTCTTATAATCATCCAATTTTTCTATAGGAATAACATGATAAAACACAATATTACACATATAATCTAATATTTTTATAATGCCACTCTTAAAACCCTATAATAAAGATTATACATTAATTAAAATTTTGTGTCTTTTATAGATAATATATGTCAAAATAAAAAAATATTTTAACGTGAAACTTGACTATTATTTTAGGGAATGTTTTTGGCATTTTTTATGAAATTTCATTTTTAATGAATAATGAAAAATAATGAATTCTAATTAAAAACTGATTTCTATCTCCTTTATTTATAATGTGAAATTATAATATTAATTGGATTAAATGTTTAAATAGAATATTTTTTTAAAAATTAATACAATTTATTTCATTTGAATAAATTTCACATTGATGTTGGATATAAAAACCTTGCATTCTTTGGAATGTATTTACATAAAAAACTTACTCTTTTGGATCGTATGTGGGATTATATTTAAATTAATTTCAAAAACATCTGTGAATAAAATTGAAAAAAATGGATTCCATATTTTGAATAAGAATAAATAATATGGTCTAATAATTTTATCATGTTTTTTTGACCAAATATATTAGTGAAATTAATTAAAATTTATTAAAGTGATTAAGAAATAACAATTATCATAAAAATTTATTAAACCATAATATTAAAGGCTCAAATGAGATAAAACTGGTCTAAAATCCATTGTATGGCCATATTTCTACCATATAATCCATAATATCTAATTTTTTCACTATTGTATCCTCTTGAAATAATAAAATCGTAGGTGTAATTCCCTTTCCAATAATTTATAAGAGTGTGAGTCCTCCTCCACTATAAAATAGAACTCATGCATCCCACTTTCTAAATCATATCAATAGACATTGGATGATTTATATCTACCCAAATAGTGCCTAAAATTCATAAACTAATCATATAATACTCAACTTTGGAAAAATTCTATTCATACAATCTCTTTAGTGTAAACCAAAAAGAGTTACCTGAATAAGAGATAATATTTTTTTTGCAAACTCATGAGTTTCATTTCCATTTTATACCACATAAAAAATTATTTTTCCATGATTAAATAATCACAAAATCATGATTAATAATCTTAGAAATTTTTATATTAATGTTTCAACCTATACTTACACACAGTCTTATAGAATGGGTAATAAACTCACTATTTATCGAGATGATGAACAACCCCATCATGAAACAACATGATTAATTTTTCCATTAACACATATCATAGTAGGGAATTAGGATTAAAAATCTATTAATATATGATATATATAGTATTTAAAATTTATGTATTCTTCTTTATGTAATTTATAACACATAACATTATTCTCTCCATTTTTTGTAAATACGATAACATCATTTGTGGACATGTGGAATACTAAATCTCAAAGCGATATGACTAATTCCCACTATAAATGGAATATAGAAACTATAGTTTTAATAAAACTATGTAATATATATTACATATATATATATGACACTAGAATAATAGTATACATATATATTATTTACTTCTCATTATTTTAATATGAAAAAAATGACAGTAGAGTTCATGCATACATACGACCAAACATCTCTATGGATAGTGTATTTTATTTCATATATCCACATATTATGTATTTCTCTAAATAAATATATATTTAATATATATATTTTTTATTTATATCATTTCTTACATTTTAAATATGATGAATCCATGACCTGAACAAAATGTAACATGTTAAAACATACTCCAGAAACAAGCCATTAAACACCAAAAATAGTGAAAATAATGAATGATTGTTAACAATGATGTAATAAGATATTATAAGAAGATAATATCTGATTTTATAAATATGATTATAGTTCTGGTATTACTTATTGATGTCTTTAAAATAATTATACAGTTTATTAATGGATTTCCACCCAAAAATGATATGCAAGGATAGGTATTTTGTCTCAATTTACATTCCATTGAGATTTATTTGTTGTTAAGAACCTAGTTTATTTAATATGGTGTATATAACACCGATAAAAATATTTTATCATGAATATAATTATTAAAATTATTTTATATGTTTCATTTAATGTTATTCCTTCATGGATATTATGAATCAAATGTTTTACAGTTGTATGAGAAACCTTGGAATGTTTAAATAATATTCTCTCGAGGAACATTTTTAATGATTATATATTCCAACTACCTTAATTTTGTCATTATTAACTTTCTCTTGAAACATAAAATTTATTATTTTGAAAAACAATTAATTTATATGGTGTACATAAATCCTATTTTTCATATAATATCCTCATTCATTCATTCTTTATAAATGTTTGAGTTTCAATTTGTAATATTTCATCTATGTGGATTCGAGTTAAAAGTTACCAAGTCGAAAAAGTATTCATAACACAATTTATTTTCCATGGTTTATATTAATTACCAATTCTCATTAATATTATAAGACTATATATATAACTACTTTGAATATTTATGGATTTATTCTAACTTCTATAAATGTATTTATATTTGATACACCTAATCCACCACCTGATTGATTCTCACACAAACATTACAAATTTTTCAAGGGTTTACTTCATATTATAATTTATTCATGATTGTTTATTGTTGAAATTTACATTAGAGTAAATCATTTTATCATTTTTTTAATAAACCCATTAATTTTATTTTCTTCTGTTTATTCATGACATTTTTTCAAGTAATAATATAATTGTTCCACTTTTTGGTACTCCAAATGTTCTATAATATGTTTTTACAAAAACTAGACATCATTTCTATAATTAGTTAGATAACTTATTTTATTATAATTTTTTTTTTCAAAATTTATTTCAAAATAATGTTTAACCAATCCAAAATGATTTATTAAATACATTTTTATCCTTTTTATCCTTTACAAATGTTTTCAGTGGAATACTCATGTCACTTTATGAACAATGAATTTTTCTATTCTTTCTTCCATGAAAATGGAACATTCATTTTTCTTCATACAAAATGTATGAATAAACCGTCCATAATTTATTTGAGTTATATTTTTCATGATTAAAAGTTTAATTAAAAAAAAATTCAAAATTTATTTTACAAGAAACGGTTTATCAAACAGTTATTTAAAACAAAATGAAATTTTCTTCAAGAATGTTGATAAATGATGTTTTTATAGTACTTTTATTCACTATTTACAATATAACTATATCATTACTCCTATGGGGACACATTATATTAATAAAATCCTAATTTATAATATATATGTTTTTTGATTTATTTCTCCATGGCTATTTTTGACATTTGCTTTGTTGATTCCTTGGTTAGTCCCCATGAAATAATAAATTTCTTATGATCATTGAAAACTGATTTTTGACTTATTATTTATATAATTTTAAATAGATAAGATTATTTAATGAACATTACACCTTTTTCATGTGGTGTTTACTTTAAATATTATCTTTTTATTTAGGGAAATATTTATAAATATGTACCTTCTATTTAATACGTATATTTGATATGGCATGTTATTTATTTTGATTATTTTATATAATGAATGCTCGGGATTAGAAATTATTGGTGGGGTTCTAACTTTATGTAGCCCATCAATGAATATTTGGGGTCTCAGGAGACAAATTTTATTGGCAATTAAATGGGGTTCTACATGTAGTTTGAAACCATGTTGTGTAAGGTCTTGAATATAAGGGTTATCTTGTGCCTCAAACATTACATCCAATAATTAATAATTTCACTATATTTTTATTATTTTTTATTAAACTATGATACTTTTAAATGAAATATTTATAAATACATTTCATTTTTAGTTCATTGAATAAATGGCATGTATTTGAGTTTCTTGACATTCCATATTAATTTTTCATTATCTAGTTATTTAAATATTATGTTTTTTCAATTATTACTTTGGAATATTCTTTATAAATTCAATTTAATGCTTATATAGAATGTGTGTTTAGTTATTAAATATCCATATTGATTATTCTTATTGATTCATTATTTTTTCTCATATACATTACCCTTATTGGGAATTTCATCTCACACATATTTTCCTCCATTCCCCATGAATCGAAGAATCATACTATGAATGATATATATGTATATAATATATAGAATAATTTTATCCTAGAAGGAAAAAATATGTTGTAATTAGTGTATTAATTAATAATTAATTACTCAAGTATGTATCTAGTTTACCAGGATAGCTAAACTCATTAGTCATACTGGATCTGATTCCTTTTAATCATGCCAATGTAATAGTAGTAAACACCAGCTATAAGATTTATAGTGTTGGGGTGATACCATCGATATAAATGGATGTTTAGTAGATACATTTTAAACTAGATTTATGAAAAATTAAATTAGATAACATATCCCTAAGATATAATTTGAGGATAATTATAGAATAACCTAAAAAAGTTTGTTAAGGTATATATTATTTGGGTATTCCACAAAATACCTCACCATTTATATTCTGGAAATGGACGTGGTTCCAAAAAAAATGTAACATGTAGTAAAAAATTTGACAATGTGAAATGGACATGACCCACTATAACCTAAAACATCAAAAAAAGACCTTATTGTGCCCCCAGATTGGACATCCTGAGGGATATTCATAGGATAATTAAGATTTTCATAACAATCCATTTTGAAGGATTTTCATAATGAATGAACTAAGTTAAACCTAATGAGTTATTGATTTAAAATAATGTGAGATAATTTAGAAATCATTTAAATGATATTTTAGATATACCCTATAAAAATGATTGACATATGTGGAAAATAAATTGACAATGTAACATGTATTGCAGTTTTATTTGAAAAAGTTGGATAATTAATGATTGGATTTCAAGGATGTACGTTGTATTTTTTTTCGATGTTATATTAATATGGTCTTAGAAAATGTTAAAATTTATGCCATGTGATAACCCATAATAATCAGAAAGGTCATCGGTATTGAACCCCTGACTGAAAGACAATAAGGGTTTCGTGAGAACCATAGATATATACAATGTACTAGTGAATATTTCATTATTTTTAGTCCAAAAATTTATGAAGAAATCATAAATATGAATTAGTTTAGTTTCTTTCAGGTTTGAAGACTAATCTATGAACCATATTGGCATCAGAGAATAGTTAGAGACAAATATAATTACTTTCATTATAATCTTCTAGAAGAAAATTTCACAACCTAATAAAGAGTGTTCATTATAGGATTTCCATTTCATAGAGTATGTGATGAATTTAAATATTCCAAAAGTATAACCAAAAGATTGAATTTTTCATTTAAAAATCCAATTTTTTAAATAAATTATATTTCCTTATATTCTTCTAAAGTAAAATAATTACTCAATATTAGAAAGATAAAAGAAAATGTTGTAATAATACCTAAATTTTTGTTGCATTGATGTTATTTTAAATTAGTGTAGATTTATGGTTTTGAGGCTCCAAAAATTATATTGATTATTCACTTATTATTTATTGATGACCTTAATAACTCTATAAAAATATGTACTATTTTCCTCCATGGGTGTATATCTAACTTCGATTAATATTCTCAAACACAGCGACCTAGTTACACTAATGTAGAAAACATTTTTATGGCTGTTGTGTTTATGTTTTTACATCTGTTTTTTGTTGACATTATTACAGAAGATGTTTTAAATATTCTTTTTTTACATCAGTTATTTTAAAACCGACATAAAAAAATTTGAATCATTTTTTACATCGGTTACTCAAAAACATACGGGGAAAACACTTTGGAGTCATGATGTATTACATAGGTTATTAAAAAACCGGCGTTTTATATACTTTATCACGTCAGTTATTATATAACTGACTTCCGAAATCATGAATCTGAAGCATTTATCATGTCATTTATGAAATTATCCAAATTGATAAAGCAGTCTGCCTAGAAGTTTTCCTCATTGGATAAATAATAACCGATGTGACAGTATATATACTACATCGGTAATAAAATTACCAACGTAAAAAAATTGTCGCTTCCATTTATTACATTGGTTACGAAATAACCGACATTAAAATTCATTGCGGTGCATTTTTTTACGTCCTTTATAAAATTACTGACGTAATTTTTTTTTAAAATTTAAATGTTCAACCATAATAATTCCTATCCAGAAGAATACCTAAAACATAATAGAAACAAACCAAAGCCCCCCAACCCACCTGGATCGACCCCCCTCCCCTAGAAACTGCCACCCCACTGGACACCACCCACACCCCTGAATTTCTCCCACCCTCCTAGAAAACCACCCACAACCCTTGAAACCCCCCCCCCAAACTATGATCAGCCAAAATAATACCTGAAATAGAACAAAAAATAGACCAAAAGCCCCCCACCCCACCTGGACAGACCCACCCACCACTAGAAACCCCCACCCCACAGGACCCCCCTCCCACACCCCTGGGCTTCCCCCACCCTCCTAGACAGACCTCCATACCCTTGGACACCCCCACAACTATGCCCACCCAAATGAATACCTAAAAAATAATAAAAACAAACCAAAACCCCCAGCCCACCTGGACAGCCCCCCTGGAAACCCCCACCCAACTGGACACCCCCACACCCATGGACTGCCCCCCCACCCACCTTCCTAGATAACCCCACACCCCTGGACACCCCCACAACTATGCCCAGCCAAAATAATACCTGAAACAGAACAAAAATAGACCACCCCCCCCCAACACACACTGGACAGCCCTCCCCCACCCCCTGGATAGCCCTCCCACACCCCTGGAAACCCACACCCCACCAAATATCCTTCCCATAACCCTAGACACCCCTCCCTCCTGGACAGCCCCCACCCCCCAAGACAGCCCACCCAGCCTCCTCGACACCCCCACCCCAATAGACAACCTGGACACCCCACACCCATGCACACCCCTCTCACACCCCTAAAAAACCACCACACCACTGGAAACCCCCTGGATGACCCCCCACCCTCATGGACACCCTAGAAACCCCTACACCTCCACCCCAATGGACCACCCTCACACACCACTAGAAACACCCCCACCCCACTAGGCATCCCTCCCCACAACCCTGGACAGCCCTCCCACAGACACACAAATGGACACCCCCTGGACTTCCCAGCACCCTCCTAGACACCCATTAGACAGCCCTCCCCCAGCCCCTGAACAGCCCTCCCACAACCCTGGAAACCCCCCACCACACTAAATAGCCTTCCCACAACCCTGGACAACCCCCACCATCATGGATATCCCCCACCACCTGGACATCCCTCCCCCCCTCCTAGGCACCCTCATCCCCACGGATACCCCCCACACCCCTGGACACCCCATGTTCTGCCTCTCAACCTCATGGACACCTTGGACACCCCACCCCACTGGATAGCCCTCACACACCCCTAGAAAGCCACCACCTCACTGGATAGCACTCACACACCCATGGAATGTCCCCACCCCCACTAGACATCCCTCCTCACACCCCTGTACATCCCTACCACACCCCTAGAAACCGCCCACCACACCCCTGGACAACCCTCCCACTCTCTTGGACACCCCCACTGGACAGCCCTCCCAAACCCCTAGAAACCCCCTCCCCCCACTATACAGCCTTCCCACAACCCTAGACACCCCACCCTTGTGGACAGCCCCCACCCCCTGGACAACCCTCACACCTCTTGGACCCCCCCGCCCCTATGGACACCCTCGACCCCCCCCCCACACACTAACACCCCTAGACACCCCTCTCACACCCCTAGACACACCACATCACTAGACACCCCATGGACTTCCCCATCTTCTTGGACACCCCCACCCCCTGGACAGCCCTCCCACAACTAAAGAAATCCCCCTAACCCCATTGGGCACACCCCAGACCCATGGACAACCCCTAGATTTCCCTCCCAACCTCCTGTACACCCCTCCCCCACCAAACTATACATCCCTCCCACACACCTAGAAACCCCCCACCCTAATGGACACCTCCCCACACCCATGGAAACCCTCACCCCCAGAAAATAATCTATACAAGAAAAATAATCAAAACTAGACCAAAAAAAGAAGTAGCGCAAAAGTAAACTATCACATATATAACATTCATAACTTACAATGTCCAAAAAAACCCTAAATCCAACCTAAAAGACAACCAAATACACAATTTTAATGAAAACATTCCAAATTAAATTTAAAACTAAAAAAAACTAAAATCCAATAAAACCTGTAAAATAATTTGACCATTACACATGTATGTTTTTGACCTCTTGAGCACTATAGGGTTGAGGGTCATCAAATAGCTACAAATTAAAAGGATAGTAGTTAACATGTGTAATGGATAAATAAAATGAAATATTAGATCAAACATTAAAATGAAATCATACAATGTAAATGTTTAAAAGAAAATTTTTCCATGTCAATGTTCACAAGTGTTCCTGTTTTAATTATTTAATACATAAATATTAACATATAATTTCCATATTTGACGAAACCTTGTTGTTCATGACAATTCTGTTTCAATGTGTATAAATTAAAAATATAATGTTTATGTAATACATCAATAAGTAAAAAATTTAAATGTATATTTACTTTTAGTTCTACATATTTGATCTTGGCACTCCTTTTCATTGTGTATTTTCGAAAGTAGACCAATCCACTTTTAAAATATAACACAAATAAAATAAATTTATAATTCTTTATAATATATATAACTGTTAATAAATTGAAACACACTTTTCCAAAATATTATTAAAACATTTCGGCACATCGCCATGAAAAGACCATATTCAATAATCTGTATTTCTCCCTTGGGAAAAAACACCTAATATCTAATGATCACAGATAAAAGATAATTTAAGGTTAGTGGTTTTGTATGTTAAAAGATAATGATCACTTTTCCATATATATTTTTCATACCTATTATGAAAAATCATCATCCAATACTATGTGATTATATTTTCTTCAAATCATTCTACAATATAAAGCATTCGTTGTTCTTCATCCAATGCATGTTCTTTAGGGGAAATAAAATGTGGTTCCATGAATCCATATACATCTTTCCACTAATTCTACTCACACATGTTATAAAGATACCTAAAACAAAACAAACATAAGTATACATTTTTAATAAATATAACCCAGGGAAAAGTTGTTAAGACTTACATGGAATGAATTTACAACACATTTATTCCCAACTTATCACCTGTAATAAGCTCCATGATATCAATTTTCACAATCCCAATAGTTATTGCACGTCCAAAAACATGAGCTTCTATTAGAATCTCATAATGATTCCCCAAAAAATTTTAATATCTTGACAATCTGTCAAGACTACGAGAATCTGTATCTAATGTAATAGTCATTTGTCGTTTTTTTTGTCTATACAGTATTTCTATAACTTTGAAGTATTCCTATAAAAATAAATAGAAAAATATTTTGGTTTTAAAATGTTAAAACAACTTTAACAAAAAAATAGAAGATATAACAAACATACCTCTTTAGAAACGATTCTTAGAAGACTAGATGGACAAATTAAAAAAATGGATGATACTATGTCCAAATTGCATCACCTCATCTATAGGTAATAGTACTAAAGCTGATCAATCTATAATATCTTGTACAATAACCCTATGATTATATACCCATAATTTTTGATGATGAACTGTATCTTCTATACAATATACCATCCCATATGAAACTATATGATGGCAATGATCATCAACATACAACTCGCAATAATTTGGAATCTATGGCAGAGGATTATAATAAGAAATGGGTTTTGCAGTGTGATGTAGGGGAGGGGGAGCTACTGGCGGAGGTGGGGGACAGATAATGGGGTCTATAGGGGGAGGTGGATGAATGGGATATCCAGTATGAAATTTTCTTTTCATGTATGAAAACATAGGCTGTTCTGACAGTCTAATCTTTTCCCCCGTTGTTGCATTAATATTTTGATCTTCAGCCTACAAGGATTCTATTTTTTCTTATAAGAACCCTAAATGCATGAAGTAGAAGAATGTGGATAAACTCTTCTTACTGATACACCCGTCGGATATCCTCGTACATGACCAGGATGTTCAGGCTTTCCCAATGTTGCAGATAAAATATCATGGCTCCCATTAGTTGTAAATTCCCCTCAAGGAGCTTTGATCCTCAATAGAATCCTATATTACTTAGTTGAAAATTTCTATAATGATTCAAATTATATGAATAATATAGTTAACTTAAATAAATAAAATAAATATCTTTCAATCTTCTCAGATATGATTCTCGAATAGTTCAAAAGATATTCCCCCTTTTTTCCCATCCGACCACTCTTCCATTATTCATGTCTAGATGGAGGGGTGGGGGGAAACCTCTCCTTACCTTGAAGACTCAGCTCTCAAGTTTTGTGATTTTTTCACCATCATTTGTTCTTCCAATAATGTATACCATCCCCTAGATAAACTACGAGGGTATACATTTTTAGATTGGATCATCTGATGAGAATTCCTTGTTATTTGTAAATTCAAAATATGAAATCATTAATAGAAGACTAATAAGATAATTTATATAATAAAGCTTATAAAATATTACATTTCCATTACCAAAAATTAATGTTTTCTTATATATTCAACAAACTTCATCCATGTGTCTTCATCTAAGAAATGATTTATATGACATGGATTGTCATGACTCCTATGACCAAAAATCAAATCAAATATGAGGGTGGATTTGAAATATATCCATCTCATAGCATCCATCAATAACCATTTCTTCCTGACATCTCTAGTTTCATGAATATCAAATGTCAACTGATAAAAAAGACGTAAAACATACTATACTAGAAACATTTAATGAATAGGAACACAATAACAAAATAACGTACAAAAATTGGCTCCCATAACTAATCTATTTTCACTTTGTCCAAAATTCTCCAATAAACATAAAAAAGTATTAAATTTCTCTTACCCTGAGTTTATACAAATATATTAAAATATTTTTCATTTGGGCCTCTAGGAATATAATTATCATCAAACTCAATGAGTATCCTCTGGTCTTGTGTACGGGCAAGTGATAATCTTGGTAAATGTGTGCACCCATGTTTACCAACACTGGAACTCTTTGTCGTTATGGGAGAAGATGAGAAAGATTGGGTAAAATCAATAGAAGCATGTGAATGTTCCACCCCAAGGGTATGATCACTATGCTCATCTAAAAAATCATGTATTTGATGAACTTTTTGATCTATCATTATCCTTCAAATAAAAAAAACTATCATTAGTTCACAAATATACAAATTCAAATATTAAAATACTAATGTAAACAGAAAATGTAAAATTGAACTAAGATAAGTAATATTAAACATGGTTAATATGGTAAGCATGTTAAATAATGTTAAAGATATTAAACTTGGTAAAAATGGTAGTGTAATTGTCATTCAATAAAATTGATAAATATATAAATTAATTAAAGTTAAACTATGTTAAAAAATGGTAAACTATGGTAAACACGGTAAACTACACTATAAAAAATTAAAATAAACAAAAACATATACTTATTTGTTTTAATACACGTTTTAATAAATAAAACATTATTATATCTAACATTTTACGAAAATAATAAATGTACAAAAGATATAAACATATGTTACCTTTAATATTAGAAATTTACAAATGGATTGTTTTCCCAAATTATTTCATCATGATCATTCCTTATGGCACAAACTATGTCTTCAACATGCTCATCATTATTTTTTACTAATCCTTCCATCGATGTAGGGATCTCATAAAAATAAGAATCATCATAAAGTTGATCATCACCAACATATTGTTTTTTCCATTGGAAAACAACAGACCGCTGCATATCTCATTGATCAAATTCATAGAAATTTTATTTTTCTTGTGTTGACATTATAAAAGAATCAGATGTGTCTTCCAATCTTTCTAGATTAACAATTGTGATTCCAAATTCATCGTTTCTAACACTATTGTTACCAATAATATATTTAAGGTTAAAAACAGGAACATTAATTTTAAATTAATCAACCTTTCATATTTCATTAATAACTCTATAATATGAACTTGATACAGAAATTGGGTTTTTGTCTTTAGAACTCGAAAAATGAATTTCATATGAGAACACCAATACACCACTATTTTGAACTACACTTTTACTGTTTTGAGATTTCATATAAAATTTAAATCCATTAATGTCATGACTGGACCATGTTATCACATTTAAACATAGACCACCTACTATACATACTAATGTCTATGATACATATGATCTACAAAGCAAGGTATTTTTAATACATGACTAAAAATGTTTTGTTGTGCTCCTTCAAAATCCACATTTCTTTCTACTTTCGATGATATTGTTTTAACTCATTAATATAAAATGTGATATATGGTTGAGCATCAGCTATGTTATTCAAGAGGTATAATTATAACTTCTTCATCTGCTCACCTGACAACGATTTAACTTTCAATCCATGAATCCCCTTTACCTAATTATTAACTCGTTCATGGAATTATGGAGCCAAACCTATGTACTCTGCCGCAACCAAGTTGCTCGTACAAAACTCCACAACCTCCTCAAAAATATACTTTTCAATAATGGAGGCTTCAGATCTATATGTATTCTTAACATACCCCTTCAATATTTTCATATACCTTTCAAAAAGGATACATCCAATGAAAATATACATGTTCACAAAAATTTATTTCTCAAACCAAATGAACCATTAAATGCACCATTACATCAAAAAAATATGGAGGAAAAGACATTTCAAATTGACAAAGTATAAAAACAGCATCATTTTCCAAAATGTTCAAAGAATTCACATCAATCATCGTATTACAAATTGAATTGAAAAAATATCACAACTTCATTATAGTCATTATGAAAAGAATTGAAAATATTCCACGCAATGCAACAGGTAGAAATTATTGCATCAAGACGTGACAATCATGAGATTTCATTCCTATCAACTTCAAATCCTTCAATGTGATTTTTTTTCATTTGAAGATTAATCTTAAGGCACTTTGATATCATGTAGACACTGAAAAAGCTAATTTTCTCCCTCTATGATAATGTATGACAAGATGGTGGGAAGAAATGTTCGTCTTCCATTAGGAGGGGGAGAAAACTCCAAACATATTTCCATTGATAGTAAGTCTAATCTTGCATTCAATCCATATTTTTTTAGTCATTTAATATCTAACATTGTTCTAACCAAACTATTAAAGATATTCTTCTCCACATGCATGACATCATTATTATGGTTATCTTCATGATATCTTCAATATGGTTGATTAAAAAATATTGACCTTTTCTTCCAAGTATGTCTATCATTACCAAATTTCTGTTTCTTTCCCAATGTCACATCAATGTTTTCCACCCTCTCAAAATGCACATCAGGTGATGATGTTTTTTGAGTAATATAAAATTCTTATGAGACATTGAATGACTTTTTTAGTCTTCTATAAGAGTGATCCACATGAAAAAAAATTGATAACCCGTGTACATTGTTTTCCTCCCATGATGCAATTAACAATATGAAGTCTATTGTTTGGAAATTAGACATGCTTTATACCCTTTAAAACTATATCCAAAAAAATTTCCATATGCTAGGAAGTCATTTATAGGGAACATAAGCACTGCATGAAGCTGAAAATATTCCATTTTATAAGAATAATACACTATAATACTATCCTCCCATAAAAGATTCAAATCACCAATCAATGGGGACAAGAAAGAATCAATATCATTTCCAGGTTTCTTCAACCAGGGATCATTATACTCAACATGAAATATTTTCACATCATACAAAATTAAATAGAGAGGTTGTAAATTACCACTAAAATAGGCCATGAACTATGTCATCTATGGAGGGTTTGGTATGGATTCATTCCATCTGTGAAGAACCCTAGACTGAGATTTCTAATTTCATTTTCAAATTTGGGATACTACTCATCAAATTCGTATCATTGTGAAATATCTTTTAGATGATGTATTTTTCCATCACATATATTCTCATCATCATGCAATCTTAACCTTTTGGAATCTTCTGAATTAGCAAATAAACTATTGGTTCTATGTCAATTTCTTATTTTACAATATCATGAATCATTTCTTCAATTCCATTAGAGGTACCATCTTGCGAATCATCATCAGATGTAGATCTGACATTCTGTCTAGTTTAACCATGAAAAATACAAGGGTTGTTACTTGGATTAAAACAATGACAAATCAGATGATCGTTGATCTATCTACTTTTCTCCTTCTTCATATTCAAACAATTCAGGTATGGGAAGAAAAAAAATGTCACTGTTTGGAAAATCTCGTTTAGAAAATTCCAAAAAGGCATCAACCCCATCCTCATATTCGTTACTCTTTCGATGATCCTTAATCCAACTTCTTATCATTATTAACCTATAACAAATATCAAAATAACACTTCTTGATAAGATAATAAAAATATATATTTATATGAAAAATATCATCATTTTAATGTAAAAACAATTTTGAAATATAAAACAAATCTATGCGTATTTGAAAAAAATATTCTTCAAATTAATTTTAAAAAGAAAATATAGTTATATATAATAGTTTTAAATTAATATTGGATCCTTTATTCTTAAGGTACCCAAAGAATACATCCTGGTGAAACTGGATACCAAATTCACCCCTATGTAAACAAGAAATATGGTGTATAAATATTATAATATATTTACATTCACTACTAAAAACTACATAGATCCCAACGATTTGAAACCATTAAGATAACCCATGAAATAGTTGGGGTACCCAACTGTTTTAGATACCGTTGGCAAGATGGTCATTGAAATATCCATATACCAACAATTCTACAAGAATGATTGGTATAGACTAACCGAAGATAAAATATTCCAACGATTTCAATGAAACTTTTGGGAAATGTATATATATATATATAAACATATATATATATATATATACATATCATGAGGGTTTCCAAGGGGGTTGGGGGCTGTCTAGGGGGGCTATCAAAGGGGGTAGGGGCTGTCTAGGGTGTCCAGGGTGTGGGGTCCTGTCCAGGGTGTGGTGGAGATATCCATGGGTATGGGCGGTGTCTAGGGTGGTGGGAGAGTGGTGTCTAGGGGGTGAGGGGGCTGCCTAAACCCCTACCACATTGGTCACCCCCACCCCCATGGACACCCCATGTACATCACCACCTCCCCGAACAACCCCCACCCCCTAAATAGCCCCCCACCCTCAGGATAGCCCCCACCCTATGGACAGCCCCTAACCACTTGGATATCCCACTCACCCCCTAGACACCACCCCCACCCCTTGGACACCCCTACCCACTTGTACAGCCCCCCTAACCCCCTAGATACCACCCCCACATCCTTGGACACCCCAACCCCCTCTGAACATCCCCCACCCCCCAGACAGCCCCCCCTCTAGACATGGAACTCTAATCACATAAGGTAATATATATCACCAAGATTGAATTTAAACTATGAGGATGTAACTTAATTAACAAGGAGATAATGTAACACCTTAAACATATAATGTAGGATTAGTGTATTTGAGAGTGTGTATGACATGGAACTCTAATCAAATTCGGTAATATAATATCTTGAAAATTTATTATATATTTACTGTTTGAAAGAAATTAAATATATTATATTGTTTTTAATGCATGAGACACTACATTAGTGTATATTTAACTCAACAATTAGTTTCTTCAGTGGTTTTAATTGGAGATAAGAATATGTTTTACAGAACAAAAATATATTACTAAAATATTATTATTTTTAATAAAATAATATATAATAATTCCATTAAATTAGTGGTTATGAATAGTATTAACTTACTTTTGAAAATATATTATTTACCTAAAGTTGAAAAGAATTAATTTTTTACTAATTAATAAGTAATTAATATAAGTACCAGTTTAATATAAATGGAATGATTTTGTAGAAAACTATTTTCATGATTATAAAGATATTTTATCCTAATAAATATTCTCAATTAAATTTTTTAATGATATAAATGAAATATATGTGTTATATATTCAATTAAATATTATAATATTCATCCATTTTTTTAAATAAATAAAATGAGAACAAAACTAATTTTACACATAAAAGAATATATTTTTTAAAGGCATGTTTACAATCTTTTAATTGCGAAGATATTTTAAATCAAAATTTTTTATGTTTTAGAAATATAATATAATAATATAGACATAATAATTAAAATATTAATATAGAAAGTAGTATATTTTTATTTTTTGTTATTTTTCTGTGATGTTTCATTATTTCCTAAATAATGAAAAATAATGGATTTTAATTCAAAATTAATTTTTTATATAATTAATTTATGAGCATAAATTATAAATTTTAGTGTTTTTATATTATAATAAATATAAATTATTGTCAATTAATGCAATTTAGGTCATTTTAATCATCTTTAAATCTAAACAGGATATAAAAACATTGCGAATGTTTTTAATTCTTTACTTTAAAACCACACATTTTCCTTCCATATACTGGATTAAATTTAAAATAATTTCAACTAATTATACCAATAGAATATGGAAAAATTGATTCCATATTTGGAATCATAATAAATTATACTATATAATAATTTCTTCTTATTTTCTAATCAAAAACATTATTATAATTAATTAAATGTAATTATAATAATTATGAGAAAAATTTACATAACAAGGGACTAAAAATTATACTTAAGGGACAAAATAACCTAAAAATGATACAAAATCCATTTGATGGCCATTATCGAAATTATATTCCCTTTTATCAACTCTGGTTCATTACTCGATCCATGTTAAATGGGTAAAACATGGGTGGAATTCTATTTTTCAAAATTTACAATAGTGCCACTCCTCCTCCACTATAAAGTGAAAATAAAGACTTACACATCCTAAAACCTCTCAAGACACTTTGGATCAACCAATATCTGCCCATATTCTCCCTAAAATATACTCTCATCTTCATAGAAAACCCAAATTGGGAATAATTCCACTAAATGTATCCCATTCGTTCAATCCAAATTGTGTTTGTTGAATTAGGGGAAGCATTCTTCCGCAAACTATTTAGTTTTATTTCCATTCTACACCCCTAAACTATTATTATTCCATTATTATATATTAAAAACAGTATAGTAAATATATTAATATTTTCTTATATTTAATTTTAATCATAAAAATACAAACACGTAGATCTAATGGGTAATGAAATTACATTTTATGTGATTGATGAATTTCCACCTATAGAAATGACGTTGTTCATTTTTCAGGCACCGCCTTTCATTATAGTGACTTATTTATGAAAAAATATATTGATTTTCGACAGATAATATTTTTAATCTTATTATTTTAATATATTTATTTTATTACATATAATATTATTCTTTCTATTTTTTAAACACAAAAACATTATTTGTGGAAGTGTGGTCTCCTGCACCCTAAAAGTGATGCGACCATTCACACTATACATGGAACTTACAAATGATGGTATTATAAAACCTATGTAATATTTATGAAACTGATACGATACTAAAATTATAATATGAATATATATAATTTAATTTTTAATATTTTAAGATGGAATAGATGTTAAAGTATCATTCATGCATACCTACGACCTACGACCTCCATGAATGGTGAATTCTATTTCTTATATCAAAAGATTATGGATAGTTCTAAATACATATATAAGGATTGTATATTAAATTTAAATAATGGTTTAAATACTAGATATGATGAATCTATGATAGTAACAACAAGTAATATGTTATAACATACTTGACAAACAAAGAAATTAACAAACAGAATAGTGAAGATAATGAATGATTATTAATAATTGGGTAATATGATGTAATAAGAAGAAAATAAATGATATAATAAATATGAGTATAGTTTTAGTATTAATTAGTGACTATGTTAAAGTATTTTCACCAAAAAAGGATGCACGTGGTCAGGGATATCATTTAAATTTACATTCCCTTGAGACTTATTTTTTGTTATACACATAGTATATTTTAAATGGTTTATATATTTCACTTTGAGATGTTATATAATGTATATAATTATTCAATTGATATAATGAGTTTCATTTAATGTTATTCCTTTAAATATATTATTATTCAAACGTTTCAATGTGTTTTTGACACTTTATTGTAATTAATGTTTATTCTCTTTGGGAATGTTTTTAATGAATATATTAGAAAGATAACTTCATTTTTTGATTTTTAACTTTATCTTGAAACAATAAATTTATTGTTATGAACCTAAAATTTTATATATTTTGTATATACATACTATTTTCCTAGTAATATCATGATTCATTCATTCTTCATGATATTTTGAGTTTTCATTTGTATTATTTCATCTAAGGGGATTTGAGTTAAAAGTTTCAATGTAGAAAAGAATGTCATTACTCAATTTATTTTCATTGGGTTATATTAATTCTTCATTATAGTTAATTTTATATAATTATGTGTATAATTTCATTTAATACCTACTGATATATTTACGTTTATATATATGGATTTATAGTTTATATATATAATCTACACATTGATTTATTCTCACTCCAACATTATAATATTTTTAATGGATTACATTATAATCTATTTCTTTCAATATTGTTTACACATAAATTTCTATTAGAGAAAATTATTTGATCATTGTCTAATAAAACATTTTATTTTATTATATATTGGTTATTAATGATCAATTTTAATTAATAGTTATATTTTCCCACTTTTTCGTACTAAATGTTTTTAGAATTTGTTTTTGAAAACTTGACATCATTTCTCTCTATTGTCAAAGAACCTAATTTCTTCTAAAAACCATAATTTATAAAAAGGAAATAAAAAAATTTCTAACCATTACAATGTAATTTACTAAGGAATTTTTTACCCTTTTTCTTTACAAATTCTTTTAAACAGTTTTTCCTTCTTCCTTTCCAAATAAGGTGTTTTCATATCCTTTTTACCATGAAAATGTAATGTTTGGTTTACCGCATATGACATGTATGAAATTTCTAGACATTATTTTTTGAATATTACTTTTCATGAATACAATTTAACATTTTAAGGAAAATTTTCTCATAATTTATGTCCAATGAAATGGGATTTTGAATGGTTTTTCAAAATAAGAGGATATATTCTTAATGATTTTTAAATGATGTTTTCATAGTATTATTATTAATAAATGAAAAAAACAATTATATTTACTCTACATGGAATACATTATGTTGATAAAACTCTTATTCTTTATTTGGATAGTTTTTATTGGTTTGGCCAAGGATAGTATTGTCATTAACTTCTTTAATTCATTACATAGTCCCCTTGAAATATAAAATTTTCTAGATTCATAAAAAATTGAATTTCCAAAAAGTATCAATAACATTTATCATGGATATTTTTATTGGATGAACCATAAAACATATTTGAATAATTGTTTCTTTAAAAGTTATTTTATTATCTGGGGAAATATTGATAAATCCATATACCATATTCAGTAATTATATTTGATAATTCATTTTATTTTTTTTAATTAATAAATATGAGGAATTATTTTGAATGGAAGTAATGGGTGGGGCCCAAACATTATATAGCCCCCTGATGCATCGATAGGTTCTCGAGATGAAATTAAGTTGCAAAAAATTAAATGGGTTTCTAACTTTAGTTCTATACCATATTGTGAAAGTTATTGACAGTATAGGTTTTCAATTGCCTCATACATACATAAAAAAATTAATAATTTCACTTATTCAGTTTTAGTTATTATTCATCCATGAGATTTTGCATCATCATATCTATAGATACACATCATTTTTAGTTTGTGAATAAATGGAAGATATTTCAATTTATAAACATTTCATATTAATTTTTTTATTTATCTACTTACTTAAATTCAATTTTATGAGTTATTATATTTCTATACTGTTTATTCATTCAGTTTATTGATTATATAGAATTTTTTATCAATTATTTACTTTCCATATTGAATATTCTAATGGATTCATTACTTTTTCTACTATACATTACCAGTAATGATCATTAGATATCACCCTTATTTTACACAAATTCACTAGGAATAAAATAATAATATTATGAATTATATGTCTGGATATAATATATGGGATAATGCTATTCTTGAAGGAAACAATTATGTTCTATTTAGTGTATTTATTTTAAATAAAAGAATCTTTAATGTATATTTTTTAACAAGAAAAGTAATATATTTATTCTGTTAGGATTTGATTCCTTGTATTTATGCCAGTTTAATAGTAGTAGAAAATAGTTCCAAGATTTTGGGGGTTGGGTTACAACAATTATAAAATTTGAAAATAATTATGAAATATTAACATCGCATTTGAATACTCTCCCAATATTCCTATTTTCTCCCCAGTGAATAGAGTCACATATTTGAGCACATACAATAATTTAAAGTTGATGAATGTATGAGTGTGTATAATAATTATGTAGAATACCATTTAACCTATCAAATATATTTAACATAAAAAAATTCAACAATAATTAGAAGATTGTTTTATAAATCATTTGAGTGAATATATTATCTATTAACCCCAAAAAGAAGTTATAATTCAATAAATATCATAACTATTAATCAAAAAATGATACAAATATAAATTAGTTATGGATCAATTTCAAATTGAAAACATGATTTAATACTATGTTGAATAGATGTTATCAATCAACCAATGAAAAAAACTATTCTATAAATTAATGTAAATTGTTGAACCACTACAAATTTTTAATTAAGCTTCAAAATATTCAATTTTTCCAAATTGGGAATATTTTTTGTATTAACTGCATGAAAAATATTATAACACATCTAAATACCCCTATTATATACTTAATTATCACTATTGTCCCCAATTATGATCTTTATGACGGAATAACATTTAATATTGTTAGGTTCAAAAAACATTACATGTTTATCAATTGAAAAAAAATTAAGGGTGATAATGAATTTTAAATAGAATTATTCCATAATTTCAAATTAGTTTTCAAAAATATTTTAATATTTTATATAAAATTGTTGTATATTGAAAATATTTATTTTCGATCAGGATTATAAAAATAGAATGATAATATGTGACTCAATAAATAAGTTTCTATTAAAAATTATTTTAACAAATCTAAAAAAACACAAGAAAATTATTCACTTCCAGTAAAGGGTTTATTATATTTTAAATTGATTTTAATAAAATATTGATTATCATAAGTAGATTACCCAATATTTTCATCAAAAATTCTACATACAATTAGTTATATGAAAGGATAAATATTCTCCCATCAAAAATTTCTAAAAAAATTTAAATTTAAAACATAAAAGGAAACATTTTCAATTTAATACCATTTTTAGGAAATTATTCACTAAAATTCAGTTGTTAAACATAAATATAATAATGAATAATTATTCTACCAAAATAATTGTTTTTCCTTAATGTTCTATAAAACTATATATCTCATTTAGGACATAAAAATAGATGTATTCTTCCATTCATGTAACTATAAGAGTAAAATAAATAAACCATAAGAAATCATTATTGATAATCAAAACATGATAGAATGTAAATTGATAGATTTTATATTGAAACACAATTCTAGTATTGGGTTAATTGGTTGGTTGAAAACATTTAATAGTGAACTACCACTTGAAAAGAGTTGGGGTAGCAAAAAACAAGATAATTTTTTTATTTGATGAAAACATATGACTTAAATTGTTTAAAAAATTTATTTTATCAAATATAGTGTTATGATTTAAGTCATAAGTTATTATTTCTACCTAAAATCTATCGATGATCATATAGTGGGTATAAATTTACAATAATAATTAATATAATTATTCATATAGAAACAACTTCATGATCTCTTAGAATTAAAAATACACTATTATCTACCAGAAAGCTCAAAATTACTCCAAGGATGTTGGAATGTTGGTGCTATACAATAATATTTCAATAGAAATAGGTAAAAAAATTAATTAAAATACTAATTACAGACCCACTATTCGCTAGGAATGGTCTTCCAATGTGAATGAAAGATTCATATCTTATTCTATTTTTGGAATTAGGAAATCATTAGGTTATGTGAGCTTCCCCACATTGATTACCAGTATTTTCTCACTTTTATGAATTATAACTTAAATGAAAATGATTTCAGGCCCTTCTTAGTTTGAAGTTTACTATATATATATGAAAACTATTCATTCCACATTTAATGTTAATATTTTACAAGTCTTATAGGTTTATTTTGTTTGAAGAAAAAATTTGAAAATTTTATATATGATGTGATTCTGTGTAAGGAATCATCAGAGAATTTTTCTTGTTAAAAATATTATACATCCATATGGGTCTCCTATAATATATACCAAGATTATATTGCATTAATATTTAGGGAATGTGATTGAGAGGTAAATTTTAATATAAAATAGGTTAAAACTTCTATTTTCCCCCCAATTTCGATATTTTTCTTACCATTTTTAATTAATTATTTATACTGTTTTAAATTTTTTAATTGATGACGAATCTTTTACCACATTTTCCCCATAAATTTTATTTGTTATAATTTATTTAAATTTAGATATTAATTCTAAAATTAAATTTATATATCAAGTTTATATTCCCTGTAATGAACCCCATTATTATATTTATTTCTCATATAATTTCTTCTGGTGAATACTATAACATTTTTATTGGGATTAGTATCTAAAGAACATGGAATCATAACCATCTCACATGAAATTAATTATCTAGCTAGTTTTCCTATTTGATATTACAAAATTTTAACTCCACGATCAGTATTAGATATTATATATATAATATGAATAATTTTTTTCTTCATTAAAGCCTTTAAATACCGATGAAAATTTAATTATCGCCTATATATTTATTTTGAAATGGTTGTCCTAGTGATGATGGGAATCCAAGTGAATCAATTCATTTTAGAAAAATTTAGCCATTTCACGATAGGTTGGGGTGACTTCGATATAATTCATTGTCATTTTTTTGAAAAAAACAATCCTATCTAAAATGAATTATAATTATACACCCAAAAAAATGGTATTTTTAGAGCATTGTAAAAGTAACTCAACATTAATGCAATGAGTTATAGTGTGCCCTAACATTACATAGTTTTTGAATTATACTCTCTATGTATTATGATTCAAGATTACATTATGATGTGCATAATAGAAGATAAAAATAATGGTTCGCATTCTATAATTATTCAGTTTAGGTTTTGGTTATTTTTTATGTATATATTGTTTCAATATATCAGCATTTATATCTGAAAAAGCACTGTCAATGTATTGGCCTACTATTGTTTGGTTATATGTTTTGAGACCAATATATAATATTTCCCTAAGAATATGGGAGGTATGTTAGAGTATGGGAAAACAACAAAGAATATTTATAAATCAATCAAATGCCTTAATAAAAATAATCCTTATCCAAGACAAAAAATGTGTATTATGTCATGCACCATTTCTCTTATTCATAGTATAGATTTTCATAAGAAATTATTTATATTTCAGGTTCTTTGTGTAATAGATTTATTTATCCTAGTTCTGGAAAAAAATCTATCCATTCCATTCAAATAAAATGTGAACACAATAAACCTAGGATAATATTAACTGAATATATATAATGGATTTTTGATACTATGCTATAAAATTATATAACAAATTCTATAGAATCCTCATTATGAATTATTTTAACGGAGGATATGGTAGTGATGTATGATTGTTTAATTTCATAGTTCCGTGAACTAATGGATAACAATATAAATGATGGGTTATATTAAATTGTAGTAATATTGAAATTTTAAATCTATGCCACTTGGAATCTCATTTCTTTTTTTGAGGTGGAAAAAAATTTATTCTCAATAAGGGTTGCAACACTTTAAATATCATGGTAACGTATTCTATGTTTTTTATTCTTCTTCATTAGGACAGTGCATTGTTTTCTAACTCATATTTAAAATATTCTATAGTGTACTTGAAATTTCAATTTTGTTTCAAAATCACCACATGATTTTTATAAATGACTAACATTTTATAATTTTTTAAATGGTGTTCATTTATAAACATAATTTTGAATAGTTGTTTTATTTTTTTTAAATAGACAGTCTTTCTTCCTAGTAAAATGTTGAAAATTTTCTATTGGTGTTTATTGAATAATATAAAAAATTCAACTTATAAACCGACTCACTACTAAATATTGGTGAGTGTGGTTAAACCAAAACGTAATTTAGTTTGAAAAAAAACCCAAATAACTATCAGTTGAGAAAATTATGTAAAGGTAAATAGTATGATGTTTTGATGAAAATATAATCAATTGTATTTAGAGTGTGGGAAGTTATCTAAAAGGAAGTTGTAGAAATGATAGGAATTAGGGAAATCAAATTGATATATATAGATTAATAATTTATATTCATTCTCTAAGACAAATCAAAATTGTAATCATAGTTATCAATAATGGGATTGTCTCTTTTAACTATCACACAACTATAAACCCAACACATGTAGTAAAATCCAAGATTTATTTTCAACCAAATATACAAAATTATAATGATTCCTTATTCCAAAATAAGGATGAAGTTCTTTCCACATTTCCTACTTTTATTATAAATTTATGGAAAAAGATCCCTATTGTAACTCATCGTTGCCTATAATAACTAATTAAAATGAAAGAGATTAATGAAAAATGAGAATGTTGAACACTAATCTCAAACTACCATTTCAGTTATTATACTTATTTTAGTTCCCTAATTTATGGGTAATGTATGAATGGATTTCCAATACTATAAATAAGTTTCTTTTGTACATTATTCCACCAGTATTAATAATATAAATTATGAAAATTAAAGTAGGAAGTGGATGTAAAAAATGGTAAGGTAAAAAATTAATAAAATATTTGATGTTGAAGTAGTGAACATGTTTCCACTATTTAAATTACACCCCAAATGAGAATTTAATTATACATTCAAAAAATAGTATAAAAAATATTAAAATAATATATCACAAAAAATATAGAAAAAATAATATAATGAAGGAATTAATGGATCTTCTATGTTGAAAATACCCTTTTCTATAATTGTATCTCATTTTTCATCCTACCATAAAATGATATCCTATTTATTTATTTGATCCCCTGAATTTTTAGCCACTGATCAATGATAAAATACACTCCCCATATATTTATTTATAATATAATTTTATACTCTAACTTAATTCCTTAATAATTGATTGATAAATTCATCTATGGGTAATCACTCCTATACTAAATATCTCATTTATTTATTTTATTTTTAGACATTCATATTTATACATTATTTCTAAAAGTAACACCCTATATCATTAAATATCTTTTGTTCTGAAACATTCCCTTAATTTAATTCACTATGTTCATCAACTATGTCACAATCCAAATGTCTTTAATCTGATCCTATATACTAAATGCAATAGTGAATAAGAAAAACTACATCTTTAATTTATTTTCAAATGGCCATGTAGATTCCGTATTTAGTGAAATCTAATAACCAAAGAAACATGGTACTTTTTAGTACAATATCAAGATATTAAAATTGATTGGTACTCCTTTTTCAACTTTCACAAATCCATGACATATATTCTTATTATAAATCCAGGATCATGCTTCAGCTTCCCTTTCCGTTGTCATGTAACAATTTTTTAACATCAAATCTATATTCATAACTTTTTTTCTCCAATTTCATATACCAAAAAAACCATCCTCATGATTCTTCATCGAGGATCAGTCAATATCATCCTTTCATGTTTATCACTACTATTGAAATTGATTCATCATGCTCCCTAAAGCTTGAACATAAACCATTCAAAGTGAAATCTAAATGATATAAATAATTACCATCCTCTAACTCATCCCCATGGGCTTTAGAATGTGTGATTATCCCAAAGAATCCAATAATAAAAATTCTTGAAACTAGATTCTCACATGAATGCGATCAATAAATTGTTATGAATTTTTTTCCTATGTCATACCCATAGATATTGGGATCATCGAAGCCCTTTTTGTCAATTCACATTAATACTATACATAAATAACATCTAGTAACCCCACCGAGGTTGGATGGTGTTTATGGGTCGGTTGAGGTTTGGGTTTTGGTGGCATGGACAACTCCCTTGGCTAGTAAATTTACTATTAGATTATTTGTATCTTGAATGAACTGCATTTGGACGTTTTAACTAAATATAATTAATATCTAGTGATCGAATGAGTTTCCAAACTCAAGATGAATATGTGAAATTCTTCCTCTAGTGGTGTAAATTCTATCTCTCAAAACATTATCTGAATCTTCTTTTAAAATTGAGATCACATTTAATTTGGAATATTGGATTGATAAATCTGATAAATCCCTACATTTAGTGAACAATCACCTTTAAAAGTTTGTTTGGGATCCAGTTTATTCTATTTGATGTGTGATCAGGTATATTATAGTTCATTTGTGATCTTCAATATATTTCCCTTTAGTTCATCTTTGGTTTCCGTTTATGTATTTGAGCATACCTTAAGTTTTAGTCTGCTTAGAATTTCCATAGTCATGATCATCATTATTCAGTTTTCATTTAATTCAGTGTTGGGATTCGTTATTTATTCGATAATATTCATTTGATAAACTAATTTAGAGATACATGCTCAGTCGGTCTTATTAGGTGGGTTATTATCCTATTAAACTTTTTCCAAAACCGATCTCTAATAATCATGTTCACTAAATGTGAGATCACCATATACTCATAATTATATTCCTATATGAACAATTCTAAATGTGTATAAGGGTCAAATGAATATTATGAACATTAAAACACCATTATGGAACTTCTATCTATCTTTATCTAAATTTATTATTCATCCTTACAGTTTTTGAGGTCATAGTTATACATAAGGAATTTAAATCATTCGGAAGATTTATAAATGATTCTTATAATGCTATTATAAGGACCTTACAAAAAGAATTTATCATCATTATTAAAATTGAATTTGATCCATATATATAGATAAAATATTCAACCATAGGAAAATTTTTATATCATTCTTACATGATTTTTATTTCATTCCAATTGAATTTTATAAGTAACCTTTCACATAAAGAAATCCTAACCCTATACTTGATGAATATTTTATCCATAGAAAACCCACAAAAGACACTTATAAATGCTAAAATTACCTCATTCTAGCCTCATGAAGATAAAAATATTATTTTTCAATTACAATATATCGACATAAGAGAAATAAATTCATTTTAATTAGTAATAAAAGAGTATGAATATGAATTCAAAATATTAAAAAGATAATTCACTCATAATCACAATGAAAATTTTGATTTAAAAAAATATAATAGCATTATAAAAAATTTTAATTATGATAACAACCACGTAACATGGAAATATTTATTCCAAGTGTAATCATATTAATCCTTTCAAAAATAAAAATTCAATAAACATATTTAACAAATAATTAAAAATGGTTTTTAGAAAGAATATGAAAAATAAATAATGAATAATTTAACTAATAAAACATAAGAATACTTTTATTTTCTAATAAAAATTCAATTTGTTATAATTTAAACACAGAATTACAATGATTGAGTATTCTTAAAATATTTTGTTTCAAGATAAGTCATCATAAATTCATAGAAATGATATAAAGAACATGTAAAAGAATAAAGGAAAATAGGAAAATTTCTTTTTTATAGTAAGAAGAATGATGGTGGAAATGATATGTGTTAAAAGTGGCCAATATATTCCATTCCATTAATTCATTTTTCAATGGGTAGGATATTTTCTCTTTATATGTAAAAACATATTTTCCTTCAATCGGATCAATTTTTTCAATTCCTTCTATATCAATGGAAATTCATAGAATGTATATAGAAGGAAAAAAACTTTTCCTATATAAATTCTGTACCACACTATCCCAAGAATCCCAGAGCCGGTGCATTAATTATTAAATTTTCATGAATAAGAGGAATGAAATCTTGAAGCAATGATCAATTTATTATTCATGAAACAACTAGATATATTCATGAAACTCATATTACATTGAGAAAGGTAACAAAATAAAATACATAACCAAAACTAATAAACAGAATCCACGAGAAATCAGTTAGTAGTCCCTTTTTCATAACATGTTAAATGTAAAAAAATTAACGGGTTGATCTCAAATTCCCATTAGGGTTGAAAATAGAAAAATCATGAACTACCCATAACTAAATCAAAAACAAAAATGTCTTGGGGAATAAATAAAATACACCCACCATACATAAACTGAGAAAGAAACCATATCCTTAGATTTGGACATATTGTAAACATCATCGATGGTAATAATTGTAAATGAATAAAGATAATTATTATTAATTGGCCGTCATGTATCTAGCACATGATATGACTATACTGTCGAAATGGATTAATTTTGTGGGTTGAAACCCTTCTAATTTTTTTTAAACAAACTCAAATGGTTTGTCTCCAACTGATTTGTCTCATGTTACCTATCGATGAATCGTGGAAATATAGTGGGCCCCGCCTTTCTCTGAATGTCCAAATGATTCTTTATACATATATATAATTCAAGTAATATCTGTCTTCTCAATATCTTTATACAGTAGAGGACATAGATTCTTCATTATTTCCATAGTTAAAACAATATTCCAAATGAACACTGTATGTAAGAGGATATACGGCTTAAGAATATAATCATATACATGAAACAGTAATATGGACATGTAATATATTTAAAATTTAAAGTAAAAATATCTCAAATGGGAAGTGGATACACCACATAAAAAAGATAAGTTTCAAATTACTAAGTAATTCTCAATTAAATGAAAATTGAGACGATGTCACTTACGATGCTCTAATCAATTGAGTCGTATGACCATATATTTATAACCATAAAATTAATAATATAATACATGAAATAAAAAGATAATTATGATAATATATATCAAATTTCACTACAAAATAAACTACATGCAATAAATAAACGGTGAAAATGGAAATCTCACATAATTAAATGTGAGATAAGTAACCCCTTACAAACATTTAGGAAAGGTAACAAGTGTTCTTTTGGGGGAACAATGAGAGGTAAGGAGGTTTAAAATCATTTATATATCATAATAGATGTAAGGGGGAGGCGTGAAAACATACCCCATCATTACGAGTTAAAAATAAAAGGACAGAAATTAGAAGGGGTTCTTGAATAAAAGTGAAAGAGATGATCCCTTACCTTATGGCAAATATTGTTCTTGATAGATCTTAACAACCTAAATAATCAAATTAAGATTAATTAATTAAAAATTAGATAACCTATTCAACATTTTATTGATATATTATATTATTATTAGGTTTTTTCATGCCATTTTTGATGGGTATATGAGAAACAATTTTATTGTTTTTGAAGCATTTTCTTCCTTGGTTTTCATAACAGGTTTACATGAATTCCTGAATTTAAGTTCGTTTTATATGTGTTTAAAGAAACATAATATTAAATTTATATAATTATTGACATGTTAATGATATTATACTAATTTTTTTGTAATATACCTTGAGGATGAATTATTATTTAAAATTTATTGAAAATACAAGGATTAACATGGCGGTTTTGTGCATAATAAACATGTTTTGTATTATTATTTTATTTATGATGGTTTAAGGATTAAAAAACATTTTATAAGGTAAAATAAATATATTATGATCTATGGAAACCATTAAAAAAGTTTCATGACCTGTATTGAAGATAGTAATATAAGTTGGAAACAGGTCGTCCAAGAATGTCAAAAATTAACACATCTTGAATAGTATTTTCATTTTTTTTGTAAGTGGAGGGGGAAATGGTCTATGATGATAAAATATTTCATTATCATAATAAAATTCTAAAAAACCAAATTTACTATTATTATAATTGAATTTGTATGTGGATCGGTGAGAAGAGGGTAACAAAATAATGGAACTTGTAAAAGATTTTGAATGAAAGGAGAAGATAATTTCACCTCTTGAGTACTCCTCTTTGAGAAAATCCTTAAGGCCATTGTTTTTGGATTTTGGGGGAGAATAATAGGTATCAATCCTAGGGTAAGATCAAAATTTGAAATTTTTTTATAATTTAGGACAGTCATGAAGCATGAGTTCAGTGGGAGGAAGAGGGGTGAGAGGTGATATATATATTGGAAGGGATGGGGGTTTCCTTAATATTATAACCATTAATTTTTTATTTCACCACAAGAAAAGAAATAGTTAGGATTCCATGAAATAGAATATTAAAAATATCATGTGATTTAGATATTTAGGTTCTTACCAAAAGTCATGATTCTAGTAATAGAGAATTTAAACATTAATTCTTTATACGGTAAATTAATGTATTTTACTATTCCAAAAATTTCACGTATTTCAAAAATATCCCAAAAAATCACCTTAACCATTTTTCAATATGTAGAATTCAAAAATGAACTCCATTTTCTGAAAAAAATTAATTAAATATTTCTACATTTATTATTAAATAAAAGAATAATTTATACAAGACTAACAATTTTAAATCTATAACTTAATTTTTTAAAACCTTGAATAATTAATCAATATCTCATTACCTTATAACCATAAGAATATAAAATAATAATATGTATTACTACTCATAAGGTTCATCTAACTATTCATATCACTATTCATAAGGGGTTGTTACGATTCATAAAACACAAGTTGGTTCAGTCAGACTCTAAATACCTTACTGATCATAACCATAGGTGACCGTTTTTTGAAATTCAAATAAAAATATTGTAAATTTATTTTTAATGGCTAGTTTATGACTTTATCCTATAAATAATTACGTGTTGTTATATATAGACTCAGTGATTCATGAAATATAAGCTATATATTTAATTTAGAGTATTTAAAAGAAAAATACAAAAAAATGTTGGGGGTGTTATATTATTCCCACATTCAAAAAAATTTCCCTAGAAAATTTTCATATATAAAGCCCATGAAAAACATTGGGTGGTTCTTATTCATAACATCATTAGGTTCCAATGTAGCATACTCTATTTTATTATTTCTCCACAGAACCTTGACTCGACATGTTGTCTGATTTATCCAAAAAAGCTCCCCTGTGTCAAGAACCTTGATAAGCTATTCATAGTATGACAAACCAAGATCCAGTTCTATTTCATCATAGGCTATTACATGTGTTCGGTATTTCATGTATCTCTTTAATAATTACACCCGTAAAACATTATGAACTTTAGGGAGACTAGGTGGCATTCCTAAATGGTAATCTTAAAGTCTGATCCCTTTCATAATTTCAAACGGTCTTATGTATTAGATTTGGTGGCCTAGAACCAACAACGTTGTACTTTTTCATTATTTAATACTTTATCACATCTTCATTGTTCTTCTGCATGACGATGCATGAGATAATTTCATAAAGATAGTTGTTGCATTAAAGGGTCATAGCGGATCCATGCTATGATGAGAACCCAGAAGTTCCATGACACTATTCCTGAATGTATGTTATATGGATGGATGATGATATTTGAGGGACAAACAAACACCATCCATTAGGGGTGAGGACTCATAAAACATTGAGTCACATTCTCATGTTGTGATCCCTTGCTAATATCCAAGAGGATCTTATGAGAACGAGACCCCCCAGTAGGAAATCCACATTTTATAGTTTCATTGGATGTTCCTTTCTGCAGACATGTGTATTGGTCCTTGGATGATAAGATTATTATTAATGGGTATTAAAACTCGTGCAATTAAATTTATTCAAGAAAACTGTGATGAAACACTGTTCATAGTGAGGTAGGATACATTGGGTGCATCACGAGTGATACAACATTAATAGATAATGTAAGGAAGTATTTCTCCTTTATGTTCCATAACAGAAGTAACTATCTTAGGAACTTTGAAGGAATTGATATGGCCTAAATAAATCCATGGCCATGGTGAATAATTGCCAAGTTCAATTCTGGAATGTCAAAGAAAGAATAATCGAGCACATGGGTTAGTGGCCATAGCATTTAATCCACTTGATTCGAGATATTGAGGAAAAGGGATAAAATTAAAAGTTAAGCATTCGTATGAGGTGACACATCAATGCAGCGTCAAATGTTTTCTCTTGGGTTCCTTGACCTGTTGATAAACAGTGATCTAAGACATTAGTGTAGCCTGGATAATGCCAATGAGAAAGAGGCCAAGAGTGTCACACTCTAACTATATCCAAGTATCTAATTAAAAATAACGATTATTCATATATGTGGTTTAATAATTATTCAAGGAAGCCTAAATCATTTTAATTTTGGAGGAAGAACAAAATGAAAACAAGATATACACGCTGTGTACATTGAATGTACACACCGTGTATTTTTCATTTTGTAAAGGAAATGAAAAAATGAGTACACACCGTGTATTAATTATTACACAATTATTCCCAGATGTGGGTGAATTTTATGAAATTAATGATCTGACATGGGGGTTTTCAATAATAGTTAATAAAATAAATAAAACACGTAATGTGTTTATTTATTGACATAACTATATAACCTCAATCACGATTATAAATATCCTCACAACCCCGTCACTTTTTCATAATCAATTTTCACAACAATTCAATAGAATTATCTCAAGACCAAAAGAACTCCTTCATCCCAGAATTCTCTCAAGACCGAGAGAGATCCTCCTCCATCGAATCAAGTTGATATGAGGCAGAAAACGCAGGAAAAGGATTCACCATGCTAAATCCTAGGGAGTCCGTTGGTGATGTCCAATGAATCGTGGAGCATGTGTGGATGACCGCTAGAGGAATCCTACACTTGGATTCTATGACGCAACGACATATCAAATAAGATTGTGACCATAGACATAAACGAAAGAATGAATTCCATCATGGTGATTCTTGTCAATTTATTAAATTAATTATAACCAACATATGACGATCCTTATTTGTGGTTATGGCACTATTCTTCCTCTTTTTTTGTTTTTTTATTTGATCCATGGAGCCTTTCATTTAATGTAGTTTTTATCCTGGATTGATCATTGCTCGTGACAAAAATCCAAGTGGGCACATCCACCCATGAGATTCTACTGTGACCAGAACCTATATGTTGTATCAGAGGGAGGTTATATCATCGATAATAATTATTTAGTTTTTTGTTATTGATTTATGTATTTACTAATTTAGTTTTTTTAATTCATGTTAATCTTTCTTTATATCTGATTCTCGAGATCGGTTCATCCTCTCTCGTTTCTTGTTCACCTTAAAGAAACAAATCTTTATTTTAATTTAGATTAAAATAAAATAGTGGATCTCATCTGGAGGTGCCAAATGTTCCTCACCATATAACACCAGAATACATAGTGTGTATTCGGAAGTACATGTCATGTAGTCTTTGTCAATGCATTGGACTGATCCGCCAAATCAGGCCGGGTAAGTGGATCCCACCTAAGTCATAAAATTACACTATGTATTGACCGGGAACAAGTGGCACATAGTTTCTGGATTACATGTTGTGTGGTCCAATGAACAAGACATGTAGTCCCTTCGAGTTAGGGTTGGACCATGTACCCTATACAAGTCTTGCTCGGCCAGAAACCGTGTAACACGGAAACTACACGGCGTGTGTCCCACTGAACACACCCTGTACTCTAAAATAATTTTAAGTACAAAAACACGCAATGTCCCCAGGCATGTACTTTAGATGGACGATGAACAAAAGTACATGTCGTGCAGTCAGAACTACATGTCGTGTACTCATCCAAATTATGCAGATTTATTAAAATATATTATTATATTATACAAACCCTTGAGACATGTACCATAGTGCAGGCATAAAGCGGATTCACAACACATTATAGGTGTTTTATATATATGTGTTTAATTTAATACTTGCTGAAATGGGAATTCACCGAGATGCCTCCAAATTACAAGTTGCAAATAAAGATAATTTTAAAAGAATTTATTTGTGTAAAATTATGATGGATGAGAATCTCAATGAAATTCATAAAAAGGATATATGATAAAAGGGTTGTTTAATTAATGATACATAATTTATTTGAGCATGATTTTTCTTAAACAAGAAAGATAAAAGAATTGAATGATAGTTTTTTATGCGTAAATATCGTTGCATATATGGATGATCATGAGCTATACCAAGACATTTTTTTGAGAATGGTTTCATTTAATTAAATTATTTAAATTAAATTTGTTTTCCTGCGATCCTTCTCATAATTAATATGTTGGTCCACCGAGCCCAAGGTTTCTTTTTTGAAAAAACCCCTTTTTTCCCCTCACCTGCATGTGGGGAAAATACATATATAATGGACAGAGCTCCAAATCTTGTGAAGGTGGATCATGTCCGGATCCATGGTGAAACCATTCCAAGGATATACAAAGATGGACAAGTGGAAAGCTGTAAACACGAACAAGAAAGGTTAAAGTTCTTTCCCCTAGGTCAATGGTTAGATTATCAAATGATAGATAAAATAACCAATAGAACAATCTCATGATAATAAAAATTATTTTATTTCTGGCAGTCACATCGTTTATTTATTGTGGGTGTGTTGTCACGATCACACAATTAATTTATTAAACAAGCATACAAGATGGAATTAAAATAATACCGGCTTATGCGTAACATATTATCTTAGACATAGTTAATCACTTAAGTATATCCAACTAAATATTAACAATCATGTAATAAAATATAATAAAATAAAAATTTATGTATAAAGATAAAATCCCTCAAAGAAATATTTTGTTGGTATAGCCTTCCGTAATTTTTGATAGAATCGAACCATAGTTCAAATTTCTTTAACAACCCTAGTTAGGGTGCTTCCAATTATTGGGGAATTATATTTCAAGGTTTTGGGTTGACATGACAAGGTTTTCCTCAAGGGTTGATTGCCACAACATGACTTGGTGTGTCTAAGTGGTGAAGGTTGATGAAATCCAAAATAAAAGGATTTTAGGATTGGGGAGTCCACTCAATAGATCAATGAGCTATGAGTTAATGCAGTTGGAATTTGGAATGCCTACCTAAAAACCATAAATTTTCTTCACCAACCCTATTTGGGGTAATTTAAAGGGATATATGGATTCTTCCCACTAGAATAATCATGCAATGAAATATCCAGATGTCAATGGTGAGGGATATTGGATTTCGATAAAATAGTGGGAGACCAATAAGTATTAATTTATTTATTTGTCTCAGTTTTGTTTTAATAATTTAATAAACCTTTGATGATATTAATTTTTAGAAATGGAAAGAAAATGAATTCAAACATATCATTTCAAACCATACTCAATAAGTAAAACCTTCTCACCAGCAACAATTTCCAAGAGTGGTAGAGGCGTTAACATGTCAGTCTTCTCCACAAGTGGAAATTGTATGTGCTGGAAGAACCTTTTCCAGTTGCACATGGAAAAGATTATAGTAATGAGGAATTATCTCTCTATATGAAACACAAGGATGATTCCATAGATGTCTAGTGTTTCATGCTATCGGTCATGCCTAATGATCTCTTGATGTAACATGAAAACAAGGAAGTGTATAACATGATGTATCACCTTAAGGATATATACAAAGAGAATGCGAGACATGAGAGATATAATGTAGAGACACGAAGCATGATGTGGATGGATATTACATTACTTTATCGGAATACTTAATACATAACAAAAACATACACACAAGGATCGTAATAGTTTAGTGTCTTTGGAAACTCGGAAAATAATCACCTAATCGTGTTGAAAGATCTTCAACATCTCCCATAAGATCTACCCCTTTTTGTTTTCTTTCCTAAAACATTTCGTTAAATCCTGGGGAAAAGAAAACATATAAAGGGTGAGCTCAAATTCTCAGTAAGGGTAAGCATGGATAAAATAAAACAAACCATATACATTTGAACTTAAATAAAACATGAACATAATGTTTAAACATCAAAATCATGAGAAATGACATAAAACATGGCAGTACATAAGGCATAGATCATAATGGAACATAAATCATGATAAAATATCGTTGGAATAAAACATGTAATTTTGGAATCCATTAAGCACATGTAATTATTTCCATAGTAGCCAAGGCATTGATGCTAAGACCATCTTAGTGGACAGAGTCCCTTTCTGAATCGTGTTCACTCCTCATTCCAGTCCTGTATTACTGAACCAGTTTAACTTGCCATTCCATCCAGGTTTATATCATGAGATATAAATCTTTACCCAATGAATTGGAGGGAGATATAGGTCTCAACCATCTCATAATGAAATCATTCTTACTTGTGCCACAAAATAAACATACATAACCCAATAAATAAAATGGGTTTTATAAACATCATCCCATCATCACATAATCCAAATAAAATAAATGGATATCATTTCATAATAAGAAAAGTGAAACCATGTAAATCATAGAGACATGATACTTGAAACATACACATATAAAATAATGTCATCTTAGATGAAAAATGGTTTTGATAAAACACTTGAAATGATTTCTTGAAAAAAATATCCTTTCTTCTTAAAAATCATTCCCTTCTCACAAAATTTCATGCAATTTTAAAAGAAAAGTATTTTGTCGAAAATAGAAATTAAATCTTTTTGTGGTAGCTTCATGAAAATAAGGCTTTATAAAACCGTAAAAATCCATTCGTGCCGTAAAAGTTAAAAAAACATTCTTCTCGTACTTTTGCCGGAAAAGTCAAAAAAGTACCTTGTAGGGTAAATAAAAGAAGATTACTTCTATACCAAGGGGTAAAAGTAAAAATGGGTAAAAATTACTTTAAACATACATGAATATATTTTTATAAAACATGGACATGGATGATAGCAATAACCCCACTAAATACTTACGAATAAGAAATCTCGGATTAAAATGAGATTTGAAAAAATTATTCCTTACCTTAGGTCCGATATGCTTCGTACGTATTCGAACCTCATTTATAATGATTTAAATAATGTAATTGACTTATTACAGAATCATATTAATTGTTATTATATCATATATGTTTCACTTATGACTTTATATTACCCGTTCTTTTGTAAATTCCATGTTAAAGCAGCGTTTTGAGGAAAATCATTTCATTTATCGTATGTGTTTCGACTTGTCATTCTTGATATTATTACTTATATCCTGATTTACATAATTCCAGAATGTAAAACATGAAATATATATAATATATATTCATCATATACATATATATTATAGATCGATAAAAGGAATGAAATACACCGTTCATGGAGACGGTCGTCCGTACGTACGCATGAACGTTGTTTCTGTTTCCTTATTAAATTGAATGAAACTAAATAGATGACATACATATATATATACATAAATCCAGTAGCATTATTATTTCATATATTTAATTAATATTCATTATATAAACATTATGATCATTAATGTATGGTTAACATGGAGAATGAATCTCATCGCGTTGTGGAGATGGTAGTCCGTACATACGCACGAGCGATGATATCATTCTCATAATTATTGAATTGAATTGGAGTGGATGGTATAATATATAATAATCCGTATGATGTTCTAATAACCATATATAGTTATTCTTTACACCATTATACACATCCATGTAAGGTGTTGGTGGAAAAACTGATTTCACCACGGCGTGGAGACGGTATTCCGTACATACGCACGTGTGGTGATTTCGTTTTCCATAGGATGGATAGATGGAGAAATAGGGTTGTTTAATACTTATAATAACATATAATTATATGAGTTATACTGATGGTATTACTTCATAATGAAACAACTAAATAAGAAGAAGTGGAATAAGAAATAAAGTTAAAAGAATCGGTAACGGACATTACCTCTTCTTTGAAGCGCCTCTTTGAGACATCATCTTAGGGTACTAAAATTGGTCTTTGAAGAAGACCAGGACCACTAGGATGTTTCCAGGGAAGTGGATAAGAGAATTTTTCAGGTTTCTACCGAACATGAAAGCTAAACGTGGTGTGAGGAGGAGAGGGAGGATGTGCCCTTTTATAAGGGATGAGAGGGGCACCTTTGGAATTCTTAAAAATATCAATTTATAATAAATCTAACCCTACTTAAAAACCTCTAAAAATGACTCATATCCGATGATTAGATGATATAGGGTTGTAATCCCATCAACCAATAAAATTTAGTCATGTTAGGAATTTATTTTAAACATTATCAACTTGATTTATCCTTATTTAATCAATTTAATTTTATTTGTGGTAATAACATTCTTAATTTTAAATTAAAACAAATAATTAATTATTTGTTGTGAATTTTCCATAATTGGATAATTTATAACCTTTTTTACCATATAAATATAAATTTATAATTTTTAAATATTTTTGTGATTTTTAAACAATTTTATAATATATTATTTTTATAAAATAACAATACTGACAATTTTGACACTATTATTTTATTTGAAATTAAATAAACTATATACATAAGATATGTTCGAAATAAAACCATTAATAGATTAATAAAATGTCATATGTATCTAGAAAAGTAGTGTAGCACATTAAATAGTTCATATAATATTTATTTTATTATTTTTAAAACAATTTATTTGGTTTATCTCTTAATAAAATAATTACTACAACATTTTTTGTATAATTATTTAATATACATATTTGTTTCATAGAAATTAAAAATAAAATCCTATGATGAAGATAAATCTATTACCTTTCACAATAATACTTTTAATAGAATTTATCATCTTAAAGTCACAATATTTAAAATGATATATTTATTAAATTATGAAGGTGACAACTTTGGCATCATTTAAAATAAAATAATATATGTGTCATAATCATCTTAATAATGATCCAAATGGTCAAAAATTAGTACAATGGATGATTCTGGTTTATATATAAACTAATAATAAGTTTTTTGTAGATTTTTTGGCCTTTTGATATGTATTAATATTTCAATAAAAACTGTATTATTGATATTTCACTAAATAAATAATTTCTGCATCCCTATTGTGTCAAAATTAATGAAAATTATTTAATACCTAAAAATTATAAATAAATTCACATGATTTAGATAATTTCATTAGATTTCTGGGGACTAATCATGTTCGAATTTTAATGAAGTTTATCACTAAATTAAAATTAATATATTTATAAGATTTAAGAGAGTGACATGTTGTCACTTTCTTTGGTTTTAATAATAATTATGTAATTTTCATGGACAAAAGTCCATTAAATTATTATAATCCGACCCTTAGGTGATATGGGTCGACTTTTAGTCCTCCAATAGGATTTTGGCAGGTGTTAGGTTAATTTTATAATCTTATATTTACCCTTAATTACTCGATTCACCTATAACTGTGGTAAATAAAATTTACCGTAGTTACTATTCATAATGCCCAAAAATAAAAAGTAGCTTATTAAAATAATTTTTACCTACTGATTCCAAATATGGAATCCATTTTTCCAAATTCAATACACAAAAGTTGTAGTAATTAAATTAAAATTAATCTCGTTGAAACAAAACGGGTTGTGGTTTAAAACATTGCAAAATATTGAATTGATTTATCCTACGAATTCAAGGTAAAATCAATGCTAATGACATACATTATATTAAATGGTAAAAATATATTCTATTTATACTTTAAAACCATTCAATATTATAATTTATCCACATAATTTATTAAGATGAAAAAAGTTGTTTTTAATTAAAATATACCGTGTTTTTACTATTCATTAAAATTTGAAAGTTATCAGAATAATATGAAAAATTTATCCAATGTAAAATTTTATATCCTGATTCCAAATAATAATTTTATTTTGTAAAATTGAACTTATAAACATGTCAAAAACTAGATTTAAAGATGGTGCGCCATCAAAAGGCGGCAAAAGTGCATTTTTTGAAAAATACTTATTTCACCCGAAAAATTTATTTTGTTCTTATACCATGTTCTAGAAAATGTGCAAGATGAATAATAATATTATAAAATTCAAAATTTTGTTAATACTATTCATAAAGGATAGTTCATAATAATATTATAATAATATATCGTTGTTTAGTAACACCCGGTATTGCGTACAACACACGCTATCGAGGAAGGTCGCGATTGCGAGTAATGCAATCCAAGTCAAGGTTGCGTGTCGTGCAAACTCTTTTTGGTGTAGCGTACAACAAAAGACGTTAATGAAATTAAAAATAATATTTTTCATAAAATCTCGGGGTGTTACATTCTACCCCCCTTAAAATGAATTTCTCCCTCAAAATTCGTTGGGGTTATAAATGGTTTACTACTCAAAAGTTTCTTTAATAGAAACCCACATCGTAAAAAGGAATACTAAAACTTAATTTAAAAAAATTGTTATAAACATAACGGATACCCAAATAACTCATCACTAGGATTCCACATAGGAGAACATAGGTGAAAATATGGATATGGAGGAGAAATCTGACCATCATGTTATGATGGATAGTGGTAGATAAATGGATATGAAAAATCCATCAATCAAAAAGCCATAGATTTGTGATGATCTAAGGTACCATCTGATTCATTGGATATAAGGGCACTAGGAAAACATTTTTTGTTTTCAATATCATTTCCCTAAAGTTGATGAAATTGGAATTAGAATAAATACTTTTGTGATTTTGGTACAGTATCGCCGTTGTTTGTTCTTTGGACAATTTCCACTTCATATCTTAAAGAAATGAAGTTGAATTTTTCATTCGTGAAGTGTTAGCAGATCATGTGATAGAAAGATGGGTCATTCAATCTCTCTCAAATAAAAGGTTATAAAAGTTATCAAAAATACATAAGTCCATCTATAGTGAGATTAATCACATATGGTTCCTAAAATGGACTTATACTTCATATATCATACTGCTTAATATAATAAAACTAGTTTTTACTAAATAGGGACTTCCTGTAGGCTAGAGGTAGGCGATAAAGTCTAGTCGCACTTCGGTTGTGGGTTCGATTCCCGTAGCCTTCTCCGACGTGACGGGCTGTCGGCCGTCCTGCAGGTTGTCCTTTTTCTAAAACTACATTACTATAACATCCCATCAATAACATCAAAAAAAGTTCTATCCATAAAAAATACTAACTTATGTCCAACATAATCCATTCCAATCTTTAGGCTTATATAAAATACTTCGGTCCAAGCTCATAGTATAAAGAAAACGATTACATGAAATGTCATCAACCAAGCATGTGAATAACATCATTTATCCCTCGTATATCTTGTTGTTTACATCCCAATCATGTGAATACCTTAATCATGTATTATCTTGAAAAATGAATACCCATTAAACCTTAGAGAAAACATGAATGCTGTCAAAAGTTAACACTTTCCCCATACCAAAATCCAAAAATTCTATATAATCAAACCATGATATAACCATCTCCTTATCTCTGTCATGAGCACATGAATACTATCAAACATTTAATTTTCTCCTTATCCCTTCATTATGCGCATATCATCTACTTTCCAAAAATATTTGAATAACCTTTCATGGTTACTGGTACCATTAATCATACACTTTCAAAACATAAGGAAAGAAAACAGTGTAAAAATCCTTAGATGTCTCTTTATTCCATAGTACCATGAGATTACTTATACAACATTACACTTGATAAACATGTAATCATTCCAATACCTTCTTAAACCATTGACTGTGCTTCAACAATTCTTTCATCTCACATATCATTTGTAGTCTCTTCATCATCATCAACATAAATACTACCCATACGACCATACTGATTCTCTTCATGAGACATTCCCTTAGGGAATTGGTTTTCATAATGCTTGTACATTCCACATTTAAAACATTTAACCATTGTTGATGTCATATAAATACGATTATCCTCATCCATGGTGTTAACTGAATCTATTACTTTGCACTTACTGGCTTTGTGTCCTTTTCCACATCCAAAGCATCTTTCAGTTCCTTTGAAACAATCTCCCTGATGCCTCTTCCCACATTATTTACATGAGGGAAATTGAACTTTCTTTCCTCTATGATCATAATGAAACTCCATATTTCTCTTATTATCTGAGTCATGAAACTTACCGAAGTTGAGATTATTGATCATATTATGAGATTGCTGATTAGGCATAATAACGATGTTGGGACTTCCAAATCCCGTTTCATTTGGTTTCTCATGAAGAGTATCATTCCATTGTCCTTCATATCCTCCATTATCATGAATCTTCCTGTTTCCAGCCATTTTCTAAAACCCAAAAAGAATAGTGTGAGAGGAAAAAATAATGCTTGGGAAAACAACATAGTAAATGGGGAGCACCGTCAATATCTAACATCTTAGGTTAAATTATAAGATCATTACTGTAGTTCTAGGACTATATCCTATACGTATACTTATCCTTAGGGACATCCCCTAGACATACCTTAGAAATATCTCTAGGGATCTCACTAACGTTTTCACATCCTAGTTTCCAAAGTTTTACTAAACCGTTCCTCGAATACCAACTGTAGAGACCCAAAGCTTGATGTACATGGACATTACATTACTTTAGCGGAATACTTAATACATAACAAAAACAGACACACAAGGATCGTAATAGTTTAGTGTCTTTGGAAACTCGGAAAATAATCTCATAATCGTGTTGAAATATCTTCAACATCTCCCATAAGATCTTCCCCTTTTTGTTTTCTTACCTAAAACCATTCTTTTAATACTTGGGAAAAGAGAACATATGAAGGGTGAGATCAAATGCTCAGTAAGGGTAAGAATGGATAAAATAAAACAAACCATATACATTTGAACTTAAATAAAACATGAACATAATGTTTAAACATCAAAATCTTGAGAAATGACATAAAACATGGCAGTACATAAGGCATATATCATAATGGAACATCAATCATAATAAAATATCATGGGAATAAAACATTTAATTGTGGAATACATTAAGCACATTTAATGATTTCAATAGTAGCCAAGGCATTGCTGCCAAGACCATCTTAGTGGACAGAGTCCCTTTCTTAATCATGTTCACTCCTCATTCCAGTCCTGTATTACTGAACCAGTTTAACTTGCCTTTCCAGCCATGTTTATCTCATGAGATATAAATCTTTACCCAATGAATTTAAGGGAGATATAGGTCCCACTCATCTCATAATGAAATCATTCTTACTTGTGCCACAAAAAAACATACATAACCCAATAAATAAAATGGGTTTCATAAACATCATCCCATCATCACATAATCCATATAAAAGAAATGGATATCATTTCATAATAAGAAAAGTGAAACCATGTAAATCCTAGAGACATTATACTTGAAACATATACATATGAAATAATGTCATCTTAGATGAAAAATAGTTTTGATAAAACACTTGAAATGAATTCTTGAAGAAAATATCCTTTCTTCTTCAAAATCATTCACTTTTCACAAAATGTCATGCAATTTTAAAAGAAAAGGATTTTGTAGAAAATAGTTATGAAATATTTTGGATGAATATTCATGAAAATAAGGCTTTATAAAACCATAAAAATCTGTTCATGCCGTATAAGTTAAAAAAACATTCTTCTCGTACTTTTGCCGGAGAAGTCAAAAAGGTAGCTTGTAGGGTAAATAAAAGAAGATTCCTTGCATACGAAGGGGTAAAAGTCAAAATGGGTAAAAAAGAATTTTAAATATACATGAAGAAATTTTTATAAAACACGGACATGGATGATAGAAATAACCCCTGTAAATACTTACGAATAAGAAATCTCGAATTAAAATGTGATTTGCCAAATTATCCCTTACCTTAGGTCCGATATGATTCGTATGTATCCGAACCTCCTATATAATGATTTAAATAATGTCATTGACTTATTAAAGAATCATATTCATTGTTATGATATCATATATGTTTTACTTATGACTTTATATTACCCGTTATGTTGTAAATTCCATGCTAAAGCAGCGTTTTGGGTAAAATCATTTCATTTATAGTATGTGTTTCGACTTGTTGTTCTGGATATTATTACTTATATCCTGATTTACATAATTCCAGAATGTAAAACATGATTTATATATAATATATATTCATCATATATATATACATATATATTTTATATCTATAAAAGTAATGAAATACACCGTTTATGGAGACGGTAGGCCGTACGTACGCATGAACACTATTTTTGTTTCCTTATTGAATTGAATGAAACTAAATAGATGACATACATATATATATACATAAATCTAGTATAATTATTATTTAATATATTTCATTATTATTCATTATATTAACTTTATGATCATTCATGTATGGCTAACAAGGAGAATGAATCTCATCGCGTTGTAGAGACGGTAGTCCGTACGTACGCACGAGCGATGATATCATTCCCATAATTATTGAATTGAATTGGAGTGGATGGTATAATATATCAGAATCAGTATGATGTTATAATAACCATATATAGTTATTATTTACACCATTATACCCATCCATGTAAGGTGTTGGTGGAAAAACAGATTCCACCACGGCGTGGAGACGGTATTCCGTACGTACGCACGCATGGTGATTTCGTTTTCTGTAGGATGGATAGATGGTGAAATAGGGTTGTTTAATACTTATAATAACATATCAGTATATGATTTATACTGATGTTATTTCATCATAATGAAACAACTAAAGAAGAAGAAGTGTAAAAAAAATAAAGTTAAAAGAATCGGTAACGGACATTACCTCTTCTTTGAAGTGCCTTTGAGACCTCCTTTTAGGGCACTAAAATTGGTCTTTAAAGAAGAGAATGACCTCTAGGATTTTTCTAGGGAAGAGGAGAAGAAAATTTTTCAAGGGTTGGCCGAGCTTTAAAGCTCAAAGTGGTGTGAAGAGGAGAGGGAGGAGGTGCCCTTTTATACGGGAGGAGAGGGGCACCTTTGGAATTCTTAGAAATATTAATTTATAATAAATCTAACCCCACTTAAAAACCTCAAAAAATGACTCATATCTGACGATTAGATGATATAGAGTTTTAATATCATCAACCAATCAAATTTAGTCATGTTAGGAATTTATTTTAAACATTATCAACTTGATTTATCCTTATTTAATCAATTTACTTTTTTTTGTGGTAATAACATTCTAAAATTTAAATTATAACAAATAATTAATTATTTGTTGTGAATTTTCCATAATTTGATAATTTATAACATGGTCTACCATATAAATTTAAATTTATAATTTTTAAATATTTTTGTGATTTTTAAACAATTTTATAATATATTATTTTTATAAAATAACAATAGTGTTAATTTTGACACAATTCATTTATTTGAATTTAAATAAAATATATACAGAATATATGTTCAAACTAAAAGAATTAATAGATTCATAAAATTTCATATGTTTCTAGAAAATTAGTGGAGAACATTAAATAGTTCATATAATATTTATTTTATTATTTTTAAAACAATATATTTGGTTTATCTCTTAATAAAATAATTAATACATCATTTTTTCTATAATTATTTTATATACTTATTTGTTGCATAGAAATTAAAAATAAAATCTTATGATTAAGATAAATCTATTAACTTTCACAATAATACTTTTAATCTAATTTATCATCATAAAATCACAATATTTAAATTGTTATATTTATTAAATTATGAAGGTGACAACTTTGGCATCATTTAAAAGAAAAAAATATAAGTGTCATAATCATCTCAATAAGGATAAAAATGGTCCAAAATGAGGCCAATGGATGATTAGGGTTTATATATAGAATAATAATAATTTTTGTGAATATTTTTGGGCCTTTTGACATGTATTAATATTTCAATAAAAACTATATTATTGATTTTTCACTAAATAAATAATTTCTGCATCCCTATTGTGTCAAAATTAATGATAATTATTTAATACCAAGAAATTATAAATAAATTCATATGATGTAGATAATTTCATTATCGTTCTGGAGAATATTCATGTTCGAAGTTTCTTGAAGTTTGTCACTAAATTAAAATTAATATACTTATAAGATTTAAGAGAGTGACATGTTGTCACTTTCTTTGGTATTAATAATAATTAAGTTATTTTCATGGAAAAAAGTCCATTAAAGGATTATAATCCGGACCATAGGTGATATGGGTCGACCTTTAGTCATCCAATACGATTTTGGTAGGTGTTAGGTTAATTTTATAATGTTATATTTACCCATAATTACCCGATTATCTTTAACTATGGTAAATAAAATTTACAGTAGTTACTATTGATAAAGTCCAAAAATAAAAAGTAGCTTATTAACATAATTTGGACCTAATGATTCCAAATATGGAATCTATTTTTCCAAATTCAATACACAAAAGTTGAAAAAATTAAATTAAAATTAATCCCGTTGAAAGAAAACAGATTTTTGTTTAAAACATTGCAAAAGATTGAATTGATTTATCCTACGAATTCAAGGTAAAATCAATTCTAATGACATAAATTATATTAAATGGTAAAAATATATTATATTTATAATTCAAAACCATTAAATATTATAATTTAACCACATAAGTTATTACGATGAAAAAAGTTGTTTTTAATTAAAATATAGCGTGTTTTTACTATTCATTAAAATATGAAAGTTATCAGAATAATATGAAAATTTTATCCAAGGTAAAATTTTATATCTTGATTCCAAATAATAATTTTATTTTGTAAAATTGAACTTATAAAAATGTCCAAAACTAGATTTAAAGTTGGTGCGCCATCAAAAGGCGGCAAAACTGCATTTTTTGAAAAATACTTATTTTACCCGAAAATTTTATTTTGTTCATATACCATGTTCTAGAAAATGTGTAAGATGAATAATAATGTTATAAAATTAAAAATTTAGTTAATACTATTCATAACGGCTAGTTCATAATAATATTATAATAATATAACATTGTTTAGTAATACCTGGTATTGCGAACAACACACGCTATCGAGGAAGGTCGCGATTGCGTGTAATGCAAGCCAAGTCAGGGTTGCGTGTTGTGCAAGCTCCTTTTGGTGTAGCGTAAAACACAAGACATTAATGAAATTAAAAAGAATATTTTTCATAAAATCCCGGGGTGTTACATATAAGATCTCTAAACGATTGTTTACAACAAATATTTGATAGTTAGAGCCAGTTGGGCCTTATGTAGTCTTGCTTATTGGCTACATAGAACGCATGGACATATTAGGGATTATGTTCCCCAATAAGTTGCATACAGATCTCATCCTATCATCACTTCCCCCGACCATCTCTAGATTTATTATCAACTACAACATGAGAAACAACGAGAATAGTATATTAGAACTTCATACCATAATTTGGAAGGTAGAGAAGGACATGGGGCGTGAAAAACCCATAGTCCTAATAGTGAATAAGAAAAGTAAGGACAAGGAAAAGGGGAAAAAGGCTTATAAACGGTCTGAATCCCCCAAGCGTCGTCCCTCCAAGAAGGGGAAGATCGAGAGGGATGGAAACGAATGGGAGGCGGTATGTTTTTCATGTGGAATGAAAGGCCACTGAAAGATAACCTAAACCTAGGAGCGTGTAGACACTAAAGGTGCGTTCATTATCGAGTATAATTATTCCTTTTCTCCACATTGGGTATTAGATATAACTTGTGGGGCTTACATCTATATTCAAATGTAGGAACCAAGTATATTTTGAAATATTTCCTGATGAAAGGTGGATATTTGAGCTCCCAATGGCATGAGGCTGGATACGTTAGCCATTGGCGATTACCACCTCTCATTGCCAACTGTGATGATTTTTGTTTTACATTAATGTTATTATGTGCCTAGTGTTACCAAGAACATAATTTCATTATCTTGTTTGGATATGGATGGATTTATTTTCAAGAATAGAAATAGGGGTTGTCTCTTTTATAAGAACAATGTATGTTATGGTATGACACATTTAAATAATGGTTTATATGTATTAAATTATGAAAACCAAGTGTTTAAAATCGATAAAGAAATACACTCACATGACTCATACATCATTCAGTTGTGGAATCACTGTCTAGGTCATGTAAACAAGATGAGATTGAAAAAGATCTGACAAGATGGAAATTTAGGATCTACTGAGTTGAAACCACTTGATATATGTCACACTTGTTTACAAGGAAAAATGGCCAAGCCTTGTTTCAGTGGACGAGGAAAAAGGGCCATAAGTCTTCTAGGATTGGTGCACACGGATGTGTGTGGACCATTTCCAGTAGAATATAGAGGACGATATTCTTACATCATTACATTTACTAGTGATTTTAGTAGATATAGATATGTTTACATAATGAGTTATAAGTTAGAAGCCTTATAGTGGTTTAAGAAATTCAAGAATGAAGTAGATAATTAGCTTGGTAAGAAGATAAAGAAGCTTTGATCGGATCGATGTGGAGAATATCTGAACAAAGAGTTCATAGATCCTCTACGAGAGTCTGGGATTCTATCATAGCTCACTCCTCCTTATACACCACAGTGGAATTGTGTTAGTGAAAGGAAGAACCGAACCTCGTTGGACATGGTGACGTCGATAATGAGTCATGCAGATCTTCCATAATCGATTTAGGGATATTCATTTCAAACTGAAACATACACATTAAATCGGGTGCCAATTGAGGCTGCAAATTGAATTCCCTCCGAGTTATGGAATTGAAATAAACCCATTTGTTTGTACACACATGTATGGGTATGTGAGGTGTTTTTATGGCCTTCTAAGGCAACAAACTAGAACCCCGGGGCACAAAGTGTATCTTTATTGGATATCCCAATAAAACGAATGGATATTACATATATAACCCTTCATAAAAGAAAGTTAATGTCACCGTATAAGCAATATTTCTTGATTGGGAGCACATCCTCAAAATGGACAGTGGTAACACGATTGAATTTTATGATTTTAATGCCCAAGATACAAAAATTTTGGAACATGTACAAGTTGTATAGGTCCCCGTGGAAGAGGCTCCATAAACACAAAAACTACATTGGAGATAAAGTGAGTTTAGGGAACCAGGGAGATTTTTCTTCCTAGTCAATGAGGATGGTGAATAAGTATTGTTTGGGAATGATGAACCTCTACCCTAAAATGAAGAAATAAAAATCTCATGAGATGCATGATTTCTAGAATCTATGCATTCTGAGATGGATTCCATGTATCAGAACCAAGTCTGGGTTCTGGTCGATGAGCAAGTTGATGTAAAGCCTATTGGATACAAATGTTTAATCAAGAGAAAACTGGACATGGAAGGTCATTTTAGAACCTATAGAGTAAGGCTAGTGGATAAAGGATTCAGACAGAACCATGGAATTGACTATGAAAAAACCTTATCGCCAGTTTCCATGTTTAAATCCATAAGAATCATCATTTCCATAGCAGCTTACCATGACTACGTGATTTGGAATATGGATTTCAAAACAGAATTCCCTAATGGGAACCTTTAGGAAGATTTCTATATGACACAACCTAAAAGATTTGTGACACCAGGTGAAGCCAAATGCATTTGCAAGTTGTAGAAATCCATTTATGTATTAAAGAAATCTTTCAGGTCATGGAACATATGATTTGATAAAGCCACAAAGGAATTTTTTTCACTATGAATGAATGTGAGCCATGTGATTATAAGAGGTTTAATTGGAATTAGGTCTTTATCCTAGTAGTATATTTGGATGAAATATTGCTTATTGTAAACGATGTACCAGTCTTACAGTTAGTTAAAGACTATTTTAACTAGTGTTTCTCCATGAAGGACTTGGGTGAAGAAACCTACATTCTAGGGATCAAAACCATTCATGATAGATCCAAGAGGTTACTTGGACTAATTCAAGGTACATAAATTGACCAGATACTAAATAGATTTATTATATAACTATCTAATAGAGGAATGGTTATAGTGTCACATGACATACATCTTTATAAGAAAATGTGTCCTCAAATACAACAAGAGAAAGCTAGAATGAGTAAGATCCCATATGCTTCGGCTATAGGATCCATCATGTATTCCATGTTATGTACCAGGTTTGGAGTTTTCTATGCACTGATTATGGTGTATAGATATCAAAAAGATATAGGAGAACAACATTAGACTGCTGTTAAGAGTATACATAAGAATTTGAGAATAACTAAGGTTATGTTCCTGGTGTGTGGAGGAGACGAGGAGCTTTTCATCTGAGGGTATGCTGATTCTGTCTTTTAGACAGATCAGAATGATCCGATGCCGCAATCTAGATATGTTTTATGTCTCAATGGAGGATATTTGGGTTGGAAGAGTTCAAAGAAGCCAGTTTTCGCTGATTCTACGATAGAGTCTGAATATATAGTGGCTTCTGATGTAGCCAAGGAAGATGCATAAATTCAGGACTTTGTCTATGAGCTTTATGTGGTGCCTAGAACTAAAGATCCTATCATGTTTTATTGTGATAATACTGCAGCGATGCCTCTTGAAAAAGAACCATGGTCACATCAATGGACAAAGCATAAAATCTAGAAGCATCACCTCTTGAGGAATTTCTATCAATGGGGTGATGTTTTAGTGAGAAGACTATACATGGAAGATAACGCGGTAGACCCCATGACTAAAGGCCTATCTCTGTAGAAGCATGAATATCATGTGAGAGATAGCAGGTTAAAGGTTGTTAGATGTTTTTTCCAATCCATGTGGGAGTCTGTTGGAGTTGGTATCCCAGAACCAAATTTTTTAGTTTATTTATTAAAGAATACTTTTTCACATCTTGATTGTTCTTCTGCATGACAATGCATGTGATAATTTATTAAGGATAACTTTTGAATTAAAGGGTTATAGCGGATCCCTTCAATGTTGACAACCCAGAAGTGACATAACACTGTGCTAGAATGTATGTTCTATGTCCAGATGATTTTATTTGAGGGAAAAAATAATATGGGCCATTAGGGGTGAGGACACATAAAACATTGAGGCACATTCCCATGGTGTGCGCCCTTGGTAATATCCGGGAAGATATAATGATATTGAGACCCACCGGTAAGAAATACACATTTTATATTATTATTGGATGTTCCTATATGAGGAAATGTACACTAGTCCTTAGACTTTATGATTATTATTAATGGGTATTACAACTCATTCACATAAATGTTTTTACGAAAACTGTAATGAAACAATGTTCTCAACGAGATAGGATATGATGGGTGCATCACGAGTGATACTATATTTATTGTTAATGAGAGAAAAAAATTTGTCCCTTATGCTCTATAATGGAACTAGATATATCAATACATTTGATTAAATTTATGTAGCCTAAATAAATCCATGGCCATGGTGAAGAATGGGAAAGTTCAATTTTGGAAATTCAATGAAAGAATAATCGAGCACATGGGTTGATGGAACTAGCATCCAACCCGCTTGATTTGATATATTGAGAGAAAGTGATTAAATGACACTATAATAATTCTTATGAGGTGACATGTCAATGCGGCATCAAATTCTTTCCATTGGGCACCTTGTTCCATTGCTAGATAGTAATCTGGGACTTTAGGCAAACCCCCCAATGCCAACGAGAAAGAGGCCTAGAGGGTAACACTCTAAGTGTATCCAAGTATCTCAAGTAGAATAAAGATTATTACTGTATGTGGATTAATAATTTTTATAGGAATACTAAATCATTATAATGTAGGAGGAAGAATAAAATTAATACAAGATATACATACCATGTACAATGAATGTACACACCATGTTGTTTTCCTTTTGGAAAGGAAATGAAAAACGAGTACACAATGTGTATTAATGATTACACGCTGTGTATTATTTCTCATCGGTATTTAGAAGAACTAATATCATTTTATTAACTTATATTTATTATTATAAGTGTGGGATCTTGTCAATGAATTAACTATTTGACATGGGGGTTTTCAATAATATTTAATGTAACAAAAAAATGTGTAACATGTTTATTTATAGTCATAACACTAAAACCTCAAAACCAATTAGAAATATTCTCACAACCCCAAAACAATTTCTTAATCGTTAGGCACAAAAATTCTGGAGAATTCTCCGAAGACAAAAAGATTTCTTTCCTCCAAGAATTCTCTCAAGACTGAGAGATATCCTCCTCCATCAGATCAAGGAGTTATAAGGCAGAAAACACAAGCAATGGAATATCCACACTAGCACCTGGATATTCCTATGGAGACATCCATAGATATGTGGAGCATGATTGGATCACCTCTAGAGGAGTCCTACACATGGATTCTATGACGCAATAATAGATAACATCAGATCTTGACCAGAGACATCAATGAAGAAATAATTCATCAAGGTAATTCTTTTCAATTATTTAAATAAATTATAACCAACATATGTTGATCCTAATTTGTGGTTCCAGGCATATTCTTCTTCATTTTTTATTTCTATGATTTGATCCATAGAGTCTGGTGTTTATAATCGTATTGATCCTGGATTGTTCATTGCTCGTGACAAAAATCCAAGTGGGCACATACACCCATGAGTTTCTACTGTGCCTGAAACCTACATGATGTACATGGGGCTCTGTTTCCCTTTCATTATAAACCTTAAGAAACTATTACATGGGAATAATTTCAGAAAAACATGATTCCCTACATGAAATTCTAAATCCTTTATCAAGTTTTCAGAATTACTCTTTTGAATTCTTTGGGAATCTATAAAATGGGCCTGAGTTTTCATTATCATCACAGTTGTCTCTTTAATATCCTCTTATCCTAAAAGTTTACTCTCCCCAACATCATCCCAACAAATTGGAGTTCGACCCCTCTTCTCATATAATGCTTCATATAGCGCCATTTGAATTCTGTAATATAAACTGTTATTATAGGAAAATTTTACCATATATACGTATTGATCCCACATACATTGAAGGTCAAGAGAGTATGATATTGACATGTATTATAGTGTTTTAATAGTCCTTTCATACTGTCTGTCAGTTTGGGGGTGATAAGAAGTACTCATATGACACTCAGTAGTCAAATCCTTATGAATATATTTTCAGAGTTGTTATGTAATTCAGGTATCTCGATCGGACAAAATCGATAGAGGTGCAACATGATGTCTTACAAATACATTAATATATAGTCTTTATCAGGTATCAAGTCATATGTCTTCTCTTATAACATGGAAATGTGCTGATTTTGTGAGATGATCAACCATTACCCACATAGCATCATTTTTTATAGGTTTCCTCAGTAGTCATGTGACATAATTCCTCATAATTGGATCCCACTTCCACATAGGAATAGGTAGAGGTTGCATCTCCCCTATAGGGTGTTGTCTCCCAGCCTTCACTTTTTCAAAAAAATACAAATTGACAGGTAATCATCAATTTATCACTTCATATTGTCCCCCTAAAATGTTTCTTATATCTCTATACATATTATTGATGCCGTGGTGTATAGAAAAATTTAAGCAATGATAACCATATAACAGTTACCTTTTTAGATCAGGTACTGATGGAATTCTTATCATATTCCCAATTTTATGAACTCCTTCCTCATACCTGAAGTCTTCTAATCTCCCACCCTTAATAGAGTTAATTTCATAGTGTATACTCTCATAATCAGATTGAGATATTTATATCTCCACTAGTAAATATGGTTTAACAATCATTCAAAAGAGGAATGTTGTTTCCCCTTCGTTAACAATTCACATATCCAACGTTAGTAGATACATGAATATATGATATCTCTCAATCCTCATTTTGTTCAGAAGTCCCAGACCATTCCTACATAATGAATATACCACCATATATTCCATTCTAGGGTGGTAGTGTATTGATCAATTAAAATATTTGAGAAAATACAGCCATCTCATTTTCCACCTATTGAGTTTTTTATATGTGAAAATTTATTTCTAACTCTTTTAATCCTTATATATCTCACATCTTTCACCATAGAGATAATGTCCCAATATTTTTAGAGAAAATATTATGGCTACTACCACATGATCATGAAATGGGTAATTTTTCTCATGAATCATCAACTACGTTAATACATAAGAAATAACATTAGCATTTCCTTATAAGGATGCAACCCATTCCATTCTTTGATGCATCATTTTATATAAAAAATAATTCATTTTCAGATGAAAGATTCAAAATTGGTTCATTGACTAATAATATTTTCAATTAATCAAAGAATTTGGTACATTCATTCATCCATACAAAATAATCCCCTTTATGTGTACACTTGGTTAGTGGGACGCGAGTCAGGAATATTATGAACGAAACAATAATAGTAATCAGCTAAGACAATAAAACTGTGTACCTCCATTATATTTTTTGGTGTGTTCCATTAATCGATTTCAATTTTTTTCATGGAATCAACAAAGATTCCGTACATTGAGATAACATGGCCATGAAATGAAACTAATTGAAGCAAAAATTCACACATGCTAGAATTCCTATATAATTTATTTCTTCTTAGAGTTTTCAGAATAACACACAAGTGATTCTCATGGACTTCATATATATTCAAGTATACAAGGATATCATCAATAAATACCAAAAAATAATCATCAAGATATTCATTGAAAACTGCATTCATTAGTTCCACGAAAATAAAGGGTTCATTAGTCAGTCCAACGGGAATCATCGTAAACTCATAATTCCCATACCTTGATTGAAATTTTTTATTTGTAATATCATTGTTTTTCATACACATCTGATGGTATCTAGACCGATGGTCAATCGTTGAAAAATATTGTTCTCTATAAAGTTGATCAAATAAATCATCAATTTGTGTTAGAAGAGACTTATTCTATTTTTTAATAGCATTTATCTCCATGTAATCAATACATATCTTCAAGGAAACATCTTTCTTCTTGAAAAAGTGGACAAGGGAACCACATGAAGAAACACTAGGTCGAATAAATCCTTTTTCACTCAATTCCTCTAGTTTTTTCTATCACTCCAATAAATCCATAGTGTCCATTCTATAAGGAGTATTTGATATAGGTATTTGAATAAGAATTAAATCAATAGGGAACTCAACTTCTACTCTGGAGGGTGTCCTGGTAAATCCACTAGAAATATGTAAATATATTGTTGAACTATATGTACATATTTAATTTGAATATTTATTTACTCACACATAGATATTGGGTTATCTTCCTCTCAAATTATTTAATTCAGTAGTGAAACTTGGGGAAGATCTAGATAATAATTAGATTGTGAGGTATTTTCTCTAAAGATACTGGATTCTAAAAAATTTTCAATTATTGTAACTTCTATCATCTAGAAACCGATCTTCACATTTGTTTTGACATCCAATTAATTTCGTGAATTATATCTAAGAAAATCATTGGTATAATGATATGTATAGAAACTAAAGAACGTTTATGTGTTATGAGGGGGACTGGTTGGAATGCCTTTTTGGAAAATGTACATCCCCTAAGAGTTTTGACCTATAACTCCTTTATAAAATAAAATTAGACGTTTCTAACTCTATTAGAAAACTGGGAAGATAAAAATAAATGCGACGATCCTAAATCCAATAATAAATTATCTATATTTGATGAAACAATAAAAGTACATTCCTCCACGTCATTTGGAAATTCCACCTCAGTTGTCATAATCTCCTAAGACTTCCCTTTCTCTCATGGCCTTCCTTGAGGATAGATTCTATTAGGATTAGAAAACTCATTTCCATAGTGTCCCATCTATATAAAATTGTATCTTTGAACATAAATAACATTTTTCTACCTCATACATTCAATAGACCAATGGAACTTTTCATCACACTTATAGTATAATCCCATGCCTTTTAAGAATTTCCCATGATGATTCATTCCACAGTTCTCACATAATGGAAATTGTTTCATTCCACTATTCTTCATTGGTGCTTCACCTTTTCCATGGTTATCAAGGTATCAATTATTATCATGTCTTCCATTGAAAAACTTCTATCTAAAAACTTCTTTATCTATGTTATGGAATATAATAATATTTTATCATATGATTAAAATGTTTTAGAAGCTTGTTCCCTTTAAATAATTGGCTTAAGAACTTCAATGAAATGATGAATCTAGTTTTCAGAGTCACATATGTAATTTATAGCATGCCTGGATAGTCTTGTGATTGTAGCCTCATACTATGCAATATTGCCTTCTTCCATTTTCTTTATTCCAAGGAATTTTATCTTCCTTTCAGTTTTTTCTCTCAAGGAAATTATTTATCGAAAAAATATTTATTTAATTCCCTATATTAAATATATATTTTTTCTTCATCCTTTAGGGTATTTTAGATCAAGGAACACCATTAATCAGTGTCACCTTTGATAAAATATACTACCAACATAGCCTTTTCATTTTCATTGCATCTCAATTCCTAGAATATATCTTTAAGGGATTTGATCCACTTCTCAGTGACCATTATATTATTAGTCCCCTAAATGATGATGGGATTATTCCACATGAAATGATCCAACACTAGTGTAGATTGGTTATTTATTACAGCCTGAGTATGTTGTCTTAATATTTTCATGATCTGATCCACTCTGACATTGACTATGTTGACTTTATATATGGGGAAATCCCAACATTGTTCATGAGTATTTATTCACCTTCTTTAATTAGGTTCCATTTATAAATAATGGCATACCCTAGATTTTGTTATAAATCATAATCTATAATATCAACTAGAAAATTACATAGCATAAATTGAAATTATATGCATAGCTAATCACGTAAACATGGTTATTCTAAGGAAAAATTTACATTCAAATCCTTCATAATGTTTTTTTATAGAAAATGTGAATTATCCTAAGTATATACCCAATTAATGTCAAACCATGCATACAACAAGGTCTGTTTTCATACACCAAGATACCCCGAGTTAATCTAAAAAGTCTTTTTTTTGAGCTTTCAGTCCTGGGTATATCTGTGCCACAACCACATATACATATTTTTATCCAAACAGGGACTTATTTGTAGAAATATTCACATAATCTATTAATTTCCAAAATACCGAGATTATCTTGTATTTTTTATCTATAATGACAATCATTGGGGTTGTTCCCGAATAAATGTTTTATAAATCTAGATTCAATGTTTTCTACTAAACATCCTCTAATACCATATATAACACCACAACCCCAGAATCCTAGAGATGCTACATTACTTCATACATTAACATGAATAAGAGGAAGGAAATCCCAAATGAACGACCATTTTACTAGTCTTGAAGAATCTAGATACATACATGAAACTCATCTTACATTGATAAAGTAATGAAAATAAAATACATGATAAAAAATAATAAATTTCATCCATGAGAACTAAATAAATAGTCTCATATTCATAACTTTTTGATAAAAAATAAAGGGTTACAAATAGAAAAATCAGGAATCTACAATAACTAAATCATAAAAAAAAATATGGCATCGTGAATAAATGAAATACACACACCATTAATAAACTAAGAATGAAACTGAATCCATTTATATTTTCATAGAAAAAAAACTCAAGGATAGTAACAAATATAAATGAATAAAGAAAATGATTTTTTATTTGATGTAATGTATCTGAAACATGATATCAATATACCATCGAAATAGTTTAATTTTCTTGGTGGAAACCCTTCTAATATTTCGAAACATACTTAAAGTGTTTGTCACCAATTGATTTTTCTTATGAGAACAATCAATACATAAAGGTGATATAGTGGTACTCACACATTTCTATATGTCCAAAAATTATTTATACATAGATTTAATACATGTAAAATATGCATTCTCAATTTCTGTATAGATTATAGGACACAAACTCATCAATATTTCCATAGTTTAAACAAAATTACAAATAAACCCTATATGTAAGAGGGTATATGGAATTAGACAACAATAATATCCATAATCAAGAATAAGGATATATAATATATTTATAATTTCAAATGAAATTTTACCTCAAATGGGCAGTGGATACACAACCATTGAATAAATAGGTGCACAATACGATGTATTTCTCATTGAAATGGAAATTGAGTCAAAGTCTCTTATCGTGGTGTAATCCATTGATTATAATGACCAAAAATTAATAAACACCAAATGAATCATCGAATACAATAAATATAAAAACAACCATAATACTTTTATCAAATAGAAGTACATGGTACACCACATGCATGTAATAAGTTGAAGATAACAGAAATCTCACGGAATTCAAACTGAGATACGAATCCCTTTACAAACATTTATGCTTGGTAACAAGTGTTCTTATGAAGTCTTAATGAGATGTAAAGGGTTATCCCATAATTTATATATCATAAAATAATTATGGGTGATGTGTGAAAACATACACCATATTTAGTAGTTAAAAATTAAAGGACACAACATAGGGGGGATTCTTGACAAAAAAGTGAAAGAGAGGATCCCTTAACTTATGCTCGAAGGTGTTCGTGATTGATCTTAATGACCTTAATATTCAAATTTATATCTGTTAATTAATAATTTCATAACCCCACCAACATTAAATTGATATAGTATAACCATTTTATGCTCACTTATGCCTTTTTTGTGGGTTTAAGGGATTCAATTTAATTGTTTTGGAATCATTTTCTTCCTTGCTTTTCATAACTATTTTACTAGTATTCCTGAATGGGAGTTCATTGAAAATGTGGTCAAGCATCCCAAATTATAAAAATATATTATTAGTTACATTATAAATTATATTATAAAGATTCCAGGATATATTCCTTGAGGATGAATCATCAGTTAATAGTTATTGATAAACACTTGGATGAACATAGCGGTTTTGTGCATAATGAATATGTTATGTATTATTATTTTTTATTATTAGTGTTTAAGGATTAAAGAAATTTAATAAGTTAAAATACATATATAATGATCTAGATAAACCATTAAAAATGTTTTGTTACATATCTTTATTATAGTAATATAAATTGAAAAATCGTCGTCCTTGAATGTGACAAATTTATAAATCTTGGAAGATATTTTTATATTTAGAGGAAGAGGTGGTTGAAAGGGGAAATTATGAAGTAATATTCTATTAGAATAATATTATTATATTCCATGTACGGTTCTGGAATTATCATAGATTTTTTATTTTTGTAGGTGAGAAGAGATCAATAAAAAAATGGAACTTTTAAATGAAATTGAATGAAAATAGAAGATAAGTTCATCTCTTGTGTACTAATCCTTGATAAACTCTTTAAGGAATTTGGTTTTGGAATTTTGGTGGGACCATTAGGTCTTGGAAGTGGTGGAGGATATTATATAGCATATAAACCATAATTTTGGCATGGATTGAAGCATGAGTGGTGTGGGTGGATGAGGGGGGGGGGGGGTGAGTGGTGGTTTATATAGTATAGGGGATGAGGGTTTTCTTCAATATTATAATCATTAATTTATTATTTCTCTACAAGACAATAAATAGTGAAGATTATATGAACTATAATAGTAATAAGGGCATGTGAGTTCCAGATTTGGGAGCTTAAATCACTCATTATTCTAGTAATAGTGAATTTAAATTATAATATCATTTTACGATATATTAAGGTATTTACTATTCCCAAAAATATCATGTAATTAAAAAAATACCAAAAATTCACCCTAACCATTTATCGATGCATAGAATTAAAAAAATAACTCCATTTTAGGAAAATAGTTTTCTAAATATGTTTTATTTTATTTTTAAAGGAATTCTTAATTAAATCATAAGTAATAATTTTTAATATATTACTTATTTTTTAACACCCTAAAAAATAAATCAGCATATCATTACTTTATATCAATATAAAAATAAAATAATAATATAGTTTAATGTTCATAAGGTTCATATTACTATTCATATCAATATTCATAAGAGTATGATATATTCATAAAAAACAAGTTGGTTTCTATCAAGATCCAAATACATTATTGATAACAACCGTAGGAGAGTGTTTTTTGAAATTCAAAACCCAGATGTTGTAAATTTATCTTTAATGGAAAGGTTATGACTTTATTCCATAAAAAACAAAGTGTTGTATCACAGATACTCAGTGCTTCATGAAATAAAATCTTTCTATTGAGTTGAAAGTATTTAAGATAAACATACCATAGAATCTTTGGGGTGTTATAAGTCATTTTAGTGGTCCTACCATTGCTAATGATGTTTTTTTAAGTTTCCCATTGAATCCATAAAATACTATGAACTTATTTGGGACTATTTTGATCTCTTATGTGGCTAACATTCATGTTGATTCCTTGGGAGGTGTTGATAATGGGTTTGTTCCCACTCTAGATAAATTAGTAGTATCCATATGTATTCTATATTTTAACCTATATGTATATTCAAAGGGTGTATCATTGATTCAATTTGATAAGTGATTGTAGCTTGACTCGATTAAACCAGTTGTACCCTTATAAATGAAACAAAACCACCTTTATTTATCCTTCTTGATTATTATTATATATTCCATTATAGTTTAATAGTCTCTTTTAGGAGATGATGAAGAGGATAATTTATCTTTACCAAGATTTAATGATAGTACTGATTCTATTTTTGAAAAAATATCAACTGGCGTGATTACTTTTTATCATCATTAATTCGTCCTACCATTAATTATTATTAATTAGTAGGAACTGAGGGGACCCCCATACATCATAAAGACCTTATAAGTGGAAGTTTTTCATTCCCTAGTACATTTTATTTTTTAGCCCCTATCAGAACCCTGATTCTAAGATGGTTCAGTGGATAACTCCTTTAATGATCTAGTGATGGATGATATGGTTTAGTTTTCATCTCCAAATCCATGGAAGAAAATTAAAATTAATGATAATATGTGTACCCTTGATTTATATCATGTGTCCACTATGTCCTTCCCTAAATACCATGTTGATTGGGTCTCCCCATATCTAGGAGAATTCAAATTCATGGAATCCAAGAGCTACAAACACTTTTAATAAATAACATCATATTCTTATGGAATGGTCAATAATTTGGATTCTTATTGAAGTATTTATTTTTCTCTATTGAACTGTACCTCTCTATGGAGACACTAAAAGATATTCTAGAATTGAATCGTGGTGCATTTTCTACCAATGTGTGTTATTTAAAACACTACACTATAAAATATATATACGGAAATATAATCAATTTATGCATTTGATTTTTTTTACAGTGAAGTATTAATGGTAGATCGTGTTGAAATTTATCTTTACCATTTGACTAATAATTTATATCAAATCTCCCAATCCTTTTTATTATTAGTTTTTAATGATAAATGTGATATGGGGGGATGTGAGTCTCCTTGGAAAACTATTTATTCATTTAATATAGGGACACATGATTGAATAATTAGTGGTGATATCAACAAAATGCTTGAGTGTTTTGAGAAAAAAAGGGAGTATTGATACTCTGGGAAATAAATGATTCATTTATTAATTTTATGTCTATCAACATTCTCTTCAATTTAAGATTTAGGTGTTTCATTTTACTCTAGTATATGTGAAATAAGGTAAATAATATTATTTAGAGTCATACTGATAATTTTCAATAAAATATCAACATTATATCTGATTTTCCATATATTATAGTGGTACATATAACCCAGTCATTAATAAATCACTCTCTTATCATATAAAAACCGATTTTTATAGTGTCAACTCCCATCCATTTTTATTCTAATATATATTATTAAAATAAAATTAATTTATGAAAAATGTGTATACAATATGGGTTCCCATTTATTATGAAAATCATGGGATATCGTTCACTAAAAATGGATGATATATGGGAATTGGGAATTATATAACCATGGGAATAACTACCACTAAAACATTACAGTTTTTTAAAATGAAATGAAATACCTCAATAATAGGTTTCATATTTTTTGATATGATGATATATTTTATTCACTAATGTATAGAAAATTAAATTATCAGATATATGATGTTGATGAAAATGGGTTTTAAGGTGTTTTTTAGATTACGTAAGATATCAATCAATAATGATTGAATAGTGGTTTCTTCTATTTTCAATATGTAAATTACATGAAAATATTGAGAACTAATTATAATGTTTGGGGATATTGATGTGAGAATTTAATTTATTGATGATGTTATATATTTTCCATTAGAAAAATTGTTATCAAAAGTTTTTCAGCATACCAACGTAAAAACCATAGTTTTTAATGATTTTTAAAACGAGTATAAATTGTATTTTTTGGTTTGAGAAGATATTGAAGGGAAAAATGTTTATTCCAAAAATAATATTCAATTATGTAATTTTTCAATCTAATATTTTTGAACTAGAATAGGATGATATTCCTCAGAATGGATTTTGCTGGAAATCGGAGTAGTTGGTATTTTTATAGAATATTTAATATTTAATAAAATAAATATTAATTTATTCATGAATGTTTGTTTAATGATTACTATTTAATTGGGGAAATATTTGATATTCCAAAATCATGATATATTATTGTATTTATTATTTCAATTAAATAGATAAACATTAGTTGGGTATTAGGGATAGGCCTATGTACTATTTCTTTTTTTTTCTAATTTTTATTTTTCATAGTATTACTTTTCTTTTCAACTATCCTTATATTTCCTATCACATACTCCATTAATAAGTATTACATTTATCATATATGATATAGATATGTTGTGAGGTGGATTGGTGCCACTATATATATAGGGAGGTGCCTCATCATCATGTGATTGGTGATAAAGCACAGATTAGATCGAAGAATCGACGGGTTCCACCCAGAGGTGGATTATAGATAATTTTCTATCTATATATCATAATATAATTACTTAATAAAAAATTTAAATCCATATATATATGTTATTTGGAACCTCATTGGTGTTGATTTGGTTTCAAATTTGTAAAAATATGGGTTTCGGGATTATTGTAGGGTTTTCAATTTTAGAAAACCTGAACACACTATTTGTTGTCCCATGAACACTCTACATGAGTCTCTATTAGTTGGAGAAGATGGTTATTTTTGTAATTCACATCATATAATGTAACTAAAAACCATGTTATTAGACCTAACCATGATCTATCATACTAGGGTAGGAAACCATGTAAGGTAGATTAGGTCTTATAGTAGTACATGGAAATACCAATGGAGTCACTTTCCCATATAGACGTACATAGACATGGTGGGAGGACTTATAGTACATGTTGTGTGCTAAGGGTATAAGTCATGAAATACAATATTGTTACTCATTTGAGGGGTTCTTATAATTTTAATCCTCTTATCCATAATTGGTGATAGGAAGAGTACACAATTATTATGTTTCTATATAGAACACGATGGTGGAACCCTTGGGGTGACAACATGACTTCCAAGAGTAATTTTTTGGAGAAAAATTTATAATAGATAGGTTATTATATTATTAATTAAATTGTAAGGTCACCTAAGTGGTATGTTTAAATATACCTATAGGATAATCCTTATATTGTAATGAGGATGTGGAATGTGGTATCCAAAGTCTATGATTTGTGTGAGCATGAGATTTTATCTGTTCTGTGGGACAATTTTATAGCATGAGGATATGGACATGTATGTGTACAGACAACCATTTAGTGAATTATAATTGGTAATTTGATGAGGAAAGCTCCCATGGGAGGTTTGAAATATTTATATTGTCAGAAGTTTGTACATTTGAGAATGGTTTCTGAAATGTATTACCCCTACGATATTTTCATTTGACTAAGATTCTAGTTGTGAATTAGTATTCCAATATAGATAAATATGAATATATTCTGACCTAGAAAATTATAATTGGGATACCCCAACCTACATACTAATAATATTTTTCTTAATATGGATTCATTTAATTATATATTGACCCATAGGTCCATGTGTGTGTGTGATTAATAGACCAAACATGATCATGTATGTGTGGTTTTTTGGTAGAGATGGTTGTAGTTGTGGACCTAGAACCCAACCGATTCATATGCCCTACATGGATAAGATACTAATTATATATTTAAATGTTCCACAATCCATTGGTATATATCATTTATTTTATTTATTCCCAAACATGGTTTAAGATATTATAATGGTTTTGATATGGTAGGTATTCCTCATTTTCGAGTCGTATTTCAGGATGAGAGATGTAATAGTATTGGAGATATATAGTTATATATGACATCTATTTAGAAGTTATTATATAGTTGGTAATTCCATGTATTTTGATCTTGAATAATACTATATTGAAATTGTATTGAATTTTATATAAGATTTTTGTTATAACGTGGGTTACATCTATAAGATCGTGATGATATTTTTCAGTTAATCCCTAGATATTTGACTTAGATGTTAGGAATTATAAAGGATACATCTTTAGATTCATGAGTGTACAATTTGGAGTTTTCAGGGATTTGGATAACAGATATTATGACCACAATTGTTTATTTCCCCTGATTTAGGATGATATTGTTTTGTGTCTGTATGGGTTTGGAGCCTGGATGTATAGTCTCTTGCGGGATGGTTCCATAGAGTTATGAGGATTGTTTGGGGACACTATAGATTTGTTTTTTGGAATATTTAGGGTTATTACAGTTTATCAATGAAAGGAGAAGTGGCCTATGATTTCATGATCGTGTACAACCTCTGGTGTGGATTATCATTGTAAGGTTATATAAGATCGATATGGTTTTATAGAGCTGGTATAAGGCACATACATAGGTCGATTGAATATCCTTACGTATTTAATATATGTTATTTGGTATATGTGATTGTCATGTATGGTATTATTCTTTGGATATTTAACACATTTAATTTTATAACATGATGATCATTTTATTTTTTTTTATTTTTACTCTAAAGTGTATTGTTTTTATATATTAAAAAGTTACAATATAATATACGTGGTATAATCTCCCTATAATACCACCTAATATCCTTTCTTCTATTGAACAACTTTTGGAATAAAGGAAGGTGTGTCTGAGGTCTAGTAGTGATTTTCAGTCCAATAAGTAGTCAGTGTGATGTGGTGGAGTGATCTTATAATGTGGTATTTAAGAATGGATTATTTTTTCATCTATTTTGGGATTAATTGATAGAAAATATATGAATGTTTCGGAGCATGTGATGTATATTAGTTTGTTGCATCATGAACCGATTTGCTGGTATTATTTCCATGTTTCTAGGGATAGGATTGTATAATTTGGTTTATTTGATGTAACAAATGTATATGATTTTAACTATGTTGTGTTCACATTATATTGTTTATCTACATAATTTTCTTGAGTATTTGATCTTGTCCTATTGGGATGAAATAATGAATCAGATTTGGCTCTTGAGATTTAGAGGAAATAGATTTTTTGTGAATTATCATTAAGAATGAATGATTCACATGACATGTAGTGAAATTATAGTATCATATTTTTCACGGATAACTAAGGAAAACAAATTTAAGGGGTCATAATCTAGTCAAACTACACTTACCAAAATAATTTCATTGTGGCATTTAATATATATCGGACAATATGTGTTGAATTTTCTTTGGATGGAAGGTCAAGAAGATCTATAATTATTTTTTAATTAGTGAATATGGTATATTTCCTTTTTTTATTGGACATTAAGTATACCTAGTAGTATAGTGTGGCATTTTATTCCCTAGTGGGAAGCCACATGGAAATTTTTCCATCATGGTTCAGTTACAAAATTTACAATAAAGACATATGTAGTGTTTTTTCATATATCTTATAATATAATTTAACATAGATGAGCCAGTGGTTATGATTCAATATGTATGGATAATTTAGGATGATGTTGTTGGATATGGAAATGACGATTGATGAGATAAAAATGCTTGAAATAATACTCCTATAGGTGATCTCTCAGTGAGAATATGATCCCTAGTTGGATGATGATTTTTGACATTGGCATGTTGGGTACTATTTTTGGTTGATAGAAGAGCATGGATAAAATATTTTGATTTGTGATATTAATGATACATGACATTTGTTATAGGTGGGAGACATTCATTATAGGATACGTGACTCATGGTTTAGGGTGATAAGGATATTGTGAGGATTAATGAAAACCCACGAGTTGGGTTAGTCTGGGTTTATGGGTGCCATTATGGAATAATGAAAGACATGTAACAACTTTTGAGATTGATGCACTGTAGAGAAAAATATGAATATACTATAACATTAATACACTAACATTTTAAGATATATATATATATATATATATTTCAAATAAATTTTATTTCATCAATAACATGTGTTACACATAATTTTTTTTAAACAAACCACAATGTACTAAAAATTTAATATTTTATAATGTGATAGTTATCGCCTAGCTGTCGGATTAGTGGGTATGTATGGGAATTAAAAAATTATTAAATATTTATGGATACATATTTATAAAATTAATTCTATTCTTATGAATTTATTATTACGAAAAAATAAGAAACATTTGAATGAAAAAGAAATATTTTTAAAAAAAACTATTCTTATGCTTGGAATGTATTTTTATTTTAATTAATTAAATTAATCAAAATTGTTGGAAGTTTTATTGAAATTTATATTTTATATATTTAATTGAAGTATTAAAATTAATTTTATATTGTTCTTATCATTGGATAATAATAAACCAAGTTTTATGATTAAAATATATTGTTTATAAAAGTGGTGTTCATCATGATTTTCATGATTATTTTTAAAATAAATCCATCAACATATGTAAATTGAATCTTGAAAATTTTACTTTATATTTTTTATTAGGATATTCATATTTTATCAATAGAACCATTTTTATGACAATATTAATCGAATCAATGGTAAAATTTATCACCTTTGTATAGGGTAAGACAGGTTAATATTGGATTGAAATTAGTGATAAGACCATAAGATTTCATCCATATTGTTATTAGATGAAGTGATTTTGATCATTTTCACCATAGTACAAAAATGATATTTTAGTGGACAATTTTCAATGAAAGTTTAAAATATAATATTTTAGGCAAAGAGTTTTATAAAATTTCATCCTCTTAATTTTAAATATCTCTTATATGTCCATATAGGGAAAACATCACGGAATACAGTAATATAAATTTATAATTTCAAATTAATAAAATTTATTTCATTCGGTAAATTTATTTATAATTTTCATAATCAACAAAGTCACATAAAGTAATCCTAAAATAGTAATTCAATATTAATTATATTAAATGAAAAATAAAATAAGAGGTTTTAAATATATTAAATGTTCCATAATTTGAAGAAGTTAATATGTACCATGATGATTATAGATTTATATGACATATTAGAGAGGTGGAATAATTATATTCTAATTCCCCATTATATTGATGTATTTAATGTCAAATTAAATGAATAATGTAAAAATCCAATTAACGATAGTTTATAATAAACAATATGCTAACAAATTATTTAAAATTCACTAAATTCTATATTTATTAAATTAAATAGAATTTTTCTCTAAAATTTCAATGTTACATTTATGTTTCTATTTCATTTTATTTTAACATTATTAACCCATATTTTGTAAAAACATTAATTTTATATTTTTTTAATTAGGAAAAATCGTGGTTCAAACAAAAATTTAAAGGTAAAAAAACTCACCAAATTTTCGAAATATTATTTTTTAATATTAACACATATACTTATATTATCTTCAAATTATATTAATTTGGAGCCATTTGGGATATAACATTAATTTATATTAATATAATAATATATGAAATTCTAGGAATACCCATCCCCTCAATTATAAAAGGACACCTATCCTTTCTCTTATATAATCTAAGTGGATTACTCTATCTCAAAAATCCAAAAAAAAATCATAAACATCCTTAACAAAATAATAGTAGTTATGTTCTATCAGAAAACCAACCCTAGGGTCCTTAAGAGGATAACTAAAAGTTTTTCTTCAAAGAAAAGGTAACATCATTAACCAATCTACATCTTTTTAAATTCTTTTTTTACCTCCTATAAATATATTATATTATTCAGAAAATAATAAATTTAGTATCATTAATATATTTAAATGATAATATGATTATGAAACCACCTTTATTGACCCTATTTTCAACATGTAGGAAGTGAAAATATCACTTGCATGTGATTACGACTTACCATATTTATGTAGAAAGACAAATCATTTCTCATCATAAAATTTCATAGATGGGTATTATCATTGGATTAATTATTCTATATGATAATTTTTATATAATTACACATTTATAATTATAATCAATCATCTACATGATTACCCAACAATCTGTTGAAAAATGGTATCGTCACCTGTTCATACATATGAACTACCACCTCCCCATAGTAATGTAATTTGATTTTCATTTCTGTTTTACATAGATGGTAATCAAGATAGATTTAATGAACATATATTAAATATATCATTATATATAAATGAAATAATTATGAATATGTAATGAATAATTATTACATACATTACATTTTCCCATATGATTAAATGCAAAACAAAACATTTTGTGTACGTAAAACCCACAATCTACATGACTGATGTAATTATTTTTTCTATAAATACCTTTAGTAAATGATTATAACATTTATATAATTGAAATATATGATATTATAATTATTTATCTGATTCTAATATATCATTATATTAAATTTTAATTTATTATAATGTTCGTTTGAGTCTCTTTAAATCTAGTGGAAGTCAAAGTATGATATAATCATCAGACATTTATCTCTAAGAGACACATGCCATATACACCAAATTTTACTTTATTATGGGATATATAATACATATTAATTTATTTTATAATTAGAATTGTGAAATTTAAAAATATTTACAAATCAATATATGGATCATTATTTTAATGGGATTATGATTCAAATGATACCATATCGGTATGGGTTTTATGTTACAATATTATTATTTTTTTTGGGATTTTCTATGATTAAGTTTATGATGATGGAAAACTATAATCTTATTATCAATAAAATCATGAATTTTATTATAATCTATTTATTTCTTTATAATACTTTTTCCCTTCATATTAATCTCTATAACTACTTATGATTCCAATAATACATTTATTAAGAAAAACTATGATTATTTTAATTTTTCAGTCAGGAAAACATTTTTATTCCATAACATTTTTTTATAAATTTTTTTTAAATAAGGTTGTAGACAATTCTCCTATGATTTTTAGAATAATTTTTACACATGTTTTAATATTTACAAAATGGTTTAAAATTAATCATCTTAATTTTTTCCAAAAAAATGTACTTTTTGAATTTTTATACAGAATTATAAAAGGAATGTGATATTTTAACATTTATAGAGTTAAAATAATGTCCCACCATAATGTTCGATCAATGAATTGAATATTGTATTTCGTGATTCGAAGTGTATTATAAAAAAATACATTAATGATTGGGAATTTTTTTTGTTTTTAAAATATCACTTCAAAGTGAAAGGATATTTTCATCCTGAAATTATCCATCTGATATTTCATAATAATTTTCCATCTATAATGTCATAATTTGAGGTTAATTGTGATTTACTAGGGTTTTGATCCAACGATTATATCCTTAATCTTTTTCTATATGGTCTATATTTATTATAACATTATTTTTATGAAATCTATTCATTTTGTATGGGATATACAATTATGAAATTATGAAATTATAAATCTATGAAACCCATTTAATATACATGGGTTAATCAATGATTATATTTTTATGAAACAAATTTCAATTTAATGTGTTATTCAATGATGAAAGGTTTTTGTAACTAATTTATTATCATGGGTTCAGAGATAATGTATGTTTTATTATATTGTATCACACATTTGTATGATTTTCATTATTTTATTATTCTGATGACTTATATATCCTTATGTTGTATTGGTTAATTATTAATATATCAATAGGTAAACATTATTAGAATAGATATTGACCCACATTCAATATGGGACCCTATCCACAATGATAGTTTGTGGAATGAGCCTTGAATACAAGGATAGATTTGAATGTGGACCCAATCCAATATAACAGCTTTAGGAGTGAAGCTTGACTACTAAGATGGATTCAGATGTGAACCCAATACACTATTATATTTCTCATTGTGAAGCCTTAGATACTATGAAAATTATTTTCTATACTTATATGTATTCCAGAATTCCATATTTTATGAAAAATATTTTCTATCACAACTCATGGACATTTATTCCTTTATTATTCATTTATTATGAACTGAAGAGATTTATTCAATGAATCAAGATTATGATCTATACAACACAGAGAATTGATTTCTAATTATATAATCATGTCTTCATACCCTCGTTCTCATGTTCTGCTATTATGATCATTACCATATCCCTTTTGTACCCTTACCAAGCATCTATTCTCAACCTTTCATATGTTTCCATTCAGTGTTATACAATGATTTTTTTAGGAATTATAAGTCCAATAAATCATGTCGTTATAAATAACCTAATAAGAAACTCTTATGGAAATGTTTTTTATATGACAATTATTTTAAAGATACTAGACCTACATGATTCGTGCGAGGATAGTTATGTAATGAAATGAATAATAAAATTATAAGATAAGATATATATGTAATAACAGAATTGTTCTCTATAACCTCTATTAGATATATGTTTAGTTAATCCTAGGAAATAATAATGATAAAACATTAGTGAGAAACATTTTGATAACACTATGTTTAGGATAAAATCCAGCATTTTTTATAATGATCATGAATAGACTAGGTTAAACTTATGTTATTATATGAGAATTTTTCACCATTTAAACATACTAATAATGATATATATTAATAAATTAGTCTCTCACTATGATTATTATTTCTCACACTATTATTTTTGTATTAGTAAATGATTTTAACTCAATGGAATTGGGTTAATCTTGAATGAGATAGAAAATGAAATTATTTTACTCCAGAGAATATAAATTTTCTGGGAGATGGATTGAAAATTATCATTTCAATAATCTAAGGAATTGATATAGTTATGAGTCATGTCAATTTTATATGTTATTAAAATAGGGAAAAAATTATGTTGAGTTCTTAATGTGAAAACAGACACATTGATTTAATGATTATGTTGATCAACGAGTTTTTTAGAAATAGATCAATACCACTAATTGATATGTTCCATTTTATAATGTTAAAAATAGAAAAATATTAATTTTTTGTCTATTATTTCAAATGTGAAGTAGAAAAATGTTTTTATATTTTCATTATAATCACACAACTTGATGATATTGACTCTATAAAGATGGATGAGTTTAATAGATTATTTTTTAATAAATAAATTCCTTAGATTCTTATGATGTAAATTTTGGGGGAATTCCATTAGATAATGCAGAAGGATAATGAATCAGTTGCAACCTATGAAAGACATTTTCTTTAACTATTGAGTTTCACATCTATTTTTATCATCCAACCAATATATAATGATTATCAAATCATTCATGGATAAAAACCAAGTCTCCAAATGGGAATTAGTCATAATGAACATCATTTGATTAGAAGAAATCATTCAATGTGAAATCAAGGTAGAGATGGGAAATGTACTTACCCATCAATGTAATATATTTACCGAAAACGAAATATGGAATTCAAATAAATTCTAAAAACCATTGACAGAATAAGAAGATCTATGATTTATTCTCAATTGTTATTAGAAAAAATGGAGGAAATTTCCTTAAAGAAAACAAGTAAATATTTCAATTATTGAATGGAATTTCATCACCAAATATAATTCCAATGTAATGGAAAAAATTCAACAAAGGATTTTAATATAGAGAAAGAAAAACAAAATTAACTACCCACACTCCAATTATTAAAATGAAATGAGTATCGAAATTATGCTAATTAGTTCCTAAATATGAATTTTAATGATGATGATAGACATGAAAATCATTTGAAACCCAAATATAAAAGGAAATCCCATGTGATAAGTATTTTTGATAAGGGGTAAAATAAAGAAGTGTTGAATTATATAGTGACCAACCACTCTAGAAATTGTGATTGTTTTATTTGATTTTGGATACAACCACACCTTAATATCTATTTAATTCTCCAATGGTTTCAAAATAAAACCTCAATGAAATGATATTGTATTATTAATAAAATACCCTAATGGTAAACTAATCAAATATCTTGTATATGATCATTCCATAGTTGATGTCTAAGGTAATATGCTTCTTAAATATATATTCATTCTCCTTATGCGTTAATTTTATGTTATATTAGGCATTTATTAGATTCTTTTACATAAATATGAAATCTATTTTTGCAGTAGGGAAATTATGTTTTATATTTCTATCCAAAATATGATTTTCTACCATTCATATTATAAATATGAACTTATGATGGATGTTTTATACATTTTATGTGTCTATATTCATATAAAAAATTAGTGTTTATCTTAGAAGGTTGTGTTGAATCTCAATATCATTGATATTATTATTTTGTAAGAGGTTCATGATGAATTTCTGGAATAATTGTTTGTTCTTTCAATGAATTGTGATGTTGGGTTCTCCATATAAATAACATATGGTTCAATACATATTTCATGGACTTCATAATGAATGGACATAATTGATTTATAGGAATAGATGAAGAAAATACAAGAGACTCATAAAAAGGGACTTATTTGACCAATTAAATCACCATGGGGTGAAATAGTTATTTTTATTATGAAAAAATATTGATCGATAAAACTCTACATTAAATAGAAATAACTAAACCAGATCAAAATCAATAACATGTAATCACTACACCATATTTATATATTTTTCTATAAAATGTGTATATATTAATATCATACCAATATTTATCTTTTTACAAATATCATTAATTTTTTACTAAGAGGAATGATATAACTAATGAAACATTAATACTAAAGTATGGAAACTATGAATTTATAGTGATTCCATTCGGTCTTACTAATTCCTATATTATCATCCTTGATTCGGTCAATATAAACTTAGAAATTTACATGATCTATTTGAGGTATTATTTTTAGATAAAATCCTTACATATTCAGTGATCATTGACGAGAGTAAAGATCATTTGAGGATAATTGTGATGTCACCAAGATAATATAATATTTAGGAAATGTTTTTCGAGTTTGAATTATTTATTTAATAAAATTAATTACTAGGTCATATTATATCATGTGTGGGTCTATCAGTTGTTTCTTAAATGGTAGATGTTATTGACCATCATACAAGAACAACCAGTTTGACTGATATACATATATCATTTATGATGTAGGAATATTATATGTTATTTTTGTATAATTTATCAAAACATTACAATCAACTCATAATGGTATCAAGGAAGCAACATATGTTTATTTATATTTTTGAATGTGAATTATATTTAAAATAATTGAATTGAAGTTTTGTCTGTGCACCTACGATTAGTATACCCTTCAATAGATAAAGGTTTTTAGTTTATATTGATTCATTAAATAGGTTATTTGGATGATTTCTCATGCCTAATGACATTGAAATAGACTATTCTTCGTTCTACATAAAGGATTGTTATTAAAAAATATATGCTCATGATTTTGTGTTAGATATATAAGTTTTTTCATTAAATATATAGGTATGTTATCTTTTGGAGAAGAGTTTTATATATTTAATAATCATAAAATTTTAAAGTATATATTCATAAAAAAATTGAATATGAAAAAGATAATATAGTTCGATGTAAATAAGGATTATAAATTATCAATACATTATATAACTGGTATATATAACAAGGTGGTGTATTCTATGAGTCGATAGAATCATTCCCAGTAATCATTGATGGGGATAAAAAATGATTCAAAAATTTAGAGATTAAAAGATGATTGATTGAAAACTAAGGTAAGACGGAGAGAAATGTTATCTTGATCCAATGTGTATTAAACTATCTATTTAACTACATAATAAAGTGGTGTTCAAGTAATATGTGGATAAAAATGAGAAAATAATTATTTTGATTATCCATAATTATGATGGAGTGATAATGTTCAAGAAAAATGTATGTGTTCTGCCCATAAAATATTAAAATAAGTAGCATTAGAGGAATAACATGGATCTTAATTATTTATTCATCATGGATTTACAATGATATTTAGAGATCTAAAAGTTTATTCCTTGAGGGATGGTATGAAGAAAGATATCAAAAAAAAATTTCTATATTATTTATGTTTCAATAAATTAATGATGAGAAACATTCTACGGGGTTGTTACAAAAATTTCTCATACCAAAATTAAAATTGGAAAAATAATGGATTTTGTAATGTGACTCACCAAAATGTACAAATGGGATTATTATATACTGATTTATGTTAATTTCTTTATGAATTCACCACAAAAATTCACTATCAGGAATATTTATCCATGGATATTATTTCTTGGATAACCATTAATGAATGGGTATTGTTGGATGAATTACAAAATACTATTGTATTTGAGTGGGATGTGATGTTAGTAATGATGATTTGGGGAATTACCAAGAAATCCCTAGATATAGAGTTGAGTTTCAAAATATTATATCATCCTAAGATAGTTGATCTGATAGAGATTTTCAAATCATAGAGGACATGTAGGTAACTCTTTCAATAGATTTCAATAGAGTTTCATATGAACACAATCCTCTATTTGATTTTTATTAAAAAAAATAAATATCACTCAGTAATTCAAATAGAACATTATGAATACCTCTATAGAATAAAGTGAAGTATTCTAAAATCCTAGAATGATATTGGATAAATAAATTCATTAGTACTTGAACTTGTAGATAAAATGATAGAAAAGTCATTGGGACTCAATGTCAATTCAAGGAAGCTCAAAGTCGATAGAAAAGTTATGATGGAAAGTATGTAAATGAACAAGAATTTGAAATTTGTGAGAACATATTTGGGGAAAATTTCTCATGGAAGAAGGTTTTGAGATTTATAAATAAGTTAAATATAAGACCTAGTAATATTTGACATTTTTATATTCTTTATTAAGTTTGGAATATAGCTTATCTCTAGGCTTTTCGTCTAATTTTCAATCAATTTCACAATTTGTTCTATGTATCTCTCCTAATGATGTATATATCATATACAAAACATTTAATAAACTCAGAGGTTATAACACTTGAATTTTATCTTTCCTATGAATATTAATAGGTATAAATTTTTTATCATATGAATAAATTACCACAGAATATGAATATTCACAGAGTGATAGTTCATTAAAGAAATAAAAAAATGACAAAGCTATATTAGATCGTATGGAATCGTATCCCATTATTTTCATAATGAATTATTAAATATTAATATGATAATATTAATTACATTACATACAATCCACAAAATATTTTTAGGTCTACTTTATTTGGTAACTCATATACATATAAAACTGGATCTTATGTGAACTATATAAGGTCCTACTAATTTCTTCACAATAATCAACCTTAAATTTTATGTCATAAAAACACTTATCTTCATAATCGTGGGAAAGGAAATATAATAATGGGTGAGAAAATATGCAAAAAATTGAAATATGGGTGATATAACATAACATGGGAACAATAGTATGAGAAATGAGAATAAAAATTAAAAATCATATAATTCAAATCATAGATCACACCCGTTATTCATTGAATAAATCATGGTAGTCCATAAGAAATATATTTAAATTAAATCATAGAAGATGATCCATTAGAATGTAATATTTTTATAAGACAAAGATTTTTAGCATACACATAATGATAGAAAAATAATTCCTTATTTTTCCAGATTTATTTTCAGGACAACAATAGTGCGTTGGGTTCCATACCCAAAACATTTTAGTAGTGATGGCTAAATCCCAACACTATCATAGTGTTTTGGGATTACTCCCAATTTTACCAAAGATTATATAGTGTCCCTAACTAAACATGGCTTACTCCCCATTCTTATCATGTTTATATTAGCATATTTCCATCATTACCTAATAATTTTGATTTAGTATAGGTCCCACTAATTAATTTTTATAATGTTGTAACACACTGAAATTATAAATTAGGAACCTTATATTTGATTTAATGCATAAAACATGACACCAATAGAATAGGAGGATATAATTACCAGATATTTTAAAATATATTTACTATTTTTAATTAGGTTTATATATTATATATTTGTAAATTCATGAAAAGCTGACTTAGTGTGTGTTTCATATAAGAGATAATTTTACCAAATGATTACATTACTACCATGACTATGTTTTAACCAAAAAATAATATATTATTAAAATATTATTATTTAATACAATATTTCTTGAACTATCCATTAAATTAGTGGTTATTAATATAAATAACTATAATATGAAAATATATAGTTTACAAAAATATAAAAATAATTCATATGTTACAATATAACTTGAAATGAATATAAGAACCCATTAAATATATAATAATATATATTTATTTTCCAAACAATGATTTATTAGCCTAATAAAATAAATTTATTATAATTCATGAGTGATATTAATGTGATATATATTATATATCAATTTTAATAGTATTTATATTCATCCAATATATTTTATAGTCTTAAGGAAAAAATAAACCCACTTTTTTTAATAAAATACAAAATTTTTATTAAGGAATTTTTAACCATTTAATAAAGAACCCATTTTACAATTTTTTTTCCACTTTAATAAATTTTATATCTTAAAATTAAATTTTTATTTTGAATTGTAAAATAAAAAATATCCCACATTGATTTTTTTATTTTTCTGTGAATATACATTTTTTAATGATCGTGAAAATGAACCAATTTTATTTCAAAACTCCTTTTATCATATAAGTAATTTATAAGGATAAATTATGTTTTAGAATATATTTAATGATTATTTACAAAATATTTTTATCATTTATTTCAATTAATTTCATTTTGATTAATTTCACTCAAAAATTTTCTTTGAAACCATAACAAACCTTTTGAAAATTTTAAGACAATACCCTGTATTGTTTTCCGGACAATATGATTAAATTTAAATTAACTTATTCCCATTATGTGATTGGAATTTGGAATGAATGAATTAAATGTATTAATAATAATATTTTATAATATCTAATAATAAAAAATATTTTTTTTACAAAAAATATTACTAAATTTGATTAAAATTAATTACAATGATTAAGAGAAAAATAAGATTAATAAACAACTAAACCTTATTCATAAGGAAAAAAAACCTATAAACATGTAAAAAACCAATAATATGTACATATTTCTTCCATATCCTCCTTTTATACAATTTATTCCATTAATGGAGCCAATATCAATGTGAAAACCCTATATGTAATTCCATTGTGAAATTATTACATGAGTGTCAATCCTCCTCCCCTATAAATGGGCCTCATCTCCTACCAATTCCTCAGACCTCTTATTCCATGTATTATCCACCAAGATATAACTTAATAGTTGTTAAACATCCTTCCAATCATCATAAAATCCCCCCATTTTTGATTAAATAAATCCAAGAAAGCCTTTAGTTCAAACCAAATACTGTTACCCAATTAAGAGGTAACATCTTTTCAAAAGAGGTTTAGTTTATTTCTAGTATATACCCACTAAAATCTCATTATTCAAAGATAATATAACAATAATAGTATCTATAATATACCAGGATGTTGTTATTATCTAGAAACTACCACAACATACACAAATTTATATCTAATGTGTAATGAACATACTGTTTTGTGTATAAATAACTACTTTCTCATGAAATGATGATTGTTAATTTTTCAGTTACCACCTCTCATGGTGGTCATTATGATGGGAAATATATTTATATATTATATATATAATATTTATAATTTATTTATTCCTTTTTAGTTTTTATTTAAAACATACCAAAAACTTTACATCTTTTCTAAATACAATAATTTTATTTGAGGAAATGTGGACTACCACCCACTCAATGTTATATTACTCTTTCATTACAAATGTGGAACATATACAAGATGATTTAAAGAATCTATGTAACATCTATAACATAGATATGATAATTTAATTATAATATAAATTTTACCTTTTAGTTTTCATTCTTTTAATGTATAAATGAAATGAAAGTATAATTCAAGTATACGTACGACCTTCCATCTCAATTAACGATGCACTTCATTTCTGATATAAAAAAATAATGTTATAATATAAATACATATATAATGATTATATATAATAATTAATTAAAGTAATAGATTCTGGATAGGATGAAACCATGATCTAATTAATGATTACAACAATTAATAAGTCAAAACATACTTATCAAAACTAGTCAATTTATAACTGAAGTAGTAAAATTAATCAATATTGTCATCAAATGAGTAATAAAATATTAAAGAAAGATGATATACAACCTTATAAACATTATTATTGTTATATTATAAGATAGTAACATATTTAAACCACTAAAATGGGGGATAAATACCACAAAACCAAAAAAATACGGTAATGGTCATGAATTTTTTCTCAATTTAAATTCCATTGAGACTTATTTGTTTTAATGCAAAAATTCACTTTTATATAGTGGTTATACATAATTTTAACATGTTATATCAAGAATATAGTTAATCTCATTATATTATATGTTTTATTATATTACATTATATGTATTATTATTTAAAATTTTAAAAGTATTATGTGACACTATATAATGTTTAATGAATATTTTACTCAAGAATGTTCATAATGATTATATTTTCAATATGATCTCATTTTCTGATTGCCAAATTCATCTTGAAATAATCCATTTATGGTAATTATTTCCCATATAAATTTCCATTAATATAAATATTTTAATATGATAGATATTATTATTTCCTAACTTGAATAACATTTTACAAACAGTTCTTACATTACCAATTTTTTGATTAACTGGGGTATAATTGATAAATTTGAATACTTCATTTGATACTGATATTTGATAAGGAATATATTTTATGATATTAATTTTTTATTATATATGAGTAATTATATGGATATATAAGATATTGGTTTGTCCATGATATGGATATCCCCTCGATGAAACTGTAGTCTCATGAGATGGAATCATTGGCCAGATAGATGGGTTTTTCCCAATAGATAAACTATACTGTGAAAGGTCTTGACGGTAAGTCTTTCATGTACCTGGGAAAATTGGAAACCAATTAATAATAATATATCTGATTTTGATTCAATTATTTTTCCTTAATGATATTTTTGTAGACATATCTATGGATACATTTCATTCTCAGTTTATTTATTTTTATGGCATGAGTTTTGGTACCTTTCCAAGCTATATAGATATTTCCATATCTAATTATTTTAATAGAATTCTCTATACGTTATTTACCTTGACATGTTAATTTATATCTATTGATTCATTATTTCTTCTGCTTTACATACCATTACTAAGTGTTTGGGGTCACCCTTGTTATGTTTCCTCACCACTATTCATGGAGAAGAGATTTTATAAAAAGTGTCCATGGATGTTATTTATATCATTTTATTATATATCATGTTTTTATTTTCAATTAACATAATGTATCATGGGTATAATGTATGTAATATGGACTTGAAATTATTCTAAATGGTTCCTTCGTTCATGATTTGTTTTTTTATAAACATCAAAATGTAATAAAATAATACACAAACAATGGGCTTCTGGGGTTGGGGAATTATTGCCGGTATCAAAGGTAGTTCACCAGTAACTATGAAAGTAAGATATAAAAAAAGTATCTGGGATCAAAACCCTGAGATAAAAATTGATGAAAAGTATACGTGGAAATCCTATAATTTCAATAAGGTGGTGATTATGTGGGTATTTATATCAACACATCAATGTCTTGATAATACATATTGATGTGATTATAGAACAGATGTACCTAGGAGTAATTACATTGATAAAGTGTTCTGATAATTACTTAGGGGGACCCGTAACAAGAAAATGATCCTTGTTATGTACTTGGTTTGACACTCCCAGGGTATACTCATAGGTTAATTAACATTATCCTTTCCTGTCATTCTGAAAGATTTAGATATAATGATGTCCTCAAAGAAACTATGTTTATAATTATGATATTAGCTGCACATAGATTTCCTAATTTACATTATTCCATATTTAGAGTTATACAATGTTCATAATTTTATGGGCTTACCCAGTATATGCATTGTCTATAAATGGAGCATGGAAGGATCAATGGTATCAGTACTTGGAAAAATGTAGAGATTTATCTATTCATGAAACCAATATAGCTAGTATTGGGACAGTCAATGTCATCAAATATTTGGGTAGCTTAATTAGATTCTAACATGTACCCTTCCAAGATGGAAGAAACTCTTCCAAAATTATATTATCTAATTTTTTATCACATTACATGACAAAGTCCACCATCACATATGGGGCTAATAATAAAATGGGATTCAAGAAATGGATTATGTCATTGGGGAAGATATTCATGGAATTAATATGTGGTGAAAAAGTAAAAAGTTACACTTTTGGTCTATTGTCTCTGAGGTGATGATGACCCATAGTGGTCTCTGATCCATAATATACACAAGGAAGATGAAATTTAACTCAAATAATGGATAAGATTAAAAAAACCTTATTTAATAAATACATCCCATGAAATTAGAAAATTAGGATGAAGAGGATATTTATTATCTGAATGAAAAAGGAACAAGAGAGTGCCAGGAATTACGAATCTACAATTAAAACATTCTCCATGTATGATATATATCATATACACAACAGAGAGTACACTATACAAAAATTTCATTATAGGTCTAAAGCCAAATATTTTTAGTGCTCTGGATGCTCTTAAATTTTCATCATACAAATAAATTTATTTATGTGTCATCATGATATAGGGGGAATTGTCAAAATCCAATACACTCAAAGAAATACAAGTGAATAAGAGGTATTCTATTCACCACAAAAATTGAAATGCTTCAAATATGAAGAATATTTTTGTTCAATTTTTATTGTGTGAGAACTATGGGAAGAATCACCCTGGTGAATTCTTGAAATGAATGGGAGTTTTTTATAAGTGCGGGATACAATATACCAGGAAAATGAATAAAATGGGAAGAATAAAAATGATATTATTCATTGTTACAAATTTGTGGAGATGGGTCACTATGGAAACTAAATCTGAAAACATCAAGAGAATATACATGTTAAAAAGATAAGAGATTAAGGTAAATCATATGTTATTGACACACCCAAAGTGGAATGAATAATGAAATTCTATATTTTAATATATAAAATACGTTGGAAAAATATTTTATTTATGACATTCCCATCATATTATTTATAAATATATATAATTATTGTACTAAAGTACTTTTAGTTGTGGATATTTGGCCTCAAGATTAATGGCACCATAACAAATTATTCAATAAAAAGTTAAACTTTTTAGAAAACATGTGAGTGATTGAAATACAACCTTTAATATATTCTTATGTGGATATAATGAGGATGAAATGGTTGATCTAGATATGTACTCTCTACCTTGGAGATGATTAATGACTTGTCAAAAAGATGCATTTTCTATCATTGAGGGAATTTACAACACTTATGGATTTGAGGAATATATCCAATAACCTATTTTTTAAATTATAAATATATAATAATGCACATTTCCAATAAAGTTTTATGGATATTCAACCAATTATCATCTATCAAAAGGATACATGATGAAGTTTTTCACATGTTTGATTGTGAAAATATAATGTTTCTTTCTATTGACTAAAGTATAATGATAAATTCGTTATGGAATTTAATGGAATTTTTTCTAATGTATTGGATCATAATATTTTGGAAGATTTCACCATATATGAAATGGATTATGTTTTTGTTTGGATAAGGTTTTTTATATTGTTGGATTACATCATTGTATTAGAAGAAAAGTAGAAATAGTTAAATTCATAACCAAAGGATAATATTATATTCGTAGAAATTTATATTTAATTATACTCTTAGAGATTTATATAATTATACATGTATTGGAAAAAAAGTGTCTTGAGGAAAAAATGTTTTTATATTATAATCATTTTTTAACATATTGATTACCTTTATTCATACCTATAATTTTTTGTTTTTTGGTCAAAAACATTCATCTAAAAATGTTATCTAGAACTATCCATCCAATCATGGTTGTTATATGTTTTCTTCGATATCCATGTTTTCATTTCGCACGTATTTTCACTTACTAGGGAACCCGATTTCATGACAATTGTACTTTCCCTTCCATCTTTTTCAGAATATGTGGTACTAACCCTTTTTATGATGTCGTTATTTCAATAATATATTATTTTCAATCTCTTTATCATCTAGAAAATGTTATATTTCATGTAAATAATTTATTTAAGGTGGGAATAATGTAACCAACAAAAATTATAACGTATTAACCTTATATTCGATAGCATGCATGACACGTAACACCAAGAACATTAGTGTATATAATACACTGATACCAGAAAATATATTTTATATTTTAAATAGATTTGATATATTATATATTTTAAAATCCACACAAAACCCTATTACCTTGTGTTTCACACAAGATAGACTTTCTTTGAAAGCATAGATTACACACAAGAGCATGTTTTAACTGAATAATATAATGTTTTTAAATAATTATTATTTAATATAAGAAGAAATAACATAACCATTAAAATTGTGGTTATCAATATAATTTACACTCTTATTAAAATATATATATTTTACACAAATATAAAATAATTCAAATGTTAAAAAATAATTAGAAATGAATATAAAAGGTGATTGAATTTAAGGAAAAATATTATTATTTTTAGGCTGAAAAAATGTTCACCCTAAAAAATTAAATTATTTAAAATTATTAAATGATATTAATTATATATATATATATATATTATATATCCAATCATGGATTTTATTTATTCATCCAAAGAATTTTATAGTCATAAGATGAAAATAAAATAATATTTTATACATTAAATTCTATATATTTATTAAGTCACTTTTACCTCATTTTAATGGAGGACCCATTTTAAATATATATTTCAACAATATTATAAATTTTATATTACAAAATAAAATTATTATATAGAAATAAAAAATATAAATTATATAAAGGTGAATGTTCGAAATTTTTCGGAGATGATTATTTATTTAATGAAGTGTGAAAATAATAAATTTTAGTATAAATATATTTTTCATATAATTTAACTATAACGATAAATTTTGTAATATCTTATATTAAAATATTAATAACATCATATTTTTATAGAATAATCAAATTTGGGTCATTTAGATCAATTTAAAATTAAAATTTACTATAAAAACATAATAATCATTTGGAAGCTTTTACATTAAAAACACTTGTTGTTGTCTAGATTGTGTTATTTAATATAAATCAATTTTTCCACTTATAGGGGTATAATTTAAAACAATTGATTCCATATATGGAATAAAAATAATTTATAATTATTAATAATTTTATATATTATTTGACAAGAAAATAGTGAATGTGATTAAAATTAAATACACCGATTAAGAGAAAATTATTCTTAATAAATGACAAAATCTTAAAATTTAGACTTGAAATAAACTCTACACTAGTCCAAAGGCCGTTTTATAGCCAAATTTCGTCCCATACTCCCTCATATATAATATTTAATATTATGAGAGCCAAATTCACTTTGAAAAACATATGTTGAATTCTGTTGGGAAAGTATTACAAGAGTGCCACACCTCCTCCACTGTAAAAGGGCCTCCTCTCCTACCACATCCCCGCACATCTCAAGAAACGCTAGATAGAACATTATCTTCCCAGAAATTTATTTCACATCCATCCCCTAATCATAGAGGTATTCTGTTTGGTGTAAAACAATCCATGGAAGCCTTTGGTTAAAACCAATAGGAGTTACCTAATAAATAGGTTTCATTTTTCATTATGATTTTTAGTATTACTTCCATTCAACGCCAACTAAAATATATATATTCAATTATTATATAACAAAAAACAACATCTTCAATATACTAGGATATTATTATTATATTTTCACTATTTATATGAACACACACTTCCTTTTAATGGGTAATGAACATACTATTTCTATGTACGGTGACCTACTACATCACAAAACGACGATTGTACATTTTCCATCTTGTGTAAAAACGAAAATTTATTTTGATGAAGTGTCAACGACCGCCCCCTCACAGTGGTATGTCTCATTCAAGCCATACATGGAACATATAAAGTATTTTTTAATAAAAATATGTATCATATATAACATATATTTTATACTTCAATTATAAAATACATCTGTATATTTATTTATAATTATTTAAATACTACAGTGAAATGAAAGCATCGTTCATGTGTACATATGACATACTGTCTCCATGAACGGTGCACTTCATTTCTAATTTCATAATATAATGGAAATATATAAATACATATATGCTTATTATATTATATAATAAATTCACGGATTAAATTTTGGTCAGATTAATCCATGACATAATTATTTATAGCAACAAGTAATATGTTAAAACATTCTCATGAAACTAGGCAATTAATATATGAAATAGTAAAATAAATGAATGTCTGTAAAAAAAGGTAATAAGATATTATTAAAAGAAGTTAAATGATATTAAAATCATGATTAAGGCATTTTTATAATTTACTAATATATTTTAAGACATTATACAGGGGAATAAATACCTGATTACCTTAAAGGTTGGTTAAAGTAAGGTATTTAATCTCAATTTTGCATTCCATTTAATATTATTTTTTGTAATGCATCAATTCACTTTTATATGGTGAATATAGTTCCATTTGACATGTTATATCATGAATATAATTTATCTCAGGGTAAAATAATTTTTATTTTATTCCTTCATGGGTATTATTATTAAGAAATTTCAAAGTCATTTGAGACACTTTGGAATGTTTAATGATTATTTTCATCAGGAATATTATTAATGATTCTCTCTGGAATATCCCTTAATTTTGTGGTTTTTAAAAATATCTTAAAAAATAACATATGGTAATAATTTTTAATTAAAAATTTCCTTCAATATCGATATTATGATATGATGGATATTATTATTGGCTAACTCATATATCAATTTACATATAGTGTCTACTTTGAAAATTATTTGATTAAAATGGGAATAATTGATAAATCTATATATTTCATTCAATATGTATTTTTATTAGGCACATTATTTATTATATAAAGTTATTAATATATATATGTAATTCTTTTGACATGTATGACATTGGTGGGTCCCATGTATATATATCCCTTCAATGCATTAGTAATCGAATGAGGTGAAATAGTTATCCATGAATATGGGGTTTTACCTGATAAATAAATTGGCTTATGAAATGTATTAAAGGTACTAATTCCATGTAACTGGGGAACATGGAATAAAATAATTAAGCATTTACCTCCTTAATATTATGTTATAAATAATCTTTGATATTTTTCACGGATATATATATGGATTCATTTCATTCTCTATTTGTTTATTTAGATAGCCTGAGTTTTAGTTCCTTCCCTTACAGTATTGATATTTCCATATCTGGTAATTTGAAAGGAATGTGATATAAATTATATACCTTTCCATATTATTTTATTCCTTTTTATTCATTATTTCCTCGACATTACATACCTTTATACGGTATATGCTCTCTCCATTATTATGTTTCCTTTCACCAGGATATGATTAATAAATATTTTAATAATAGTACAATGATTTAGTTTAGTTTATTTTTTTATCATGTTAGTATATCATATTTTAATAATGTATTGTGGGTATCATGTATGAAATCTTTCTTCTATCCTTGGTATGCTAAAAAGTTGTTCACGATTTCTTTTATTGTAAACATGATAAGGTAATAAACTAATGCACCAACCCTTAGATTCTGGGGCCGGGGAATTAAAATGAAACCACCATTACTAGTTATAATTTCATCACTATCCTTGGTTATAATGAGGACACATACAGACAATTAAAACTATACTTGATGAGACCCAATATTTTAACTTCTATTACTTGGAAACATTTCTACATATATTTTTTCTGGTAGTTTCTAAATGAACATAGATTTTGTGGCCCGGTGTGCCCAAAATTAATTTTAAAAAGTAAAAAATAAATTTTATATTGAGCACCCTAATATTTTAATTTTCAATGGGATTACTCTTAAATAGATTCTTGAATAATAAATCTGAGTCCATGGTTGAGTCCGGAAAATGATGTTAACATTAGAAATGACCTAAAATATGTTGGCCCATGGCATTCAAATTTCTCTCCATTGGATATGGGTTTCATTGGTTAATTAATGAAATTATTTAAATTAATTTTTTATTTTTACCTAAATAATCTATATATAATACCAAATCTAAATTAAATTCTCGACGGTAAGATTCATAAACACTAGGAGGATTTCAAGGGTTCTATTTCCACTTTCTTTTGGTGGATTATATCGATCAACAATGAATTTTTATATCGGAGTAGATCGAAGTAAAAAATAATGAATTTATAAAAAAAATTCCATGCTCTCTAATGAGTAATTATCATATATTTAGGTTGAAAATGTAAAATTACAGATTATTCTCTTTTTGATTGAATTTAATGAGAAGAATCATTCTTTCTATGGTAAGAACCAATTTCTGAACATTTCATGCCCTCATGTACCTGTTTAAATGATTAGTTTTTTGGTTTCTCAAACTAGATATCACCATTATTGATCAATTTTTAAAAAAAAAAATTGGAGTTAATTGATAATTTATTTGATCAATTCAATCTAAAATTCATTGTTTTTGTCACAATTTGGATCCCACAAGTACTATTCATCATTTTTTGGTGGTACTGAGCCTGATCAAACCCACCATAATCAAATCAAAATCCTGTTTGAGTAACAAATAGATGATTGAAGGATAAATCTTTGTATTTTTCAGTTTTTTGTGATCTATATTTTGATTAAAATTTCAAATAAAATATATCGGGTGATAGAAGATTACAAGGAATACAGTGAAACTCAAAAGTCCAATAAGTACCATTTTTTGGAAACCAAATGGCTATAATTGAAATTCCATGACTAGATCCATCATTTTCAAGAATGTAATAATCTCAAATATATGAAAAAGTAATTATCTAAATATTAATGTTTTCATATAAGAAACTATGAAAAAAAACATGAAAACATAGTTCACCATGATGAACACACAGTGTGTTGATTCTATGATGTTGTGGCTAGGGATTTATGAATTTATATGGATGTAACACCATGTAGACTCCCTATCCATCATGTATGAATTCTATTTATAGATCATCCATGTGGTGGAGGACATGGGAAGGACCATGTTTTGATATAATTGGACTTGTACCGAAGTATATAGACAAGGACTGAGTACACAAACATGGCTTTAGTACCTGAACACAACCAAGATATTGTGTGGGATACCAAGTGTCATGGGAATGCATGTAGATCCGCTAAATGTTGTGTATCCCCAAATGAATAGAGTTTAAATTACTCCCAGGGATATATAAATGAAATGGAGAGAGACCACATGCTATGTGGGTCCCCTCACATGCCATTTACCCCTTTGTTTAATTTTACGAAACATGTTGCTTTTGTATCCCCTTCATTTGAACTAATAAATTATCAATTTATTAGCCTATCTGGAGTGTTTTTGTACATAGAACACACTCATTCACATAGTGGTGGATTTTGGGATATGATTAGAGATATTTAAATGAATTTTCCTTGTTTAATAAATGATAAAACACAACATTAATCTTGCATGACCATTAGAGGATTTCCACATTGAACCCTTCAGTTAGCTAGGATTGGTTCTTTAATGATTAGAGTGGAACCATCTAGTTTTTCTAGGAATTAGTCTTCTATAAAATCTTTTATTGTGACCCTCTATATGGGATTTTCATGGGTCCTCTACCATTACCGTTGAACCGTAATGTCAGAACAAGGCACGGGTCACCTAATGAATCCTAAATTAGAACACTCTAGTTGGACTAGTCATGGGTACTCTACCATTAGTGCATAACCCTCCTATTAGAAAAATTGAATATCTTTTATAGAAATGTGTAGTATGGAACACTCCCAGAAATATGGGAATGGTTCATCTATCATCAAAGTGGAACCATCCTACATGACAGGGAATGGTCCCTCTATCAACTCTAATAGTATAATCCTCATGTTGGAAAGGGTTATTAGTACTCTACTTATCCACTTATTGGAACTCTCCAGTTATACCAGGGAATGGATCCTCTACCTAGAGTTTGCAGCCCCTCTAGTGTGTGGGATAGTAATGATGCATGGTTTGACTTGGTTGTTTTTTTATAGGTTGACACGCAAGATGTTATATATTATTATTAGTCTTTTGGAACTATATGAAACTATTTTCTTTGGAGGAGATATGATATGGATAACCCATTACTCTCTCATATTGTATTATTTATATAAGAAAATATATATACATATTTATCCATACCATTTTATTTGGTATGTCTTTTCATTGGGTTTTGAAGGTGTGTATGGAATACCAAATGCATTCTATGTTTAGCTTCTTATGGATAGATGAGTGTACTCTCCTTATATGCATGGAAAGGACTCGACATTTATTATATCTAAACATTATGTTGAGACACTTGTGCTTTGAATAGTTTACTTATTCCCTTTATTTTGGGTTGTCATGATTCTGTTTTAAAATCTACTCTCAATAATTTTATGTTATATCTATTACTTCTCGTACTTCAACCATTAGGGCATCCCACTGGGTATGTATATACTACCCACTGCATTGGAATTTCTTACATGTGTTGTGTATTATGTAGATGAGGTAAATGGAAGTGGCGTCTTCAGAAGATATTATGGATACTGGGTGTCATGGACTATGTACAGGCTCATAGATTTGATACTAGTAGTTGGGATATCTCAGAAGTTTAATTTCTAGTTTTTTAATGTTAGAAATTATTTCTAGTTTGGTGTTTATTTTTCCCCATTGCATGTCAATTTTTACTATAATACTCTTTAAAACTCTATTTTTTTCATTCTTGGTAAACATTCTACATGTGGCATCATTATATTATTATTTATTTTCACAGATTAATTGAGATGGATTAGTGTTTTTGAATAGATTATTTTGGAAAATTCCTCCCATTTATGGTATTCCTTTTAGTTATTATCTCTACTTCTAGCCCATTGATGTCTACTCCGCTTATTCATGACATGATCCCTGGTTATATTAAGATATTTAAAGATAGGTATCAAAGTAGTTCATTCCATTGGACAGTGTCGATAGTTCTTCCCTAAGGAGGATTTTTATTTAGATTTAGGGAATGATTAATTATGTTTTTTTAGTGCATCAATCAAGATAGAGAATCTAGTGAGTGTATTGGAGGTTAATGTATTCCTTCACCTGGACCTTGATTAAATTATTTTTAAATATGAATACCGACACATTGGATAGAAGGATCAATGTTACATACATCATATATTATTTTTTATTTGATTGTACCTACAGAGTTAGTTTCCATTTATATATATATATACTCATATAAATGTGGGATTTATGTATTAATAAAATTTTAGGAAGACTTCTAGAATCCATCCTGATAGGATACCAGTTACGAATTTGGATGATAATCCGATGAGTGATGATGCCACAATTTCGGTTCCATCTGGCAAGAATCTTTCTATAGGTAGGTAGGTAGAAGAAACACCACCTTTTGAGTTTTATATCATCTTATTATAGTATGTTGAGGACACATAGACACTTAGAAGACTCCATATGTTCTAGTACAGGAGGCTTATGAGGCTTCATGCTGATCCAGATCCACATGAAGCAAAAGGATTGTCTAGAGTCTGTGGTATATTAATTTTGAATAATCAAGACCCCAATAGATTAGTAGGTTATGATAGAAAATAACTTTTTCATATAGTTGCTGGGTGCTAGAGATGACTTTTAACCCTAATGCATGATTATTCGACACTCTCATGGCTTGGATTTTGACAAATGTTTCTACGAGGAGCACTACCCCTCAAGATTCCACTACGTGTAGATTTAGGATATTGTACAGATACAATAAAGAGGGATCATATTAGATTATTATATAGCTTATTTCTAAGACCATACATGGCACACAATTGAGATTATTTAACATTAATTCTTTTAAGAACATATATCTATGATGGGTCTTCATTGTGATTTATTCGAGCATGGTACCCTAGTGAATTCCCCCCTGTGATATTATTTTTGAGAAGGAACAAGTTATAATGATTTTGTTATCACAGGGACAAAATGTAGCTAAATATGTTCATGGCCATCATAGGGTCTAATCATCTATAGAAGTTAGTAGACATCCGTTAGTAAGAACTTGGTGCAAGAGATCCTATCTTGATCAGAGTAAGGATTATGGTACTTAGACAATGGGACAATTCCAATGAGATTGGACACCTTGAGTGGGAATGATAATTTATTGTGATGGGTGAGGTCCTATAGTGTGAAACTACCCAACCATATGTGCTGACGAGAACATGAAAATATTTGATGGACCACCACGATAGAGAAAATTCCCAGATCATCAGTCTCCTGGGGGAGGGAACAAATTCCTCCAGAGAGGTAGAGTTATAAGAGGATGAGGAGGAGATTTGGGAGGTGAATGATGGTATGTTATCCTTTAACCAACACAACTAGGATACATATTATAGGCTTTGGGAGATGGAATTTGGGGCCTCATACAGTTACATGATCTAGATGATTATGTCCTAAAAGAAAATGAGATGAAAAAAGGTACAATCTAAGTGTTTTATAATATTTCTTGAGTATTAATATAATCATTTTCCAGTAATTTTTTTATATCTATACTCAAAGTGTGAGATCTAGTGCTCCCAGTTGAGGTTCTAGAATAACAGCTTCATCTTGAGGTTCCCACAGTGAATGATTCTTAAATACTTTTTAACCTTGAGTCATGCAAGCTCTCTCTTTGAGGAAATAAATTCATGTGGGATATTTTGGTCTTCATATTGGAACCCTATGATGAAATATTGTGCATGGATTGGTTATTCATGTTCTGATACCATATTGACTATCAAAAAATGATCCAATTACCTCCGCAATGATGTGATGTGATTCAACATTATGGTTGAGAGAGATCTCATAGTGGGGTGAGAGGGTTTTTCAAGAAGGAGGCTGCATCCTGCTACCCATCAGATGGAGATTATATCCCTTGGTGCAGTAGGGTCTAAATATTTTTTTTAAGTTAGTTTGGGATCATTATATAGGCGTTTTACCTGAGGATGTTCTTTAACTAGCACAAATGTGGGAGATGGAGTATTTCATCGATTTTCATCCTTGGAGTGCTCTGATATCTTCTTTATTATATCAGATGTGTCATTTCCTAGATTTTCTAAAAGGTACATACTAATATTTTGCGTTTAAATTCTTTTTTTTCCTAATAGTGATTCCTATTGATGTCAGGTAGGTTTCGGAGGTGTTTAAGGCATGTTCTGAGTTGGGTTCCCAAAAGTAGGAAGAGTAAGACTTGGTCGCATGTTTAGTACAAACCATGTGGTCGAGCCTCCATGGATTCTCTTCTTGTGTGGATTGAAGTAGTGGGGTAAAAGGGGATATATGGTTTTTTGTCAACATTGTGAACCTAGGTGCATGGAAATAAAGAAGTATATACCAAAATAATAGTGTCCTTCCTCATAGGTGGGGTAAGTATTGGAAAAACATTCAACAAAACTGCACGCCCATGACTATGTGGGTGAATATCGAATTTTTTCCCTCATTAATATTTAAACTAATTTCATATTTCTCTCTCTAATTTACCATAGGATCTATCACCTTAATCTAATAATAACTCTCCTCTATCAAGATATAGTAATTGTAATATTTACATTATTTCCGGTCTACTTTTCTAAGGGATAGATCCATTAGAAATCTAGAGGTAAGCTCTTTAATACTTTAACTTCAATTTCTAGTTTCTCTTACTCATTGTTATTATTTTTCGGTGCAATATCACATGACCTATATTAAATTAATTTAATGGTTTCTTTTATGTCTTCCATTATAGCTGAAATCAAAGGCCAATTCTAGATGTTGGATGAACTAAGGTTATATGGTAGTTGATCTAAGATCAATCCACATGTTTCATTTCATTTTCTAGAATGCACCATTATTCATTGAGCTGAACCATTCTCTATTTTTATGAAATTTTTCAATTAAATGAAATGGGAATATATACCATTCCCATAAAAATCAAATCTAGTGGATAAATTTACCTATGTTTTATCCCCTTAATATATTCCACCCCAATGGCTGTGATCCACCTTAGAGGCCAATTTTCTGCTTTGTTGTTAATTTAATTACACCACATAATGGTGTTTTCCTATCTTAAATGAAAATGAGTTGATAAATATATTTTTTATGGTGATTAACTATGATTTACTTCCTTAAATCCCAATACATAAATAAAATTTTTGAACATAGTAATTTGGATATGTTCATATAAATAACTCATGTGCCATAAATTGTAAGTTTAATTAAATTTCATGAACATGATGCATATGAATATACAAAGTGTTGTTGAAATCCATTCACATTATTGTCATGGATGATATAAGAGGTTTATACATAAAGATCCCTTATATGTTCTCATCATTCCTTAGTTAAAATTGATTAATTAATTTTATACGTATCGGGTGTGATCCTATTTATGTATGGACTAGGATAAGTAGATGATTTCAATTTCACTTCTATATGAGTAACAAAAGTTTCCTAGGGGATACCCCTTGGATGGGATCAATGATGTGATGGATGTACCATTTCATTAGAGAGACTTGTGCCCCAACATGTGATATATGGGATGAACTAGTAGGGTAGATTATATTGTCATCACACCAGGCCTAGTGTGACACATGTGATCTAATTATTAGTCCACCATGTAAGAAATCCCATGGAAATGGTCTTATTCTGAGACACAAGAGATATATTTCGAATTCTCTAAGAGTGGACATTGACAAGATCACTGTGAATATTGATAATATATTAAAATGATAACTAAATTAATATAATAGAATGAACATAACTACGATATAAGACCATGAAATTATGAATTTAGGGTCATGTACACCAATCTAAATAATAAGATTGGGGACCACCCATATATTTATATTTTAGCATAATCCCTTTACTCATGGAAGATCTGTTCTTTCATATAGGTATTCTTAGGCTGAAGTGAGTCGAATTGGATGGGTGCCCCAACTGGAACTTTTTCATTATACTTATTTATTTATTGTTTTTTTCACTTATCAATTATATCATATTTTTCATTTAAAATTGTGTGACATGGATTTATCTAGACACTGTTGGTGGTGGAATACTAGGAATATTTCTCACATAATGTATGGTACACCTATGGTACCCAAACAAACTTCATGATTACATGTACAAATAAATTGATGTGGATGGAATCCAACTTTTGAATATTTTTCTTGGATGTAGTATGTGATCAATTGGACCATGTATATTCTTGGGATTCTAGTACCAATAGTTTTTGTCCTTTTTGGATATTTTGATAGCATGTGGTATATTCTAGTATTCCCTGGCTCTCATCCCAAAATTTTTATAGAAAAATGAAATATAATAATTATAATATTATACCAACTTTTTATTTTTCATTTTTCATTTATTTTTTATCATGTATGTTGGCTTGTTATGGTTTTTTTGAAATCTGTCAAATAGTACTACATCAACTATGGATGGTTACATTTCTAGCGATATAGTGACTAAATATTCTATTTCACTTATATATATATATATATAACTTCTATACACTATAATTAATGAGGGATTATTCTTCCCATGAACAAAAACTAGGACCTCTCTTCTAGTCAGAAACCTCTTGCATTGGGGGAGGTATGCTTGAGGTCTTTTGGCTACTGCCCCTAGCACCGTTAAGTGGAATCCATGAAGGGATGAAAAAATGTTTTACCAGAGACATTATCACCAGGATTTCATAATTTTGGGTATATAAAGGAGACTATACTATTGTAATTTGGTAATGATCTTGTTTCTAAGAGTATATAACACTCCTATAAGGGAAACACAAATTTTTGGGAATGGGTAAATTCTATTACTGTTTTTAATTTTATAGTTTCAATAATTTTCAAGATGGATGAAAGAAATGATATGAATTTTCATTATTATGATGGAATTATATCTAATTTACCTCAATGATATGAGGGATATTCAAAGAATGCATCACACTAGGAACTATATGACTTAAAGTCATGCATTTTTCCATTCTGTAAATACATTCTGCCTGAATTTCATGAATATTATGTGTTTGTTGTGGTGACTTATTTGGCATACCATTCAATTTTTGGGTTATTATATATTGAAATATAAAAACATTCATAGAAAGATATAAAATGAAACTTACACAAAACCTTCATTATATAACCTAAAAATGTTTTCATATATATATTAATGTAGACGCATTAGGTAGTCATTGATGGAACATTGAAACATGGGCCATTGGTCTCATGGGATGGAACTTTTTTATGCTTAGGATTTAATGGGTGCAACCATGAAATTTATAAGGATTATGTGCCCCTATAAATTGTAAATGATGATCTATCTAATTCATCCATAAAATTAAATATAATATTCATAAATGAATATAAATAAATCAAAATGAACAAGATCATTAAAAATGAAATGGAAACATTATATTTGTGGAAGAGACCATAACCTTGTACATAACATTATAGTGGGATTTAGGACTAGTATTCTGTTATCCAAATGTGTTTCCACATCACCTATACCTAATAATATGATATTACATAGGTTTTTCCATGTTATTGGAAGACCATGTACCCTTCCATTCTTACAACATTACCTATCTATTATAAATTTTATTAATGATATTATCATGGAAATTATAGAGTTATTCCACCAACAATACCATCTATAGTTCCACCAGAGGAACCTCCAACAAATCTTCCATTGGGTTTCGATGCCTAGTTCTATGAACGCTTCTTGTGTTTCATGGAATCAGAACACGGTGCTCCAAATCCTAACCCTACGGAGGAACAGATAACCATAGAGTTATAACAATAGTATCCTCCATACATATTGGTGGATGATTGGTCAAAGGATTGTGAATAATGGAAAGATTCCATATTTTCTATCATCGAGAATAATGATATTCCACCAAAGCATATGTTCAAGATCCCCACCTATAATATACATGACTCCTACAATAATTATTGGGTGGTTCTTACCTAGGAAGGTCTATATCAGGGAAGGGTATGGTTAGAATTTTAGGAAACCTTATTGGAATTATTCATTCCACAGACCTAGAGAACATACCGTGCTTGAGAATTCTTTAACTTTCAGAAAGGTGACATGACATTGTTGGTATACTCATCTCACTTCACTGAATTGAAAATTTTCGGAAAAACCATTCCTGGCGATAAAAATATGGATGTGAGGTGACTTGAGGAAGACATAGCATATGCCATCCCTTCATGTGCAAAAATATATCAACTAACCACCATTGTAGAGATACTAAACCAACCCTTCATCCCTGAGCAGAACACAAGGGAATGTGACAACTTTACCTAGGGTAGTGGAGATTCTTGAAATAGAAGTTAGATACCTAGAGTAATAAAGAAAACAATCATGGGTAAATGTGGGGTAAGTAATAGTCAGGTGGCACACATAGAATGACATTTGTTATGTCACTATTGTAGAAGATTAGTCTATAAAAATTATAAGTATAGCAGGAACCCAATTATAGGCCCAGATTACATCATCATGTGTCATGTATAGGGATTTTTCAGATCCTTTCCTACAATTCATAGTGATAATTATTCTATTTTAGAACCACCCTCAGGTGTAAGATTAGTGAAACCACATCAGTCAAAAACATTGTCTTCTATATGGAATTTGGGTCGAGAAGGTGGTCATGGATGAGGCAGTCACACCTCTGTGTTTAAAAAACAACAGAATTGACCTACTCAGGCTACTAAGGAATCATATATGGTATGTGGTTCATGAATCCTCTATAATGTATAGAAAAACACTAATGTATTAGATTCCATGTCCATATATTGCTAGAGATACCATTTTTGTATCCTCTACACTAGTTTGAAAAAAATTATATAGGCACATCACAGTATTTTCAATCTAATGAACAATGGGATTTATGGGCCTCATGATAGAGTATTCATTTATTGTGATGAAACTTGACATGATTTTTTGAGTTTTATCAAATTTTGTAGGCCCGTTCAAGGAGTTCCTCCTTGAATTAGGTGGTTACCATTTTCTATAGCGTTTCCTCATTAAAGAGATGAAGGGTTTCAATTTCATTAATGGTATGGAATCTATTGTCCCTTATCGATCCCAGGTTTATTGATATCTCCTTTATGTATCATTGAAATAACATTAGGGTAGAACCCATATCCATAAGGGTGAATGAGATATCCATAAATTATGTCCTAGACCCAAGTACACTAGAAAAGGTGGAGTGATATTACATATGGATAGTATCATCATGAGTTATCATGGAACATAGCCTGTAAAATTCCCTCTTGTCTTGTATGGATTAAGGGATGTATCCCCTAAGGATTTATCCAACATACCTCTTAGGAGAGAGTTTGATTTCACCATTTATCATTTTCCTAGGATGACAAATATGTCCATTATTCTATATAGGATGGGTCCTATAGAGCTCCAGCATCCCACGAAGAAGATTGAAGATCTAGAGGCTAAGTGTTTTATGAGACCCAAAACATCACTATGGGGTTCACCATATCATATCTCCAAGAAGGGGTAGGGTACCCTTAGATTGTCCATGTATTACGGCCTTCTGAACCAGCTTATGGTCGAAAATAGGTATCAAAATAACATTATAGATGATCTATTCGACTATCATTATGGATAAAAAAATTTCTCCCAGAAATATTTGATAGTGGGATACAATAAGGTGCATCTGAGTCCGTCAGACATACCACATAATGATTATCAGAGTAGATATAAATTTCATGTGTATTTAGTCATTACATTAAGTCTAAAAAATGATACATCATTATTTATGGATCTAATGAGCCAAGGATCCCATATATACATGGATTCCATTGTAGTAGTCTTCATAGATGACATATTAGTGTATTCTCACCTCAGACATGATTATGACAACAATACTGACATTGTGATAAATACACTAACATATAACTAGATATATTTAAAGAGCGGTATAGTTTACTTCTGGATCAACAAGGATCAATACATGGGCCATATCATATTAAAAGAATGGGTATATATTTACCCAAAGAATTTTAGCATTGCGGTTTCTTGGGATAATCCCAATAATATATTTAATATACACAGGTACGTAGAGATTGATGAATATTAATGGCTATTCATCAATTTTTTTTCACAACTGGTAGAACTATTTATGGAATTAACCATGAAGGGTATGAAATTAAAATGTGAAAAAACACATGAGGCTACTTTTCAGAAGTTAATGGAAATATTGTCCTTAATTATGATCTTGGTTATTCTATATCCAATAAGATATTACAAAGATTACTGTGATGCGTTATCGATTACCCTAGGGGTAGTGCTAATGTATGTTGATTGGGATGTGTTGTATGGGTCCTTAATTCGGATATATCATAAGAGGAATTACCCAAAGCACATCCTTGAGCTATATATTATTGTCCATGATCTATGTTGTTGGACTCACTACTAATTGGTTGAGTGATTTTTTGTTTACATGAATCATAAAATTATGAAATACATATCCACATAGTGATATTTGTATATGAAGTCATGTGGGTGGGTCTATTACATAAATTCATTCAAAATTGATCTTTCATAAACACTAGAGAAGATAATGTTGTAGCTAATGCCTTGATCTAGAAGACTTGGACACATGACAACAAAGAGGACTATAATGAGTGATAGTTGATAACTGTTACATCACAGGTAATTATAAAATAAGGCATATTCATATCTATTAATATTTATGAATTAGATATTCATTTGAATTTAAAGGATACATTATGTATGATAGCATACTCGACACAAAAAAATGTTTATCTATAATCTTATGTTTCACACAAGAGTGAGTTAAATCAAAAAAATAATAAAATATTAGTTTAATTATTAAAATGGGTAGTTATCTCCTAGACATTGTATTGGAGAAAATAAATATAACTAACTTTATTATATTTAAAATTGATTTTAAAATGTCTTTACTTCATTATAATAAATTTCAAGGGATAAAAATTAGAATAAATATAACATTAAACATAAAATACTCTAATTTGTTTAAAAGGTAGTGTTACCACCTTTTGATGGAGAACAATTTTTAAATTTAGTTTTTGTAACTTTGATATGTTAAATTTTGAAAAATACACATTTAAATTAGAATTTGGACATCAAAGTTTACTATGGTTGTTTTTGGTTTATTTTTACGATAAAATTCAAATTTTAATGATTATTGAAAAATGCTGCATTTTAATTCAAATATGTCATTTCATATAATTTATTTATATAGTTATATTTTGATTTTAATTTGTTAAAAAGTATAATTAAATACAATTTTTATCATTTAATAAAAATTTTGTCATTGGAATCCGTTTTACACATTAATTAGATATAAAAATTATGTCCAATTTTGAACGTTTTACTTAAAAAAAATTCTTTCTTATTCTGCCAACAAGATTTTTTTAAACTAATAATGAAAAATTATGTGTTTTGAATTTGGAAAAAACGGATTAAATATTTGCATCAAAAGGTACTAATTATGTAAATAGGCTCGTTTTTCCTTTGACATTATGAATAGTAACTTAAGTATGCTTTTTTATTTACCATGATTAAAGGTAAATTATGGAATTATAGGTAAAAATACTATTGTAATAATATTAAACCACACTAAAAAAGTCTAAATACTATTGGATGAGTTAGTTTTAACAAATACAGTCCTTGGGCTGATATTTTTTCATTTGGGAACCATTGGGGTGTGATTATGACACCTATAAGAATATTATATAAAATAAAGACAAAGATATCATAATCATGTCTTTCATTACAATAAAAATGTAAATATGTGGTTATGTAAGTGATATATCCAGAAAATAATTTTAAATATAAATTTAAAAATATTAACTACATCATGGAAATCTATTTATAAATTTTTTCTAAATAAAAAAATTATTAAATGGTAAAAAATGATGATGTCATAATTTTGAAATTAATGAATGAATCAAATAGATGATATTACAAATAACAAAATAAAAAATTATATCACATAATATTTTCCATATAGAAATTTTATCAATAAATTTGACCTATTTTTGATTTTTTTTGTGGAGTTGGATCGAACTTATCTACATGTTCTGATATTTTAAAAAGTCAACTAAGAAATTGTGTCAAAATAGAAAATATTTTATTAAATGATATTAAATTCCTAAAAATATAATATTAGTCAAAATTTTTATAATTATTCCAAATATTTCATAAATGAAACTTCTTTTCTTTTTACATGTTATTTTAATTACATTAATCTCTAAAGTGTAAATAACATAATATCATGGTAAGATTAAAAAAGGTAAAATAATGGTCAAATAAAAAAGATAATGATTTAAAAATATCTAAATCATGTCTAATTTTAATTTTATTATTATATTTTGACCCATAATCATCCTATATTTGAACTTTATGAGTTTTTACACATTTGGAATCTATATTTAATATATATTAATTAAATATTTTTCATCATTATTAAGGTCCCCCTCCCCTCTCTTATTAAAGAAACCCTTTTCTCTCAATTACTCACACATCCAAACTATTTGGTTCAAAAAATAGCTACCCAATACCGTTCCTATATTCCTTACCCAGATTTTTGGGCCTTAATTATATTTTTAACAACCTATTTAGAGGTTTTATGGTGTTCTTCAAGGGTGATCAACTGATTAAGGTGTACCATTTTCTTTGAGTATTTCTTTTTTTTTATTCCACTTCCTCAAAATATCATCCATCCAGGACGATATAATAACTCCAATACCCTTAATATGTTAATATATTATTATTTTAATATCATCACCTAAATCCATCTTTATATCCATTGAATTGTATAAGAATTAATTGTTTGTGCAAACATGTGAACTATCACCTCCACGATCCGATCCAAATAATTCTCCAAAAATGAATCTAGTGAAAGGTTATAGTAATGCAATTAATTTTAATATGTTATATTAATTAAATATTAATCATTATAAGATAATAATATATATATTATGTTCTTACTTCTATGCGTATAAAAATCATTACATCTTTCGCGTTTATGTGGGAACTATCACCTACACGAAGCGATGCGACTCATTTTTATTCATTATATCACTTTCATGATATATATATTATTAAATGAGTAAAACTATATAAAATATGATATTATAATTATGTAAATATAATATAGTAATCACCTTACTTCTATAATGATTAGTGGAAAATGAATATGTTACTAATATGTATGTTGGACTTACCGTTTCTATGATTATAAAAATGATCATTTTTCAAAAGAATAATTCATGGATTGATTTAAATTTATAATTTATGTATAAAAATGATAATAATGTCATTAATATTATTATGAAGATGATTTAATTCTGACTACATGAAAAATTTACATCATGAAAAGGTTATTTTTATCTCAAGCAGTGAATATCGACAAAACATTATATAGAACATAAATAGATATATAATTTTTCTAACATGGTAATATGTGATATAAAAAGAATAAAAAAGTTAAAAAAGAATCTAATGAAATTATATATTAATCTATGTTTATTATTTGGGAATATAAAGATTTTATATGATGATTTACACTTATGATGAGGGACTTCGTCTCAATATCATTTCACTGAGGCATATTTGAATTATATATACCACCTTATTTTATTAAATGTATAATAAAATACATTGAATTTTTATTTCATTCATTAGTTTTCATAAAAAATATTTTTTATGTAAAACCATTAAAGGAAAAAGGAATGTTTTTTAACATATGTGTCGAAAATGTGTTTTCTAACGCCCTGACCATTATTTGATATTTTTTGTTCCCTATAAGAATAAATATTTTTAAAAATAAAAATAAATTCCATATTACATTTTCAAGTATTTTTCTAATTAAAATGGTTCGGATAATGGATTTATAATGTAAATTTCTTGAAATAATATCATGTTTTTGCAATGTGGAAATGTCTTTTCTTTTATGCATAAATTATGTGTTATTATTATATCCTGGTTCTTGGGAAATGCTTAGGTATACAGGTAGTTCCATGATAAAATGATGTTGGGTTAGCCTGTTATATATCTCCAGTGCATTTGTTAATGGGAATGAGTTAAATGATAGGGTGATTCCTATGATATTTTGTAAATATAATATCAGGGGTATACCAAACATAACCATGAAGGTTACACCATTTTTTTCTATAGGAGATAAAATTTAAGTATTTTATGGATGCTCCAAGTCAACTTTATAAATTATTATTTCAATGATTTTTTGAAGAATCTTATGATATGATGAGTTATGTTAAAGATATTATGAATTATGTGTGGAATGTATGATTTTCATGGGTTTATAAGTATTCATGGAGTTATGTTTTTTGTTTATTATTTTATATCCATATCTATGATTTTTTTGCTTCTCCTATGTTTTTTAATATTTTCTACAAGGTATAAGGATGATTAATAAAAATAAAGTATTCAAAAAGATGTTTCATAAATAAAATAATTTTTTCTATTTTAATGTCTTATATTTTGGGGAAAATGGATTGTGTGTAGAAGTGTCTAATTTGAAATATACAAGTTTTTATGTAATAGTTATGGCCTAATTCTATAATACTCCAAACCTTAGTAGATCCTCAATGTGAATTTCTAACATAACTCAATATTATGTAATGTTTAAGGCTGAGACCTTATAGTAGGTATCAGAGTATATTTTATATAACATCTGGTTTTTGGTATTGTTAATAGATATCAACAAATGATTTATTATTGTTAACTAAAAATGACATAGCATTTTAGGAATAAAATGTTTCATTATATAATATATGTCTGTTTAGAATGGTTTTTCACAAAGGAAATATGGAATATGTAGGTGGATAACATTAAGCGGGAAAAAATCATATAAATCAGCAACCGACGATGGTAAGAAAATGAACTATATTTTTTGTTACAATGATGGAGTAGCCGAAACCAGCTATAAATGGTGGTTGTATCCATACACGTGATCAGCCAAATCAACCAAAGAGGAACATTTCGTTAGAAGTGAATTTCATGAGGCAAAATCCCCCATAATTCTAAGGATTATTAAAACCTGTGCTAGCTGAAGAATGTATTAAATAATTAGAAATGCATTTTTATGTCACGGGGTGTTTAAGAAATCAAAAGGTTAGCTGTGATGTTTACTGAATTGAAGGTGATGTTGATTATGGGTGATGTATAGTTAATAATATCAGGGATAGTGAGGATATTGATGCTCTAGATTGGGAAGAATTTAAAGGAATTCCTCTTGAGAAATATTTTCCTAATTTGGATCGGCAATTAATAGAAATAAATTTATACAATCAATGATAGTTGAATACTTAGTGGGTGAATATGAAGAAAGAATAACTTGACTAGCATGTTGTGCTCAAAATTTCATCCACGATGTTGATATATTGCCTTTACTGAGTATTAAATCCAAAAAATTAAAGAATGTTGTCTTCTAATGAGTAAAAAAGTTATTAATAACATTTTTTATGCATAGAGTACGTGTAAATGGAGTTTTTCGATGATCATATGTTCTTTGATAAACAAAAAATTAAGAGGTCAAGATGGAATGTGTAGGGGAATAACTATTAAAAAAAAATATAATGGCAAGAAAGTTATGTTTCTAGTTTGTGAAAGTTATTGTAAAAAGCACACTAGGAATGCCTTTTTAATTCTATTAGGTGCTTCTGATGCTGTAAAATGAGGAATAATGATTATAACTACACTGATAAACATAAAAATAGTAGTAAAAAAATATAATATACAGTGAGTAAAAATGTTTTAAGTGAAATGATATGGGTCATTTTTCGAATGAGTGTGCAATGACGAAATCGAATGATGGGATGCAGTCTGACTATAAGAAGAAAGGTATGGTTAAATACTTTTCAATTACATCATCATATGTTGGGACATCAAATAAAGTGTAATCCATTATATTTCTTGTTTAATTAAATTTTTCTATTATGTTTTTTATTTTTGACTCTACAAAGTATTTGATTTCTATAAAATATTCCGGTACATTGGATATTCCACCTCTAGATATTAATCCATAACTTATGGTAAAAATATTTTGGAAAATGTTGAGGGGAAAATTAACTTAAATAATCTTCCTATCATCTTTTGTGGAATGAATATACATACAAACATTTTCATATTTTCTTTAGTAGAGATTGATGTTATTCTGAGTATAGATTGGATTTCTATGTACCATTCAATGATTGACTGTATAGATAAATAAGTTTCATTTGAAAAATACATTTATTTTGTATATAATAATGATCCCTTGCCATTAAAAACGTATCAAGAAGCTGAGAAACAATTTAAAATTTTCAATTTATGCTACCGAGAAAATATTTTTGAAAAAATAAATTTTTCTGGTTAAAGATGTTCCAGAATTAAATGTGTATCCTGATATTTTTTCGAATGAGTTTTTCTTGTACTATATGAGAAATATTAGATTAATTTACTCATGATTTAGTTACATGTGCTAAACCAATTTCAAAACACCCTAATTTAATGAATCAAATTGAATTTTTGGAGTTAAATAACTTGTTATAAGAGTTATTAGATAAAGGATTCATTTGACATAGAACATCGAAATGGGGAGCTCCGATCTTGTTTATCAAAAAAATGTTGTATCTCTAAGACATTGTATTGAATATAGAGACTTTAATAAAATAATATTTAAGAACATGTGACCATTGCCTCATATCGATGATTTTTTGTATCATTTCCATGGAGAACAATAGTATTCAAGGGATTACTTGAGGTTATGGTACCATCAATTGAAATTAACAGATGTTGACACTCTGAAGACAATGTTTGGTACTAGACCTATCCATTATTAATATATAGTAATGGATCCTAGGTTAACTAATTCACCTAATATAATCATGGATCGTATGAATAGAATATTCTGTGTGTTATTGGATTAGATTTTGGTTATGTCTATTGATGAAATTTTGGTATATTCTAAAAGTAATTAAGATAATTAATGTCATTTAAGGGTTGTTATGTAAACCATAATAAACATTGTAGGAAATTCATCAAGTGTGATTTCTGGGTATGTCAAATTTCATTCCATGGTCACATTGTTTCTAAATATGGGATAATTGTTAATCATTCTAAATCAAAAGTTTTTGAATAATGGAAAAGACTCGCATTTATATATGTGATTTGTAGTTTCCATGGATAAGTAGGTGATTATTTGAGGATTATTGAATATTTTTCACAATTATTTAGACCACAAAATAAGTTATCATGAAATGGTGTTCCATTCATCTGGAAAAAATAATGTGATGATTGTTTTGAGGAATTTAAGAGATGATATTTGAAATATCTAGTATTTCCTTTACCTTCCAATAATGGTGAATGTTTTATCCACTGTGAATCTTAGATTGAAGTACATGGTTGTATCCTAATGTAAAATTACTAGGTAATTACTTATACTTCATGAAAGTTGAAAACTCAAGAGATAATTAACCCTACACATGATTTAAAATAAACTGATGATTTTTTTTGTTTATAAATTTAGTGACATCATCTTTATGGAGTAAACTGTGAAATATATACTAACCCAAAAAGTATAATTTTTATATTCACCAAAAAATAATTGATTACGAGAAAAAGGATATCACTAGAATTAATGAGGGATTATGATTACATGATTCAATATTATCCAGGAAAAGAATATAACGTGGATGAAAATTGGAGTCGAAAATGTTCTGTACATTAACCAGGACACATATGCAACAAAATCCATTGGTTAATGATTTGATGAACTTTTTCATGAAATTTGTTGGTGGAGAAAATTCCTATATATTTTTTTATGTTTCAATAAAATTTTCAATATCAGAAATAATTAATAAATCATTGAGGGATGAAAATGAGTTGTAGAAAAAGGTATAATTGGTTTAAAAGTTTAAGTTAAAAAAATTTAACGTTGATAAAGATTGTGTGCCCCTTTTGATTCCCAATTGAATAAATATATTTTATTTAAAGATCATGGTTCATTGTTTCCAATTTGTCCTGCCAGTACTAATATAAACATAGATCATTGGGATTATTATTGGTGATATTGAATAGAAAATAATATTGGTGACTTTACTGTGAAGTGTTTGATTTTTCAATAGGTCAAAAAAAGAGTGACAGTTACCGAAAGGGATACGTAATCCTTTCCTAGTACCAAAGTGGAAATTAGAAAATATATCTAGGGATTTCATAGTGGTATTACCATAGACTTTTTGAGATAACAATTTTATTTCTATTATTATTGATAGATTCACTCAATCTACTCATTTTATTCCTAACTGAGATACACACTATCTAAATCAACATTATTTTTTGTATTAAAATGTGATTTTTTGGTTACATGGATTTTGTCTCCTATTGTATATGTTCATGATCCCATGTTAACTTCTATATTTTGGAATGGCCTACAATGGACATTGGAAACTAAATTACATTTCATTACAACATTTCATCCTTATTCCTGTGGGATTTCGTATTGACAAATTTAGACCCTGGGGAATATGATATATACCTATTTAATAGATTACCAGAAATATTGGGATCAACAGAAGTATTTGGTTCAATTTTATTATAATAACAGTTCTCATTCCAGTATACAGATTGAATAATTTAAAGCATTTTATGAAGTACGGTTTCGAACTACAACTTTTTGGGATGAAGTAGGTGAAATAATGTTTATGGGACAAGAATTTGTAGAAGATCTGGTAGTAGAAGTTCACCACATTTAAAAACACATGGGAATATCTCAAGAATATGATGAAAATTTATATAGATATCTGGAGGTGGGATCATTCTTTCGAGGTGGGTTATTATTTGTTTCTCAATGTTTCACCATGGATATGTGTGATGCATTTTGGTAAAAAGGGGAAGATGAGAAGGAGAAACATTATACCCTATAAAATCCTAGATAATGTTGTATTAATTTATTATCAATCAGATTTGATTCCAATTTCATCCCAGATACACATAGGTTTTCATGTTTCAATGTTATGAAAATATATTCCAAATTCATCTCATGTTTTCAGTCTAGAAGAATTTTAGTTGAAAGGGAATCTTTCTATTGTGTAACAGCTAATCTATATCCTTGAACTCCGTGAGGATGTTTTGTAGAATAAGTTGATTCATTGTTTTATGGTTTTGTGGAATACCCATATGGTTGAGGAAGAAAATGGGAATCAAAAAATTAATTTATTGGGATATACCCCCACTTATTTGATAGGTGAATAAAATCGCAAGGATGCAATTTTTAAAAGGGTTGAAGGATGTGTCATCACATTAAACAATAAAATAATACATATTAATATATATAAATATATATATATGAAATGGATAATAATTTTAGTTTAATGAAGACTCAATTTGTGGCAGTGTACTGAACACGCAATGCCGGGTTTTTCGAAAATCATATGTTGTATAGAAGACTAAGTTATACCGAAAAATAATACCTTATTATTATTAATATATATTCTCTATCAATTTTATTATTGGAAACGAAAATAACTTACTATATTTTTATTAAAATTGTTTATTATAAGTTTTTTCATTATAATAATAAATTTTAGAGCCTTAAAATTAGAAGAAATCTAATTTTATGCATAAAATTTTGTAATATTTTTAAAAGGCAGTTTTATCACCTTCTAATGATGAATGTTTTTTAGATCTATTATTTGTAACTATTTTATGTTTTATTTTACCAAATAAACTTATTCATTGGATGTGGGATCTTAATATTTACATTAGTTTAATTTTTGGAATTTTTCTAATAAAATTTATATTTTAATAAAAAGTAAAAAAATACTTCATTTTATTTTACATCGTCCATTTATTATAATTTTTTTATATTATTATATTATTGTTTAAATAGGTTTTAGAGTATAATTAAATAATGAATTTACTATTTAAACAAATTTTGTTCATTGGAACCAATTTCATAGTGAAATTCGATATAAAAATTATGTGATCTTTTGAACGTTTTACTTAAAAAATCATGATTTCATATTCAGTCAACATGAATAATTTTCAATTAGGTTCATTCAATTACGTTTTTTGAATTTTTAAAAATGGATTCCACATCTGGAATCCTATGTTCCAAACTATGTAAATAGGTACGTTTTATTTCTGTACATTGTGAATAGTAACATTAATAATTATTTTTATTTATCACTGATAAAGGTAAATTGGGTAATTAATGGTAAAAATAGATTATAGTAATATAAAACTATCAAAAACATGTCTTAATATTATTGGATGAATAATTTTCAATCAATTCATTCCATGGGCCAATATTTCAGATTTTGGAAGCCACTTGGGTGTGATTGTGATACTTATAAACATTTTATTTAAAATAAAGACCAAGATGTAAAAATCTTGTCTCCCATAACTATATCAATTTTAATATAGGTTAAAGTATGTGATATATTAAACCATGAATAGTCCTTATAAAGAAAAAAAATTACCTACATCATGGTAATTTATTTAAAAAATTAGTAAATTAATTAATTAATTAAATGGTGACACAAAGATGATGTAGTATATTCGTAATTAATGGAAGAATAAAATAAATTATAATATAAATATTAACATTTAAATTATCTAACATAATTTTCCATCCAATAATTTTCCAAAAAACTATCACATTCCATTTAGGATATAAATGAGTTTTTTTAACTTATCTTCTTGTTGTAATATTTTTTAAAATCAACTAATGAATAATGTCAAAATTAAAACTGTTGGTATTTTTAAAATATAAAATAAAATAAAATATTATATTATATTCCTAAAAATCTAAAATTCAAAAAATGGTTATATTAAGTCCAAATATGTCATAAATGACATTTTTAGGTCTTTTGACACTGTATGGTAATTAAATTACCTCACAAATTATAAATAACATAATATCACAGAACGATCAAAAAGGGTTCAATAATGGTTAAATGAATAAGATAAGTATTAAAAAATATCCAAAACATGTATAATTTTAATTTCATTATTATATTTCAACCAATATTAATCCTATATTCAATATAAATGAGTTTTTACCCATTTTTAATCAAAAATGAATTTATATTAATTTAATATGTTTAATAATTCTACGAATGGCTCTCCCCTCTCCTATAAAAATGAACTCATTCCTCTCTATTAATCACACTTCCAAATAATTGTTTATCATCCAAGATCTTCCCAAAACCCTTAAAATAATTGGCACGCGCGTCGCAACGCGTGAAAATTTGCGAATTTTATAACCAACTTGCTACTGTAAAAGTGGCGAGCAGGGTCGAACCACAGAGAGCACGGAATCTAGTTCACTAAAAATATTTCGTTGGACAATGTTTAGATGGACAAGGTTTGAGGGAATTCCTATTTTTGAGTTTTCTCTTTTTTTTTATTTAAACTAAAAGGTGAGAAGACAAAAGATAAAAAGAAAATTGCAAACGGAAATGATGATGGATTCTAAGTCAACAAAATGTGTCGGGGATGTTGGTATCATAATTCAATTATCACGCAGACATGAAAAATATTCTTTATGTGATTAAATATTTATCCTGTTTAGTTATCGCCAGTTCCAAAAATATGTGCATTTTTTAGATGCTCAATTTTAATTTCCCAATTATATTTAAAGTCCCGTTCTCTGGTGTCATAAATAAATTAGAAAATTCGTTCAAGCCCCGAACTACACGGCGAAATGACACAACCCGTTTCTCACAAAGTTGTGTCACTAATTTTCACCTACCATCAGTCAACGCGGTTTACCTTCTCGGACCGCCGCGTCGACTTATAATTAAAATGGCCAGTTTCAATTTCAGCAATTAATTCAGTGCAAAAATAATTTAAACAGATAAATATTCAATTAAAATAAATTTAATTGACAACTAATCATCAAACAATATCTTGCATGGCATGTGCAATAATTTTCATTAATCAACCAACATCCCGACACTAATAAAATTACCCCGACATCACAACTACAAAAATCAACGCAGTAATAAAACGATATGTCATGTAAAACAACACTGCGTTACCAAAAAAATGATCGTGTCCGTCTCTATTTCCACCGCGCGCAACACTCGGCACGTGATGACGTCGCACACCAACTATGCGACCACCGGAACGAAGGATATGAGCGGTGAGTAGTGCGTGGCTGCTGGTCGGCTCCTGGTAGACTCCTTGGGTAGCGGTAAGCGGTGCACTGCAAAGAAAGGAAAAAAAAGAGAGATGGGGTGCAGACGGACGGCGAGAGGAGATGGATAGTGGGGTGCCGTGCGGTAAGGGGAGTGGAGCAGCCGGCGGTGTGGTTCGGCCGAGAGAGGGAGAGGAGGCCGGCGGGTTGCGGGTTAGTGAGGGAGAGGGCGCGGCCAGGAGGAGAGGCGGGGCGACGAGGAGAGGGTGCTGGAATGGTGCAGGGGAGTGCGGACGGCGGGGCCAGCGGGATGGAGAGGAGAGTGGCTGGGGGTTGCGCACGTCGTGGAGAAGGGTGGCGGCCGGCGGGTTCGGAATGGAGAGAAAAAGAGGAGTCTGGCCGTGGGTATGTGGGGTGCTGGGATCCCGAAATGGGGGGCTACGGGTTCGCGGGTGATATAGAGGGGCGAGGGAGCTGCGTGCGAGGCCAGGAGGAGTGAGGGTGGCGGAAGGCGAGGGCTGGTGGCGCGCGGCTGGCGGAGAATGGAGAAGGCCGGAGAGGGAGGTCGGCCAGGTGATGGCGGCGGCTGGGGGCGTCAGGTATGAGGGTTGCATGCGAGGAAGGTGAAGAGGAGGGGAGCGCCCGGCTGGCCCAGCGGGGCGTGGAGATAAGCGGGGTCGGCGGGTCCGTTCGGTAAGGTGAGGGCGCTGGGGAGAAAAATGGGGAGAAGCAGGGGGCGGCGGTTCCAGCGGGTAGAGGGGAGAGGGTGAGGGAGATACGGGGGAGAGCGGGTCAGCCGGGAAGATAAAAAAAAAGAAACGGCGGGGTAGGGAAATAGGAGGGAAAGGAAAAAAAATCAAATTTCAAATTAGATAAAAATAAAAACTAATTAAATAAAAGGGTTAAATAATAATAAATTAGTATAAATAGAGTTATATGAATATTTATAGTTATAATTAATTAATAAACTAAAAGTAATATTAAAATAAAATAAAATAAAATTCTAAAAAATGAAAATAAATAACTAATATTAATATAATACTAACTAAAAACTATAGAAACAACTAAAATATTTAAAATACTACAAAAATAACCTAAGAACACAAGAAGCGGTTAGAAAATTAATTAAAACTAAATGAAAATAGGAAAAAAAATGTCAGTAACATCCATGTACATCAAATCCCCCACACTTAAACTTTTGCACTCCTGGGCAAAACAATCAGAAAGAAAACACAAGTGACAGGAGACAGATCAAAACATCAAAATTACAAGTTCAAAATTTGTCAATCTCTTTCCTCATAATATATCATGCTTCATTCAAAACTTCAGTTTCAAAAAATTGTTCTTTCACTTGCATTTTTTAAAACAAGTACGTGCACTCATTCATCATGTGACCTACCTCACCATCACTCTCATCTCTCAAAAACATTTGATCAAAGTTTTTCTCAGTTCCCATACACATGCAGGCTTACCATAGGCTTGCCATGAATTTCACATCTCCACTAGTGGAAATCAAAAGAATGCACCAATCTCAAGGACTTTAAATAAGGTTCAAATGTTTCTGAAGCTGTGGGACGGTGGGTAAAAAAAAATTGACATTTTTTGGTAAAAAGGAGGGTTGAATCTTGAAATAAATGCATGATAAGTCAATCTAAATGTCTCCCTCAAACTCTCGCTCCCCCACACTTAAAACACTGCTAGTCCCCAAGCATATGATAAGCCAATGTTTCACTCTCTCTTTTTTTTTGCTTTAAAGACACAACTCATTCACATAATATGGTCAGGAAAAACTGGTGAGTATCACCCCAAAAACCCCATGGAAGAAATGTCAGACAAAAATCCCAAAGAATGGTACACAAGTAGCGTATATGCTGTAACTTCTCAATGAAGGTAGGTCATATAGAAAACTCTCTAGTTCCTGGAGTAATGGATCATCACTTTTATAGGTATCCCCAAAGTCGAGGGTTACCTCGTAATGACCACCAATGTACTCATTGTTGGAACTGAAAAGGGTTCTATATTCCTATATCAAAATAATATGAAATGAATGTCGCTACTGTGAAAAAGAACTCAATGATCAGGATGGAATAATGTCAATCCATGGACATCAAATGACTCACTGCCCCTCGAAGAACCCTCTCCATGAGTAAGTCTCTCTCCCCCACACTTAGATTGAAATAATCATGCATAAATTCAAGAAATTGGTAGGGAAGGGTATCGGCTTGGGCTCATCCTAAAAAGCTCCTGCATGGCTTCTAAGGGCTATACGAAGGAGAAAATGTTTGGGTGGCTCAGTGGGTCAATGGGGCTAAAATATCAAACAGATGCCTCGATCATTTTAGTGCAACTTTCAAAAATTCCTATCGCTTTGATGGAAAAACATGGCAAGTTCTAGAAGACAAAACATGGTTGAGATTCCCTCAAGAAAAAGAGAAATAAGAGATGATTTTGAAATGGATTAGAGTCCTCACGGGTATGGAAATATAATGTTGGACAGCACAGATGAGAATGAGTGCAAATAAGTGTCTCAAACATATTCAAGTTTTTGAAAAATCTTTCGAAGCATGAAATAATATCAGCAATCATCTAAGTCATGAGGTCAAGGATTGAAGAAATCCAGAACAAGAATCAGGTGCTCAAACTGCCTAGGGACACAAGTGGTATGTTCCCGACTGGGTTGCGGTAAAAATACAACAGTTCTTATGTGGGTTCATGAATGACAGGAGTGGTAGTTTGTTTTTTTTTCACATGGTGTTTTTGGAAGCAGAAAATATGGCGAAAATTAAAATACTTCCCTGTGTAAGTGCAGATAGATGCGGAGAGGCTGCCTGTATCCGATGAAGTTCCAGAAATGATGTACCTGTAAAATCTACATATGGACAACACATACCCGCATCATATCATAAAGATAACACCAAGAATCATCTAAATAGAAGCAGAGATGCAGAAGAGTGACAGGTGCATACAGATATCAGGAGGAGCTAAAATAAAAATCACACATGCCATGTTTTATTTTATTTTATTTTTTTTTTCAAACAAATTAGAACAGGTAAAAGGAGAAAAAGGGGGGGGGAAATGAAACTGGAACATGGGTTGCCTCCTAGGAAGCGCTAAGTTTTACGTCTTCAGCCAGACGGATGGACAATGTTCAATCGTCTTGGTCCATCAGCTCAGAATTCCTCTGCCTCTTACGAGAACTAGTGGCTGTATCCTCGATCTCACGGGGACGCTTGGTGGGATTAACCACCTCCGGAGCAAAGTGAGCGTGAAGCTGGTGAGGGAGGAACGGAATCTGTGCTCTTTGTGGTGGTGCTGGATGCTGAGCACGAATCTCCAGTGAAAGTTCCTCAAGTCGGCGCTCGATATCAGCCAGCTCCTGAGTTATCCGTCGTACTAAGTCAGAGGGAGACGGAACAAGCGCAACGATGACCACAGAAGAATCAGAAGAGCTAGACATTTTTTTAGCTGCATTCACAATGCAGATAGAGAGATAGAGATAGAGTAAGAAAACAATGATCAAAGAATGAAGAAGCAGTCGGGTTGCCTCCCGATCAGCGCTAAGTTTTACGTCTTCAGCCAGACGGATAACTTCTCATTGCAATTGTAGTTCTTCAATGATGCCTATTTTATACGAAGTGTGGTAAAGTTTAAGGCGTTGACCATTTACTTTGAATGGGGGCATCTTCCCATCAGAAATTTCGACAGCACCATGTGGATAAACAATTGTGACGGTGTAAGGACCTGACCACTTCGACTTGAGTTTTCCAGCCATGATTCGAAGTTGTGAGTTGAAGAAGAGAACTTTGTCGCCTGTTGAAAAATTTCTTTGTTGGATCCGTTTGTCATGCCAGGCTCGAGTTTTCTCTTTTTAAATCAAAGCATTGTCATATGCTTCTCTCCTCATCTCATCCAGTTCATTCATTTGTAGAAAACGCTTCTCTTGGGCAGTTTTGAGATCAAAATTCAGTTTCTTCACAGCCCAATAAGCTTTATGTTCCAATTCTACAGGTAAGTGGCAGGTTTTCCCAAAGACCAACCTATATGGGGACATTCCAATGGGTGTCTTGTAGGCAGTTCTGTAGGCCCATAGTGCATCATCAAGTTTGGTGACCCAATCTTTCCTAGATGTACTTACAGTTTTCTCCAAAATACCCTTAATTTCTCGGTTTGAAACCTCAGCTTGGCCATTGGTCTGTGGATGGTATGGGGTGCTCATGTAGTGGTGACATCCATGGCAAGTCATTAGCTTCTGAAACAGCGCATTATTGAAGTGGGTACCACGGTCACTGATGATTAGCCTTGGAATTCCGAACCGGGTAAAAATGTGTTGCTTCAAAAATTTAATGACGACTCGAGCATTATTTTCCGAGAATGCCTCAGCTTCCACCCATTTTGACACATAGTCCACACAGACAAGGATATAGGATTTCCCAAAAGATTTAGGAAAAGGACCCATGAAGTCAATTCCCCATATGTCAAAAATTTCAATTCCCATGATTGAGTGTTGTGGCATTTCGCGCTTCCAGCTTATACCCCCGGTTCTTTGGCATTTGTCACAATTCATGACGAATTCACGAACATCACGATTCATGGTTGGCCAGTACAAACCACATTGTAACACCTTGCTGATTGTTCGATGAATCCCATGGTGTCCTCCAGCTTCTCCAGTATGGCATAAGTTCAAAACACTCTCTACTTCTTCTTCAGGGATGCATCTTCTTATCATTCCATCCGCACAGTCTTTGAAAAGTAAAGGATCATCCCAGTAGTAATGTCGTGATTCATTCAGAAATCTTTTCCTCTGTTCCTTTGATAAATCTGGATGTATCACACCTGAAGCTAAGTAGTTCACGAAATCAGCATACCAAGGTGTGATTGTCTCAATGGCATAGAGTTGTTCGTCAGGAAATGTTTCAGTGATTAGTTCGACATTGATTTCACTTGTGTCATGGTCGAGGCGTGATAAATGATCAGCAACGACATTCTCTGTTCCCTTTTTGTCCTTGACCTCAATGTCAAATTCTTGAAGTAACAGTATCCATCGAATGAGTCTCGGTTTTGCATCTTTCTTGGCCATTAGATACCGAAGTGCAGCGTGATCCGTATAGACAGTGACTTTTGAGAACAACAGATGGGATCAGAATTTATCAAAGGCAAAAACAACTGCTAGCAGCTCTTTTTCAGTTGTTGTGTAGTTATGTTGGGCCTCATTCAACGTTCGGCTAGCATAGTAGATTGGCCTAAAGATCTTTTCTTTTCTTTGTCCCAAGGCAGCTCCAACTGCCCAGTCACTAGCATCACACATTAACTCGAATGGTTGCTCCCAATCAGGTGAAATCATTATTGGGGCTTCAACCAAACGCTGCCTTAATAATTTAAATGCTTCCTGACATTCAGGGCCGAAGTGGAACGTGACATCTTTTCCCAATAGATTCGTAAGGGGTCGGGCAATAACAGAGAAATCCTTGATGAAGCGTCTATAGAATCCAACGTGCCCAAGAAAACCTCGAATGGAACGAACTGAAGAAGGCATGGGTAACTCAGAGATTGTACTAATCTTTGCGGAGTCAACTTCAATTCCTTTCTTTGAAATTTGATGGCCTAAGACTATTCCACTTTGGACCATGAAGTGTGACTTTTCCCAATTAAGTACCAGATTCTTTTCTTCGCATCTTGCCAAAACCTTATCCAAATGTTCTAGACAGTCATCAAAAGAATTTCCATACACTGAGAAGTCATCCATGAAAATTTCCAAGAACTCTTCAATCATGTCATGGAACATTGCCATCATGCATCGTTGAAATGTGGCTGGAGCATTACACATTCCAAAAGGCATTCGCCTATAAGCAAATGTACCATATGGACAAGTGAACGTGCTTTTCTCTTGATCCTCTGGTGTCACTGCTATTTGATTATAGCCCGAGTATCCATCCAGAAAACAGTAGTAATCTCGTCCTGCCAATCGTTCAAGGATTTGATCAATAAAGGGTAATGGGAAGTGATCCTTTCTAGTGGCATCATTCAATTTCCGATAGTCGACGCATACTCTCCATCCAGTCACTGTTATTGTGGTTATCAATTCTCCTTTATCATTCTCAACCACTGTGGTTCCACCCTTTTTAGGTACCACTTGCAACGGGCTAACCCACTGACTGTCGGAGATTGGAAAAATTAAACCGGCATCAAGAAGTTTAATGACTTCTTTCTTGACTACTTCTTTCATGGGAGGTGTCAAGCGTCGTTGTGGTTGCCTGCAGGGTTTTGAATTATCTTCCATATGTATTCTATGAGTACAGATGGCAGGACTTATACCTTTTAGATCAGCAATCGTCCAACCTATTGCTGGTTTCCTTTGTGACAGGACATTGAGCAATTTGCTCTCTTGTTCACTCGAAAGATTGGCATTTATGATGACTGGTAAGGTGTTTAAATCTCCCAAGTAGCTATATCTCAGGTTTGATGGAAGAGGTTTAAGCTCAAGTGTTGGAGGCTTTTCAAGTGATGGAGTAAGTGAAGTGGATTCATGTCTATCTAAAGGCTCGACTATATTCCTGATGAATTCCACTTCCTCGATTGATTCAGTGAACTCTTTATTTTCTTTATGCAAATCTGCGAGGTCCAGCACATCGCTTGCAAACTCATCCCATTCTTCAATCGTATCCAGGAAATGACAGTCTGCTACAGATGGTTTTTCCATGGCCTTTAGGACGTCAAATGTTATGTTCTCGTCCCCAATTCTAAAAATTAACTTTCCCTCTTGGACATCAACCAGTGCTCTGCATGTCGCCAAGAAGGGTCTCCCGAGAATGAGTGGGACGTCCTTATCGTCTTCCATATCGAGGACAATGAAGTCAGCAGGGAAGTAATATTTATCAACCTTGACAAGAACGTCCTCTAGAATCCCTCGAGGATGCTTCACTGATCGGTCAGCCATTTGCAAGGCGACTCTCGTTGGCTTTAATTCGGTGATGCCCAGTTCTTCAAGGATTCCAGACGGCATGAGATTGACACTAGCTCCGAGGTCGCACAATGCTCTTCCGAATTGACATCCTCCAATATTGCAAGGAATAGTGAAACTCCCAGGGTCTCTTAGTTTTGGAGGTATGGATCTGGGTATGACTGCTGAACATTCCTCGTGCATTATGACCGTTCCCACATCATCTAATTTTCTTCTTTTTGACAGAAGTTCTTTGAGAAATTTGGCATAGTGGGGCATTTGTGTGATGGCTTCCGCAAAAGGAATATTTATTTGAAGCTTTTTGAACATCTCCATGAATTTTGAAAATTGAGCATCCAACTTCCTTTGCTTCAGTCTTTGTGGAAATGGAGGAGGTGGTATGTAGGCTTTCGCTCTTTCGTTGAGTGCCTCATTTTCCTTCTCCTTTCTTGCCTTTTCATTCTTTGCAAGGTTGTTTGGATCTTCCTCCTCTTTGGGTTCAAGTTGGATTGCTTTGTTTGTTGAGTCGCCATTTTCAGTGGAAGGTATAGGCGTCTCATCTGTTGGTTGAACATCAGGATTTTGGTGCTCTGGTAACTGTGTGCCGCTTCGCAATGTGATGGCTTTTGCTTCTTCTCTTGGGTTGACTCTTGTGTTGCTTGGTAGAGTTCCTTGCTGTCGGTTTTGCATTTGTGCGGCTAACTGACCGACTTGATTTTCAATGTTGCGCATGGAAGCCTGTATGTTTTGGGTTGCCATCTCTTGTGATTCAAACCGTGATTGATTGGACATCATTAACTTTGCTATAGTTTCTCCCCAATCTTTTTGACCTTGTGTTGCAGCAGGGCCGCAGTCCGTTGTTTGTTTTTGCTCCTTATACTGCTGTTGCTGATGGAACGGTGGTCGATATTTCTGTTGAGACCCTTGATCTTGTGGTTGCATGGCGGGTCTGAAGGTAGGTTGAGCAGTGAATCCAGGTGGACCCATGTTATGGTTCATTGGCTGAGTAGCCACTGGTTCCTTCCAACCTTGATTTTGGGCATTGCCTTGCCAGTTTGTGTTGTAATTGTTCCCATAATTTCCACGGTTGTAACTAACGAAGTTAGCTTCAAACATCTTGGTCTCTGTAGTGTTATATGGACACATGGAATAATCATGAGGACCACCACAGTGTGGACAATGTTCAGCTTGAACAACATGGACTGGCTTAGGCGGGTTTATTGACAAATTGTCAATCCTCTTGTTGAGAGCATCAAATTGTGCAGCCATGAATGTCTGAGTATCAACGTGATGCACTCCTGCCTTTCGTCTTGAAAAATCTTCTGGCCACTGGAAACTGTGTTCGGCCATGTTTTGAATCAATATGTACAGGTCCTCCGGATCCATTTCCATGAACGCGTTTCCAGTAGCTGTGTTGATGGCAGACTTACTCTCGGATTGAAGTCCATAGTATAAGGCTTGCAGCTGGTTTGCCAACTTCATCCCATGATGGGGGCAACGTCTTAACATGGACTTGAATCTTTCCCAAGCTTCTCCTAACGATTCGTATTCACTTTGACAAAAGGAGTCGAGGTCTCTCTTGTTTTTCAAAGATTGGGCTGTTGTGTAATATCGATCAAGGAATTTTCTTCTCAACACTTCCCATGTGAAAACTGTTTCGGGTTCGAGACTCTCCAACCAGTCCTTTGCTTTCCCTTGCAACGAAAATGGAAACAGTCGTAGGATCAACGCATCATCCGTTACTCCGTTATATTTAAATGTGTCACAGACTTCAAGAAATCTGTTCACATGCATATAAGGGTCTTCGCTGCTTAATCCATGAAACTGTGCATGTTGTTGGAGCAGGTTGATCGTGGACGGATTCAATTCAAAGTGCGTTGCTTGAATTCTGGGTCGTGTTATTCCTGAGCTTATTCCGACTATGTTGGGTCGTAACTCCTGTCTCATAGTAGTCCGAGGTCTTTGATTATCGAGACGGTTTTGGAAAAGTGGATGGACTTGTCCACTAGGAAGTGTCGGAATATGAGTTTCAACGCTTTCCGCAGGTGGATGCATTGCGTTTGCAGCTGAGGTACCGACTTGTTCTTTTCCCTTTCTTTGATGTTCAAGTTGTGGATCCAGGGGTGTGTCGTTCTTTGACGGATCAGAAGTACGAGTGTTCACCATTTAGGCGAACAGTGCCTAAAACAAGGTCTACTTGAAATTTTCTTAATGCTAGACGTGCGCGTGCTCCCCGGCAACGGCGCCAGAAATTTGGCACGCGCGTCGCAACGCGTGCAAATTTGCGAATTTTATAACCAACTGGCTACTGTAAAAGTGGCGAGCAGGGTCGAACCACAGAGAGCACAGAATCTAGTTCACTAAAAATATTTCGTTGGACAATGTTTAGATGGACAAGGTTTGAGGGAATTCCTATTTTTGAGTTTTCTCTTTTTTTTTTAATTTAAACTAAAAGGTGAGAAGACAAAAGATAAAAAGAAAATTGCAAACGGAAATGATGATGGATTCTAAGTCAACAAAATGTGTCGGGGATGTTGGTATCATAATTCAATTATCACGCAGACATGCAAAATATTCTTTATGTGATTAAATATTTATCCTGTTTAGTTATCGCCAGTTCCAAAAATATGTGCATTTTTTAGATGCTCAATTTTAATTTCCCAATTATATTTAAAGTCCCGTTCTCTGGTGTCATAAATAAATTAGAAAATTCGTTCAAGCCCCGAACTACACGGCGAAATGACACAACCCGTTTCTCACAAAGTTGTGTCACTAATTTGCACCTACCATCAGTGAACGCGGTTTACCTTCTCGGACCGCCGCGTCGACTTATAATTAAAATGGCCAGTTTCAATTTCAGCAATTAATTCAGTGCAAAAATAATTTAAACAGATAAATATTCAATTAAAATAAATTTAATTGACAACTAATCATCAAACAATATCTTGCATGGCATGTGCAATAATTTTCATTAATCAACCAACATCCCGACACTAATAAAATTACCCCGACATCACAACTACAAAAATCAACGCAGTAATAAAACGATATGTCATGTAAAACAACACTGCGTTACCAAAAAAATGATCGTGTCCGTCACTATTTCCACCGCGCGCAACACTCGGCACGTGATGACGTCGCGCACCAACTATGCGACCACCGGAACGAAGGATATGAGCGGTGAGTAGTGTGTGGCTGCTAGTCGGCTCCTGGTAGACTCCTTGGGTAGCGGTAAGCGGTGCACTGCAAAGAAAGGAAAAAAAAGAGAGATGGGGTGCAGACGGACGGCGAGAGGAGATGGATAGTGGGGTGCCGTGCGGTAAGGGGAGTGGAGCAGCCGGCGGTGTGGTTCGGCCGAGAGAGGGAGAGGAGGCCGGCGGGTTGCGGGTTAGTGAGGGAGAGGGTGCGGCCAGGAGGAGAGGCGGGGCGACGAGGAGAGGGTGCTGGAATGGTGCAGGGGAGTGCGGACGGCGGGGCCAGCGGGATGGAGAGGAGAGTGGCTGGGGGTTGCGCACGTCGTGGAGAAGGGAGGCGGCCGGCGGGTTCGGAATGGAGAGAAAAAGAGGAGTCTGGCCGTGGGTATGTGGGGTGCTGGGATCCCGAAATGGGGGGCTACGGGTTCGCGGGTGATATAGAGGGGCGAGGGAGCTGCGTGCGAGGCCAGGAGGAGTGAGGGTGGCGGAAGGCGAGGGCTGGTGGCGCGCGGCTGGCGGAGAATGGAGAAGGCCGGAGAGGGAGGTCGGCCAGGTGATGGCGGCGGCTGGGGGCGTCGGGTATGAGGGTTGCATGCGAGGAAGGTGAAGAGGAGGGGAGCGCCCGGCTGGCCCAGCGGGGCGTGGAGATAAGCGGGGTCGGCGGGTCCGTTCAGTAAGGTGAGGGCGCTGGGGAGAAAAATGGGGAGAAGCAGGGGGCGGCGGTTCCAGCGGGTAGAGGGGAGAGGGTGAGGGAGATACGGGGGAGAGCGGGTCAGCCGGGAAGATAAAAAAAAAGAAACGGCGGGGTAGGGAAATAGGAGGGAAAGGGAAAAAAAATCAAATTTCAAATTAGATAAAAATAAAAACTAATTAAATAAAAGGGTTAAATAATAATAAATTAGTATAAATAGAGTTATATGAATATTTATAGTTATAATTAATTAATAAACTAAAAGTAATATTAAAATAAAATAAAATAAAATTCTAAAAAATGAAAATAAATAACTAATATTAATATAATACTAACTAAAAACTATAGAAACAACTAAAATATTTAAAATACTACAAAAATAACCTAAGAACACAAGAAGCGGTTAGAAAATTAATTAAAACTAAATGAAAATAGGAAAAAAAATGTCAGTAACATCCATGTACATCAATAATACCTAAACACATTATTGTTGATTATACTTGAAAAAATATCCTTTTGAGTTGTTAAGGATGTCTACAAGGGTGACCAACTGAAGAGGAGGCATTGTATTCATTAAGTATTTCTATTTTATTTGTTCTTAAAATTCCTCCAAATATAATCTAACCATGATGAATTTATAAGTCAAGTATGCATAATATAATGACATGTTATTATGTTATTATCATCACCTATATCCATATCAAAATTCATTAAATGGGTAAAGAATTAGTCGTTCATGCGTAAGTGTGAACTATCACCTCCACAAAGCGATGTGACTTGTTTTTATTCATTATATCACTTATAGGATATATATATGTATATGTATTTTGAAATTATTTATATGATATTAATTATTATGTGATATTTATGAAATGTTAATATAATAATTACCTTACTTCGATAATGATCACAGGAATATGAAGATGTTACTCAGGCATATGTATCACTTACCGTCTCTATTATTATAATGTGGTTCATTTTTCCTTACCATATCTCATGGTTTGATTTAAAATTATAATTTATGTATAAAGATGATAATAATGTCCTAAATATTATTCTGTAGATTATGCATTATGACTACATGGACAATTTACATCATGAAATTATCGTTTTTGGATCCAGTATTGAATTTTGACAAAACATCTGATATGAACATAAATAATTTTGTAATTTTTAAAACATGGTAATAAGTGATATGAATGCAATAATAAACATTAATAGGATCTCCAGAAATTATAAATTACACTATTTTTATTATTCTAGAATATAATGATTATACAAGACGAGTTAGACTCCAGGTAAGGGACTTCATCTCAATCATATATCATTGATGTATATTTTAATTATACACACCACAATATTTTATATGGTGTATAATCAACCCCTATGTATTTAATTTCAATCAATGGTTTTAAAAATGAATCAATTTTATAATAATAGTTTTACTAAATGAAAAAAGTAATGTGTTGTTTATTTTATTGGAGACAATGAATTTTTATACACTGTGACTATTATTTGATATATGGATTCCTCTTTATGTTTTAAAATTTTAAAAATAAAAATAAATATCATATTCTTTTTACATGTATTTTGGCAGAGAAAATGCTTTTGAGAAGGGATTTATTATTTAAATATCTTGAATTGAAATATTTTTTTCAAACATGGAAATGTTATTATTCCTTTATGAATTTTTTATGTGTTATGAGTATATTCGGGTTCTTGAGAATTTTTTATTTAAATATATGGTTCTATGAGAAAATGTGGAAAGGATAGCCCATTATAGCTCTCCAATGTAGTGGGTAATGTGGGAGAGCTTATCTAAATGGTTTCTACTATGAGATTTAGGAAATATACTATGACAGCTATTCTAAATGTAACGAAAATGGATACCCCCTATGAAGATATGATAGATATAGTGTATGTATGATATGGATGAAAAAGTGAAATTTATAAATTTTTATTTCTTCGTGTTTTTCATGAATCTTTTGATTTCATGAGCTGTGTTAAAGATTTTATGTTTTATGGATGAAACTTTTGATATTCATGGATTTATAAGTATTTATGGAAAAACATTTTTCTTCCTTTATTTTATATCATGTAATGATATTTTTGTGCTCATCCAATGTATTTGAAATATCTTCCACATAGAATATTGATGGGTAATATAATATAATAAATCAAGAAGATTTTAATCTGAAAATATAATATTTTTTATTTTAAAGGTTATTTTTTTGGAAAAATAGGATTGTGAGTAAAAGTGTCTAATTTGTAAGAAATGTATTTTTATGTAATAATTATGGCCTAATTATATTTAAATATAAACATAAAAGGGTCCTAAAGGATAATTCTTGACTGAATACAATATTATCTAATTTTTATGGTTGGGCCTTATAATTCCTCTATTATCTGAGATATATTTATATTTTCATGAACCACACATGAGACCTATTTTACCAGTTCTAGAAGTGAAAACGTATCTTACATAGTGGATCTGGATGAGGAAGTTATCTAATTTTAATGGACTCATTTTGAGGGTGATCATAACATGAGAGAACCCATCTTATGTTTGAGTTATTGATATAAATGTGACTTTTTTCTTCTATGGGTGATTTATGGTGCCTTCTGATATATGGAAGGAGTTCATGTATAAATATAATGACTATGTTTCAGAATATATCAGTGGTATCTCCAAATATGTATCAATACATCATCCATAAATATTTTTGTCTTGGTATAAAGATTTAAATATCATTTTTTATTAACCAGTGCTCTACCTTTCAAGGGGTGAAGGCTGAGAACCAGTGACCTATTTGACTCATATGACCAATATCCAATCTGCAGTTAAAATTTAAGTCTATCACTATGGATTTTATGATGTGAATACCGAGATCTATTTAATTAAGTGATGATTTAAAGGTAATTTTCAACAGTTTTACCATGGTTTCACACTTCATACTGATTCGGGACACCATCCCAATTGACGTGATTTGGAGGATTTACATATGGGAGATATTGTGCATTCATTGTTTTCCTTGTTCATTCATATTGTACTGTGATACCTAGTTTACATCACAATTATAGAGTGGATTTACAAAGGAACTTGGATCATAGGTTCTCTTGAGTACATCATATCAACCACAAATGAATGATTTGCCCAAGATAACGACATGATTGTTGGAGGAGATGCTTTGGTAATGTATCCTAGATTTTATAGGATCATGAGAAAAGAATATCCCAATAGTTGAGTTTTTTTACAATAATATGTTTTATGAAAATATCAAAATGGATCTAAAAAAGGACATTTATGGTTGTCTATGTCGTTCACCTCGATGATTTATAGATGCAGGTGAGGAAGCATTACGGGGACCTCATCACATTCTATTGAGTTCAGATAAAGTTCAAATGATTAAGTATTTTATGGACACTAAACAGTCATGAATGAATTGATATATAGATCATTGCTGATGACCATTATATTTTGAGGTGGGACATAAAATATTTCTACAGGTATCAAATATATTACTTCATAGAAGAATCATAAGATAGGGAAAGTTGTCACCTTTATATATTTGGTCTTTTGATATAGTGTAGAGTCTTGTGGAGGTATACTATCAGTTACAGTTAGCTCATAGGTACGTTTCAATACATTATGTATTCAAGGTATCTCATGTTCTTCATTATCATGTCAAACCATGTAATTTTTTTGACGTTAAGGACATAGTGCTGGAAGGAGACACGTCCATTGTGCAGCATCCAATATGTAATATTGATTAAATAATTAAGGCTCTAGGAGGTAGGTCAATTACTATAGAAAGGGTGATATGAAGGAGGAATTTTTATTGGATGAGACCTAGGAGAGGGAGTCCGATGTATATGCATAGTGGTTGGAAATATTCTCTAATGACATTTCTCCAGCCATAGAAGGGACAATCAGGGATGAGTTGTCTTCTATAGGGGGTTTCAACATCCTGTGATTTATCATAAGTATGAACCATTTTTTGGTTTACATTCCTTGGTTATTCCATAATATTAATTCACATTGATGATATGAAGATATCAGTGGTTTGTGGGGATTGTTCAGAGCATGGATACCTAACGTCGGAAAATGAAGAATTGGTCGTATGGTTAGTAGAACATCCATGTCACATACCACACACATTCATTAACTATGAGGATTGAGGTAGTGGGGTACATGGGGACACCCAATTTTTCGGTAATAGTTCAACCCTATGTTAATTACTTATTATAATTGTAGAACACCTTACTAGGGTCCTTCCGTACTTTTGGCACAAGGTTTGGCCAACTATGAGACTAAAAAGTCATCCCCTACCAATGTGGGTGAATATAAAATTTTTCCCATCATTAATAATTTAACTGCATCATTATTTTACCCTTTAATTTCTCTAGTAGACATATCCTCTTAATCCTATAAGGACTCTCCTCCCCTGATATCTTGGTATAAAAATATCTCCCCCATTTCTCATCTATTTCACTGAATTTTTAATCAATTATAAATCTAGAGGTACTATCCCCAATCCACCCCTTATATCTTTATTTATTATTCCCCTTTATTATAATATTGGCATGAAATACCCTTTGCCCAATTTTTATAGAATTTAATAGTTTTTTGATACCATCTATCCATTATATAATCAATGGATAATGATAGATTAAGGAAGCAGTATGAGGCTAAGGAAGGTGGTGTAGGTTATTTCCCCAAGTATTATTTCATTTTATCATATACACTATTGTTCAATAAACAATACCTTTCTATAATGACCTTTTGTTTGATAACTAAAATTAATGGGAATATTTTATTTTTTATTTATAAGAGAAGCTAGTGATGAATCAACCTCTTGGGTTGATCACCTTTACTTATACCACTCTAATGGATGTGTTCAACATTAGAGGCATATTTCCCCCTTTGTTCTAAATTTACTAACAACCATTTTGGGGGTTTCCATTCATAATACCTTTAATTGATAAATTGAGTTGGTTAATGTCATGAACAATGAGTTTGGACCTTAAATCCATTGCCAATAATTAAATTGTTGGACTATGTGAATTGTACAAGTCCTTATACATTATCCTTTTGACATAAATGGTTTGTTTTGCTTAATGTATTGACAAAAAATGCGTACAATGATAAAAATTCATGATTAAATGTTGTCACCATAGTTCCAAGGGTGATACAAGGAATTATAATTCACTTAACCCTCGTACGTGATTATCATTACCTATTTATAATAGATTAATGACTCGTATTCTTGTTTTTGGTGACCCTAGCTATGTCAGGGATCATCTCGCCACACATTTTCAATTTTACTTCATGGAATGTTACACAAGTTCCCAAGGGGAGAATACATGAATGTGGTTGGTGGAAAATGGTTTTACTATACCACAAGAGAGTCTTGGGTACCTACATGAAATAACCAGGGTAGAATCTATGTTAAGTTAATGTTTTCATCACAACATGCCTTGGATGACACATGGGATCTCATTCATGGGTCACCTTAGATGGATTCCCTTAGAGTTTTTCTTATATGAAGCCTCTAGAGGGATACTTTAAATTATATTTTAATGTTTGTGGATGGTTTTATGGATAATATTAATAACATAGATATCATTTAATGAAATTAAAGGGATTATAATGACCATAAAAAAGAAATAAAACCATTAAACATAAGCTTTATGGTTGTGAATGCCAAGCCAAATATCAAGAATAGGAATAAGAAATCTGTTTATATTTTCTTTACTCATTCCTATTGTGTATGATACATTGTTTTAGACACACTATATTAGTCTGAATCATGTATTAGTTGATGTATATCCTAATTGAAACCCAAATAACTATAATCATTAATCTATTTCTATCTTGTATTTATTAATTATAACACACTGCTCATTTAATATTTCACTCGACGGATTGATCTATAAACCATTTGTGGTGGCGTTCTTGGATTCTTTATCTCACCATTCTTGGGATGCCTTGGGTACCCAAGAAAAATTCACAACTGTAGTTATAGATAATGAGAAGAGTTCAGCATTAGATTCTTGATTATTTTTCTCGGATAAAGTTTGGGAGTAGTAGATAGATAATTTTCTTTGGATGCTGTGAGAAACTGTTATTTTCAATATTTTTTATTTTATTATCACGTGGAATATTATTTTATCACTTGAATACCATGATAAATTTTGTATAATAATATGACATACCATCATGTTCATTTTTATCATACTTATTTCTTATCTTCTAATAGTTATTCATTTATCTTACATATTGTTCTTTTATTCTTGCTCTTTTATCTTTGTAATATAATATCTTCTTCTATGATGGGTTATTAGTCAGGTCATATAATGATTTCTTCTACTATTTCGCTTATATATATATATTAATGATTTTCTTCTCCACATTGATCTATTAGTGAATAGTCTATCAACAGACACACCCTCGGAGACTATGATGAGGTTGAAAAGTGATACGGTATTGAGAATTCGAGAGGAGAGAGTGAAGTATATCATGTATTGTAACCCTATAGTATATTGGTTCGGCTATGGGCAGACTCAACGATAGTATGTTATTGTATATGGGTTGAGACATTTGATATCACACTAGAAAAACAATGCATCTCATGTAATAGATATTGTAGTTATAGTCTTCACCCCAAGGATAGGGAGGCATTAAATTATGATGGAGAAGTTTGTGTTATATATAGAGCATCATAATCTCTGGTATGTTTTCATGGTGAGATACTTGAACATCATACTATGGAATAATATGAAGTTCTTAAAGGACTATGATATCTAGATATTATATACATTAGAGAAGGGAAACATATTAGTATATTACCATTGTAGTAAGTCACAGGATTACTAGGTATTGGAGGATAGTAAGTAGTAGGATTCCTTAAATATGACCCTAGTGGAGCTGGTGGGTATAAATTTTAATCAGTCTATTATCTTGAATCCTTCTCATCTTGAGGAAGTGGGAGGTACCTGATTAGTATACATAGACTATGAGGAATTGTGAGACTAGATATTCATAGGGTATTCACTTGATATAAATAATGAAGTAATGTACCTCGTTAACCTTTAACATTGAGAATAAGTTGTCCATGTGACATTGCAGGGGGAGGTTATGATATTATTATAACCATCTTATCCGGATATACATATCATTTTGGGGAAGCTGTAAAATGTAATTCATTAGTAGTTTTGGGGGTTAAACATGAGACCGAGTGTTTCCATGTTCATATTTTGGTGCCTCACCTAGTAGTAAGAAAATAATGAGAACTTGTTCATGCAAGATTGTTGCATCACTTTTTGATCCTTGAGTGTATGTGGTATGAGATATCATAAGACATTGCTATTAAGATTCAATAGACAATGAAGTGACATTACACCATCCAGGAGGTGTTTGACTAACACATGATGTCAAGAGACATCCTTTCTACAAGGAGTATTGTTTGGTGGAGATTTTTGGATAGTTTTACAAATGGGAGATTGTTCAGCATCATGGGTTCCCCAAGAAAAGTTTCTCTAATAGTGATGTATGTTTTGGATCATGATTGTGGAGAGGCCTGAAATAGGTATATGGGACCCAGATGAGGATGAGTACAACCATTTAACCACAAATAGATGGGAATACTAAGTTCACTATCCAAGTGTTGGGGGATATATTGAGGGAATGTGTGTTAGACATTGGCAGAACTTGTAGGATATGTTTCACTTTTTAAATTTTGTGTACAATAATAGCTACCCCTCTACTATCTGTATGGGAACTTTTGAGGCCTTGTACAGGAGACCCTACATGTCACCCTTATGCATGAGAGAGATCGGTGAGACTTCTCTTGCGAGCCCAGAGATGGTGTAGCTGATAATGGAGAAGTTTTAGGATATCCATGAGTGGATATGGACTGCCAAGACTGGACTAAAAATAAAAAGTAGATCAGCATCGTAGGACATTGGAGTTCGATTATAGAGACCATGATTTATTGAGAGTATCTCCATGATGAAGATAAAAGAGGTTTGGGCAAGGAGTAAATATATCCCAAGGTTCATCATGCCAATTTATATCTTCTAGAGGGTTGGAAATGTTTTTTACTGACTCTGTCTAACACACTGTTAGAGCGGGTGCATGACATCTTCCACGTGTCATAAATTAAGAGATTAATTTATGACACTACACATGTTATAGACTCAGGAGTGATTAAAATTGAGGATATATCCACATTTCTATAGTACTAAGTGGTGATCAAGTATCATCATTAGATGACCCTGCGTGGATTGACCATCCCCTTGGTTAGCTTGTTGTGGAAACACCTAAACATGCATTATAGCTCATAGTAGTGGGAGACCTATATGTGGGGTCAATAACTGGAGTTTTTATTATTTTTTCATTTAAAAAATGTAAATATAATAGTATTGAATCATATAATGACCTAGTTTTTTCAATATATGGAATTTAAATATTTTTTTCATATTTTTACAAAGCTAGGAGTTGAGACAACATGTGATTTAAAGGCCCGGTGTGCCAATAAATATTTTTTTATAAATATTCAATATATTTCATATTACGCACACATTATATCTTAAATAAAATGGTAGAATCTAAAATAGAATATTGGATCAGAAATATGAGACCTCATTTTATTCTATAATCTGATTCTTAACATAGGTGTGACCAAAAATAAAATGGTGTGTGGATTTTGGATATCTCTCCCATTTTCAGTGGATTCCGTAGGTTTATTAATAAAAATTATTTATTTAAATAATTATTTTCACCAAACTAAATTATATATAAAACCAAAACTATAGATAATCATCTATAAATAGACACATAAAATAAAAGAAAATTGTAATGATTCTTCTCCCACCTTATGTAGGTGGATCATATCAGATGATGAAAAATATCTACATCAGAGAATATTAGAGAGAAACGAATGGAATAAATTATTCAAATAATATCAATGTGTGTTATTCAATGATAAATGATCCAATATCTTAGTATTACTTGTCAATCCGTGGATTACACACTTTTTGATTAAAATTATTTCATTAAATAACCCTTTTTATGGTCTATTCCAATAGCTAAATGTTTTATGCACTAGTGTACTGGTTTAGTAGATTATTACTTGGTTTTATTACCCTAGATAACCCTATTATTAGATGATATCCATCAAATCATTGGAAATACTGATAAATTTTTGTTTTTGTGCCATTCCCCAACAATTGTTTCTTGCTCATCACATTTTGGACAATGTTGTCCCAATTCAACATTACTGGCTGAAGTGAGAAGAATATAACCCCTAGAATAATAACAAATTCATGTACGAGTGATAGATTGATAAATCCAGGATTGATATATGTTTTTTTTTGGATTTGGGTGAAAATTTTTTGATACAATTTTTGAATCAATGCTGGAATGTGTAAGAGTCATGCAAGGAGTTGAAATAACATCTGGAGACCAACAGGTACAGTTTTACGACCACCAGATGGTCAAAAATGATTATCCATAGCCATATCGATCATTTTAGGGAAGGAACAAGGATATAATTAGAATGGAAATGAAGGATTTAAAGTTTATATTTTGGAATGAGAATATTTGGAAAACACAAATACACAATGTTTATTTTGATTGAAATATGGTGTGCAGCCCCAATGTTTTTGCTACTAGGGAATTGGGAATTATTAAGGATGGAACACTATGTAGAGTACCTATATTCCATGTTTTTCTTCCCCATGTGGATTTACTTCATGCAGGGTCACACAGGTAGGACCCCATTCCAAAATACACGATCATGTACCAAAGTACATGGACATGGATTGAGTACATGAACATCATTTTAGTACATGGACATAACCAAGAAGTTGGGAAAGACCCATTGTGTCTTGGGAATACTATTTAGTTATCATATGTTTTTTGTATCCCTACATTTTGGGAAGTCCATGAAACTCCTGGGACAAGTACATGTGATGGAGTGGGATGACACACTATGTGGGTCCCCTAACATAAAATGTAACACTAGATTGTTTCAAGGAAACATCAGAATATGTTATTCTCTTTATTTGAACTTGTATTTTGGCCCAGATAAGGATTATCATGAGTTTTTCTTCTAAAAGAACATAATTCTCCCAAGGTTGTGGATATTGGGATACAATGTGAGATGCTTCTATGAATGGTAAATATATAGGTGATTCTTGAAAAAAAAAGTTATGTTGTAGGTTCAATAGATAAATTTTGAGTGGAACCCTGCTCTTAGGCTAGGCATGGGTCCTTGATGGCTAGGGTTGAACCCTTGAGAAAGGATAGGATTGGATTCCATATAGACACAAATAGTGTAACCCCCAATCATGTCTGGGTTTGGGTCCACTACCATTAAAGTAGACCCCTCCTATTGGCATATGGAAAGGGTCCACAATCAAATCCTAAATTGTAACCCTCTAGCTAGGCTAGGATTGGGCTTTCTACCATTAGTGTGGAACCCACATACTGAAATAAGGAATGAGTTCTCTATCTATTTCAAGAGTGGAACTCTCTAGGTGGGTTGGGTGTGATCTCTCTACCGTTAGAGTGGAAACCATCAACCTAGAAGATCATGGGTCCTCCATCGGCTATTATAGTTATACCATATTATTTGAATGGGAAATGATTCCTCTACCAATATTTATAGTGGAACCCTCCTATTGTACTAGTACATTTGTCTTCTACCTATATTTTGTGGCCCCTAGACTATGCGGCACAATTCGGAGGCGTGTCTTGACATGTATTTCTTGGAAGACATAAGGCTGATTGGAATAATTGTTGGGATTTTTAAATTTTTGGAATCTATTTTCCTACGATGATATAAGGGATAGATATCAACATACTCTCTCATTAGAGATTTTCTTAATGAGAATATATATATATATATATATATACATCTAAATAAATACCTTTGGATTGGGTTACATTCATTCCATTGGTTACCAAGAGGCATATGCATGAAATAGTATTTTTACACATAGATTCTCATGGATAGATGTGTTCACTATATTGGTATGTGTGGAAAAGACCTTATGTGTAGTTTATCAACGCATCGGGTTGAGCCCCTTATGCATGGACAAGGTTACTTTTTCATTTTATTTTGGTTTATCTATTACTTTTTTATTATCTACTCTATTTTTATTCCTACTGAATCTCTTACTGCTCTCCCTTCAATATTTAGGGTATCCTACTTGGAATGTATATACAGACCCCTATATGGGCCTTTCCAGCATGTGCATTTTTTATAGGGATAATGGATATGTTGTTGGTGAATTCAATGGATCGTACATATACAAGGGGTTGTGGATCACTTATGATCGTAATAGAATGGATATAAATACATGGGATCACTCATCAGTTTAATTTCCATTTTTTCATGTTGCATCATATTTTGGGTTGGACTTGCATTTTTCTAATATACTCTTTCAGTTTTCATTATCATACTCTTATACACCCTTGAGGGGTTCCTGTATGGTTTAAATATCTACTTGTTGTATCAATTTAATATTATTCCAATATAATTATAAATTGAAATGGCTAGGGAAGTTCATACAGTTACATTAAGCAATTTCCTCCAATTTAGGATACACCATTCATCACATGTCACCACCCATGGTCTATAGAGTTGGGCTTGGGGTACTCATGGATTGTGCCCCAGAAATCATTGGGTTGTGAAAAAACATATGTGTACCACAAGATCATAAGTAATTCATTATTTAGGAAACTGTGGAAAAAAATGGGTTTCGTAATGAATTCATCATATTGAATCCCATGAAAGGAAATGGGATTTATAAATAGTTAATCATAGAATAACCCATTAAAAAGAAATAGGATTAAAAAATCATCATTTCATCATAGAAAAATCCATAAAATGTTATGTATTTAATAGATATTTCTTCATCATAATTATAAAATACTTAAGGAAATAATAAATATGATATTAGTTGATAATATCCAAGTAAATATTATAAAATATAAAAGTATATCATATCATATAGAAAATGATTCAAAAATTCAACTTATATAATTTCTGGAGGAAAATATGTTTTTTATTTTAATATGGAAATAATCATTTTAAAACAGATATTTAAAAAAACATTGTGAAAATTATTTTTATTGAAAATAACTACTATATATTATAAGAATATTTTTAATAAATTGGGATTTCATGATGAAAATATATTATGTTCCTTACATAAATGTAAAAAAAATTCCTCCCACATTTTACTGAATATGGAAATATGTATCCTGAAAATAAAATAGAGTATATAAATCAATTACTTTATATATAAAATTCCCTCATACATGTTAAATTATATTCTATAATAAATATATATTTATTACAATTATATTGAAAAACAATTATTATATATATCATACCATATATGATTTATTTTTGTATATTTCATATCTAATTTATCAAAAATTCCATGTAAAAATCATGTTTCAAGTAATAAATGCATTATTTTTCATGTATGGTTTGATTTTATATTTTCAGACCATTTACAATGATCATGATTCTATAATACCTACACGGATAATCATGATCTAAGTTTCTTATATATTATTTATATATCAATTTAGCGAAATCTATAAAATTTAGTGATAGAAAATGAAATACAACGTGTATTGTTCCTTATTAATGTTTTTTCCATTTTCTCAATGATTGAAAAAATGATAGTAAATAAAATATAACATTTAAAGAGTCATTAATATAAAAAATATGTCACATATAGTCATTAAATATATCCATATTTTCTTACATGTAAAGAATAAGAGAGAAATGAATCACATCTCTTTGCGAGTTTGTAGTATGTTTTACACACGATTGAAATTATCATATTCCCATGGAATGAGAGGTAATAAGGTATATGGAATTATACAATTCAATATGAATAATAATACCATATATATTATATATTACCCTCAAATCAATCATTATATCCATATGTGAAAGATGGAGATGTAAAACAATTTACATTGATTCTCAAGGCCATAGTCTACCGTACACACAATCGGTGAAATCTTTTCCCATTTGATTGAACATTAAATGAAGAATGGTTGATAAATTAATATAGTAACATATCATAATATATTAGATATTGGTTTTATTATATCATAAAATATGAATATGATTTTTATAATTTAAAGGATGGAATAAAACCAAACTCGAGGGTAACAATCTTACCTCTTTTTGAGAGAACCTCGTTATGTATACACCTAAAACAGATTTAGGATAGTATATTAATAATAATAATGAATCTATAATGTGTTAAGTGATGTAATAAATATATTTTTTATTTATTTGATGAACCAATGAGAATTTACGTGTGAATATGAGAGAGAGTGGGTGTCCCATTATAAGTGGGGGAGAAGACACAAATTGAGTTTTTGAAAATAAAACAGTTTACCCAGACATTAATCATGTGAAAAGTCTAAAAAATGACCCTTTAATGAATATGAGAGGTTATAATGTCAATATATGTCTATATAATATGATTTTTTCTAGTATTTAGTTCATTTTACATCTTATCATTTTAGTTTGACTTTCGATAAACCCATTTTTTCTATAACTATAATAATTATTTTTTTCTATTATTAAAAACATTTTAAAAATAAATAAGATAAAATTATTATTTAATATTAGTTATTATGATTATAAATATGGAATAAAATTTTTGGAAATCTATTCATAGTAGTGATAAAAATTAATTTAATATTAAACAAGCAGACACAATAACAATGAGTTTTCTTAAGAGTACGGTTTCTAAAGATAAAAAGTTTCATATAAAAAATAATCATGAAATTGATTTCAATGAAATAATTAGAATTAATTATAATGTAATTTATCGGATTATATATTTAAAACCATTTTAAAAAAACCACCTTATGAATTCATTAAAATAAAAATATTGTTTTAAATAAAAAACTAGAACATCTCAATATTAAATGTATAATTATTGTTTAAGCAATGTTCCTAAGAACTAGACCTAAATTAAATTATAAATATTGATTAAAAAAATTAAATAAATAAAATTACATTATTTTATAAAATTTAATAAATAAATAATATAATTGTTCTATAAAATCAATAAAAATTATTTTTTTATGAATAAATATATTTTCAATGATTATTAAAGTCGTTAATAGAAAATATGTTCTTATATATCAACAAATTTTATTTATATAAAACCATTATTCTTAACATTAAATATGTATTTATTAATTTTCATACAAGGAAATTTAATGGCGGCATAATAATTTTATTGTTTTGTCACGACTTGTCCCCCGGGGCCCGTGTCGTGACTACCCCAAACTCGCCTTCCATAGGCCAGGGGATGGTGATTAGCACCAAAGGTGTAATTCACTAAAACTAGGAAGTTATTGCCTTTATAACCTGTAAATGAAGACAATATATCATAGAACAGGATACAAAACACTTAGTAAAATGTATAACAAAAGAGTGCTTAAAAGTAAAGGGGGCCAGAAATACAAGACCAGCGGTAAAATACAAGGAACTGGAATTACAAGTACAACTGAAGAAAGAAAAAAACAGTTGTTGGGTCATCCTCTTGGATACCTACATGAAGGGTGCGTACAGATATTCTCCTCAACACTCCACGTCCATCAGTATCCTCCGTGTACCGACTCGTTGTAAGGTCCACCTCCGGGTACAGTCCAGTCCTGGTACTCTCATCCTCAATCAGCGATGTCTGTAATCTGCATCCAACTCAACAAGGTTCGAGCATATCCTATGTAGGGTTGAGTATAAAGATACTCAGTAGGGACCCTGAGACCCTCAAGGTCCAAAAAAATCCAACAAGGCTAAACCACAAAGTATGAAATCAACAGATAACCCCACTTAGGTATATCCCCATACATTTTCCTATGTTATTATGTAATCCATCTCAATCATGATGAAAACAAAAAAGTTACTAACTTAACTCAACTAGGATTTTTATTCACATTATCGAAACCACGACTGCTGGAGAACTCCTCCTTTATCACGTACATCGGGCCTACTATGACACCAAGGTGCTTCCCACTAAACTTGGACGACTGAGGACCTCCTCCGGTCGAGTATCGTGGGTCTTCTGCATCACCAAGGCACTCCCCACTGTGGGTCTTCCACCACAAACAGCTGCTCCCCCTAATAGTTTGCAGAGGTACTCCTCTTACCGAGAACCGCGGGTCTTCCGCCACAACCAGGCTCTCCTCCTTCGTGGGACTACCTCAACACCAAGGCGCTCCACACTAGGCTAGTCGAGTCACCCCAAGTCAATAGGTAAGCACTTGTCAAGTCTTAGCCAGTTTCTAGGTCTCTACACTCTGTCTACTCATCTCTTGAGGGATCCTCTCCATGAGATACTTGTATATACTCCAATGTTCACGATGTCCCATGTAGAAGTATCTCAATGTTCCTCCATGTCATAGTGGTCTCAACACAACAGACGGCGCATCAATAGAATGCTTAGTCTGTGATTTATTAGCCTTTTAGTCTTGGGGGCCTAGTTGGATTCGTGCACGATCCAACCTGACCATATATCAACTATACCCCAAACTATAGTGGGGTATACTCAAAGGGACCTCCATGCTCCAAGATTACTAGGGACGCTGACGGTTCGTCAAATGGATTCACGGGAGGAAGTTGTCGTTCCACATGGGGTGGCGCAGCTGGTTTGGCCGGCGGATGGGGAGGTCGGGACCGGTTCAGCCTATTTGGTTAGAGGGCGCCGTGGCCGGAGGGTGCCGCGGGTAGCAGAGTCCACGAGTAGCATGAATTTTTCCTTCGTCGTATATGTTGTCCCGTTGCTTCATTGCCATTCCGAAGGTCATCACAAAAAAGAACGAAAAAGGGGTCAGGCCATGTTCATTGGGCCTGCACCCTCCACATTTAGGGTGGTAGCAAGTGTATTAATTCTATCTTTAATTACAAATAATTAAAAAAAAAATATATATGAAGAATTAATACAACACCCCACATCTTCCCAAAAAAAAAACAATTCCCAACCCGCAAAAAAACATCACAACGATTCTTTTCATCAAAAGGGAAGAATTAAAGGAATAATATTAAATTCAAATAAAACCCCTACCATGATCATTGTCCATCGACGGTGTCGGAGGGAAGAATATATAGTTTTCATTGACGTGTGATCGAGAAGGCGGATGCCGACTCGTTGTATATGAACACGTCCTACATTGAAGGAGTCCGAGGAAGAAGGTCATATGAGGTCTTTCTTCATTGTCTAAGGTGTTCTTCGTCAGTGTTCTTTTTCGGTGGAGCGTTCTTCATTGGAGAGAATAATCCTCTAAGTGTTGGGCATCATGTCACATTACCAGCGCTTCTTCTCTTGGTGAATCCATCCCAAAACCTCCTCCTAGGCTCCATATATGTAGGAGGGGGAGATAAGTCACGACCATGGAATTTATGATGGTTCATTTATTAGAAACCTTCCTCAATTCCAACAACACTGTTACATAATTTAAAAAGGGGTCAAGCCAACATAAAAACAATTGATAAGGGTTAATTTTATATCGACACATATAATTAATTTTTTGATTTTAATTTTATGTTGAAACATAAAATTAAATGACCGGTTTTAATTTTATGTTGACAAGTAAAATTAATTGATAGCATTTAATTTTATGTCGACACATAAAATTAATTGAAAGCATTTAATTTTACGTTGACACATAAAATTAAATTTAGGGAGTTGAGAGGTTTCCTCCCCCCCCCCCATAATGAGGGATAATCATTTGGTGGTCTCCATCATGATAACCTCTCATGGGAGGTTTTAGTGTGGTGCTCCATACTTATAACTTCCATAGGGGTGTTCGCAATATATAAAATAAAATAAAACATGTGTTTATTTTATTTTATCGTTTCCATGAAAAAAACAAAACCTATCTTCCTCCCTCGACCAACTATTGTCGAGGTGAAAGTTTTCTTAATCGAATATTGGCACTATGATTTCAACTGTTCCCTCATATATCAATTCTGAGCACCGATTAAGAAGATATAAAAATCCGCTCATACTTTTACTGAACGTACTCGAACAAAACTTCATAAATTGATTTTGGGAACACCAGGCCTCGGAATCACGTGCTGTAAATTTCGAGGACTCATAAAATTCCCATTTAATTATAAAAATTACATGGAAATTCTGATTCTTTACATTCTCCCTATCAGGGGTCTACATCCTCGTAATACACAACTCATAATAAGGGAACAAGTGGGGGTACTAAGCCCGCATCTAAACCTCCCGCTCCCATGTGCTTTCCTAGAGGTTCCTGGGTTTCCAGCGAATGTGTACCAGAGGTATTGACTATCCATGAAGGACATGCTCCTGTCGATACTCAATCTCAACTTGATCCTTCGAAAAAGTTGCCCCATCATGGATGTGCTTCTCACCCTGGTCGATGAGGTGAGAAGGGCCTTGCACCTATCTCCTTAGATGGGATACATGGACGATGTCATGCTCCTAGTGCAACTGAGATGGAAGAGCTAGGCGGTATGCCACCTCGCCAATTATACTGAGGACTTGAAAAGGTTCAATGAATCTTGGAGATAACTTTCCACCTCAGCCTAATCTTCGTAGAACTCATCAGGGTGAGACTCGTAGGAATATGTGGTCGCCATCCTCAAACTCTATAGGTCCATGTCTCCTGTTAGCATAAGACTTCTACCTGCTCTGTGCAGTCTTCATCCGCTCCTGGATGATATGCACCTTCTCCGTGGTAGCTCGTACAATCTTTGGTCCCACTAGTACTGACTCCCCTAGGACAGTCCAGCCCAAAGGTGATCTACAAGGTCACCCGTACAACGCCTCTAAAGGTGTCATACTAATGGTTGAGTGATAGATATTGTTGTATGAAAACTCCACCAAAGGAATTTGATCCTCCCATCTGTGACCGAAGTCAAGGACACACGCACGTAGCATGTCCTCGAGGGTCTGAATGGTCCACTCAGTCTGACCATCCATCTAAGGTTGGAAGGTGGTGCTCATACGAAGCTGCATCCTGAATGTTTTCTCCATACCCCTTCCATATCCAGGAAGTGAAAAGTGCATCATGATTGGAGACAATTGTCTAAGGTAATCCATGTAGCTGCAAAATCTCCATCACATAAAGGTGTCCCAAGAACTCTACTGAACTGTACTCGTTGATCGGTAGGAATTGGACTGACATGGTGAGTCGGTCGACGATCACCCAAATCAAGTGATGAATTATAAATGTACAGGGAAATCCTATCACAAAATCCATGGATATCCCATCCCTCTTCCACTCTAGGACCTCTAAAGGCAGATCCATGCCTGCTCGAACCTGATGATCCACCTTCATATACTGACAAGTGAGGCATCGAGAGACAACACCTGCGACTTCATTCTTCTTTCCCGGCCACCAGTGCTGACGTCAGAGATCCTAGTACATCCTTGCCACTCCTAGATGTACTGCTAGAGGGGATGTGTGTAACATCCTCAACACATCCTCCTGATGTGACCCTGGTACCATAGTAAGTCCTCTGAAGAGGATGACATGCTCCCCATCATCAGAAAATCCATCAGGTGTCTATCCTATGGATATCTGGGCATGTTGTGTCTCATTGTTAGTGTCCCCATGATGCGCCTCCCTAACTCGCTGAAGAAGTGAGGGAGTGACTATAAGAGACAGAAGGAAGGTTGCTCCATCTCTATCTGGAAAGTATATCTATAAAGTAGCTAGCTGATATATCACCTTTCCTAGAAGTTGTATAAAAGATCTATTGTTGAGTGCATCAACAACAATTTTCCCCTTCCCATGAGTATAGACTATCTTAATGTCATTGTCCTGGAGGGACTCAGGACAACATCATTGTATCAGGGTCAGGTACTTCTATGTGAAGATGTACATGAGACTCTTGTTATTAGAGTACATGGTAAAATGATAGCCCATCAGATAGTGTTTCCACATCTTTAAGGAAAAAACCACTACAGCTAACTACAAGTCATGGGTAGCGTAGTTATTCTCGTTTTATCTCTGTTGACGAGAACTATAAGAGATCATTGCTCGCTCCTGCATCAGGGAACACCCATGTTATGTCTCTGATGCATCACAGTAGACTATGTACCAAATGAATTCCTCTGGATGACTCAATATGGGGGCACTAGTCAGCCTCTTCCTCAGCTCCTGAAATCTCTACAGGCATCTCACCGACCACACAAAGGGTTTCCCCTTCTTTTTCAAGGATGTTAGTGGTGTTGCAACTATGGAGAAATCTTCCAGAAATATCTGGTAGTATCCTGCCAAAACCAAGAAACCCCATACTTCTGTCACACTCTTGGGTGGCTCCCAAGACAGTACAACCCCAATCTTCCTTAGATCCACTACAACACCAGACTTTGTGATGAAAAGTCCTAGAAAGTGAACCCTTAGATCCAGAGCTAGAAATTCAAGATCTTACCATAAATTTGGATCACTTGGAGTGTGTCCAGTACTACTAGAATATTGTAGGCATGATCCTCCTCAGTAGTCGAGTAGATCAGAATGTCATTGATGAAGACTACGACAAATCAATCTAGGTATTTCTCGAATATCCTATTCAAGAGTCCCATGAACACTGATGGAGAGTTATTTACGATGAATTTCATAACTATGAACTTATAGGGGTTGTACCAACATCTGAAGGTCACTTTCTTCACATCCTCATCTTGAACTCTGAGATGGTGATATCCAGATCTGAGTTCTACCTTCAGGAACCACCATGATCCTTTCAACTGGCCAAAGAGGTTGAAAATCCTAGGGAGTGGGTACGTGTTCTTCAGGTTCACCTGGTTCTGGTGCCAACAGTCAACAAAAAGCCTCAAGCTCCCATCTTCCTTCTTGGAGAATAGAATCAGGTCTTCCCAGGGAGAAACACTGGGCCTGATGAATCCCTTCCCCTGTAAGTCCTCTAGCTGTACTCGCAACTCGTGAAGCTCTGCCGGAGCCATCCGATATGCTGGTGTAGATATCAGTGTCGTCCCAGGGTACTAGTCAATGTAAAAGTCCACCTCACTATGAGGAGGTAGACCTAGGACATCATCAGGGAACGCATTCATGTATTGGTCCACCACTATAGGATAACCCAGACTCTCCACATTAAGTGCTTCGAGGGTAAGGGAATCCAAATGATGAGTGATCAGCTGCACTCTCCTCCGGGCGTGGGAATCCTATATAGTAAAGGCTCCCTTAACGTTGATGATGGTAAACCTAGTCCCATCCGTGTGGACACACCACACTTTCCACCTAATATAGTCTATATTAGAATTTAATATAGAAAACTAGTCCATACTCAAGATGACGTCGTAAGGCCTTGACGCCGCTACTAGGAGATCCCAACCGAATATCTCACATCCTAGATTAATCTTGCACTATTGGAACCAGTGTGTAATCATCGAATCATCTCCCGTAGAAGTATCTAGCCATAGCGATCGAGGAAATGGCTCTTTCAGAATCTCCATGCTCTGAATGATGGTAGTAGAAATGAATGAGTGACTGACACCTATGTCGATAAGTACTACAGCTATAATCTAGTAGACAAAGATCGTAGCTCGAATCATCTCTGGAGCACCATGATCATATGCCCCAGCTGCTTGGAGATGAGATCTCCCCTGTCCACCTGCTCCCTATTCTCTGGGTAGACCTCCTGTTGGTGGTGGCAGTAACATCTCGAATCATCGTCCACCACTAACTGCACGACCAACTTCCCTACCACGTCTTCCTGCTCTCTATGGACCGCCTCAATCGAATCCTTATATCTACCTAGGCGGTCCTTTGACCCTCTACTGATCATCCAAATGGCAATTCAGACAGTCAAGAGCCATGCGACCCTACCCACCGCATGTGAAACAATGCCTGCTTCTGGAATGTATGTCTCTGCTTTGGGTTCCCCACACAACCTATCTTTAGTCATGTAGTCATCCACCTGTATGTGTGGTCCCCTTGGACCTCTGCGACATTTGTATACTGCCAATTGCAGAAGACTCTGCTACGTGTTGACTAGGGGTGTAACTCTCTACTGGAGACTGCGCAGCAAGAAAACTCTCCACCTGGAGGGCTCTCTCTAGTACCCCCACCTATGTCGGGATGCTAAGTGAGATCATCGGAGCTATGATCTCCCTTCTGATCCCTTGATCTAAGGTCTTCCCTCCAAATAATGGGTCCTGCACCATATCGTTGGAGTAGCATGAGAGGTATGTGAACCTCACTGAGTACTGATCTACAGTCATGTTGCTCTGCTGCAGATGAAGTAGCTCTTGTTTGCGCACTGCGTGAAGAGTCACTTGGACAAAATCTGCCCAAAAAAGGCTCTCAAAGTCTACCAAGAATAGCATCATATAATCGGGAATTTGGAGCATCAGGCTCTACCATATTCCCACTACGTCTTGTAGAAGGTTGGAATCAATAATCACAATGAGGTCGTCTAGTGTCTCTACCAGTCAGAATACCCTCACCACAGCCTCCAACCAATCCTCAGTCGACTGTGGGTATGTCTCTCCCCTGAACCTGGGTGGCCTCTGGAACTGAAACTCATGTAATGCGCTCAAGTGGTTTTCATTGTCTACTGCTGGGACTGGTGGCATCGGTGGCCCAATGACATGTGTCACCGCTAGTGCCTCTGCTGGAAAAGGTCCCTCCACCGAGGCCTCGTTGCTCAGTGGTCTATCTATGCATACAACTCTTGGGACTCTAGCTGGTCGTCTGCGGGGAGGAATACTAAAAGAAAAATATTCCACATAGGAAAAATATTATACCTGGTGAGCTGACCTGGTTGAGCTGACATAAAGAAAACTTTTGAAAACACACACGCAATCTGTGTATTTTTTTACTGAGTTGGAAATCAGAAGTCAGGGTCCTGGTGTATGGATACACCGGTAACCACAGAAACACTGGACTCACTGAACAAAAAAACACACTCCCTACACTAAACAATATTTCATCAAAGAAAATATTAGAGTCCTATGTTCGGCGGTAGAACCGAATCCTCTGATACCAATTTGTCAGGACCGGTCCCCTAGGGCCCGTGCGCCGACTACCCCCAGCCCGCCTTCCATAGGCCAGGGGCTGGCGACTAGATCCAATGGGGTAATTCCCTAAAACTAGGAAGGCATTTCCATTATAACCTATAAAGGCACACAACAGAGCACACAGGTGGATACAAAACACTAGGTAATCTGTATAATAAAAGAGTGCTAGAAAGTAAATGGGGCCAAAAATACAAGCCCAACGGTTAAACACAAGGGACTAAAAGTACAAGTAAAACATAAGAGAGAATAAAATAGTATATGGGTCATCATCCGGGATTCTTACATGATGGGTAGGTAAATATATCCTCCTCATCACTCCACATCCGTCAGTCCCCTCCTTGTACCGACTCGTTGGAAGGTCCACCATCAGGTACCATCCAGTCCTCGTAGTCTCAGCATCAGTCAGAGCTATCCGTCGTCTGCATCCAACACAACATGGTGTGGGCATAGACCATGCATGGGTGTGTATAACAATACTCATCAGGGTCCCCGAGACCCTCAAGGTCTCACAAAAACCAACAAGGATAAACCAAAAAGTATGAAATCATCAAATAACCCCACTTAGATCTATGCTTATACATATACCTATGTTATCTAGTAATCCATCTCAATCTTGAGGAAAAAACAAAAGTTACTGACTTAGCTCAACCAGGATTTTTGTTCACATTATCGAAACTAGAGTTGCTGGAGACCTCCTCCTCTGCCGAGTACGGTGGGCTTTCCACAACACCAAGGTGATTCCCACTATTATTGGACTGCTGAGGTACTCCTCCTATCGAGTACCGTGGGTTTGCTTCATCACCAAGGCACTCCCCAATATGGGTCGGCCGCCACAACTAGGCACTCCCCCTCTTATCCTATAGAGGTAGTCCTGTCGAGTTCTAGGGTTCTGCCTCCATAATTAGGTGCTCCTCGACCGTGGGTCTTATGCGACACCAAGGCACTCTTTACTGGGCTAGTCGAGTCAATCCGAGTCAAATCAGTCAGTAATCATGAAGTCTTGGCCAGCTACCTGGTCTCCGCACTTGGTCCGCTCTATTCTGGAGGGATCCCCTCTACGAGCTACTGGTTGATACTCCATCAGTCATGAAGTATCATGTTGAAGTATCTCAAATTTCTACCACGTCATAGTGCTCTCAACGAAATAGGTGAAGCATCAACCAGATGCCCGGTCTGTGTGTTATTAGCCTTTTATTCCCGGGGGCCCTGTTGGATTCGTGCATGATCCAACCTGACCATATCACATCTATACCCCAAAATCTAGTTGGTTATTCTCAAAGGGACTTCCATACTCCAAGATTACCATGGTCGCTGATGGTTCATCAAATAGATGCCCGGTGCCAAAGATATGGCCTAAAGAAAGTAAAACATCGTAGTGTGCCTGAGTCCGGTCCGACCTGGTCAGACCGACCTAGCCCGATGCAGTCTGGGATGACCCGGTCTGTTTTGACCCGGCCCAACCTGTTGGATCTATCCCAGTCTGTTAGGTGGGCCATCCTGTTAGGTTCGACCTGTCCTACTGGGGCCAACCTAACTGGCCGCAAGAGCGCAAACTGGTCGCGTGGGCGCGGACCAGCCACGTGTCGGTGCGAGGGAGGTTCGACCTGGAGACGCTACGAAGAACGGTTCATCCGGGGCTCCAAGAGAGGCACAGGAGGCCGACTCGTCCGGGCGCCACAAGGGGGGTGGTTCCGGCCAGTGGCGGCGCGAGGCGTACAGGGCAGCGTGGTGCGCGGACAGCGGAGCGGCGGAGCGGGCGGGGCGCGTGGATTTTGGGAGGCACTAGCATCCCGAAGGGCTATGCGGTTCAGCCTAAGGCAGCGGAGCAGGTTTGGTTGGAGGATGAGGTGGGCGGGACCGGTTTGGTTGGCGGGCAGGGCGGCCGGTGGGCGGCACAGGTCACAGATGCCACGGGAGGTGTGGTCATTGCCTTTGTCACATTCCTCATCTTGTCACCTCGTCACCATTCTGAAGAAAACGACATAAAAACAACGGAGGGGTCATGCCATGTTGGTTGGGCCCACACCTTTCGCGTTTAGGGTGATAGCAAGTTGATTAATTATTTCTTGAATTATAAAGAATTAACATGAAAAAATATATAAGAAAACTCAATCCAACACCCCACATCTTCCCAAAAAAACAATTCGCAATCCATAAGGAAAAACATCACAATGATTCTTTTCTTTATAAGGGAAGAATTAAAAGAATAATATTAAATTCAAATAAAACCCCTACCTTGATCGTTGTTCATCAACGCAGTCGTTGGGAAGAAGACGAAGTTTTCGTCGACGTTGGCGTGAAGAGGACATCGAGTCGTTGTAGACAAACACATCCTACATAGATGGAGTCTAAGGAAGAAGGTCAAAGGAGGTCATTCTTCATAGTCGAAGGCGTTCCTCATCGGCGTTCTTCATCGGTGGAGCGTTATTCGTTCAACAGCGTAATCCTCCAAGTGTTGGGCATCGCGTCAATTAACCAGCACTTTGTCGCTTGGCGGAGCCATCCCAAAACCTCTTCCCAAGTTCCATATATATCAGAGAGGGATGAGGTAAGTAAAAATCATGGAATTTATGAAGGTTCATTTATTAAGAACCTTCTTAAATTCCAATGATGCTGTTATTTAATTTAAAAAGGGGTAAATCCAACATCAAAACAATTGAAAGTGTTTAATTTATGTCGACACATAAAATTAATTGTTATCTTTTAATTTTATAATGAATAAAAATATTAATTAATAGCTTTTAAATTAATCTGGACCGAGAAAATTAATTGATCACATTTAATTTTATGTCAGCACCTAAAATTAATAGAAAGAATTTAATTTTATGTTGACACATAAAATTAAATTGAGGGAGTTGAGAGGTTTCCTTCCCTGCCCCCATAATGAGGGATAAACCTTGGGTGGTCCCCACCACCATAACCTATCATGGGAGGATAAGGTGTGGTGGTCACCACTTAAAACGTCCATAGGGGTGGTTGCAAAGATTAAATAAAATAAAACATGAGTTTATTTTAATTTATTGTTTCAACGAAAAACCAAAAAAAATTCTTCCTCCTCCGACCAACTATCATCGATGTGAATTTCTTATTAAGAGAATATCTACACTGAGAGTTCAACGGTGCCCTCAGATCTCAATTCCATGTTCCGATTCAAAATATATAAAAACCCGCTCGAAGGTTTACTGAACGTACCTGAACAAAAAATCAGAAATTGAATCCGGGCACACCGGGCCTCGGAATCACATGCGTTCAATTTTGGAGGACTCCTATAATTCCCATTTAATTAAAAAAATTACATGGAAATTCTGAGTCATTACATTCTCCCCACCTCAGGGATCTACGTCCTCATAAGCCACAACTCATATAAAGGGAACAAGTGTGGGTACTAAGAACACATCTAAACCTCCCGCTCCCATGTGAGCTCCTGGAGGTTCCCGGGCTGCCAAAGAATGCGTACTAGAGGTATCGACCATCCACGAAGGACCCACTCATGTCAATCCTCAATCTCAATTGGAATCTTAGTAAAAGTCACCCAATAGTCATCATCCATCTCTCCATGGTCGATGATGTGAGAAGGGTCATCCACATATCTCCTCAACTGTGATACATGGAAGACATCATGAACCCGTTGCAAATGAGGTGGAAGAGCTGAGCAATATTCCACCTCGACAACTCTTGCTGAGGACCTGAAAAGGTCCAATTATTCTTAGAGATAACTTTTTGCATTGGACAAATCTATGTAGACCTTGTTGGGGTGAGACAAGTAGAAAGATATGGTCACCATCGTCGAACTCCAGAGGTCTATGTCTCCTATCATCATTCGACTTCTTCCTACTCTGGGCAGTATTCATCCACTCCTGGATGATCTACACCTTTTCCGTGGTAGCCCGTACCATCTCTGGTTCAACTAGTGCTTAATTCTTCTGGGTCAGTCCTTCCCAAAGGTGATATGCAAGGTCACCCATAGAACGCCTTGAATGGTGACATCCCAATGGTGGATTGATAGTTGTTGTTGTATGCAAACACCACCAATGGAAAGTGATCCTCCAAGATGCGACCGAAGTCGAGGACACACACACGTAGCATGTCCTCGAGGGTCTGAATGGTCCACTTAGTCTGAAAATCTATCTGTGGATGGAATGAAGTGCTCAAATGAAGGTACATCCCAAAAGCTTCATGCAACCCCTTACATAGACTATAATTGAAACGTGCATCACGACTAGAGACAATCGTCGAAGGTACTCCATGTAGACGCACAATCTATTGCATAGGGGTGTCCCAAGTTATCTACAGAACACTTCTCTATGATCGGTAAGAATTTGGCTGACAAGGTGTGTTAGTCTATGATCACCTAGATAATGTCATGAACTCTGGATGTACATGGAAATCCTGTCAAAAAATCCATGGATATCCCATCCCACTTTCATTGTAGGACGTCTAAAGGCTGAACCTAGCAAGCTGGTACCTGATGCTTCGCCTTCACTTGCTGAGAAGTGAAGCATCGAGAGACAAACTCCATGACTACTTTCTTTATTCCCATCCACTAGTGCAAACATCAGAGATCTTGGTACATCTTCACCACTCTTGGAAGTACCGCTAAAGGGGATGTGTGGAACTCTATCAACACTTCCTCCTAAAGTGAAACGGGTACCATAGTACATCCTCTGAAGAGGTTGATGTTCTCCCCACCATCAGAAAATCAATTAGATGTTTTCCCTGTGGATATCTAAGAGTGTCGTGTCTCACAGTCAGTGTCCCCATGTTGCGCCTCCCGGACTCGCTGAAGAAATGAGGGAGTGACTGTAAGAGACTGAAGGAAGGCTGCTTCATCTCTATAGAAAAAGGATAAATGTAAAGCATCTAGATGATCTATAGCCTCACCTAAAAGCTATATACAATATCTCTTGCTGAGTGTATCTTCAACAACGTTCCCCTTCATAATAGTATAGACTATCTATGATGTCATAGTCCTGGGGGAACTCAAGGCAACATCACTTTCTCAGGTTTAGGTCCTTCAGAGAGAAGATATACTTGATACTCTTTTAATACGAGTACATAGTAAAATTCTCGACCATTAGATAGTGTTTCCATATCATTCAGGCGAAGACCACTGCTTCTAACCCCATGTCATTGGTAGCGTAGTTCTGATTGTGTTGTCTCAGATGACAAGAACCATAAGAGATAACTGCTCACTCCTACATTAGGATACATCTGAGTCTGTTCCCAGATACGTTTTAGTAGACTATGTACCCAATGACTTCCTTTGGAAGCCTTAGGATTTGGGAACTATTCATCCTCTTCCTCAGCTCTTGAAAGCTTTGCAGGTATCTCTTCGACCACTCAAAGGGTTGCCCCTTCTTCATCCAGGCTGTTAGTGGTGCTGTAACTTTGTAAACATTTATCATAAATCTTCGGTAGTATCCGGCCAAACCCAGGAAACTCCGTACTTTTGTCACACTCCGGGTTGGATCCCAATCATGTACTACCTCAATCATTGTAGGTTCCACTGCAACTCCAGCCTCCAAGATGACACGTTCTAGAAAGTGAACCTCTCAGATCTTGAACTGGAACATTGAGAGCTTACCATAAAGCTAGTGCTCTCGGAACGTGTCTAGTGCTACCCAAAATTGATAGGCATGACCCTCATCAGTAGTCGAGTAGATCAGAATGTCATCGGTAATACTACAACAAAGCAACCAAGGTATGGCTGGAAGATCATGTTTATGAGTCCCATGAACACTACTGGATCGTTGATTATGATGAATGGTATAACCAAGAAATCATAGTGGCCATACCAACATCCGAAGTTCATCTTCTACATATCCTCATCTCGAACTCTAAGTTGGTGATAGCCTAATATGAGATGTACCTTCGAGAACCACCATTATCCCTTCAACTGATCAAAGAGGTCGTCAATCCTCGAGAGTGGGTACTTGTTCTTCATGGTCACTTGGTTTAGGGGCCAATAGTCATCACAAAGCCTCTAGCTCCCATCCGCCTTCTTGGTGAATAGAATTAGGGCTTCCCAGGGAGAAACACTGGGCCAGATGAATCCCTTCTCCTACAAGTCCTCTAGTTGTACTCACAAATCGTGAAGCTCTGTGGGAGCCATCCGATACGCTGGTGTAGATGTCGGTGTCGTCCTGGTGTACAAGTCATTGTAAAATTCCACGTCTCAGTAAGGAGGTAGACCTGTGAAATCATCATGGAAAAAAACCATGTACTAGACCACCAAAATAGGATAGGTTAGAATCTCCACATCAACTGCTCCAAGGGTAAGGGTAGCCAACTGATGGGTAATCTGCTACACTCTCCTCCGGAAAAGTCTATTATGTGCTGCAAAGGCTCCCTTCTCGTCAGAGAAGGTATACCTGGTCTCATCCATGCTGACGGCCTGAAATTTGACCCTAATACAACTTATATAAGCAGGGAATGTAGATAACCATTCTATACCCAAGATGACATTGTTTGGCCACGACGCTGCTACGAGGAGATCCCAACTGAAACTCTTACTTCCTACAGTAAGCTTGCACTGTCGAAACCAGTGCGTAATCATCGAATCTGCTCTTGTAGGATTCACTATCCATGTGTATCGATCCAACATCTCTATCAGAATCTTCGTTCTCTGAAAGAGGGATGTGGAAATGAAAGAGTGACTGGAACCTATTTCTCTATGTACTGCATCTATGGTGGAGTAGATGTCGATCGTACATCGAGTCATCTCCAGATCACCATGATCATATTCCTCAGCTACCTGGAGCTGAGCTCTCCCCTATCCACCTAATCCCTATGCTCAGGGGTGGACCTCATGGTGGTAGTGGTGGTAACATCTCGAATAGTCATCCACCACCAACTGCACGACCAGCTCCTCTACTATGTCTTCATGCTCCCTACGGGCCGCCTTGATCGAATCTCTGTCTTTGTCAGGATGGTCCTCCGACCGTCTATTGGTAATTCGAATGGAGGGTCGTACTGTCACGATCCATGTGACCCTGACTGCCGCATGTGAAACACTACCTTCTCTTGTCATGTATGTCTCTACTCTGGGTGCCCTGCACAACTGATCCTGAGTCATGCGGTCATCCACCTATCGGTATGGTCTTCTTGGACCTCTGTGAAATTTGTCTGCTTCTATTTGTATAAGACTCTACTACATGTCTACTGGTGGTGGATCTCATAGCTGGAGACTGGTCAGCAAGAATACATTCCACAAAGAGGGCTCTCTCTAGAACCCTCTCTTACATCAGGATGTTGAGTGAGATCATTGGAGGTATGATCTGCCTTATGAGCCACTTCTTGAAGGTATGGTCCATGAAGAATGGGTCCTTCACCATATCGGTGGAGTAGCATGAGAGGTCTGTGAACCTCACTAAGTACTGAGATACAGTCATGATGCCCTGTTTTACATGATGTGGCTCATGTATATGCACTGCACGAAGAGTTTCTAGGACAAACTCTGCCCGAAATAGTCTCTCGAAGTCTACCTAGTGAAGCGTCATCTCGTCATGAACTTCGAGCATCAAGATCCACCAAATTCTCGTTGCTGATTGTAGAAGGCTGGCATAATGAATCACCATGAGGTTGGCTGATGTCCCTCCTAGTTGCAAAACTCTCACCACAGCCTCCATCCAATCCTCAACCGCTTCTGGGTCCATATATCCCCTAAACATGGGTGTCCTCTTTCTCTGTATCTCATGTAATGAGCTCAAGTGATGTGCATTGTCTGATGGTGGGGCTAGTTGCATCGATGGCCCAATGGGAAGTGGTACTGCTGGTGCCTCCATAGGAAATGGGCCCTGCACCGAGGAATCATCGCTCGGTGGGCTATCTGTGCATATAAAACTCAGGAATATAGGTGGTTGTCTGCTAGGAGGCATCCTGAAAGAAAAAGATGCAATACAGTAAAAATATTATTCCTGGTGAGCTGACCTGGTTGAGCTGAATAAAAGAAAACTTTTGAAAATAAACACGCAATCAGTCTTTCCCTATACTATGTCGGAAATTAGAAGTCATGGTCCTGATGAATTGATATGTCGGAAGCCACACCAACACTGGACACCCTAAACTAAAAACCAGATTCACTACACTTAACTATATTTCTTCATAGAAAAGATCATATTCCTATGTTCTCTGCTAGAATTGACTCCTCTGATACCAATTTTCACGACCCGTCCCCCGGGGCCCGTGCCGTGACTACCCAAAGCCCGCCTTCTATTGGCCAGGGGCTGGAAACTAGCACCAAAAGAATAATTCCCTAAAACGATGAAGGAATTTCTTTTATAACCTATAAATGGACACAATAGAGCACAAAACTAGATACTAAATAATATGTAAACTGTTTAACAAAAGATTGATGAAAATTAAAAGGGGCCAAAAATAAAATCCCAATGGTAAAATAAAAGGGACTATTATTACACGTACAACTAAAGAAGGAATAAAATAGCTGCTGGGTCATCCTCGAGGATTCATACATGAAGGGTATGCACAGATAGCCTCCTCAGCACTCCACGTCTGTCAGTCTCCTATGGGTACCGACTCGTCGTAAGGTCCACCTCCGGGTACCGTCCAGTCCTTGCACTCTCAGCCTCAGTCAGCGTTTTCTGTCATCTGCATCCTACACAACAAGGTGCGTGAATATCAAATGCATGGGTGAGTATAAAGATACTCAGTAGGGACCCCGAAACCCTCAAGGTCTCACAAAATCCACCAAGGATAAACCAAAAATGATGAAATCAACTGATCACCCCACATAGATATATTACCATACATATACCAAGATGTCATGTAATCCATCTCAATCATGAGGAAAACATAAAAGTTACTAACTTAGATCAAATAGGATTTTTTATTCACATTATCAAAACCACAGCTGCTAGAGAACTCCTACTCTGTCGAGTACATTGGTCCTTCTGCGACCCCAAGGCGCTTCCCACTAACTTTGGAGTGCTGAGGCACTCATCCTATTGAGTACTATGGGTATTATGTGTCACAAGGGTGCTCCCCACCGTGGGTCTTCTTCTACAACTAGGTGCTCCCCCTAATTGCTTGGAGAGGTACTCCTCCTTTCGAGTACCGTGGATCTGCCACCACAACCTGGCACACCTCAATCGTGGGTCTTCCGTGACACCATGGAGATACGCACAGGTCGAGTTGAGTCACTCCGAGTCAATCGGTCCGTAGTCGTCTCGTCTCGACCAGCTATTATGTCTCTGCACTCTATCTGCTCCTCTCTGGAGGGATCCGTCCCATGAGCTACTGTTCAATACACCAGCAATCACGAAGTCTCACGTAGAAGTATCTTAAAGGGTCTTACACGTCATAGAGGTCTTGATGCAACAGATGATGCGTCAATCGGACACTCGATCTGTGAGTAATTAGCCTTTTAGTCACGGGGGTCGGGTTGGATTCTTGAGCGATCCAAGATGACCATATCTCAACTATACCATAAACTCTTGTGGGGTACGCTCAAAGGGATCCCCATGCTCCAAGATTACTAAGACTACTGAATGTTCATCAAACAGATGCCTGGTGCCAAAGATATGGCTAAAAGAAAGTACAGGGTTGTAGTCGGCCTGGGTCTAGTCCGACCTGATCGGACCGACCAGGCCCGACCCAGTCTAGGCCGACCTGATCTCGGTTGGCCCTGCCCGACCCGTTGGGTCTGTGTTGGCTCGTTCGGTGGGCCAGCCCATTAGGTTAGGCCCAGACCAATGGGCCCAGCCCAGCGGGCTGCGAGGGGTTGCGGAGGGCTGCAAGAGCGCGGACCGGTCGTAAGGGAACAGATCGGCTGTGGGTCGGTGTGAGGGCTGTTCGGCCCGGAGATGCTGCAAGGGATGGTTCGTTCATGACCCTGTGAGGGTGAGGGATAGTTTGTCCTGGGTTCCGAAAGGGGCACGGGAGTTCAGCTCGGCCGGGTGCCGTAAGGGGTGCAACTCAGGTGGCTCGACCTAGGAGGGCATGACCGGTTTTGCCAGGAACGGCTTGGGACACGCAGGGCTGCGAAGTGCGCAGGGTGCACAGATGGCGGAGCATCAGGGTGCATGGTGCACACAGAGGTTGGGAGGCACTGGCAGTCGGGAGGGCACCGCGGTTCAGTATGGGGTGGAGGAATCGGTTTGGTTGGTATACGGGGTGGTCAGGACCGGTTTGGCCAGTTCTATCACCGGGCAGTGCAGACGGTGGACGGTGCGGGTCGCAGCGGCCACGGGTAATGCAGATTTTTCCTTCTTCGCATTCAAATTCTCATCGCATCATCGCCTTTCTGAAGAACATCACAAACAAGAATGGCAGAGGGGTTGGGCCATGTTGGTTGGGCCAGCACCCTCCGCGTTTAGGGTTGTAGTAAGTGGATTAATTATTTCTTGAATTACAATGAATGAACAAGAAAATAAGATGGAAGATAAATCAATCAAACACCCCACATAGTCCCGCAAAAACAATTCCCAAACCATAAGGAAAAACATCACAATGATTCTTTTATTTATAAGGGAAGAAATAAAGGAATAATATGAAATAAAAATAAAACCCTTTACTAGATCGTTGTTCATCGACAGAGTCATGGGGAAGAAGACGGAGTTTTCATCAACATTGGAGCAAGAAGGCGGACGCCGAGTCGTTGTAGACAAACACATCCTATGTTGAAGGAGTGTAAGGAAGAAGTCGAAGGAGGTTGTTCTTCAATGTTGAAGGAGTTCCTCATCAGTGTTCTTCTTCGGTGGATCGTTCTTCACTGGATAGCGCAATCCTCCAAGTGTTGGGAGTCACGTCACTAAACCATCGCTTCGTCGCTTTGTGAAGCCATCCCAAAACCTCCTCCCAAGCTCCATATATATAAGAGAGGTGGGGAGGTAAGTAACAATCATGGAATTTATGATGGTTCATTCATTAATAACCTGCCCTATTTCCAACGAAGCTGTTACATAATATAAGAAGGGGTCAAGCCAAAATCAAAACAATTGACATGGTTTAATTTTATGTCGACACCTAAAAATAATTGTTAGCTTTTAATTATTTATTGACACATAAAATTAATTAATATCATTAAATGTTATGTTGAAACAGAAAATTAATTTATAGAATTTAATTTTAAGTCGACATATAAAATTAATTGAAAGCATTTAATTTTAAATTGACACATAAAATTAAATTGAGTGAGTTGAGAGGTTTTGTTCCACCCCTAATAATAAGGTATAAACCTCAGGTGGTCCCCACCACCATAAACTCTAATAGGAGGTTAAGGTGTTGTGGTCCCCACTTCTAACTTCCACCAGGTAGGTTTCAATTGATAAAATAAAATAAAACATGTGTTTTTTTATTTTATTGTTTCCATGAAAAACCCAAAAACTATCTTCCTCTCTCGACCAACTTCCATCGAGGTGAATGTATTATTAAGAAAATACTGGTGTTGAGAGATCATCGGTGCCCTTAGATTTCAATTCTTAGCTCCAGTTCAATAGTTATAAAAACCCACTCATTTGTTTACTAAACATACCTGAAAAGAAATTCAGAAATTAATTCTGAGCACACCGGGCCTCAGAATCACGCACCGTCAATTTTTGCGGACTCATAAAATTCCCATTTAATAAAAAAAATTACAATGAAATTCTGGGTCACTACATGTTTAGTTAATAATATTAATTGTATATCATGGTTCTTCAAAACATGGTGTCATGTGTAACACAAGAAATCCCAAAATTTAAACTTATTTTAAAAAAATCATAAACTAACAGGGAGTTAATTTATACCACCAATAAAATGTATTTCTACCAAAAGTTTTTCTTTAATTTTTACAAAAAAAGGATACATTGCCTTTAATACATGCTCATTTTCCCAAATAGCTTCTTCAATTTTGGTGGTTCTATCATAAAACATTGATTGGGTGAGTGGTTGTGTTTTTTATAAATTTCTCTATACAATCAAAAATATCCACTCGATGTTCCACATATGAAATATCATTCTACAAAGATACTACCTCTTTTTTAAATTAATGAGGTGTCTCAGTTATGTAATTTTTCATGAGAGATAGATAAACAAATACACATGAGACAGGTTTGATATATGCACTAACTGATATGCTACCACCAGGATAGTTTAAATAATTTAAAATAGACCAAAATAACAAGATCTTATTTTTTCCTTAATTTAAAACATAATTACCTTATTACATAGAAGAATTATTAGAAATAACTTTTCACTAACACCAAATTCTATATCAAGAAGATAATTTGTAAGATTTAATTTTCTACCCACATTGTGCCACCACTATATGTTTCTGAATAGATCTATCTTTATATTCAATTTATTCAGCTAGTTTTTTTACTAATATCTTTATTTCTCCCAATTTATATATGAAAATTTTATTTCTAGATATCTTTTCACATTGTTAATCATAAGGAGTCATCTTAATGTATGAGTGAAAGCGATTATTTTAAGAAAAGAAATGAATAAGGTGTTGATCCCAAAAAACATAAATAAATATAATATGATAGTATAAAATTATATAGGGTTTTTATATTTATCTCATACAAACCATCTAGATGGGTATGACACTCAGTTTTAAAACTCAACACAAAATCAATTGATTGAGGAATAATTCCCCATAAATTCATGGTAAACCTTAAATCATTATCATATACAATGAATCATAGTGATATGTGAAACCATACCACTTCATTAATGTATATCATGGAAAAATGATCTGGGTATAAATATTCTATAATTGAAATAATATGTGGTAAAAGTGTATGTATATCAACTATAACAAATTTATCATCTTTCCCATTATATGTTTTGGGTTTCCAATGACAGAATCCATGGTTATGTTTTTCCATTTCTATTATAGTATTGGTGATAGATGTTACATTCCATTAGATAATTTTCTCTCAACCTTAAATTTCTATCATACCAGGAACTAATATATTAAATTTATAATATCCCTTTCATTCCATCCAACAAAAATCACTATAAATATTTTTAATTCTAGGATGTATAATGAATGATGAACTATGAGCCACCACTAAAAACTCCATAAAATGGTATTGAGTGAACACAAAAATGATTCATGGAGATTCCAATACATCATAATTAATATTATAAACACAAAAATTTATTAACATCATCTATTCCTCAACTATTTCCTTTTTCACATATTTCAAAATTACTTCTATATATGTATAAATACTTATTTATGAATTATATGATTTATACAATTCTATTATGATTCATGATCTATCCTCCTTTAATCTATATGTATTTGATATTTTTTGATCCTCATAATTGATAAGTTAGTATGATCCTTTCAAATCAATTCATCGACCACCTTGTTTACTTTCCTATGTTGGTATTGTATTGGTTAGTTATAATCATTAATCATTTATTTCCTTCTTCTCTGGTGCATGTTCAAATCCATATGAGTGAAAATACAGTTTAAATTTTTATGATCATTATAAATATCAGTCATTTCCCCATATATACAATTATTTCATTTCTTTAACAAAAAAAATACCACAACTAACTCCAAATCATGAGTTTGATACATTTTAATGAACCAACCATTTTCTTGAGGCATATTACATAACTATGTCATTCTGTATGAGAACACATAAAAATCTATTATTTGATGCATCAATATATATTACATACCCTAATACATTTATGGGTAATATAAGAACATGTGTGATGAATATTCTTCTGTTATATTACATGTATTTTTACATACATTCATCAATCCATTGGAACATGGATCCTCTTACTATTAAGTTAGTTAATGGATTAGATATTCATGATAAATTATCTATAAACAATAAAAAATATCTTTCCTAAGAAGTAAAACATTTTATCTATGTCAACATGATTATTATAGAAATTTTTTTAGTTGCCTATTTAATTGATAGATATAATAATATTCCCTTGATTTATATTACAAGGCCAAAAAATTAATCCATTTTCAGCCCAAATTTCATCATTTCAAAATTTTCATGCAGTATATCCACCCTTAAAACGTTAGTACAATTCCATAATGATATTCATACTATTATTTTTTATTTGAATATATTTTAATAACATCTATAAAGACTTACACCAACTAATTATGATTATTTATGAAGAATATATTCATTAAATCCATAATGATAGTGAGGGAATTTTTACAACAAAATGTAATCACTATATACACAAAGTCTACATACCGCGTACAAATTGTTTGCTATGTTATATCCTACTTGTTGAAAAATTATTTATGATCTCTTTATTGAAGTTATACATTTTTAAAAAATATTGTTATTTACATAGTTGAAAAAATAATAAGTCAACATTGGTGAGAGGATACTAGTCCTTGATTGTGTTTTTATTTAGCTCTTAATAATAAATATAGATTCATATCACTCAATATTATTTCATAAAAAAGATAATGGTTTCACCCCAAGGTGACACACATGGCGAAATGAATCTATTCTTAAGATTCTAATATAGTAACTTCTTTAATTCCTAAAAATAAATATGGGCCATTGAATATAGAGTATTTGAAATTAGTATATCTGAAGGTATGAGTTCTATTAATGAAATGAACTTCCTGATGTTTTTGTAAGACAAGTAATATCTTTTAGAAAGACTTCAATAAACTTTAGCACAATATTAATGTCATCTATGTTGAGATTCTTTCCAACCATATGAGATAAAAAAGACATTGAATAGTAGCCAGGAGCAAAACAATTGATGTGATTTCCTTCTTATCTTCATACCAGTCATCATAGAGATATATAGTTGTAGGGTAGTTCAATATATCACATGTGGCTTCAAAACCTAAAAAAATAATAAAATATTAATATAGAGAAACACAATCCATGCCGATGTTAACCTCAAGTTCATCCAAAGGGATAATTAATTTATTTTAAGGAAGAAAATTATCACAAAATTTTCATGGATAATAATCATATTCTTGATATTCGATCAACATGACATCAAGGGTTTTCATAACTAATAAAAAATAAATTTTTTGAGGATATGAATTAGTATCCTGATATAATTTTAATTATATAAGTATTTTTATATAACTAATATAAAATAAGATTCTTCAACATTTTATTATACCATTCACCACCCCAAAATAATATTTATATCTTCAATTCTTTAGTAGAAAAATATAGTTAGAATGACATTCATGTATCATCAATGGGTGTAATTAATATTTCACATGATTTCTATATCATGTGAAATTATATTCAATATATGAATCCTTAATATTAAACTATCTCGTTCATAATAATCAATTTTTAAAATCAATAATGATTGTTTTTAATTGAAATGTGTTGCAACCAATGATTGTCCCCTGGGAGTGTCAGACCACGGGAATAGTAAGGGTATACTCATTGTGCACCAAGATATTGGTTGATATATTCTCATAAAACATATTTCATGGTTGTATCACCTAGATATATCAATTCCAAAACCTTTTAAACTTGTATTATCCACCAAGGATGTATTTCTAGTAAAACCAACATAATAAATTCCTTAAGATAACATTAAGGTCTTTTTTCCTATATATAGAATCATTAAATTTTTTCTTCACTAATATTTAATCATCATGGTATTAATGTATTAGAAAACCTCAATATGATACCAACTGTATTGACCCAATCATCGCATATCTTAATATTACATCATAATAAATGAATATTAATTATACCAGAATAATTCATGCTATAATTGTTTAGATCAAGTGTATATGAAAAATAATAAAAAAAATCATGTTCACAAGTGAAATATATCATCTCCCAATATTTTATTTATAACTATCTCCCTTCTTGGACATTCTATATGTAATAAAATTCATTATAAATAGGTGAATGAAAAAATGGGTGATATTAGATGAACAATAATGGTAAACAAGAGAGATATCAGCATAAAATTATCATACATTTATGATAAGAACAAAATAACATTATAAAATCATACCATATATAAAATTGTTCATAAATGAGATTCATGACATAAATATTAGAATTTTATATGACCTGATTCCCAAATTAATCGAAAATCACTATCAATGTGAACATTACATTAGCATAAGACATATTTTTTTCATAATCATAATTATAGAAAACTATTTCCTTATTATTAAAGAATAAATTCCTTGATTATCATAGTGGATTGGGGTTACTCCCTAAACCTTCATAGTATTCTTGTTTTACACACAAGACAATTTTAGTTGATTGGGTTCACCACCCAAATCCTCATTGTGGTCTTGGTTCACTCCCCTAACTTGCATATCAGAAAAGGCCTTCAATAAAATTGGTTCACTCCCCAATCTGGTGTAATTTTTCCATTAGATCCCCATACACACTCAATGTATTTTAAAGATATATAGGTCACCCCAATCCTTAGGTATAATACAACCACTGTCTTGGATTATAACATTACCCACATACTTGTTAATAAATGAACCACAATAACATAATAAAAAATATACTTATGTGTGTCATGCGATCATAAAAAAGATCAAATCAAAATCCATGAATATAAATGGGTTTCATAAATCATTCATCATATCAAAACGACAAAAATAAAAAAGTTTCATAAACATGCCATTATAACATAACCTGTGGAATTGAAATAATTTTTTTTAAAAAAAATCATTAAAAAACCATCTAAAAGAAATGTTATTCACCAATATCTTATCATCATAATCATAACAATCCAAAATAAATAATAATGAGGGTATTTGAAAATTATATTCAAGGTAAATATTATGTAACATAAAATTATGTCATATTAAATGGAAAATGATATTGAAATATAAATTAAATCATTTCTTGAGGAAAATATGTTTTTTTGAAAATCACTTTTGAAACTAAAAATAAACATAAAATTCTAAAAAACGATACATTAAATATTAAATCTAAAACAAATATATAATTATTTAAAACATAGAAATTACAAGACAGTAGAAAATTCTCTTAATGGGGTATATATTTAAAGAATAAATCCTTTCTAATTTTTAGTAAGATTTAAAAAATCCTTTTTCAGAACGTGATATAATTATTTGTTTTAATTTGTTTTTAAAAATTAAAACTGGGGTAAAAATTCCATTTAAAAAGCACAGAGGAAATTTAAAACATTTTTATTTTTTTTTTAAATTAAGTATTTGAAAAAAATGGTTTTAAACGGAATATAGAATTATTGAGTGTCCTCATGGAATTTTTTTAACAATTTTTAGTATATAAATAGATTAAAATTATGGTGAGACATATGAATAAATAAAAGTATTATAAGAAAACTAATTATGTTCATGAGAAATAGATCACATGCTTTCATAATCGATAACATAATAAAAAACAATCCTGATAAAGAGTGAGATTGTTGTATAAAACTTTTTCCACTTTGGAAAACTATGAATCATAATCCCCATAAAGGAGAAAATATTATATGTATTATATTTCACATATGTTTCATAATAATATTCTTACAATACATTCATGGAAGGTATATACACCACATGCACAAAAATGTGGTGAATTTGACATAGGTATACATGTATTGATGGTGAGACCCGAAATTTATTAGCTTTAGTCCCATCATACTTCATATATATTAAAAAATATATATTAAATATATAATTATTTTAAAACTCTTACAAAGCCATAATTACATATATCATACCATATATTATTTACTCAAGACCTTTTATTAACAATTTAAAAAATGTCCTTGTTAAAATCTTTTTCAGGTACTAATTTATTTGTTTATCATGTATGCATTGATTTTGTATTTCCGGTCCTTTTATTTTTTTCCCTGATAATACCATATCCATTTATTTAAAAATTATATAAATATCATATATATTCAGTATATTTTTATTTATAGAAATATAAAAGATATATAGATAAGAAATGAAATACACCAGACATTGAGATCGTATGATGTGTGTACACATGAATATTGCTTCCAACATATGGAAGGATATAAAATAATGAAGATTAATAATATAAAATGTTATAGTTTCATTATAATTTCATAACTGTATCATGTATTTAATAAATTTTTCCTTATTACCTTTTTGGTGAATCTTATGTGAGAAACAAATCCCATCTCTTCGTGAGGTCGTAGTCTTCTATACACACGGACAACATTGATGTATTCCAAAAGAATGTAAAGTTTGATGTTATGTGTGATATAATAATCATATAATTAAAATATTATCAAAAATATCATATATAAACACTAAATCTATTTTTATATCCATCCATTATTGTTGTTGATGTTTAATGAATAACATCAGTTCGCGAGGCGGTAGCCCGTCAAACACATGATTGATGATTTTTTTTCTCTTTAATGAAAGTGTATATGGATATATGTTATGTAATTGAAATAAAAACATATTAATATATGGGTTATATATATGATATTATATCAGCCTAGTTGAAGATGATTTGAAAATTGTGGAGTAAGAAATTAAAAAACGTATAATACAGAATTTTTCTTCTTATTCGGAGACAATAATTAAGATTATACAAATACTAAGAATAATAGAATATGTATAGAGATGTAAAAATGGTATTTTATGTAGTATAGGTTGTTCTAGTGTTTAAAATACGGTTAATTGGATAAGAGAGGGGTAATCTTTTTATATTTGTGGGAGAGGACATTAATGAAATATTCTAATGGATAAAGGTGACCCATGTTTTGTACATGTTGTATTGCTCCAAAATAGCCCATTATTGAACCTCAGAGATGATAAATTATATATATGCCAAGAAAATAGGATTTTTTTAAAAAAAATTGTTAATTTTACACCTTATATTATTTCTTTAACCCCATGGAAAACCCATTTTAATGTAATTTAGGTAATTTACTTTTCATATTTTTACAATTCATTTTGAACAAAATTAAGTGGAGATTATTATTTATTATTAATTATGATGATTCAAAATGTGGAATTATTTTTCTATATTCCATTAACATAAGTGAAAATTAATTTTAAAATTAAACCTCAAGATGTGATGATAAACCAGTTTTCAAATATATAAACTTTTCAAAAAATTTAAACATTTATATTATAAAATTAATTATAAAATCGATTATGATGTTAAAAAATGAATTAAATATAATATAATTGATCTAATTTTAATTTAAAAACCATTTTCATACAAAATTTTTCCTTATATCTATTTTAATTGAAATTGAATATTTTAATGAATCTTGTGTCATTCAGTATTCATCAAAAAATATTATTTTCAGAAAATGTCCTAAAATTAACACTATAATAATTTGGACATGTTTATTTGAAATATAATGTTCATTTTTTAATATAAAAATTTTACAATTATAAAAAATAATTTTATTATATATTAATAAAAATAAATAAAAAATATTTTTTTAGAAAAAAATATTTTTTTATTCATTTTATGTATTTTAATAAAAACTGTGTTCTTATCTATCATTGTATATTATGTATCTACTACCTTGATACATATTTTCTAAATTTATATTACTACAATTCGTAAAATTAATTTTAATGGATATTTTATGAAAATTAAAATAAATTAATAGTATTAATATTATATCATGGTTTTTTAAAACTCACTGTTTCATATATCAAAATTTAACAAATAATTTCAATCTATATTAAAACAAATTTCCTAAAATATCCGAGTGTTAGATGAGAATTTAATGAAAAATTATATAATCATTTATTAGTATCATAGTGAAAATTTTAGAGGGAAATACCATTTTTAGGGGGCTAGAATGTATCAAAATATTATTTAATGAGATATATATTTTCTTAAAAATATAGTTTTTCAATATATTGTGTCACACGTAACACTGTGTTTTATCAAATCATTATATACTATTAAAATATTATTATTTAATGTTATAGTTATTGCATACTCATTTTACTGGTGTGTATGAATATGAATAAACAAATTATGAAAAATTATTAGTTACATTTTAATATAATTATTTATCTTTTTTATCAATTGATTTTCAGTGAAACTAAAAGTCTTCTGAAAGGAAACAATTTTTTTATGAAAACCTATTTCTGTGAGAATAATTTAGATTTATTTTAACAAATTAAATTAATTATTTTTTATTAATTTTTTAAGAAAATTTATATTTATTCTACTCAATCACATGTTTTTACTTTAATTTCATATTTCTTTCATCTTGTAATATGAATAAACCATGTTTTATACTTAAAAATGATATATTTTAAAGTGATTATATTCGTGTTTTGTGAACATATTTTGAAATTAATTAACAATAATTATATAAATTAAATCATGATAAATAGATTCCATATTTTTACACTAGAAGTTAAAATTTGGAAAATATGCCACAGTTATTTTTGTCAACACGAATAGTAATTTTGGTAAAATTTATCACCTTGGTAAAGGATAAATTATGTTAATGAAATTAAAATAATTTTATTATGATATATATTAATTAATATTTATAATGCAACCCTTATGACCTTTATCCTGATATAAATATTTATAATGGGAAAAGTCCATGAAAATTTCCTATATAATATTTAAAGCAAAGAAAGATACAAAATTCACGTCTCTTAGTTTTAAATATATATTATATATACATATGGGAAACATTTTAAATACCTATAAATTTCAAGGGATATTTTTTCCCTTAAATACATTGTAATTTTACGAGTCCACAGTTTCTGACGGTACCTGATTCCGAGGCCCGGTGTTCCCGGAATCAATTTCTGATGTTTTGTTCAGGTACATTCAGTAAACGTACGTGCGGGTTTTTCTATCTTTTGAACCAGTACTCGGAATTGAAATCTGAGGTCATCGATGAACTCGCAGCGCTGATATTCTCTTAGGGGGACCTTTACAACAGTTTCATTTTTTCAGATGTGGTAGCTAGAATTCGGGGATTCATTAAGACATAAATAAAATTGTTGTGTTACAATTTTATTTTATGTGAATGTTAATTCCTCCAAAGGAAATTTAGAGGTGGGGCCCAACCCCCACCTAACTTCCCTTGAGAGGATATTTCTAAGGGTGGTGGGGCCCACACGAGCCCCTAAACCTTCAACTCATCCTTTAGCTCCCCATTAACACCCCCTTTATTTAATTTTTGACAACCCACTTCAAACCTTTGGACATCCACTTAAATGTGGAGACTCTCCATCTCCCATCCATTAATGTTGCCAACTCTAATTCCTTAATTAATTCAATTTACATTTTGAATTAATTTGAAAATACCTGGTAATGCTATATTATTGGAAGGCTTTGCTATTAATTTGGTTGGAAAATATTTTTGGGAGAGCTCTTGAGAATTAGAAGAAAGAGTTTCCCTCTTCAACAAAGAACACCGTCCTTAAAACGAATAACCGCCAAAGAACAATGATAATCTCCTTAGATCTTTGGCCTAGCCAATGGAGAAGGAGCCACCTGTAAGGAATGCCGATGATGTGCCATCCGTGGCTCCTTCTTCACTGACGTCAAAAAGTTGACACCGTCATCCCGCGACACCATCTTTCGTGACGCCCTTCTACCATGAACCTTATTATGAGGGATGGGTGTGATTTGATTGGATCAACGATAAATCTTATTTCCTTCTTGTTTTGTTTCTCTTTAACCACCTGCTACTGAACTAATTCAGAGAGACCATGCCAAACTAACACAGTCTGAATCCTCCGCCATTATTGTGATTGTTGGTGGTTCTTCATGTTCTTCATGGGTGACGAACAACGAAAAATTACGGGTCTGTTATGCTTCACAACGATCCAAAAATTGAAGAATCAACATCATGGAGACCTAGCGGAGGTGCGATGACGATAGTGGGAAACATTTTAGACCAGAACGGGATGGACCGTTTCATGACGGAAGAACCATCCGAATGACGAATGGGCATCAAGGGAGGTGTGCTGGCTAGAGGCCTCATTTCTAGAAAATTCCAAAATACACGGCGTATACTCCTGGAGAAGACGCCGTGTAGTGCGGTCATTCTACGACTAGGGATTCAGAAGTCAGATGGCTAACACTTGGTGTGTGACCTCTGCCACATGGCGTGTAATCACCACACATCATGGAGGTGGCGGCTACACGAGACTCGGCGTGTATTTTGGCAATACACGGTCACAGACAGAAATACACGTCTAAGAGGCCCGGAATGTACTCTCTGTGCAGAATGGTAGAAACAGATTCGTGAGTCTCGGTGTATTACTCGGGAATACATGGACATGATGTGTATTATACGGGTATGTACTCTACCACACGACCAGACATGGCCAGTGGTATGGGCTAACCCGTGTACCAATTACACTGGTTGGAGAACACAGGTTAAGGCCGTGTACAGGCACATGGCCAGCGTACACGGAGCTGACCCCATATGTTTGGACACTGTGTGTAACCATACCACACCCCTTGTACTTCATTTTCTACATGACCAGCCCTTTAATATGGGCCGCTTCACACATACAGTACCCGAGGTCTGACTACACGGCGTGTACCGAATACCAACACGTCATGTACTTTTTGGTAAAAGCATTGGTCAACTTGTACACAGTATCTTGGATACGTTTTGTTTTGATTTTCCCCCTATGAAGAGGAATCGGTAATTTCTTTGAGAAATGGTCCCTTTGAGTATACCCCATGGGAGTTCAGGGTACAGTAGAGATACGGTCGGCTTGGTTCGTACACGAAACCCACCGGGCCCTCAGGACAGAAAGGCTAATAACTCACAGACCGAGCATCTGATTGACGCGTTGTCTGTTGCGTTGAGACATCAATGACGCAGAAGTCCTTTGAGATACTTCTTTGCAGGAAATTGTGACACTTGGAGTATCGACAAGTGGCTCTTGGAGAGGATCCTCCCAGAGACGAGCATACGGAGTACGGAGACCTAGTAGCTGGCTGAGACCTGATGACTGCTTGTCCTATTCATTTCAGAGTGACTTGACTAGCCCAGTGGGGAGAACTACTGTGTGAGGTGGCAGACCCTTGGCAGAGGAGAACTACGATGTGAGGCGGAAGACCCGTGGTACTCAACAGAAAGAGTACCTCTGTAGGCTATCAAGGGGAGCGCTACTATGTAAGGCAGCAGACCCATGGCGGGGAGCGCTGCTGTGGGGGGTGGAAGAACAGCGGTACTCGACAGGAGGAGTACCTCAGTAGTCTAAGGTTAGTGAGTAGCACCTCAGAGTCATGACAGGACTACTTTGCTCGACAGGGGAGGAGTTCTCCAGCAGACGTGGTTTCGACATCATGAATAAAATATTGGTTTGAGCGGAGTCAATGACTTTTGTGTTTTCCTCATGGTTGAGATGGGTTACTTGATAACTCAGTTATATGTATGGGCATATAGCTAAGCAATGGTTATCCATTGAAATTAGTTTTTGTGGTTATCCTTGTTGGATTTTGTGAGACCTAGAGGGTCTCGAGGTCCCTACTGAGTATCGTTATACTCACCCCTACACGGGATATGCCCGCAACTCATTGTGTTGGATGCAGATGACAGACAATACTGACCGAGGCTGAGTGTATGAGGACTGGATGGTTCCCAGAGGTGGACCTCATGAGGAGATGGTACGTAGAGGAGACTGACGGGCATAGAGCACTAAGGAGGATTTCTATACCTACCCTTCAGGTAGGAACCATGGTGGACAATTCAGAATTTTCTAGACACCTTCCAGCTGTTTGACTTTTTAGTTGTACTTGTTTTTCCATTCCTTGTACTTTATTGTTGGACTTGTATTTCTGGCCCCTTTACATTCATCACTTCTTTTTTTATATCTTTTACTTAGTGTTTGATTCTTCTTGTACTCTGATTGTGTGTTTTTAAAATTTATAAAGGAAATTCCTTCCCAGTTTTAGGGATATACGCCTTTGGTGCTAGTCGCTAACCCTTGGCCTATGGAAGGCGGGGTTTGCGTAGTCACGATACGGGACCTAGGGGACAGGTCGTGAAAAATTTGTATCAGAGGACATCAGTTCTACCATAGAACATAGGACTCTGGAATTTTCTTTCTGTGAAGCAATAGTGTTAAGGGTACTAAGTGTGGTTTTCAGTTCAAGGAGTCTAGTGTTGGTGCAGGCAGCCGACTTATCCATACACCAGGACCCTGACTTTTTATTTCCTACTTAGTGCACAAAAACACTAATTGCATGTGTGTTTTCAAAAGTTTTCTTTAAGCCAGCTCAAACCAGGTCTGCTCACCTAGTATAGTATTTTGACCGTGTCACATCTATTTCTTTCAGGATGCATCCCCATAGACGACCATCTGGAGTCCTGAGAGTTGTGTGTACTGACATCTCGCCGAGTGATGAGGCCTCATTATAGTGCCCACCTCTAGTAGAGGCACCATCAGCGGCACCGGCGGTACTACCACCCATTGGGCCACCGATGCCACCAACCCCAGCTATAGGAGATGCACGCCTCTTGAGCGCACTGCACGAGTTCTAGTTCCATAGGCTACCCAGGTTCCAGGGAGAGACGGACCCACAGGCGACTGAGGATTGGCTGGAGGCTGTGGTGAGAGATTTCAGGATTGTAGGGACTCCAGAAGATTTCATGGTGATCCTTGATGCCATACTTATTCAGGAAGTAGCAGGAATATGGTGGAGCCTTATGCTCTAGATGCATGATGAGGCGACACTTATATGGGCAGACATCAAGAGCTTGTTCCGGGAAGAGTTTGTGCTGCCCACCATTTGAGAAGTGCAGATACAGGAGCTACTGCATCTATACCAGGGTAGCATGATGGTGGTGTAGTACTCAGCGAAGCACACTGACCACTCACGCTACTCCACTGATATGGTACGGGACCCATTCTTCAGGGCCCAGACCTTTGAGTAGGGACTTAGGCAAGAGATCAGAGCTTCGTTTATCTCTCATAGAATCCCGATGTAGACATGGGTGGTGGAGCGAGCCCTCTTAGTGGATAGTTTACTTACTGAGTAGTCTCTAGTAGCAGGTCCCACCACTAGCCGACATGCAGGGGAGTCTTCTACAGCTGGTAGTAGACAGATGACGCAGAGGCCCAAGAGGACCAGACCTACAGGTGGTCGACCGCACAACTCAGGGTCAGTAGTATGGGGCACCCAGGGTAGAGACAGAGCCAGACCTGCTAGGAAGTGTCACTCATGCGGCAGATAGGGTCACATGGCTCGTGACTGTCTGACCTGCCGCACAGATGATCACTAGATAGATGACGGACCTCCTAGGTAGAGGCAGAGGTTCGATCGAGGTGGACTACAAGGATGAGGAGACCAAGTCAGTGGAGTTGGCCATGCAGTTGGTGGTGGACGATGCTTCGAGGTGTTTCCACCACCACCACCAGGATGTCCACCCCCGACCGTAGGGAATGGGTGGACAGGGGAGAGCACTACATCAGGCAGCTGAAGCATATGACCATGGAGCTCCGGAAGCAGGTGGACAAGAGAGGGACTAGTTCCAGGCCTAGAGGCCTTTTTTCATTATGTTTCTAGTATTGGTAATGTTGTTTTTTGTGGATGCTTTGTGTTTTTGTACCTTGAGCTGTTGTAATAAAAGACACTTGTCCTTTTGACATTTTCTTTCCTTCCTTTTTTTGTGGTTAATAATAAGAGTTTCTAATTAAAACTGTTGACTTGACCCTCACATTCAATATATCTACTGTAGGAGACCCAGTAAACACACATTGATTCCAATAGTGTGACTCAACCCTTAGAGGTGAGAGTAACGGTTGGAACTCTTGGTAGTAGCATCGAGGTCTTACGACATCATCCATGACAAGAATTAGTATCATTCTTGTCATGATTGACTGTATTAGGAAAAGGATGTGGTTCATCTAGGGGATGATACCGGGTTTCCCATTTCGGAAAAGGAGAAATCTCAGCAGCTCTTGTAGAACATAGGCGATGAAGGGTGAAGTCGAGTTCTTCCAATTGGATTATATCACACATTGTTCGTTGAGTGAACGGTTTACTCCAATCACAATAGTCTCAGGTGTGTCTTCTCTTAGAAGGACCTGAACCTAAGATAGTATCTATGGCTTGAGATCCTCGAGGACTATGAATTTGAGATAGTCTATACTCCTGGTAAGGGTAATGTAGTAGCAGATGCTCTCAGTAGGACTTGTATTCAGCTTTTAGGAGAGGAGACAGAGAAGTTGGCTGTATTACATATATCCTTTATGTATAGAGATGGTGCAGCCTATCTATGGCCTCTTACAGTCACTCCTCTACTTTGTCAGCAGACTAGGCGAGGTGGCTTACCACCTGGCTCTTGTACCTCAGTTGCACCGGGTGCATGACGTCTTCTAGGTATCTCAGCTGAGGAGATGCGTGCATAACCCATCCCACATCATCGACCACAGGGATCTGGACATCTATGATGGGGAGACTTTTACGAAGGTCCCAGTAGAGATATGGTATTGACAGAAGTGGGTTCTACGTGGACGGTCGATATCTCGGGTGCACTTTCACTGGCAGCACGGGATCCTCCGGGAGAGAACTTGGGAGCAGGAGGCTCAGATGCATGCTCAGTACCCCTTTAGTTTCCCTAGTTTGTGTTGTTGCTTCACAGAGACATAAATACCTATGGTGGGGGTGATGTAAAGACACAGAAATTTCATGGGAATTTAATTTCATAAATACTTTGGAATTTTACGAGTCCGTGGTTTCTGACGGTGCCAGATTCTGAGGCCCGGTGTTTCCGGAATCAATTTCTGGAGTTTTGTTCAGGTACATTCCGTAAACGTATGTGCGGGTTTTTCTATCTTTTGAACCTGTGCTCGAAATTGAAATCTTATGGCACCGATGAACTCGCAGTGCCAATATTCTCTTAGGGGGACCTTTACCGCAGTTTTGTTTTGTCATATGAGGTAGTTAAAATTCAGGGATTCATTAAGACATAAATAATATTATTGTGTTATTTAAAGTGGATGTTAATTCCTCCAAAGGGAAGTTGGAGGTAGGGCCCACACCCCTCATAACTTCCCATTGAAAGATATAACTAAGGGTGGTGGGGCCCGTAAGAATCCCTAACCCATCAACTCCTCCTTTAACTCCCCATTAACACCCCCTTTATTTAATTTTTCACAACCCACTTTAATCTTTTGGAAATCCAATTATATGTGGAGCCTCTCCATATTCCATCCATTAATGTTGCCAACTCTAATGCCTTGATTAATTCAGTTTACATTTTTAATTAATTTGAAAATACATGGCAATGTTATATTATCGGAGGTCCTTGTTATTATTTTGGTTTGAAAATATTTTGGGGAGAGCTCTTGAGAATTAGAAGAATGAGTTCTTATCTTCAACGAATAACACCATCCTTCCAATGAAGAACCGCCGGCGAATGATGATCATTTACTTTGATCTTCGGCCTAGACAAAGGATAAGGAGCCACTCATAAGGAATGACGATGACGCATCATCCTCAGCTCCTTCTTCCCCGACGTCAACAAGTTGACGCCGTATTCCCACGACACCATCTTCCACGTCGTCCGTCTACCTCAAACCTTACTATGAGTTAGGGGTTTGTTTTGATTGTATTAAAGTATAATCTTATTTCCTTCTTGTTTTTATTCTATTTAACCGCCTGTTATAGAACTAATACGGAGATACCGGGTAAAACTAACACAGTCCGAATCCTCCGCCATTATTGTGATTGTTGGTGGTTCTTCGTGTTCTTCATGGGTGACGATCAATGGATCATTACGGGTTCTTTATACGACGCAACGATCCCAAAATTGAAGGCTCAACATCATGGTGACCTAGCGGAGGTGATACGATGATAGCAGGCACCGGTTCGGACCGGAAGGTGATGGACTGTTCCTTGACCATTCTTCTAGCAGGAATTCAAAATGTGTATTCGGAGCCGATCAGAAGCCCGAAAACACCGAAATCGATTTCAGGACATCGAGGAGACATAGATTTTGATGTTTCGTGACAAAAGAACCGTTGGAATGAAGAATGGGAATCAAGGGAGGTGAACTGGCCAGAGGCGTCATTTCCGGAAAATTCCAAACTATACGGTGTGTACTCTTGGAGAACTCGCCGTGTAGTGCGGAAATTCTGCGGCTAGGGTTTCGGATGTCAGAAGACTAACACACGGAATCTGACCTCTGTAACACGACATTTACTTTCCACACAGCATGGAGGTGGAGGCTACGGGAGACTCAGCATGTATTTTACGAATACACGGACACAAACATAAAAACACGGCCAAGAGGCACGACGTGTACTCTCTACACAGAATGGAAGAAACAGCTGCGCATGACTCAGTGTGTATCCTGGGAATACACAGACATGGTGTGGAGTATATAGGCATGTACTCTACCACACAGTCAGACATGGCCAGTGGTACGGGCTAACCCGAGTACCAATTACACAGGTTGGAGAACACGGGTTAAGGCCGTGTATGGGCACATGGCCAGCATACACGGAGCCGACCCCAGATGTTTGGACACAGTGTGTAACCATACCACACGTTTTATACTTACTTTTCTACACGACCAGCCCTTCGACAAATTCCATTTCATACGGTCAGTACTCGAGGTCTGACTACATGGCATGTACCGTATACCAACACATCGTGTACTTTTTGGTAAAAGTCTTGGTAACCTTGTACACAGTATCATGGATGTGTTTTGTTTGTATTATCACCATATGACATGGAGTTTTTAATTTTGTTGAGAAACGGTCTCTTTGAGTACACCCAATGGGAGTTCGGGGAACTGTTGAGATACGGTTGGGTTGGTTTGTACACAAAACCAACCGGGCCCCCAAGACAAAAAGTCTAATAACTCACAGACCGGGCGTCTGATTGAAACGATTTCTATTGTATTGATACCCCTATGACATGGTGGTCCTTTGAGATACTTCTTTGTGAGAATTCATGATAGTTGGAGTATCGACCAGTAGCTCATGGAGCGGATCCTCTCGAAGATGAGCATACAGATTACATAGACCCAGTAGCTTGATGTGACCTGATGACTACCTGTCATATTCGTTTCGGAGTGACTTGACTAGCCCAGTGGGGAGCACTACTGTGTGATGTGGAGGACCCATAGAGTTGGAGAACTACTATGTGCGGCGGAAGACCCGCGATACTCTACAGAAGAAGTAAATCTATAGGTTATCAGGGGGAGCGCTACTGTTTGAGGTGGAAGACCCATGGCGGGGGGCGCTACTGTGTGAGGCGGAAGACCCACGGTCCTCGACTGGAGGAGTACCTCAGGAGTCTGAGGTTAGTGAGTAGAACCTTGGAGTCACGATATGACTACTGTTCTCGACAGAGGAGGAGTTCTCCAGTAGCCGTGGATTCGACATCATGAATAAAATCCTGGTTTGAGCTAAGTCAATGACTTTTGTTTTTTCCTCAGGATTGAGATGGGTTACATGATAACATAGATATATGTATGGGCATATACCTAAGCAATGGTTATCCATTGAAATTATTATTGTTGGTTATCCTTGATTGTTTTTGTGAGACCTAGAGGGTCTCTGGGTCCATACTAAGTATCGTTATACTCACCCCTGCATGGGTTACGCCCGCACCTCGTTGTGTTGGATGCAGATGATGGACAACGCTAACTGAGGATGAGTGTATAAGGAATGGACGTCTCTCGGAGGTGGACCTCATGATGAGACAGCACCCAGAGGAGACGGATGGACGTGGAGCACTGAGGAGGCTTTATGTACCTACCCTTCAGCTAGGATCTGTGGTGGATGATTCAGAAGCTACTAGACACCATCCAGCTATTTGCCTTTTTAGTTGTACCTGTTTATGCATTCCTTGTACTTTACTACTAGGCTTGTGTTTTGGGCCCCTTTACTTTCAGCACTTCTTCTGTTTACAGCTTTTACTTAATGTTTTCTTCTGCTTGTACTCTGGTTGTGTGTGTTTACAATTTATAAATGCAATGCCTTCCCAGTTTTAGGGATATACGCCTTTGTTGCTAGTCGCCAGCCCCTGGCCTATGGAAGGCGGGCTTAGGGTAGTCCCAATACTAGCCCTAGGGGTCGATTTGGGACAAAAATCTTGTTATGAATGAATATAAATGTTTATATTGAGAATAATAAAATTATGTTCATGATGTAAATTTATTTATAATTTTTAGAAATTATATTGTGACCATAAATGCTGGTGCAATGCTAATACCATATTTATTCAGTTAAAATTTCAATAAAATAAATGGTATTAAAAAAAAATGGAATTTTTAAATATTTATATTCAATATAACAATTTATTTATTTACTAAATTCCTAAATTAATAAATTTTGTTAAAATTATCAACAATGTTTTTATAATAAAAAATAATCAATTAAATTATATGAAATTATAAAACATATATGATTTAGAAAAATAAATTGTATATGTTTTTAAACAGCAACCATATTCCATTTTTTTAATTTTTATTTTAAAATATTTAACACTTAAATGGAATAGAATATTAATATTACGATTATTTTCATAATGGTTAATGGGGGTTAAAACTAAAATATAATGGTTAAAACATACCTTAAAATGAGTTCAATTTTTTTATTGAGAATATTTGTATTTATAATCCAATTTTACTCTAATTATTAAAAATTTGATCTATTTGGGATTGAAAAATATTTTATATTATTTTAATACTTAAAGAAATTAGAATAACTCCCCTCCTCACAATTATTAAATGAATCCTCTCATTTATATTCTATAGAATAGTTTTATACCTATACCTGGACCATAGAATTCTAAAATAATTCCTCAACAACATTAGACATATTATATTGGCTATTTTATCCCCAAAATACAAACCCTCGGATCCTTAAGAAAAAATCTAAACGAGTTCTTTAAAATAAGTTGTATTTTCCATAACCGATCACATTCACTTAAATTTTTCTTTTATCTATACTTGATTATTATACCTATAATAAAATAATTAATTAATCATAAAAAATATAGTAAAATTTTATTTTAATTAGGAAACCACCTTTTCTCTCCCTATTTCCATCAAATGGGAAGAGAATGTGTCACTCGATTGTATGTATATTTTTCCATCTAAACATTGATATAAAAATAATTTATCACCACTATATTTTATAGTTTAATATTTTTATTAGATTAATGGATATATATAATAATAATTAAAAATTAAAACATATGTAATTATAGTATGAAATATAGCTTGTAACCCTCCAATTCCTTGGAAAATGATAACATATCTTTTGCATAGTGGAAAATTACCTCCTCCATGAAGCGATAAAATTATTATTTTTATTTCTATTTTATATGGATGGTAATAATTATACAATTATTTAAAATATATTATAGATTTTATATAATAATAATTTCAGAAAAATAAATTATTTATTACCATTATTTCATTTCGTCGGATGAAAATTCAAAAAAACATTCATGAATACATATGACCTACTCTCTCCAGGAATTGTGTAATTAATTTTTCTATCATTTCTATTGAATAATGATCTTAAATAACTATATAATTGATATATATGATATTACATGTACGAAAATTATTATGCAATACATGTACAATTAATTTTAATATATTAAATTAGAGTTTAGAGTTCTTTCGAAACAAGTGGAAGTAAATGCAAAGGATTTACATTTCACTTTTATTTTTATAAGACACATGCCATATTTACTATATGTTACTTTTATGTGGTCTATAAAATATCCATGGATATATTTTATGGTTCTTACTATATAATTTATGGTCGTTAATTAATGAATATAAGGTTTTATATTGCGCAGGGCTTATGATTCAAATGATATCCAACTATTAAGTGTTTTATGTTACAACTTCATCATTTATTTTGACTGTTTAAAATTAAGATTTTTACAATGAGAACTTATGATATACTAGTAATGGAAATCATTAATATTCAATTATAGATATTTATTAAAAATATATTATTTGCAATCATTTTTTCACCTCAGGTAATAAAGAGTCTAAAAATATGTTTTTATAAAATCTATAATATTTAACTTTTCTATAAAAACAATTCATCCATATCAATGATTTCAAAAAAAAAATATTAGTATTTTTTAAATATTAAATATTATTTATTTTAATTATTTTTTACCAAAGATTTAATTTATAAAAAATGTATTAAATGTAATCTTCTTTTGATTTTCTCAATGAGATACATTTTGAAATTTTCAACAAAATATTGAATGAATTTTTTATTTTAATGTAAATAAAAAGAATCGAATGTCCAACTCTCGTGATCAATCAATGCTATGAGGCTTCTATGCTTTTTTAACGGTTATTTTAACAGAAAATTTTTCCCCATAATAATTTGGGAATTTTAAGATAAAAAAGAAATTTTTGATTGAAAAATATATTTTTCTCCTGAAATAATCCAAGTGTTCTTTGAAAATCATTTTCCATATAAACCCCCATCCTTTGATGTTATTTTATATTTTTTTTGTTATGATCTAATGATTCATTCATTATTAATTTATTATAATTTTTATGTTTATGATATAATGGTTTTTTTTGAAACCCATTCCTTTTTTATGGGTTAATCTATGATGAAATGTTGAAATGTTCATGAAACCCATTTATTTTCCATTGGTTATTCTATAATGATTTTTTTGAAAATCAATTATTTTCCACAAGTGATGATAGATTGAATATTTATGAATCCCATTTCAATTTATATGATCTAGTAAGTTAAATCTTTTATGATCTTGTGGTGTACATATGTATAGACTTCATTACGTCATGTGTGGGACCTATATCTCCCAAAAATAAATATAATAAATATTGATATATCAGGAGATTAATTAGAATATAATAGGGAGTCAACTCAATTGAGTATTGGGTTTAATCCACAATAGTAGATATGTGAGTGATCCTCGACTAATATGATGATTTTTGGAGTGAAACGTATCCACTATTATAATCTTCCTAGTGAACCTTGACTAACACGATTGTTTGGGGTGTGAACACAATCCAATAATATAGTCTTGTATGTGAATCATTAAATACTATGGAAAATATGTTCTATGATTTGTGTGTGGTACAACACCATGTCTTATTCCAATCATAATATCTCTAGAATCATGTTATTGGATTCATATATGATTCAGGTTTCATGAACTACCCAGATTTATACCATGAAATGAATTTATGATATATGATATACATGGAATGGATTTAAAATGTTACATTCATGTTATCATTCTCTTATTATCATGTTATGAATATTTAATCATTGATATATCCCTTATTTAACCATACTGAGCATCTTATGTTACCATTTATTATGTTTTATTTCAATATAATCTAAAGAAATGTTTTAAAAATGATAGTTTGTTAATGGTTTCTAGTTATGAATAACATAATGGGGGACTCTTGTGAACTTTTTTTTTATATTTCCATGTTTCCAAAGATACTAGTCCAATATGATTTTAGTGTGGATCATTATGTTTCTAATGAGTATTCATCTATTAAGATGTGATATCTGTTTTTAAAAAATAATGGGTTACTATGTTAAATTAATCACCATAATTCCTTTGATTTTTAGGGATCATGTAACATGGGTGGTAGTTCCTTAAAATGCGTTAAAACATGAGTTCCCTAGTGTTATGTTTATATTATAAGGGTATGACTGCATGGGTGCATAACCAGTTTTTTGCATCCATTTTAGTATATTGAAGATAACATGAAGATATTATTATGACATGGAATGGATCTATATAGTGGATAATCATATAGAAATATTCCTAATATGATATATTATATATTATGAAGAGAAATTATGAAGGGGATCGGAATTTTTAAGAACTGACTTATCTGAGGATCTTGGTTATTTGTCCAAGTTGTGTTTTCCTGGGTTTTTTGTTCACATCATATTTTATCATGAAAACACATAAGAGTTTCTTGTGAAATAATAAATTTTATAGGTGGATAGTGGTGGTTGATATGGATTATCAGGAATTCCCTTTTGTTTTATTTAATTTATAAACATGATATGAATAATTCCAATTCGACAGTGATTCTATCTATTTTTTCATGTATTGAAGAAACCTACTTAGTGTTACCATGGTACACCAATTGAAATTTATTTTTAGGTAATGGAGTTAAGAAATATTTATGATGTAGAGCACACTATATTTAGTTATATGTTATGATCCAAATTGTAATTGATTTTTCAGTGTAGAGGTTACAATTCACCATGAGCTGACGATTAGTTGTTGATTTTTTCACAATATCTATTTAGTGTGATAAATTGGGACACATCATTTCAGTTTGTTCAGTAATAGTTATAGCATATAAATTCAATTATAGGTTTTGGCTGAAAATTTATTATAATTATAATCTAATGAGTGGGGTGTATCATATCATCCACGATTATATAAACCTTGTACATTTAGGGTTAAGGATGTAGTGTAAACTATATAGTAGAGGTTGGTCAATCTATAAGGATGTATTTTGATAGTCGATTATAAGAAGTTTTGTGGATCTGGTTGCCTATTGTAGGGGTAGTTCTATGTTGGGTGTCACCATGAAGCCAATAATGTATTGTGGTTAATTGTTTGAAGTATCAGGATAGATAAAGGAGGAGAGACACCATCCTAGTTGTGTGTGGATGGTGGAAAGTGGTGGCTTTTTGTATAATGGGTTGTATGATTTACCTTTTCTTCAAAGAAACATCGCTTCCATTATGGAGTAGAAAAAAACATTTGAGGATAAATTTATCGAAAGTTAGGTCAATATATTTTTATTATATGACCACTAAAACTTCTCAAGACTAATTTGTATTATGTTGTGTAGATTTTAAAACACCATGTCTTTTAGATATTCTAAAAATGATTAGTAATTTTAATTATTGTTTTTAGAGACCGATGCTTCGTAAAATTTAACTTTTACCAATGAAAGATATCTAATATTATATTTATGATTATTATGTTTGTCTCAGAAGAGGTTTTATATCATAGGACCTATGTTTGGTGGAAATTTGAGCCTTTCCATTATTCATGTCACATTTATTATTAAATTAATTTGTATATGAAAGTTTGTTTGGTTATATATATTTAATGGTGTAATTTTTTGAAATTATTAATCAGCGATTATGTTCGAAAAGGGGGCATGTTCATAGGAATGGAATAACATTGAGTCTGGTGTTGTGGCTAGGCAAAAACACCCTATTCAATTTATTTAGATTTTTTCCTTTTACAATTCCCATTTTTTTCCTTTTCTTTTCTCATATCCTCAATTTACATATCACATGTGTTCCCCACATGTAATTAATTAAATTCATCTAAGATAGATAATGGGAGGGACAGAAAGTGAGAATATAAGAGGACGGTGTCTCTATGGAGCTCAGGAGATGTCATATTGTTGTGTGGTAGCTCTAAAGTGCATAACAGATCAAGGATTCATTTTATTCCACTTTGAGGTAGGAATTTTATTCCATAAATCAACGTATATTAAACACTTTCTAGATTTAAATAATTATATTTGTTTGTTGGGACCACATGGGGGCCGATATGGGGTTGTTTTGGGCTAAGCATTGGTTTAATGAGGATCCAATGGGATTCCATTTTAAAAATATGAACACACAATGTGTTTTTTTCAGGAAAAAAGTCATGTGTTCTTCCTGTTAAATAAATTTGGAGGTTTAAAGACTATAATTATTGTACTCAAAGTACATTACATTTACTGGGACATGGGAATGTTGGTGAGTAATTTGGAGGACACCCTATGTAACTGGGACTTGGATTTGTAGTAGTGCATGACTTGACCCTGGCCATTTCATGACCTTATGGAAGACCATATCTTGGGTTGTGGCTTTGTAGTTCACATAGTGTATCTGGGTTGCACACCATTTACACTACCCATGTTACCAATTTGGGGGGGCTTGTGTGATTTTCACCTCAAATGAAAAATTGGACAATATAGAGGTCAATTTTGAGTTTTGTTTTTCAATATTACATGATGGTGGAACCCAAGGGTTGATTTGGGAACTTTCATGAAGACATTTATGAAAAACAATTAATTAATATGAGGTTATTATACTTTTAACTAAATAAAAAAGTCATATTATGTGGGAAATGGGTTGTTACCTACTGTAGTGTCACTATATTGGCTGGAGGATGTAGAATGGGATCTCCAAGGCCATCTACTAGTCTTAGTATGAGACTCTCTATTATTATTGGGACTCGGTTGCAAATTAAAAAGATATATAGAATATGTTTTCAGGATGTAAATATTGAAAATGAATGGAGATAGGCCTGTGGCCACCCCTTGGTTGATTTTACATTTTTTATATTTGAGGACATGATATGTTAGATACTCTGTTGCAGGATGTGTTACCATAAAGAGATAGGGGTTGTTCTGAGAGAATAGTTGTGACATTGGATTCGAAGATAGTGGAATTATCTTTTGGTTTGGCATAGAGGATACCAAGTAGGACTCATCCACCCATATAAAACATTTTAGGATCCCAAGAGGGATTCCTTTTCTTTTGTGTCGACCCAGAGGGCCAAGTGGGATCTTAATTTATAGGCATACCATGACTGTGTATCAATGGACTTGGGTATAGATAATTTTAGGTGTCACCCTAAATACATGAAACAATGTATAAGCCCAACGGGGATGAGATAGAGATGATGATCTTGAGTATTCATCTAACCCGTGTTTTGATTCTATTATTTTGTCTATATATATACATGGTTTATTCCACTAGGGATCATCTGATATGTATAGTCAAACCTGTTTTAGAGATGTATTCTCTGACAAGAGCTCCAATGATGGTAAATATTGGGGATTGGAACTTCCTTCGACTAGTATCTTGGTATTTAGTATATTCTACCATCGAAATTGAACCTGTATTACAATATTTGTTGTTTGGCATGGATTTAGAGGAAGGATGTTTGGATTGTTACGAGATGTATGCCTCATGTCATGGGTATACTATTTAGAGCTTCCTTGGATTTGGATCGCATATTTTCAGAATGTTGTAGGTTATATCCTCGGAATCACAAGTATTCTAGTTGGTGGTTCAATTTATTAGGACCATGGAAATTAGGAAAAATGTGGGTTATATCCCCAGATTCATGATTATATTGTTTGGAAATTCCATAGATTTCAAACATGTATGTTTGGACTTCAATAATATGTTTATGTGATGATGTTAAGATTGGATGGGTTTTCCAAGGATTTGTATCCTACATTTTATTAGGTTATTAAGGTAGAAATGATGCGATTAGTGACATACATACACTGGATGAAATAGGTATGGTGGATCGGGGTCATGGACTTAAGAATCAATGGTAGTTTTATTTTATTTTTTCTCACTTTATTAATCAAATATGCAAGTCATATTTCTTGATAAAGAACATATGATAAAATTATAGAGTATTATCAATGAGTAATCTTTTAAAATATTTATAATAGTTGAATATTTATATTTATTGGTTATCAAGTGATGCTATACTCACTCTCTCATAAAAATTTAATTTATTAACTTTAAAGGAATTGGAGAAGACAAAAAATCTATGGAAAATAATAGGATATTTTTTTAAGAAAATATGAATATAAATAAATAAATTTTATTGATATAGAGATTTATGTAAGAATATATTAAAACTATAGAAGATAAATTGGTTAGAAAATTCTTTATACAGGTCAAGTAATTATTTATCACCATAATATTTTTGGGGAGAATATAGGACAATCAACTAATTTTGAAATGATTCTATGAATTCATCTGGATTATGGTTAATTACAAGGTATTATATTTATAATATAAATATATTGAAACACATTCTCAAGATTTCATATAGTATTCTAATTACATATGAAATTATAAGAGTAATTGTTCCATGATCAAGGACTATACACATTTGAGAAATCTATTTCAATGATTATAAGAAATTATCATCTAAGAAATTTTATAATGCTCAATTTCTGAAAATTTACTCTAAAGATGATGTGATTAAAAATATGAGTTAATTCATGTCATTCATTTCGTGAAAGGTGAATAGAGGCACATTGATGTAAAATGGAATGATACTATTGATATAACTAAACAACAAGTCTATTAGACATTTCACAAAAATGACTCCAAGGTTAATATAAAAACAATATTGGGACAATGAAGAAGCAATGTTAAGAAAATATCAAAATATAAGAAATAAGAATCAAGGTCTTATTCAAAAGAAATGATATAAATATATCTAAATAAAAAAGTGAATTTTTTTCTTAATATAAGAAGGATATTGATAGTTATGTGGAATCTAAAAATGTTGGTGATGATGGTTCTAAGATGTTACTTATTGCATAGATAAACTATGAGGTCTTCACTATTGTTGAAATAAGAAACTTCAAAGAATAATTACAAGATGTATATAGTTTATATTTTAATTGTAATTTAATTAATGAATTTAAAATAATCTTATTCATTAGAACGAAAACGTGATGTTGATGGAGTATGGTTAATCATATAAAAATCAAGAAATAATTATTTAAGAACAAAATTATAGATCTGTAGTAAAGGAATATGATCCTAATATTTTACTTTATAATGAGAACAAATTCAATAGTATTCATGAAGAAAAGATAAGGTTTGTGGAGGGATTAACAAACATTTTTCAATAGAAAATTATTTAAGTTGAGGATGTAATAGAAAACATCAAAAAATAGATATCCAAAAATAGAGACAATATATAACAAAATGTAAACCTCATTATAAAAAAATCCTTAAATTTTTAAGGATAAGTTGAAAGTTATTATAAGAATAAGAAATATAAAAGGACATGATATTTATACAATACAAGTGATGTTTAAATGATTGAATTTTCCATATAATAAAATTATGATGAAATTAAATTCCACAACTAGAGACATTGTTAATGATTTGAATAAGGAAATGATAAAGGATAAAATGGTCGTAGATGGCAATAAACAATTCCCTAACAAGGATCCAAGGATAATATTTAAAATAATTATTGAAAATAGATTCAATTTACTGAAAACCTATATGTTGGAAAGGGAAAAATGAATTCTATAGATATTATTAGTAATATGGATGCCTTGGTAATAAGATGAAAATATTTGGGGTTCAATCGTCAACAATACAATTAATCCATAAGGTATTGTTGGAAGTGTTTATAGGGTAGTCAACCCACTCAAAATAAGATATCCTGAATAATCCTACTTGAAAACTAAAAATTTATTTCTACCTATGTAAAATATCTATGAAAGATGTTTTCATCCTAGATACCATTCTAATGTATATTTTGTTATTAATATATAGAAAAAATAATTATATGAAATATTTCTAAAGACACAAGTTTCTAAAGAAATAGAATCAGATATCGCCGTACATTTTCAAACTACAAAGATGTCCATAAATGGATAATGAAATTACATATTAGATATTTGGATTTAATCACACATGATTAGAGGTATGATTCTGTTAAAAAAAATTTAATATTACAATATAGCGAACCATAATTTTATAAATTTTGTTTTACTCAAAATCAAAGGCATTGGATCTTATGTCAATGGAATTGAAAAAAATGATATATAGGAGTCTCTTATTTGTTAATTGGTTAATTAAATTAGTTTAATTCTTCACAAAGTTTTTATAAAGGGGAATGTTTTTAGATGATAGTTATTTTAATTTAAAAAATATTTAATTAATGATTGTTTTAATGATTGGTCAAAAAATGAAGGGAATATTTCTTTTTTGTTTAAGTGAATAAGAATAATGTTATCTAATATATATCAAAGATAATTAGTTTAAAGCTAAAATAAATTAAAATATTTTCTAGAGAAAAATGAGAAAAATTTTGAATTGACAAATTATTTAGGATAATACTAACAAAAAATAATAATAAGATAATGATGTTTCTCGATACGACTAAATGGTAAAATTTAAAATGGAATTAATTCAAGGGATTATATAAATAAAATGAATAACTAAGAAGTCATTCATTCTGATATATTGGAGGTTATAAAATAAGAAAAATTGGAGATAAATATTTAATCTCCTTTATTTATGATTTCACTAATATTAATTGTATTATGTTTTTAAAACATAAATCTGATGAACTAAAAAATTAACAATTTATTGGAATTATGGTAATGGATTTTGGGTACACTGTGATGTTGATTTAAGTAGATAATTATTCATGATAAAAATGATTATATTAAAAATTTCTTTCAAATTAATATAATTCACTTCAAATATAGTTCACCATATACACAAAAATATAATGTTTTTTGGGAAATAACAAATTTATATTTTGATGAGATGGCTCCAATGATATTTATTGAACAAGATACTTCTTGATTAATTATAGAGATAAGATATATGATAATATATTCACATAAATAATTATTGTTTCAGTAGGGAAATTTTTTATATGAGTGTATATGGTATTTATAATGATGAAACCCATGTTTTAAATACTCAAGGTAGTTTGGAAGAACCAATGTTATTTATTTAAATGGTGAGAATCATGGAAAATATAATAAAATTGTTTTGGAGGGTATCATTGAAGGCGTCCCTCCTAATGTTAGAGGATAGATGTGTTATATTATGGAAAAAAGAAATAATTTTGACTTTGTAGGTGTGAATTATCTAAAATATTCTGATTGAAAAATTTTAACAACATCCATATATATAATAGAAAGGATAAATGAAGTTTTTTTATTAACCAAAATGGAAATTATTCTCATAGAAGTAATAATGTAAAAGAATAATAGAATGGTGATATTAATTTAAATATTTTTAGTGATGAGGGGAAATTAAATTAATATTATCCAAGGTTAATGAAGAAATTTTTGGTCTAAAATATCATTGGAGATCAAGGATATTAGTTGTAAACCATAATAATAACAATTATGATTTCATATACATTACTATTCTCACATGTGGAGCCTGGATATGTTAAAAATGATTTGGATTATCAAGAGTGGAATGATTCATTTAGTGACGATATGTATTATATTGAAAAAAAAAATGTGACATGGGAGATGGTAGACAGATATGATGATCAAAATTTGATTGAAACAAGGTGAGTTTTATGGAATAAGTATCCTGAAAAAAATGAGGTGATGAGAAATAAGAAAAGAATGGTTTATAAAGGATACACATTAGGTAAAGACATTGATTTCGATGAGAAAATTTCTCCTATGGAAATAGTTGAATAAATATGAAACATTCATTGTAATGATTATTAAGGAAGATATCAAATATCTAAATGGATTTCATATCTGATGTTCTCAATATAATTCTCGAATAATATGTTTATTTTGATAAACTATAAGGATTATTTATTGTTCATGATGAAAAATATATCTAAAAAATGATTAATTCTTCATATTGTTTGGAACATGATTCAATATATTGGAATTATAAGATGAATAATTTCTTAAAGAGATTTAATTTTAATAATTTATGAGTTCACAAAAAAATCTATTTAATGTAAAATAATCATATTTCATTTATTTTTATTGTTTATGTGGATCATATCATATTCACAAAATATTATGGTCAAATTAATGAATTTTTTTCAATGGAAATAATGTTACTATTATAGATGATTAACATTGGAGTATTTCATTATATTCTTGGGTTATAAACCATAAAAATAAATTTAAAATTTTATTTTTAAAGATAAATATTCTAACGAAGTTATAAAAATATTTGACATTAAATAATCTATAGTAGTTTCCTTAGGAATTTATACTGGAAAAGAAATTATGGACAACGAAATAATATTTATCAAAAATATGATTTAATGTTTGTTGGATCCGTGTTATATCTCACATCATCTAGTTCAAATTTAGTTTATGATATTATAGTTTCTATTTTGTATCAATGTTCACTAAAAGAGTCATTTATTGTTAATGGAAAGATAAATCTTACATATTTCAAAGGAAGTTTATTTTACATTTGTTAATATGATACAATAGTAAATTTGGATATGTTTGGATATAGAAATATAGTTTAGGAAATATTTTTTAAGAAATAAGATCCACATAGGATGTAATATTATTTATAGGAGAAAGGATTTTTAGGTTGGTGTGTAGAGAAGTAATGTTCTGTTTACTATCAGTATAATAGTTTCTTATTATGGAGATACCACGAAATATGGAACACAACTAATCTTTACAAGGACATAGTTGGAATTTTTATTTGATGATGTTAAGTAGCCTATTATATTGGTTTATTATAATATAAGTGATATCAATCCTATAATTAATTGACTACAATATTATAGATTTATGGAAATATAGATTATATATTGATTATTTTAATAATTTGTGGAAATCAGTGGCCTAATTGTAGATTATGTACTAAAAAGGAAAATTTATCATATATCTTTGCAATCCTATTTCAAAATGAATCATTTTAGAAGCTAAGGATCATTATGGTTGTTGAAGCACACTCTCATTTATGATATTCTATGTGATCTGTGACCCCACTCTCATATTCTCTTTTTATATTATTGTTAGACATGGATAAATAAGATAAATCTATTGATACGTTCTTTACCACTGATTGGAGAGCATATATTTAGTTGGTATTTTTAAAAGGGGTAACTCGTTATGTATGAATATGAGAATTATTTTAATTTTTTTTAAAAATGGATGCAGGAATATATTCATTTTAGGATGAATCTTATTTTGGGTATTGATGACTAATTTTTTAGTTTAAGGGAATATTTTTAAATATTGGTAATCACTTATTAATGGAAATCATGGATTTGTTGGTTACTATACCTATTTCCTACACGGATTCATTCATGTAGGGTAAGAATCATTAGATATTAATCTATGAAATGATGTTAATAGATTCAAGTTTTTTTCCTTATTCTTCAAAAAATACAAAGTGGATTATTTCTTTGTATATGATTTTTTTGAGGGGTATTAGTTTTTTAATTATTCAATTAACCTATAAGAAAATTTTTTTAGTGTTATATTTTATTATTAGTACATAAATCACATTAAAATGCTGATAATTCATAATGGATTTTTAAAATTGATGAATTTTTGCCAATGGATGGATGTAATTAAATATAGAATAAAATATAGAAGGGATTGTATGGATACCAATAGATCTAGGTGATCAGACTGATGAAATGTTGTTGGTTTTTGGATTTTTTTCACAGGGATATCTGACTGTGGTCCTCAGAAATGAAAAATTAGGTGTTTAATTGTTAATTTTTAATGTATCATCCATTATTATTACTTTTACATTTTCATCATTCTATCACAGTTTCTTCAATGTAAGTAATTGAGGTTATCTTCAGATTCTAGATAAGGTTTACTGGAAAAAGAATAGTATTATACATCTATAATAGAGAATAGTAGATGTAATTTCTTATGTTCACGAGGAAAAATAATATTTTTCAGTCCATTAGAATGATTATTATAGATATAGTCTACTTAATTAGTAATGTGTTTAGATTAATAAATCATAGGTTTCATAAAAAACACATCAATAAAATCCATGACTTATGGGTTCCCATGTGAAGTCTTGAGACCAAGAAAATCAAAGACAATTAGGAATATGAATAATGAAATTCTATCAGGATGAATATTTAAAAAGAGTAAAAGCTGAATAATTTTTAGAATTATTATTTCATAAGAAGATGTATCTGATAATGGTTTGGTAATCATTATACTATTTTTATATAATGATAAATTTTGGTGAATATAATATGATTTTTCAACTCTCCAATAATCACGATGGAATGTTAACTCTATACAAAGAATGTTTTTTCTGGGGATATAAATGTGATAGTGGGAATTTTTAATTTGATATCCATACTCCTAAATTTATTTTTTCTGAAATCCTCCGTATATAAAATGATGAAGATAAACCATGTTATGTTTGATTGTGTTGTTGTTTTAGCATTATTTTTTGTATTATTGAGGTGTCAGTCAATGGTTTTTGATAGATATTTTTATGAAATCACCATATGTAGTGAAAATAGATATAGGATTACCAAATAGAGTATACCCATAAAAATATAACATGCAATGTGGTATTTGATAAAGAAAAAAATGTATGATCATGGTATCAGATATTTTTTATTAGAAATAAGATCCCAAAGAGTGTAGTTATTAGACAAACACGTCGGAAAATTTTGTTTATTTAAATGTTCTTTATTGCTGTTTTTTAATAAATTAATGATATATAATAATAAAATACATAAAAAACTATTATTAATTATAGAATCCCCAAGATAATTTATAGGAATATATTTGTTAAGGTACATTTTCTATTAAAAATTTGATTATGTTGTTATTTTCCAAGAAACACATGATCAACCTATAGACCCAAATTTTATGAAATAGATAGTTATTACCTGATATCTATAAATAAAAAATGATTTATTTATTATTGATGTTTAGTATATTTTTATTAAAAAAACATTCCTTGTAATAGATAATACTATCTAGTTGTCATCCTAGTAAATTACTAAGTTCCTATGGGTGTTTTTGTGTTACTTATTTTAGTGGATTGAATACTCTCTAACCATATGTTAATTTTGTTTTAAATTAGAAGTCATAAAATATTATATCACTAATTCATACTTCATTTTATTAATCTCATTGATTAGGATTCGACCGTTAATATTTCTCTAAGAGGTATAATATAAAATAAATAATTCAATTTGTGTGTGAAAAAAAGGTCGATATGAAAACTATATACATACATTCGTTCATTAACAAAATTGAGTTCATTGGTATCCAAAGCCTCCAATTGGAAGATGTATTATATGCTAGTGACATCAGTATTGTTTTTCTTTTATTATATGATCATTTTTATCATATATTTTATGATCTTTCTTGGGATGTGATAGGGAGTGTTACTAGAATTTGGTTGAGGATTAAATCATTAATTTATTATCTTTTTTATATATTGATAATCATACCATTTATCGTATTGAATATGTTCAAAATGATGAGTATATGTTGGATATTGAAATAACATTGAACATGGACAATGCCCCAAGAAAATATGGGTGTTCATTAGCTTACAATGCCCCCTCCTAGGACCTAATCTAGTGGGACATGACCATGGATAACCTATTATAATATAAAATGTGTCTCTCTTCTAAGATCCATATGTGTGACAAGCCTTGTAATATTTCCAAAATTAAAACACATAAATTCCTTATAACATTTTTCTTGATAAGTTTGTGAAAAATAAATTAGAAAATTATTTCTATGATCATTAACTAAAGACTCTCCCCCCACTTCTCATATTGCATTCAAATGAATAACATAGATTTATTAATGATATATGTATATAATAAGAAATTAGGCCATCTCAAGTAATGATCCATGACATAAAAATATGTTTTTTATAATTAATATTATATTGAATATCAATGTGAAAAAATATTATGAATTTTTTGAATGGAAACTTATTATCTTGTCAATATGACACCTCAGTTTCTCTTAGAGCATTGCCATTTTTTTACTACGTCCCTCCACTAATTTTATTTTCTATCCTTATAAGGGAAAAATGTGTTTAGTAAAGTAATCATGAGGATATTATCAAGAAAATTCAATCTATTTTACATTATTCTTCATCGCATAAGGTGTTCTATGTAGGATCTTCCAAAATGATATATCTTAACATATTACAATTCCTTCTTATGGTAGGTTTGGATAAACATGTATCTAAAATTTTTTCATTCAAGATGATATGCTTTTATTTTAAAATGTAAAACCTAAATGGATCAATGGATTCGAATATTTACACTATAATGTTTGGAATATTAGGTTGTAAATAGGTTATACTAAACAAAATCAATGTATGTATCTCTATAAATTGATAATATAGGAGTCATAATTTGATAGAGTGGTGTATAACATTCTCTATAGGTATTTTACTCTTGGAATATAACATAAGATCTTTTTATATAGGGCAGATTCATATAAATTTATTTGTGGAGTATTTAATTGGATCATGGGTTGTATCACTGACTAGAATAGCCACATTCACTTAGAGTAAAAAAGTCGTTATTAATTGTATTTATTACTCAATTTATTTGAAATTTATATCAGTTATTAGAGGATCTAATGGTTTTATGTATTGTATAAAAATATTAATTAAATATTTCCTTGAGGACTCAAAAAGGTATAAAAAATGCATTATATTATAATTATCCCCTATGTGAAGCTTATTGAAGATGGTGATATAAATTTGAGGATCCTGTACAAATTTTGAAAAAACATACAATTTAATATCACATAAAATTTTATGAAGTGAAAATATTTATTATAAATTTATACTAGTAACTAATAAAATTTTCTATTAATTCAATTCCCTATGATCCCTGAATAACATTAGTATTATAGTAGATTAATGAAATCACCAAATATTATCATCTAAATTTTTATAAATGGATTTTTGAAATATTTGAAGCCTCGTTTTTAATAATAATTTCCTAGTGAGCCTACTTTTTATCTATTACCTAATACCATACTCAAGAATAGTAAATATTAAATAATATCTCAAGTGCATCATTAACATTATCATTGATTAATAGAAAAATATTTTTAATAATGCACATTTAATGGAAGTACATGGTGGTTTCTTCTTCAACATGGTTAGTTATAGACTATTTAATAAAAATAACATCCAAAACATATTATTCAACAAACATGTGAATGATGTAAGGGGTAATTATGAAAATTATTTTTTTCCTACCATCCACTTATATTTTTTTTAATGAGGTGTTCCAATTACGTTGACCCAAATAAATAATTATATTTACTAAAATTTCTCTCAACGTCCTTCAAAATTTCTTAATTTATTTTATTATGAATTATAATTGAGATTTATTTTGATTAGAGTATGTGACCGAATCCTTGGGAATAGAATTATTAACAACCAAAAAATATCATCTTTATATCTATAGTGACCTATAATTTTCATACATAGATATTACACTATAATAGATTAATATAAATTTCTTATTATAAAGAAATTTATGAGGACCATAATGGTTTAATTTCATTGGAAACATGGATACATATACAACTAGTTTATAAGTGAACTACATCATCTCAAACAAGGTTCTTCATAACTAGTACACATCATCAACATATAGAAAATAATAACTTTCTTCATAAACTGAGTAATGGAAGCATGAGAATGGGTGAGTTGAGGTTCTCAATATGGTTACATACGGGAGATATAAATGATCAATTATACATAACATGAGAATAAAGGTATGTTTGCATGATAATAACAATAAAGAAAATACTATTCCTATCTTAGATTAGAATATTATGTAAATGAATTATGATTGGTATTTCATAAGATATGAATCATATTAGTAAGATTCATTTTATGAGAAGGGTTCACTTCTCACTATAACCTTGTTTATCTCATGTGTTATTCAACTATAACAAGTGAATTTAAGGGGTATATAATTGTGGAACCACCCATTACATAATGAAACTCATATTTCTGTGTGCAATATGATCATAAAACATTCATCATATTGTAAACTATTAAATTAAGTGGGTTTCATAAGAATTTCATAATTGAAAACCCCAATAAAAAGAATTAGGTTTCATAAATAACATGTTATAATAATCCTAATACTTCAAAAAAAGAATAAAAATGGTATAATTGGATAATTTACCTTGTAAATTATTATTAAAATCAAAATTTTTTCTTGTTGATGAATAAAAAACAATAAGAGTTCATAAAAAATATTAAGGAAGACACGCATTATATTTTAAAATTATTTTTTAAACCTAATAATTTCCAATATGTAATAGAAATGTTATATATTATAATTATATTTCAAAACATATAATGGAAGCTTTTATTATTTAACTAGTCATGATAGTGATAAATTATCTTCATGTTATTTCAGTTAAAGAGAATATTCCATTTAAAAATTCGGTAAAATGTCAAAAGTACCTTCTTCCAAAACTAAAAAAGGTTCATTTTAAAAAATTTATTAAAAATTAAATCATGGAGAAAAGTAACATTAAAAAGTTATAGTATAATATTAAAATCATTCATGAATTTGAATTTATAAAATATGGACATGGAAGAGGAGGGTTTTCGGCTTAAGAGAGAAATGAAATTGTTTTTCATTAGAAATTCATTCAGTACATTTTGTAGTTAATGGGATAAAAATTAAGTTATACACATATTATAATAAAATATAAAATGGGGAATAATGTTTATAATTTTATTTATATTTATATTGTGAAGTACCATCATCAGAAACTAATCATAATCAATCATGACAAACAATTATAATTTTGAGTAAAAACCTTACCACTTCGGTAAATTTTAAACTATAATCCCCATTAAAGAATAAAATCAGTTGAAATTTTAATAATATGAATAAAATAAGAATCGATATATAACATTTTAAATGTATTTATTTACTCCTAATAAAATATTATAGGTAAAAAACAGAACATATTTCCCAAATTAGAAAATTTGAGATGATAAACTCTTGCCACTTTATTATCAATTGAATCATAACACCCATGAAATAAATAATTTTATATGGATTTGTATATCCCAAAATTTTCATGATAATAGTTCTAAAATATATTTATTCGAATTATATACACAACATAAAATTGTAAAGTTTTGAATATGGAATGGGTCACATAGAAATAAAAGTGAGATGAAAATCCCTTACATCAAGTCCAAATTCTTTCATACGTGTTAAATATATTCCAATTTAATATTTATATATATCATACCATCAATATTTTACTTCTAACCTTTTATTACTAGTTTTTTAACAAATATATATTAAAATAATTATTTTAGGGGTGACTTCTTCATTTTAAATATATGATATGGTTTGGTAATTTTGGAGATTATACATTGATAATGGTTACATAGTCTACATGATATTACTCAATATTTAAATATACTATATATTCATATGATATATTTTCATTATTATTCATTAACGATATAGATAAGAGAAATAATTATGTTGTTAAGGGATAGTACAGGTCTAACGTATGCATGAATGTAGTTTCCATTTTTCTAAGAATGAAATGAAAAAATAGTTAATAATATTTAAACATTATTTAACCATTAATATATCATTTATATCATATATATATATAAATATCCAATAAATATATCAATATTAACCATCTTTGTTAATGATAATCAAAAACCAATCACATTTCATAATGAAGGAGGTATTCCACATATTTACAGGAGTGACATTATAATTTTCCAAAATATTTTATGGAATAATAGTATGTGATCTATTATAATGTAAGTATCATTATTATATCATTAATATAATAAAAATACAATAAATACATCATTTTTTCTATTAGTGAGTGGAGGTGATGGAAAACTAATTATATCTATTTTTGATGCGGTAGTTTTCCAAACACATGATCAATAATTTATTTTGACATTTAATTGTAGACGATATATTTATAGGTTATGAAAATAATATAAAAAAATTTAAATATATTAGATATTTGGTTGGTAATTTTTAGTATGATTCAATAATAATTGAAATATTTGGAAGAACAAATATAATAAAAATATATCGTTACAAATTTTACATCTTATTTAGAAAACATCTTTAAGTTTTTAGATAAATACTTCCTTAAATAAATATATAAAAATTAAAATGACTCTATGAAATTTTATCAAAATTAAGCAAAGGGTTTTTATAGTTATTTTCTAAAATAAAATTATTTTTATGTGTTAATAAATGCGATAGGTGGTTCCCTTTTATAAGTGGGAAGATGTGGATTTTCTGTAAATTCCAAAACCTATTCAATAATGGGAAGTCACTATCAAACCATGTAATGGAAAAATTGATAATTAATGGAGGGTAGGGATTATATGGTTGATCCACTCACTCAAAATTAAAAATTATTCATGTTTTAAACATGTTATTCGATTTACATCTAAGGATTCTTACTTTGACAATTTTAGTGTTCACCATAGTAACTAGTTTTTTTCATGGTAATTTTTTATTTAAGACTAAAAATAATATGATCCCTAGTCAATATTTTGTACATGATTATTTTAATTTTATAAGTAAAATGTTTCGAATAAAAATCGATTGTTTTTGGAAATATAATTTTAACTGATGAGCATGTTACTAAACAAAACATAGTATTAACCATTACAATAGTAAATACTTTTTTCTATATTTACTATTATATTTGATGAAAATATGTATGATTAACAAAAATATATAATCATTTTTAGTAAATTCATGTCATATATGTGATATATTTTCATTTAAAAGTAATCCCCCATAAGCAATGAAAAGAGGTTTTGGAAGAAATTGTTTTCTTAAGAATATAATGTTTTCATATAAATATTTAATATAAATATTAATCAAATGATCAAAATTTAATAAATAATATTATTATTTAATGAATTATTCTTTATAACCAATTGAAATTTCAATTTGAGTTTTTATATTTTTTAATAAAAAATGATGGTTTCAATGAAAATATTTGTTTTGAGTTTTCATATAAAATTTCATATTTTTAAGAAAATTTTAAAAATTTCACATTAAGATAATTATAAACAGATGCCTCAAAAAAATAATTTCTTTTTTTCATATTCATTTTATAAAATTTGTTGAAAATAATTATATTTTTGTCTTGTGAAAATCAATAAAAAAAACCTTTTTCAGTGAAAAGTATTTATTGAATCATATAATGACATTAAAAAAATGTACTTATTTTATCTCAAAATATATACATAATTTTTTAAAACATTTATTCTAATTAATAATAAAATTTAATGCACATTTTAATGAAACCATATATAAATATTATTATGTATATTAAAATTATTTTATACTCGAGTTTTCATATTAATAAATAAATTTTAGAAATTAAATTTATATATTGATATATTATGAAATATTTTTATTTAACATTGTACACACATTAAAGTTAATTTTGACCTCAAAATATCATTTCCATAATGTAAACAATTGATAATTACATTTTTTTCATTACATCCTTCTATTTTTATGTAGCATTTTCTAATTTCTAATTCATGTAGATAACTATTACCAAGTGAGTAGTCTTGTTCTTTAAAAACATATATCGATGATAAAATATTTATACTAGTTGTTATTTATTTGGAAAAATAATTTCATAATATTATAATCTATGAGATAAGTGTATTTAAAGGATCGGGTATAAATTTCCTCATAATAGATAAATGGAATACATAGTGAAATTGAGTCATGTTCGGTGGATTTTCTATGTTATGAACTACAATCCATACTCGATCAAGAATATCCAAGGGAAAAATATTTCTAGGGATTAACTTTCTATTATTTTGGAATCTTATAATCTTTATCAATAAATAAATTATAAAAAAATCTTCTCACCATCTTCAATATATAGATCATGTTGATGATTGTCATCATAAAATTTATGTGCACATTGAGATTTCATGATGAGATATTGAATGGTTCAATCATTCAAAGTCATTTATATTTCAAGATCAGGTCCCATTATAAGTATTTCTCTATTTTCATCACTACTCATTGGATTTAATAATTTCACTCCATAGTGGTTTTCATAATGATTGATACGAATTTTCAAGTGAAATATAATATTACATGAATACTAAAAATGAAGAAGGCGTTGATCCATAACAGCTTTGAATTATTGAGAACAATATCAATTTATATAAAAAAGGGTTTTGAATATTCATATCATACTAAACATCATTCCGGGGATGATATGATATTCTAAAACCCAGATCTATATCCCAAGAAAACTTATGAATTTTCAAGAACACTAAGGTAAATTGTGGATCTAAATCAGAAAAAATAGACCATGTTACTCGATGAAATGTTACCAAATATTTATGATATTTACAATCATGAATATGTAGAAAGAAATTATATCTAATAAAAATAATTTGTGCGCACTTTCTCTGGAAATCAACTCTAACTGAAATAGAATTATGACCTTTAGTTATTTTGGGGAGTTCGATGAAGAAATACATGGTTATTATTTCCCACATCTATTATGGTATGTGAAATTCTTGAAACATTGCCTTATAATTCTGTCTCTAAGCATTATCTTTTTGAAATACACAATAATGATGTAAAATTATATATCATATCTCATCATCCCATACCTATAAAAATAATATTTTAGATTTGTACATATCTTGAATCTTCTCGGATGAATGCTGAATGATAAATTATGACTATTATCCCATATCTTATTCTTTAAATACAATACATATGGAAAATATAAAAATTTACATAACATTAAAATCACATCACAATAATGGATTAAGTCAATAATATTTTTGACCATCTTTTTTATTATATGTATACCTTTTTCAGCTCTATAATCCTGACCTAAATAGATGTTTGAAAACTAATTTGTGGAAGACTACATTTTCAACATCCATAAATATTTTTTGATAGATAAATTATATATATATATATTGTATTTTTATGAATATCACTACAGATAATCTAGTATTTTATTCTGGACTCAGAGCATCTACAACTTTATTATTTTTCATATGGTGGTCATGTATTGAACAATCATAATCATTGATCAAAACCAACGATATTCTCTAAAACATATTCCACTCTTTTTGAGTAAATATACAATTTTTTATTTTATGACTATCATATATAAAACATTCCCCTATAAAGGATAATTCCACTATATCTTTAATGGAAAAAAGCACAACCAATTCAAATTAATTATTTGGGTAAATTTTCATGCTAAATTTCAATTTTCACGAGTAATTAGCTATTATATTGTAATTTTGTATGATAACACATTCGAACTATTTATTTGATACTATATTTTATATTTTTAACTCTTCCTCGTTGTATGGTATTTTAATCCTATATTTGTTTACTAACATTCCATTTAGTTCCTGATAATTTTCATCACATTCATTTATCCAATGTAAATTAGATCCCTTTTGGGTTAACGTGGTAAATGGATTAGAAATCTATGGTAAATTTTCTATAAGGACTTTTTAATATACATCCAAACCAAAAAAATATGGAACTTAGTCATTTGGGGTTGTTTGGGACAATGATAAATATCCTACATCATTGATGGATTTCCATAAATAATATATTATGATTATATAACACTATTATGAAACTTTTTAAAAGAAAAATTAATACATTATAAAATTTTAAAATTAAATATCATTCTTTAAGATATTTAGTTCAATCCTCATGTTATGTTCATACTCTCAATTTCTCTTATATTATATATGAATATTTTATATAGAGTGTACCAAAAATGATCAAGTAAATATCTAAATACTATCTTCATCAAATCCATGAAGATAATAGATCCATATTAATTCAAAATGAAAAAACTATGTAATCATAGAGTGCCTAACTTTTATTGAAATGATATCATTGGTATATCCACACTCCTGACCCTTAATTGAGGATATCCTGAATAAATGTTAATCAAAGGAATGTATTGTGATCCACAAAATTTTATATTTTTTAATCAATATAGGGTAGGGGATAATTTTTTATTCCAATATTTTTTATTTCCAAATATTCAATAAATACACATAAAAATACATATTTATTTTTTGAAAAATAAATAGTTTCACCTTATGGTGGCACACATTTCTAAATGAAACCCTTTTCAAGATTCAAATAGAGTTTCTTCCTCAATTCTTTCAACTTTAGCAGGGAAATTGTATATCGATTCATTGAAATTGGTGTTTCAACATGTATGATTAATATTGAAAACTCAAGATCATAAATTAATAGAATAAATGGGTGATAATTCAGAAAGACATCAATAATATCATGTAAATAATGCATATTTTTAATTTTTAAATTCTCCTAAACCATATGAGATAATCACCCCCATTTGAATATAAAAACCCATATATTGAATTTTATTTCTATTGAATAATCATAGTGATCGTAGGAAAAATAGAAAATTATTGGTTAGTTTGTACTAACATGCATTCCATCCTCTGACATTTGATGTCATATTTTATTAGAGAAATCCATTCCATGCATATGATAACAACATCTTCATGTAGGTGGAGAATAATTACTTTTTCCAAAACAAATTCCCATAAACATTAATAGAAAATATTCATAGAAATGATTTGAGATCATCAGACCATGAGTGGTTTTAAATTAAAACATAACACTTAAATATTGTGGTGTAATTTTGATACCCACATAAATTTTATAAATAAAATAATAGTGGGTAGATCATCAGTGAAATATAGAATAAATGGATCTAGGGTAGATGATAAGTGTACCTTTCACCACATCATTATTATTCCCCAATTAAAAATAGAGGTCATAGGAAATTTCATTTTATCTTTTTTCTTAATATGTTACTAATTACAATCATCATCATTAAAACTCAAGTTTGAGTACTGGTTAACATAGTTTCTATACTCATTTCATTTAAAAAAGGACTGTTGAAGGTGCATTTTAAGAATATTTCATCCAACTCGCATCATTTGATATCCTCTTCTAATCACATAAGAATTCGATTTCATCATATCCAAAAATTTCAATGCTAAAAAGATTTACTATATCCTTTAAAAAAATTTCCTTCAAGCTTCTATCCACACATTGATCACAAAGGATGGATTAAATATTTTTCTCCATTTTTTCTTTTCATTTAAACTCTACATATATTTATTTATCAAAACCATGATATTATTGAGTAACTCAAGTATTTATTTACACCATGAGAAAACACAGAGAAATTTCATCATAGTTATACATGTCCCTTATTCTTAACAAACATTGGAGACACTGACGAAATGACCATCCAAAATTTTATTTTGTATTATAATGCCAGAACCATACCTCAAATCTCTTGTAATATGTTTCCCATCAGTACCAAAAAAATTCATCATTCATCCCCATTATATAAAGTAATATTATCCCCATTTTAATACAAACATAGAAATATTCTAATTATTAAAAAATAATCTCTTAAACTCATCCCACACTATATAGTCAATTTTGTTCATGTTTCTTATTATTATTGATAAGAGTCCACCACTATTTTTTTTATTCCAAATGACAAACAAAAAATACATATTCATATTATAAACACTATTTAATATAAAATATCTTTTCGGAGTTACTTATTCATTACGTAGAAACTAGTGTCTTAATAGAACCACTAAAATAAGGACAAAATTTTTTCATGAAGGACTTAATAAAAAAAATTGCACACATTTTTTTATTTGTATTCTCATAATGATTTGCATATTGAGAAGTTTTTGTTGGACTAAAATAATGTCTTTTCTTCTTTTTTTCCTAATAACACACTGTTTCATAGTTTTAAATCTATGGTATTTTCCATAACATTAATAATTCACATGGTTCCTTCAGGTCATGAAAATTTAATTAAACGAAAAATAATTGCTTGAGGAATAATAATCATAGTTTTAAACAATATATTCATTAAAAATCATTTATAAGATGTCTATATCAAATCATTTAATTTTCAACGTATGACACATTATATTAAAATATGATCATCAAAGATCAAAATCTTTTAAAACCCTTTAATATGGTTCAAAATCACAATGTGAATTAACCTACGTATATCCCCCAGGAGTTTCAAACAAGTTTTGTAGTAATTAATCACCCAAAATTCAGCTGAATGATGGATAATATAAATATGACCAACTCTATATGTGTTTATTTACCATAAATTCATATATTTAGAAACTAAATCCACATGTAGTATCATTGGAATGTTTTTTATGGAATCCCACACTCATTTATTTTTCAAAACACAGGATGTTCTAGTAATGTCCTAACTTGTCTCACATCTTAAATGGTGGCCAGACCGGTGGATCACATGACCTTAATCACCTGTTCGTAAATTCCATAGGATTCTGACTAGTTGAAAGGGACTAGGGTGTGGATGTGGGGTGACTATACCCTCATAGATCATAGATGCGTAGTGTTATAACAGAATAGAAATAACAGACAACAACAGAAGTTATAATACAATAAAAGATAGAAAGCATTGATAAAATAATATATACATAATATAACATAGGTATAATTCTAATTTACAACAATTCATGTGTTTTCAATGGATGATAAATAATCTAAAAAAATGACATATAACATGTAGGATAAAAAGAGATACATTGAAAAGGCTCTGAGACCCCTGCGAAATCTTTGCGAGCATCTAGAACTCAAGACCAGTCATGTTCTCCTAACTCTAATGTACAAGAAAACAACACTAGCATATAACCCTAGACCTAAAAATAATAAAGAATACATTGGTACCATAGCGAAATAGTGTCCCGAGCAAGGTTTGAGATTTAAATAATAGTAGATCGGCACCCACAGTGTCTATAACAAAATAGATAGTGCATTAAAAAATAGATAGTGAGCAGGTATAAAGTTGAAATTAATAGAAATGAATAAATAACCAGCCATCATCCAGGTTCTTATAGGACACCTGATAGTTATTCCTTTATTTAAATCCATCAAGGTATCAATATATATTTTTAGATCCTCTTTCATTAGGATGGATCACCCAATTAGGTGGAATATTCTCCTACTAATGATGAATTACTTAGAAAATTCCATAAACATATGGTCTCTACCCTCAAGGTAACCAAAATCACTCTCTCATGCATAACTAGAATCTCCCACTTAGGCATTCTGTGATTATTCATATAGCCCTCAGGCCTCCAACATCACCATATACATTTCCCTCTAGCATTTAGAACCAGTTCCCCAATCCCCTAGGCAGTACAAAAACATGAACGAATCTCTAAAAAATCAATAGAATCTCACCCTAAGGCATATCTAAAATCTCTCTCTCAAGAAGCAATTACCAAAGTAATGTTCGCACATGCACTATGAAAGATCACTCACCAATCCCTCAAGAATCACATTAAACACGAGTAATATCCATACAATATCGACATACGAAACAATATCAAACCCTTATATATAAATTACATCGATATTTTATAATCTTGAAAGCTATGCAGTAAAAATCACATTTCTAGTATCTATCATATGAGATTTACCATCTTAAGAAAAAAAGATCAATTTTTATTAATTAATGTTTGTCAACAAAATCAGTTCATCAATCAAGGTTCATAATTATCATTATAAGTATATAAAAACTATTTAATTAATCATTCTATCCTAATGTAATTAATAAATCCAATAACAAAACAACTTCCTAGGATATTCATCCAAAAAAACTCAAGACATTTATTTTTTTATTCCAATTCATAATTCTTGTCCATCAATCAATCATATTATCCAATTTATCTAGTCATTCCTATGGAATTACAACACATTAAAACAAATCAGAATTACTATAAAATTTTATCAGATAAAAGGTATTTCTTTTATACCATCCACTTTTGGCCCCATGTAGTAAGAATAATGTGTGCAATATGATGTAAGACACAAGTTCATATTCAAAATTTAATACATGAGGAAATGAACTATCATGAATATCAGTTTCCATGGCCAATGTCATTAAGGTATTACATTTAATTATATGAATTTATTTATCCATGTGAAAAATGGTACGGTCTTACCATCCCATTGGTCCAAACCATTTAATACCATTTGATTCATTCTATGAAAGGAAAATCAATCAAGAAGTTTTCCATTTCTTTTAAAAAAACTATTTCAACATACCATAATATTGAAAATTCATTTACATGTCTCAATGGCTCAAAGATCATGGAAAATTTCAGATAAAAAATGCAAATTCCCACATGGGAAATTCCATGTCCAAAGGGACCAAACACCCATGATGTGTCTTGGGTTCATTGAAACGCATAACTGACAACATCCACTTCAAATAAAAGGCAATACATTAGCTAAAACTTCACATCAAGGTAAAACATGCCATGTACCAAATGGGGAAACGCATTTAATAAAATCAATAAGGCCAAATCTCAACATGTTATATAATAAACATTCATCTAGGTATAAAAGAATAACCAAGGCAGCGAAACATAAAATATTACTCACTACTTTTCATCTTGGAGAAAATACCCCTCCATTGTATGGTTTTCATTATAAATTCATGAAATATATTATCAGGAAATCATTTTTCATAGCTAACACTTATATAACGAATCATACTCAATTCACATATAATAGAAATTAAATCTAAATACCTTATTTAATTAATTATATTATAATAAAAGTGTAGTAAGAAATGTATTAATAAATATTATAAATTAATGGGAAAATGAATGGGATCCAAACTCAGTGAGGAACCAATCCAAACAGTTCATCTCTTGCCACAAACTAAATAGAAGCTACTGCTACCCCCACTTATCATATGCACCTTCACATACATATTAGTTATGTTAGACCCTATGAACCTATTTTCATGTCCCATAAATATGTGCAAGAGGTTTGTTTCATATATTCTTATCTGCATACACTCATATCCACATAACTATATATGCATTTTTTTATTGTATACGTAGGTTCACCTATCCACATACATATATATACACTTCCTTGGGTGAATATACAAATAATTTGGGAGCCTATATATATAGACCATCCTATGTATACGCATGAAAGTCACCTTAGACTCTGGTGACTCGGAACCACACAGAAGGGTTGAACTACCAATAGAATAATTAATAATAATATTAATAAAAAACAAAAATACCCTAAAAAATATTGGAAAAAAAAAAGAAGAAGATATGAATTGGTACCTTGGATGGTAGTGTTGAACTGAATCAACCCCAAACCAAAATGAATAGTCCAACACATTAACGATAAATAATTAGGGTGGAGGAATGATTAATAAACCAAACAAAAGAGGTTTTAAGAAATATATTGGATTAAACCCTCACATTAAACTGTTATAGGTGAAGAAAAATTAGTTGAGCTACTTCTCCTTTGTCGGTGGTTGCATGAATCCGAATAAAGGGGTACTAAGAGTCACTTTTCACAACTTAGAACGAAAGGAAAACAAAAAATCAGATCACCAATAAGACCTAGGATTAAGATGAACTTGATTTGGTGATAGGGATACCTATCTATGCCATGGTGTAAGAGGAGAGTGTGGTATAGAGGCTTACGTCAACGTTTTAGAGAGAAATAAAAAAATACTGGATGTAAATGGTTGTCGAAGGGGGATCTAGATGGGAAGGGTGTATCATGTCTAGGGCTCCTGGAAGGGGGGTTTCATGCTGCTGGGGTTCTTCCAAAGGGTGAGGTGCATACATGATGAAGGGAGAGACCATTTAATATCACTATAAATATAAAATAATAACAATAATATTAATATTAATAAAAATTTTAAAAAATATAATCATAATAGTAATATTATTATAATTTTTATTAATAAATAATTTTATTTATTCATTTTAATTATAAATAAATATAATTTTATTAATTCTCTTAGAGAAATCATCCCACATAGTTTTCTAAAAAGGTATACATTTTTTCTGACAAACCATGCACCTCGATTATATCATCCAAACAATTTTGTTTTAGACTCCACACTTCTGAAACTCACCATGGAACCCAATAAATTTCTTAAACCTTCAAACAAGTCTGAAAAAAAATTTAGGTGTGTTCCAAATCTAGCAATTAAGTTATAAGTGACGGTTTTTACAAAATGAATTCCCAGTAATAACATAAATTCAAATTTATTCTGATTTCTCATCTTTTATAATATATAGAATGTTAAAACGTTTACATATTAGAAATTAAAACCTTGATAAGCCTTATAGAATAGAATAAACATCACCTAACCTATAGAGGGTCATTAATTCTCATTCAAATGGTTGTGTTGTGTTTCCCAATTCCCAAAAAACCTTTTTAGTTTGTCTTTATCAAACAGCACTTAAGTTGTCAAAACCAGAAAAGATGATTATTTTCCATCCAAAACATAGAGACAACACTTACATAAGCTTGTATATTTTGATATATTATCACATCATAGTATCCTCAAACATATGTCCAATGGTACTTCCTACAATAAGATTTAATATAAGAAATGTGAATAATTTCTGAGACACAACATCTTCCACCATTGGTTTCCTATAGGGCATACCCTTAAGACTTCTAGTGATGCTTCTCAAGTGATTTATGAAATGGAATAAATTTTTGATTCCCAATTTACCTCAAAGACCATGTCCATATAGATTTTCTTGAGATGTACTTGGTGATAGAAAATTCACTCATCTCACCTGATGACATGATAGAAACAATCATTCATTGACTTTTTCACTGAATAATAAAGATAACTAGTCATTCCACTAAAATCGATCATTCATGAAGATTCTCGGTTTACACGGATGGCTTTATGGAAACTAAATTGTGGCGAATTCTTCCAAGGTATCTCATTTTTACCACATACGCATCTACTGAAGTCCATTCCTAACTTTTGGTGATGATCCTTAATTTATGAATCATTAAGCCAGAAAACAAGTCCAGGATAACCTCACATTTCATCGAATTGGATCCTTAGGAACTAATTGATGTCGTCTACTCCCCATATTAACGAGTGGGATATTTTAATACGGTCATAATATCCAAATTAGATCACTAATTGATCCCATAGTGGCATCTTTCTGGTGGTCTGGTCAAATAATGTAATGGTTGGAATCTTAGCGTCCGTCCCGGGCCTTCTTACACAGGGACACATGTTTCACTCGAGATAATAAAAAACATGATAGAAACATAGGTCTATGTGAAACACTAATGAAACCAAAAAACAATCCCAGTAAATTTTAAATAATTATCAAGGTGTAAGAACAATAATATCTTAGTGCATCAAGGATCAACTAAATATAGGGAACATTCCCATAAAAATATGTAGGGTACAATAATTTTATTAGAAGATTACCAAGAAGATCAGTCGAGCCTCTACTAGTTGACTACAATTTCAAGAAGATCATATTTTCATTTTGATATAACACTACTAACTAATCATCAAACCATTACCACTCGAGGCATTTCTGTTATTGTTCAAGATTAACCACCGAAGTGAAACCATGACCAACAATGTTTATGATTGTCTTCATTCACCACCAACCACACCAATATCATGTTTTAGATAATGAACCAAAATTACTTAATTTTTATAAGCCTCGTGGGAATTTAAGAAATATCTACCATTATTCAATTGTCCTCTTATGTTGTGTTCCATTCACCTTGAAAAAAATGTATTCAATTGAACCATCATGTCACTACCCACCCTAGGACTATCCATATTATAAAAAAGATGAGATAGGCCAGACTCAAGAATGTGATGTATAAATCTACATAAACTCAAACGTTTAAATAATTTGAATAAAAAAAACAAAACCAACATGCTTTTCATGATACCCAAGTCTATTAAAAGCCATTGCAATCATTGGGATGAAATTTATTTCATTAGGACCATGTCACTCTACCACGGAGATGACCTGAGAATGTTCCCAACTATGTAAGGCTTGAAAAGAATATAGTTTACAACCATGTTCTCATTTCATGAAACACTCAATGGTTACAATGTAAACCAATGCATACAACCCCGAGACCTCATGAGAAAATGGAACATGTTAAATAAATTCCACAGGCTTTCTACCCTATTGATTGAAGCATCAGATGGTCTATACCAGAGATTTAACCATGATTGTGAAATAACAAGTCAACCATCACTAAATAAAAGAAAGAGTCAAAAAACCTAGGAATAAGGGGACCATGCTCGAGGAATATATAGCTAGCTGAAACTAATAATTTCTCAATGTTGATGCTCATAATCATTTCAATGAAAACATGATCACCTATATGATCCAGGGTTTCAGTTAGAAATAGATTTCTATAAGGGGAAATAACACTCAAATGACAGCAAGCTTCATATAGAATATAGAATTTATCTTGTGATTTATGTTATATGGGTACTACCAACCATGAGATACCCCGTTATAATATTACAAATCATTGACCCATAATATGGTAATTGAAAACAAAATGTCATTAGGCATATATTTCTTGAAAAATTACATTACTAAAAATGGGGAATCCTATAGAAAATGCCCACATTTATGTTCCATTGTAACTCAAAAAGAAAAGATAAAGATACCCTTTAATGAGTGTTTAAAAAATTCTTCCACACAAGGATCAATTTTTAAGGATGTCATATTTATTTAAATTTAAAAATTATACTTTTAAAAGGTTCTAATAAAATCCTAATGAAAAGTACTAGAGTCTCAACAATTTTTTTTAATGAATTTTAAACGTCCGGATATTTAGTCATATATTTGGAAATTTATCAACGTAAATTACTTTTAACATATAAGGAGATCTATGAGGGTACCATTAATTCCACCTCGATTCTTCATAAGGAAACCCAACGTCAATCGATTAGTCATTAAAATTATAATCACCCATTAATGGTTATCTTACAAGATAAATGCCTCATCCAAGCCACTTGGGTCATGTTGAGTATTTAAATGGTTAACCAGTTCATTTAAAATTTAATGTTGAGTAAGGTTTACATTTTAAAAACAAACATAAAATATATTTTTATATAATGTTCAAGATCTTTTGAAAATAATGGTTACCCTTTCCCAGTATTAAGGTGGCCATATAGCTCACAATAAAAAATTGGTTCCCATTCATTCATAGCCCATATAATTCCGCCAATGAAACAAATTATATTTATACCATGAAACCATTTATATAAAAAATAAGAATGTTATCACAAGTATATATCATATAAAAATATGCTATAAATATTGTAGAATGGAATAACACTCAACGCACACAACCAAAACTGGAAAAAAACCTACATATTAAACTATATGTCCTAGAATGTGAAGGGAAAGATATTTGTTTATGTGTGTAATATGATTCATGTAATGATTCATCCATTCCATACCAATCAATGGTTATAGTAACAATAATTTCATGAATCAATATGATGCAGAAAAATTCACAAATAACTCTAGGTGAAATCATATACACTTGTAATTTCAAACAACATGAGGAAAATATGATCTTTAGCCACATGGTTATTTTATGTAAATGCGGTGATCAGTCCTAGGTAAGGAAATTAACTATGCACTAAAACATTCCATGTTTCCTGCATACCAGCATAAAATATCATGATACTAGAAAATAACCTTCAATTTGATGCCACTTTGTAATGTCTCGACCTAGCTCACCTCTAAGATGGTGGTCGGATAGGTGGGTAACATGACCCCAAGAACACCTCCGCAAACACCAAAAGTTGTCGACTAGCAGCGAGGGCCTAGGGTGTGTCAGTGAGGACAATATTCTCTCATAGATCAAAGTAGCACAATGTTATAATAGAGTATAAATAACTAAATATAACATAAGTAGTAATACAAAAATTGACAAACAGTAGCAGGAGAATAATATATACTAAATATTACTGATTACCAATAACTTTGTATAAACAATTCATGTATGTTACAATATTTCAACATAATATAAAAAAAATAAAAAAACATGATGTGATATGATGCGATAAAATGAACATTAATGACTCTTAGCCACATGGGTGATATCTATGAGAATATTGAGATTGAGCTCGGTCATGTGCTACAAACTCCATAGTACAAGAAAAAAGCACAAGCAACCAACCAAGGTCCAGCATGTAAGATTTCTACTTAGGTACCCTTGTGCTATGGTGGCCCGAGTAGTGTTTGAGATTTAAATCTTAGTAGGATGCAACACACCATGTTTATACCTATAAAGATAGTGCAATATAAATTAGACATTGTGAAAGTATATGGATGAAATAAACATATATTATTCAACAAACAACCATCTGTCCAAGTTCCTAAGAGACACAGGATGTTTATACATTTATCAAATCCCTACAAGGAATCTATGTTTGTGGGAAGATCCTCTTACATCCAAATGGATCACCCAATTAGGTTCCATATTCTCTTACTATGGATAAACCACTCGGAAAATTCCATAAACATACGGTATCTACCACCAGGATAACAAAAATATAAGCCTAATTCACAAATATAATCTTTCCTTACTAAAACATGTAATTGTGTATAAGACCCTTAGGCGTCCGGCATTATCATATTCTTTTCCCTCTGTGATTCTGTACATGTGAGGCTTACCCATTAGAGGTACGAAAACATGCACGAAGTCCAACATCATAACTATAATCATTCTCATAGTCATAACTTGAATCTCACCCCTAAGAATAAATTACCTAAGTTCCTTTCCCTTAGGTGGTACTAATAATAATTCCCAAATCCCTCAGGCATTACATTAAATATGATTTTTATCCAGAAAAACTCAGTATGCCATACAGTATCAAACCCTTATTTTTCAATCACATCAATATCACATAATATTAAAATCTAAGCAAGATAACTATCAATTAAAGTGTCAATAAGACAATAATTATCATCATAAGCCAAAATATTATTTTTTTATAGAATTACCATAAATCAAAAAGTTAAGTCCCCTAATCAAGGTTCCTAATTATCACAAAAATTGTATCAAAAATATTTATATAATCATTAGAACCTAAGGTCATAAATATATAAATTAACCAATAAAAATCATCATTGATTCTTCCATAAAAAAATCAAAATAATTTATTTTCTATTCCAATGAAACTTTGTAGGCCATTTATCAATCAAATTATTCAATTTATTTGGTTATTCCCACAATATTCCAATGAGATATCGAATATTGAAATTTTTATACAATTGTATCATATTAAAGGGATTTAGTTGATACAAACCACTTATGGAACCATGTAGTAATAATAAAGTGTTGAATAGGATATAAGACATATGTTTATATTAAAAATTTAATATATGAGGCATTGGCCTCTGATGCATATCATTAGTTAAGTCCAAAGACATTATGAAATTATATTTCATTATAAGAATTTAATTTTTCACAAGAAAATGGGTATGGCCTTACCATCCCTTAGGGTCAATCCATTTAATTCCATTTGACTAATATTAGGAAAGGGAACCCAATCACACATTAGACATTTATTTCAAAACAACTCATTCAATGTAATAAAATATGGAAAAATCACATACATGGATCGGCGGGTGAATGATCAAAGAAAAATTCATGGAAACAACTCAAATGTCCATATGGGAAATTCCATGTCCAAAGGGACCAAACACTCAAGTCATGTATTGGGTTCATTAAAATGCAAATGAGAAAAGGGCCACTTTATTTACAAGAGATTAAAATAGATGAACATCTACATTAAAGAATAAAATTCTATGTAGAAAAAGGGGTAACTCATTTCATAACATCAACATGCACAAATATGAACATGCTATATACAAAACATACATCAAGGTATAAAAGAAGAAACAAGGAAGGAAAAAATAAAAGTCTACTCACTAATTTTTAGAATGAATAAAATACACCTCTGTTGGAGGGGTTTCGTTATAAAATCACGACATTTCCTATAAAAATACTATATCCCATTTAAAACTTCTATTATGAATCATACAAAATTACAATTTATTAGGCATTCAATATAATTACATTATTACAATAATTAAAATCAAATAAATGTGCAGTATGAAATTAATCTGTCCATTCCCAAATTTAAAGGGAAAAGGAATGGATCCTACATCCCAGAGGAACCAACCTGAAAACCTCATCTCTTGACACATTTTAACTAGAATATATAGGTACCCCCACTGAGACTTTTCATCTTCACATACATATAAAAATATATATATCCTTTATTCACCTATTCACATGGCCCATGAATATGTGCAAGGGGATCTATAAATATATTATTATATGCATACACACTTCTCCACTAAACTACATATTCATTTTTTTATAAATATATGCGTAGGAACACATAGCAAATACATATAAACTCACTTTAATTGGTGAATATGAAAACAATGGGGGAACCTACAGATATATACATACATACATACATATGCATATTTAGGCATGTCCTCTTAGACTCTAGCAACTCTAAATCACATAGTATGGTTTATTCCACATCCTAATAAATATAGGGACTCTTCAAAAAACAAAAATACTGTAAATGAAATAGTAAAAAATCACTGGATATAAATCATTATATCTGATGGTGGTGGTGAACCAGATCTACCCGAAACCACAAAGAACAAACCAATGCACAACTGATAAATCACTACAAATTAAATATTCTTAAAGACCATAAAAAATAGGTTTTAATCAATTAATTAAAAGAAAATCTCAACTTAATCGAATGTATGCAATATGAATCACACCAATCTTGTTTGCCTTCAACGACGGTTACGAGAATCCGAATAAAGTGGTCTCAAGAGGCCATTATCACAACCTAGTACCAAAATAAATCAAAAAAATAAGATCACAAAATTGACATATGGATTGAAAAAACTTCAAAAGTTGATTGGGACATCAGAATTATCCAAATATATGGAGGAGTAGTAAGGAGACAGTCCTACATTGATGTTTTGTAGAGAAACTGAAAGAGAGTTTGATGGAAATGATGTTCAAAGGACGGGATAGAGGAGAGGGGCATGTCATAGCAATGTCACCTAGAAGGGGGGGGGTGTCACACTACAGAGGACTTCGACCAACCAGGAGGTGAGTTCTCAAGGAATGGGGAGACCATATTGGGACTATAAAACATAAAAATGAAGAATAAAAATAATAAAAAAAGTGATAATAATAATAATAATAATAATAATATAATTATTATTGTTAATAATAATAATATTAATAATATTAATCATAACAATAATAATAAATACAATAAAAATAATAATATTGTTACTAAATCATTTATTAATTCTTAGTTCTACTATAATAATGTCTAATTTAAAAAAATCATTAGAGTAAACACACATTGCAGTATTTTTTAGAGTGTCGTACAGTTTGTGACAACCCATGCACCTCAATAATATCACCCAAACCAATTGGTTTCTGGGCCCAACGCTTCTGATACTCAGCATAGAACTCTGGAAACCTATCAAATCATCACCCAAGTCCAAAAAACGTATACTAAGAGTCTTCCAGCATTAAAAATTTCATTCTGAGTCCTAGTTTTAAAGAAAGGCCAAGTAGTATTAAAAAAATTCAAATTTTTTTTTGAATTCACATTCGGTCCAAAAAATGAGATTTAATAGTTATTCTATAATTTGGATTAATAAAATTGTTATAATAATTCTTTCTCACCCTATTTTACAATGCTTAATTTGAAACAGTGATTCTAGGAATACCATGACTCCTCAATTATTGAAATCTCAATAGGTTAATAATGAAAAATGATAACTGATTATGAAATTTCACAGAAATGAGTAGGTGATTATAGATGAAAAATCTAGACCATGGATGGTGACAGGTGTGCTTAATTTCAATTATACCCTAATGTAGGGTTTTTTGATATATTATCATCACATTTTATATTTCTTCTCATTAAATTGGCCTTCTGAGATTCAATGTTGATATGATGTTCTATTTTTTGAATCTTCAAAATTCTCTTGGTCGAAGTGAATGTCAATCCTTTATAAAAACAGTTTTCTATAACTATATCTTTGGAGTAATTGATATGGTATTATTGATTTCATAAAGTGTATGTTTAGGAGAAAAACCTTGATGTGGAGTAGTTGATAATATTTAATCTTGACATCAAAAGTTATACCTGAAGGGTTAATTTTACAACTAATGATGTAATTGATCATATCATTGAAGAATTTATGAATGTAATGGAATTTGTAGTATAATTTTTTTCACTAGTAGAAGAAATGAACTTATACCAGTCATAATAATTTATCATGGACTCAGTGGATGATATTTGTGAGAAGGGTTGTCCCTAAATTTCTTATCACTTTCCTATTGTTTCTTCTGATAATTTATCCTATTTTCCACCCACAACAGAAGATGAGTTTATTTTTAATATCTCACTAGGGATTAGTGAAATTTATCTTATGAATTATTATATGAAACTAATAGAATTAAGTGAATTGAAATTCTCATTGGCATATTTGGAAAGAAAATGATTTTTGGTCATAGTTTGTGATTGTGGGAGGCCCCCATTTTTTGTGAAAAAGGAGAATAAACCACTGGATATATAGGAATTATCATAATCTTAACCATGTCACGATAAATAATCAATATCCTCTTCCATGAATTGATGACTTGTTAGACCTATTTATTTCATCCTAGAAGTTCTCTAAAATTGAAAAGTTATCATGATATCACCAACTATGAGTTCATTAAGAGGATATTCTTAAATTATCATTCATCATTAGATGTAACATTTAATAGTATGTGGTTGTGTCTTTCAGTAAGACTAATAGATGTTATGTATTTATGTAATTGATTAATCAGATATCTCAAAATTATTTGGATTAATTTTTTTAGTGGTTATGGGTGGAATATTAGTGTATTCATGGACATGGGCTGAGCCTAATCAAATTTTTTAGAGAGTTTTGGGTGTGATTTAGGATCATTTTCTGTATTTCATATTATCAAATTTTTATTCTTGAATGTAAGAGGAATGTTTATTTGGATACATAATATCTAAAATGGAATTTTTTGTGCATCGAAAAAAGATAGAGGTTCTAATATATTTGAATCATCAAAATAACTCCTTTGAGATATGTTTTTTCCTTAGGTTAGCTATTTAGTAGGAATATTATTATCATAATTATTCCCAAACTACTTTAATGTTGACATCTTTGATAAGGACTGATGTTCCATTTCAAATAAATTATGAATAGTATACATCTTTTCAAAAGATTAATGTAAACATTACATCAACAGCAATAATGATATTTTTGGATTTGAGATACGAATATGTGGTATATTGTGATTCTTTGGGGTCTGTGTTGGGATGTTTTCTCATGTTGGGGGATCATGTGGTTCTTTATGGAATATGGAATTTATATTTTCCTAAGGAGAACTACATGACATGTTATTTGGATGTAGTTGATCTAGCCTTTTTCTTATAACCCTTTGTGTTATTACCTTTTTTGTTGTGAAATTAAGGGTGTTTACATATCAGAAGTGTTTGAAAGACATTATTTTTCAAATAGAATTTAATCTACAATAGATAACATATATTGAGTATCTCTAATTGATTGTATTTGAAAGGATGAATAAAATGAGTCAAGTAAATTTAGTTGTGAATTCATTTAGAATAAATTAAAATAATAAATTAGTTAAATTGGATTTAGGTTAGTGTTAGTTGAGGTATTTGATTTCAGACATGCACTTTGATTTTGAATATTGGGTTACTATTTCAATTTTAATTCTCATTTCTTTGGTTCCTGAATTGTATGACAAGGAAAAATATTCAAAAAATTTAGGCTCAGAATATTTTTCTATGAATTCCAAACTCAATGGCAGGGACACCATTGAGGGATTTAGGTTTGAAAATTTATCAGTGTTGTGTTTTTAAGATTAGATGATCATACCATATGATTTTAGGAAAAGCCACCTCATGCATAAAAACATTCAATATGGCAGTTTATCCTATAATATTAAATAATTATAAAAAGATGAGTGAAATGTTTTGGTTTGTTGTAATGAAAACATATGGGGTTGACTTTTTTATGGGATGTCTCACCTCTCCAAAGGTAAATCCAAATAATTAGTGTCCATTGTTAATGATTCATTATTTAGTTATTCATATTTGGAAATGGGAGCATATAACCATGAATTTTTTAACATGTCAACCAATGATGTGCTTGATACACGATTCTATATGGGTTGTAATTTTAGAACCCCCTATTTCATGTGTGTAACCCTTATTTAATGGTTTTAAAGTATATAAATGTTTTCAATGATTTTAGAGATGATTTAGAGAACTTTTGATTTTTTTGGGGATTTATATAGTTGAAAGATTAGTGAATGGTTAGTGGAAGCTATGCAACATCCCCAGAAAATTGTTCACAATGAGACATAGGCATACCGGAAGACCCATTAGAAGCTTAAAAATTTTCCAACCATTGGAGAATCCATGGAGAAACAATGAAACTTGAGATAATAGGATATGGAATATTTATTAAACCCTATTGGAACAATAAAATACAAATATGTGAGGTTAATCCTTGAGACAGTGGCATGTGAATGGTTAGAGAAAAATTTTCCTAACTGTTTGACTAACTATTCATGGTATACAAACAGGATCAATAAAAATTTGATCTAGGACATTTCTAGATTTTACTTCAAAATTTGTGCTCCAAACTGACTCTAACTGAGTATTTCATCCTCCCCAAGGATATAGAGCCTTCTCCAATCAATCCAAATTTTATCTGAAGGATTATCTTGGTTTGATGAATCCAGATTCATGATGAATATCATCGTTTAGGGTAGTTTTTTGTTATTACATTGATCTAAATTTTTATCTCTATAAATCTCTCTTTAAATATCTCTTTCTATATATTTATTATATATACATATATTATGTATATATATAAGGTAGTATATTAGAATTATGATGAAATTTGGATTCATTGACGATATGTGAAGAGATATAAGTTGGAGATCTTGTAGTTTTTAACAGATTTTTTTTTGAGTTTCGTTATTTTTTCTTTGTAAAACCCTAGGTATGGGGATCACCACTTGAATCATTCATTTAGAATAAAAAGGATTAATTTTATATTGAATGTATTTTTTGAAATTGGTTGTGTAATTTTTGTGAATTTCTTGTTGGAAAACCTCTTTGAGGAATATTTATTGAATTTTGTAAATTTTTCATTTTTGAGAAAAATAAAATTGTTACCTTGATTTCAAATTGATTGATTGGTTTTTTTCATTGATTAGTGTTTTATGTAAAGGGGTTCGTTTTATAGAAAAGGGTTGAAGAAAAGGATTTCAATAAAATAATAAATTTATCAAAATGGTTCAAATGGTCTTTTTTCATTGTTTTTTTTCCTATAACGGTCATGTGTGTTCAAGTGAGTTTGTGAAATATAAGGGTAAAAGGTCTCCCCAGCAACATAGGGATGGGTAACGGCCACGACTATCCCTCATCAAAATGGTTCACTATGTGATGACATAGTGAAAGGTTGACTAAAAACTCATGAGGTTAAGGAGGTCTTGGTAGCATGTGTGGATGGATGTGTGGAAATGTGAAAAGACATAGATTATTCTGAAATAGAACCTGTAAATTTTATTTTATTTAATTTTTGGTTTTTTTCCCTAAGACTTGGATTATATGATAAAAATATTATTTATAGAACTGGTTTATATTTGAATATAAAAAATTATTAAAATTGTTTTATAAACAATTTTATAAAAAATTTCTAAAAATTTCTACCCTAGTAGAGTATGTAGGTAAGTTATGTGGGGAAATACTAATGAGTTTGATTACTTATACATTCTTTGGATACTTGGTGATTTTGTAGATATCATTTATTTGGACACAATAAAAGGTAAGGTATCACATTTCTCAGTAGTGCTATGTGATACCTGGGATGGTTTGTGGAGATTGAGCATTGAGCTTGATGGGGATTTATAATTTTGTTTTGGAGTCCTTGGGTTGTGTTGGATATCTATTCCACAATTTATTTAGATATTTTTTATTCTATTGGGGTACACTTTTTCAGTTGGTTTTGATAAATATGGAATTTCATTGAGTTATCAATCATTTATATATTGTTCATGTAGTGGTATATTTTGTTATTGTATTTTTCATTGGCATTTTTTTATAAAAGGTAAAATAGTCCCCTAATATATGATGAAGAACTTGGAATTTATTTCAATCCCTTGGAATCTTGGTGATGTCTCCTATATTCATTTAATTTTTATCCTCATTCTCAAGTGAGTTATGCGGGGAGGGATGTTACAATTGGTATCATTTTGATTTTTCCTTTCCTAACAAGTGGTATTCAGTTCATTCATTCTTGGAGTTAATATGCATTCTGGTCTATTCCTTATGATTGGTTGGTAGAGAATAATGGGATTGTAAATTCTCAAAATGTAGATCACAAAAAGTAATATCTATCCTTTTTATTCTAAACATCATGTTACAAGGGAATTTGGGTACATAAGTGTTTTGGAGGCCCTTATAGGATTTATAATCTCATTTTTAGGGGTTTAGTTAATAATAATAACATGGGTTTCATTATATAAATGATATACCGATAAGAGTGAAAATATTTTTTTAGAAATAATTTGAAGAAATTTATATATTTTTGATAATTGATAATTTTTTCGAAATGAATTATTTTTAAAAATAGCATCGTTCTTGTATTTTTCAGATGGTTTGATTTTTCAATGCAAGTACATAATTTTCAGAAATGGTTGAATAAAAAAATTGATGATTTTAGAAAACTCATTGGTGATAGTATACAGTGGTAGAATTTTAAAATGCTACTAAATATGTAAATAGAGAGTGAGAAATATGGTGTCTGATGTATTCCTAAAAAAATGGATCATAGTAGGCTTCATTTGAATCAGTTTGAAGAAGCTTCTATGAATTTGGTTTCATTATAGCCACAAGTAAACCAAAAACTGGTTTTGATTATTTCCCATGCATTTCATGCTCTAGACAAAAGCAATAATAGGGATGAACCAAATAATGTGGATCATGCAATCTAATTCTAAAAGCCAAAAACCACCCTTTTCATGTTGATTCTATACCGATGAAGGTAGATTTGTGGATCAACATGATGAACCAAATAATAGATTTTGTTGGAACACCTAAAGAGATGGAATTCAATATGATGATTTAATTGACGGAGGATCTTGCACACCAGCAGTGAGATTCTATTCAGTATAAATTAGACAAAGGACTTCCATGGGAGTATTTTGGATAATTTTCTAACAAACAATTCAATACTAAAATGTAAAGAAATCAAGAAATTAATTAATTTTTTATCATGAATCTGGAATGCCTTTCTATAATGAAGTAAAAAAATAAATTCTTGAATATAGTGATCTTTTTAGTCAATGTTGTTGCATCGGTGTCCTTGAAAGCACACATATTTGTATTGGGGTTGAGACAGGAGTTTCACTTAACGATAGTTGTTCTATGTATGAAGAATTATATAAGTATTGTTAATTGAGATATGGTAGAAGAATTGTAAATATCATGATCTACAGGAGGATGATGTATGTTGATACCTATGGGAAATGTTGGGAATTCTAATATTGGGAGAACGAGTAACAGGGAAACATACTTCCATGGTGGGAGTACGGTATTGAATAAAATAGATGGATGAGTGAATCTTCCTCCAAAACCAAAGTTTCATCCTGTATTTTTTCAATGTGGTTCGTTTGACCACATGAATAGAAAGTGTATGGAACCACATAGACTATTCAATAATTGTAATTACATGCGGAACCTTTAGTACTATAATTTTAATGATCCAAAGATAGGTGATTGGGACACATCTCAGGTGTTGTAGGTATCATATTCTTTGATGAGAGAAGGGAAGAAATATATATATCATTAGAAAAAAATATCACTAGGGTGATTCCAAGAATATCATTTCTCCTCAATAGGGAAAATCTCAATAGGTCAATAATGGGAAATATAAAGTGAGCATGTTATTATTTGGAGCTGAGTAGGTGATTGTGGGTGATCAATCAGGACCATCATCTCTGAGAGGTATGATTCATTGTAATTCTACCATTATGCAAGATTTATTTGATAAAAGTGAATCCCAATCCTTTATTATTTCTCATTTTATTTATTTTCATGGTTTAAATGTTAAGATGATTCCTTTTTTGTTAAACATGATAAATACCTTTTTCAAAGATAATGTCAAGGCTTCATGTGTAGAGAATGTTCCTTAACTATTTATGTAACTGAGTTGACATGGGATTTATATGTTCTTCATATGGATGTCTTTGATATAATCATTCGTACAGATTTGTTGGTAATGTTCAAGGCTCACATAAAAGTTTCTACTTATAAGGTCATTTTTATGACTAATTATTGCATCAATAATGTCTTTTGAAGAAATAAAAATGTAAATACATGTGCAATGAGTTAATTTGAACTATAATTTTGAATAATATCATACTGGTTGGTAGAATATTCTTTGGCATCAATGCATGAGATCGTAATGAATAGTTTTCCATTATATTTTTTCCATAAGTATTTTTCAAATACTTAATAGACTTTCCATCAATGATAAAATTGTATATTACTATTGATATCCATCTAGGTACTGGTTCTATTCCCCTTCAATCTTATTGGATGGAACTGAAATAATTAAGGGAGCTAAAAGTGTAGTTGGAAGATAGAGATGGTAATGTTTTAATTCTGCCTAGAATGTACACATGCAAAGCACTAGTCCTATTTGTGAAAAATGTTGATGAATCTCTACTTTTCTATATGGATTATTGTATGCTTAACCATGTTATGATAATAAATCAGTATCAAATTCAACAATTTGAATATTTTTTTCTTCAATTAAGGTAACCTCAATAGTTCTCTATGATTTACATTCAATAAGGATATCACTAGTTTCAAGTTACAAAGGAGGTTATTCCATTGATAAATTTAAAAAATAGATATAACCATTAAATGTTTTTTGTTAATTCCTTTTGTTATTATGAATTATCCATTGGTATTTACAGAATTGGTGAATCATATATTTCATTGATATGTGGATGCGTTTTTGGTGGTGTATGTGGATAGCATATCGGTGTATTAAAGGAAATGAACAGCAAATTAAAAGCACTTGGTAAAAGTGTTAGTTATCTTGAGGGATCATCTTTTGTATTCCAAATAATGAAAGTGTTATTTCTAAATACAAAAGTTTTGTATCCTTATACAAGTAGTTTTTCAAAAATGTTTTTTATATCCATAAAGTATATAAGATGTTATCTATCAGAAGCCGCCAAATATTGTCTTTGATATAAAATGTTTCCTCAGTTTAACTGGTTATTACTGATGATATATCATGATTTATCATAACTAAAATAACTTATGATATCTTTGATAAGGATGAATAATCCATTATAATGGGACATAGAATTTTATAAATATTTTCAAGATCATAATTGTATCCTTAAATATGCACTAATCGGGATTTTTCCAGAGTTTGGACAAATTTATATGGGGTATTATGATACTTCGGGATATATGTTGTGATGTGTTGACATGCAGGGAGACCATGTTGTGTATTATGTCTCAAGAAAATTGTGTTTTCTTAGGAATAACTACCCAATATTCAATTTGGAGTTAGATGTTTCAGTTTAGGTTTTAATCACTTGGCTATATTACCTCATTGGTGTGAAATTTATTGTATTTATATATCATTAGTTCTTGAGACATATTTTTTTAGAACATTATTTGAACCATAGTCAAATAAGATAGATGGAGTATCTAAAAATATTTAACATTTAATTTATGTATACAATAGGAAAATGAGATTCGGTTGAAGATTTATTAAGAATAAATTTGTATATTTAGTTGGAAAATGAAGCATCATCTGAGGGGATATTAATTTCATTCCTAGAAGACATGCACATTTAATGTGATTATATGTGTGATGTTGAAACCTTCTTTCTAGTTTAGTTTTTTCTTGATCTGGTGAATTTTATTAAAGAGGAACATACATCAAATGCATAATGTGTAACTATGAGGTCAAACTCAATGGTGGGGAGACTATTGAGGAATATAGGATAGATGATATTTTAGTGTTGTGGTCCAAAAATTAGATGATCGTACCAATGGAATTTAAAAAAAAATACTTATTTCTTACCACTATTCTATATGAATTGGTCTTCCTATAATATAGAATATGTATAAGGAATTTAAAGAACACTGTTCATGGGTATTTATGTAAATAAAGGTGGATGGATATGTTTTGAGATACTAAACATGTTAGCATATAAAGGCCGAATGTTAATGACCAGCAGGTATGTTGTAGTCTTTACATATTATAGATTGAAAATGAAAGTAGATGTCGATGGATTTTGTAATTAGTCTCCTATAAAAGTTTTGAAAACATAAATCCTTATGGATGATAATGGATCGACTCATAAGGTTTACTCATTTCATCCCAATTCATGAATGTCATATATTGAAGGAATTTCCAAAAATCTATAGTTGAGACATGGTTAGTTGGCATGACATAACATTTTAAATATTTTAAGAAAGAGACAAAATGTTTTCAGATTATTTCCTGAATACATATAGAAATACCTTATCACTAATTTAAAAATGATCATGACAAATCATGATTAGACATGTGGACAATCTGAAAGGATGATACAAACATTAGAAGACATGTTGTGGGACTGTGTAATGATTTTTTTGTGTCGTATAGAAGATATCTTGTCTAATTTGGATTTCTCATATAAAATAGATATCAGAAATAAATACATATGTCCCTATTTAAATCTTTGTATGGGAGACCTTGTCATTCTACACTTTTATGGGTGGAAATTGGTGAAGCTTCATTCGTTGGGATTAGCCTAGTCTAAGTGAAAATGGAGGATATTCAGTTGTTTAGGAAACAGATACAGAAGTATCTATGTCATTAGAAATCACATTTAGATAGTCTTTGATGAATTTTATGATTCAAGGTGATTGATCATGTGTTCTTGAAGATATATCTAATGCGTTTACATAAATTTTTTAAGAAAAAGTTCCTGTTATCTCCTTGAAACATATACCCTTTTGATATTAATTAATGCAATGGTGAGGTGCCCTAGCAGTTGGATTTTCCACCATGGTTTATTATTGTGAATAATGTGTTTCATGTATCACTATTTAAAAATTATCACCATTATTCTGATCATTTTATAATATAGGATCACATTGAACTACAGTTGGATTAATCATTGGTACATACCACATTGCAGATTGTGGATAAGCAAGGAAAGTATTATGTAGAAAAATAATAAACCTAGTTTGGGGATTGGGGAAACATGGTCAAATTTAGGAAGAGTCATTCGAATGTGAGAATGAAATGAATGTGTAAAGGGGAAAACACATTCTTTGAAAAAATGAGTTTCAAAATTCTAGTGATCTAAAGGCCAATGTTTGGGGAGAATTCAGCACCCATATTCCTTGTAAATAAGCCATCTAATTTGATTTTTATTTATATAATGTTTTTCAGGATGTTTGGGATGGTTTGGATGTTTTTTTAAAAAAAATCGGATTTTATAAACATTCATCGTTGGTGAAGTCTTAGTGGAAACCAATCAACTTCCTTAGTAAACTTTGAAAAAATGAGACATAGACTAAGGGGAAGGCACACGAGAAGACACACAGTTTTTCCAAACGATGCAACCTCCTAGTAGAAGCATTAAAACTTTATATAGTGTGATCTGGCATGGTTGGAGTATATATTGTAAACCTTTTGATACAACATTGTGATTTTCATCCTAGATACCATGGATAGTACATGGATTGTTCATGGTTTATGAAACCATGCATAGATTAAAAAATTATCCACAAACAATGTATATATGTTAGTTTTATGTTTTGACCACTCATTTATCCCTGAACTAACCCTAACTTAGTATTTTATCCTCCTAATTTTTGTAGAGGATTCCCCCATCAATCCAGAGCCGATCCAAAGGCTTCTCTTACTACATTGAAGCCAGATTTTTTTGTATGTCATATTTTATTGTAGTTCATAATTGTTTTCATATATCTACTTCACATTAACTCTCTATAAGTTTCTAATATATAATTATGTTTTGGATATATAGATTTTAGTTTTTGTCAAATATGTTGATTTTTGGATTTTTTTTGTCCATAGTGTAAGAGATCTATGTTGAGTTCGAGAGTTATTACCTAGTTCTATTCAGGTTTTAGTTTCATTCTTCATTTTCACTAAGACACCCAAGGTAGGTTTCTTCGAACACTACTCATATATTTAGAAAATGAAGGATTAGTTTCAAATTTGGATTTTTAATTGAAATTTGTTGAGAAATTGTAGTGAATTGATTATTTGAAACCCTTTTTGGGTGAAAATATATATAATTTAAGAAAATAGTAATTTTATGGAAATGGAAATTGGTAAATTTATTTTAAACTGATTATTTTAAAATCACAGGTTGGTTTTGATAAATGTAATAATGTTTTCAATAAAATGATTTTTTTTATTGAAATGGATTGATGAATTGGTCTTCAATAAAAAAGTCTTGTGTAGAAATTATAGATTTTTTTTTGTGTTTGCATTGGTTTTTGGAATAATGATTTGTGTGTTGAATCGCAATTGGGACAGATAAGGCTAATGAGTCTCCCCTTCATTATTAAGAAGGATAAGTTTCATATATCTTCTTAGTATAATGGTTTACAATGTGACAACTTCTTGATAGGATAGATCACAACTCGTGTGTGTATAGAGGTATTGGTTCCATTCATGGTTGGATGTGTGATATATGAAATGATACTCATTTTTCAAAAATGTAACTTGTGAAATTGTTTTAATGTATTAATTGGTTTCTTTCTATAGAACATTTATTATTTGAGAAAATCTTTTATTTATGTCACTATTTTATAATCTGATATAAACTATTTATGAAATTGTCTTTCATTAACCATTTTATATATGTATTTTATGAGGTTTTATCCAAGTTATGTGAGTAGGTAAGTCATTTTTGGAAACCCAACTATGTTTCATTACTCACCCACACTATGTCTCTTTTCTGATTTCATAGATATCGCATATCAGGGCACAAAAACAGGTAATTTATAACATTTCTATAGTAGGGATTAATGATACTTCAGCTATTTTGGGGAGTATGATCAAGGAGATTTTGGGAGCATTGGAGTTTTGTTTTGGATTATTTTGGTTTTACGGAATATTTCTTCCATTGTTTAATTGAATTTTTTTCTTCTTTTGTTGTGGAACTCTGTTGAAGATAGAATAGTTATAAATTTTAAATCATTTATTTTTCTTCTATTTATATCAGGAATGATATATTGTATTAGTTTGATATTTTATGTTTTCCATTGTTTTATTATAAAAGTGAAAATATTCACTTAACTATAGAGGAATCTGTTGGAAATTATTTCATCATTTGGAATATTGGGGATGTTGGCTAAGGCCATGTAAAATACTTTCTCCCTCATAATACAATGATGATGGGAGGGATGTTATAATAGTGTATCTATGAATAAATTTGGACCATTTTTTCCCTATTCATGAATCACTTATAGTGGTGTACATGTCCAAAATATATATATGAGAAGTTGTAAAGAGAGAAGGAATACATGTTTCGATATTATTAGAATGAGATCCAAGGATTATGCCTCATTTTTGGAACACATTTCAACAATCCCATCAAACATAGTTGATGAAGAGAATTTCATATCATACTCAGATGGGTGGAAAATATGAACAAAAAATAAAATCATTGGAAGACATGATACATGCCTATGTAATAGATTTTGGAAGCTCTTGGGAGGATTGAATAACATTACAATATTTTTTATATTATGATAGTTATAAAGAATCTATACATCTGGATAACATTAAATAATTTTATTGGAATCCTTATCATTCTATACTTTTTTGTGGAAACATGTTGGAATTCATAGGCTAGACTTGTTACTGTGAAATAGATAATGGTGAAAATTAAGTTGATCAATAAAAGAATTTGTATATGTATCAAATTAGATGAATATTATATCCATATTATCATCCATACCTATTGTCATTCATGGTAAATGATCATCTTTTATTGTAAATCACTCCATGTATTGGGAAACATCATTTTTGTAAGGATGGAAACTTATCTACTCAATAAATATGCCAGTTTGAGATACATGAATGGGTTAGTGGGGTAGAATATTAGTTAGAATTGTAATGATTCTCGGTTCCTTGCATAATTTGTTTCATATATCTCAGTTGAAGTAGTATCAATCCTATCATGGTCATAGAATTTAATGGGATCACATTATCCTAGATTCAGATTCTATTTTGGTTCATATGATAATTCTAATAGTCAACATGATAGAGATTGTATTGTGTGGGAAAAAAATCAATTTAGTGTGGATTTTATGGAAACATGTTCAGATTCAAGATGAAAAGTGGGCGTGAGAGATAGAAATTTTTGAGAAATGGACTGAACACATTATGGAAAATTGTTATTTTTAAATTTCCATGAATGGAAATTCTAGTAGTGGTTATTATTTTTCATCCCATGGTATCTGGTAATTAACCCTATATATATATATTTTAATTTTATAATGCATTTGGGTTATGTGTTATGAGTTTTGTGTTTTTTTGGAATGTTATCTTGGATTTTTATATGGTATATAGTCTAAGAAAAGTTTTTAGAAACAATGAAACATATTATATGAAATCGTGCAACTAAAACAGTGGTATACAAGTAGGTACATGGTTAGGAACACAATTTGGCCAAACTATGTTCCCACACAACATAAACATTGTGGTGTTTGGGATAGGGGTTTTACAAGTTAGGTGAATTGGTTGTTTAATATTTCAAGCTAGCCATGGATGTGGTGTTTAGAGATAGTGGCTATCATAATATTAGCACATGATTTTCCTAACAATGAACCTCAACCATGTAGTTTTAAAAACTATAACTATAATTTTTGGATCTAATTTGAATCACCTCTAAAAATACTCATTTTTTCAATAATGTGACACTGACTCAAATTACTCCCACTACTATGGGTTTATATTACATTTTCTTTGACATGATAATGATCAGATGGTGAATCTTGGTGATTTTAAGGCTAGATTACTTAGTGAGTTATAATTAATGGTGGTTTTAAATTTTTTTCTTCATCTTATCTCTCTTGGATTAATGTATCTAATTCATTAATGGTAAATGAATTGGGTTTTATTTGATTCATGAGAAAATATGAATTCTCCAATGATAATTAATAATATATTTCATGTATTTTGGGAGATCAAAGACATATTTTGATGATTAATATTTGTTTCTATTTATTTTCACCTAAATATCAAGGTAGGGTGCTTCAATATCATCTCATATTATTAGAACATGTTGATTTTATTTTAAATTGACTAAATTTATTTATTTTAATTTTCAATATTATGTGAAATGTTTGTTGGAAACTCTGTTTAGTGATGGTGTGTGATATTGTCTAAATTGGTTGTTTGTGGAAATTATAATTGATTTCATAGTTTTAATGATGATATTAAAATATTTGTTATGTTTGATGTTTGTAAAACTTGTTGGAATTTTTTTCAATAAATGGATGTCTTTTTTATATGATTTTCCTCAATGGGGTTAAATTTTAATTACAATAAATTGTTAGAATGTGTTCATGTTCATTGACATTACCCCAGAGATGGGGCATGTTCTTTCAGGGAACTTGGCATGTGGTCACATTGTGAAGACATGATAGATCGATGAGAAATAACTAATGAGTAGGGACCTGACACCTGGGTACACATGTGAGGATGTGTGTAATGTAATGAGTTATGCCAAATGAATTAGTTAAATGGATAGAAGAACTTTTTTTGATGGATTCCTTGGAAATTCATTCGATCTAGAATTAAAAAAAACTTTTTTGGAGATGATATAGAATGCAAGATTTTTTTTTAAATTTTTTTAAATTAATAAGAAAACATGTAATATCAGAGTAGAATTTGTAGGGAATTCATTTTGGGATATCCTACTGATTTTTATGATTACCCCATTATTGGTAACTTGGTTGTCTTTCAAGATGTCATATGTTTAGACACAAGTAGAGGAAAGGCAACCCAGGTCTTTAGTGATGCATAAAGGAACCATTGATGTAACATCCCAGTTCTTAAAAAAATTGAAATTCACGAAATATTGTTTTTGGTAGATATTTTTAACTATCCTTTCAACAATTTTTTTTACTTTTATGTTTTGAGTTTTGAAAGACGGTCATCTGAAATTCTGTTTAGTAAGTTATTGGAGTCTATTGGAAGCAATATAATTTTTTGTAAAAAATAACAAACAGTTATAAATTGTAATCTGAACCTAATGAATAGTAAATTGTATTATTATTTTAATTTATCAAGGAATCATGATAATGAAATCATGGTTAAATTTTTAATGTGATATAAAAGGAGTTATAGTTTTAAAATTGTTGTTTTTTAATAAATTATGATTTTATTAAAAAATTAAATTAATAATATTTAAAAATTATTTTATAAAATTGGAGGTCATTTTTTGATTCGAAATGTTGAAAAATGTTAAGGGTCAATTTTTTTTGGATTTTTCTAAAATTCGAGAATTGTCAATGAATAGTGAAACATTGTAAAAAATCAAATATTTAAATTATCAGTTAAAAACACTATTTATGACATCATAAGTGACGTAATAGTACTTGGTTCGAGATCACATGTAATTATTTCTATTGGGTGTCACATTTATTATTTATATTCACAGTCTTGAGAAAAATCATTATAATAATTATTAAAATAAGTAAAAATACCTCCTCTCCTCCACTATAAATATAACCCTCATTCCCCTCGTCCCCCCACACCTCTCTAGCCTTAATCCTTACCTATGGTCTCTCCAATTTCCTTAAAATTATATTTCCAATGCCTTAAAGCATCTGGTCTCACCAAAAGGCCAAAACTAAAGCCCTTAAGAAGGCACTCAACGAAAATTTATCAAGAGGATATTTGAACGAGTTTGATGTAAGACAAACTCAAGGTAAGATAATTCTTAACCCAATTTCCATTCTTTAGGTTAACCTTCTACTTCATTATTTTGGTGGTATTAAAATTGTTTGCGAGATGAATTTTGTTTATATTTAGTTAAATATTTTTATTTATATTGTATATACTTATTTCATCCACTCCATTAAGTCTCACTTCAATTATATGATATTTATAAGGGTAATTCCTTTTAAAAAACACTTTTAAAACCTTGTTTTGCAAAATTTAAAAACAGTGTTTTTATGCAATTATTAATGTTTTATGATTATTTTTGGCTTTTGGACATTGTTTATGATGAATGGTGGGACCTATATCTCCCTCCAATGCATTGGGTATGTGTATGTTAGAGGTTTGTCGTAGGGTTACTCCCAGTGTAACTGTGATGGTTACACAAATTATAAGGTAGTCGTGACAGTTACAAATTATAAGGTAGCTGAGAGGGTTACAATATTTTGTATGTAATGCCCAAAAGTACATCTATTCTTCTATTTACGTTCCCCTATTTTTTGGTAATATTGTAGAAATATCAGGTTTGACAAAGTAAGTGTTTATGGGTGACACATATGTATTTTGAATATGATTTCATATGTTACAAGTATTCATAGAATAATATGTTCATTCTAATTTTTATATCCCTTACTGATATTTTTGTGATCCTCCCATGTTTTTAAATGATATTCACAGTTTATTAAGTTTTTTAAGACAAAGGTGGTGTCTAATTTAAATTTTTTAAGAACTAACAATGAAATCATGTTTTATTTGAAATGTTTTATATTTTGGAAGAAATAAGTACTGTTGTTATGGAATGCACTATATATTAATGTGTAATGTCATGAATTTTTTATGTACCTTTTCTCTAACTCTCTAAATTTGAAAAGAACTTCATTGTGAAATTAAATGATTTCTTGACTTAATTAAATATTATTTAATGTAATAAGGTTATATCTTTATAGGTGGTATCAAAGGAATGGTTTAGACAAAATTAGGGATTAGGAGTTTTTCATGAACATAAAGTTAGTATCTTTGTCTATTCCTTAAGTTAAATCATTGTTTTATAACATTTCAGATCATGGAATGTCATTTACAAAAGGAAGAAAGAGGACCTCAAATGAAATTCCTATCTCTTCCTAAAGAATTTCTTGTAATAATTATTGCAATGACATGTCTAGATGATTCTGAAAATTTTCTAACATACAACTCACTTGAAAGAAATTTTTTGAGATATCAAACACCTCTACTATACCTCTATACAATCATGGATCATGGATTTTATTTAATCAAAGCCTATTTTTTCAATATTCACATATTTTCATGTAAGGTAAATATTATCAATGAATTTCTAAAAAATTCACCTCATCATAATATTTTAAGGAATATTATGATTTTGAAAAAGTTTATGAAGAAGGAGACCAATGAGAAGCCTATTTATATTTGATTTTACAATATTGTCCTTCAGCACATACTTAAGGTATTTTAAAACGACCATAGATTGAATGTTCCCACTCAAACTCGGTCTGACTATTTTATAAAAATTCAGATTTATCAGATGTTTTGAAATTATATGTCATACATGATTATATACTGAATCTATTTTTCTATTGTCACGACTCGACCCGACCCGAGCTCGAGCCGCAACTACCCCAAGCCCGCCTCTATATGCCAGGGGATGGCGACCTACGCTGAAGGCATAACAACTCGGGGAGGCCTTTTCCTAAGTACCTATACACACACACGTAGCCCACTCAATGCAGAAGTGTAGTGTAAAAAGAAAAATCCATGTAAAGTAAAGGGAATCTACTATAAATAAACCACATATGTGCATCGACCTATAATCAGTACAAAGAAAGTGCTGTGGTAAACTGAAAAGAAAAGGAAAAAAACACGCACCCAACCAAAAAGTGCCACAACCCGGCAATAGGTGAAAAGAAGTAAAAATATAAAATGGTCCCCCACCTGCAACCCGACTCCGACCACTGCACGCGGTCCACGCTCCAGAACTCTTAAGCTCCACTAAAGTCACAACCAACCTGTCTGTCGTCTACAAGGGCACACCAAGTGTGGGAAAATCCCATGTAGGGGTGAGTATAAAAATACTCAGTAGGATACCCCGAAGGCTCGTGGTAGCGAATAAGGATGTACCGAAGGGTGAGGAGTAGAGCGAACATGGAAAATTAAAGGAGTACAATAGAGAGAGTGCATAAGAGTAACAGTAAAGAGCCCAGCTCAACCCAACAAGAGAAAGAAGATAGACCCGTCCAGACACAAGGATATGGAAACGGCGAGAAGATGAACCTCTCGTCGAGTCTTCGCTACCTATAGTAGGAGAGTAGAATCGTCCAACCATTATAATCTATACACGGAAAGAACGTGGCATACCCCGCGCGTCTTCGCCTCTCCTGGAAGAAGAGTAAACAAAACCTGAGACAATGTGTACCAGAAAAAAGGTATATACATATCTCTATGCTAAACAAGAAACCCATTCAATATCGTAAGGGGATATCAATCCCGTACCTCATCCCAAGGAATGAGTAGCCAACAGTCCCAGAAGTAAACACCATCGATACCCAGCATCTCACACGTCTGCCCCGAACTGCATGTCGAGGGGCTCAAATCACCGCACCTTGACACTATCTTCTTTGGGTGGCATGGACTCGCCCGCATGGTTTTAGGTCGTGTCATAAGGACGCGTCTCGGTGGGGAAAGCGCCCCTCGTAGTTGAGAGTTCTGAGGGAATATCAAACCACACCATGTCACTGCCCCACAGTCAAGAGGTCTATTCAAATTCAAAGCTGTCACATAACTAACACATACAAGCAAGGGTCTCGCTCCGGTAGTCACGGAGAAAAGCCACAGACTAGCCTAGTATAAAGGACTGAGTCTGAAATGTCAACGGGTAACCCACTGCCTAGCCCTGCTGGAGGGTAATTCATGATAAGATATTGGGTGACCCACTGCCCAGCCCTGCTGGAAGGTAAACCGTAATAAATCATAAGGAGACCCACTGCCCAGCACTGCTGGAGGGTAAACCTGGAATAAGTCATCAGGCGACCCACTGCCCAGCCCTTCTGGAGGGTAGACCTGTAAGGAGTCGATGGGTGATCCACTACCCAGCCCTGTTGGAGGGTACTCCCGGAATAAGTCGACAGGTGACCCACTGCCCAGCCCTGCAGGAGGGTAGACCTGAAACCAGATGAAGAGCGACCCATTGCCTAGCCCTACTGGAGGGTAGACCCTCAAGATTCATCGGGTGACCCACTTCCTAGTCTCTGCTAGATGGTAAATCCTAAGAAGTCCATGAGCAACCCACTTCCCGGCCCTACTGGAGGGTAAACTTGAGGAAGTCAATGAGTAACCCACTGCCCAGCCCCACTAGAGGGTAAACCCAGAACTGCTCTATCCATCTCTACTGGATGGTACAACACTGGAAAACTGAACCCGGAGTGGGTATCACGCAACCATCTGACTCAGGAACAAAACCAGGGGAAACCACTCAACCCTGGTGATCAACAATCGAGCACCAAGGGACCCTCTACGTCGTGAGAGGTCAGAACTACGTAAAGCAGAACACGGAACACACCTGGGTCCCACATGATGTGTGGCCCCATGTCAACCCCAACCAGGCGCACAAATGTTCTCAGGTGCAAACATCCACATGTACCTCCCAGTGTTCTTACATACTCCCAGAGTATGCCACGTCTCCAGCCAAAAATTCTAACGTACACACGGGACACATCGTCAATGCAAAGGCATAAACGTAACAACTCTAACTTGACACCTCAACGGCTGAGTCATGACCAACCACATCTCATTAACCACCAACATCACTCCCCCAGGAGTGCACGTGATCACACGCCAAGGGTCTGCTACAAACACGATAGAAGAACCGCCACTAGGGGACCTTTCATATTTCCACATTTAATAAGATCGTGTATGAGGCTCTGCTTTCCTGAACAGATTACACCATTGTAATCCCCACGGAAAAACACGTGGGATAGACTACATACTCCCCTGAAACGGTCAACTAGTGAAAAATTTACTATTCCTCGTAACCAACCCGTTTGGGGCCCACCCCAAGATCCCGAAACTGAACAAATGGATCACACCACTGTGATCCCCTCATAAAAACATGTGGTATTGGCTACTCAATCTCCCAAAATGGACATCCGGTGAAAACATTACTATTCACCGTAGCCAGGTCGGGTGGGACCCACACCACGTCCCCGAAAAAGGTCGGGTGAAGTGCGCCATCGCAATGCTCTCGGAAAAACATGTCAAAATCACTACACACTTGAGTGGAATGGATATCCGAAGGAAAAGATACATTCCGGCTTACCGCGCACGAGTAGTCTCACGCGGAACCCGCACCCTGGTTCTGAAGCGCTGCCAACAGATCACACCGTTGCGATCCTCTCAAAAATGTACACAAGGTTGACTATTCAGTTGCCCAAAACGGTCCTCCGATGATAGAGATGGAAAATCACAGTCAACGCCCAAACGACCCTCATGGGGCCTACACCATCGTGCTGAATTAGAGCGGGAAGATTGCACCATTGCAATCCCCTCGGAAAAACATCCAGAATCGACTGCTCACACGCCCCGAACGGATTCCCGATGAGAAAGCCGCTAAACGCTGCTTGCAGCTCAAAAGACTGGTCGTGGGGCCCACACCTCAACACCATATTTAACGCACGAAACCAGCATGGAATGCTTCGACTCGGCGTCGGGGTCCCAACACCGCTGACGGCGCTCAAAACGGATGTCAGACGCGTCTGTTCCATCCAAAACAATATCCCCCGGAAAAACATCAATTCGCTTAAAGACGCGTCGTGCCTCCGAGGCCCCTCGTTTTGGGAATTAAAAATTCCTGAAACTATCTCAAAATTCTTGGGATAACTCAAGGAACACGTCTCCGCTGACGGCGCACGAATCCGACACCTGAGATGCCTTTTATAGGCGATATAAATTTTATCGGACCGAAAGGGGGTGGGTCGGGCCGATTGGTCGGCCCACCCACTTCCTGAGATGGCCTAGAGTTCACCGTCCGGGCTGCCCTTCATTGCCCGGACTGGATCATCTGGTCTGGTTGTTTCCCCATGGGACCGGCAAAGCGCGGGTCCCTTTTCTGCTGGTCGCGGTCACGAAGACCCCAGGTCTTCGTCCCGCGACGACCGACCGAAGCTGGTCCTCCTCCTCCCCCATGCTCCGCGCCTCGCTGGCGCCTACAGCAAATGACCGCTGCGCCCCCATCTTCCACGGCCACTCTGCCTCAGTCGACCGCCTTCCGAATCCCACAACACCGCCACCTCCTGGAAGACACGCGTCGCCACTGAAGCCCCTGCCGCCACCGCTGGAGCTCTTCGGAAAAAAAGAACTCGCCAGAAACTTCAAAACCCCGCAAACTTCGACGAGCCGCTGTGGCCTCCTCCAAAATTGGATTTTGAATCCCAAATGAGCGTCAGAAAGAGAATAAAAACTACTAAAAATTCATGGGCTTTGCTAAAAAATTAAATAGAAAATAAATTCCTTAAATTTGTATCAATGTTGGTGTAGGAATTAAAAACGAACAAAAACGACACCTACCTCGATGGGCTTCGCCCGAAGCATCGTAAGAGTTCGTCGGAGCCACTACGCCTTGCTGGGGCTGTCGCGCCTTGACGGAGAGGTGGAGGAGAGGTTGATGGGTTTCTCCAGGGGATAACAAGGGGGGAAGGGGATGGAGAAGGGGTTAATTAAAAATAATAATTAATTAAAATTTTAATTAATTTAAACCCATAATTCAACCCGCATCCGAAACTCTCGATGGGGTCGAGGTTAAGCCTCCCCTAGACTAAAACCCACCCCCCGAGCACAACGGTAGTCTCATAATTTGATTCTGAGCTTCTGTTTGAATGTTATAAAGCTCAACGCCTGGGCTTCCAAATTACAAGAATGCCCCTGGCGGCACGTTTCACAGAAGGGTCGTGCCCGCGAAAGTTACCCACCTCCTAGGGTAAACGGAACACTCCAAACTCAACGGTACCCTCATGTTTCCAATCCGAGCCACCATTTAGGAGATATTTGATTTTCCATTAAATGAATAAATAAATTAATTAATTAATCCATTTAACGTTCCGGAAGCGAGCGAGGGGTCCAAACGTCCCGCGTCGACATGCTATATGTCGTTCCTAGGGTAAAAACCCCATTACAGACCCATCTGTCTACTCAAATCTTAGATCCAAAGCACTGTTTAGGATTTATCTCATTTATTTGGCATTCCCAGTGTGAACATACTGAAAATTTAATTCCCGCCGCTTCGGGGCTCGGAATCGCACGTCGTCTGAGGGCACTGCACTGGAATAATATAAATAATATTCCAAAGTCTTTCGCAGAAAAAATAGGGTTCTTACATCATTCCCTCCTTCATGATTTTTGTCCCTAAAAAACAAAACCCGGGAACAACTCAGGGTACTAAGCCCACACCTCTCTCTCCCGTACCCAGAAGAACTCATGCACAGTCCTACCTCACCGTACACAAACCAAAGGATTGATCTATTCATGCGAGGCCTGCCCTCACCAATGTCATGGATAAGAGAATGCACACTTCTTATTGAGTAAGCCATGTAGGAGAGATCGTGCACCCACTATAGACTTTTGGGGGTTAAGGCAAGGAAACAGGGAACCCCACCATCCCTTCGCACGGTCTCTAACGGTCCGAAGGATCTCGTGGGTAGCTCACCTCCTCGACTGAACCACTACGTCGCACGCCACAACTGGAATCGATGCCCGCACCTGGAACAAGGTTTGGTGATTCCCTCCTTCAGAATATCCATATGGTGAAACAACCAAGGATATCTGGTGACGCAAGGTCTCACAGTCGATGTCTCTCAAACAAGACTCTCTTACACGCTCAGAGAGCGATGGAGTCGACACCATCGACTGAAGAGAAAGGTTCCACCCCTTTTATTACACTAACACAGGGTTACACAGATGCCCTGCGTCACCCTGGTAACACCTCAAAAAGGAGCAGGGAGAAAATCATTTCACACACAGAGCCTAACCATTCTACTGCAAGAAGTAGAAGAGCTGTAGAGCGTACCTATTATCACCTCATGCTCTGGAGGATCATAGACATCCAAAGCTCGCGGTTGTCTGTGGTCTCAACTTTCAGCTCCCGGAGCCTAACGTGGACCGCCTAGTGGTGATGGGGATACCTAGCAAGGTCATCCCCCACTACCAGTTCCTCCCGCTCCTCTGCTCGCACCGCCTACCTGGGCGCTCCTCCGATCATGGTGCTGCCTCCGTCGTGGTGGTGCACCTGCTACTTTCCCGAAGCTCTCTGCATGCATGGTCAGGCAGTCCCGTGCCAGGTGACCTCGCCCAACGCAAGCATAACACTGACTCTCTCTGGGATGCACGGGTGCCCTCCGGCGCCGCTGTGGTCTATGTCTATGCCCCTGAGTCAGTTTATTGGAATTCCACTTGCGTCGAGGTTTTGTTTGCCGACACCCACTAGCTGTGACAAACGTCTCAGATCCAATGTGTATGCTTCCACCACCAAATCTAGAATGTGACAGGAACCTCTCTTTCATTAGTGCTGGCTCTAGCACCCCGACATATGTGGAAATTCCCAAGGGAAATATGATAGCATGAATCTATCAGCGGAGTCCCTGCTCGAACTTCCGTGCTCAGATGTTGTCGTCATGGACCAAGTCTGAGTAAAAGCGTGCACGGTCTGTGAAACTAGTCGCGTAATCGGCCACCATCATCCCTCCCTGCTAAAACTGCCGGAGCTCTTTAATCCGAACAGAGTGCAAGCAGGAGGGGAAAAACTCCTCATGGAAAAACAACTGAAATTCACCCCATGAAATCGATGACTCCTCAAGAAACTGAGTCACCAGACTCCACCAACGCCAAGCTACTCCATGAAAAAGGATGGCTACCAAAGCCACTCTCTGATCTGTTGGCATCTGCATAAGCCTGAAAAGGAGAACTACTGTCTTCAGCCAGACCTCTACTGCCTGAGAGTCTGACTCACCACCAAACCTCAGCAGTCTCTGCCGCTAGAACTCGTGGAGCACACTCAACCTGCGCTCAAGGTCACCCTCTTCTACTGAAGCTATCTGATGCTCAACAGGTGGGGGTACTGCTACCAGCCCACCTGAAGAAAGGGGCTCGCATGATGGGTCATGGACTGTGTCCTTGTAGCTAACATGGTCATTTTCACGAACCAAAGCTGTTATCATGGCTGGCTGTCTTCACGGAGACATCCTGAATATTATCAAGGAGTGTCGCGGTCAGATAACCATATATGTACACCAAAACAACAACAACAACAATGGGGAGATGACTCAAGGAGGACAGTCAAATACTCAATCCTATGTGATTCACAAACCAATTTTCTCTGCAACGAGGGTCTCAGCATGCCGAGTCGACAAGCGGGTTATCATGGTCATGGTGACTGGATACGTCGATCGTCGCACCATCGCTGGACTCCCTAGCCTGAGAGCCTCTCTCGAGACACGTTAACACTATTTCCTGAAATCCTAACCAATTCCTCTTTTAGGGACATCCGCACAACATCCCAAGGAATGAACCACCTTTGATACCACATTTTCACGACCTGACCCTACCCGGGCTCAAGTCGTAACTACCCCAAGCCCGCCTCCATAGGCCAGGGGCTGGTGACCAGTGCTGAAGGCACAACAACTTGGGGAGGCCTTTGACTAAGTACCTGTACACACACATGCTTCCCACTCAATGCAGAAGTACATAGTAAAAGGAAAATCCAAGTAAAGTAAAGGGAAACTTCTATAAATAAACCACATATGTGCATCGACCTCTAATCAGTACAAAGAAAGTGTTGAGGTAAACTTAAATGAAAAGGGGAAAAACATGCGGCCAAAAAAAATGTGCCACAACCCAGGAACAAGTGAACTAAAGTAAATATCTGGAAGGTTCCCCCACAAGGAACCTGACTCCTACCACCACACGCGGTCCATGCTTTTGAACTCCTAAGCTCCACTGAAGTCACTACCAACATGTCCGTCATTTGCAAGGGAACACCAAGCGCGGGCAATGCCCAAGCAGGGGTGAGTATAAAAATACTCAGTAGGATACCCCAAAGGCTCAAGGGAGGAACAAAGGAGGTATCGAAGGGTGAGCAGTAGAGAGAACAGGGAAAAGTAAAGGAGTACAACAGAGAGAGTGCAGAAGAGTAATAGTAAAGAGTCCAGCTCAACCCAACAAGAGAAAGAAGATAGACCTGTCCAGATAGAAGGAGATGGAAATGGTGAGAAGATGAACATCTCGTCGAGTCTTCACTACCTATATCAGGAGAGTAGACTCTTCGAACCAAGTGAATCTAGACATGGGTATCAATGGCATACCCCGCGCGTCTTCGCCTCTACTGGAAGGAGAGTAAACAAAACCCGATAAAATGGGTAATATAAACAAGGTATATACATATCTGTATGCTCAGCAAGAAACCAAATAAAAATAATAAGGGGGTCTCCATCCCATATCTCATCCCAAGGAATGAGTAGCCAACAGCCACATAATCATACACCATCGATACCCGGCATCCCACACGTGTGCCCCGAACTGCATGTTAGGGAGCTCAAATCACCTCACCTTGACACTATCCACTTTGGGTGGCACTGACTCACCTGCACAGTTTTAGGTCGCGTCCCAAGGACGCGTCTCGGTGGGGAAAGTGACCCTCATACTTGAGAGTTCTGGGGGATCGTCAAACCACACCATATCACTGCCCCGCAGTTGAGAGATCTGTTCAAAGTCAAAGCTGCCACATTAATAACCAGTACAAACAAGGGTCTCACTCCGGTAGTCATGGAGTAAAGCCATAGACTAGCTTAGTATAAAGGACTGAGTCTGAAATGTCAACGGGTAATCCACTGCCCAGCCCTACTGGAGGGTAATTCATAATAAGAAATCGGGTGACCCACTGCCTAGCTCTGCTGGAGGGTAAACCTGGAATAAGTTGTCAGGAAACCCACATCCTAGCCCGGCTGGAGGGTAGAACTGGAAGGAGTCGACGGGTGACCCACTGCCTAGCCCTGCTGGAGGGTAAACCCAGAACAAGTCGACAGGCGACCCACTGCCTAGCCCTGAAGGAGGGTAGACCTGAAACAAGACGACGGGAGACCCACTACCCAGCCCTGTTGGAGGGTAGACCCTTAAGAGTCATCGAGTGACCCACTGCCTAGTCTCTACTAGAGGGTAAACACTGAGAAGTCCATGAGCAACCCACTGCCTAGCGCTGCTGGACGGTAAACCCAGAAAAGTTGATGTGTAACCCACTGCCCAGCCCCGCTGGAGGGTAAACCTAGAACTGCTCTGGCCATCTCTACTAGATGGTACAACACTGGCCAACCAAACACGAAGTGGGTACCGCGCAACCATCTGACTCAATAGAAAAACCAGGGGAAACCACTCAACCCTGCTAATCAATAATCGAGAACCGATAGACCCTCTACATCGCGAGAGTTCAAAAGTACGTAAAGCAGAACATGAGACGCACCTAGGGCCCACACGACATGTGGCCCCAAGTCAAAGCCAACCAGGAAAAAAAACCTTCTTAGGTACAAACATCCACATGTACCTCCCAGTGTTCTCACATACTCCCAGAGTATTCCGCGTCTCCAGCCAAAAAGGCTAACGTGCACAAGGCACCCATCGTCAACACGAAGGTATAATCGTAAAAACTCCAACTTTCCACCTCAACAGCTGAGGCACGACCAACCACATATCTTTAACCACCAACATCACTCCCCAAGGAGTGCACGCGTTCACAAGCCAAGTGTCCGCTACAAACATGGTAAAAGATCCGACATAAGGGCACCTTTCATATTTCCACATTTAATAAGATCACGTATGAGGCTCCGCTCGCCTGAACAGATTACACCGTTGTAATCCCCACAAAAAAACATGCAGGGTAGACTACTTACTCGACCGAAATGGTCAACAGGTGAAAAAGGTACTATTCACCGTAACCAACCCATGTGGGGCCCACCCCAAGATCCTGAAATTGAACAAACGGATCACACCACTGCGATACCCTTGAAAAAACACATTGGATTGACTACTCGTTCACCCAAAATGAACACACGGTGAAAAAGGTACTATTCACCATAGCCAGGTCGGTTGGGACCCACACCACGTCCCTGAAAAAGGTTAGGAAAACTACGCCATCGCAATTCTCTCAGAAAAACATGTCAGAAGAAATACTCACATGAGTGGAACGGATATCCAGAGTAAAAGATACATTCCAGCTTACCGCGCACGAGCATTACAACGCAGAACCCGCACCCCAGTTCTGAAGCGCTGCCAATGGATCTCAAAGATGCAATCCTCTCGAAAAAGTACAGAAGTTGGACTTTTCACTTTTCCAAAATGGTCACCCGGTGATAGAGATGGAAAATCACGGTCAATGCCCAAATGGCCCTTGAGGGGCCCACACCATCATGCCAAATTAGAGCGGGCGGATTGCACCATTGCAATCCCCTCGGAAAAACATCCAGAATTGACTGCTTGCACGCCCTGAATGGACGCCCAATGAGAATGTAGCTAAACATTGCTCGCAGCTCAAAAGACGGGTCGTGGGGCCCAAGACACAACTCCAGCTTTAACGCTCAAAACCACCCTGGAATGCTTCACCTCAGAGGCAGGGTCCCAATGCCGCGGACGACGCTCAAAATGGACATCAGACGCATCTGTGTCGTCCAAAACAAGATCCCCCCTGAAAAACATCAATCCTCTTAATGAAAAATCGTGCCTCCAATGCCCCTCATTTTGGGAATTAAAAATTCTTGAAAAAATCTCAAAATGATCGGCTTAACTCAAGGAATGCGTCGCTGCTGACGGTGTGCGAATCTGACACTCGAGCTGCCTTTTAGAGGCGATATAAGTTTTATCGGACCGAAAGGGGTTGGCCAGGCCGGTTCGGCCGGCCCACTTCGCCCGGACCGGCTCAGCCGGTCCGGCTATTTCCCCATGGGACCTGCGAAGCACGGTTCCCTTGTCTTCTGGCCGGGGTCATGAAGACCCTGGGTCTTCGTCCCGTGACGACTGGCCAAAGCCGGTTCTCCTCCTCCCCCGTGCTCTGCGCCTCGATGGCACCTGCAGATGACGACCGCCGCACCCCCAGCGTCCTCGACTGCTCCGCCTCATCCAGCCGCTCACCGAAGCCTGCTACGCCGCCACTGCCTGGAAGAGCCGTGCCGCCACCGTAGCCCCTGCTGTCGCCACTGGAGGTCGCCAGAAAAAAAACCGTCGGGAACTTCAAAAACCCTCAAACTTTGACGACCCGCTGCGGCCTCCTCCACACTCAGATTTCGAATGAGGAACGAGCGTCGGAAAGAGCATATAAACTAGTACGCATTCATGGGATTTTATAGAAAAATAAACAGAAAATCGATGCCATAAATTGGGATCGAAGTTGGTGGAGGAATTAGAAACGAACAAAAACGACGCCTACATCGATGGGCTTCGCCCGAAGCTTCGCAAGGGTTCGCCAGAGCTGCCACTCCTCGGCGGAGCTATCGCACCTTGTCGGAGAGTTGGAGGAGTGGTTGAGGGGTTTCTCTAGGGGAGAACAAGGGGAGGAAGGGGATAGAGAAGGGTTTAGATAAAAAAATAATTAATTAAAATTTTAATTAATTTAAACCCTTAATTTAACCCGCATCTGAAACTCTCGACGGGGTATAGGTTAAGCCTCCCCTAGGGTAAAAAACTCCTCCCGAGCAGAATGATAGTCTCATAATTTGATTCTGAGCTTCGGTTTGAATGTTATGAAGCTCAACACCCGAGGCTGCCAAATTACAAAATCCCCCCCTGGCGGCATTTTTCACAGACGGGTCGTTCCCACGAAAGTTACACCTCTCATAAGGTAAAAGACACTCTCCGAACTCAACGGTGCCCTCGGTTTTCCAATCTGATCCACCTTTTAATAGATACTTGAGTTTATCCATTAGATGAATAGATTAATTAATTAATTAATTTACCCGTTTAATGTTCCGGAAGCGAGCGAGGGGTCCAAACGTCCCGCGCCGACATACTTTATGTCATTCATAGGGTAAACACCCCATTCCGGACCCATCCGTCCACTCGGATCTCTGATTCAAAGCACAGTTCAGGTGTTATCTCATTTATTTTTCATTCCCAGTGTGAACGTACTGAAAATATAATTCCATCCACTCCGGGGCTCGGAATCGCACGTCATCTGAGGGCGCTGCTCTGCAATAATATCAAGAATATTTCTTAGTATTTCGCAGAAATAACTGGGTTCTTACATCTATGAACACCCATATCCCCCAAGTTGTACAAGGTGTATTCATATAAAAGAAAAAAAATATTTTGAAGGATTTCTAAATCATTATTGCATTGCAAGGACCTTTTATTTAAATGAGAAATATGATAATGAAACTAGGAGGACACCATGATCAAGGTACCCTCACTTGTTCAACTAGAAAATATAATTATGAGGACACAATTTTCAAAATGTGGGGATAATGTAACATCCCATTTTTTTTATAAAAAATTAAAATCCATGAAACTTTTTTTTATATAGCTACTTATAACTAGAATTTGCACATAATTTTTCCTCTTCTATGTTTTCAATTTCAAAAAAAAAAATTCATCTACAATTGTGTTGAGGAAGTTATTTAGAGTCTAATGGAACCAACTAAATTTTTGGTGAATAGTAAAAAAACCTTATGAATAGTAATATGAAGCTAAGGAATAATATATTTAATTATTATTTTATTTCACTATGAATTTATGATAATGAAATCTTTGTAAAATTTTCAATATGATATAAAAGCAGTTATAGTTTTAAAATTATTATTTTCAAAAAAAAATTGAATTTTATTTAATAAATAAATTAATAATATTCATATTATTATTTTCAAAAAAAGAGTTCATTTTCTAATTATACACGTCAAAAAATGATTAGAGTGAATATTTGGAATTTTTCTGAAATTCATGAATTTTCAATGAATAGTGAAATACCGTAAAAAACAGTATATTCAAATTATCATATAAATACACTATTTATGACATCATAAGTGATGTAATAAATCTTTGGTCAAACTCACATGTAATTATAACTATTTTTGGTCACATTAATTTTAACTATTTATAGTCTTGAGCAAAAATATTATAATAATGTGTAAAATAATGAAAAATACATCATCTCCTCCACTATAAATACCACTATCATTCCCCTACCCCCCCCACCTATCAATCCTTGAACCTTACCTATTTTCTTCCCAATACACATATTAAGTCACTTCTTCATTTCCTAGATCTACTATTCTTAGAAGAAATCCAAAACCCTATTCCATAAGCAAGATCTCACATAAAAGAGATCAAGAGGTGGTTTAAACGAGTTTGATGTAACACCAACCTGAGGTAAGAGAATTCTTATCCTGATTTTAATTATTTGGGTTAACCATATTCTTCATAACTTATGTTTTATGAAAATTTTCTTCAAGATTAATGTTGTTTATATTATGTTGAATTAGTTGTATTTATTGTGTATATAAATATTTGATCCACTGCATTATATCTCAGATCCATTATATGATATTTATAAGTGGATTTCATTTTATAACACTCTTTTGAATCCCAATTTTACACATTTCAAATGCAATGTTTTTATGAAATTAGTCATGTTGTATGATTATATTTAGGTTTGTGGCAATTTTTTATGATGAAGGGTGGGACCTATATCTCCCTCCAATTCATTTGGAATGTGTCAGTTGGACATTGGTCATATTGTTACTCAAAGTGTAACGATGATGGTAAGACCAATTATAAGGTAGTCATGTGGGTTAAAAATAATAAGGTAGCTGAGAGGGTTGAAATATTATGTACGTAATGTGGAAAGATACCTCTATGGTTCTATTTATGTTCTTACGTTTTGTGGGAATCTAGTGGAAGTATCATGTTTCATAATGTAAGTAAATATGGGTGATAAGTATGTATTTTGAAAAGGATTACATATTTTACAAGTATTCATGGACTAATGTGTTCGTTTGTTATTTTTATATACCATTATGAGATTTTTTTCTAATACGATGTTTTTAAATGATATTCACGGGATATAAGGATATGCAAGATAAAAGAAGGAATCTAATTTTAATGTTTTAAGAACTATAAAAAAATCATGTTTTATTTGAAAAGTTTTATATTTTAAAGAAATGTGTACTATTTTTTATGGTATCTTCTCAACATTAATTTTTATTGTCATGAATTTATTATGTCCCTTTTATATAAAACTCCTAACATGAAAGGATCTTCAATGTAAAGACCCAGATTTTTCCATGTAATTTTATTAATTATATTGAATAATTACGTGACCTCAAAAATTTATGGAGCGTGATTCTGAGGCCTGATGTTCCTAGAATGAATTTATGATCATTTGTTTGGGTATGTTCGATAAACATGCGAGAAGTGTTTTGAGAAATTTGAAATGGTGCTCAGAATTGAAATATGGGGACACCGTCGAACTCACAGTGACGATATTCACCTAAATAGACCTTCACCTCGACCGCAGTAGGTCAAGGGTAGAAGTTAGTTTTTCAGATTGTTCGGGGTAGGGTTAGACAAATAAAAAAATAATACAATTACTTTTATTTTATTTTAAAACACTACAATTTGAATTTGGTGGTGGGGACCACCCTAACCCATCTTAATATGAATTTAACCATTGCAATTCTCCCTAGTTAATGTACCAACATCAATTTAATTTATCTATCAACTTCAATTCAATTAATGTGCCAAATATATTTTTTAATTAATATACACAATCTAATTAATTTTATACCACATGTTTCATGGGAGAAATATTTGGAAAGGGAAAGGATAGCTTGGGAGAACCTTTGGATAAATATCATCTGATGATGAAAGACTTCTGAACAAAGAATGAGGAATAGACTTTGAAAGCATCTTATTGGAGCGATGAATGCTGACGTTCCCTTCATTGACTTCATCTTATTCCTCACGAAATCTCTAACGAATTTAAATTTTGGGTATTTAATTTGAAATATGATTGAAATTATTTGATAATTATTCATATTCTAGAATCAAAATGATGACAGACAAACTAGCATGGACATCATCCCACACATATACCTTCCCCCCTTTTTCTTTTGTTCTTTTCCAATTATTCATGTTTTCATCAACGCCAAATATTTAACATCATTGAAAACACAATGTTTAATTGAAAATGTTGTATGAATGTGGAGAGCTTGACCTGAGGATTGAGAATATGTGACCTTTCTATTTTTTTGGACATAGAACATAGATGCTGTGAACCGCAGAAAATGAGGGCGGCTGATAAACCGGTCGGCCGTGTGGAGGTAGGGCAGCACACGTCCTTGCCGCCGGATGAGTAGGAGGTCGTGGCCCATCGGTCGCGTGTCAAAGAGGTGGTGCGCATCCACATGGCATAGTGTCAGTGCACATCCGCACCACCGGTGGAGCAAGAGGCTGCGACCGCTTGGCCATGGCATAGGCTGAAGGGCGGACGACACCTGGCCTGCAGAAGAGGACAACAATCTTTTCATGCTGTTGGGATGAGGAGGACTAGTCAGTGAACCGGCCGACTGTGGTGCACTGAGTAGGACCCGCTCTAGTGAGTCCAGCTTCCATGAACCGAATGACCCTTTTGTTGTTCAGGTGACTTGGGAGGCACGTCCCTCCCAACCGTTGGCTCTGGCGGACCCCACCACGGTGGTCCACCCGACCGCAGGCCACACCAGCGGGCCACAACCAAGGTAGGCCAAGCCAGGTAGGGCCATCCCCTTCGCGTGCCGGGCGGGACCACGGCCTAGTAGGATGGGACCACTGAGGTCTATGCTAACTAGTCCGGGTCGGTTCGACCTGGTTGGACCGGACCCAGGACCAGTCTGACCCAGTTTCGCCTATTAGTCCATATCTCTTGAACCAGACCTCTGTTTGACAAACCTTCTATTGACCGAGAATCCATGGATGGATGCGGTTCATTTGGTCTAATATTATTGAGTTTTTGATAAATTTTTACTACATACCAGTTGGATCGAACCCCGAATCCAACCGGGTCCTCATAGAGGAAACACAACTAACTAACAGACCAGGCGTTCGATTAACATGTTGTCTATTGCATTAGGTCCCTTATGACGTGACAGACCATTAGAATACATCCTTTTGGAACTTCATGGATGATCAAGTACAAATGATGTCTTGGGTAGTGGTTCTCCAAAACATTCTATTTGCGGGAATCTAGTGGTTGGCAGTGAGGGGGAGTTTTGAGACAAATGATACAGAGGATAGTATCAAGCGATCCTATGTGGGTCAGCACTAATCTTGTGTGTGTCAGATCCTATGTGGGCTAGCGCTCAGCGATCCTTTCTGGGTCAGTGAATACAGATCATGTGTGGTTCAAATCATGTGTGGGCCAGTGCTCAACAATCCTGTGTGGGTCGGCATGTACCAATCCTTTGTGGTTCAAATCTTGTGTGGGTCATTGCAGGGGTTAGTGCCTACTAAATTCGAGTGGGTCAGATCCTATGTCGGTCATTTCAGGTTTTAGTACCTATTGATCCTATGTGGGTCAAAATCTGTATGATCACCAGCAGTGCCTCTTGATAGAATAAGATGATCTAGCTTCGTGACTAATACTCTGTACTTCTATACATCACTTATACCTGGTTTGTGCTGAGTCTTCTACCTTCATGGTGATACCTGTGTGGTACTTCTACCTTCGTGGTGATACATGTGTGGTACTTAAACCTTCGTGTTGATACCAGTGTGTTACTTCTACCATCATGGTGATACCTGTGTGGTGCTTCTACCTTCATGTTGACACATGTGTGGTACTTCGACCTTCGTGGTAATACCTATTTGGTAATTCTACCTTCGTGGTGTTACCTGTGTGGAAATGCTGCCTTTATGGTGTTACCTTTGAATGTATTGATAATTTAGGTATATGTGTGAGAATATATCTAGGTAGTGTTGATGAATATTTCTTCATGTGTTGTGGTTTTTTCTTTTGTGGAACTCTAAGAGACCTACGAGGGTCTTGAGGTTCCTACTATGTATCGTTATAATCACTCCTTCATGGGCTACGCCCGCACTATGATATGACTTGTGTAGATGATAGATAGAACTGATCGAGGTGGTGTTTACTGGACTAAAGGCTGATTGGAGGTGGGAATTAGATGAGATGACGTGCATGGATGACCATTCTAGAGATGTATCTACCCTTTAGGTAGGGTCCTTGACAGGTGTTCACAAGAGCTGTTCTTTGTCAGTTTTACTTATACTTTCTAGTTGGGATTGTATTCTGGCCCCCATTACTTACTTTACACTCAATGTTTGCTATATATTTTACCTTGTGCTTGTTTCTTACTGTGTGATTGGTTTGTGTGAGTTTACAGGTTTAGAGGCAATGCCTTCTTGGATTTCAGGGATATTCCATTTCGGTGCTAGTTGCTAACCTCTTGCCTGTAGAAGGTCGGCATGGGGTATTCATGGCACGGGCCTCAGGGGTTGGGTCATGACATTCAATTTGAAAGTAATTTATTTCTTAACATAATTCAATATTATATAACGTAATATGACATGGTCCTTATAATGGATATTAATTGATGAGATATAGATTTATGATTTTTGGGTGGTTTTATTATAGGTGCTTGTAGTATTTAGGATTTATACATTTTTTGTTTTTTTACATTGTACTTTGATATGGTCCACTGTAGTAGGTTTTTATTGTTTTCAGATTCTATTTCATTAAATGGTATTACATTGTAATCATTATTGATATTGTTCTTTTATTTTTATGGTTATAATGGTGTGTCTATTAAATTTTCAAAAAGGAAATTTATATCTAAAATTTATTAATCCCTTGGCATTTATTTCTAGCTTTTGGTGTCTCAGGGTGTCACATAAGGCCCTCTAATGTCCCCGCCTCATACCAAGACAATGGCTGAGTGGAAGAATGTTATACATGGTATCAGTCATTCTTAGTAAAAATATTTATTAGGAGAAATGGTATTCGTTTTTTTGTTCCTAATGTTTAAAATCATTCTGGTATATTCCTTGAGTTGGATTGGTAGCATAGAGTAGGAATGTCAGGAATAAAAATTATGATCATAAAGAGGCTTAGCTAACCTATTTATATTGAACGTAGGGTTACTATATAATTTAGGCACATGAATTTTAACACTCCCATTAGAGTTGTAAACTAATAATCATGGGTTTAAGACAATGAGAATATAATTTAAGGAATTAATAGAAATGAAATCCCACTTGGATGGAATAACACATTTTTAGAAATGATTTATGATTTTGTGAAAAAAAGTTGCCTTTGGAAAAAAGTTTTATATGGATTTATTTTCAATGATTACGGTGGAATTTCATAAAATTTATTGAATGTGGGAAATAATTTTGATTTTGTGATACCAATGTTTTGATATGTGTGATGTGAAAAATATTATAATTCTAATCTTTCAATTTCTATAGAGTGAAGAGTAAGAGGTGTTTCCTTATCATAATTTATAATTTAAATGGTTAGACATAGAAGAAACTAACCAGAAGAGTATGATAAAAATGTGGTTTCACCAAGGTTTAGAGTATTGTCTTAGCATTTCAAGACATATATAGAGTGAAAAGAGGTATTAACCAATGTTAGTGGATTATTCTTTTTTGTTCCAATAAAAGAACACATCCATCATTCATGGAAATTCATATCCATAAAAAGGATAGGTGTGGATGAATATATTGAATCATTTCATAGATTTTATGACAACCCTGATTTTTACTACACACTTAAACCTGATTTTTGACATAAAATATTCACTTGATAAAACATATAAGATAGATAGTTCTAGTGTCTTTGGGGCTTAGGACCATTACATAACTGCTTAAAACATTAATCATAGAACACCTTTATTGAAAAATTCCTTTACATTACCATTACATTCCCTCATACTTACCATTGCATGGGATAACCTGAGTACATGCCTAAAAAAAGGGTGAGCTATAAAGCCTGGTAAGGGAATAACAATGGAATAACATGATTAATACAATAATTGTTAGAAAATAGTCATATCAAGAGATCACAAGAGAATAATAAACATAAAGTTGTGATAAATCCTGATAATCATAACATGGAAATGTTGCAACAACACTTGACATGCAATTAGCAAGAGCCAAGGGTCATTGCACATGGATCATGAGTAAACACTCATAGAAAATGAAGCACGAGTAAACCCTTAATGCACATGAATTATCATGAGTAAAAACCCATTGCACATGACGAATCATGGTAATATACTTTACCCAATGAATTGGAGCTCTATAAGGGTGCACCATTCTTAGACATTTCATTTCATGTATAAGTGTGCCACATGGATCATAAAACATTGAATCATTCCACGTAATATTTTATTCCATGAAAAAAGAATGTGGAATACATACATGAAAATTATTAAAACACAAATAAATGTGTATAAAGGTGAATACCTTTTATAGATAAATGGTCATGGTATTCACTATATAATGACTTTGGCTTGGAAAAGTGCAGTGCAATTTCGGCATCATAACAGCGTGACATAAGAACTCATAAAAATGGTTGATGAGAGAGAATGGGATGTCTCAACATATTTACATGACATAGACAGTAAGGGGGCCATATAGATACATGTCCCCACAAATTTAATGTAATTTAGATTCATGATACAAATTAATTGCTTGAATGAAAAGGAGGAGAGAGAAATTCTTTCGGAATTTCGGCATAGTAACGGGTGTACATGGGAGGAATTTAATGAGAGAGAAAGGGGACAACCATCATTCAAATATAAATAGGGAAGTATGGGGGAGGTTTGAAACCATAACCAAACATTTATAATTAATATTAAAAGGGCATCAAAATTTAATGAATATTGGAAAAAAATGATAAAGGAATAAAACCCCTTACTTGGATGTTTGATTCCAAAGGCTTGAGAGAGGATTCATGGAAGATTTGGGCACCTTTGGAGGAATATAGATAGAGGAGGGAATATTTTAGAAGAACTACAAAGGATTTTAATGATGATGAAGTGGGATCAGGGGTGGGTTTATATAGTAATGGTGAGGGAATTCGTTATCATTTAGGTTTGGGACACCTCAAATTAAACTAATCCAAACCACAAACCAGACCATGGCCTTTCCCCATAGTTTTTGGAAAATTGAATTGGAAAAAAATATTTTATAAGCCCAAATTCATAATTTCGTAAAAAATTGGGGTTGCATATGTGGAGGTTAGTCACACTCTCCAGGAAAACAATTTCAAAATACAAAATGATTAATAAGTCTTGAATCATTCTCTAAAGCTTTGTAAAATAAATAAAACAAATCCAAAAGAAAATTATTTTAATGGTAAAACAAATATTGGCCGAACTTAATGTTTATAGTATTTTATTGCATCACTATTGGGTCATTATTATGTCATAAAACACATTATATATTTAAACGGTATTTAATTTTTACCCAACAATTTGTCTGACTCAGAAAATTATGAAAAATTCACAGTTAGATAATTATTACATCCGAATTCTAGAAATAATATTCATTTTATCTTAATAATTTTATAAATATGATAATTTTCAATTTTAAAATAAAAACCGATATTTATCAAAAATTCATTGGTGTTGAAAAAAATAGTTTTCAAACCATAATAAAAATTACAATTTCATTAATAAAATTATACGATCATTTATATTTAATAGAAATAAATTTAATAATAATAATAATAATTTATTAATATATTATTTAATTCAAATATCCATTAATTCATCAAAATATATTTCATAGTTGAACATTAACTAAAAATAATATTTATGCTTTAAAAAATATTTATAAGGTAATAATAAAAAAATCAAAGTATATTTATTATTATATAAAAAATAATGCACATATTAATAGTGATAATGTCTTGTAACATAAACCCTTATAACACCTGCTTATGACCGAATGGTATGGTGTGAAATGGTGATCGACTCTTGGGGTGTCTCAGATAGCATTGCTCGGGTGGTAATCTCTATCAACTTCCACTTCTTTTGTATGCGGTTCCGCTCGAGCTTATCGTATTAATGCTCCGATTAGGCTTGGTCAAGGGTGATGCTCAATGACACCCCCCGATTTTTGAGCACTATCAAATGGGATTCTTATGGGACATGTCTACTAGATGTTGCCATCACTTCCTTTGTCCGACTAAATTGGATTTTTTAAAGCCCTATGTTTATACTAGTCATGTGATCACTGTTCAACAGCTATATTATCAATGATCACAATTCATAACAGAATATGTAAACCCAAAAACATAAAACCGTAAAAGATGACATTTTATATAAATATTTAACATAAAAACAACATTTAATAAAACCATGATGGATTTCCATTTCTAAATGTTTGGGTCGTTAGAATCTTCCCCCATTAAGAAATTTTTCCCTCAAAATTTTCTTTTACCATAATAAAAAAGATGTGGGTAACTCGGATTCATCATTTCCTATGATTCCCATGTTTCTTCTTCAAACATGTTATTTCGGCACAATACCTTGATGAGGGGCATTGTCTTATTTCATAGAACTTTTTCTCTACAATCTAAGAACTTCACTAGTTTCCCCTCATATGAAAGATCATCCTCTAACGGTACCACTTCTGAAGTGAGTACATGTGTAGGGTCTGGTATTTACTTCCTTATGAGGGAAACATGAAAGACATCAAACACAATGGCCATGGTAGTTGTAAGTGCTAGTCGATAGGCCATAACCCTTTCACGATCAAGAATCTTGATGGGGATGATTTACCATGAACATAACTTCCCTTTATTTTCAAAAATCATGACATTCTTCCAAAAAGATATGCATATAAATACTATGTATCCATCTATAAAATCATGTTCTCATTGAAATTTATCTGCATAACTCTTCTATCGACTCTGTGATGCCTTTATATACTGCAGAATTGTTTTCTCCTTCTCCACTATTTCTTGTACCATTTCTTGTCCAAGAAACTTACGCTCGCCGACCTCATCCCAACATGAAAGTGTTCTACACCTTTTCCCATAAAGTTATTCATATACTTCCATTTGGAAACTTGAGTGGAAACTGTTATTATAAGAGGAAACAACGAGATGAAGATGTAGATCCAATGCTCTATTAAAGACCATTGAGTATTCTCTCAACATGTCCTCAAGTGATTGGATAGTCCACTCGGATTGGCCATTAGATTGAGGATGATAGGTCATAATGAAGTTTTGTTCAGTATTCAGAGCATGTTGAAGACTCTTCCAAAAATTAGAGGTGAAAATTGGATCTCGATCAGACAAAATAGAAATTGGTACTCCAGGAAGCCTTACCACTTCCCTGAAATATATCTGTGAAAGTTGATCCAATGAGAAATCCTATCGAATACCAATGAAGTGTGTAGAGTTTGTAAGACGATCCACAATAACCCAGATTCCATTATTTCCTTTAGATGTCTTCGGAAGTCCTGTGACAAAGTCCATGGTGATGTTTTCTCATTTCCATTCTTGTATGGGAAATGGTTGCATCATACCCTTAGACGTCTGCCTCTCTTCCTTCACTTGCTGACACACCAGTAACTTTTATGTATATTCATTGATCACGTTCTTCATATTATCCAACCAATAATGCTCTTAGAGAACTCGATACTTCTCTTTCGTTCTTGGGTGAATAGAAAAATTTGAACTAGGTGCATCATACGAAAGTTCCTTCTTCAACTCTGAACTTGATGAAACACATAGTCTTTTCCCAAATATCACAATTCATTCTTCATTCACTTTAATCTTCAAGGATTTCCATTTTCCAATAGCTTCCACTTTTTCCTAAATTCCCACATCATCATTTTCATCATCCTTTATCCTTTCCGAAAGTGATGGTTGAGCAATCATTTGTGAATGTATTGATGATGTTCCCTTCTTTATGATTCCCATGTCTATCTTCAACAAATAAATGAAGATTGGATCCTTTTGAATTCTCATCAGTGATAGAATCATTGTGTCTTTTCTACATATGTAATCTTCCACCTTGTTCACTTTCCCAGGGTGGTAATAGATTGAGTAGTCATAGTCATTGTTCAACTCTAACCATCTTTGTTGGCACATGTTAAACTCTTTATTTTTTGAATATATACTTGAGGCATTTGATGTCCGTATATATTGCAATGTTCTCCCCAAATAGAGAATGCTGCCAAATTTTACAAGAGAAGATCACTACAGCCAACTCGGGGTCATGTGTTGGATAGTTCTTCTCATGAAAATTTAACTTCCACGAAGCATAGGAAATGACTTTGTCATTTTACATCAACACATATCCCAAGAACTTATTCGAAGAATCATTTAATACCACAAAACATTCTCCACTTGTGGGTAAACTGTGCATGGGCGTGGTGATAATCCACCTTTTCAACTCTTTGAAGCTTTATTCGCATTTATCAAACCAAGGAAACATCACTCCCTTTCGAGTTAGCAAGGTAAGAGGGTTGGTCAATCATGATAAATTTCTCACAAATCATCGATAATATCCATCTAACCCCAAGATACTATAGATATCTGTTACCGATGTCAGACTCATACAACCCTCAATTGTATCTATTTTGGAGGGATCCAATGATATCCCGTTTCTTGTGATGATATGGCCCCTGAATTAGACATACTTTAACCAGAACTGACACATTTCGTACATTTCATAGAGTTTCTCCTTCGGCAAGGGCTCTATTACAGTTCTTAGATACTCCTCATTATCCTCCTTGGTTTTGGATTATATCAAAATATAATCTATAAATACTATAACAAATTTGTCGTGATAATCTCTAAATACTCAATTAATCAAGTCTATGAATATTTCTATAGCATTAGTTAGTCAGAAAGGCATTACAATGAATTCATACTGCCTGTATCTTGTACAAAAAGCTTCCTTGGTGATATCATCCTTCTTCAACCTTACATGATGATATCTTGAACAAAAATCCACCTTGGAGAACTATTTTTCTCCATGCAGTTGATCAAACAATTCATCAATTCATGGGAGTGGATACATGTTCTTTATCATGATTTTGTTAAGCTCTTGATTATCGATGCAAAGGCGCATTGACCTATCCTTCTTCTTGACGAAGTGGACTTGTGCACCCCATGGTGAAGCACTTTGGCATATAAACCCTTTATCCAGATTCTCCTGTAGTTGGTTCTTCTACTCCTCATGCTTCACAACAACCATTCGATGTGGAGTATTGGATATTGGAAATTCCACAGGTATAAGATCTATTGAGAATTCAACATCTCTTCTAGGAGGAAGACCAGACAATTCCTTGAGAAACACTTCAGCGAATTCCCTCACAATAAGCATGTCTTATAGGATAGTTTCCACCTTAGAATCAATCATCTGAGCCAGATACACATGCTCATAGGGTAGTAATATCCACACTTGAGATGATTGAGATAAACAAGGTTCATCTTATTCCTTGCACTTTTAATGAATCAGGGGTCGATTCTCCACATGGAGAGTTATTTCCCTCTCATGAAAAATTATGTTGGCTCTATATAAGGAAAGCCAATCCATGCCATGAATTGCATCAAATACCACAAGAGAGAGTATGAAGAGGTTCACCCAGAAGATTAGTCCACAGATTATGATGGAGGAGGAGTTATATTCATGGGATGTAATGATTGCACCATTTTCTATATTTACCAACATCGTCACTTCTATGATTTTGGGTTGTTCTAGGATTGTTCTACTAAACTATTGAGATATAAAATAATGCGTAAATCTTGAATTAAAAAGTATGTTTTCTATTCTGGAATGAATAACTAGCGTACCTATCACCACTTAATTTTCGGTGTTCATTTCGGTAGTAGTGATGGAAAAAAGCTCTCCCTTGCTGCCTTGGAGGTTGTTGGTTGCCTCTGAAAACCATTATCTTAAGGAACTGATTTGCAAGATTCCCTGGTTCTGTGTAGTTGAAGAAATGAACCAAACGATGAGATTCTAATGGTACATTCCTCTCCTCTATCGCAGCTTCAGGTATTTCTTTCCGGAAGTTAATAGCTACGTTTCTTTCTCTTCCACACCTAAATCATTTCCGCATACCCTTCAGGAAATTTCCAGGGTGCTTATTTCTGCACCTTTGGAAAGTTGGGTGCTGGATCTTCCTAGATGTGTTGAATTTATAAATCGGACCGCCAACATTGAAGTCAAACTTATGCTTCTTATCCCCATGATACCACTGAGATTCTCCAATCTCTATTTCAAACTTGAGGGCACATCAGACAATTTCCTCAGAACTATCGAAGTCACATATCACTAGGGCTTTATGTAGGCTAGGTTTCAGCCCACCAAAGAAGAGTTCAGCCACGCATTTGGTGGTAATGACAAAGTCATGTGCATGTCATGAAATACTTGTGAAGTTTTCCTCATATTCTACAATAGATTTTTCATCTTTTTTCTTGAGTTCAAGGGAGTCCTTTTCCATATTATGTTGGAGGGTGCACAGAAAATATTTATCAAAAAACATCTTCTAGAAATCCATCCATTACAACACCTCCATCTCCTCCTCAGGCATCATATTTATGATCAACTTCCACATTGATCAGCTTCTCCCTCCATACAATAAGAATCTAAGATATCCTTCTCTTGTTCAGAACGTTGAATAATGGAGAAGATCTTTTCAATGGAGTTGATCCATTGTTCAGTGATTGAGGGATCAGATGGTCCATTAAATGTAGGAGGCCTTTGTCACATGAATCTCTTGATAGCGACTTGTTCATTCTTTGGGGGGAGGGTAACGTTCCTCTTAACCCATGTGTATATTAAAATATTGATTAACTAAGAGAGAATCATGAAAAAAATTTCGATTCCCATTGCCATTGGATTGAGCATATCATTAGTATCGTCATCACATTAATCTTCACATCGGTTGTTAGCCCGAGTACTCCTATTACCGTACATTGGCTAGAATAAAATGAATGTTAAGGGTAACACATAAAGGATAATACAAGGACATGACTGATGACTTATAAATAACTTTTATTTCTTTAACATATGAATCTATTGGATTCAGTCTATGTTATCCATGATCTAGTTTCTAACATATATTCTTAAGGAATATTTTAGTCCCAAAATAAGGGTTCATACTAAGCTTGTAAATTTACCAAAGCTATCCCCCGAGAGTGTCCTAACCAACAGTGCAGCAAGGCTCGTTTTCATGCACCAGTTCCCATTTGAGTCTAGCTCAATTCATTGTTTTTGGGTTTTACCCCTAGGATACAAATGTGTGAGAGCCGGATCTACCTACTCGTTTCTAGACATGGATGTATTCTCATTATAATCCACTTACTCAATACTCACAAAAACATAGGGATGAATTTATTATACATAGTATTGTCTCTAAGTCTTTACTAGGGTTTTTAATCTTAATCCCAAAATAGAAAAACCAATCCTCTGATACAACTATGATAACCCTACTTTTTATTACACACTTAACCCTAATTTATTACATAAAATCTTCACATGATAAAATATAAAAGATTGAGAGGTCTAGATTATTAGGTCTTAGGAACATTACATTACAACTTAAAACAAAAAAACACAACATATTTATTGAAAACTTCCTTTAAATGAAAACTACATTCCCTCATACTTAGCATTTCATGGGATAACCCGAGGACATGCACAAGAAAAAGGTGATCTATAAAGCCCGATATAGGAAAAATCATGGAATGAAATGTGGAATACTATCCATGTTAGACAATAGGAATATAAATAGAGAACAAGAGAAGTATAAACATAAAGTCATGATAAATCATGATAATCATAACATGGAAATGTGGAAACAACACTTAACATGGAATTATCATGAGCCAAGGGTCATTGCACATTGAGAAGGATTAAACCCTAATTTCACATGAAGCATGAGTAAAACCTCATTTCACTTGAATTAACATGATTAAAACTCATTTCACCTGACTTATCAGGATACTATACTTTACCAAATGCATTAGAGCGCTATAATGGAGCACCCTTCTTCATTGTTTCATTTCATGCATACATGTGCAACATGGATCATAAAACATTGAATCATTCAACATAATATTTAATTCCATGATAAAAAAATGTGGAATACATACTAGAAACTCTTTAAACAATAAGTACATGTCCATAAAGGTGAATACCTTTGTTAGAGGAATGGGCATGGTATACACTACATAATGAATTTTTCTTGGAAAAGTGTGGTGCAATTTCGGCTGCATAACAGCGTGACATAAGAACTCATAAAAATGGTTAATGTGAGAGAAAGGGGTGTATCATCATATTTAAATTACATGGTTAGTAAGGGGGTTATATAGATACTTTTCCCAACAAATTTAATGTAATTTATATTCATGATACAAATGAATTGATGGAATGTAAACGAGGAGAAAGAATTTTCTTTCAGAAATTCGGGACAGTAGCGAAGGTACATGGTTGGCATTTAATGAGAGAGAAATGGGTATACTATCATTAAAACATAAATAGTAATGTATGGGGGATGTGATAAACCATACCACAACATTTATAAATGAAATTAAAATGGAATAAAAATTTTAATTAATATTGGAAAAATGAGAAAGGATGAAAAACCGTTACTTGGATGTATGATACCAAAGGATTGAGAGAGGATTTAAAGAGGCTTTAAGGGAGAATCAGGCACCATGGAAGAATTATAGATAAATTAGGTCAGATATCAGACTAACTCCAAACGCCTTGAGTGAGGAGGAAGTGGGAGCTTTGGTGGAATTATATAGGAAAGGTTAGAGAATTCTTTAATATTTTGGTTTGGGACACCTCATTTTAAACTAATCCAAACCACAAACCATACCATGGTTTTTGCCCATGGTTTTTGGAAAAGGGAAGTGAAAAACAATATTTTATATGTCAAATTCCAAACTTCATAAAATAAGGGTGTTTCTTATGTAGAGGCGAGTCACACACTCAAGGAAAACAATTTAAAAAGACAAAATGTTTAATAAGACTTGAATGGTCCACTAAAGATTTGTAATATAAATTAAACTAACCCAAAATTTCATTATATTAATTTAAAAAAAACTATGGGCCGAACATAAGGATTATAGTATTTTATTATATCACTATTGGGTCATTACGACGTCATAAAACACATTATATATTTAAACGGTATTTAATTTTTACCCAAAAATTTGACTGTCTTAAAAAATTATGAAAAACTCACCATTGGATTATTCTGACGTCCTGATTCCATAAATAATATTAATTTTATCTAAATAATTTCTTAAATATATTAATTTTCTATTTTAAAATAAAAACTTACATTTATAAAAAATTCATGGTTTTTGAAATTAATGGTTTTCAAACATTAAAAAAATTACAATTACATTCATAAAATTATATAATGATTTATATTTAATAAAAATTAATTTAATAATAATAATATTATTTTATTAAAATATTATTTAATTCAAAAATCCATTAATTCCTCAAAATATATTTTTTAGTTGAAAATTAACAAAAAATACTATTTTTGATTTAAAATATATTTACAAGGAAATGATAATAAAATGAAAGTATATTCATTAACATATATAAAAAATAACACACATATTAATTGTGCTAATGTGTTTTTATATAACCCCTTATAACACCTGCATAAGACCAAAGGGTAATTTGTGTGATGGTGACTGACTCTTGGGGTGGCTCGGATAACATTGGTGGGGTGGTAATCTCTATCAACATCCACTTCTCTCATAAGTGGTTCCGCTCGAGCATAACGTATTCAAGATTTGCATGGGCTTGGTCAAGAGTGAATCCCAATGACGCCACCTCCTTTTTGATCCCCAAAAAATGGGCCTCGTGTTTGGCACATCTACTGGATGAGGCCATCGCTTCTTTGTCTAAGTAAATTGGATTTGTTAAAGCCCTATATTTATACAAATCATGTGATCACTGTTCAACAGATATATTAGAAATGGTAACAATTCGTAATAGTATATTAAAACAAAAAAACATAAAACCAAAGATGTTGAAATTTTATATAAACATTTTACATAAATATACCTTTAATTAGACCAAGAGGGATTTCCATTTCTAAACGTTTGGCTGCTTACATATTTCATTGGCACATTAACTCAGTTGGAACTCATGTTGGTAATGTACATGTTGGAAGATTTTGCATGCAAGTAGTGGGATTTAGTAGTTTAGGCTAAATTAAACAATTTAATTGCATGGGTTTATTTTGAAGATTTTCTCAAAAAACAATTATATCCTCACTGGTTTAGGATTTCAATAATAATGGAAATTTTAATCATGAAGAAAAATAACTTCACAGTAATTGAGTATGTGGCCAAATACATGAATTTAGTATATTTTTTACCAAAAGTCTATAATACTACATCATATAAGGAAAAAATTTATGAATTGGGGTTGAGTCCAAGGATTCTGTAATTGAATTTTTTTTCTTTTTATAAGGAAATATACATTTATGATAAATAGAGAAAGAGTTAAATAAATATAACTCTCTTGTACTGTTAGTAGAGGATTCATGTTGAATCCAATTTTTCTAGGGTAGTGGAATGACTCAAAATTAGACAATTGGATAGGTGAATCTTCTTCCAAAACCAAATAGAAATCCTAGATTATTTAAATGTGTCCCTTTTAATCACATAAGGCAGAATTTTACAACACTACGTAAAAAATTATACAATTGTAACATGATGGGGTATCTTTAAAGCTGTTCTTATAGATTCCTACGGTCGTGTTATAGGGAATCATCAAATGTTTCATAGAAATCGTATGATTCGACGATATGAGTACATAAGAATAGTTCTCATTAGATGAACATAGCTATGAATTAAGATTTTATGAGTACCATGAAACACCGCATATGGAAATATCAATATTTTATAAATAGAAATGTGTAGAGAGTGGGAAATGGAATGGAGCTAAGTAGGTGATTATGGATGATCAATTGAGAAAACTAATGTGTTGAGTTATGTTTATTTTAAACTCTATTTTAAATTATTATTATTTTGATAGGAGTGAATACCATTATGTTTTTCTCTATTTATCATTAGGGGATTCATGTTGAGATGATTCCCACTACTTAGGAACTTTAGACACATCATGGTAAAATATAATTCCAATCCCTTATTTAAAAATATTTTTCTATAACATTTTATATTTATGAATTTATATGGGATTTCACTATGATTGAGATTCATGACAATGACATAATGCTAGTATTGAATTTGTTGATTATTTCAAAATATCACATAGATTTTTATACCAGAAGGTTATGTTTTACAACTAATGATGGTGTCATACATCACTTTAGAGGGGTATGGAATATAGAAATAGTTGTAACATGATTTATGAAACCATAAAATGTAACTATCTCAAACCATTTGGAAGATTTGACATTGGAATCAATGGATGATATCAGAAATATTAGTTTTCCACAATCTTTTATTCAATTTCTACATTCTTCCAGATAATTTCATAGGATTTCCACCCATAAGAGATGTAGATTATAAGGATGACCTCTTATTAGGGATTAGTCCATTCCTATTTCTGTCTTTTTAGATCGAACCAATTATATTATAGGAATTTCAATTTCAGTTAGAATTGTTTGAAATAAAGGAGTTCATTCAGATAATTACACCTCTATAGGAAGCATTGGTCTTGTTTGTGAAAATGGATGATGGGAATAAATGGTTTTTTGTTGAATATATTTATCTTATATACGGTAAAATAAAATATTTGTGTCTTATTCCATGAATATATGATCTATTTTTTAGTTGTGGGTGACCAGTGGTTATATAAAACTAATATATGATCATAATATCACCAATTACGAGTCCAAAAGAAGGATATTCTAAAAAAAACTTTCAGGAGTAGATATTAACATTAAAATTATGTGATTATTCATTTCATTATTATGAATTTTTAAAAACCTGATTCTTCCTCTATGGTATGGATGATTCTCTTTCAGTTTTTACTTAAAAAATGTCGGAAAAGATGTGAAGTTATAGATTTATGCCGGTTACTAGATGTGACTAGGAACTAAACACCCTAAACTAATTGGTACACAAGGTGTATGTGGGGATACATGTCGCATAATCTGAGTAGACAACCATATAATGGTCTGGCTAAAAAATGTACGAAAATCGCTTGTAGTCTAAAGTACACACTGTGTTCTTTTTTATTGATTAAAATAGGTAGTAGTTTTTTATTTGTGTGATATAATCCAAGGCACTCCTATGTTGATGAACAAATTGCACTGATGGGTATTTTTCATCCCAAATATCTATCTGAAATTCAATTTCTTCTCTATTAGTTTCATTTTTCCTCGATTGGTAGGCTCTTAGTACCTTATGGGATGTTCTTCGTGATTTTTTCGGTCAAAAAAATTAATTATGGTAGAGAATTTATCATATTTTTTAGATAAACGTCATTCATTCTTGAATCGATGGTTAAGGTCGTATGTGGAGAGACATAATATAACTAGGTAGGTTGTATTGTGCCTTTCGAGAAATGCCACTATGTTTATATATTCCGAAGTGTTGCACAACCACTTTTAGGGTGTCTTTTGATTGAATAATGAACCCTATTATTACCAATGGATGATAAGTAAATTAATTAGATATATTGAAAGCACTTTTAGGTTTGTGAAGCTAGATTTTGGGCCACCCCATGTGTGCATTTCCCATGGATGTCTGTTTGGAAGATAATGCCTATGAGGTTGGACATGAATTTCCATTCTTCAATTATTAAATATTTATTTCTCATTATAGTAAATTCCAACATGAGATAATTTTTCTGATAAGACTTTTTATTGTATTAATTGAATAATAATCTTGTTATATGTTTTTCCAATATTTGTTATCCTTGTTTGTCAATTTAATAGTTTAATTTACATGATGTTTTTATTATGTAAACTAATACCACATGAGTTGATTATATTAAATCCATGTGATAGTTTAAATCACATGTGTTTCATTTGAGATGGAATGTATAGTTGAATTAAATGATGAAAATTAGTAATCAGTAATGGGAGATCCATAGTTTTGTTAAAACATTTATGGTCTGGATCATGTGACAAATTGAACCTTATATACATTGGGTGTACTATTGTCTCGGGTAAAAGACAATGGCAGAGCCCAAGAGGTTAAATATGTAAAGGCTGTGAGGAAGCCACATATAGAGTAGTTGGTCTCATTGTGTATTCATTAACACGTTGAGATAACCTATGATCCATTGAGGGATACCCAAGCTAGGCTTTTGGTAAATTATTAAATTATTATTATTTAAAAATTTGACAGTTACTTTTATACTATGAGTTATCAGGAATTGGATATACATCAAGAATATTATATAATCCAATGAGGTTGAATAATGAAATTGAATGACTAATGAAGAATCTTCCAAGACAAAGGAAGAGCTTGTATTCTCTCTTCACCTATACATTATTACATTGAATTCTAAGAAATATATTATGATTACTTTTGAGTACCTTTTATTTATTAATTTCACTATTGTACACAACTTATTATATATATATATATATTCACTGATAGATTGTAATTGAAGATGGGTGGTTGCCTACTGGGATTTAATATCACACCCTATTTGGGTCATTCTTTTGGGCCCAAATATATTATATGTTTGGAGGTGTTGATCAAGGCAAGTGCCCTGCTACATGTACTTGATGTGCTGCTTTGGAGTCAGAGAGTATGGGACTAAGACGAGGCTTACGATGAGTCGTAGTATTTTTTTTGATTACTTTGTGATTTTGATACATATATTTTTTATTATTGTAGTGTACTTGTTTGTATGATTTACTAAATAATGTTACACGCTCTATCCTCCTTTGTATATAATGGTGCTTGGTTATTTATATTATAAGACATTTGATGTTCATTTCAGTTTTATGTTGTTTAATACATCTACTATTGTATATAATTATTATTCAATGTTACACTCTACAAATGAGGGCATATTTTCCCCACTATCACACCCTAGGCCCTAACTGCTAGTCTCCAGCCTCTAGTATTTGGTGAAATGTGCATGAGACCATGTGGGCAACTGGGTACGGGGCGCTAGTTGAGTGACACTCAGATCTAATATGTTATAAAGTGGTATCATAGGATTTCATTAATATTTTTCTTTACTCTTTGGTTACTATATAGAAGAATTAGAATTTGGTAATTAGTTGTACCTTGGAGTTTCTAACATGTGTACAGGGAAGACCCAAATTACCTCCAATGAAATTTGTAATTTTTGGATTTTGATTTATTGAATTTCATCCAATTTAAAAGTTGGATGATAAACTTGTTGTGTTCTATTATTATTGATATAAATATTGTTTTATTTTGCTGCAACCTAATGAGATGAGGGTATACCCTCTCATGCATCATATAGGAGCTTGTTAGAAATCACATAACATGCATTCTATCCATGAAATTCAAATAAAATTACTGATTTCATGATTTTATGATAAATTTCATGCCATATATTCCTGATGTTATGATAGATATCGTTATAGATGTTTGTGTTTTTGTGATAGGTGTACTGGCACGTGTTATGGTTGAATTTGATGGATGTTCATATTTGTCCCAGAAGGGGTATGTTCCCTCTTGTATCATAATTTTTTGGATCACATTTCTCTCCATGGGATATAGATTTTGATTTTATGTTGGAAATGTGGATGCTAGGATTTTAATCATATAGTGTATGGTCTCCCATGGATCAAATTTTGGCACACCATTGATTTATTTTTCAAATAGAGGGGTTACATGGTTGTTTCTAAGGATTACTATATGATGACCAAGAAAACACAGCTTGTGGTCCAAGGAACACCCACCATGTGTTCTTATTTTCAGGAAGAAAAGAAAATATTATGTACACGCCATGTATTTGAAGTACACGCCGTGTGGTTTTTGAACATGTATTCCACCGTGTGATAGAGGGAATGAGTTGTAGAGTTTTGATATGAACAGTCCAAGTACCCTATATACACCCTGTGTAGTCATACATTTGTGGAAAAATGTGGATTTGGGCATCACAAAGTACTTGGCCAGGACGGATGACTTGACTACATGTCATGTGTCTGACTAAAATGCCATGTACCTAGGATAATTACATGACCATGGCAGGCAGAGTTACACAACTAAGTATAAGATTAAGTATATATTCCATGTATGATCCCTAAATTCCGTGTACCTGGGTTGTTTACACAACAATGCCGGCATGAATACACGACCATGTAAGGTCTTAAGAGTACACACATTTTATTATCCCAACATTCTATGTACTAATATATAGTTATGGAATATAGATGTGCGATCTAGTGTGGTTATTAACCATGATATGGTACTGTTTCAACTGGTAATATGAATCCTAACAAAGAGCATACATGTGGAGAATATAGTACTCAGAATGTATCTTCTAGTAGCCAAGTGAGGTTCTCCTAGTGCATAAGAATTAGGAATACTAGACCAAATTTTTAGATGAACCCAGTCAAGTTCTGATCATGCGGCATGATGGGCCATATTTTTCATTTCTGTATGAAGTTTCCTCTAGTATCCAGTGTGAGAAGTATATCATGATGTGCATGTTTAGGAGAAGGGTTATAAATGTCTTACCAGTCAGGGAACTGGAATACGTCAAGCCATTCGAGCCAAGTTCCTGGTAATGGCCAAGCATGGTAGACCCAGTTTTTTCAGCGAATATATGGTGGATTAGCACTGGTTATCCAGGTAGTGTCATGAGGTTGTAGTACATGTAATAATTGTGTATGCAACAAACCGAACAAGAGTAAGATCCAAGACCTTCTACAATCAGAGGTATTGTTCTAGTCACTTTGTCACATTTGTTATAGCTTATTCACTATTTTATACAGTTTCTTCACATTGTCTCATATATGTGTCGATCATTGAGATCCATGGGATCCATGTTTTTCTACATATGATGATTTTATAAAACTAGACACTCAGTTAGGGATTATAATGAAAAGTGTGTTATTGTGAAATTAGTGGCCCCTTGAATGTGGTGGCTGTAACTTTTTTGGGATATCTATGACATAAAAATGACAGTTTTTGATTTCATACTCGGAATGAAATGGTTATACTTCTTTCAAGACTTCATCGATTTTTATTTTCAGAGGGTGAGTTTAACATCACCAGAAGGCGGATCATTTCTAAAAATGGGATAGTGGTATGTCTAAGAACATTGATATGGACCAGAGCATCGTGCCTTAAGTGGGATGATAGGAAATATAAAAAATTAATATCTATATGACTATGGGACACATCATATGGAATTTCATCCAATGGATGATCATTTCAGGAATGTTTTCCCAGACCACTTTTCATTTTTACATCTGGTAAGAGAGGTGAAGTTATTTTTTTGAGCTAGTACTAATAGCGGAATCGGTATACATTTCTTTTTATATATGGCTGCAATGGAGTTGCAAGAGATCAAGAGGTATCCAGTGGATTTAGAGGTAGAGGGGTTTATCTGACCTAGTAATTCTCCATGGGTTTCAATGATCCTTTTTGTGAAAAGGTGGATGGTACCCTCCGGCTATGAATGTATTGTCATAATTTGATGTAGTTAATGATTAAGAATTGGTATCCTCGATCACATATAGATGAACTCTTCGATCAAATCTGAGGAGTTTTGGTATTCTCTAATATTTATATGAGATCTGGTTAACATCATTTTCATTTGAAATCATCTTACATAACTCTCATATCATTATAAAGTAGATATGGTATGAAAGAGTATGTGGTTATGTTGTTAGGTCTCATGACCTTTCCCGCAGTCATCATGGAACTGATGAACTAAGTGTTCCATCCCTATCTTGACTCTTTTTTTGTAGTCTCTATGGATGATATATTAGTTAGTTCTCATAATTGAAATGATGTTGAGTGTGAAGTATGTACGGTCAAATTATTGGAAGACAGTCTTTTAGGAGCAGAAAGGGAGATTAATGCCAGCATCGATACTGAGTTTTCCATATCCAAGTTGGAGTTATACATTGAAATGTGAAGAATATAATATCAGGCCAGGAGTAGTGACTATGTTGGGGGATCGAGTCATTGTGTACGTGTCTCGACACCTGAGTCCACATTTGAGGAACATCCAACGCATGATCTCAAGTTGGCCACAATTGTTCATGCATTATGTTGTTGGATACATAACATATTGGGAGATCATCTTGTGGTGTACAGAGTCCAAAAAAGTTTCAAGTACATCATTACTCAGTGTGATGTTAAATCAAAGTAGTGAAGGTGGGTGGAATACTTTCAGTATTTCGACAATGAGATTTCTTATATTCCTACGAAAGGTAATGCTGTGTCTATTGCACTGAGTAAGATTACTCAGATACAGGTAGTACAGATTTCTAGTAGAGAGTGTCATCTGATGGCAGTTTCATAGAGATGCTCTTGGAGGTCAATGACAGTGAGGGACTTAATTTTTTATATCAATATATGTTACCTCTACAATACTATAATGACTTAAGATGAGGTAGCTATCAGATTATAAAGGCCTAGTTCTATAAGAGAGTTTTTTAAGTGAGGGACCTCTTCATTGATGGATCATAAGTGAGGATGACATTTTGTAGTTACATGGTTGCATATGGGTGTCATCCGACATCCACAAGGAGATGATGAAAAAATTTGATGCTTCAGTCCAGGAAGTGCAGCAAGGTGTCACCACGATGTATCGATATTTACATCATCAGTACTGGTGACCTGGTATGAAGGGAGATGTTTTCAGTTTTTTCATGAGATGTTCTACCTATCTACTGAGGAAGGTGGAACACCAAATGCATGCATGACTTTTGAAATATCTAAACATTCTAGAGTGGAAATGGAATGAAATAAAGATGTATTTTGTGATGGGTTTACCCAGGTCACCCTGAGGAAATGATTTAGTATGGGTTTCAGTTTACAGGCTTCTGACAGTTTCAAATTTCTTGGTGATCAAGGATACATTTAGTGTTGATGTGCTTGGGTGGAAACACATGCGTTAGATTGTACAAATTCATGGGGTACCACATTCCATAGTTGTAGAGATTTAAACCCATTTTACTTCTTGATTCTTGAAAGGGAAATAAAGGGATTTGGATACCTAGGTTTTTCAGGTAACAACTTACCTTTCACTAATAGATTTCCAGACAGAGAACACGATTCTAGTGCTGGATGAGAAGCTTTACGCATGCATTCTAGATTTCAAGGGTTCGTGGGAGACACACATACCCCTTAATTTGTTCACATACAACAATAAAGTCTATGATACTATTTATATGGATTCATTTGAAGATTTTTATTGTAGTCTATTCCAATCACCCTTGTGTTGGTAAGAGGAAAGAGAGGTTGTGATTGTAGGACCTCAACTTGTATGGGAATCCACTGAGTATGACTAGTTGTTTTGGAAACTAATGGTTTCTACATTGTATCAGCATAAATCATACCCAGATCTCTATAGGCATATATTGGAGATTGAGGGTGGGGATCTAGTTTTACTACAAGTCAAGCTAAGGTTGGGACACAAGAGGATTAGAAGACAATGTAAGAATTTTCCTAGATAGGTCGGTCTGTTTGAGATTCGTGAGAGGGTCGGGCCGGTTTACTATCGATTGTAGTTACTTCAAAGGTACAAATCTTTACATGACATCTTCCACATTTCCTAGATGGGACATTTCATTTTAGACCTATATCATACATTGCAACCTAAATATGTATATTTTCTAGAATATTCATCATTTAAGGAGCATCACATCTGTATTGTGGATCGTAGCACAAAGGTTCTCCGTTGTCGATCAATTAACCTAGTGTGGGTACTGTGGTAGCAAGACCAATTGTAGGATGAGATTGGGTAGAGTGATTTTGATGTACGATCACAATGTATGTATTTATTCTATGATGATCCTTCACCTCCCATAGAAGGGAAATTCAAGGATGAATTATTTTATGGGGGAAATTTTTTAGAATATGGTTCTTCCTTTTAGGTATGGATATTTTCTTTTTAATTTTTACTTATGAAAATTTCATAAAAGATATAAAGGGATGGAATCAGTCCTATTACATGATGTGATTAGGAACTACATGTTGTGTACATATAGGTACACATTTTGTATGATCATTTAAAATCCATGTAATCCCAATACACATTCATGTAATGGTCTGGATAGAAACTATAGAGACATACAGTGTAGTCTCCAGTAAAAATTGTGTACTATTTTATTGATTAAAATGAGGGTTAGAATCATTTTTGTGTAAAATAGTTATAAGATATCATTGGTTTATGAACAAGCAGTATCGAATGGGTTTTTTTTTCTTCCCTAATGTCCAACTGAAATCAAATTCTTTCTCTTTTAATTGTGCTTGAGCTCGATCAGTAAGATCTTGATACCAATGAAGTAGTTCTTTGTGATTTTGGATCTCAAAGATGTTATTTAAGTTAGAAAGTTTATAATCATGTTGTATATCTTGATTTTTGTAGACATAATTGGAGGTTAAGGATAGATGAGGAGAGCCATACTATGACTAGGATGGTGGTAATGTGCCTTTCAAAAAATTTCAAGATGTTAACATATGTGGTAGTGTCTTCTGTCCACTTATTGAGTGTCATTAAATTAAATAATGAACCATTATATTTCTTATAGATGATTAAGAAATTAATTTAATAAATTGAAAGCATGTTTAGGGTTGTAAACATTGATTTAGGTCCACCCCATTAGTGTGTTTCCCTTGGATGGTCGTTTGGCTATGAATTTCTATGAGGATTTTGTTGAATTTCCATTCCTGAATTGTTATAATTGTATTGCTCATTATTTTAGTTCACCATGTGAGATATTTGTGGTGATAGGACTTGTAATTATTTAAATTTAATAATAGGATTGTTATATGTTTTTACCATGTGAGTTATAATTGTTCGACCATGTAATTTTTTAATTTACATGTGTTTGTTATCATGTAAACCGAGGCCATGTGAGTTGATTTTGTTATGGACATGTGATTGTTTAATTCATATATGTTTTTTTATTTGGAATGTGTGATTTAATTAAATGATAAAAATAGGTAATTATCAATGGTTGAGCCACAATCTCAGAAAAAAAGGCATGTTCTGACTCATGTGACTAATTCCACCTTATTTACCTTGGGTGAACCATTGTATCTTTTAAAAGGAAATGGAAGGAATTAAGAGGTTAAATATGTAAAGGTCGTGTGGGAGCCATAGATATGGTTCCCATGCCCATTGAGACGTTTTTACAATGTAGAGTGAATGACAAATCCATTGAAAGATACCTAGGCCAGGCGCAATTGGTAAATAATTAAATTATTATTATGTCATGAGTTAAAGGTATCTTTGATAAGGGGGTGGGGAGGTGGGGGTCGTTGGGCCAAGGATCGAAAAAGAGGATTTTATATTATCCAATGGAGTTGAATAATGAAATTTAATTGATAATGAAACTTTTAGAAATACAAATAACTATCTTGGATTTGTTCGACAACTATACTTGATTACATTTTCATATGGGACATCGGGTGTGATTATTTTTTAGTACCAATTGTTTACTGGTTTCACTGTTGTACACCACCTCTTTTATATTTTCACTATTAGATTAGAATAGAACATGGGTGGTTTCATATTGGGATATATTTTCACATGTTATTTAGGTCATGCTTTTGGGCCCCAAACAGATTATATGTTTGCAAGTGTTCGTCCTGGAAAGTGAAGTTATATTGGCACTTGATGTGTTGTTTAACTGTCGGAGAGCATGGTACAGAGCTAATAATTTTGGTAATTCTTATAAAATTATGGTTTCTTTTGTGATTTTGAGACATATATTTTGTATTATAGTAGTTTACATGATTTTATAATTTCCATGAACTTCTGACATGCTGCATTATCATATGTATAGAATAATGCTTGGTTATTTATCATATCAGTCTTCTACAATTTATTTCATTTGTATGGGGTTTAATAATTCCATGTTGAATATTATTATTCAATTGTGTTAATATCTTCCAATTAGGGAATAATATCCTTACTATCACACCCTGGGCCATCACTACTAGTGGGTATCCTTTAGTGTTTGGGGAAATGCACATGAGGCCCTTTAGAAAACTGGGTAAGGGGAACTAGTTGAGTGGAACTCATATCCAGGATGTTATAGATTGGACCATGTGTCTATATGTAATTTGAAAAATCATGTATTTAAAAGGTATATAGATTCATTTATGGTGGTGTTTTTGGATGATATATTTTTGTATTCACAGAAATGGGATGATATTAAAAAACCAACGATGATATGTTTGGGTATCTCATGGGATCATTGTTTGAATGATAAATTATCAAATTATGATTCTTGGTTAAAGTAGTTATGTTTTCCTAGCCATGAAAACTATGAAAAAGGATTTTTTATGGATACATAAAATATATAGTTTGTAATATCTAATAAATTTCATATGAATGTCTTTGAGATACAGAGTTTTCATGAGATAAAGTTTTATTAACAACACTTTGTTCATTATTTTCCAAAAATATATTCATCTATTATATCTCTGACAAGAAAAGTTGTTCAATTTAAATGTAATTTTGAATTTATGGAGACTTTTCGTGAGGATAAAATTCTTCTTACATCAACACTAGTATTAATATTACCCATATTAAGAAATATTGACTTCGTGTATTGTAATGCTCTTGTATTGGTGTTGGGATACATTGTTACACAGAGAGATCATGCTTTTTATCATGGATCATGGAAGAAATTGTTTAATAAGAAGGACTATAGATAAAAAATTTAAATTAGCTAAAATAGTTCATTAATTGAAGACATGACGTCATTACATTTTTGGTATGATATTTATGACATTGATGGATCATAATTGTTTGAAACACATTTTCTCATAAAGAGATTTTAATTTAAGACAATGAATATGGATAAGGGTTTTCCAAATATCTGACATTGAAATGATGTATACATCGGGTTAATGAAATTAAGTGGTGATTTAATAATGTAATAATTAATATACTCAAATGAAAAAAATATGATTTAGATCAATGCCGGTCGATGTTGATGATTGCTGATATGTACTTGGAATATAAATATAGAGGTAATATTATGAATTTATTGATGTTATATTTTTCCTCTTATTTGGTACATCATTTTGAAGAGTTGGTGACATTGTATACTAAATGTGTTTCTACGAGTTCAAAACTCAATGGTGGGGAGACCAATGAGAGGTGGATGTTCAATGGGTGTACAGTTTTGAGGTTTTGAGAATGGATGGTCGTACCAAGGTATTTTCATGTACAACTTCTTCATTCAAAACACCATTCATGATGGGTTTTTCATCTATAATGAAAAATATAAAAAGCCCATTGAAATCACAATTTTGGTGGATTGGCATGAAAATAAGAGTGCTTTTGTTTTTCAGATTCCACACTTGTTATCAGGATAACATAAAGCACAAGTGGCTAGTGGATCTATTGTGGAAATTACCTATTCCTCTTTGTGAATGAGAGAATATAGCCATGAATAGTTCTAATAGTATCTCAAAGATGTTTTAGAAACACAATTCCATATGGGTAATAGTGGATCAACTAATAATGTCACTCCATTTTGTCACTATTCATGAATAACATATAATGGATGACTTTTCTTAAATCAATATCGGAGGAGTGGTAAAGATTAATAATATAAAATTTTCAATAGAATTAGTCATAATTTATTTTCGAAATTATCATAAAGATATTTGGTGTTTACATATTTTTTCAGGAAATCAATACAACAAGCCCTTGTGACTCAGCTCATGATGATCATGATGTATCATCCTAAGATGGATAGACAATTTTAAAGGTTTATACAAATGATGGAAGGCATGGTTTGGTCTTGTGTAATAGATATTTATGTCTCATGAGATTATTCCATACTATAAGTGGGTTTATCATATAAAAATAGATATAATACATCAATAAAAATTTATTCTTATTGTTCTCCACATTATTTAGTGGAAATTGGTTATGCTTCACTAGTTGTACAATATTTTGTGAACGATGCAATAATAAAAACATAGAAGATCTGGAAGATAACATAGGTAGCATAGAGTCATCACAAATCTTATGAGGATCATCTTTGATGGTCATTTTCATTAGAGGTGAGAGATTATTTATTCATGAGAATATCTATATCACATGGGAATCATAATTTTTGGAAGTATAGATTGTTATAACGTCGATACATTGGACACATTGAGATACATTAATGAGTTGGGGATGTCTAATATCGGTTGGAATTTCGACAATGGATGTGTTTAGTGCATAATGTGTTTCATTTATCTTAGTTGAAGAATTATAAGCATGATCATGAAAATGTTATTTTGTAAGATCACATTGAACTAGAGCGAAATGAAGTATTTATTCATCTGATAGTGTGGAATATATATTAGAATGATAAATTCATTCATGGGAAATTCATCAGTATAGGTTAGGGTTTATGGAAATAAGGTCAAAATTAATAAGAGGTAGGGGGGAGTGAGAAGAAAATGGCCAAGAAATGACCCAAACACTTTAGGGATAATAGTGGGTTTCTACTATATGGCAATAGAAAGGACAATGGTGGGAAGAGTTCATCCCTACTAGTTTTATAGAATTGATACTTTTTTTATTTTATGTAAAAAATTTATATAGTGTTATGAATTGGGATATTCCAAGGAGTTTTGGAATGCTTTTTTGGATTTTATGGATGTTCACAGTTTGATCATGGTTAGTAAAAATGGTGAAGAACTACTGAGAAAACTGTGAAACTGAAAAAATGGTCTATGGGTGGGATATCAATTAGGCACACGGTTTTTTCATCCTATACAGACACACAAGAGAAACCATTTGATGTTGCAGAGATGATTTCCCTATAGTTGGATCCTATATTGTCTAACTATGTCATCCAACCATGCAAGTAGTGTTTAGTTGTAGTGGATACCACACATTTAGTGCATAGTTGGATGAACTGTGATCCCTAACTGTGCATCATTAAAAATTCGATCTATATTTTGATGATACAATCCAAATCACATATTAAATCATATATTTACCTTAATCATTCCCTATCGAGAATTCACATTCCTCCCATGATTTTGGATACATTTCCCTCCGATCTGAGATGGATTCATTGTTGATTCATGGTGTGTTTGAGGCTTATTCCTTTGATAATTACACATTATATATGTTTATACCTAGTCCACTTCTTCTTATTCCCTCTATTATATGGGGGATCTAATCAATTGAGGGTAGATTCATGATTTTTCATTTCAATAATGATGATATATGATTGTTTTGAATATATCGAACATGATGTAGGGTAGGTTATTGATGAAATAATTTGTGTAATTTTTATAATTTGTTCTATTATTTATTTTTGGCTAAGTTGGGAGGTATGCAGATTCACTCTCCAATCCTCTTATAATAACTATAAGTATATATTTCAAATAGACAAGATTTTTTAATTGGAATTGTGAAATATTAGTAATTTTTTTTCTTGGGATCCCTCTTTAATGAATTTTATTGAAATTTAAAAAAACAATTTGAGAAATGTACAATTGGTTTCACAATATTAAATTCTTGTTTCAATAAATTTGGTAGGTTTTTATAAATAGAATTTTAATTTGATTTTTTTTTCAAGAAGATGATATATTTATGGAAATTGGTTGGATCAATGGGTTTGTAGGATTATTGTCATAAATATTTGGTTTGTTATTTTTTCCTTTAATGTTATCCTATTTAAGGGGCATGTTCCATTGACGTAATTGGTATATATTTACCTTTTTAAGAAATAATAGATTAAAGAAAGACCTCTATGGAGTATGGAACTATCACCAGGGATGGCACATGTGGATGTGTGGAGTGGAAAGTGTTACTCCAAGTGGATTAATAAAATGGTTTTAAAAACTTTGTTAGATTCAGTCTTGGGAATCTATTTTCATTGGAAATAGTATTTTCAAAAAAAAACTATTATGGATTTAATATAAATTACATTATGTATCACTATATTATTTTATATAAATGTTTTATCATGTTCTATCCCAGTTGAGTGAGTAGAGAATTCATTTGGTGATATGGTATTTTATACTCACCCCTTGATTGGTAACATTTGTGTGTTTACAAATGTTGTATATAATGACACATTTAAGGTAATTGTATACTAGTTCATTGGTGACACAACATGATACCTTGGGAATTGATTTTTGAGTATTATCATAGATAATATTGGGGGATTATCTTGGTTTTCATAGTTTTCAATGGGTTTTGTTAGAATTTGGATTCCTCTTTCTAATGTTATCTGTTCCTTTTTTGTAGATTATTATTATATTCAATTGGTGTTACATTTATATATACGAACTTTTACTCACAAACAATATAATTATTGGTAGTTTATGGTTATCTTTTCTTGGATGACATATTTTTAAAGGGAAAAAATATCCCCCATCTTTTTGTGAGGACCTTGGAATTTATTTCCAGCCTTTGGTGTCTTGGGGATGCCACCTAAGACATTGAAAAATATCAACCTCTTCCCTAGATAGTAGATGAGGGGCATGGTGTTATAGGTTTCAAAAATATATTTTCATTAGAATCAAAAAACATCCATATAATGAATAAGGATGGTATAATGGGATCATTTCCTCAGTAAATAGGAATAAACATCAACCATTTGTTCCATTTCAGATTAAAAACACACTAAAATGATCATTAAATCATATTTAAGGAAAATAAATATTTAATTTAGAACATTATTTTTGAAAAAAAAATTTCTCAAAATTATATGGAAATTTATTCATTTAATATATCTTTGGAAGCTTTTAGTGGAATCTTAAAATAATTTAATATTCATGATGAAAATAAATAACGTTTAATCAATAAATGTGAAAAATAATGATTCATTTTAAAATTTCTATAAAATGTATAAAGTAACATTTTCATAATATGATATGAATAATTCTGTAATTTTTTTTTTGAAATTAAACCATGTGTAAAAATTATTAAAATAATTTTGAAAAAATATTAGTAATATGATATGAATATTTCTATTATTTAATGAATCATATAATATTGTTAAAATAATTTTTGAAATCATTTTTAGAAAAAAAGACATGTGAAAAGGATTTTTGATTGGAGAGATCCATAAAATCATTTTTCTTTGATTTTGTTTAGTCTGTCGGGTGCATAAAATGATTAAAATTAAAAGAAAAAAACTATTTTCAAGAAATAACTTGCTGATAAGGAAATTAATGAAGTTAACAAGATATGGAAAATAAAATTTCATCAATATAAACTAATTAGATGCAATCCCAATAAATTATGTGATTATAACGATGAACCTGTACCACTATGGTATATTTTTAATCATAATCACTACATGAGAATAAATTATAATTTAAATTTAAATATTAAGGAAAAATCATGATATAACATTTCAATGTTCAGTTCATAAACTATAGAATAAAATATAGTTTCCTAATAAAATATATGTCATGAAGAAGTCAATTTGAGAAGAAAAACCATAGCACATTGGTAATTTGAAAATAATAAAAATATTAAAAGAATAAAATAAAAAAATATATATTTATATCCCATAATATAAAATAATATTAATCATAAAATAAATTTCAATTTTTTATATATATCAAATAATAGATACATATTGTGAATATGACATGTGTCCAATGAAAGTTAATGTTAGATGAAAATCTATTTTTTTATGTCCATCTTCCCTCAAATGGTTTTGAATATCTTGAAAAATAAATATATATTTATTATAAAAATATTATAGAAACATAATATTATATATCATACTTTTATATAGTTTACTTTAAACCTATTTTCACATGATTATTATAAATTTTTAATTAAATTCATTATTTTGTCTGATAACTACGTCACTTTTAATATATGTTTTCTTTCAGAATTTTGGGTCCATCTACATTGATATTCGTTCCATTATCTAAAAGATAAATATCATTATATTAGTATCATATATATTCAATATATATACATATATATTTTAATTTTTTCATAAGATATAGAGATAAACAGATGAATTACCACGTCCATGGATATGGTAGGCCGTATATACACAAGAATGTTGTTTATTTTTTTTAAACTAACCAAGTTAATAAAATGTAAATAAAAATACAACATTATATAATAGTTTTTTATAATATATATCATATATATATGTTAAATATTTATTAATTACCATCCATATGAAAATAAAATAAAATAAGTCAGGTCGCTTCACGGAGGTGGTTGTTCACACATACACATGAGGAACATTATCAATTTCCAATGGATAGAAAGGTAAAAAGGATAATGAGATATTATATTTCTATATAAATAATTATATCATAAATATTATATATTATAATTAAATCATTAATTACAACCAATCATGAATGGTGGTTATGGAATAAAAATTACATCAGCTCGTGAGGCAATAATCTTCCTTACACGTGAATGACAGTTATATTTCACAGTTGAAAGAAGATTATATAGAAACAAGTTATTAAATTAAAATAATAAGCCAACATTATATTGGAGATAATTATATTATAATGAAATAATTTTCTAATAATTTCATAATTACGTGGAAGAATAAATAAAACAAACATTCTTTGTTATGGTCGATAAATATTCTTCAAATAACAAATTTACGTTTTCAATAGATGCCTTCATAGAATGGTTTTGTAATTTAAAAAGGCCTCTAAGATGTTTTAAGAAATGTATGTAATGGATTTTGGATGGTCATGGTTTAACCAACATGATTTATAAATATTAAAGAAGAAGAAGAGGATATATCCTTTTATAAGTGAAAAAAGTTACATTTTTTAAAATACACAAAAAATTAAAAAATGATAATTAAATATCAATACAAGGGACCCATTAAACATAAAAATGGACTTCATGATAGAAATTTTATATTAAAACATTAAACATTAAAAATGAAACATTTTTTGATCATGTTATTCTTTTTACAACTTTGGTTTCTCACTTTCACAATTTTAGTTATGACTATAGTAACTATTTTATTTACATAGGTAATTTATCCTCTAATTTTAAAAAGAGAATGAAACTTGAAAGGAAATTTATTAAAACTAATCAGAAATAAAAAAACAAATTTAATAAAAAAACAATATTTTTTTGTGTAAAAATAATTTTAATATAGGAACACATAACACACAAAACCTTGTTTTAACCTTACCCACAGAAATTAAATTTTAATGGATCCACAATTAATTATGCCCAATTATTAAGTTAAAATAATTATATATTATTAGTTATTCTGACTACAAATATGGAACTAGTGTTACCCAATTAAATTAACAGAAGTGCTGAATTAAATTTAAAATTAAACATGTAGATGTTATGAAAACATGTTTCAATGAAAATGCCTTCTTAATATTAAAATGTTATCATATAAAAATTTTACTTAAAATAGATTCAAATCAATATAATTGGATTAATAATAAGATTATTTAAATAATTTAACATTAAAAAAATTAAATTCCATTTATCAATGTAAATTACTTCATTAAAAATAATGTTTTCAATAAAAATAAATATTTTTCACAACATATCATGAAAATAAATATTGGAATTATTTAAAAAAATAAGTTTAAAATAATTTAAAAATTCATTTTTCATGAAAAATGATCTTTATTTCAAAAATATGTAATAAATTTTCATGAAAATAATTATATAATTTTCCAATGAAACATAATATAATCATTTTTATGTTGAAATTTTGATTGTTATAGCATATAACTGCATTTATGAAAACTATGTTTTAATTTTCTATAACCATAAAACATATTTTTAAAATATATTTATCCCTATTGATTCAAAGAATTTAACATCTATCTTATATCTGTCAAATTTAACGATTAATGTTTATATTTCAGTTTGTTTATACTCATTTTTCTTATTAAGAGATCTATCAAAGAAATTAAATTTAATAAAAAATATATTATAAAAGACACAATAATTCGAGGAACCATGTTACTCATATATTCTTCTAGTTCCTGAAGATTTTTATAATATCGTTGATTCATCATATGTTGTAGCACACTTGTGGTTCCTCTTTGTCAGATCTATAACAAAAAATTCCATTTCTCTACTTTGTAATGGTGATTGATGTCCCTGAATCTGAGAGCAGTGTATCACTCTTATTTTTTGTTTCAAACTCAATACAATTAGTTCATATTTTAATTTTATTATGGGAGGTTGGGGTAATATTATATATTGATGTGGCCAAGTTATTGTAGCATTTAGTTCCAACATCAATGTAGTAACTCCTAAGGGAATTAAATCTCAGGCCTTAATAAGTTTCCCCCTTATTCAATAACCAACCTCTATCATTATCTATTGTTGATGTGGGAAAACCAATGATGAAAATTCTTATCAGATGGATTTTTCTACCCCAAATTTCAATTTTTATAAAATTTAGGAATATAGGAGACTAATAAATAAATAAGAGATGATGAAATATACATATAATGGAGATTAAAGCTACCAATGATCGTAGATATTAAATGATTTGGCTCTTCGTCCCTTATCTATGAGTCATACATTATGATTCATCCATTTATATTTTATTTATAAAAATCATCCACTTTCACTAAAATCCCATAATGGGATTATAAAGAACATCAAAACTATTGGTGAATCCATCCAATCAACTTTTTTTAATTTTTTTATTTTTTATTTTTCTTTTTTGGAAGAAATTAATTATCTAAAAATTAATTAAAATTATGATTTTCAATTATTTGAAAAAAGTCATATTGTATCATAAACATCAAATTTGAAATATTTATTTCATATGTATTCAAAAATGGTTCTCTTAAGATAAATACTATTGCTCCTAATTATACAATATTATCTATTGTGATTTCACCCAAACATAATATTATCTCTATATATTAATTTCCAACACGAAATGTATCACATAAAGCATATATATACGTATATAATCTATTTCCCATGACATTGTGTGACCACTAAATATGATACATATTATAAGTTAACTATAATATTCATGATTCTCTAAAATAGAATAAACAATATGAATTAATAAATCACATGAAATTCATCCATGTAGCTAATAACAAAAAAATGTTAGTAAAAAAAATATTTTCCATGAATTTATAGAGTTTAATTCAATCAGGGGATTATGTTAATTTTCTAATTGCATTGATGGAAAATATTATTATTTGTCAAGATATAACTGATAACATAATTGAAAACATACCAAACCATCCCCAAATTAGAAAATCCTAAAATCATACATAAGAATGACATAAAATTTTTAATGCAATCATTATAGGTATATTTCAATTCTTAGGTAGTCAATATTTATAATAAGTATGAAACCATCACTATATCAATGACAAAATGACATTCCATATTATAAACTTTTGTGTTATAGTCCTAAAATCAGGTCACTAATTATTATACCTCGATCATTTTTATGATATTGGATAAAAATATTTTTATTAAGTAAAATATTTTACTCATGATGGTCATAAAATATCATTAAACCCTAATAAACCCCATGTTGTTTAGTAAATAGTTATAACCCCATGTTTTAATTTGAGGGGTTATTATCAGTCCACTATTCAAAAAAATATAAACACATCACACATGAATGAATGTCAAATGCATTTTTCCTTTATTAAAAAACAATGATATATTTTATCACAATTACATAAAATCCTTCTCGTATCTAACACCAAGAGATTCTAATTGAAAATTATTGTTTTTAATTTATAATGTTTGTTATGAATTATCTACTAATACTTCAACAATGGGCATCATACAAATAATTTCATCACCCCTCTTAGTAGTCTCTCGAAGGATATGTTGTTTCCAAAGAATGTTATCAGTCCTTTTGTGATATATTTGTTCCTTTTACTTTAGAGAACATCCATTACTATCATATGGAATATCTTTTCCCCATATATCACGAGGATTCACCCCGTGTTTAATAATGAACTTTTTGGTCTAAATAATTTCCTTTACAAAATCTTATGATGTGATTTCTGCACTTTTTTTGTTGAGTGGGCAATGGTGTCTTGTATTAATATAATTAATGTAATTTCTATATATTTTTAAGAATATAATAAAACTCTAGTTTCCTATAACATTCATACATATATATCACTTCATAAAAAATGAGTATTCTTTACATAACATAAATATACTCACAAGAATCATTATGGTCTAGCATAGTTTAAAACACAGACACATAAACTACTATTTTATAAGATTCTAAATTATGTTATTCTTTACTAACACCATTTTAAAGGTTAAATTACTAAAAAAAAATCATAAAATGGTTTAGGGAAACATAATAATGGTTATTCTTAAATTCTCAATAAGGGTAAACAATAGAGATATCATTGATGACATAAGAATAACACGACCTTAAGGGTATGGGGACATGATCTTGACAATTTATATCCATGAATAGAATAATAGAGATCATAATATCGAGTGATGGAATAAATATTGGCATTCCATTTGACATGAGTCAAAAATTAAACTACGAACATGATAAAAGATAACATAACATAATCATATTACATATAATTATTTCGTACACATTTAGATAGAAAATAATTTCAATAATTATCTTGTATTCATATACAGGACTATAATAGTAGATTGGTATTACCCAAACACCATCATAGTTGTCATGGTTCGCTTCTAATACTATCATAATGTATTGGTCACAATTAACAAACCATCTTAATATTCAAGGTTCAGTCCCAAAAAAATCATAGCTGATTTGGATCACCCCCATACTATCATAGTACTCAAGGATTACTCCCAATACTATTATAGCTATCACAATCCCATACTGAACTGGGTTCACCCCCAAAATCATATCACTAATTCTTAATTCAATGACCCATGAAAAAAAATTAGATTCATAATTGTTTCATCAATTCATCATAGCATAAACAGTGAGAATGGAATGAGTTCTATAAACATCTTATCATTATTACCACAAATAATTCAGACGATGAACTATGAAAGCATCATTGGATCTTTTCCAAAATAATGATTTCATAAATTCAATTGATAGTGTCCTTAATAAATAGAAATACCAAAATAGTATCATTAGAAAATAATTGAGGAAAATAACCTCTCTATTTCAAATTCAATTCATTAAAATATAATTTTTTAAATATACTATAAATAACTTCATAGACAATAACAATGAAAACTTATAATAGAATATTAACAACATTGAGTTGTCATGATGGTGGGAAATTCCATTAAATTCATATATTTTAAAATAAATCACTTCTTTGACACGCTCATAAAAACTAAAAAATATCCTCATTTGGAAAACTAAATCAATATTCCTTTTGAAACATTTTTTAATGAGTAAAACATGGGTAAAAATGTATTTAAATAATCATAGGATAATATAAAAAGCATAATATATTTTCATAGAAAACATTGATACATAAAAATTGGTGTCAATTAATAATGAGAGAAATAAATATGTTTTTTATTAAAATTGTATTTTTGGTATCTTCAGTACCCAGGGATAGAAAATTGAAATAAAAACATCCATTTTCATGAAATAACAAAAGGATAAGGAAATTTATGAGTTTTTTTATAGATATATAAAAATTTCTATTCTTTAAAAACCTAATAATAAAAATATCACTGAATAATGATATTATAATAAAAAACCCTTAACACCTTGGTAACTTTTAAATCAGAATCCCCCTGAAATATAAAACTTTATATAGATATATAAATATATATTATTTTAAAAAAATAATAAATACAGATTTATTGTACTTATATTATTGAACCAAACAAATATATATCATACCATATATGATTTTACAACTTGTGTTCATAGAGATTAATTTGATTTCATTCTGAGATTAAATAATAAAATTCATTATAAATGTATAATGAAATATGTGGTTTTATATAAATTAATGAATCTATAATAATGAAATAGAAAACCATCTTTTGAAACATTAATGTGACCATTAGGAATAGTAATTTGGTCAATATAATAGTAAAATCACCTATAATGGTTTAAAAATACTTCAGGTGTATTATAAATGAAAATATTAAATATTTATACCTTGGAATAAGTAATGAAATGTTTTAAAAATGATAAATATTTTTTTGGTGTTTTTGTGAAATGTAAATGTTTGTTTACAATTTAATAACTAATATAATGATTTACAATAAAATTTATTTTCCAAAAATAGATTAATATATTATTATTTTGTGTAATATAAATATATGATAATTTATTGATACTTTAATTAGTTGTTCCAATGATTTATAAAATCATCAATAATAAAAAAAATTGATTTTTTTTAATTAATGTGATTCTTAAAAAATTAAATTTTTTCATATTTATAAAATTATATTAAAAATGAAGAATATTTTTTAAAATTTCATGAACAAAAATTGATAGGCTGATTTAATATAATTTTTCTAAAATAGTATAATTTTTTGTGAATAGTGAAATATTGAAAATTTAATGTATTTTAAAGTATAAGTCAAATACCAAATTTTTGAGCCATTACTAATGGAAACCCCATTATTTTGAATTCCCATTCACTAGTTTCTATAGTTATTAACATAAATCATCAGTATTTATTATCATGATCCAAAACAGTAAACCATAAGAAAAAATACTCAAAAGCACCGATCATCTTACTATAAATACCACACCTAAAAAACCCTTATCCTCACCCCTTATATGTCTTGAAAATTTTGTTAATTATTCCCATTTATTTTTTCAATAATTTTCTCCACTTATAAGTCATTACTGTCTCACAAATAGTCCCTAACCAAGCTCCATAAGGTGGTTCTCAATGAAATGATATTCAAGATGAACAATCCTCTATTTTTTCCCTTTTACATTTGTTAAATATTTATTTCATTCGACCTTATACTCAAACCAATAAAAATGGAATGAAAACTTGATTATAATACATATACTAGAGTATTATTGTTTTAATTTAATATTCAATATCAATCTTCTTCTATTATATAATTATTATAAAAAATGAAAACATCATTAGCGAGGTATTAATTTACCACCTTCATAGACGATGATTTTTTATTTTCCATTAAGACATTCAATTATTTTCATAAAACAATTATTACAGTTACAAATGATTTTAATATGTATATTATAACCTCGGTAAAGATCAATATCTATTTTTTAGTAATTTAAATTAAATAAAATGGAATTAGTTTTTGATGTTTGGAAAACATTTAAAAAAATTAGAATAATTTATCATGGCTATTTTATATATTTAATCTTCATCATATCGGAAAAAAAATGATATATGAGATCATTTCATTTTTTTTGAAAAATATTAATATTATATCCTTACACATCTAGAGTTTTTATTCCATTTGATAATATCTTCCATAATTATCCTCAAGGAATCCCATTAAAACCCATGAAACTGATTCTCCAAGAACAATGATTATGATATTTATAACAAATCAAAATTTACTTATATGTACATAATAAAACTGTAAAAACATTTAATGGGAATATTTATAAATTATGTAATTAAAGAATGTAATTTGATTATCTAGGACAATAATTACATGTACAGACTTATTTTACAAATAATGTAAGGGATATTCTTTTAAAAAAAATCTTATTTTTATTTTAGAAGCCATTTTAAAAAAGAATTGTTTTTTGTATATTAAAAATTAGTATAATAATATGATATCTTGACTCCTTGTTTATTTTATTTTTTTTATTTAAATATTATATTTTCACATAATTTTTTTTCATTTTTAAGTTGTTTACTTCTTAAAAAAGAAAAATATATTCAAAATATATTTTTTCTCTCATGAATTCTTCATTTATGCATGATTTATGTGTTATGATCAGGATTCAGTTATTGGGAATTTTTATTATGATAGATTATTCTAGGATAAATTGAGGGCAGGTGATCTTGTTAAATCTCTTTAAAGCATTTGGTAATGGGATTGACTTAACGAGATTGGTTTATACGAAGAGATTATTAGAATATACAGTGATGGTTATTCCACGTGTAACCATAATGATTACTCCTTATATAGTCGGGAGATCAACATTATATGTAAGAGTGATATGAAAATAATTCCATAAGATCCCATTTTATTATTTAAATATTCTTTCTATGGTTTTTCGGTGATTTTTTTAATTTAAAAGGTACAGTTAGCTGCATATGTTTCATGTGTAAATGTTATGATACTGTGAAAATGTTTTCATTCATCGAATAATTTTTTATTTCTTCTTTTTTCTGTACAATAATATGATCTTTAGGCTCAGACTATATTTTAAATTTTTTACTAGGATTATGTATGGTTAATGGAAAAGAAAAACGTAAGTTTTAATTCCTTATTTTTTTAAAGAAAGTAGTAATTTTTTATTCGAAATGATTAATAATTTATAAAAATGGATATTGCGTATAATTTTTTACATTATAAAATATAATTTTTTATTTATGAGTTAATGACCTACTTTTCTAAAAATATAAATTTAATAGATCTTTGGGAATTTATGAAATTGAATTCTAAAATAATTAACTAGAATATGTAATGATTTGGTTTAGTTATTTAAATATGGTATTAATCAATGGAATAGATATCTTTAGGGATTAATAAAATTTTTATAGAATATCCACAAATTATTTTTAATATATGACTATGCTGAGATGATATATAATTTAATCATAACCAAGTTTCTTATTCAAAGATATGTCTATTCAGACTGGTTTTCCAAAGACGAAATATGGAATCTAAATAGGAAGGCACTAAGAGGATGATATCTTTCTAATTCCATAACCAAGAATTATTGGAATTGGAATGGAGAAGTCTGTGATAGTAATAGATCATTTAAATTAGGCTATAAATGGTAGGGAAATCCCTGATTGATATTTGATGAATCTTCTTAATAGGTATATGTCAATGTTAAAAAGATTTATGATCCAAAACTATTTTTCATTTAGTATTTCATTTGACACATTTGTTACTGAAAGGTAGATAAAATACCAAGAAACTATTTTTTATAACATGGGTTGTTTAGAAAATCAAATGGTCATTTATACTATTTACCATTTAGATGGTGAATCCAACCAGTGGTGGTCAATGGTCATAATAGCATGGATAATAAATATATTGATTATTTTAAATGGGATGAATTGAAAAAAAATTACTATGAAAATATTTTTCTAAGGTCACTTAAACTAGGATAGAAAAATATTATTATATGTGAAGAGAAGGTGGAAATTGATTTTTCTGATGATCATTTGTTCTTTGGAAAACAATTGAAAATGCATCCAAGGTGGAATAAAAAATGAAAAAATACCTCAAATAATTTTGATGTTAAGAAAATTATTTTTCCAGTTTGTGATAACTGGTTTAAAAAAACATGGGGGAATGCCCTTGGATGTATAGTAAGTGTTTCCCATGTGGTATGTTTGAGAATATGTCTTCTAATTGAAATAAAAATGATCATGGTAGTTATAAAAACTATTATGATTTATATAATGTAAAATATCATAAATATAATAATATGGGTCATTATGAAAATTAAGTGTCTAAAGAGGAACCCAGATGATGGGAGGAAAAAAATTTATAACCATAAATTTTGGTTGAAATCTATTTAAACTACTTCAATAGATAATGGGATATCTAATTAAGTGCTACCATGTACATTTTTACTCATATTTTCTAATTTCTTGTCTTATTATGGGTCTATAAATTCATCCTTATCTAAGGAATTTCATGGTATATTTTAAATTTACTGTTAATAAATGAATCCATAACTTATTTTGAAAACAGATTGGGTAAATATTAAGAAAAATAGAAACCATAAAACTATTCTTTTAGATGTATGTGGAAATAATTTATCGAAAATAATTTATATAACACTCATGATATAATTTTATGTTATTATTTGTATGGATTGGCTTTAAAATTACCATGTTAAGATTGATTGTTCAACTATAGAAGTTGTTTTAATATAGAGTATTCATTTATATACCTGATTTAACTGATAGCATTGATAATATATTAGGAAGTTGAGAAGATGTTAAAATATTGAAATAAATGATATCTTATACAAGTTGTTGAAAAAAATGAACTTTCTAAATTAATGATTTACTAGTGGTAAATAAGTATCTTGATATATTTCATGATGATTTCCATGGTATTATAACTAATTTAAATTTTGGGGTTTTTTTGATTTATTCATTAATGATAAACCTATATAAAAAACCCCTTACCCAATGGCTGATGGTGTACATATAGAATTAAAAAATATATTGAACGAGTTTTCAGTTAAAGGTTTTCATTCGTTCAAGAACCTCAACTAGGGGTGCTTTTATTTTTTTTGTAGTAACGTATGATGGGTCTATAAGGATTTTTATTGATTATATATCATTAAATAACATCAATATTTTAAATATTTATCCCTTTCCTCATATCGATGACATGTTTAACCAGATCTATGGATGATAGTATCTTCCAAGATTGACTTGACATCAGGGTTTCATAAAATAAAGGTGAATAAGTATGGGATTATAAAAATAAAATTTTGTTCCTGATTTAAGCATTATGGGTTTGTTTTTATTCCCTTTTGGTTGAAAAATTCCCCTACTGTATTTATATATACTATGAATGGAATATTTCATGAATACTGATGGGCCCTAGAACACCCTGAGAGAATACGGGTAAATCAGGGTGTAAAATTTTTCTTTTAAATCAAAATATATTGTTCTCACATTGTTAGAAACATGATAAACCTCTCTATTGGAATAGTGTTCTAATAAATCATTCACATAAAAATATATAACAAATAAATTTTAATTGGTTCACCATTAAAGACTAGTCCAAGGAGAACATGATGACAGTGTGTCAGTCCAACAAAAAATCACAAATATTTATTAGTTGTTAGATAAAGTAATTTACACACAATCTCTCTATTCCTAGAATAGTTCCTTTAGAAGATTTTAGAGATATCACACTATGTCCCTCAACATTTCTTTCAACTCCCCTTGGCTCACCACCATGGGTGATGTCTTGCTCGTTTTATTGAGATGAATGTATCTTAAATATTTTATATAGAAGTATTTATCTATGTCTATCTTGAGACTCTTCCTTTATCGATGTCCAGAATTGATGAACTAGAAATAATTTATCATCAAAACTAGATATTCAAAAACCAAGAATGCAGATAAACTCATTACTTGAATACAACACTTATTCATTTGCAAAAGATGTTGGTTATAATGAAATTTTCCTTTCATGCAAACCTTATATTTCATAAAAACCATATCATTCAAGTAGTTATAACATAATATTCATTTGAAAATATAGAATCAAGGAACACTCGTCACATAACTCCTTTCTTACATGCATCTCACACTCGCGTGCAAATCATGGCTTATGCGCAACTATCTTCATTCTTGTGACACCATGATTGTGTAAAACTCAATATTTGTGTGATTCTGAAATCATATTTTCTATATGTACTGAAACAATTAAAAAATTTGGGATTATCCTCTTATTTATATTCATTTTCAAAACTTTAATGAAACATCATGAACCTTTTTCGCTATAAATAAAATGGAATCCTCAAAAGACTCTTTTCATGAAAAACCATACAAAAACACCTTTCATGAAAGTATATAACATTCACACACATACTTCCTTTTCCATTTTTTGATAATATTATCTTGAAAAATGACTAATTCACAACTTCCAAATCCTAATTAACACATTAATACAACTTCCTTTTCCAAAAAAAAATCCTCTATTCCCCAATATTTGGACCATATATTGTCAAATAATGGCATACATTGCCAACAAAAAACTATAGTCTGCATTAATTTTAGGAAATTTTTTTATAAACTAATTGATCTACAATTTTAAATTTTAAAATAAAATCAAACTATTCTTCATTTGTAGAAAATAATAACATTGGTTCTAAAAACATTTGGATATTATTGTTGTTTTTATTGACGATATTTTGGATTATTCAAGAATTTATGAGGATAATAGAAAAAGTCCATGGATTTTTTATGAAAAAACCTAATAGAAAATACGTTATATATGAAATTTATAAAATATGATTTTTGGTCACAAAAATATTAGTTTTCATGGGAACAATATAAATAAGGATGACATAATAATTGATCTTTCTAAAAAATTGGTTGTTGAATGACCATGACCAAAAAATGTTACTAATATTCATAGTTTTCTTTGATTAGAAGGATATTACTGAGGTTTTGTTAAAAACATTACATATTTATCTAGTCCTCTAACTAAGATAACATGAAAAATGGTTTAAATTTATTTAGATAGAATATTTCCTTGTTTTTTTTATGAAAAAAAAGACGATCAGTGGATGGAAACATTTTGTACATGCCTTCTAGAAATGGACAGTTTTTCATCTATAGTGTTGACTATATAAAGTGACATGATTATATTCTAATGCATAATTATTATGTAGTTGATTATGGTTTATTAAACTAAAATCTCATGAGGTAAATAATCTAGTACATGATTTTGAATTATCATCTATGGTTTTCTCTTAAAACATTATATATCTTATATAAGAAGAAAATAGTGAAATATATACTACTCATAAAATATAGAAGCATATATTAACTCATTGGTAATTAGACAAGAGTAATGGGTAAGGGTTGTAACTGATAGTTTATTATGATTGCATGATAAATTACCATTTGGAAAAGTAAAAAATGTGGTAGAAGCCTAGAGTAAACAATATTATTCAACAATAACCATGATATTTTTAGAACATTACCCTTGGATGATGATTTGATGAATTTTGGAATTGAATGTTTTGATCCTATAAAGTCCTCAATTATGTTTTAGGTGTCTGTGTAATAATCTCTATGAGGGATAATATTGAAAGAATAGAGGGAAGGCCCTAAATTACCTAAAAAGTTAAAAATAGTTAAAAAGGGAATGTGTTTATAATTTAACATTGATAAAGATTATGTTTTGATATTTGGGTTGATATTTTTTCTGAATTTCGATTTATAATTTAAGAAATAATTATTTAGTGAAGATCATAGTTCTCCATTTTCTGTTAATCATGGAAATATGAGAATATACAGACACATTTGGGAGTATTACTGGTGAGACATAAATAAAAACAACATTGATAACATTATAATGAGATTTTGTACATGTTAGTAGATAAATGAAGAATGATAATTATAAAATTGGAGTCTTTGTAATTTTTTTTCATAAGTATAATTTTTAAAATATAACCAGGGATTTAATAGCAGGGTTACCAAAAAATCCATAAGGTTACATTGTTATTTGTGATATTATTGATAGACTAAATATAACTGCACATTTTCATCCTATTTGTTACACTGTTTTTCAAGATAAATTCTCATGGATTATCATAAATACAGTGTTTGGTTACAGATAATTCCTCTCCCAATAGTATTTAATAGTTACCCCATGTTCACGTATAACTCTTAGAAAGTCCATCAAAATTAATTGGGTACAAAATTTAATTTCATCACTACATTTCAAAATCCATCTAAGGGAATGATTGTGTAAAAAATTTACACAATAGATGATATGCTTTGAACATGTTTAATAGATTATTAGGGTAGTTGGATCATCATATTTATTTTTTTTTTTTATTACAAAAATAGTCAACGTTCCAATATAAAAATGACTCATTTTGAAAAATCATAGGGAAAGAGTTTCCAGAATCCATCATTTTGGGATGAAGTAGGTGGAAGAATGTTGATGGGACCATAATAAGTAATGGAAATAGAAGAAAAAGTTTAGTTGATTCATAAAAAATTGGGGACATATTAGAAAAGGAAGAAATGTTATATGGGAAACTGGAGGAAGGATCATTATTTCTAGCTAGGTGATCATATATTTTTCAAATATTATCTTTTTAAAAGTATTATGTGTCTATGTAAAATAGGAAAACATAGTCCACAGTTAATTGTACGCTACAAAATACGAGAAAAAAAATAAGACCGGATTCATACTGAGTGAAAATTCCTCTATATTTCTCCTCGTTAAACAATGTTTTTCTTGTTTCAATGTCAGTAAAGCATGTTCTTGATATAACACATGGTTTTATACCTAAATTAGTTTAGCAAGAAGATATCCCTTCACTTCTGGAAATTCCTTTTCATGTTCTAGATCATAAAGAGAAAGAGTCTTATAATAAGGTAATTCACCAGGATAAGGATTTTTGAAGAATCTACATGGTTTAAAAAGAAATGTTAGAATAAGAAAATGTTATGAAGGAAATATATCATCAATTGTTTAATAGGGGAATAAAATTTCAAGGAAACTATTTATTGAATAGGGGGAGAATGTAACACCTCACATTCTTAGGGAATATATAATTAAATTCTTGGATTAAATTGTTAAATTCATCATTAATAAATAATGAAGTAAGTAGAATTTATAGAAATTATGGTATCATAATAATGAATAGATACATGAAAATTAGAATTGTAATTTATTTGTTAGAAATAGTAATCTATCCAACTGAAATGTATCCTCATCTATGAGATTTAAAATAAAAAATTGGTATCTTATAAATGATAATGTGACAGATCTATATAATATAATAAGTATATAAATGTTTTAAAAATGATAATTTTACTATATGTATTTTTTAGAAAAGTAAATATTTATTTAAAATTCTTTAATGAATATAATTATTTAAAATAAAAGTTATTTTCATAAAATAGATCATAAATTAATAGTTTTTTACAATAATTATAAGATAATATTATGATACATTAAATAAATGTTCAACCTTTATAAAATTCACTGTAATTTTAAAATCAATATTTTTTAATAATTATTATTTTAATTAAAAATTAATGTTCTATTATTTGGAAAATTATTTTTGAAAAATGGGATCCATTTTGAAAGTATTCATATTTTATAATGGTAGGGGTAAATTTTTGGTATTTGTATGAAATAGTTGAATTTTTTAGAGAATAGTTAAAAATGGGTAATTTGAGGTATTTTACATTATAAGTTAACTAAATGATTTTTGATTCATTTATAGTGTAATAATAAATATCCAAATAATCACATGAACTAGTTAATTCACACAGTTATAAGAATAAATGATATTCATTGTGTTGATCCAAAATAATACATAATTGAAAAAATACTCAAACACACCCCTCTCATGTCTCTATAAATACTATGTTCACTACCAAATTTCCACAAACATTCTAAACCATAAATATTGAATAAATTATTCCCAATTCTGATCCAAATATACTTCCACACATCCATGACATATGGGCTCAACCCAAAGGCCAAAACTGTTTTCCATATTGTGGTTCTCTATGATACAATATCAAAGAGGTAAAATCATTGATTCCTTCTCTTTAAAATATTTTATTTCTTCATTTTCTTATAAATTATCCTCAAATAAAATTTCCAATAATGTCATGATAATTCAGGTATCTTATATACAAAAGAATCTTATTATGTTAAGGTAATAATCATCATTTACCCTCTTCTATTCTGCTCTTATACTAAAAAATAAAAACAACATCTGTGATGTGTTGATTCACCACCTTCATGGACTATGATTTTTTGTTTTCCATTAAATATATAAATGATTGTCATAAAATCATTATAATAGGTAAAAAATATTTTCATATGATTGTTATGACTTTTTATATTTACTAGAACAAATTTATAAGCATAATAATTAAATAAAACAATTTAAGTTTGTGATGTTTGTAAAAACAGAAGAAAAACAATAAATTTATCATTAATGTTTTATAAAATAAATAATCATATCATAAACATATTATATATGATCTTATTTAAAATTCTGGAAACATATTAATAATTTTTATTTCCACTTCTGTAGTTTTTATTAAATTTTACAACAACACTAATAATTATACATATGGGAAATATCAAAAATTCCACAAAACCAATTATCCTATAATGAGGATTCTAATATTTATATATCGTCGAAATGGAAATAAATGATAATAATATAAAAATAAAAATTACACCTATAAAATGTTCTGAAAGAAGAAAATAATGATTTAATTTGATTAACTAGGAAAATAAGTATAATCCCCAAATTCTATCAGACAAAGGAATGGTACATTCATTTTAAAAATAGTATTTTCATGTTACAACTCATTTTATTAAAGAATATTTTTTACTTATAAGAAAAATGTATATTGTAAAAATTTCATGACACGATAGTGATTTGATGTGTCCATCACAAGTTTAGATAATTATTTTCAAATAAATGTTTTTCAATTATATGTTTTTGGCTTCCTAAATATGAAATGTGATTATGAAATGGAAAACATATTTTCCTTAAGAATGTTTTTTATGCAAGATTTATGTGTTACAAACATGTTACATTTATTGGGAATTGAAAGAATGATTGATTGTTCAATTATAATCCATATGTAATGATCCAATTTTTAGAACTACAATTCATTATGTAAAGTGATGTAGTATACTAATAAGGTGCATCCTTAGAGATCATAGAAATATATTGCGATGGATATTCAAAGTGTATCCCTGATATTTACTCCCATTGTATCTAAAAATGACATGATATATATAAATATTATATGAAAATGATTCCATAAGATACCATTCATGAAATACCTATTCTAGATATGGTTTTAAATGAAAATTATTATTTTATAAGGTAAGATAAAGTGATTATGTTATATATAAAAATGTTATTACACTGGGAAAATGTTTTCATTCATGGAATAATAATCTCATTCTTCATTTCTATTTTCCTTACTATGATTTTTGTTTACATCAATGGTATTAAAATGTTGTTCATATGGTTTATGAATGGAAAATGTAATGTAATAATTAATGATTAAATTAATGATTTTTTTAACATAAATAATTCAAGTTTCATTGAAAAAAATAAATATTTTCTAATATATATATAATTATTTAAAGTGTTTAATTTTTAATATTTTTTCATCTTTGTATGAGGTTTTGACTAATCCTTTAAAATTATAAAATAGTATTATATTTAGTAATGTTTTAATTTGAACTATAGTTTAAATAACTAGACTATATACTGTTCAAGTCCATATCCTCATATATGATTTACTTTTATCTTTTTATAACTCATTTGATAATAATTCTTAATTAGAATCGGATTTTTGGGTGATATGTGCATATCTTTTCATGTATGTTTTCTTTCAGTCATTCTGTTCATTGTAAATAAATCATGGTTATATCATCACTATAATTTTATTAATGTTATTAATATAATATATATTCATTTTTATGTGTTTATAATTATTAATTATTACAGAGATAGAAAAATGAATTTATCATTCAAAGTTATGATGTACATATGCATGGATACTTTATTCAATTTCTGATGGAGGTAATGGAACAAATATAAACAATAACTCATATTTAAAGAAAAAATATTTTTTCAGATGTAAATTATATTTTTTTTTTGAATTTATAATTATTAACATCCAATTAACCTAGAAATGAAAAACCAATCACGTCACTTTGTAAATGTTGAAGTCCACACACATACAAGAGTGATGATTTTTTATAAAAGTTTAAAAGGTAAGAAGGTATATATGATATAATCATTAAAGAGGTATAAATATATAATAACAATAATAAATAAATGTAAAAAAATTAAATATTCACATCAATAAATGGTGGTGATGATAGTTGAATTGTATCACTACATGAAGAAGACTGGATGTGCATACACACAAATGATACATTCACATCCCATTTGATAGAAAGAGGGTGAATAATGGTAGTTTCATAATAATAAATACATTTTAGTATATTAAGGATTCTATTGTTATAATTTTAAGATGAATATAAAAAATTTGGAGGATATAAAAAATAATTAAAAAGATATTGATATATTATGGTGATTACCTCATCCTGGAAGAATCTTTTTCATATATCATCTTGAGGATCCTATGTTTTGTATTTTTGGAAGTCCAAAACCCCTATAACGGGTTTTGGGGAGTGGAGATGAAAATTTTACATCTTTTTTTATATATAGGGATGAATGTTGCGTGAATATGATAAATGAGGGTTGAACTTTTATAATTTTGGGGAGAGGAACGTTTAGATTTTTATCAAGCATTCAATTAATATTAATAATTTATTATATAAAAATTGATATTTTTTTTAATAATATAATATATTTTGTGAATAATTCTATATTATCTCATTAAATTATATTTTGATAAAATTAGATCATACTTTTACAAATATCTTTTTTGAATGAATCTATAACACTTTTTAAATTTACTATGATGTGAGTTTTTTTACAATTAACTAGTTAATATTGATATTATAATAGGGAAAAGGCACATAAATGGCTCGTAACACATATAATATTCACACGTAAAGTTATAAGATATTTTAAAATTTTAATTCATTTAATAAAATATATTTTTTAAAAAATATCATTATTATCAATTATGGAACCATTAAATTATTTTGACTATTTAAAAAAACATTTTTATAAGAATTAAATCCTTAAAACCACATTAATATTTCATTTTAAACAAAAAAACCATTTAATACATAAACTGTCACAAATAATATTATTTTATATGTTTTTAAGTTCTTTATATTGAATTTTTTGCCTGCTTGTACGAGCACCCTATTAGCGTTAAATAATAATTTAAGATAAGTGTTTCAATAATAAAAATTATAAATGATTTTACATGGTAAATATAAATAATATATCATTATATTAAATATTTATAACAAAACATGTCATCTATTTTACATATATAAATTTATTATGAAAAAACAAAACAAAGATAATGACATTTAGGATTTTTCTTTATATAAAATATTATAATGGTCAAAATCAATGAAAATGTTATAATGGAAATATATTTAACTTTTATAAGATTATACAATATTTATACTCATATAATAAAAAAATTTCATGTTTTTCAGTAATTATTCATTCCTTATCGAATTATGTTTATCCTAAATTAACTAATATAACCTTTGTCGTGGTAAGAAAAATTATAAAGTTACCATTCTTAATATACTAAAATAAATATAAACTATTTTACAATTTTGGACCCCTAGATATAAACTATGTAATAAATTTTCAATGATTCAATTTATATAATTTTATAATGTTTTTTAATACTAATTCTAAAAACATAATGAAAGAGTTTATAGAAAAATCATGTTTTATGCCAAAAAATGAACATATAAAAAAATCACACATAATGATGATTCTAAAAAATTTAATTATATTATGTCTAGTAAAATATTACTTTTGATAATTTTAGATAATATTAAAATAATAATGAAATTTTTTAATGAAAATAAAATGATTGTTTTACAAAAATCAATATTTTTCAATATTTGCTGAAAAATAAGTCATTTAAGAAGAATAATATAAATTTCACCCAAAGATAATTTAAGGATGACAATATAAAAAATGGAATAAATTTTCCAAAAAAAAATCAAAAAATTTAATAAATTAAATAATAATATGACCTCTCAAAAAATCAATTAAAACATTTTTTGATGAAAATGTGTTTTTAATGAATATAATTGCTGAAAGAATATTTGAGTTTTTATTTCCAAAGATTTAATCAATAAATTTATATTAAAAAATACCTTTATATTTAGTTCATAAAATAATTAAAACTATTAAAAGACAATAGTTTAATATCTAGGTTATAATCATCAAATAATAATATTATTTGGTTTGTTTATGCCTAGTTTTGTCTGTAATGCATGCTATCAATGAATTAAAATTAATATATAGTGAACGATTTCATAAAATTTCAATGTGTTACAATATCCCCCTTAAAGAAATTATATCCTCACAATTATCCTTCATCATTTAAGGTTTATTATATGAAAATTATTTTGTCAAAACCAATATCATACAAAAAAATATTAAAAAACACATAAAAATAAAAAGATTGAAACATATTTGTTACCTGAAATAACAAAATGTTTGGTTCTCAAATAATGAGAACATTAATGGGATGTTAGAATTTCCAAATATAAGAGAAAACTAAATTCAAAAGACTGATATATTGTGATAGGTAACATGGACATTTGAATGTTAATGAACAAAAATCTAAAAAATTATGATAAGTGAAAAGACAATCAATTAATTAGAAATAAAGCCAAATGTGTGACATTTTAATATCAATATCATCTTCATAATGTTTTGTAATTATTTTTATATAAATATATATAACTAAAATAAGCATAATTATATTATTAATTTCCATGTCTTCAGAATATTTTCATTCTTCAGTCGAGTTTCAATCAATTTTTCAAATCATATATTACCATAATAAATGAATAATTAAGATGAAAATAATTATACGATAGAGTTTAATGTTACATAAATCATAATATCCAAAAATAATGAAAAATATTTCATAATTTAATGAGGTTTTTACCAAAACCATAATGATTAAAAATGGCCTTCCAATAAAGAAATAGAATACTATATTTGAGAAAAACATTTCTATATTTAAATTTAAAAAATTTAATAAATAGTTAACCATAAATCCCTTCCAAAAACATGTCTATACAAATTAAATATTTATAAATTTACAATTAATTTTATTAAATATCCAAAAACATTAACATTAACTACAAAAATAACAAAGAATTTTATTTTAGAATTATATACCAAATATGGGAATACATTAAACCATATCTTGTCATGAAACATGGTAAAAATGTAATTACCGTAAAAACAAAAAAAATTGATTTATTTTAAAAATTAACTATAATATCAAAATATTTTTCAGGTAAATCCCACTTTGAGTTTTTGGGTAAAAAACATTATTTGGGATCTTATTTTTTTTACAAATTTTTGGTGGAACCTTTTATTTGGAAATCAAGATCATTTATTTTGTAAAATGAATCATTTTTTTGGCGATGTGTGTTTTTTTTTGAATTAATGGAGTCCAGTTATATGTGTAAAAGGATTAATAAAGTTATCCATTGGTTGGGAATGAATTATAAGAGGTCTGAGGTTTCTACAAAATCTAGATTGCGATCTATCTGTAAAAAAATTCACATTGTTAAAGACTTACTTTATATGAACATGATTTAAGGATGATATAAAAAACTAGTTCAGAGTGTGAATTGGATACACGTCGTGGTATTGATTCACATCATAAAAATAATTATTATGGTTATTTGAGACTGAGGATAAATTTTATTCAGCATATCTTAGAAATCTATAAATTCACATCGTTAATATCTCAAGACATATTTTATTAAAATATAAAACATATATGAATTTATTTTCACACATGAAATAGCCTTATCTCTCAATCCTTAGGGTGAATCTAGAAAATTTTGATGTGATTCTTTCCATTTAGAATGACATGGTATAATTTTTAATCTCAATCAAGTTCCTTCTTTTTTGGTTTCCATTTCTTATGTTATTCTCTATTATAATGTTGTGATCGTTTGGCCATCATTGATGGATTTTTTTATCTTTATTTAGTGTGATATAGATTTTCCATGTGATATCTTATTCCTATTTACATAATTAGTTCTCCATATCTGTAGTTTCTGTTTGAAAGTATTGTAATGTTTTGTATTCTTGAATAGTGAGTTATGGTCTATTTCTATTTGTTTTAGTGTATGCAATATTATACAATTACATGGACACAACATGCATGTTATCAAACAGAATAATGGGAGATGATAGTCATGTGTCTAGAATACTCATTTGATCTATTAGGATTTTTTAGTGTTGATACCTAGACAATTGAAACCCATAGGGTGCTCCTATCTATTCACAATAAGTATTTGAACATTTTCTTAAAATATGATTTTTCATAAGATGAGACCTCAGGTGACTTCATGTGATAGATTCACCTGATAAAATGGATTACAATTTTATTTTAATGTTAGGTAAAAAGTTGATTTGAGATGGGTGTGTACACTAGAATGGTAATTGATTTACATATAATTTAATTCATGAATGATTATTTGAATGGTAAATGGTAATTCCCTGAAACTACTATTGTACATTTTTATTTTATGTTATATTATGTAATTTTTTCTATTATTACTTATATTGTGGTTCATGGTGTTATTATTATATAATAATATTTTCCTAGTTTCGAACAAAAATAATTTTTAATGGTCCTTTTCAAGTTATATATTTATTAAAATAGGGATTGTTCCAATTTTATGTGGAAATGAAAAATAATGATCTTATCAAATGATTCTATGATTCTTATTGGAATTGACCTAGTTAATTTTATTTTCTTATATATATATATATATCAACCTAGTTATATTGAAATACATATATAAATGTATTATCCTAGTTATGAAATGAATACACTAATGGATTTTAACTGGTTATGTTTTTTTCCTTATAATTGTGTTTATTATTGACATGGTAATCATAAATTCTTAGAGATATTAAATGATGGTTCCAAAGAAATTTTATTATTATACCATATTAATTGATTAAAAATTACTCAAGTTTAAAAATTTATTACATTCACTAATTATTAGATAATTTTCAATTCAAATGGTTGTTCCGACATATTATTTTTTACTAACAACCTATTCGGCATATGATTGGTAACTGTGATGATTACAAGGATGCAGGTTCAGAAAAAGGAATGATACCTTTTTATTGGTTTTTTCTTACTGGATGGGTATGAGCATGGATATGGGTCCGATGTGGGGTTTGATACCCTAGTTTAATGAGTTTTTCTTGGATATGATGGTATTTATCTGCTTGAATTTTATCATTATATTTAGTTAAATTCTATATAATCATTACATTATTCTATTATTATCATTGGATTGTTCAATTGACATTTATTGTTTTGTTTCTATGCACTATGGTACAATATATTCTATTTCTATCACTGTTATATTTTTTATTTCCATTTTCATTCAACTTTTTAGAAGGTTGAATAGTCTCTCTAAGATGTTCTCCACATCCCTACACATATTCGGTAACAATTGGCATATGAAGATGTGTTTTTGAGGTCTGGTAACCAACCTAGTTTTTTCATGTGAGATAGTGTGGGATTGGAGGGATGTTACATTGAATCTCTAAATATTACTTAAAAACCCAAGATTAGTGGATATATTCTTTAAAAAAAATTCTATAATCTCATTAAAATATTACAAAAACCATTTTTCCCCAAATCTATAATAACATTTGAAAGCATTAATTCTATCCCATACACATTATCAAAATAAAACATTTATCAAATATCATTGGTATATTACCATCTTACACATAGTAATGGTTATATTTCCCTAAATAATGTATTCCCTAAAAATGTATACTTACCAATAAATCATTATTATCATTTATCAGTATTTATCAACATCTATTTGAAAACCCTTTCTGATAAACCTATGAAGTACAATATTCAGATGTTTCTTGTAACTTATAACCAGAATACAATTACAAAAATAATTCTTCAACATAATTATCAAATTCCTATAAATACATTAATAATTACACTCTAATTATTATAATGACGTAAGAACATTCTTATTCATAGAGTTAGGTTTTTTATTAGGGAATTTAATAGGATAACATAGATATTCCCCACATATAATATATTGAACTAGATATGGTACCATATTATGGATATCGTAACCCACATAAAACATTAATTTTACCTCTAAAAATTAATTGGTATATCACCTTATTCTCCAAACAGAAAAAAAATTCTAATTTAATTGATACATTCCCTTCAAAAATTATTCCCACATTTTCAATATTTGATAACATAATATTTTTTTATCCATGGTTCATCCTCTCATGCTCTCAGTAAACTGTAACCTTTTTTTCTTTGGTGAGTCCAGGAGTGGGTTATGTATTAATGATATTAATCATTTATATTTACTCGTAATTAGATATAATACCAATATCCACCCTTTAAAACATCCATTAATTTGGGAAGTTATTAATAAGATAGTCCATTACCTTCAACATTATCCTAGCCCCTTCTAGTTCCCTCCATTGGATAAAAAAACATAGTATGATAAATAATTGACAATGTGTAAAACCACATAACCATGAATAATCATTAATAGTATGTCTAAATCATGATACAATATTTTTAATCTATAACACCATTTGATTAAATTAGGTTATCCATAATAGTCATATACTCAAATTCTTTCTAAATGTTCACAATATAAATGTGAAATAAGCCACAAATATCCCCAAACTGTGTCAAACTAAGTGAATTGTAATGATAGAATCATTGCTCACTCGAATAAAGGAAAAATTATATTCGACTATCTAATTTTAGATTTAGTACCATTAGATGACTATTTTCTAAACCCCCATCCATTGGGATGTATTTCCCTAAAAAACAAATAACAATCTTTTTGGAAAATAGAATTGTATCATATATTAAGACTTTCACTATGGTTCTCACAAATGTTCTCTCATTTATGTTTCCAAGTATTAAAAAACCTTACTCTGATACAATTTATATAGACCTTTACATTTCATAGATTAAATTCACATCATAATAGATGAATATGCAATACATAACATAATTATTGATTCGATAATCCTACAATTCTAGTATCTTTAGAATCCTAGACACATAAATAACTAGTTCATAACAGTATCCAATAATATTCTTAATAACATGAACCCTTCTTAGACATATCATTCCTATAACCACTATTCATAACATAGGGAAAGGAAACATACTAAAGGGTGAAATCATATTATTAGTAATTTTAAGAAAGTGAGACATCAATAATAACATAAGAATAGTAGAAGCATACAAGCACAAGAACATGAGATTAACATTTGAAATACATTACCTACATATCATAAATCATATTATTCACTATTGTAGAAAACATTTGATGTTCATAATACATAAATTATAATGGAATCAAGGAAAATAATCCATGGAAGAATAAAATTTGAATAAAATAAGGAATTTTGGAATTGAAATTTTTGTATGAAATTATTTCCTTAGTAGTAAAGGACCACTACTATGACTATCATATTTGATTGGATACAGTTACCAAACAATATTACTAAATTGGGTTGAATTAACAATGTATTTATGTTTTTCTCATAAGATATAAAACTTTACACAATGCATATTTGGGAGATATTTTTTCAACCAATCTGAAAATGGAAACCATACATATTTTTTCCACAAGATCATAAAACGTTCATCATATCATAAAAAATTAAAATGAAATGATTTGATAAATATTCCATCATATAATGAATCATTTTAATGAAATGTTTTTCATAATATTTTAATCAATTCATCATTTCATATCCCATGGAAGCAGAAAGAGATTCATAATCCTTTCATCAATTCATCATAACCAGACGGTTTTAAAATGAAGAAGTATCAAACAAATCATATCACTATAATTAATAAAAATATATATAATATATTAGTATGTTATAATTTAATTGAATCCCTTGTAAATATTAGAAAACATCAAAGGTTGATATCTTTGATAATTATAAATACCATAAATAGTTCATTAAAATGCTCTTGAGGAAGATAAAATTTTAATTTTGAAAAATAATTAGTAAAATATAATAATTTCAAAAATTTTATAGAAATTTTTTTATATGAAAATGAGAGTGAAAATTTCAGAGTATTATATAACACATTGTGTCTTCCTAATGACATGAATTTAATATTCACACACTAAAAGATTAAAGAAAACAATCATTTCACACATTTTTAAAAATTCAAAAAACACCTCGTTTGGAAAACAAAAAAAAAATATTCTATTTTAAAAAACATTATAAAATGAAAAATATGGGGAAAAAATAAAATAAGTCATGAACACATCTTTATAAAATATGTATATTGATGAAAATGTGTTTTAACCATAGAGTGAAATAATGTCGAATTCCATTAATAAAATATTTTCAATTTATTGAGTAAATGTTGTGTAGAATATGAATGTAAAAAAATTATTTTAATGACATAAATAGATGATTATAAATTTTATGAGTTCAATGAGAGGTAGATCAGAAGTTCAAATCACTAGAAACTTAATCATAAACAATCTCAATGAAAAATGATACTATAATCTAAAACCCTTATCACTTTGTTAAATTTTGAATAATAATCCCTATTAATGAAAAACAATTATTTATAATTAGATGAACATAATTTTCATTAAATTAATCATACAATACCATCATTGGTACTATATACAAAATTTAAATGAATCAAGTTGTATATATTGCATGTGTCACATACAAATAAAAATTTGAATAAAATTTGGGTGATGAATATAATGATTTTAACATAAAATGTAGTATTTATAACTAAAAACATCTACTTTATATTATAATATAATAAATTATAGATATTAAATCAAGATAGAATGATATTTTTCTCTTTTATTTATATAAAATACGAAAATGGTTAAAATCGTGGAAAAATGGAAAAAAAGCCTTATTTTTTATTATTTAATGATTTTGGTTGAGATATAATCATCCAATAAATCATATAAATTCTATTGGGTAATTTTATGTCCACATTTTAAAAAATTTAACCTATATTACTTAATTTACTTTTTTACATGGAAGAAAAATAACTAAAGATATTATCCGTAATGCCAAAAAATAATAGTGAACTATTTTCCAAATATTTATACCTGATTAATAATATTGAATCCATTTTCAATGATTCAAATTCTAGAAGCGGTAAAAATCAATTTGAATGCATATTTTAAAATCCTAATGAAAATCTATTTTGAGAATAATATGGTTTAAAGTCTAAAATATAAATATAAAAAATCAGTTATAATGATAATTCAAATAATGGTAGTTAGATAATGTCAAATCAAATAAATATTACCTTAATTGGTGATCTAATTTTATGTATAATAATTCTTTTTTATGTAAATAAAAACATTGTTCTACAAAAATATGTATTTTCACTATTCACTAAAAATAATTCTTTTCATAAAAATACAAAAATAACAACCATAGATATATTTGGTATTCTGATTTATGAAAAGAAATAAATTCATTAAAATAAAATTTATACATTTTCTTGAAATTAAATATAATTATATTTTTATTAAGGCAAATAAACACAATGTTAATGAAAATATGGTTTTGAATATTAAAATCGATTTAATTGAAATGGCTGAATATTTCCACAAATAAATAATCAATTCATTTTCACATTTTAAAAACTTTATATTTATTAATTTAATATTTTTCAAACATTTCACATTAATGGACATGTTAAAACAATCATATAATAATTTATTGTAGGTACTATCACCCATGCCTTTGTTAGAGAATAATTTTTTTAAACCATGTCATTAAAATGTGTAATGATATAATATCATATTTTGATACATATTAAATCTCCAAAATAAAATATTATATATATAAAATAAAACTACTAATCCAATTATATAAAAAATTTCATATAATTTTTTATGAAATTAAACAATTCTATTTAATAATTAAATTGCTAATTCCATTATAACAAAACATGCTCTAATATATAAATCGGTCATTGAAACTTTTAATTAATATCAAAATCATTAAGAATAAACTAAAATTTTGCTTATATTTTGTACAAATCAAAAAATAAATTTATATTAACTAAACTATTTTCTATTGATATATGATATATTCTATAATTATAAGGAGTTGTTATCGCTGGAAAAATCTAAAGGGATTTTATCATTAGAAGTGAGGAAAAATATTTCTTCCATGTCAACTCCAAAAAAATTAAACTTTTAAAACTATATGAGACTTACTATTATACACTATAACATAAATTTAATTTTTACTATGAGATACTAACATTCACCAAATTATTATTCCCCCTTCATGAAAATCCTCTGAGATCCCATATTTTTTAGGTTCAATTGAGTCCATTAAGATTTCTTGTAATTTATCCATTTCTCATAATCAAAATTCACAATGATTTATTGATATATTGTAAAATAATAAACTCTTTAAATTACTAAATCATAATTTTACATAATAAATACATATATATAAGGCTATTGAATAATTATGTTTGAAAATTTTAAATTTTATTCTACCCAAGTCAATTCTTCTTCCAGAACTAATTATAATGAAATCGAATCTTCAGCCTTTGATACCATTCTAATTTATTTTCCTTAAAGTTCACCATGTTCATATTTCCTCCTTATAAATCATCAATTAACATGATCCTTCTCATAGAAATAACCTTCATTACCCAAAAACAATTGTAAACTTTTTGGGTTATATAAACAATATGATTTTCTTTATAAATAATAAATAATAATTATCACAAATTTATGGAATTATTTTATATATTTATTTATTAATATATATTATTAATAAAAAAATATTTATAAAATAAATTAGTGTAAACATTATATTCCATGTCCAATTAATCTCCTTTATTATTTATTTATAAGAAACATTATAATGCTATAATGGTTCAGTTTGAAGAGCATATACACTGATTGAAATAGAAAGGTCACACAATGTCCACATCAATTCGACTATTTTTAATATTATTTAATCCTTCCAATTATATAAACAATTACATAATGATTCTCTAGTAGGAGTTAGTTGATAAAAATTTAAACAATATCTCAGATGATTAGAGAATTCCTCGATTAAGTATTCACCACCTTGATAGGATTGATGAATTTTAATACTTTAGGTTAGTTATAACTATGCCCAATTATTTAACACTATTTTTTTAAAAAAAGTTGACTTTTGTCTTATAAATAATACATAATAATAATTTATAAAGTCATTGATAAAATTTGTAATGTATCTATAACCACCACATTCTACAGTACTCGTTGACCGAAACACATTACTATAAAAAACATCCAACAATCCACTAGATCTCTACACATTTCAACTAAAACATGATTTGTAAAAATATTATAATAAGAAATGAGTAATATATATGAAATAATTCATAATTTAATGATTCTAAAAAATAAAATCATTTGAGTTTTTTAATTGAATTCTCAATGACATGTCCCTTGTAAGTAAAGAGAAGGTAAGTTGGATTTGAATCAAAATTGAACAACTTATTCTAAATTATATTGATTTTATTACACCTGTATATAATATATAAACCATTTGATTTATTACCAATTTTTTATACTTTTTTATGTGTATGAGTAGTGTATCTCTTATTCTTAATAAAGAACGAAAATCCCATCTTTTCCAAAAAACACACAGATATAAATTTTTAGTTTAATCTTGGAATATGATTAATATTTTTTAATTCGAAAACTAATTTTCTAAGTTGATTGAGATAAAAATTTTATAAATCTAAATATTCACATATTTCCCCAATATATATCTATAGATATATTTTACCAATATCTAGATCTCACCTATCTCTTAGACTATCTTTGTCAATAGAAATACATAATGAACACCCCGTATCAAATTACCTTATGTATGAGTTTGAGAGTGTTATTTCTATAACTTTAATATCTATATACCCAAAATATTTCCCATTGATAACACTTCACAATGATATATACCAATTGATATTTTTTTAATTGGTCATGTATACAAGTGACATGAATGTTATTAACATGATGAATTATATAATATATAACAATAATTTATATATGTTTGAGTAAAATGTTTTTATCATTTCATCAAGTAATATTAATGAATATAATACCACTAAAATAATTATTCCATACATTATTACCCATAGTTTTACAAGATCCATATTTTTCTAAAAAGATACAGCACTTTGTAATGAACTTTATATATGGAAGTAATACATTTTTGTAAACATTTCACACATGAATATCATATAATTATTGTGTAAACTATTTTTAGTATCCATAATATAAATATTACTTTGATTTATTCATCAATTATCTCCACTCTTTTGTGTTTCACAGAAAAATATTACATAAACATCACTAATAGATTTTGTTTTCGAACACTTAGGCTTACCAATATTCACAGTGTCTTAAATAGGATACCCCATGCGAACCTAGATAAAGCCTGAATATATCCAAGTGGATGGACTAGGTGTTGATATGCATTTTATTTTAATGGAACTTGACTTTGAATATTTTAGGGGTTTTTTTTGTTTTGAATTATCACTAATTTAAGAGAAAACACTATTATATTAAATCCAAAACTATTTCATCACATGAAATATTTATTATATAATGTTTTTATTTCATAATGAATGTATTCATCTAATGATTTTGTATTATAATATCAATTCAAATACAAAAAATTACATGTTCAAACCAAATTAATTCATAAGTACGTTAATAACACAAAGTTTGAGTCACTCTCTCAAAATTAGAATCCAAACATGTTAAAAAATTTTAAATACATCTGAAGCATAAAGAAAATTAAACACTTCCCAGGAAATTTTTTTATAATTATATAGAATTAGTAATATCCCATTGATAATTCTTATATCCATATATTTCTAACAGAAACATCTGTGGAAAATGTTATAAGACACATGTCTAGTGTAAATTCTTACACAACATCTCTTTAAACAACGATACATTAATAAATAGGGAATTGAATTTCTTCATAATTGCAATAAATAATGATAATATAATATATTTATCTAATAAATTAAACTAAAAAAATTAATAAATCGGAGGTCAAGTTATATGGGATTTAAATCCAATGTTTTTATACCTCATAAGTAATATAAAGAAAGTAAATTTTATAATGAATAATATATTATTTATAAATTATGGGGTATAAAATGAATATACCCCCACGAGAATATTTTATGGATAATTCTTATCGCCTTCAAATCATTGTTAGTTTAAAATATACCCCCATCATTGTATGGGGTGCATATGAAGGATATCAATCCTCTAATTAGATGTATATGATTTTCTCTATCCATAGTTAGAGATATCCCTACCTCCTTATTCCCAATTCATTATTCATTATAATGTTTTTAAAAACCATTCATGTTTGATGTATCCTCTCAAAACATATATGTATTCTATTAGTTACATTACTTATTTTGGAGGTGAAAACTCTTTTATTATTGTGGGGATATCTCTATAAATTGTGCCATGTAGAGATAAATTGATATAGAATATTGAATAACAGAGGAACACTAATATATATTTTGTTCTTAACTACATTCCCATTCAATTATTATTTATTGATCATGAAATTGTTTTTATTATACTATATTCTTTATTATATTTTCTTACAAATCCCATCAGATTGGATTATCATTGATATTGGGGAAAATCTGTGATATAATTATTGTATTAAAGGTATTAATTTCTAGAAATAGTTAAATGATTTTGGATCTTGTATCATGGTTTTTTGTTTATTACATGATTAATTTACATTCATATACATTGTGTGTTCATGTTTTTTATACCTCTCTTCACATTAAGTAATATAAATAAACAGTGGTACAATTTTGGGCCACAATTTGTATTGGAATAAGGAATTTAACATTATAAACAAACATGTGACCCTAAAAGGTTTTTTTTATTTATGAATTTTGAATCTTTTTATGGAAATGGATTTGTGACCTTGATTAGAGTTGCGATAAAATAAAATGGGTTACTCAATAGTCATGTGGTGGAAAAAATGGAGCATTTGATGATAATATTTCTTTTAATGGATTTTTTATTATATATCCATCCATTAATTATTTACCTACCTAGGTTAATATTTTTAATTAATTCCATATAAATGTTTTGACATTTTATGCATTTAATTATTACATACAATATGTTTTTTTAATATTTTATCTTACACCGTAATGTGATACAATTATTCTTGTGTTTTGTTTTGTTGATTTTTTGAATTTATTATTATTATATTTCATGTATATAAAGGGTAAAATATCTCCGATAATTTTCATATACTCCCACTACTAGTATATAGAGTTATAAATACACAATTTAATTCTTGAGTTTATGTGATTTATAAATTTCATAATTGTTTAGGTGCATCAAATCAAGAAAATTACTAATGGAATTAAATCAAATTTTTGAATGATTAATCTATTTGGGACATATTGATAGAGATTTAATTTCCATTACATGATATTTAATACATTTATAATCTAAGAAAAAACTCAATAGTATAATTATTTGTTTCAAGGACTTGGGGGTAATTTTTTTAGCTCTAGGGAAATAATTTTTTTACCATTGAAAGTATGAAGTTAATTTGATTACTATTTTAATCTTATTTGAGATTGGTATGTGTCTATATTTAAATATAAAATACATATAATGTTGTTTAAAATGAAACAAACATGAATGAACATGATTAGAAATGAATTTCTATAAATGGTTTTCCTAAAACTCTTATTAAAAAGAAAAATCTATAAAATTATTTTGGATAAAAGGTATTGGTTCGTTAGTAGTCAATAATAATATATTACAATTTTTATAAATTTTTGTATTGGGGGAATATTAAATAATTTAACCATATATAGTTGTTTCATTACTATCACTACATAGATCTAGTGACTGCATCTATACATATGTTGTCTAATGATAGTACTAGAATCAGTGTGAACATCTTTTTATATCATTTTTATGGTTCGTTAGATCATTGGGATATATAATATAATGACTAAAAATTACAATATAAAAATTGAATATGAATTTATAGATTATTTTTGTGATTACACTATGGATTGATGCAAATATTGAATAAATTTTATATTAGAAAACCATTAGAGGGTTTAATAAGGCAAGTGGGGTTCCTTGTGTATTTGTGGGGAAAGAAGAAAAAATACTGTGTTTTGTGATGAATTAAGAAATTTTGACGGTCATATAAATTGGATGATTATAATTTTTTATTATGTATGTGAGCCTCCAGATCAAGTTAAAAGACTAATAGAATAATGGGTTGTAGTTTAATCATGGTAATATATGTTCACGTAGTCAGTACCAAAAGTGGCTTTATGACTTGTATTTAAATATGTGTGGGAAAAACATTTACAAAAAGGTATTTAATGGTGGAGTTTTGTGATATAGGATATTTATTGGATGATTTTGGATCATTTATGGGAAATATATCTTTATTATATGCTTAACTCTTATTGGAAGAGTGGGTGTAGTTTAATGGCATGAGATAATTCTATACAATCATGATTATATTCTATTGTTCTCATGGATTAATATAAACTGGGAAAATTGTGAAAATGGAGAAATGTAAGTGTGATTAGAGTGTTTATATAGATAAATTTTTTCATTTTTTCCTTATAACAATGAATGTATTATATTTTAAGTCTTTTGAAAATAAATCAAATTGAGGCATGGTTGATTTAATGATATATTATGAATGAACCATCAGATATGAAAAAAAATGTTGTTCCTTGTTAAATAAAAATATGGAATGAGACATATATCATGGGTAATCATGGATGGAATTGGATACTACTTTGAATATAAATGTTTTTGGGGATTATTAAATTAATTATAATGGGTAAAACAAAATATTGTGAATGTTATGATTGATAGATAATTATAAATGACAAGTGCATGAATATATTTATATTATAAAATAATGTCTATGTGGTGGTTTATCATGGATTTTCAGGTAAGAATAACGATATATAACAAATATTTAATTATAAATATATATCATTTCTTGATGTTATCATGTTTTTGGTTCTTAAAAATAATAATTTTTTTTAAAAGAATGAGTTTTTTTACAGTTATATATGCATTGAAATCATCCCAAATCCTTCGAAGATTATAGGATTCTTAGAATGAGATCAAAAATTTCTATCCATGGTTAATTATTTTGAACCTATAGTAAAAATAAATATAAGTGGACTAACATGAATTTTTAAAGTAATAAATTCATGCTTTGAGGACTATAAAATGGAAAATTAGGAAGAATGAATATCTCTATTATGGATAGTTCATATTTCAATGTTGTTTTTGTTGAATTAATAAATGAATGTATGAATTATATAGTTCTTTTTTTATTACAGCAGTTCATGTAATATATTAGGGAACATTGAAAATGGAATTATTGGCATGAAATTACCTTTCTTATATTATTGGTTCATAGGGCCACTAGGCCTCTAGGCCGTCAATATAGGTCAGATTAGCAGTAGTAGAGTACCCCCAGGATGTTAGAAAAGATTAGTTGAAGTCTCTAGGAAAAGGTAACTATACATTGGATAGTGGAGGGACATGGTGGACATGTTACATGGGTGCAGACTATCATAATTGTGCATTGGGAAAGGATAAGTAATCCACAAGATCATGTGGTGACATAATCATGGACATCAAATATGTTTTTTAAGATGTATTTGATATAGTGAATTCATGTCATAAAATTCAATGGTAATATTACATATATTTAGTTGTGAAATGTATTATAGACCTATAACTCATGTAATATTTCCCACTCACCCAATATGAAATGTGAGATTATCTAAAATATGAAGTATTGAATTAGAATGTCAACAGGGACCTATGTATGGTGCATGTTTTTTGGTGATGAATGATGATCTATAATAATAAAAAATTGTTTCATAGATAATTATGATGTAATATGACCCTAATGTGGGTTTGGTGGGTTTGGAATGATGGATTACATTATGTGAGGATCACAAGTTATGGTTTTCTATGGGATATTCGAAATTATATATGTTACTCTTAGTGGGGAAAACAATAGAGAATCCTATGGCTGGTATATCCCTATTGATGAATTTAAGGTATAACCATATTATAAAAAATTATATATAAAATCTTGGACTACCTATTGAGTCTACCAGAGTAGTAGGTGTCCGGGGAATCTCTTTGGGTTCCAAAATAATTTTTTAATGACTTATATATATATTTATAGGATGGAAATATGATATTTATTAAGGATATATAGGAATATTGTTTACTTATTTATGGGGTATGTATTTTGGTGAAATATTTTAGTATAAATATTTTTTTAGAGAATATATGTACTCATGATGTTGGTATGATAATGGTAATTTATAATTAAATTTATTTAGATGATTGACTCTCTATATTATTTTTAAGCGTTATGTGTTCATATTCAATTATCATGGGTGTGTGGTATGATCACATAGTATCCTTACATAAACCAACAAAGTACATCATTAGAGTTTATTTTTATAGATAACATATTTCTATAGATTTACACATTTTAATAATGTTGGTGATTAAGTGTTATATTATGATCTTTTTTAAGGTATTTTATTTGGAGTAATTTGTTTTCTTTCATTTCCAGATGTGTTGGAGACCTGTTATGATTTTTAGATACTCATTACATTGTATTTTATAATGTCTTTTAAATAAAAAGTTAATAATATTTATGTTATTTCGGACCCTTAACTGGGGCATACGTTCTTAGTAAGGGTAAATTACATCTAAAATCATGTAGTTTATATTTGGGTTGTTTTGTAAAGGTAAAACTTATTTTTAATGGTTTACATAAGTGTATGACACCCACTTTGTAATGTTATAGATGAAATATTATATTTTATGTATGGGTATAAAAATTTTTATATGAGATATGTAATGGTATATATGTTTTTATAAGGGTTTTTATGGGTATAGAAACTTTTATAGTGGTTTCATAAGGGAAAAAATTTGTTTTGAAAGGTTTTATAATGGTAACTTGGTCACTGTGTAAGGGTAATTGACTCTATGTAAGGGTAACCCTATGGTTTAAAGAAGAAAAATAAGTGTACTATGATACTTTATATCAGTATTTTCAGGTGATAGACCATCATAAAGGTAATCCCCTTACCATATTTGGAATCAATGAGTTGTATAATGGTAAAATATTTTACCCTTATCTCATTCCCTTCTAGTGAAAAAAAATGATTCATAATCCCAATTTTCATTCTTCTTCTTCCAAAATGACCTATAACTTCATTTTGAAGATTTAAAAAGCTATAAATCATGTTTTTTTATTAATTAGACCCATTAATTATTATAAATCATATTTTAATTGATTTTAATCCATATTTATTCAAGCCTGTGTTTAAAATATAAAAATCAAATAATGTATTAATTTTATTTTTCATTATAAAAACTGAAATATATGTTGTATTTTAAAAAATAAATAACCCAAACTAATTATATTTTTGTTATCCACATTATAATATATTACGGCATCCATCTATTGGGAGATTGAAATAAAACTATTTTTGTTTTTTTTATTTGATCGTGGCACATGTATCTATAATTTTATCTTCAAATGGGTATCTAATTTTGATTTTTTAGATTATTGTTGCGGTATTTTGTTTCCTAATGAAATTAATTTATCTTCTATAATATAAAAATTTCTCAATAATTTTTTTTCAATTAAATTTCAAGAATATTGTTTACTATTTGGAAAAGAATTTTCAAATGGAATATTTGTGTGACGAAATCCCATTAAAAGTAACACTTGATATTATCTTTCATTTTTGTGAAATGATTTAGGTTTGGAATAGTTTTTAAGCATGATTTTAATAATAAAAAATTTTGAAATGTGTTTTTTTATCAAATTCCATTTTTTTCAGTAAAAATCATTTTATTTTATTTTCGATGGAATTGAATGCGTTTTTATAAATACCATTTGATAATAGATTTTGAAATAAACACACGTTTGTTAAATTTAAATTGGATATGAATGAAATGTTAAATGAAATTAACTAATTATTTTATAATGAATGGAATCCCCTTGTAAACATTTTATTTACCATAAAGAACACAATAACTTTAGTAGTTTTAGGGGAAGAATACGCAAAAGGCATATAGCATCTCCAGCTATTATTAGATTGATGATTCCAACCCAAAGTAAAAAAAAGAAAGGTTTATTCTTTCGTATGGATATTTTACTATATTCTCTAGTATTAAAACTATTTAACTATGTCTAGGCCCATGAACATGTCTACAATGGAAACCATACTTTACTAAGATGTGTGATAATACCTGAAAATACCTAATATTAGGTCTCATTACCATGACACTAATTTATTGATTTTGTACAATTATTTGAAAATTACTATATTAAGAAATTTTTTTACTCGTGACTCTTTTGATATAAAATATTAAATCATTGAATTTTTTACAATTCTATTTAATTATAACTAACATTTTGTTGATTGAATTTTAATCATATTTTACTATTGACCATTAAAATAGTACTTCATGCTTGATTTGGTATGGATTGAAAAAACATTTACATTCTCGGTTTTCATTAAAATCATTCCAAAAGTTTTTTATTTATTATTAAATTCTAATGAGATGTTTGATGAAATTTATCTATGATTTTTACTCACAACAACCCTTTGCCTTAAAAATTTTAGAGACATTATTTTTCTAAGCCCAAAAATGGGAAAAACCACCTTGATGTTTATCATTGTTCTTGATAGAGGGGCATTGGGAGCTAGTGGGGATGGGAAGAGTCTGTATTCCACATATTTGGGGAGATCTACTAGTGAAAAATTAATTGATATGAGAACATCGGTTTGATGTATTTTCTAATATATATACTTTTAATAATGAAAATTGTATTGGAATACACATTGTTTATGCTTTCCTACCATGGCTTTTTTTAACTGGTTATCATTGTAGAAGATACATGATCACTTAATTCTCCCTGATGATGTGGTTCTAGTCCCTAACCCTTGGGGATTGATATTTCACAGAGGGATGTACCCGAATCGATTATTATACCATTTTTGGTAGTGTATCTAAGTTGGTTAGTGTTTAATTGGTATCAAATATGGTTTATCCTCTTCTATGATGACTATATGACGTTTGGGATTTCTGGATTGACATGAGACATAATTTTTTTTGAATGAAGAGGTATTTCACATAGACAATACTAGATAGATATCACTGTTTAAAGACTAATGTTTCAATGAGATATAGTGAATAGTTATTTATAGTATAATTTATGATATTATTTGGGACATTTTACAGGATAAGATATGTGTTTTGTGTACCCATGTTGACTTATGGTTATTAGTGTTGACGATTCAGTGTCATGTGACTAACTTTTTTAATATATTCTAAATAATTTTTTTTGTACCATAACTAGTAAAATATGTTTGAATATACTTCAAGTGGAATATTCTAATTATATATATATATAACCCTTCAGTTGATTAGAAATGTTTTATTGTTTTCATCCATACAGTCTGAAATTTTGATCAAGTAGCTTCACCTACACGTATTTAGTTTGCTGAGGTCATACCCTAGAGGTATGATGTACTATGTCATGCGTAGGGATTTTTATTCCGATTAAAAAAAATTTATATAGTACCAATAATCATCAAGAGTTTGAGTATTGGTTTAATAAATATGATAATATCTTTGAGTAATTGTAGATGTCATATTCAGCTATTGTGAAATGTACTACCTTCAATATTTTAATGCCTAGAATGATATGGTGTAACTCAATTTTTCGATGTTGAAACAATGTGAGCATGGAATTGAATGTCATCATGAATATTTTCTTGGATAAATTCTATTCATAATTGTGGGAAGTGGATAAATTGAAAGATTTACTTAAAAATGATTGATGAAATTGAACTGTTACTCAGTATGCTACTTGATTTTAAAATCTTATTAACCTCTCACATGAGGTTGTATATAATGAGGAATAGAATGATATGAGAATTGAAATGTTTATTTAACATGATAACAAATAATATTCTATCTTGTTGAATAATTCATAGTGTGTATATGTTCATGATTGATCTTTTATTTTGTAATATTACTTGTCTAAGAAGTTTGGTCTGATTAGAGTTCCTCATACAAATTGTACAAGATTCGGATACCCCATAATGGTAAGAGTAAAAAGAATGTCTTTTTTTTGTAGAAACTATGGTTGTTCAACATAGCATAAAAATTTAAATAAACCATGTACAGTGCCTATAAATTGGCATTTTACATAATTTGTTTTGGAATGGTTTGGAAAAATAATTGTACTTTCATAGAGGTACCGAATATTTGTATCTCTTGATGATTCAAAAATCACATGCCGAGGTTTTCCATGTATTAATAGATTTTCATTGTGTAATAGGATAAAAAAATATAGATAGGATTTATGGAATAATAAAATTCCTTAATAAAAAATCGGTTCTATATTAGGCTTCAAAAATGATTATTCTTCTTGAAATAGAAAATCCGTCTATTGAAGATAATGAGGGTATTTTTATGTTGAGAGGTACCATTAACCTTGGTTAATCTTTAGTGAGAAGTTTAATTGATAATGGTTCCTTTAATTCAATTTTATTTATTTATATTTTGGGAATTTTCTTCCTTTTAATATATTTTCTGGATTATATTATGGATATTGGTATACCTCATGATAATAAGAGTGATTAGGTTCTCTAATATCCTCCTTGTATACTGTTTTTATCAGATGTCAATCTTTATAAAAATAATTATTCATATATGAAACATATAGATATCATTATTAAGATTGATTGGGTAATTTCTCTTAAAACTCATATCTCATATAATCTATAATGGTTTTCCCTTTCTAGACTTATGTGGTGTGATAAGGATTTTAATGAGAATGGGACACGAGGATGATTTGAGTTGGACCTCATTTCTGGAGTTCAAAGGATGACATCCATGTTACTACTAAACTATAACATGGATCTTTTTTAGTGATCTTATTCTAGTATTTACATAGTTTCATGAAATATTTCAATTAGAATATATTAGTTTTCTACTAGTGAGGGAGGGGTATTTTTCAATTGACTTAGTACTTGTTACCCCACATTTTTATATTCCCTATAACCATAACGAACTATATAAACTAAATTAGTTGAAAACTAGTTGTATGATCAATTTTCTATAGGCATCATTATCTATAGTGTGTCACCTTTGAAAAAACAGGGTTTCATTTTAAATATAAATAAAACACATTTCACCATTTTTTATATAGGAATAACAATCGAGTGATATTTAAGAACAATATCCATGCCTAAATCGCTGATTTATTTGAAAAGATGAAATATGTGTAGTGGTTATCAAATATTAATCTGGTAATAACAAGGTTTTAATCGATGAGTATGATATATATAGGTCTAATTTAATGTGTAGTTATGTCCCTTATGAGTTCTATATTATTCATTTTTTTCTAACCAATTCTCTTATAGTGTTCATGTAATTGATGATCAATATTTACCAAGAGAACATGATAATTTTATGGTGGTATTTATCGATAAAATCAAGGATTACCCTGAGGCCATGGATTATGAAATACATCATCCGATAACTTTTCTAGAGAAATTTGGAAATCACATATTTTATTCTAATAATTAAAAATAAATCTTCTTCATACTCGAAGCATAATTAGGAATTTTATTTCTGAAAAAGGTATTTCAGATGATCCTTAGAATACTAAAGATCTTATAACCAAAGAAAAGAAACATAATGCCATTGTGATTTTTATCTTCTTGGGATAGTATGGATATTATCACCATATTGTGAATCATTTTAATATGTTGGATTCTTTTATGACATCTATTACTCATAATAGAGTAATGTTTTTGTGGGACTCAAAATGTTTGGATTACTTTGATGTGTAAAATCATTTGATGACTACAGCTACATCAATTACACTTCCTTAAGGGAAATAGGTCTATGTGGTATTCTATGATGAATCAACATCATGGTTTGTTTTTTTAATGAAAGGTATCATAATGTGTCTTATGGTTACCATAATCATAGGTCTCATAAGAAGACTTATCCAAACATAATATCAAACTCATATCTATGAAGAATTATTTGAAGAGTCGGTAGAATTACCATTTTGGAAAATAATTTACTATCTACTCTGATCCCAAAATATTTTGGGGTATCTAATATCAAATATATTTTATCCTTATACAAGGAATATGGGAGGAGTTACTTCAATGTTTTTTATTTTATATTGCCTACAATTTTGGAAGCGAAAACATTGTCACTAATGATTTGAGATAGAAAATTTTATCCCATGAAATGAATGATTCTTTAAAGTAGTATAATTTGATGGATATCATATTTTTTTATGTATGGTGTTTGGAAATACAACACTGAGTTTGTCTTTTCCGGTGTTTAGTTGAATTCCTCACGTCATGATATGATTCAGCAGAGATTGTATCTCAAAAAACAGTTTCAATGAATTATAGATTATTTATATAGTGGTAGACTATCGATAAGTGGTCTCTATCATTAGAGTGTATTCAATTCTTCCATATATGTTTTTTCATTCCAATAAAATTTATGAAGAATTTGATGTGGGAATTTAATATATCCAAATGGATGTCACATTATGGATCCATAAATATGATTTTGAATTTGAATTGATGTTTCTGGTGGTTGAGATTAAAAAGTGACTTTGATAAAACAAAATACACATTGTTAATTTATTCAATTGGTAATTCCAAAGTATTATAATCCTTCATATATTATTTATCCAATAATAATTTTGGATTTTATGTGGTATGGTATTTTAATCATAATTGTAGTACAGTTTATACATACCTATTAATGAAATAATTAAATATTGGTGTTTATTTAATGATTGATCAAACATACTCTCTTTATTTTAATTCATAAACCACCTTGGTTTACGAAATTGGAAAACTGTATGCCCAAGAGACATTATTCTTGTATAGAGTTCCATCTACTACCATTTAATTTTGGGACCTCTAGTTTTCCTCTTGTATTTAGAGGAAAATCTACGAGGAAATGGGATCCCAAATAAAATTGATCATGAAAAACTATTCTCAGACAGATGGTTAAATGAAATAATATATTCAGATACTTATGGAAATGATATGTTTTTTCATAACAAACATTAGAGAATTACGAGAAAATGATTTAGGAATGGTTTATTTTATCTATATTAATTTCTTCTATAAATAATTCACAATGAAAATAATTGAATCCTCATATTTCCCACTGTATAAATATCAAATTTTTTTGTTGGAGGTTGGAGATGCCTCCATGGGGGACATATATTGGTCCTAGAGATAATGAAGTAGATTTAGATGATTCATTGGGGTAATGGTAGGAGAACATATAAAATATAAATTATATATTTTTAATTAATTATTGAATTTTTAGTTTGGATTTAGAGACCTTGTGTTTTTGAGATTTCAACATTAGTTCGGTCACTAGCAACTCAAAAAATGGAGATGATAGCACGTAGATACATGGTAAAATTTTAGGTTGATGATAAGATTATAAAATTAGAACTCCATTTGGATGTTCACTATAGATAACATAAATCTTCAATGTGTTCTATGATTCATTGCTCAGAATGTAACTTTCTGACCTGTGTACGATATTGTTCTCAGAGGATCCAATTCTGTAACATGGTTTATTTGTGATCGAGAAGTCAATTTTGATCATTAATTCTTTGATAATGTTTCTTTGTTTGAATTCTATACTCTTGGTTTTTGTGTCATCGAATCATGGTTCAAAATCAAATGATTCATGGGAGAAAAAGACAAAATCAAGAATTCATTGGCCTCATATTCATGATATGGTATCATCAATATAGTGTTTTGGGGGGAATACATCTCTTATGGTTGGAAGAATTATAACACACTAATATTTTTAGGTACATTCATTTAGTTAATGTAACCCCCACACCCCAGTTACCATGATTCAGTGCATTATTACATAACATTGGCATGATCACAAGAAAGATCAAATCTCGAAAGACCGATTGGTTTAGTAGCCTTGGAAACACTAGATATATTCATAATGTTTTACATTACATCATCAAGTGAAAAAATACTACAAAAACATATTGTCTCCATAGTCCACACTATTATCCCCTCATAATATCCCTACAGGTCATTCATAATTTACTTCTTCACATCCTGGGAAAATTAAAACATAAAAAAGGGGTGAGCTCAAATGCCCAGTAAGGATACCAATATAGCAGAAACTTTCATAAATAAGAATAAACATTTAAGGCAGTGTATAACTAAAACAAAAGCCTTTTAAACATGAACTTCAACATAGTATGGAAAAAATAAAATTAAATAATGCCATTTACCTATTCACATGGATATTCTACTAATTGAATTATCACATGCAATATCAATAACCACTTTCATAACGATGGAATGCATAATTTCAGACTATCATAACCACATAGCCAAGGCCTCGTGCCAAGACTACCAATAAGATTTTCTCAAGACCTTGTGACAAGACACTAGTTTGTCTCATGAGACCTACCGATGCCTCGAGGAGCTATAGCGGGCTCCACCCGTCACATATTAAGTCCAATGCATTCCTCATATGAACAGGTTTAAACATAACATAAACATTTGTATTAAAACTAGCATACGAAATGTAAATATTTTTTCCATAAACCATGAATGGTATAAAAATAACACATCCACAGTAAACAAATCACAAAACCTTCAATACAATATGTAAGTTTTGTTTCATAATAAATCAGCTTCAAATAAGCTTAAAATCCATCAAAGGATGTTGACAGAGATGAAATCAAAACTCTTTTTAGAGAAATATCTCTTTCTATTTTGAAATCATTTAAGAGTCATATATTTATAAAATCAAACATTTTCTTTGAAAATATTCTTATAAGCTTGTAAGGGAAGCTTTGATGATTTTATAACGATGGAAAATATCCGCACCCTCCGTAAAAGTTAAAAAACATTCTTACCTTAATTCTGTCGAAAAGGTTAAAAAACACCTTGTTTGGAAAACGATGGAAAGATTCCTTTATAAACCTCTTATAAAAATTAAAACAAGGGTATAAATGACATTAACCCATATTCTTTTAAATAGTAAAAATGTTTTTAAATACATTTTTAAGAAACATGGATGTGGATGATAAAGAGATCCCAGTAGATTGTTATGTCTAAACAACCTTGGAAAATGAAGAGATTGCGAAATAAAACCGTAAATTGTACTTTTCCTTGGTTGGGGTAGGTGTTACTCATGTATAATGGTGAAATAATTGTTATTAAATTATACAAGAATCATATATATTAATATGATATCATATATGATCTTTTAACATTGCTTCGTTAATAATATTTTAGAATTATCATCGTTTCGGGTGTTAACTTACACATTTTCTTTTATATGTTTTGTTATGTAAGCCATGTTTTTCATGGATATGTTGTATCTTAAAAATATCCATTATTATATCAAGTCCATAGATACTATTATTAATCATCAAATGAGAATTATACTTGAATGGATACGATGGAGAATGATTCTCATCGCGTTCGTGGAGACGGTAGTCCGTACGTACGCACGAGCGACAATATCATTCTTTTGATATTAAAATAATATATAATTGGATGGTATAACATATATAAAGAATAATTATCATGTTATATTTATTATTTACATGAGTTACACATCATTATTATACCCATCCAAATAATAATTTATTGAATAACAATTACACCACGACGTGGAGACGGTAAGCCGTACGTACCCACATATGGTGACATGTTATTCAAAGGATGTATAGAATACTGAATATGGTTGTACCATATTTATAATAACATCACAGTATATATAAGATACTGGAGTTATTATTTTATAATGGTAATAACAAAGAAGGATGAAGTGGAAGAAGAAAGGAACTTGGAAAAGGGTGGTGAAATCATTACCTCTTCTTCGGGTTCTTCCTTTTGATTTGATCAAAAGGGATCTTAGGCTGGCTTTTTGACTAAAGGAATGCCTCTAGGATGAAGTTAGGGAAGTTGATAGAGTATTTGGGCAGAGTTTGGATGAGCCAAAAGTCTTTGAAGCTGTGAGGTAATGAGAAGGGGGAGTGCCTTTTTATAAGAGGGGTGAGGGGCACCTTTGGAAAACCTAGAAATATTATTTTATAATAATTTCATATTAGGTTTCTAATGGCTCCAAAGTATATTATATAAAGTTTAAGGTGGGGATAGGTTGAAAACCACTCAAAAAATAGAATTTAGATAGGTTTGGGTTACTATATTAACCATATCATTAAGTATTAACTCTTAGTTAATTAGTTTCACTTTTACAATATCTCTTTGTATTTTTATATTATATGGTTAATAAACTTACTATATACATCCAAGAGACCTCCATATGGTCCATTAATGATACAACTATCATGATATAAGTCTCTTGGCCGAACCTTGGATTTTTAAGAATTTAATATCTATTAATAATATAATATTTTTTTTAAAAACTCTTTTATGTAAATTTTGACACTATTCAATAATTGATTTTTTAAAAATCATAACAGAATGATTACTTCGAAAAACGTCAACTAAATAAATCATAATATGTCATATTATCCTATAAAATTAGTTTAATTCATTAAATATATCAAATTTAATTTATTTGGGTATTTATAATATCAATTATTTTAGTTATTCGCTTTTTTTAAAAATTACTTCATCATAATTGTGTCATAAATAAATTAAATTATTTAATATCTAAAAATTATAAATAAAATATCATTATGTATGAAATATTTGTATCTTTCTAATGAATATTTACAATTGAATATTTCTTATGTATGTCCCTATATTAAAAATGTTACAGTAAAAAAACTTTGATTTTAACTCTTCTTTGAATTAAATAATAATAAACGTCCTAATCTAATCCATGTGGACCTAAATGATAATATTTTATTCCTAAGGTTGTTTTTGATTGAAATACACATGTCCAATAGAATTAGGACATTTGTTAGGGTAATATTAATATCATTTTTACCCTTAATTACCCTATTTACTTTTAACCGTGGTAAATAAAAGTAAAAAAGTTACTATTCACCAAAAATTATTTTCATCTCATTGAACCACATTTTACTCCTTGATATTAACCGTGTCTCTCGGATTTTGGAAATTCCAATCAGAGAAGAGGTAAAATTATGTTTTATGAAAAATTCAGTTTTTTAACTACCACTTAGTAGTTTCACTATTCATCAAAAATTGATGTTTTTGGAACAATGCCAAAATTTCACCCTAAGCTATAATTGATATTCCGAATTAAAAAATGATGTCTATTTTACAAAATTCCAAAAATAAAAGTTGAATTAATTAATTTTTTAATTAATTCCCGCTGTCTAAACAAATAGCGTGTTTTTAAGAAATAATATATATCAAAAGATTGACAATTGTTTATGTCCAATTTCAAAGTGAAATTAATTATAATGGACACCATTGGATAAAATTTTAAAAATATATTCTAATTATACTTTAAAACCACTAAATAATTTAATTTATCACTATAAATTATTTTTATTAAAAAATTTGTTTTTAAGTATTTTTCACTATAAAAATTGGACGTTCTCAGAAAAATACCAAAAATTCAAATTAGAATAATTTCGATTTTCTGAATCCAAAAATGAAGTCCATTTTGAAATATATTTTATATATAATTTCAAAAAGTAGGTATTACTATTCATAACGGCTAGTTTGATTGGTTGTAGTGTGTTAGAACTCGATGTTGCGTACAACACATGCTATCACATTATTCAAAGAGAAGCGTACCGTAGAAGCTTGGGGTGTTACATTCTCCCCTCCTTCAAATAATTTCATCCTCGAAATTTCTAGAATACTACCGCATGAAAAGACTCGGGTGGTTCTTCATCATAAGTTCCTTAGGTTCCCATGTTGCCTCTTCCATCTTATGGTTTCTCTACAAGACATTTACCAGATGATTAATACGGTTTCTCAGTACTTGTTCTCTCGAATCAAGATTCCTGACGGGATCTTCGCAATAAGACAGATCAGGTTGCAGTTCTAATTCCTCATAGGTGAGTACATGCGTTGGGTCAGGCATGTATTTCCTCAACAGAGATATGTGGAACACATCGTGAACTTTGGATAAACATGGCGGCATTTCCAATCGGTAAGCTACAACCCCAATTCGTTCTAGAATTTCGAAAGGTCCAATGTAACTGGGACTCAATTTACCTTTCATACCAAAACGTATGACTCCCTTCCATGGAGATAACTAAAAGAAAATATGATCACTGACTTTCAAATCCAAATCCTTCCTTCGATTATCAGCATAGCTCTTCTGCCTGCATGGAGCTGCTTTGATATGGTTTTGGATTACCTTCACCTTTTCTGTCGTTTCCTCCACCAGTTCTGGGCCTACAAGTTTTCTTTCACCAACGTCATCCCAACAGGTTGGTGTGCGACATCTATTCCCATATAACGCTTCATATGGTGCCATCTGAATACTCGAATGGAATCTATTGTTATAGGACAATTCTACCAGAGGTAAATATTGGTCCCACATACTCTGAAAGTCAAGTGAGAAGGACCTCAACATATCTTCTAAGGTTTGAATAGTTCATTCTGATTGTCCATCTGTTTGAGGGTGGTAGGCAGTGCTCAAATGAAGTTCAGTATCCAAGGCTTTCTGAAGACTTTTCCAGAATCTTGAAGTAAAATGGGGATCATGATCAGAAACAATCGATAGGTGTACTTCATGAAGTCTCACAACTTCATTAATATATAGTCTTTCTAGATGTTCCAGTGGTAGATCTTCTCTTATAGCAATAAAATGCTCTGACATGGTAAGACGATCAACAATGACCCATACTGCATCGTTCCTTCTAGGAGTCTTTCGTAGCCCTACGAATAATTCCATCGTAATATTGTCCCATTTCCACTCCGGTATGGGAAGAGGTTGCATGACTCCTCCAGGCTGTTGCCTTCCAACATTCACTTGATGAAAAAACATACATCTTGACACAAAATCAGCAATCTCCCTCTACATGTTGTCCCACCAAAAATGTTCCTTCAAATCTCTATACATTTTGGTGCTCCCAGGGTGTATAGAGAAATTGGAACATTGAGCATCATCTAACAATTCCCTTTTTAGATCAGGTTTATCTGGAAAACGATGCCTCTTCTCGAATTTCGAAATTCCTTCTTCATACACAACGTCTCTCAATCTCCAATCATTCACAGCTTTAATCATCTGTTGAAATTCTTTATCATCGGTCTGATAACTCTTAATCCTTTCTAGTAAAGATGGTTTGGAAAACATTTGAAAAAGCATTGATGTTTCACCTTCCCTGGATATTCCCATGTCAATCTTCACTAGATCCATGAAAATTGGATCCCTTTCAATTCTCATGTTGTCCAAAACTCCATGATCTTTTCTTCTCAAATCATATGCCACCTTTTTTTCTTTCCCCGGGTGGTAGTGTATCGTAAAATCATAATCCTTGAGTAATTCAAGCCATCTCCTTTTCCTCATGTTTAGTTCTTTTTGTGAGAAAATATACCTCAAACTCTTGTGATTAGTATAAATCTCATATTTTTCACCATAGAGGTAGTGCCTCCATATCTTCAAATCAAAGATCATAGATGCTAACTCAAGATCATGAGTAGAATAGATTTTCTCATGAATTTTCAACTATCGTGATGCATAGGCAATAACCCTATCATTCTGCATAAGGACACAACCAAGTCCTTTCTTTGATGCAACACTATAAATAACGAACCCATCATTCCCCGATGGTAGAGTCAATATATGAGCATTGAATAATCTTATCTTCAGTTCTTCAGAACATTCTTCACACTCTCTTGTCCAAAAACATTTAACCCATTTACGTGTGAGCTTCATTAATGGGTTTTCCAATTGGGCAAAATTCTGGAAAAAATGTCGATAATAACCTTCCAAAAAAATAAAACTGCATACCTCAGTAATACTCATAGGTTCTGGCCATTATTAGATTGCCTTAGTCTTATAAGGATCAACAGAGATTCCATCTTTAGAGAAAATATGGCCATGAAATAAAATCTCTTGAATCCAGAATTCATAGTTGATAAACATCCCATATAATTCATGTCTTCTCAGAGTTTTCATGATAATGCGCAAGTTATTTTCATGATCTTCATAGTTTTTTTAGTATACCAAGATATCATCAATAAATACCACCAAAAATTCATTGAGATATTCCATGAAAACTCTATTCATTAGATCCATGAATACAGAGGGTGAATTAGTCAATACCAAAGGCATTACTGTAAACTCGTAATCCCCGTACCTGGTTCAAAATGCTTTCTTTGGAATGTATTCCTTCTTCACACACAACTGATGGTATCCAGATCGAAGGTCAATCTATGAAAATTATTGAGCTCCATGCAGTTGGTCAAATAAATCATCAATGTGAGGTAGGGGATACTTGTTCTTTATTATTATAGCATTGATCTCCCTGTAGTCGATACATAACCTCATAGATCCATCTTTCTTTTTAACTAAAAGAACAGGGGATCCCCATGGAGAAACACTAGGGAGAATAAATACCTTATTACTCAATTCCTATAGTTCTTTTTTTAGTTCAACTAATTCTACAGTGGCCATTGTATAAGGGGTCTTTGATATAGGCCTTGATCTAGGAATTAAATCAATGGAAAACTCAACTTCTCGTTCTGGAGGATGACCAGGTAAATCTTACGGAAACACATCTACATATTCTTTCACAATAGGTACATCCTCTATTTGAAAATTTGTTTCCTCACCCACAGGAATTTCTTTCTCTTCCTCCCCAATAATTGAATTTATTTGAGCTATTGGGGGTGGATCTAGATAAGAATTAGGTGGTGACGATTCTACTCTAAAGATAAGGTTTTCCTTATCATCATCATCAAAACTTTTAACGTCCTTCTTCTTACAATAAATCTTCGCATCATAATACAAAAGCCAATTCATACCGATGATTATATCAAACTCAATCATAGGTATGATGGTGAGATCAGCGGATAATGAACATTTATGTTATCTAATGGAGACTGATTCACAAAACTTTTTTGCAATGATACTTCCCTTTGGAGTTTCAACTGACAACCCCCTTGTTAAATCAAATTGGAAATATCTAATTTTCTAAGCAAACTGGGAAGATATGAATCAATGTGATGATCTAGAATCAAATAATGCAATTTCTAAAATTGAGGAAACCATTAAATTACCTACAACCACGTCTTTCGGAGCTTCTACCTCAGTATTAGTGATAGCATATGCTTGGCCTTGATCCCTTGGCCTTTTCTAAGGTAAGTTTCCCTTACGCTTAGGACATTCATTTTCATAATGTACCATCTCCCTGTAATTGTAGAATTAATCATTGGTAGCTTCCTTCTTCCCTTTGCATTCATGAGCTTGGTGGCCTTTTTCACCACACTTGTAACAGACACCCATTCCCTTTAAACAAGTACCGGGGTGTTTCTTCCCACATTTACCATAGTATGGATATTCATCCTTTCCATTCCTTCCCTTATTTCCATTCCCATATTTATCAGTAGATATCTTCTTCTCTTTCTTTGCTTTAAAGTCATAAGACTTAGAGAATTCCTTTTCTGTTTTGATAGCACATGAGACAATGTCTTCATACGACGAGAAGGATTGTGAGACTAATGCTTGACGGAGAAATGGTTTTAACCCATCAAATAAACAATAAATATTACTTCTTGGGTTACGTATATAATCTCCAGAATACCTTGTTAACCTTGTAAAGTTAGCCTCATACTTTGCAACATTCTCATCATCCTTTTGTCTCAGACTTAGAAATTGCCTTTCCATATATGCTCGATGGTCACGAGGAAAGTATTTTTCTAAAATGAGATCTTTGAACTCCCTCCATTCCATATTTGATACTTCATCATCTTCCTTCGTGTTTTGAATCAATGACCACCATTGATCAACATCTCCTGTGAGGCGGTAAACTACCATGATAACTTTTTCCCTTTCACTACTTCCCAAATCCTGAAATATTTTATCTAGGGAATTTATCCATTGCTCAACTACTAAGGGATTTGTACTCCCATTGAACATTGGTGGTTTTTGCCTCATTAATCGATCTAACATTGATCCTCCACGGTGCGGATCAGGGTGCTCCATACGGGTAAGGTTATTATTCATAACCTGAGTGAGTCATCTGAGTATGGTGATTAGCTGATCGGCACCAGTTGCATCACCAGCTCCACTATAATTATCTTGAGAAGGAGGGAAATCCCTACATGGAGTGCATGTATTGATACAGTTTCCATTTCTTCTACTAGGGGCCATTTATAAATAATGGCATAAACTAGATCAGTTTATGAATCAAAATACATAATTCCATAATTATAAAACACATAACATAAAGTGAACTATATATGGATATAATCCATAATGATAAAAATGTTTTCTTTGAGGAATTATATACTCATAAACCTTTCATAATGATTTCTAAAGAAAATGAGAGTTATCATAAGCATATCCCCCTAGAGTGTCGTAACCAAGAGTGCAGCAAAGCCTTTTGTCGTGCACCAGTTCCCGTTCAAGTCTAGATCAAAATGGTGTTTCGGGTTTTACCTCTAGGTACATCTGTGCCAGAGCCGCCTCTACCTACTCGTATCCATACAGGTATGTATTGCTCGTAAAACTAAAAAAATCTCTATAATACCAAAATTCTATGAAGTTCTTCTATACTAATCTCAAAGTCCATCTTAGGTCTACATTCTCTAATTAGAGTTTATCTAAATCTAGATTCCAAGGTTTTTACTAAACATCCTCTGATACCAACTGTAACACTGCGCCCCCAATTACCCAGAGTCGGTGCATTATTACATAACATTGGAATGATCACAAGAAAGATCAAATCTCGAAAGACCGATTGGTTTAGTATCCTTGGAAACAGTAGATATACTCATAAAGTTTTACATTACATCATCAAGTGAAAAACTAATACAAGAACATATTGCCTCCATAGTCCACACTATTATCCCCTCATAATATCCCTACAGGTCATTCATAATTTACTTATTCACATCTTGGGAAAAATAAAACATAGAAAAGGGTTGATCTCAAATTCCCTGTAAGGATAACAATATAGCAGAAATATTCATAAATAAGAATTAACATTTAAGGCAGTGTATAACTAAAACAAAAGACTTTTAAAGTTGAACTTCAACATAGTATGGCAGAAATAAAATGAAATAATTCCATTTACTTATTCACATGGATATTCTACTAATCGAATAATCGCATGAAATATCTATAACCACTTTCATAATGATGGAATGCATAATGCCAGACTATCATAACCACATAGCCAAGACCTCGTTCCAAGACTAAAAATAAGATTTTGTCAAGGCCTTGTGCCAAGACACTAGTTTGTCTCATGAGACCTACCGATGCATCGAGGAGCTATAGCGGGCTCCACCCATCACATATTAAGTCCAACGCATTCCTTATATGCACAGGTTTAAACATAGCATAAACATTCGTATTAAAACTAGCATACGAAATGTAAATACTTTCTCCATAAACCATGAATGGTATAAAAATAACACATCCATAGTCAAAAAAATCACAAAACCTTCAATACAATATGGAAGTTTTTTTCATAATAAATCAGCTTCAAATAAGCTTAAAATCCATCAAAATATATTGACATAGATGAAATCAAAAATCTTTTTAGAGAAATATCTATTTCTATTTTGAAATAATTTAAGAGTCATATATTTATAAAATCAAACATTTTCTTTGAAAATATTCTTATAATCTTTTAAGGTAAGCTTCGATGATTTTATAACGACGGAAAATAGACGCACCCTCCGTATAAGTAAAAAAAACATTCTTACCTTTATTCTATCGAAAAGGTTAAAAAGCACCTTGTTTGGAAAATGACGGAATGATTCCTTTATAAAACTATTATAAAAAGTCAAATAAGGGTATAAATTAATTTAACCCATATTCTTTTAAATAGAATTTTTTTTGAAATACATTTTTAAGAAACATGGATGTGGATGATAAAGAGATCCCGCTAGATTATTACGTATAAACATCCTTGGATAACGAAGAGATTGCAAAATAAACCATTACCTTGTACTTTTTTTGGGTTGGGGTAGGTTAACCTACTGTATAATGGTGAAATAATTGTTATTAAATTATACAAGAATCATATATATTAATATGATATCATATATGATCTTTTAACATTGCTTTGTAAATAATATTTTAGAATTATCATCGTTTCAGGTGTTAACTTACTCATTTTATTTTATATCTTTTGTTTTGTAAGCCATGTTTTTCATGTATAGGTTGTATATTAATCATATCCAGAATGATATCAAGTCCTTAGATACTATTATTAGTCATCAAATGAGAATTATACTTGAATGGATACGATGGAGAATGAATCTCATCGCGTTCGTGGAGATGGTAGTCCGTACATACGCACGAGCGACAATATCATTATTTTGATATTAAAATAATATATAATTGGATGGTATAACATATATACAGGATCATTATAATTTTATATTTATTATTTACATGAGTTACACATCATTATTATACCCATCCAAATAATAATTTATTGAATAAAAATTACACCACGACATGGAGACGGTAAGCCGTACGTACGCACGTATAGTGACATGTTATTCAAAGGATGGATAGAATACTGAATATGGTTGTACCATATTTATAATAACATCACATTATATATAATATACTAGAGATATTATTTTATAATGGTAATAAAAAAATAAGGAAGAAGTGGAAGAAGAAAGGAACTTGGAAAGGGGTGGTGAAATCATTACCTCTTCTTCGGGTTCTTCCTTTTGATTTGATCAAAAGGATTCTTAGTTTGGATTTCTGACTAAAGGAAGGCCTCTAGGATGAAGTGAGGTAAGTTGAGAGTGTATTTGGACAGAGTTTTTTCGAGCAAAAATGCTTTGAGGGTGTGAGTTAATGAGACGGGAGAGTGCCCTTTTATATGAGGGGTGAGGGGCACCTTTGGAAAAGCTAGAAATATTATTTTATAATAAATTCATATTCGGTGTCTTTAAATAATCCAAAGTGGATTATTTAAAGTTTAAGGTTGGGATAGGTCGAAAACCACTCAAAAAATAGAATTTAGACAGGTTTGGTTTACTATATTAACTTTATCATTAAGTATTAACTCTTAGTAAATTGGTTTCACTTTTACAATGTATCTTTGTATTTTTATATTATATGGTTAATAAACATAATATATACATCCAAGAGACCCCCAAGTGGTCCATTAATGATACACCTATCATGATATAATTCTATTTTCCGATCCTTAGATTTTTATGAATTTAATATCAATTAATAATATAATATTTGTTTTAAAAAACTCTTATATGTCAATTTTGACACTATTCAATGATTGATTTTGGAAAAATCATAACAGAATGATTACTTCGAAAAAAGTCAACTAAATATATTCTAATATGTCATATTATCCTATAAAATTATTTTAATTCATTAAAAGTCTCAAATTATATTTATTTGGGTATTTATAATATCAATTATTTTATTTCTTCACGATTATTGTAATTACTACATCCTAATTGTGTCATAAATATATTACATTATTTAATATCTAAAAATTATAAAAAAATATAATTATGTAGGAAATATTTTTATCTTTTTAATTAATATTTACAATCGAATTTATATTAGTTATAACTGTATATTAGAAATGTTTTAGTAAATAAACTTTGATTTTAACTCTTCTTTAAATTAAATAATAATAAATGTCCTAATCTAATCCAAGTGGATCTAAATGATAATATTTTATTCCTAAGGTTGTTTTTGGTCGAGATACACTTGTCCAATAGAATTAGGACATGTTTTAGGGTAATATTAATATCATTTTTACCCTTAATTACCCTAGTTACTTTTAACCGTGGTAAATAAAAGTAAAAAATTTTACTATTCACCAAAAATTATTTTCATCTCATTGAACCACATTTTACTCATTAATATTAACCGTGTCTCTCTGATTTTTGAAATTCCAATCACAGAAGCGGTAAAATTAAGTTTTATGAAAAATTCAGTTATTTAACTACCACTTAGTAGTTTCACTATTCATAAAAAATTGACGTTTTTCAGAACAATGCCAAAATTTCACCCTAAGCTATAATTGATATTTCGAATTCAAAAATGATGTCTATTTTACAAAATTACAAAAATAAAAGTTTCATTAATTAATTTTATAATTAATTCCTGCTGTCACAACAAATAACGTGTTTTTAAGAAACAATATATATCAAAAGATTGACAATTGATTATGTCCAATTTCAAAGTGAAATTAAATATAATGAACACCATTGGATAAAATGGTAAAAATATATTCTAATTATACTTTTAAACCACTAAATAATATAATTTATCACTATAAATTATTTTGATTAAAAAAGTTGTTTTTAAGTATTTTCACTATAAATATTGGATGTTCTCAGAAAAATACCAAAAATTTAACTTAGGATAATTTCGATATTCTGAATCCAAAAATGAAGTCCATTTTGAAATATAAAATATATATAATTTCAAAAGGTAGTTATTACTATTCATAACGGCTAGTTTGATTGGTTGTGGTGTGTTAGAACTCGATGTTGCGTACAACACACGTAATCACATTATTCAATGAGAAGCATACCGTAGAAGCATGGGGTGTTACAGTTAAGATTATTTATTACAGAATCATAAGTTTTGGGGATCTTTTATGATCTTTATAAACTCTATTGGTTTTCATTAATATTAAATATTAAATGGGAATTGAAATATTTTAATTTATTTTTTACCCTTATCCGGGGAATGTGTTCTACATAATGGTAAAGGTCTTCTACTATAATATAATTTATTTTTGGGCTGATTCATAAAGTTAAAATTTTTTAAATAGTGTTATGTAATCATAAAACATCAACTTTTAAAGTGTAAGGGTGAAATTATATACACTATGTAATATTATAGTTCCTTTATATATGGGATTCATAAGGGTACACCACGTTTTATATGGTTTTGTAATGGTATATCACCTTTATCATGCCGTGAATAAGGGTAACCCCGTGTTTTTAAAGGTTGTGTGAAGGTAACTCAGTTACTACATTAGGGTATTTCATGTTATGTGAGGGAAAATATTTGTTTACAAAAGATGTATAAGGGTAATAAATATCTTTGTATAAGTATGTCTGGGAGAGTGACCATTATAAGGGTAAAACTCCTTAACCTTAGGTAGAATTTATGATTAATGTAAGGGAAAACCATAATAACCAGGAATATTACATATTATAATAGAAAATTTAATTTAATTTTTTTTTAATTATTCCTCTTCAAAAATGAACTATGAAACCACATTGAGGATTTAAAAAGTTATAAATCAATGGTATTGAATTCTTTTTACATTTCAAATATTGTAGGTAGAGAACCATACTTTTATAAATAAAATTCCCTATGTGGTTAAATTAAATGAATTATAATTAAAGAGACACAAGAATGTATTTTTTATTATTATATAATATTAGATTTAAAATTACATTTAGAATTATAATTTTTTATAATATTTTCACTAAATATTGATCATATGATTATTATAAATATTGTGATTTTTATAAATCCAATTTACACATACAAATTAAGTGATGGTCTCAACCAGTAGGATCGTACCCTATGAATCCAACTTATTAGGAATTCAAAGAGAGATAGAATCACATGAATTTTCCCTTGAAAATACCAAATATTAGATCTATTGACTAAAACATGAGAGAAACCATTTATAATAAAATTACAAGCCAATCAAGATCATGACCAAAACCATGTATACCAAACCACCCCCATGATAGTCTCACCATCACAAACATTACTGTTACTATGTATTCTGTTTTAGTAATGAGTTATGTATTTAGACCCCAATAATAGGAATATGTACATTTTGTAGAACAAATGAATATACTTTCATCTTATTACTTTTATTTCAAAAATGAATTTTATTTTGATATAATAAAACACAAATTATATTTTTGGGCAATAATCAAATGCAATTACAGAATCTACGAACTAATGAATTTTTGGAATAAATAATATTTTTGCAAAATATTATTATAAAATAATTTTTATTAAATATAAATGAATATGTTCTTTTTGAAGGAAAATATAATTTTTATAAGTGTTTGAAAACAATTATTGTCAAAAAAGAAACATTTATCAATAAATACTAATTCGAATTTAAAACATTAAATTTCATATATAGGGAAATTTATTTTTTTAAAATAAATATTATTTTTAAAATTTTAAAATCATAATTATTCAATTGATACTTTTTCCAAAATTTCTGAGATATACAAATTATTTGTTAAAAATTAAATATGATATAAATATATATTTTGTATTCTGACATCATAATGACATAAAAATGATGTAATAAATAATATAATGGGTATACATGAAAATATATATGTTTATAATTTAATATAATTTTATATTATGTTTATATTACTAATTTTATAATGCCTTTATAAATCCTCAAAAAATATAAAATATATATTTTTTGGTTTAAAATCATTTCTTTCGGGACATGATTCGCTTCCAAATATCCAAGGGTAATATTTTCAAAAATCATACATTATACTAATGATATAATTAAAACCACTCCTCTTTGTTAGAATCATTGGGAAGTTTTTTAGTTTTTTAAATTTTATTATATATAGTCCGAATCATAAGTTTGAGAAATAAAAAAATCCCCTACACATTTCCAATATAAACCTAGTAAAGATGAAATTTATCGAGACTCAAAAAGATTATAGAGCGTCCAAAATCTATTATAATATCAATAGAGTCCTATAAAGGTTCCCCAATCTCTCAAAAATATCCTCCCATCCTTTGTGAGTCACACTCTCATGGTATCTGATCCTCTCTTTCCATTTATTCAAGTATCATCGTAATCATATATTTCTCATATCCAATTCCGAAGGTTGGGATATGATCTTCCATAATCCATTACAATATATCTTATTCTTAAAGTATTATATATTAATTTCAATCTCATCAATTCCTTCCACGAACATTTATACTCCCCCATTATGCTACTAATGTATCATTACGATTTTCCATGCCAAACTATTATGTTGTAAATACCCGTAGTGATTTCTTATAAAGGGTGTTCACCTTTATGAAATTATAATTATTTCATTTCCTAACTACATGTTTTTTTTCACACTCATTTATCATGTAATAATATACGATGATAAATAAATCCATGTTTTATGATCTAGGTGGAACACTTATGCATGAGAATGAAATGAATGTTACAGATACATCCATAATTATATAGTTCTCCAATGCATTGGGTAATTTTTTGGTCTAATAAGTCATCATGAAATGGATTAGGGAGTAATCATAAACCATAATGGTACTTTCTCCATCATTATTTCTTTTAGTATATCCATAAACTAGGCTTAAGATTCATTATTTTAATTTCTTCCACATTTCTGATGTTCCCAGTATGATTATCATGTTATATCATTACCCATTATTCATGTTTTTGATTCTCAATTATTATATTCCCTATTGATATGAATATTATCATACATATTTCACATTATTAATTTTCTTCAATGTTTATTCCCTATATTGGCTTTATAGATATCCCATTTTTTCTGTATGTCTATAGGATATACCATGTAGTCTTTATTACAAATGAATAATATGAGCCTATTAAGGACGTTTTCCATCGTGATTGTGTATTATGTATACTATGATGTTATATAATTTACAAAATTAAAAAATACAGTATGTATATTGTTCTAAAAAGATGTATTTTATGTAATAATATGTAATAAATCATGAATTTATGTGTAATAAAGAGTACAGTTGTTATTATTGTTGTATATGGAATGTTTAGTTATTTTTAGGATAAGGATTAGAAAACACTATAAAAAATATTTTGGATATTACTACACATATGTTGATATCCCTATATTTGTGTAATATATTGTTTACATGGTCTTCAATAAAATAAATTCATGTCTTTGTAATATAAGTAGAATTAGATCAGGAACAAATTATACATAGGTAGAAACATGAAAACATCATGTTTAGAAAGACTTTACTCGAAACTGGTTCACAATAATGGGACTTTCTACACACCTAGTTTTACACTCACATGCCTTATGTTTTGGGAATTTCATAAGCTCTTTATAAACTACAATTAAATGAAAAAAATACCCATAAGACTATATTTTATGAAATCGATCTGGGACCATATAGATTGATACCCAAAATTCATATGTTAAGTAAATACAGTTAATTTATATCTTAAAAATTAATTTCATGTCATTCAAATTTTTGTGTTTCATGTATTGGGAAGATTCATCGTTATTTTTTCCTTTATTCTTGAAAATTGATGTAAATATGAAGAAATGGTTAAACAATCAATGGGATTTAAAATGTGATGATTGGCCAAATGAGATTAACATCCTTATGAGAGAAGTAATTGAAATCATTATGAGAATTTTCTATTTGTTGATTCATGTTCAAAATAGAATCATGGATCTAGATGAGCACAAAAACCCCCTAATAAACAATAAATTTACAATTGAGACCTTTATGTGATACATTCTTCATAAATTTAATGGTTAGTATGATCCCTTAACCCCGAAAAAATTAGTCAACTCTATTTAGAATAACATCTACATCCATCAATGTTCTGAATAGGATAAGGATCTACATTGTGTTTATCATATGTAGGGGGATGTTGATAAGATATGGAAGTTGATCAATAATAACAATTATGAGGAAAATATTAGTGTAATGGATTGGATGGAATTATGAAAAACAATTGTCAACTATTTTCCTTAACCTATCTAACATATATTTGAAATGAATTTCCTTACCCTCAAGAAAAAATGACCAGGAATTTATTAGGTCATACAAGGAAAAAGTAAAAATACCATTATCACACACACGTTAAATTTTCATTACCCCCAAATGAAATTTTAAATTATTCATTGGTTGGATAAAAACAAGTATAAAAAAATCATTGATGATGTGTGACATTTGATAGCTTTGATGAAACTGCTAGTTGTAGCCTCAAAGTCAAAATTTAAATAATCGAATCTCTAGTTTTTTGTGGGGATAAGAAAAATTAATTGTATTTGATTTCTAGTGGTGCAATGGATTACTATAATGGTTCTATGAAATTTAAATATCTCACTTTTCAAAAGTGAGGAACAAAGAACCCCAAAAGTTTCCTAATGGGTGTGAGGAAATTCTTTAGGTGTGGAATGTATGAAAACCTACCTAGAAATTCCCGATGATATAAAGATAATTATGCAATGGTGGAAATGAATGACCATGTCAAGACCCATTGAATTAATTATTTTTATCAAATTTAAGGTATATGTGCTCTTAGTAATCATATACAGTAAGACAAGTGTTTTAGGGACAGAAAACAACATCAATGGCTACAATGGAATACTTCTTCGATCAAAACTGATGAGGTGGATCTCAAATAACAAATTAGTGATAGTTATTGTAGTTATTTAATCAATAATAGATAATTTAATTCTGATTCTTGTTCTATTAAGTTCTTTATATCATTAATGTTTAGTTTAAATATTTAAACACAACCATAAACCATGTATTTAGAGATTTCATTTAAAATGGAAAGTGGGGTAATTTTTGTATTACAATTATATAACTCCTCCCATTTCAAAATTTGTGGGATTAACATCCCTATGAACCTTATAATACTCATGTAAGTGTAATTTTATTTAATTAAGTTCTTGTATTTTATATATTTATATAGATCCAACATGAATTTACATGGGAAAGAAATCACTCTCCATATAATGAAATGACAAAAATTCGGTTCAATGAAAGAATGTGGATGAATATTCCTTAGAACCAGCATGTCAAGGGTGGATATTGTTTCTCTATGAGGAAGTCCATATTTCATAGATGATTCATTATAACAAAAATATCATCATAAAAGACATTACCACTATGTGGTAATGTAAGGATGTGTTTCCCAAAGAATTCCATAGTCTTCCTATAAGCTGAATGGTCGAATTTTCAATCGAGCTTATACCTGGAGTGTTCAAATAAGTCTAGAATCAATATTGAAAGGATATTATGGAACAAGATGACCTGAAGAAACAAGTAGAGTAGAGTTTGGATAAAGGTTTCAAATAACCAAGTTCTTCTCCATAGCATGCACGATTCCCATTCATAAAGTGTCTTTGCATTGATTATCAATATCTCAACAAAATTAAAATAAAGAATAAGTACTATATTTCATGGATTGATGACATGTTTAATTATTTATATAGAGTACAATTATTTTTCATGGTGTATATTCACATAGGGTATTACCAACTATGGGTGAAGAACGAGGATATCCCCATGACATATCCCCATAAATGTTTTAGGCACTATGTGTTCATAGATGTGCCCTTCAGACTCACTAATGATCCAAAAATCATCATGATCATGATTATTAGAGTATCTAAATATTACCTTAACAAATATTTGTTTCCATTATAGATGATAATATAATATAATCCAAATATAAGGAGGATCCTCATGAAAATATGAGCAGAGTGGTAAAAACCTTATGGAAGGAACTTTGTTATGGAATGTGTGGAAAATGTGAGTTTTAGTTGAAGGAAGTATCATTAGTGTGGAATATTAACATAAGAAATGGGATATCTTTGTACCCTTAAAAGATAGAAGTAATTAAGGGATGTATAAGTCCTATTTTTGTGACAGAAATTCACATTTTTGATGGATTTGAAAGATACTATTATTGAATTTTGAAAAAACTCCCATGATTGTCTAACCATCTAACGAAGATAACTCCGAAATGGAATCATGTTTTATTATGACAATGAATGTAAAGTGAACATAAAGGAGTTGAAAAACTGTCATTTCACAACACCATAACTTATGCTAAATAAACGTAGGGAACTATACATAGTGTAAAAAGATTTTTTGAAGAATGTATTTTGATATATTTTGATGAATAATGAAAATCTGAAAGCCTTCTATTCAAGGAAATTGAATGTTCAAGAACAGAATTAACCAAAACATAATCTAGTGTTTAAAATAGTGAACATCATGTTAAAAATATGGTAACATTGTCTCATTGGATTTTTATGAAATATATATGGATCTTAAGAGCCCCAAGTATATATTCACAATAAATTAGCTAAATATCTTTCAGAAATGATTATTAATGTTGACTAAGAACTATGACTTCTCAATCTACTAGTGTCTTGGGAAATCAAATATAGTGGAAGGAACATTAATTATAAAGGATCCAAAACATTTAACACTGATGAGAATTGATAAGTATTCATTATTTTTAGACCTGAAAATGATAGAAATGGGAGTTATAAAGGAAGGAACGCCCTCAAAACATTCACAAATGACTCCTAAAAAATCACTTATTGATAGGATAAAATATTCTCAATATAATATAATCAGAATTGATAATAATGTTGAAGATATAATAAAAATTAAATCATTAGAGTTTAATGTTAATAAAGAAAGAGTTGTGAGATTTGGTTCATAACTATGTGTAACATCAAATCTTATGTTAAATATGAATCTATTCGATGATTCACATAGATCAATGTTATCTTTCCATATATGAATGATAAATATGTATCATGATATCTGAGATCACAATTGGTGGTATAATATGAAGAAGGCGGTCACAAAATAAAAAACAAGGTTTTTTGTATTTCAGTTAGTTAAGGAATAGAGGAAAAAATCCCAAGGGATGATAAAATAATTTCTAATAACTACATAAGAATGGTATAAAAAACAATATAAATTTTCAATTTCCTACCAAAAACATTAAGTTGAAATAATTACATATGTGTTTTGGTGGATAATCTTACTAAAAAGACTAAAATTATCTCTATAAGAGATGACTTTTACTCAATAAATGTTCTTGTATATAAAGAAGACATGTAGTGGAATCTTATATAACACCACTATCAATTTTATTTGATCAAAATACATGATTTTCATCCAAGGTCTATAACAGTCTTGAGAATTATTGAAATAAAGTGTCGAATTTCATAACAGCTTTTCAACCTCAAACTGATTTCCAACCTAAGAAGACTATCTAAACACTTGAGGACTTGTCCAGAGGATACTCAATTGATTTCAAAGAAGGATTGGATCAATATGTTCTTTTGTTCGAGTTATCATTAAATAAAATTTTACACTAAAGAATTTTAATTTATCATAATTATTCCCCTTATAAGAAGATTTTACGAACACATTCATATTGGGATAATGTTCGGGAACATAATATCTAGGTTTTGAAATTGTTAAGGAAAAGGAGGAAATATTAAAGGCAATTCATCCTCACATCAATCCCACTCAGATTTCAAAAAATGGTTTTGTCGAATATCATCGATGAGACCTATTGTTTCATGTTGGAGAAAATGTAATACTCAACATATATCCATTAAATAATGTCATGAAATTTATAAGGAAAATATTTTCTATTTCTAGATACATCATTCCCTTTTAAATCGTTGACCACATCAATGTTGTGGATTATTGACTAGTACAGATAAGTAACCAATCTCAAGTACATGATGTGTTCCACATATAATTCTACTAGAAGTAAATACCAAACCCTTCAAATTTAATCAATATATAGTTGGTGTCATTGTATAATGATAATTCATATGAGTAGAAACTTGTGAAGATCATTGATTATAGATACAATGTTCTATGATATATGTAAATGCACCTCAGCCACATTGTATTGAGAAACAAAAATATTGAATAAGAGATTTTGGAAATAGAGTATATGATAATCTAGATATAACATTATCTATATTAATGCTTGGAATAAAAATTTTCTAAGAAGAAATATCTGAATTGTGGATGATATTAATGACTCATTCAATTATAAATAGAATTCCCGTTTACATTAAATTAAATGAAATATTATATGAAGAACATAAAAAATATTTAGTTTTATTATATCATATTAGATTTTATATGATGTCAATAATCATAACCATTGATAATATAGTCCTTTATTAGAGATTATATGATTACTTTAAATAGGGGGTTTTAAATAATCCAATTGAGACTAACAAATGAACTGATGGCCTCAACCAGTGTTATTGTACCCTATAAAGCTCATTTATCTGAGTTACCAAGGGAGAAAACATCACTAGGATTTCCCAATAACTACTACCAAGATGAGATTCACTGAATATAGCATGAGAAAACCTATTTATAAGAGTATATCAAACTCATCGAGATCCCAACCCAAACTATTTAATTCAAACCCCCACCTGACTATCTCTCCATTATAAATCGTCCTCTTATTTCTTTTTCTCATGTAATAAATGGATATGTTTCCAGACATTGATAAAATGGATATTTACATTTTATAAAATAAATGAATATATTTTTATCTTATTATTGTTTCTTTATAAGTGATTTTGATTTTGAAACAATAAAATGGAAATTAAATTTATGGGTATTATTCAAATTAAATTAATTAATTGATGAATTAATGAATTCATAAAATAAATAAAAATTTAAAAAATATTATTAATAAATAATTTTTCCACAAAAGAAATGATCAAATAATTTTTATGCTTTCAAATGTTATTTTTATAAGGATTCTAAAACTATTATCATTAAAAACCCATCATTTGTCAAAAAATGATAATTAAATTTTAAAAGTGAAAATTTTAATATTTATAATTTTTTAGAAAAAATGAAAATTATTTTTTTAATCATTAAATCTACGATATCTATATATTAATTTTTTATAATTTTGAGAGACAATCGTTTTTTGTGTAAATTTTTTTAAAAATGGTATAAATATATTTCTTGTATAATTAAATCACAATGGCCCAAAAATGAATTGAAAAATACTATAATGGATTCCCAAGACTAAATATAAGTTTATAATTTAAAATATTTTATTTTTTATTTTTAGTTTACTAATTTTATAAATCATTTATGAATATTTGAAAAACCTATAATATATTTGAAGGTTTTAAAATAGTTTCTTTAAGGACATGACTCAATTCCACATCACCAAGGCTAATATGTTAATATTTTATTCTCATAGTATAATAAAACAATTAAAACCACACCCCTTTGGAAGAAACCATGGTAAAACCGTTTTAATGACTTTTTTTACATTATTTTAGAGAGTATAAATTCTATGTTGGAAAAATAATAAACTGTCTCCCATACATTTACAATATTTTCCCACCCAATATACCATTTTTATCACTCATAAACCATAGATGATGACCGTTCAATTCCACATCCTTTATAGATTCATTCCAAGGATCCCCAATTCTATTAATAAGCTTGTCCCACGAATATGGTATAACACTCTCATGGTAAAGGATACCCTTATTTTCCTCTTTATTAAAGTATATTCATTATCTTATGTCGTTAATCAATAATTCATAATTTTGGATTATGTTCATAAATATACCCATTAATATATATTTAATCTTTAAATTATGAGACACCCACTTCACTTCCAATAATACCCTATAATTATCATTAATATGCCCCTTTTATGCTCGAGAAATTTCATTTACGTTTTCCATGACAGACAATTGTGTAGTGAATATTGATGCACATTTAACATTAAGGGTGTTCATATTTATACAATTATAATTATTTCATTTTTGAATTAAAATTATATATTCCTCAATTATTGATCATGGAATAATATATGATGATAAATGAATACATGTTTATGAATTATATGCAACACTTATGCATGTTAATGAAATGAATGTGATAGGTGCACCTGAAATTATATATTACCCCAATGCATTGGATAATGTTTTATTTATGAGACAACATAAAAGGGATTACAGAGTGAACCTAATAAATCCAGGGACATTTTCTATCCTTTTATGTTATCATTTTTCCTTGACCTATGTTTATGATTCTATGTTTATGTCGTTTCAAAAATTACCATGATTTCTCTTTGATTAATATGGTATAACATGCCTCATTGTTCATGTTTCTGATATTCACAATATTTTTCCCCATTGATATGAATATATTATAATTTTTTTATTTATTCACGATATTAAATGTTTATTACCTTACCGAGCTTTCTATCTCAACCCTTTCGTGTCTATGTCTCCTGGTATCTCATATAGTTTTGTTTACAAAGGAATAATATGAGCATGTTAATAATGTTTTCAATAATTATTTTTTATTTCATGTTTTATATTGTTATGTAATGTACATAATTACAAAATAAACTATAATTATTAATTTTAAAAGTCTTATTATGTTCAATATTTTGTTATAAATCACTGATTTATGTGTAATAAAGGGAAGGATTGTTAAATTGTAACACCAATTTTGAATGATTATAATATTTACACATATAAGATATATATGAACATGAAAAAAATAAAATGTATTTTAATTTTTTTATTCCTTTCTATGAACCTGAATTACTCTTTACTTTTAAAATATATCAATCACATACTTCATTGATTTATTTTATCTCCATGAGTGGAGTTTAGGAAATCCTATTGATGAGTGACTGATAGATGATTTTCTTGTTATTTTACTTTAATTTAGTCTTGAAATCCATGTACTATGTCTCATAGTGTATACCTATTTCTGGTATTATTATATAATTATTAATGTTGTTGAAATCCTAATTAATTTCAAATCTGCTCAAAAATTTATACTTTCTCAATATGAAATGGGTTGATGATTTTTTTTCATTGATGGATATGAGTATTTATTAAAAAAAATTAAAATGACATAGTGCGCGTGATGAAATCAATTTAAAAATTTTTATTTTAATTATTTTTTATTTCCTGAAAATGATTTTCGTTTTGAATGGGTATTTAATCATTATTATTGAAATAACCATTTAATATTGGATAATGAAAATAACGACACATTTCTTGATAAAAACTATTTGAGGATGGGTTTTGATTAGAACTTCATTTTTTTGCTAATAATTATTTAATGTTTGTTTTTGAAATGAGAGGCATGTTAGGAAACCTGAATTTGGTGCCAAATGAAACGTTGATTTAAATGATTTTATAATATTTTAATGAATGATATTCCATTTTAATGATTGATTTATCTTGATTTACATGGGATCCTATATAGTTGGGTTGGAATAACACAAGCTATGCCTCATTATCTAAGCTATTAATTATATTAATTATTAAAACCCAATATAAACTATTTTATTTTATACATATTAACCCGTAACATTTTTCTCATATTTTCACCAGTCATAAGTTTATTTCCCTCAGATTATGATAAATAAAATGTTCACATGATGAGGTATACGTCAAATAGATGTTTGTCAATCCCTATATAAAGACTATGACTAGTTCCCGTAACAACTGTCAGAAAGTTGATTTAATTATTATTTTGAATGATATAAACATGAAAATGTTACAATTTCTTTTATGTATGCCTTGTTTGAAATAAATTTATATTTCACAATTGTTTTGAATATGTTTTTATATTTTTTCAACCATGATTGGAAAAAATTGAAACTTTTTCTAATGCTTGGGGAAGATGCCTCATTTATTATTTAAAGAAAAGATATCTTTCAAACCAGGTATAGGGAGACCCATTACATTTCCTGAAGTCCCAAGATCAAGTGATCTAAATACAAGGCTTGAAAGCCCATTTTTGGTCCAAAGGTCCCTTAGGTGAATATTCTGCTACAGTAACCATGCTTCTACAGTACCTGCTACATTAACGCCACAACTACAGTTCCAACTATAGTTCATTTGTGGCTACATTGCATCCTCTTCTACTATCTTGTGATAGCTATAGTGCTACTACAATGACAGGCTACAGTGCTGCTAATGTACCCCAGAAATATTTCCCAGCACAAATTCAATTCTGTGTCTTTTTGAATGTCATGTACAAGCCTTTACCACTTGGGTACAAGCTCTTTGGATATACACATTTGTGACTTATTTTATATTTAACCATTGAATTATTTCGTTAAGAATATTATGATATGAATTAATAAAATATTTCAATTAATATTTTTATTGAAAATAATGAATAAATGGTAATTTTGAATTAAATTTCATATGAAATGTTTTGTGAAATCAAACTAGAATTGGTTTCTCACACCTTTCATTTTCCTTGAATTGTTTTTACAATATTCTTCCATTTATAAGAATTAAAAATACAACACTTTTAGGTGTTCATTGTTATTTATAGTGGAACCTTGGGAGATTAATGATACTAGAGATGTGTGCGATCCATATGTTGTGGGAAGATACTATAGGGACTTTGTCATAGACATGATATGTTTGGTTTGATGTTTTTTCAACATTATGGAGAATCGCACTATAAACATATATTTTATCAACTATTTATGGTTGAAAACAATTTTAACTTTATTGGTAATCCTTATGGTGAAATAGATGTCTCTTACAGTTTCTTTATTCCAAGGAACCAGTCACAAACCCATAGGGATTGGGAATTCCATTTGGTCCAAGTCAGGATTGATACTAGTATCATTAATGGAGGTTATACAGGTAAAGTATCTTTCACATCAGAGGGATATATATATTTTACACCATAGATAATGGAGATGTGAAGATTTTAGATGAAATTAAAATATTTAAATAATGTTTGGTTACATCCATAAAAGATTAATTATTGAATGATTGAATTGGAGTTGGATGGCCCTTTTATGATAATATACATTTAAGTTAAATTATATAAAATGTGTAATTCAAAGAATATATAAATTATGTGGAACAATATTGATTGTCTAATAGTAGTATCAATGATATTTTATATAGACATTGGCAAAATTTAGATTCATGGTATAAGTGATTTTTCACTCGAGATGTGTGATGATACTTCTCTTGGATATAAATCTATATGATAGAGTTTTTTCAATGACATGTGAAACAATGTCATATTGGGGGTGGAAAATGGATATGTTTTGGATGATAAAAATCATAGTGAAATTAATTATTTAAATTCATAAAAAAAAGAGGTTTTGATGTCATGGGTGGTACCGACAGGGGATTTACTGGTGGTGTTCTGGTCATATTATGGTCATATTTTAGAACCACATCATATTTTTTACTATAGTATATTCAAATAAGAAGATAGGGTCATCCCTTTAATTATTAGGTTTATCTATTTTTTTTATTATTGGAATCAGATAGACGATGTTTCATCAATTTAAGGATAATTTTTCTTAAGTTTTCCTTTTTATTCTTCCACTTAACTCTAACTAATTTAGGGATATATACGATATGAATTTACGGATTCATTTCATACAGATCATCATGAAATCCATAAAAAATGATTAGTATTTATTTTTTGATTTTATATAAAGTCAAAATATGATAAACACATTCAATTACTCTCTATTTGGATGAAGGAAAGTCACACGTTCTATTCACCCCTAAAAATAATGTATATTTAATGTTAATGATCAATTTTGTTACACATTAATAGTATTCTGATTTTAGGAGTATTTAGAGCATTTAATAGGTTAATCACACGTAAATGGTTGTGGTTTTTTCGTCTTCAAGATAGATGGTGGGTTTTCAGGTAATTTCTCCAACTCAATTAATTTTCAATTAAATTATAGATGTTTATAGTTAATTTTTTATGCCGATATATGAGAGAGGGGAAAATGAAAATATATAATGAATGATTCATGATTTTATATAATTATTTGAACAAGGATCGACACTTAAAATTGTAGAAAATATATAGGAGGTCCCTTAATTATTAACAAATTAATTTATGTGTTTATTGTTTATTATATTATACATGATTACGATTCTAGGATTGGGGTACTCTATTAGGAACAAATAGAATATCATTATGTATAATACGTAGTTGGATCATATTAGTATTAGAATAAATCTTCTTCTTCAAACATCATGATATATGGATTTGAAATAGTTTTATATCCCTAATTCCCAATTAATGATTCTTGGTGATCGAATACCACTATTTATTTTATGTTTGAAGTGAATGAGATTTACTTAAGAGGGTCTCATTGATTTACAAATTTTTCCCATGAGTAATTATTTTGATAGATAAATTGGTGATAGGTTCTCTAAATTGGAGCTTGAAAATTACATTGATCATTTTTATCTATAAGAGCTCAAGTGAGAATACTGTAGGAATAATCAGGATAGGAATTATATAAATTTCTTCATTAAGAGGATGAATGTTTTTTTTAAAATGATGGGGTAGAGTATTTCTCTATATGTTGGAAAGGTTTTTGATGTATACTTAATGATTAAACATTGGGTTGATGTGTGAGAAGTGGATTATATATGTCCAAATGGATTGAGTCTCGCATTGGTGAAGATTAAAGGTATAGTGTGTGAGAATATAGAGTGGTCATAACTATCTAGGTGAGTTAAACTATTTATGGTTTGATGGGTTGGTAGACATTTTTCATAGTTGATCTTGATTGTTGAGGTTTGAAAATATTTGATTGTGTATTATTGGATAGGTAACAAACTATGATATGATTATGCCTTGTGATTAAACATTAATGGGTCGAAAGATATATATATATATATTAGTGTATTAAAGAAGTAAGAATCCACCATACTGGTGAGTAGATGAGTACTCGTTAGATCATGATTAGATATAATAATCTAGGGACACATTAGTGAAACTTTAATGGATTTTCATGGCAAGTATTGTTGCATAACTTGTAATTTCATTGTAAATTAGTTTTTTATTTTTAATGACATGAATATGTTGATGATTTTACCAACATGTATTTAATTATTGTGTGGCCCGTGACACATTGGTGTGATGATTAATATTGAGGTACCTTATGAATAGATTGTTACCTATCGATTTATAAACAATGATACCAAAAGAATATTCACATATTTCTGCATCGATTGGTTATTATCAAGGGATACATCAATGTTTCACATCTTTATTAATTTAGACACACTATTTAATTGCTTTTTTATTCAAGGGGATGTTTGAAAAGTATTAAACCCCATATTGTGGTATATTATCAATGGATTAACTATATTGTACAAATAATATGATTATGAGGATAATATATGGTTAGTTTTATTATCTGGGATGATGGGGTTCCCCTATGAAATGGTTTTGGGCTTTCTATAATGATCCAACAGAAGTAAATTAATTTTTTATGGTTGATTATTTTGGTGTTCTAATTTGTTTAAAATTAATATAATATTATGTCTTTTCATAGTGTTACAAAATTTCAAAATTATTGGTATATACATTCACATATATGATTTATGGTATATTTTATCACCCATTTGTGATGGCATACTAAGTTTCATACACACAACATTCATATGAACCTTATTAGATTATTAGATTTTATTTTTGTGATAAGGGTCATGGAATGTATGTAGAGATTCATATTGTATCTTGGATGTGATGCCCTTGGTTACATTTTTTTGACATATAATTAATGAATTGATTTTATGATGGTTTTAATTTGTCCTAAAATTGAAAATGTAATGTTTTAAAGGAGATCTCATGATATGGGGTGGATTCATTGTTTTATTAAGTCATGAATCAAACCCTTGTTTTTGAATGTACACATACAATAATTGTTCTATAGTTTTTTAATCAGTGCAGCTATAGTTTTCACCCATTTAAATACAATAAAAAATTATATATATATATAAGTTTGATTTTTTTTATTTCACCTCCCATCTCTCACCCTCACTATTGGATATCCACTATGAATAATATAATATTTTCCCCACAAATTGAGGCCATTTATATAGTGATTTATAGTGTAATTTTTGGAATTATTCAATGTTTGTTCAACTAAATCACTTCATCTACTACTCAGTCAAATTATCCTTCAATGTTATTAATGTTAAATAGAAATTCAAAATGAGGATCAAAATATGATGTTTTTTTTATTTGCGTATTCTCTATTTTAGTTCATCAAGATAATATTTTAGGACTCGTCTTCATCACTAGTATTGGAATAATAGTAGAAGTATATGGATTCATTAATTTATAGCAAGTGGATCAATTTATTTTCCTATATATTTTAAATAATATATGAGTATATATTTATAACCCTTTTTTGGTTGAAGTGAAAATTATAAAAAATATTTATACTAATGTTATTAAAACATTTTTTTTCATATTATTTTTAAATTAATTGGGATTTCCTATTCCAAAATTTATGAAAATGTTATTCATGTAAAAAATAAAAATGAGGTGTTAGGTTGAATTTACTCCCTTATTTATTAGTACATAATGAAATATTTTTTCAATAAATTATTTTTTATGAATCATAGTTAATTAACATAATTAATTCAAAAGAGATTTATATAGCCAAAGGTATGTTTAGTTATCAAATATTTTAATTTTTTATGCTACTAAGTAATGTTATTTTATACCAATATGGTTATTTATATGGATTTAAGTTAAATTAAATACATTTAAATTTAAATCCATTTTTTATGTATTCCAAAGTTTAATATTTATTTAATGTTTTTTTAACAATTTACATTGAATCATATTTCTCTTATAACGTTTTAGATTTTCCACTTGGGGATGATTATAGAAATGTTGGAGTTTTTTTATTGTAATATTTAATAAATAATTATTCTTTTTATATCAATGATTTTTAAATTTGGTTATTTAATTGAGGTGTTCAATATGTTAAGGGTGAGTTATGATTATAATTTTTTGTTATTATATTGATATGGTAGTATTTAATTTCTCAATTCAATTTTCATGTATTTGAAACCCATTCCAACTTAATTAAGAACCAAGCGTACAAACCCAAAAGAGTATGTAAAGTCACCCAACCGAGAATATTTGTGGTTTTTCATGGGCCTATGATAGTGTAATGTATATTATGAATATTTGATATAATAATGTTTAGAGAACCATGGGATTATATTACTGAATGATAAGAACATGTTTAATTGATATAATCTAATTATCTTTTAATGGAACTATATTATTTCATGGTACCTACATGGATAAAATAAAAAATCTAACTATCCCACCATGGTATCACATAAGTTCCTGGTAACACAATGGATAATAGATATCATTTTGTTAGCTATTTAATGACCTAATCTAATGCCTTATGGAAATATGAATAGATTATTTATAAGCTCGCTATATTTTCAAAAGGGATATTACATAGCATGAGGATCATACTATTATAGACTATAGGCTTTGGATATTTCCTTTTATTATTATTTATGATTATTTTTTATTAATAACTTAAGGATATTCATTAATAATGTTTTCAATTATATATATATACATTTTCTAAGGAATTGTTTATAGGAATTTTTTTTAAAAAAGTCATATTTTAAAATCACGATAAGCATTATTATTATTACTTATGGTTCTCTCATTGATATTCATTATTATTATTTCTCTTTTTAGAAATTTTTTCCCAGAATCTGGATTTATGTAAAATCCCGAAAGAGGTATTTTAATTACATTATAGTAAACTGTTAATTTATGTTATTAATTAATGTTTTGAAATATTTTTTGTTTTTTACATAATTTTTATTCAAAAATATTAATTTATATGAAATACCAATTATATTTTAGATGTGATTTTAGAAAAAGGGTTGGGATCATTTTTAAATATTGAGCAAAAATGATAATGTTATAAATATTGTTTTAAATGAGGAACATTTTTATACTTATAATGTAAAAGTTATAGGTTATTCTTAATTTTTCTTATCGTCATATCTAAATATTTATAAAAGTGATCATTATTTTAAAAAGAATGAAACGTTTTCTTTGAAAATGTTATATTCCATATTAAATTATATTCATACATTATTTCATTATAAAATATTAAAAATATATAGTCCAGTTGTTTTATTTCCAAAAAGCATAACATATATTCATTTTTTACAGTTATAAGTATTGTATTGGGAGGATACCTATAAGGATTTATTACTCACATCCTATATATAAAACAAGTTTTTGTGTGGACTAGAAGTCCTTGTAAGATGGATAAGTAATGTGATACATATCATAAATAGGATTACTAATATCTTACAAGGGTTTAGAAGGATAATGATATGATCGATTTCACACTTTTTAAATAAATATTTTTTTTATTCCATTTTGATATATTTCTTGAATTTTTTTACATATCTGTGTGTATATATGATTTTTATCTCCTTTAATAATCTCATTCCTAGGAAAAAAAATTCCGTAATCTTGTCCGCATATTTTTAAATATGGTATTTTTATTTTTATTTTTGATTTTTTTTATATACTAATTATCATTTTTATTTTTTTGTTTTTCATTATTTTTAAATAATATTATTTCATCTGTATGATATTAATATTTATGGAAATGTCATCATGAACATATTGGTGTGTATTACCACTTTGTGGATTTAATTTTTGGTGAAATATTACCTAATTCACAATATATTGATGCAATGACTCTATTTTCTAGTCCTTTGAAATCAGGAATGCAACTTAGGCATCGTAGTAGTTTAGTTTGGGTATTAGGTTTAGATATCATTGGATGTTCAGTGACATGGGGAAACATAATAGACCAATATTTATACATTAATAGACACTGCTTTATAATGACACACTATTTCGTTCACTTACTACTCTATTTTGGAATGTACTCAATTCATCAGGATTGAGAACATATTGTATACCAAAAAAACATTACCCCCATGCTAGATACCATTGATACAATCCCATTATTAAATTTTAAAAACTCGGTATTAAGAAGAAAATAGTCTACATGTGAAACTTTGGGTTCTCCCTTCCCATTCATCTTAATAGATTTTTATTCTACAAAATAAAAATTTAAAAAGTGGAAAACAACACCATCGTTGATAAGACCAAATCATCACAATATAAACATCTATAAGAATACTTCATATCTAAATCACAATAATAAGGTAGGGGCATTTATAAAATGATATAATCATAAAAAATATCATAATCCCCATAAAATATTCTAAAATATTTTATTTTACACTAATAATAGATTTTCATCATCAAATCTTGACCACAACCAAATTATTAAACCATAAAATATTCATAAAAATCCATTAATAATGTTTTTTGTATTTTAAAATAAATTTTTTTCCTTTTAAAATCTAACTATAATGTATTTGAATATCCAATCCACTTGTTATGAAAAATGATAATAATAAAAAATAGTTTTCCAAATAATAAACTGATTCATTAAGACAATTATTATTAAAAAAAAATAAATTTAAACAAGTTTGAGGACCTAATATTATTTTACCACTTTTAAAGAAGTTATTATAAAATTTCATATATCTGAAACATAAAACATTTAAATTATGGTGAACTCCTACCATCGACGTTCTAACCCACTATAGATGAAAAAATCAACCCAAACATCATAAAATATGTTTATTTACTGATTCCTTGATCATTAAAATCATATTTTATCCGTAAAAGTCCACATACTCTTATATATCATAAACCATGTACCCTATAACAAATTTAATCTATCTCATCTCTCTTAAAATGCTAATAAATTTTTTGAAATATTCTATCCATGATAAAACTCTTTTTATAATAATGTCATTATATTTCACCTACATTAAAGTCTTACACTATAAGTTATATTTTCATTCATTAATTTCTTTCTATAAGGTTGATGAAAATACTCTTCAAAATTTCACAACAAGATAAAAAATATATGAAGTGTTCAATTAATCTGCGGATATAAATTGGAAAGCCACACATACTAGATCATACTTGATGAATCACCTATAACTATTAGGTAATTTAATTTTTTTAATTTAAATAATCCCCCTAAATGACTCATTATATTTATCTAAATACTCTTTATTTGAACATCCATGATATATCTACCACAAAAATTGGGTGAAATCCCAATGCAAAACTATATTTAATATAATTTATAAATATTTTTTTCTCACCAAAATTTAATTCAGTATAAATTCATTGATCAGTTTCTTAATGTATTGAATCTAAAATATAACTGGAAACCAGAAAAAATCATATATTTTGAAATTTAGAAACACATATTTTAATGATTTTACTATTTATTTCTTTTACCCATCATTTAATTAATTGTTTAGTGATTTACCACCAACTAAAACATAAAAATAAAAAATAGTCATAAAATTAAGAAGTAAAACCAATAATATAATGTAAAATCATCATGTACAAATGAAAAAGTACTGGATATCCCAAAAATATTAAATCATTATGGAAAAAAAATCTTAAATCCTTAAAATAAAATTCTACCCCCATTCATGTAAATATATCTAAAATTATTTTATCATTATGTTATGATTATATCATCATGTATATATATCTAAAAACTCAACACTATTTACAATAATCTAAAATTATTATTCATACTTTATATATCATCCATGTCAAACAAATTTGTATTATAATACACCAATTTTCAATTAAGAAAAATTATCATCAAAAACTTTTTTCATTGAAATAATAATAAATTGTATGTTCTAATGGTTCAATATGCCATAATGAATGTTCCAAAAAACAAGTTGATCACATTAAAATAATACTCTATTAATTGACATAAAATAATAGGTTCCCGTTAAACATCACATCAACACACCAAACATTCCTTTTTAAAAAAATTGAAAATTTCAATTCCACCATCAAAATACTATATTTATAATATTTTCACTTTCTAAAATTTATAAAAAATGAAAACTGATAAATAATTTTCCTTAATTTTTTTTTTCAAAAATATTCATCCCAAACTATTTAAAATCCATATTATTGACTTTGAAATAATTTTTATCCTTAATATTAAAAGAATTGGTCACTTTTGTCATTTTGTTGATAAAAATAGATTAAATAAAATTCAATACTACAGTGAATGATTTTACAAATTATCAAAAAAAATATTTTGAATAAAAAATTATAAAATGATATAAAAATGTTATAAATAATATAATGAATGAAATTTTCCGGCTAAAAGTTCATTTTTATCAAAATAGTGATTTTACATATTAGTAACTAATTAATTATCAATTTCAAAAAAAAATATTTTATATACCTTTTCATCATGCTAAAAAATAATTTTTGAAACATTTCATTAAGAAACTAACATATTAAAGTTATTGGATATTAATATTACACGTTTCCTTGTATACTCATTAATTGATTTCCAAAACATCGGATAGATTCACTAAATCCGGTATGCATAACATTCTTATTATTTAATAATTAGTAACTCTTATTATGTGGAATATTAAATAATGTTTTAATATTCCAAAAAAATAAAATAATATCTTATTTTTTAATCTTAAAACAATATACAAAATTCTATTTAAACATGTCATAATATATTATATTATTTTCAAATAAATAATTTATATATACTATATATTTGAACACATACAACATGAATAAAACTATTAAATCATTAAAATTTAAGAAACATAAATCAAAGTAAGGTATAATATATGATAAAATTCATAATTTTTAAATAAACCTTCTCCCACAAGAAATGAATTTTAATAAATTTTTTGGAACATCGACATTACATCAGTTCATTAATCACAATGTAAAACACTAATATGTGAAAAAGAATTACACATTTAAGAAAAATATTCTAGAAATTTCATGTTTTGAAAATTAATAAAATTCCATGAATCATAATGATTAAATTAATTATGATTATTTTATTTATACCTTGAAATAACACTTCTTATATTTCAAATCAACTATATAAAAATTAATGCATTATCAACCTTAAAACATTAAAAAATAAAAATATTATGATAAAAAAATAAATATTTGATTCAATTAATTTCATGAGAATGAGATTTCATTTTCTTAACTCCTTATTAAAATAACCTATTTTAAATTATAATTTCACTAATAACTAAAATCAATTGTAATAAATGATCCTCGCTAAAGTTTCCACCCTAAAATTAGTGCAGATTCCCTTTAAATAAGTAAAATAGAAAATAAAATAACCTTTATGTGAATTATATATGGCATATAGTATAATTATCCAGTTTCCCTAACCTATATAATATTTTATGTTCCAATGACACTGTTCCCTTACTAAACTAATGATATCCTCCCTTGTGCCAACTCCAAACACCATATTAAAAGAATAAGTAGCAATGATACCAATTTTTTATGATGTATCAAACTAGGATATAAACATACTAAGAATACGTGGTGAATTATGCTTAAATTCTATTTTTTTAATTTATCATGATGGTTTTTAGAAATTTTCGGTGTTCAGCATGGTAGAAGATTGAATTTTGGCGGATAGACCGACCCATTAATTGTAATTATTCATTCTATATATATTTTTATTGAGAAACATAGGTGTTATCCTATAGTAGATTTTCTATAGGGTATTTTACATTATATTTATCAATTCACTCATCAGCATACATGTCACACTACAAGAAAGTTACGACATAGGATTAATAATCTAGGGATGGGGTAACTTCACCATAGAACCCCCTAAATGATTCTTCCACATAACTACAAACCCATATATGACCTAAGTGATGTGATAGATCACTCAATACTGATTCTTATTGTCCCTTATAATCTCTTAACCATTAGAATTTCCATATTATGATGAGTCTATTGTTTCATGAGTATATAACCCTTCAAGCCGAAGATGGATACTTTTCCCTATATTTGTTGTTTCCCCTTCCAGAAACAAAATATTAGGATATTGGAGATGATTATTGATTTTTTTGTTATTTTATTATTTTGGTTTTTGTTCCTTGGTGATTTTTATTTGTTACGCTGGAGGTTTGTATTTATTTCCATTTTACGAAAATTTTATACAGTTTTATTTGTTTAATATCATTGGGGTGCATGTACATAATTTCAAGAACAATTCATGTGAAATAAATGAGACTATGTTGTTTTTTATAAATATTTTTATCCTATAAAATAGGTAAAGTTTATGAATTTGCTATTGTGTAACTCTATCATGTTTCACGGGTAATGTCTGAGTGGTGCACCAAGGAAGTAAGAAATTGTGAGAGATGATTATACTTATTATGGTTTGATTGAAATGGTAAACGGTAAAGGGGTTTAGGATATTAATCCCCTTAATTTTTTTATTAAATCATGTTATTTTTTGTTTATTTCATTGTTTTTTCTCATGTTTAGTTTACATTGGGTGGTAATATGTAACATGGGACATGACATGAACGCTATTGAGTGATAATTAATGGGTTATGGTTGCTGGCTCAATAAAGAATGATACAGATTGGGTCATCTGTCGAATTGGTTAATGGGGCTTTGAATGACTTTTTATTCCATCATGTAGTAGAAATATGAATTGATGAAAACTCATGGTAGCTTGATTATCTCTTAATAAACCGTATACGGTTTCTTATTTTATATTTATTTTGTTATTTCAAAAAGTGATACTTTATTTAATTGTTCAATTTATTATAAGATCCCATTAGTGGTTCCCTGTGAATTTTATATTGACATCCCACATGATAATCTTTATGTGAATACATAATTGATGATCTTGGATCAAAATAAAGAAAAATTGACCCATGTCAAAAAATTGAGCAGTTGATAGAGGATGTGATTGAGGTTATACTGGGACATTCCATGAGATCTTTTATTTTGATCGTTCATTCAGTTTTTTTCTATTTTTATGTAAATTGAACTTATTTATGTTATTATTCATTTATGACATTATGTTCTAAAAATTTTATTTCATTTTGGTATTTAATGTGTTTATTTTATTTTTTATCCCACTATAGGTGCTTTACTTATTATCTATATAACATTTATTATTATTTTATTACATTATTATAATGATTATTTGATACTAACGTAATTTTATTACTATTATTTCATTTAGGACCTCGCCACGAGACAAAATCGTGTTACATATGTTGAGGTGATCATGAGGTTTTGTGGCCCACTTTCTACGACCCGGTGATCTAGGATAGAGAAAAAAAATGGTATTAGAGACCCTTTTCATTAGGCCTAAATTTTTTGGATTAGTATTATAAGGACCCTAATGTGAACCTAATATGTTCTTTTGTTTTTTAACTAGAATTAATATTTAGGGATTTTTCCAGTTTAGTGTTTTAGATAATTAGTACCAAAAATTAAAAATTGAACACATACATTACAAGTGGAAAATTAATCTCAATATCCATTATTCTCACCAATGGAAACCCTTTAAAAAAATAGGGCATTCATTCAAGAAGAATCATCAATAGATTCATCAGAACATCTTATTTATCTTTAAAAATCATTAGACTCATAAAAAACATTGTAGAAATTGGGATGAGCACAAAAATCTTAGTAAGGGATTTAAAATATGGAATGAAAAATTTAGTACATGATTATTTTACCTAATTAATTAGAGATATATAAAGGTCGCAAAAACACATAGTTTATATTGAAAAAAAATGTAAAAATAAATAATGCAGAAGAACTATAACACGATCATAACACATAAGACATTATTCAAGGAAAAATAAAATTTCCACTTTTGATATCACATTTCACAAATACAAGACACAAAATCCTAAATGAAAAAAACATTATTTGAAACTAAAATAGAAAATTATTAAATTAAACATCAATAAAATATAACAACATTAATCTATGAAATTTAATTCATGGTGAATATGTAAAAATACATTACATGTTTGGGAAATAATTAATCCATTTTAAAAAATTAAAGCATTTAAAAAGAATATTTCTGAATCAATATGTCTCATACCACATTGAATATTTTGAAATGAAAAAAAACTTTAAAACATTAATTTACATTTAAATGAACCCTTAAATCCATTTTTAAAACATGGATATTAATGATATATTTTCATAAGAATAAATCATTATTACATTCAATATGGTGTTTTAATTAAAGACACCTTTAACATTTTGAACCTTTAAATTATAAGCTACATGAAACGAGAATATTTTAGAAGACATTAAATAAAAATAATATAGATATAATGTATATATGTAATGTTAATGCGGCTATATATTAAATTTAAAAATAATAATGGAGCATGTCATCAAGAAATGTCTCAATGAATGGAGATAGAGATGGAATCCCCTACATTGAGTCTGACTAGTCATGTACAATATTTATATTCTTGAACAATAATCTTAGGATAATAAGTACCTAAGTGAGAATATTTTTCATGTTTATTACTCTTTTTATATCACATATTACAATGTTATAAGAATTATATAATTATTTATGTTCATATCGGTCGTTTTGTCGACATTCTGTACATGAGTCGAAATTGAACTTGGTATGATGTTAACAGTCCATGTGGTCATAATTCCATAATATAAAAAATAATATTCCATAAATAATGATAAATTTTATACAATAATTTTATTTTCAATCAAAATATTAATTATGGTTATAAAAAATGAACAACACTATTATCATGGAGTCAGTAGGACATATTTACGCACGAGTACAATTTCCAATTTTGCATTGATCATTATGAAAGGAAGGTATGTTTTATTTTATATTTCAATAATAACCATAAAAAAATAATAGAATATTTAATATTTAAATATACTTATATATATATATATTAAAAATTAGGTAGTGAAAAAAAACAGGTCTCATCGCTTCGTGGAGGTGGTAGTTCACTTATACAAATGAAAGAAAATATCATTTTTATGTTCATAGAAAGGTGGAATTTAATTTATATAATATGTTATTATTATTATTAATATTTTTTTAATATCACACATGAACATTAATTCCATCATTATAACTAGTCAAGAGAGATGGTTATGGATAACGAATTATATCGATTTGGAACGGTGATACTTCACACATATGCATAAATGATTAATTATATTCCCATTTGATGTAATTGGAGATGTATTTAGGTTAATATATTAACTTAATAATATATAATTAGATTTAAGATATTGTATTTATTATTTCATCATGGTGGATTATGATTTTAATTATGATTAATAAGAAACAAAATCGAAAAGCCTATTAAAAAATGATACTTTCCCATCTGATGATCCCCTTTCATAACAACTTAACACCCCAAGAAGGATGATCTGTCTATAAAAAGGAACTAAAATGTAGAGAGGGATTCTAGTAAGTGTTTGGGTAGATAATTATTAAACTATTTTTTTAATTGTGAGCAATAGAGAATAGTATGTGGCCTTTTATAGGAGAGGGGAGGGGAACTCTTGGAATTTAAATTGTGTTATGCTAATATATATTCATTTTCTATTAAAAATGGGTAAAAAATTATTTATTTCTATAATAGGATGATTATGGGTCAATATATAATCATCTATTAAAAATTATACCAGTTCTAATTTTTTTAATCCTTATCATTTTGTTTCTCTCCTTTTAACTCTTAGAATTTAATCAAGTTATATATAATTTGATGGTAAAAATAATTACCAAATCATGAAAAAAAACCAATTGATGAGTCCCTAATGAAATTTTTAGACTAAACTCAACTATTTTCCCAAATATTTTCTATTAATAAATTTTATATAATTTAATTATATATTATATATTTTTTAATATAAATTAGGTCAATGTCATCAATATTTATTTTTTTAATTTTTTTTTAAACATTCATAAAAACTTCATTACATAGAAAAAAATAATTATATAACATGTAAAATACGTCTATAATGTTCATGGATGGCATAAAATATTCCAATATATATTTATTTTAATATCATTAATATAATTTATTTGATTCTTCCATTAATAAATCCATTACTTAATCATCATTGTGTTAAAATTAATTTTAATTATTAAATGTCTAAAATTTTTAAATAGATTATCATGATGTAGATATAAATTTTACCTTTCATATTAATTTTCTTATTATAATTTATCTTTTATACAACCCTATATTAGAAATCATTTTCTTATTAAAAAAATGAGTATGGTATTTTCAGCTAATCATTATATAAAATATAATAAATGTAATATTCTTAACCATGGGGATTAAAAAAATTTATAATTTTTTACTACTATTTTTTTAAGCCGCATCCCACTCTTCTATGGAAATTAGCATAAGTGTTTTCATAATTTTATAATATTACAATACTATTTTTTACGTTTAATTACCAAATTTACCGTTAAAAGTGGTAAATAAAATAGAGAAGCTAATATTCACCAAAAAAATAATTTGATCATATTAGAAATAGTTATTAATATTTATTACAACCATGTAAACCCATTTTAAAAAATTCAATTAATAGAAGTTGTTAAATTATGGTTTACACCATTCTCACACGTGTGGAGAGAGGTTGGATAGAAGAGTCAATCAACATTTCAATAAGTTTAATATATTATATCAGTAAAAAAATTTCCAATTACATATGTTTGATTAAATTATAAATACATAATCAAATTATACAATAAAATAAATTAAATGGATAATCTAAAAATATAAATAAATTTTTGAAAAATTCATTTTTGAATTAAAATGTAGTAATTTCACTATTCATTAAAAATGAATATTATAATAAAAATTCCAAAATAACAGAAAAAGTAAATTTTGATACTATTATTATAAATAAGAATTTTAATTTTTAAAATATAAATTATGAAATATAAATAATCATGATTTCAAATGGGTTCTCCATCAAAAGATAGTAAAAATATCTTTTTTGAGAAATACTATTTCAATGTAAAAAATTGAATTTGTTATAATCTCATGTATATAAAATATATAATATAAATTTTGAAAATCAAATTTAATTTATATATCCTTTATTTAATCCAAAAGGATGATTTTATTATTTTTTAAATACAATTATTCACAATTATGTAGTTTTGCAAAGAAATACATCCTCTATATTCAATTGGGTTTTTGTTTCATTTAAAGTTAATTTTGTAAAAAATAAATCATTATATAAATATATGTAAAAAAATTTAATAATCCATTTGTAGTTGTTCAATCCCACCATTATAACTACTATGTGATATCTACCACTTAAAATAATAATACTACAATATGTTGGTTTTTTCAGTAAAAATCCATCTTCCATTCAAAGTCAGATTTTAAGGAAACCCATTATTTCATGTCAGGTACGATATTAGAAATAAAATCACATTTTTGTAATATTACAACAAAATTCATAAATATTAATATATATGAATAATTCTTATACTATAAATACTTGGGATGTTACATCCTTCTCGCTTATTGAAATTGAATCCTTGCAATTTTAAATTTGTGTTTGGTAATAATGGTATCATTTTTTAAAATTATTTAAATCAAAATCCATACTTATAAGAGGAATTAAAACATTCAAATTTATAAATTGAACGGGAGATTTGATGGTCACATATGATAACATATACGGGGTTTCTATGAAGTACTTGATGTAAAAATAACTCTCAAAGACTAATAGAGGGTGATAGGGAACGTAATCCTTATAATTTTTACCTCAAAAAACTATAACTATTTCATGGGTCCAAAGACCATTAAGAAAAGTTAATGTATAATTATTATTTTTAATATCCTTTTAATATAGTTGAGGAATTAATTATCTTCAAAAACCAAGAACATAAGGAAACACACATACTGGAAAAGTAGACATTCATCCTTAAATCACATTCCTCCACAAACACATGTTCTTTCCAAGACGATGTGTATAAATTATTCATGCCCGAATCACTAAAATATTCTTATATCAAATCAAATATCAAAAAATATTAACTATCTATTTCTATTATCTTGAATCATTAACCAAAAGAAATATTATTTATATAAGATAAAACAATTTTCCAAAAATAATAAACCATTGGATTATGACAATATAAATTTAATTACAAAAATTCAACTATATTACCAAAATATAAACATTTACCAATCAAAAAATAACTATCCTAAAAAAATATAAATATATACTAGACTATTCTTGAATCCAGAAATGGAGAATAATTTTAGTACATAGTCTTCCAAGATAAATTTTAAAATTTATATCAAAATATCATCGATCACTCTTAATATATCAAACCAAAAATGTAATTTCCAAAATCACTTATTCTAAAATATGAGTTAATAATTTAAATAAATAACACAAATCACCATAAATTCACAACAAAATCATATATTCTACCAAAATATAATTCAACATATACTTCCAAAATAAAATAACATAGTACTATTTTGACCATGATCATATAGTATTCAAAAAAATAGAGAACATCATCTAAAAAACACTAACCACTCCATTAAAAGATCATTTTCAAATACCATGGTAATCTATTTAATTAAACATATATTCCAAAAAATCTTATTCTTATTCCATCAATTCATTTAACTAAAATGAAAAGGTCTAACTAACCATAGAATATATGTAGGATAATGGTAGATGATGGATCCTTATTTCCTTTCAGTTGTGGTTATGATTCCAGTGTCCTTTTTGGATGGGACACATTGTCATTATTCCAATGAGTTGTCTTTTTTTCAAAACTGTATAACTCTTATAATATTTCCAAAATGAAATAAATTCATCAAGAATAACAATAACATATTTTAACCTCAAATTTTGTCAGAAAATGTAATAAACCATTATTACCTCAACAAATGAATTTCTCTAAAAATAACATTAGTAAAATTAAAATTTCAAATCATAAATACTCAAAATAGTTTCTAAGACACTTCACTTTTGAGAAACCTAAAAATTATAAAACCCAAGATTATATCCATAACTATGAAGAAAATATCTTAATCTCAAAAAATTTCAAAACCATCATATGATACCAACTGTAATGACTTGACCTTAAACATAACTTATTATATTGTTTTTTAACTAGAATTTCCAGTTTTGGTTCTTTTAAAAAAAATTCCATGATTATTTGGAAAAAATATTAAAAATTAAATATATACCTTACAAGTAGACACTTATACTCAATATCAATATTTTCTCTAAAGTAAACCCAATTAAAAATAAAACATAATTTTTTTTCAAGACACACATATTTGATACATTTATCACGACATCCTAACTATCATTAACAATATTAAGACCAATGAAAATCATTTTAATACATCAGATCAGCACAAAAATATCAGTACTGGAAATAAATCAAGGATTAAAACTAATAGTTCACTAATATTTTAATCATATGAAAAAATTTTCCCAAAATAAAAAATTTCTCCCATAAAACATAAACCCTTTATCATACCTCATGAAATCATTAGATTAAATTAAAAATGATAAAACTTATAAATCATAAAGGTTACTTGTGGCATCCATACAATACATACATTGTATCTTCCACAAATACATAGAGGGTAACATTTATTGTTACATTTGGAATACCCATTATAGTATATACTATATATATCATAAGGGGGACGATAACATTTAACTATATCTCATTAACCATTGCATTAGAGATATATCAGTGAATTACATACCATCAATTTATCATATACACAATCAAATTCATAAACAATCCCAAGAACCGTAGCATAATCATAACACATAAAAAACCATAAGGGAAAATAACATTTTCACTTTGAAAACACATTTTATCATTACAAGTTGAACACTCATAAATGAAAACACATTATTTGAAAAAAAAAGGTAGATATGTAAATTGAAAAATCAATAAAATATATAAAAATGTATGAGATAAATTAAATTCAATTTGTATCTGTAAAATAAATTCTAATTTATTGAAATAATCAATCCATTTAAAAGACAATTAAATAATTTAAAATTAATATTTTTAATCAATGTGAACCATACCACTTTGAAAATGTACAACAAAATTTATATTTTGAAACATTAATTTTCATATAAATAAATCATAAAATACATTTTTAAATCATATATATTAATGAGTATTCTTGAGAATAATAAATCAATAAATCCTTTAGAATAATGTTTAATTAAAGATTCCTTTACCATTTTGAATATTTAAATTATAATCCACATGAAAGGAGAACATTTTAAAAAACATTAAGTGACATTATTATAGATATAATATATATATGATGTGTCAAATAGTATATATATACAATTTATAAAAAAATTATCCATTTCGTCAATGAATGTTTCAATAAAAGGAGATGGAGATGAAATCCCATAAATTGAGTCCGATTTTTCATGTATAATATTAATATTCCTAAACAATAAAATCAGGTTAATCGAAAATTGATTTATAAATTTTTCATGTTTATTATTCCTTTAATAACATTTATTACCTTGTTATAATAATTATATTATTATAAAAAATAATATCGAATGTTTTGTTGATATTCAGTACTTGGGTCGAAAGTGTTATGGTATGATGTTAATAGTATATATGGAGATAAGTACATCATTTCAAGAATAATTTTAATGAAATAATTATAAACATTATACATTAATTATGCATTTTAATGAAACAATTAATTATGGTAATGAAAATTGAACAATGTTATAATCATGGAGATGGTAGGTCATACGTATGCACACGTAACATTTTCCATTTTTCATTGTTCATTATTTAATTAATGAATGTACTATTTTGTCACTAAATAATGATCATAACATCATAAATAAATTATTAGTAATTTAAATATAATTATATATTTTATACACATGATGTGGTGAATAAAAACGAATCACATCGCTTCATAGAGGTGAAAGATCACAACTACGCTTGAACAATGATATCATTTTTATGTTCATGGAATGTAATTGTGTAATTTATATATTACTATATTATTATGATTAATATGTAATGAATATCACATGTTATCATTAATTCCATCATTATAATCAGTCTTGATAGATAGTTATGGAAAATGAATTATATCAGTTCGTGGAGGTTATGGTTTGCACGTACACATGAATGATTAATTGTTTTCCCATTTGAGGGAATTATTTATGGATTTAAATTATTACATGAAAATAAAAAATATATCTTTAATGAGTTTCTAGTAGATATTATTTCATCTTTTATGAGAAATTATTGAAGGAAGATGTAGAATAAGGAAATTATAAATTCTTAATAAAAACAATTCCTTCCCTTAGATGATCACATTTCTTAACACCTTAACAGCTATGAGGATAATGTTCCTAAAAAAATATGGTTTCAAGAATTTTTATTGGGATTGAAAAACTATTTTGCGGAGATTTTGGAAAAAAGCAATTGGTTTTATAAGTGTTCCTAAGAGAGAAGAATTGGTTCCCCTTTATAGAATATGGGAGGGGCACTCTTGGAATTATTAAAAGTATTAAATAAAATCATTTTAAAATAAAAATGGGTATAAATTGATTTATTTAGAAGATACAGTGATTATTCATTGAAATATAATCATCTAATGGATATTATAAAAGTCTTAATATTGTTATAATCGTTACCATTTGGTTCAAACACCTTTTAACTCTTACAATATTCTCATGTAATTTATAGTTTGAGGATTAAAATAATTAAAAAATAATGATAAAGACCAAATAGAAAGTAGTTAATGTCATTTATAGACTGACCTCAACTATTTGGTTGAATCCTAGTTTTCTATAAATTTTATAAAATGTAATTAAATAATTAATATTTAAAGATACTTATTATAACAATTTGGACATTATTTATTATTTGATTTAAAAAAACATAACAACTTGATTGTTTAGAAAAATATACATTAATACATCTATAACCATATAAATAAATCCAAAAAATTCTTGGATGTAATCAAATATTTCAAACTAAGATTATTTTATTATTATTAATATCATTTATTCTATTCTTCCATTAATAAATATTTTACTACATTATCATTATGTCAGAATTAATTATTTATATAATGTTTAAAAAATTTAAATAAATTTTGACAATGTAGATAAAAAAATTTAATTTATAATGGATGTTTATAGTATAATTTATCTTCTTTATACCATTCATTAGATATTATTTACATATAAAAAACTTGAGTACGGTATTTTTAACTTTTATTTAAATAAAAATATAATAAATTCTATATTCATTCCTTAAGTGTCTTAAATAGTTTATAATTTCGTCCTAATATTTATTTATGTTTAATCTCCCTCATACAATTAAAATTTAGACATGAGTTTGGGTAATTTTATAATATTATAATATTATTTGTTTACCTTTAATTACCAAATTTATCACTAACTTTGGAAAATAAAATAAAATTTTTTCCATTCCCCCCAAAAAAAATATTCAATCCCCTTAGATTACGTTTTTCATACTTATTACAACCATTTCTATCTATTTCTGAAAAATTAATTTCATATAATAGGTTAAATTACGTTTAACACTAATCTCAATGATGTGACGAGAAGGCAGGTAAATGAGAGGTTCCAAATTTCACAAAGTTTTTATATCTAATGTTAATAAAGAAAATTATTCAAATGATAAATATTTTATTCAATGATTAAAATATAATATAATAATAATTTTTCATCAAGACATATGATTATATAATAATTTAAATAAATTATACAATAAAGCGGTTTAGAATTAAGATACAGTATTTTAGAATTCATTAAAATGTGAATTTTATGAAAAATAATACCAAATATTCAACCAAAGTAAATTATTATAGTCATATTCTAAATAAAAAGTTTATTTTTTCAAATTTAATATATAAAAGTAAAAAATTTAGAACTAAAATGGGTTCTCCATCAAAAGGTGGTAAAATTATCTTTTTTGAAAAATATATATTTTATGCATAAAATAGAATTTGTTCTTATACCATGTGTAGAAAATATATAAGATGAATTATAAATATGATATTTAATTTATATTTAATTAATTTAATCAAACAAGAGGGATTGGATTATTTATAAACAAAAAAATTTATAATTAAATTGTTTTTCTAGAAACACTCCTTTTATATTCAACTGGTTTTTTGTTTCATTTCTAATTAGTTTTCTTGAAATTATTCATTATAAAGACATTTGTAAAAAATATATTAATATATTACATAACTATTCATTCCCCCATTCTAATGGCTAGGTAATAACTACAAATTAAAATAGAAATATTAAAACATATTATTTTTTTAAGTATAACTCAGTCTTTCCTGAAACATAAAATTTTAGGGAAACCCATTCTTCCGTGTGAAGAAAACAATTAGAAGTAGAATCCAAATAAGGTAAAAAATACTATAAAATTCATAAATATTAATATATATGAAAATTTATTATTGAATAATTACTTAGGATGTTATAAGAATAATAGAGAATGGATTTTAAGAATTCAGTTATGTGATTATACCTATGTCTCGAAAACACTTGTCTAGTGGAAAACCTAGTTACCAAGTCCATTTCGCTACATTTATTTGATGTGATTTTATTGTTTCACGGTACTCACCATGTATTTTTTTATAACTTATGTGATTTTATAATCACTTGGATCGATTGGATAGAGTGATTGAGCTCACACATCATGTATAAAAAAATATGCTCACATATAACACTAACATTTTACAATTATTGATATTGGATAAAAAAATAAAATTAATATAATCATATATTTAGGGATTTACAAATACGTTTTTGGTGAAATTTTATTTCTCTTAAATGATAATTCGTAAATTTTTTCTTATTATGTCTGTGATTGATGTGAATGTTCCAAATATTTTACATTAGGCTTTATGTATGTCCTATGAGGGATCTTTTTAGTTGTTGTTGCTATCCCTTCAGCAAATATTACTTTGTGTTGTTTTAAGAGTACAAAAATATTTTTTTGGTAAATATAGTTCATATTTAATTACATAAATAAATTTGTTAGTAATTTTTCTTGATGTTTTGATAATTTTCCATAATTAATGTCCCACAGTCCCACCTATGACAATATTGAGAACACATCGAGTGTATGTATTTTTATTATTTCATGTCAAAACTATTAGGTTGGTGTTTATTAGTATACCCAAGTGCATCTATAGTCGATGTAGAGGAGCCTCTCAATCTGGGAGTCTTCTATATCATTTCTGTGGGTATTGGAGATGCACATCTGGGAGGTCCGAGGATAATGGAAAAATCCTAAAAAATTTAGTTGAAGCACAATCCAACATTCAAGGATGTGTATTCTTCAAGACAATGAGTACTATATTTATATTCTTGAGGGTATCATTGAGGTTATAGAGGATCGTGAGGACAATCAGGTGATGTTGGAAATAAATATCTAATAAGGATCTTCCATGAGGTAGTGGGGAATGCGAATATGTGATTATAGACATTATGGATTTCAATTTACATATTTAAATAAGACAATTTATGGGGATTTAATTCATATGATAATAAGTTTTGATATATTTCATGAGTTCATGGATCCATATATGTTGATAAAATCCAATTTTGACTACGAGACACTTTTGTGGTGATGATATATATTTCTATTATGTTCTATTGTGGATGAGTCTCAGAAGTCTAGGAGGATTGAGATTGACCTTCTTCTAGTGGGTAGATTCTATTTCATAGATTCTGACATTTCCACATATTTGGGTGTGGTTCAAATGGATCTCACAATAATGAATGTATTTATGGGGAAACAATTGTAGTTATTCCTCCATTCTTTAGTAGGAAAAGTTGTGGGATTATAATGGTGTCTATTAGTTAATCATGTAATGATAAGAAACGATTATATGATATGATAAACCTTGGTGGGGTTAGGATGTATGGAAATGTATTTTTTCATCACTTATTTCTCATGGATTGAATCCACCAATATTGTTTTAATGTGCGTATTTGAGGAATTATTAATGTATATATACAACTCATCCATGAGAGTGATATTAATTTTGAATAATTTTATATCTCCAACGCATCTTTTAGTTGTTATACTAGTTAATAATCAGTATATTATTGAGATAGAAAAACTCATTTAGGATTTAGATGAGTGGAACTCTGATAGATAATCATTATAATATTTATATTGTCAGGATATGGAGTTAGGAATGGTTCTTAGGGGTTGACACAACCACAAATTCCTTAAGGGTTATTTCATTATGTGAGTCTGTGAATTGAATGGTTGGTCCATTATTACGAGGTATCTTTATTTTACACATTAGACTTAATTCAAATTGACAATGGTGAGGGTCATTTTATGGTCAAAAGTACATTTTTTATTATATCAATGCTTTTTAGCAATTTTTGATATTTGGAATTGTCAATCCAATATATTGGCACGAGGTCTCTTTATGATGGTGTTTTCCATAGAGTATTTCACTAGGTTATTAGTTTTTGATAAAAACCATATGAAGAGGTTGGATTATGTTCATGGTTTTCTTACATGTTCAATAGTGTTCAAATGCTATGATAATTTATAGGTAATTTTAACCTTTTATATATTGTGTATTTACATCATTTTTTGAATGAATTGACTGACAAATATCTAGGATAGCATTGAATATTACCAGAGGTGGGTATGCTTTACATCCTTTATGGTATAAGAGAATGATTCGGTTGAATATTGGGATATATATTCCGGTTGTTATGGGTATCATATCATCCCTATATGATCCATTACAATGTAAGTGGTGGGTAAGTTTCTTGAATCCAACATGGTGATTATTTCATCCAATCTAATCTATTGTTGTGAAATTGTAATAGGATTAATTCCATAAGGATTTAATGAGTATAAACCTAATGGGATACCATGTTTTCCATTTATCTCTATCAATGTGAAGATATCATATCTCCCCCTGCCATCACATAAAACAAACCGAACCCTGAGAGAAAAAAAAAACATGAGGATGTTGTGAATAATATCATTATCCACCCATGTACCACTACTTATGTTTCTATAGTACTATTCTCCAAGGATGTAGATAGTAGAATTAGGATATGTGTGGATTTATAGATGATTAACTAGCTTATAGTGAAGAGAGAATATCCATTATCGAGAATATATAAACTATTTTACTAAATAAGGGGAAGCTAATGGTTCTCTTTGATTGAATTGTGGATATGTTATCAATAGTTGTGGTGAATATATGAGAATGTATTGAATAGGATATTCAAGAGAAGAAAAGTGTTCTATGAGTATATTATGATTGAATACATTATAATGAAAGTCTTACTGGTGTTGATGAATCTCATTAACTATATTTTTCGACGATTTATATATTCTTTTCATAGTGTTTATTGAATAAATGTTGGTAAACTAATGGATCCTTGAGGAATATGTATTGAAACATTTTATCATTTTATTCCTGTTATTGGAAAATTGGAATTATAACAAGTACTTGAAATATTACAATCTGATTTTGGTGGATGTATTTATATTTCATGTGACCTTAGATGAATAGATCTCATTTGAACAAGAGAAAGTGGAGGAAATGAATTAATGAAATCAAAAAAGTAATATGATATATATATATATCGATTGTATGGTAATTACATGAAATTCATTCCCAAATTTTCTCACACAACAGTCCCTCTAAATGGGTTAATCGTGAATGGATTCATGTTCTAGTGGAATTTAAGAATCATGGGTGATTTTATTTAACTGAATATACGGTTAAAATATTCTTTGATTCCTATTCTTATGGACAATAGGAAAAATTATATGGTCTATTTTGATTATGTAGGAATCATATTGGTTGATTTTCTCATGTTGAGGGATCTTATGACCCTTTAGGGGTCCTGTTTTTTATGACCACACATGCATACCTATATTACTAATTATTTGGAGTAAGAATTTGTGAATAATAATTTAAATTATCACCATCATTTTGTTTATAGAGAAAAATTTATCACATATATGGACCATAAGAGTTTTAAGTGAAAATTATATCAGCCTGTGGATACACCAAAGTCGTTGGTAAAAGTAACATTATAAATTCAACCATGAGTAAGAATATCTCTCCAAAATGGGAATTCTATCATAGATGATGTATTATTGAAATCCCATGTTTAGGGAAATCATATATTTGGAGATGAGGTAAAACTGATGATCATATACATTGACTAGAATTTAAACATATCGATGGATCAAGATGTGGAGTCTTATGCTACTCTTAATATCACCACACAAATTATACATGAATGAATGATAAATAAATGTCTGATAATGATTTATTAATGATGTCAGAATATATATATATGTTTACTAAAATGTGTCGATATATTTGGTGGTGTTTGTGGTGGTTGGGTGTACTCTAGGTTATTGTAGGGTATGTCACTCATTTCATTACATATCAGAAGGTAAAATTATTTCACTCATGACTCAATGGTTAAATTAATCCACATATAGTGACTATTTTGAAATGGGGTCAGGTGATTGTATAAATCATCATTGGAATCCCCAAGACCGTGAGAGGCCATGAAACGATATGTGTGGTATTTGACAAGTAAATGATGTTTTGAAATTTTATCCTATTAAAAAGAGATAGTCTAATGACGATTTAGGTGGGTTATATATGCTAAATATAATACTGGTACATTATTTTATCATGATCATGGTGTTTGGTGGTGATGCATACATCAGATCATGTTTAGTAATTGGCCTACAAAAGACCATGGGGTCTCATCTGAATATGAGCAAAAAATATCATTGATATATGGATGAATATATTGAAATCAAATTTTTTATATTGGATTATATCATTATGCGATGTGTTCGTGAATTATTCAATAATGTTTTGATAATCTAGTATATATACGTTTTCATATAAAAATAGCTTCATTGATTTTATTTAGATAACCCCTTTATAGGATATTTATAGTATGATGTGACACTCACATGTGAGATTGTTGGAGGTAGGTAAGTTGGATGCGAGAAGACCACAAGTTATGTAGGGAACCACTATGAGTGTAATAGATTTGAAATTAGTTATTTACCCCTGACAACATGTGTCATTTAAATGTTGAGCAGAGGAGGTAACCATTTCAGTTAATTTTAGGTGACTTCATGTTCATATTTGAATCACATCATATAGATTATCAATGGTTGGGTATGAAAGGAATTATTTCCAAGTGGTAAGTTTGATCCTTTATTGTTTCTATAGAATTGTAATATTAGATTATAAGATGAATCATATTCCATGGCATCGAGGTATGAATTTTTTCATTCATGTTTCGTAGCTTTATAAGTAATATATGAACCCTACACATGTGATAAATGATTATGATTTTGTGTTAGAGGAAAGTTCGTTTTTCATTTAATATTTAATGGGTATTATAATCTATAGTGAGAATGATATATGTGGAGTAAAGGTCAATGCCACCCAAGAGGAGAATGACAGGATGGTGGGATGACATATTCCGGTTTACTTTAACAAAGAACAGGGTTTCTGGATCCAAAAACATTTTGGTATATTGGTGTGTGGATACAACGGAAGGAAGGTTACGGTGGAAGATTTCATCCAAACTTGGGACAATAACGGTTAAAATATTTAAGACCTTCTCAAAGATGATCCAAACAGAAAGGCCAACACTCTATAATGGAGTCTTCATAGAGGTAAGGTTTCTAAAAGGATTAATCTGCAATTTAAATATTCGGTGATTTCTTATGTTGCTGGTTGATGGTCCATTTTCGTACTTGTATGGTTTCCCACTTGGCCCTTAAAAGTGCTTCTCTTAATAAAAATATATATTTTGGTGGAGGTGGTGAGAATGATTTATGTGGGAAGACAACACCTATTGTGTGATTGTTATGGAATCATGTGTGGAACAAATATGATACATGGGAGTGAGAGTTTAATGTGAAGGTACTTTGGGAAGATATTTTCTTCTAAGAACCGTCGATATTGTTATTAAAGATGATAATTCTTTAAAGGGATAAATTTGACAACCCATTTTTATTTGATGTTTTTTAATTAATATATTTTCTTTATTCTGATTATATATGATAGTTTTAGCTACTTAGGGTGTTTGGGATTGATTGTGATGGATTTTTGGGTGGCCAGACTAGCCTTGTAGCTTGAATTCTACACTATATTGTTGATTCTAACATGAAAAATATGTATTATCACATGATATATTTTAGATAGGAAACAAAAATATATCTAAATGTTATCATGTTATTACATAAAGGTCAATCCATGAACAAGTCATTGTGTAGTTTTTTAATAAAGGGCATGGTGGTAATTTTACTATAGGACTCCATTAACCTTTATTCCTCCATATTCAAAACCCATGATTGGCCTAGGTGGCATGTGGGATCCCTTATTTGTTTTTTTATCCAAAATTTTCATATCTAATTTTATGTAAGTGTAATTCATTTAATATGCTCTAACTATTGGTTTCTAATTCCATTCAACCCCAACTTGTCCCTTTACATTGTTTCTGTTTTTATATTTCTATAATTATTATATTTAAATGTTTGGTTTCGTTTTATTTTTTTCATTTGAATAATTTAAATAATAAATAATTCTTTGAGGATTGATATTTTTTCCATTTAGTTTGGAATTCATTACCATTTTACATATTTCATATAAATATGTATTTCTCAAATTGAATGTTGGTATATGAAAAGCCCTTAAAAATCTCTTATTGTGATATTAATGGGAATGGGTAAGATCTTATAGAATTATTCAACAATTATAAGGGGATAGATGGGTTTATATACTGAATAAGGATTGTTATAACCTATTTTATTAGTTATATTAAGGTTTTCCACCGAGAAAATTAGACCATAAGGAAGACTTTCAAACATAGTTAATGGAAAATAATGATGAGATAATGTTGTATAGTGGGATGGGTGTTGAATACCCTTAATTTTTATTGATTGAATCGTGTTATATTATGGTTATTTATATCTGATTATTGATGTATGGGTGTGGGGAAATTTTGTAACATGGGGCATGACGATACCTATATTTAGTAAGAAGGGATGGGTTAGGCATGCACTGTGGGACATACCATCATTGAGAAGGTATGGGTTGGTTGTGATGAATTGGTAATTTCATAGATGATATGTAACTTTTTATGTAATGTATATTATATTTATGAACTGATATATTTTCATTATATCATTGAGTTGAAGATGTAATGTCTAAAAATCCATTGTGTTAACATATTCAAACCAAGGAAAATTAATGATAAAGTCAAAAAAAATCCATAAAATGGAATTAATTAATAATACACCATATCATATATATATATATATATATATATATATGTTTTTGTTTATTAAAAATAATATCATGAAATACATCATCTAGAAAACTATGGATTGACCGAAAATTATAGTATGGACTTCCAAATGTGAAATACATTTTCTACTACATTATTTTATATAATATAATCAAAATAATTTTAGGGGATATAATAATGTTTACATGGTTGGTGAAAATAAATATTTCCTGTTATTTAGAAAACTAAAATTTAAAATCCATTATTAGAAACGATAAACTTAAAATAAATTAGACAATTTTCTTTAAAATAAGATATTATAACCCTTAGCCTGATATTGTGTTGTAGCCATTTAATATTTTCCAATAACATATATCATGTTGAAGGAACCTCAATAATCTTATTATCGGACCATATGGTTTAACATTTAACATTTTAGAAAAACGACAACATTATTTAATGAATATTATATATTAACATTAAGAAATAAACCTTCAAACAATCACATACACCATGATAATTTTGACTAATATGAATCAGGGTATATGAAACAATGAAAAAATTATACACCATGTGGAATCGAAAACAAAAATAATTGAATAAAAAAGGTAAACCCTAATGTGATTTATATTTAAGTGGTGTAAATTGGATTCGAAAACACAATATGAAATCTCTATCCTCCACTACATCTATTTTCTTGTAAACCATGGCTGAAATTACTATAAAATTACATGGAACAAAAAATCATATGGTAGTCCTCATTTATAAGTATCGTCACATGAAATATTCACATATTTTCTATTTTATATTCTTCCCTAATATTCCTTATTTTCTAATATTCCCCAAATTAAATCTAGTTCCTTCTCACAAACACATAGACTCACTCACAGACACACACAATACATGATATTATATGTGATGTCTACAAATATACAAATATATATTTACTTTTATAAATATATATATATATATATTCATATTTAACTAAGTCCAGTGTTAAAATATATATATATATATATATATTATGAATATATATAATTTTGGATTCACTCAATAGATCGAGTAGTGGATGTATTTCTCTTCATATTGTATGCAATGGGTTTAATTCCAACAATCGACAATTTTCATTTTATATTTTTATCTAGAATATAAAATTGGGATAATAATATGTAATGTATATTAACTAAAAGTTATAATTATGATAAAATAAATAAACTGGGAGAAATATAACCTATATGATTTTTATAATAGTGTTAAGGCTACTTTATATATAAATACTCACCAAAACGTATAATGCGTTGTGTGTGGGGGGGGAGGGTATATATAATCATCACATATGATTGTTTGTATGTGTGTCTCTATATATATTTTTATAATTAATACACAGAATAAAAAAATTATTTCTTATTGATGTTTTATTAAATTAATCTATTAGTAATAGCTAAATAGAAAATTTGATTCTATAATAGTTTTTATAAAATAATTTGAAAATTTTATATGATATAATAGTTTTGAAAACCATTTATATAATTTATTGATTTAATTATATTAAACTATATGATAGATGGATAAAAATAGATGAATTTTAGTAACATGATGACATAGTATTAGTTTTTTTTTTCAAAGAGATCATTATGTTTGCAACTGACCATACTAATGAACCGTTAGAATTACCTGTCCTTATTTGTATTAATGGTACAAATGGTGATTTGATCCAGACTAATTTCAATAGTGTGTAACATGTTAAATCGTTAATTGGATTTATACTTTCTAACTAATCATGATGGAAAAAAATATATGTAGTAATGGAATTTCAATTCATGTTATGAACAACATTATTTTATTAAAAGTGTATATACTACATCATATATCATTTTTTGGAAATTCAAATGTTATTTATAGAGGATATTTGAGAATAACTATTTTTAGATTATTAATAACTATCAAAATATTAAATTTTGAAATTCTTATAATGAAATAATTGGGAAAACTATAATAAACAAATTTTGAAACTTGTTGTTATACATTGGATGTAGTTATACCAGTTTTATAAAATTAATCTCACTCTTTATGGATTTGATAAATGATACAAATTATCTTTTTTTCAATGTATGTATTTAAATATATGTTTCTTTCTATGGGTATGAGCTACGATATGTTAAATTTTGTCTTTATGAAAAAAAAATAATTCCAAAATGAGTGAATTTTCATAAAAAATACCTAAGTGTGTTGTGTCACAATATATTAAAAATGAATTAATTCTATAAAGAGGATTATTATACTTTCAAAATATTATAAAATTTATATAATTTTGTGAGTTTTTTAAGACAATAATACTATTACCAATACATACTGATGAAGACATTCTGGATCACTCACTTGGATACCAAACAGATGTACATTAATAGAGGAAAAATAATTAAGAGTCTTCTGAATTATGGAAAAACATACAACTATTGCCTTATATTATTTATTAATTACGTGAATCCTTATAAATTTAGATGAATAAATAAAATATATAGTATTTTATGTTAGTAAATTATAATATTCCATTTTTATATGTATGAAAAGTAAGTACACTATGATTTATATTACAATTTAATATAAAAAACCTAGTAATAACATTGATAATTCATTGGTGTCATTAATTGAATATTAGGAATTAATGTGGGATATGATGTTATTTTTTCTGATTCATATAAAAATGGCATTTCAAGTTGAGGGACTATATTTTTTAGATTAATAAAATAATTTTTAAATATGATAATTTTTTATGGTATAATATTAATATATGTTAAAGATGTTATCTATTTAAGGATAATATTTACTTGGTTAGATTAAAATATAGAATGATTATTGTAATTCGTGAACATCATATATTATTAATTCAATTACCTCAATAACAATGGAGAAAATTTTAAAATATATTTATATTATGTGTGTTTTATATGTTCTTCCCATGATAGTTCATTGATATCATTATTCACTTGATCTTTTATTTGGTGAGAAAGATATAATTTATTTGTTCGATAAATTTTATATAGATATAAATTATTTAATGTTATTTAAGGGTATTATATGGATATAACCAAAATCAAATCTCACCTGATGGTTTTATTTTTTAGTGTAATATAAGTTAAGAAGTCATTGAATTTTACATGGAATAAAAATATTACATGGAATGCATTGGGTTTTTGAAATCCTATCTTATTGGGTGTATCATGGTTGAATGAATTTTGGAAAGAATAATATTTATGATAACTATCATAGATTGGTAAAGAGTTATTATTATTTTTTGTTTTCATAATTCTATGAAAGAAATATTATACAAATCAAAATACTATAACAGACATACTAATTTTAATCCAAAATTAATAATAGTGTGATGTCAAAAAAATCAATACTTGATAGCTTTTTTATGATTCAAAATATATAGTTAGTTTTTATAAAATCATTAATGTATTTATGAAAGAGTATAATGGTTACAAAAAGTTTCAGTTTATATGTATTATCAATCATTGAGCATTTAATTACTTGTTATACATTATATATATGGGGAACAAGATGAATACGTTATAATGAAAAATCGTATTTTTACTATAGTGGATATAGTGATTCTTCTATCTAATTCTAAGGATTTAAATCCCACATAAACAACTTCCTAAATTGGGTCTATCAATAAAATATGCATGTTTGATTATTTAATATTTCATGTTCCAATTTATTTTATTAAATTTTTTTGATATGAAGATAGTTGTTAAAGTTAATGATTTTATATTTTAGTAATTAAATTTTCAGATAAATTGAAATAACTATACATCCAACAAAATTGAATCACAAATAAAATGAAAATTTTATAAACTATAACCTATGAAAATTATTTTATTTTATTCCAAAGAAGAAAAACCCACTATAGGATAAACGAAAACATTAATTATGGAAGATTATTTAATTGTACATTAGAATTATTTCATATTATTTGAAATATATATGATGTCCAATATTTTATAAGAGACCATAGATATATGTTTTGGAACATTAATTAAGGAAACCACAAACATTTAAAATGAGTCAAAGTAATTAATTAATAGTTTTGATATTCTTATGGTGCTATATTAATATGTTAAATGAACAAAATAAATTTTGTATATGTTTAAATATTTTAATATCATTTTAAATATATTTTTTCCATAGTATCGTTTGATACCACCCATCCGGATTTTCAATATAATAATTTATGTAAATAACATTATACAGGTGTCTGTAATTTTAAAAATAGAATAAACCATTAAATAAAATTTAAAATTAACATCATCACTATTGTGAACTGATAAAAAACATTCTATGGTTGTTGGAATTAATAACACCTTTCTATAAACCCCAAACAACTCCATCTTCATTAATTATACTATAATTACTACTAGATTTTATGTTCATATTGACATTGATATTTAGAATATTTTTTTCCTAAAAAAAGACACTCATTTCATAAAATGTTTCTAAAACATATATATATATATATATACGGAATTATATATATATATATATTTGTATTTATCCCTCAAGAATTATAGATTCATTTTTCAAATAGTTTTTTATACTGAGATAAGGATACACTCGTTAAAATATAAATCATAACATCCTAAAATGAATATTATTTTTTCTTTATAATAAAAAATTATCAATAAAATCATATATAATACATACAACCAAAAAACTAATTCCAAGTAATAAATATAGTAAAATATTATGACTAAATGTTTGTTATATCAAATAATATAGTCATATTTAAATATCTTTACTAGAATAATTAAGGTAACAAGAAAATAAAACACTAGAAATTGAATATTCATTCTTCTAATAACTTGAGAAATAATTAATGGAATGAATGATACTTTTTGCGTAGAATATGAGATAACATATATAAATTAAAACTAAAAAATGTAGCATTATATTATTATGTATGTATTGGAAATATAAACTATTTAATAGTAATATCATTGGTCAAATAATATTATTGTCATTAGGTTATCATTAATGGTGTTCCACTTATGTATATTACAAGGAGTATTGAACAAACACAATAGAATGATTTTACATTAATTAATAAAAATTATAAATAGATAAATATTTATTTATTTTCATGAAATCATATGGTTAAAAAATTACCTCATATAAGTGTTTGTTAAAATATATTACATTCAATGAGATTTTATCAATATAATAAAATTTAATGTAATAATTAAATTTTCTATATTTTGAGAATAATTTCCAGAATATTTTTTAATGTCTTGGATGTAGATATAAAACCTAGGTAAGGTTGGTATAAATATATATATTTAACTAAAAATGAGAAAAATATAGAGGGAAATAATAAATTATAATATGTTGTACTATGTGACTAATATGTTCAAAAAAACTACATGAATGATAAAAACAATTATGTAATGTAGATTATATACATTAAAAATATGAAAAAACAATTCATTGTTATAAGACACCCCAATCTTGATTGTTGCGAATAAATTTTGTTATTTAATTTTTTTGTCATGTTTATTCGTTTTTTGTTAAAAAATATCAGCTTGAGTAACCTATAAATACCCACTATCCAATCAAATTATCCATATATAAAATAAATTTCTCACTTACAGTCCATTATTATTATACATTTATTCAATTATCCGTACACATTTGTAAATATTGGATTGGCTAGAGGGTTGATTTCAATAAATAGAAACACATAAAGAAAAATTGTTCTTTCCTATCTACCAGTAATCGTTTAAAATTTAAATCTTCCTTATAAAAAGTTTTATAACATATGTTCTTATTGGAAACCCTAAGAGGGGTGAATTTGGGTTCCCAAAAAATCATCTCACATTTAGAAATACTGGATCATGTCATTTCAATGGAAATGGACACATTAAATACACCATATAAATCATAATGATATAGGCTCAAAATGATAAATAAATAAGCACTGACACATTGATTTATAATATATTCATGCACGTACAGATATATATAAGGATTATATATTATTGATGCATTGATATTGAAACTGAAAATAACTCCAATTTCACATGATAAAAAATTTATGAAATTTTCATTGATCATCCATGGTACATGACTTATTTTACTCATCCACTCCATACATCAAAGAGGGTAATAACAACATCATCGACTCATATGAAAAAATATTAATAATTGAATTTATAGATAAAAAACTATTTATGTTATATATGTATCTATTAACATCACATACAAATATTGAATGATATTTCCAAAAATATTTCATCCAATCATAACATTTAAAACATTCAGATTGAAAAAAATCACTTTACAGTTCAAGAAATTTGATGGAATTAAATTATAATTTGCATTTTTCATATCATTATGATATTAATCTTTTTTTGGTTGATAACACTTCCAATAAAAATATTTTCTCTATATCTTCATTATTTTAATCTAAAATATGAACGAAACATAACTTACAACAATTCTTAATTAATATTCCCCCTTTATATCCTCTTTAAATATATCTCTCTCATTATAAATCAAATAGCATGTTATTGAATTTTAAATTAATGAAGAAAATGTCATGATACTATGAAATAATAATTTTTTTGAAATCCATTAGATTCGATAAATCCAGTTGTGATATACTACCATATTAAGAGACTAGTTATTTTCTCTATTAACTATTTTTTACTGCAAAATCAGTCACAACTTCTAATAAAGATTCATCATGAATTCTTTATTTTATTATTTAAAAAAATTAAAATATGTCATTTATGATCTATATATTTTTCAAGGTATACTTTCACATTAAAAAACCTAACAAAAATTTAAAAATATGCTGATTATAATGTAAAATTCCATCTATGTAACATTTAAAAGGCATCGAAAACTAAACAATCCTTATGAGTCTTCATCATAGTATAAATTCAATGTAACAATGTTTAATTAACACCATAATATTTTGAAAATTAAGAAATCCTTCATTTCAAATAAGATTAATCAAAATTATTACGAAATTAACATAAAATAACATAACAAATAATCATTCAAAAGTCTAGAGATTTCAATTTTTTGTTACTCCATTAATAAAAAAACAAATGTTCTCTTAGATTCAAATCCATCAATTTCCTATACTAATATTATCTTAATTTAACCCTTATTTACATCGAAAATATATCATGATGTATATGAATAAAATTTAGTTGAGTAAATATCATAACCGTGATAAAATAAATTTCAAAAAAAATATTCTTCTATTTTCCAAATACAACTCATGTCATAAAGAAGCATTTTAATCTCACAATATATAATATACCTGATAAATACATATCTATTGTCATATTAATTCAACTCCAATAGTCTAAAAATACATAAAATATTGTGAGCCTTATAAATTAATATAAATTTTCAATAAATCAATATTTCACATGTAGTTACAATAATCACCATGTATGAAGTTTTATACCAATACACTAATTCATGATTGAAAATCAACGAGAATTTTCATCAACCAAATTAAAATCTTTACCACCCTATGATCATTACTCCATTATCCTAATCTCTTTATGGATAAATATTTTAGTGTTGTGTACCATATTTTCTCCCTCTTTGATTCATTATCTTCCTTGAGTTTCTCATTGATCTATTATCCTCGTATGATATAAATGTCAAAGGATTCATCTTATATAATTTGGATCATGAGAATATATCCTTGAAAATATTTTTGTTCAAAATAATATAAAATACAATATATCTTTTTTGTAATCCTACACTAGTAAATGCTCTATATTATAAGTAAGAAAAATAATTAAGTGCATCAATTTTTTCTAATAAAAACATTCCCATCCAAGTATGTTACTTAATTTTAAATTACCAGGGATATTATATTCCACTATAGTTTCCCCCCAACAAATGATAAATCCCTAAAAGTAAAAAATTATAAAATATATATCAAATAAAATTGAATGGGGAATGTGAATGTATATACATCTTTAGTTTTAGGGAATTAGTTTCACTATAAGGACCAAATACTGATTCAAATAATTATGTACATCTATAGGTTTTGTGAAGTTATCTTCAATTTGATACTGTGTTACAAAAAATTATTATTACACAATGTTTTTCTAAAAATATCATTTATAATATGGTATTAAATATCGAGGAATTTATTAATTGTGATTGAATAGATTATTCAATAACTAAATGAAACTTTTATTTTCGAAAAATATTTACATTTTTCATGTTACTACTTTACCATGATATTATAATTTTTAATTCATCCATATTAGAACTCTATATTCCATGGAAACTAGAATATATTATTCTTTTTATACACTGAAAAAAAAATATTTTTATTTATTATTTTGGTTCATAACATAATTTATAACAATTTAAATTATCTACTTCCATTTTATATTCAATATTTAATGTCACCAACTTAATATGCATTCGAATAATCTATATCATGGTTATCTAGAAATATAAGATGTGTTATTTATTAAGAAATATTTTCAACAATGATTCCATACAAGTATAAATGAATATTTCTAACATATTGTTATTATAATAATGTAATCTCAAAAAAATAATTTTATACAAACTCATGTCCACTCAATCATTATATTAATGGTTTTCCAAAAAAAATTCTAACTTTTAGTTGAGTTTAAAATGGCTTGTACCCTTCAATTATGAGTTCATTAAAAAGTTCCCCTCTATATTTTATTTATGATAGGAATTCTATTTCTCTTTATTAACATATAGCCTAATAAAATATTTTATCTCCCTAACCATCGTCCTTTATAAATTAAGATTAATTAATTTCGAAATCATGTCAACTGAATTCTTATTGACACTCAAAAATTTAGTTTTTTCTATGCACAATATAATTATATAATCTACTTGTTATAAAATATTAACATATAAGTTGCAGTAATCCACTCCTCCATTGAATTCTAATTTTCTAATTAATGCCTCTAATCTACATAACATGAAAGAAGTACTGGATTTATGGAATAAATATAATTTTATAAGATGGACCCTTATGAATAATAATTTATAATAAAAAATCAATGGAATTTTTCTTATAATAATATTCATTCAGGATATCATTATTTTAAAAAAATTATTCACATCTCTTTAGAATAATCTAAATACCCAGTGATACAATGAACTCCCCATCTTCCCGTATAGGAATTAGAATATAACTTCATCTGGTAACTTGTTAGGGTAGTAGAGTAATTCCTTGAGATCCAAGAATAATGGATTTAATACTATGTCAAAAACCTTGTTGATAATTATAAACCCATGGATTAATAATATCCCCTTTAAACATACATGAGTGGTTTTAACCTTCCTCATGGACTTTTATATTAGATTCTTTTTATTCCAGATCACTCATTCATTTTCATTAAACTTGTTTTTGAAAATCTGTTTTATACAGATAATATTATGATGTTTTGTTATAAAAATATGATCATGTGATACACTCTTATCAGTCTAAAATCATTTCATATACATGGATTTCACCCATTAATAATCCTTTATTTCTTTTTTAAATTAATTATGTTTTCTTTATGATAATAGAATTTGGTGCTCTGTTTTCCTCATCCATCAGGTCTGTGTTGAAGAAAAACTATGTACAAAAATATTTCACAGATCAATTTTATCTCGTTCATTTTTTTAAATTTAGTCAATTATTGGATCTATTATTCAACTTGATCCTATAATAATTTAGAATCATCTTTGATCTAAATATTTTATTTTTCTCATGATTATAAATTTAAAATTTATATACACTATGTACTAATTTAGGAACAACATGTCTATAATTTTATTTGTTATCATGAAAAAAAACATCCCATCACCACACTCAAAATCATGTTTGAACATTTTATTAAAACTATTATATCCCTTGCTCATTGATGTGGAGCATAAAAACACTTTCATCTACTACATTACCATGTTCAAACATATTACATGCTTTATTTTAAATGAATCATTTTCATACTAACAGTATAGAATGGTTCGGTGAAGGATTCCTTCCATGTATTATTTTATATAGTGTATTGTACATACCTGTATTGGGTAATTCTCATTTATATAATTAGATATACACATTAACCACATATTTAATATAGTCGTATGTTCTTTCCTTTTCAATCAATAATTTATTTTTCAAATTTTTCACCATATATGTTCTTATCTTTGCAACCACATTATATTAGGTACTTATCAGTTAAGATAGATGGTATTTAATAATATTATATTAATTGTAATTTTATTCATCACATGAGGTGTAATATGTATCATTTTATAATCTTATAATCTCCATTATTCTTCTTGCTCCATTTTCATCTCCTATAAGAAATATTTTTTATATAATATATATCTTCCATCTTTTGTTAAATAAATTTTCCACATCCAATTATGAAATAATAATCAACCAATAATTTAATATAATTTTTAAAACATGTTATAGCATAACAAATTGGACTACATGTTATTGCATAAGTTTTCATCCTACATTATACAACATTATTCTTAATATATAAACAAATAAAAAAATTCAGAATAAGTGAATTTATATTCTAATAGGAACGATGTACTACAAATCTCATATACCGACATCAGATGTATTTTTATCCCGACTCGTCCCCCAGGGCCTGTGTCATAACTACCCCAAGCCCGCCTTCCATAGGCCAGGGGCTGGGGACTAGCACCAAAAGCATAAATCCCTATAACTGGGATGGCATTACCTTTATAAAACGTAAACACACACAACCAGTGAACAAGTGGATGAAAACACTAAGTAAATCAGTATAACAAGTGTTCTAAAAGTACAAAGGGGCTGGAAATAAAAGCCCAGTAGAAAGGTATAGATACATCTAAAAGAAAATTAAATCTAAAATGACAATAGCTGAATGGTAAAGCAGCTCCTGGATTGTCCTCCGGGTTCCTACCTGATGGGTAGGTACATATTTCCTCCTTAGCACTCTGCGTCTATCGGTCTACTCCGTGTGCCTTCATACTGAGTTTCCACCTCAGGGTACCATCCAGTCCTCATAAACTCTACCTCGGTTAGTTATGTCCGTCGTCTGCATCCAACACAACGAGGTACGGGCATAGCCTTTGAAAGGGTCAGTATAACGATACACAGTAGGGACCTCGAGACCCTCAAGGTCTCACAAAATCCAACACGTATAAAGAAAAATGAAATACCTCAATAGATAACCTTTACTTAGTTATATTCCCATACATATACCTAAGTTATCAAGTAACCTATTTCAATCATGAGGAAAACACAAATGTCATTGACTAAGCTCAAACCAGGATTTTATTCATTCTGTTGAAACCACAGCTGCTGGAGAACTCCACCTCTATCGAGCACAATAGTCATGTCGCGACTCTGAGGTGCTACTCACTAACCATAGAATGCTGAGGTACTCCTCCTGTCGAGTACAGCGGGTCTGTCACCCCAACATAGTAGCGCTTCTGGGCATTGGTATGCCGCCCCAACACAGCAGCACACCCCCTAATTGCCTACAGAGGTACTCATTCAATCTAGTACCGTGGGTCTGCCGCCCCAAAATAGTAGTGCTCCTCCTCCATGGGTCTGTCTCCCCAACATAGTAGCGCTCCCCACTGGGCTAGTCAAGTCACTCTGAATCGAATCGGACAAGCAGTCATCAGGTCTCATCCAGCTACAAGGACTTCGTACTTGGTACGCTCATATTTGGGAGGATCTACTCCACTATCTATTGTTTAATACTTCCAAGTGTCACGTAATATCACGTGGAAGTATCTCAAAGTACAGCTTCGTCATAGGGGTCTCAACGCAATAGGCGGCGCGTCAATCAGATGTCTGGTCTGTGAGTTATTGGAATTTCTATTCCAGGGGACCGGTAGGATTTCGGGTACAATCCAACTCATCCATTCACAAACTATGTCCAAAACACAAGTGGATTATTAAAATATAACAGTATCATCAAGAGATATTCAACATAGTCGACGACATGTCAATCGGACGTCCGGTCCTTAAGTTGTAAGTGTTTCTGCTCCGAGGGCACGGTTGACATTACATTCGTTCCAAACCCTACCATTTTCCAAAGTCGTCCAAAAATCACTTAGAGTATTGCAAAAGGACCGCCTCTTCATGAGGGTCTCAGTGCCGCAAACAGCGCGTCGATTGGATGCACGGTCGTGATGTTATTTTCATTTAAGCGTACATGCCCGGCCCGTTAAGCCCAGTGGGATGGCGGGTTGGACCGATCCGGTTCGGCGGGTCCGACCCGGCATGGGGTGTCAGTCTGGCCTAAAGAAACGCGACCCGGACTAGTGGAAGGCGTGGCCCAGCCTAAAGGCAGGTGCGGGCAGACCCGAAGGCAGGCATGGCCCGGTCCGAAAGGGGCACGACCCGACATGAGAGGGTGCGGCTCGGCGCAGCTTGGCCCGGATTGGCGTAGCAGGGCCCTGCATGGCGCGGAATGGATCATCCTTGCAGAGCGCGGCCTGACTGGCCGTGGTTCGGCCCGAAGGGGGCCGAGAGGTCCGTGGCGGGGGGCGTGGCCCCCCGGCTGCCCGAACCGGCGGCGCCAAGAGTCACCGCCCTCCCTAACAAGCCGTCCAAATCCGGCTGGGCTTCCTAGCGCATGCGGCCCACTCGGGGGGGCTGCGGGTTCTCCATCACGGTGCCCTCCTGGCGCCGCGACCTTCCTCTACCGGGCCAGGCGACGAGCCGGCCGGTTCTCCTGTAGAAGCGGCCCGCGAAGCGGGCCGCGTTTCCTTTCGCACAGCCGGCGCGATGGCTCATGCTTCCTCTATTGCAGCCTGCGCTGGCCGCAGCTCCGCATCCCCGCCACGGCGCAATGGCTCCGTGCTTTCTCTGCCACGGCCCAATTGGTCATGTCTATTCTTTGTGTGTGCGACGTAATCCCTTGTGCCACCGGCCTCTTCCGTGTTCCACCTCCGGTTGCTGATTTCATAAAAAATAATCAAAATCCAGCGGAGGGTCGTCGGGCCGGGTTCGTTCGGCCCGTACCCTCCGAGATAGGCGATAACACAAGGCCCAAGAAAATCCACAGATTCAACGATGGATGAAGCACAATTTTTAATCAAATAAAAACTGAAACAAACCCCCTACCTTGATAATTGACGTCGCACGACGACGAGCCGCGGAAGTCGAGTGTCGTAGTAATCGGGTGTCATGGGAGACAATGTTGCATAGGATGAATATCATTCCATCAACGTCGGAGGAAAAAAAACGTTGTCGTTAGCGACGGCCTCCACGATCAGAATCTTCTCCCTTGACGCGGAGAAATAGAATAGTATATGGTCATTCTTCATCGAGAGAGAATGTTCTTCATCATTGGAGGAAATCTCTCCCTCCTCTTCCTCTCCTCCTTAGCCCTCCAACTAGAAATTAATCCAAAAAAATATAGAGTTTGATCTCTATTATTTTTTTGGCACAAAACCCAAGAGTTATCCCTCATAAAACTTACAACACATATATTAAATGTGGATAGATGAATTCTAATAGATTTTAATTAAAATAATGAATTAATTCACTTCATTGATGGTGGAGTTTTGGAAAGTAAATTAAAACATGCAACTCCAAGAGTTCAATGGGGTTTCAAGGGAGTTCAAAGGGGTAGTGTTTGTGTGGGACCCACAAACATTATCCTCCCTTTGGAGATATAAAAATCCAAGTAAATAAAATAATGTCACACACTATTTTATTTAATTTATTCATGAAAACCCAAAAGTTAACTTCTGCTCTTGACAAAACGCAACTGCGATGACGGTATTCTAAAGAGAATACTGTTGCTACGAGTTCGACGGTGTCCTCGAATTTCAATTCTGAGAACCAGTTCAAATGATTGAAAACCATGCATGTACGTTTACTAGACGTTCCCGAGAAAAACTTCAACAATCGATTCCTGGAACACCGGGCCTCAGAATCAAGTGCCATCAGAAACTGTGGACTCGTAAAATTCCAATGAAATTAAGGGAAAAAAATCCATGAAATTTTTGGGTCTTTAAATTACTCCCACCTCAGGGATTTACATCCCTGTAAAGCTACAACACACACTAGGAAAACAAAAGAAGGTATTGAGCATGTATCTGATCCTCCTGCTCCCATGTTTTCTAATGGAGGTTCCCGTGCTGCCAAAGAACACACACCAAAAGAATCGACCATCCACGTAGGACCCATTCCTGTCAATCCTCATTCTCTACATGAACCTCTGTGAATTTCTTCCCGTACTTGATGATGATGGATAGGTCATGCACGAATCTCCTCCATGAGATACGTGGATGACGTCGTGCACCCAGTGCAACTGAAGTGGAAGGGCCAGGCGGTAAGCCAGCTCTCCTACTCTCCTGAAGACCCGGTAAGGTCCAATGAATTGTGGAGATAACTTACTACCCTGGACAAATCTCTATATACCTCATCAAGGTGAGACCCATAAGAAAATGTGATCGCCATCCTCAAACTCCATTGGTCTCTATCTCTTATGAGTAGAGGTCTTCTGTCTTCTCTATGTAGTCTTCATCTACTCCTGGATGATCTGTACCTTCTCTAGTAGCATCAAAATGAGCGCACCGATCAACCTCTGCCTCAGCTCTTGAAAATATCTACTGGAATCTCTTTGACCACACAAAGCGTTTCCCCTACTTCATCAATGCTAAAAGCGATGCAACAACTTTGGAAAAGTCTGGCACAAATCTAAGTCTGTCTGACTCATGAGTGATCGACTGAACCCACTAATTCATGATTACATCCTATGGTGTCTGGGGTTTCCTTATCACCGACAAGGAAAACCCATCCCACCTTTTTAGTTACACCACAACCTTTTTTCCTAATACAATAAATCTATGTACGAACTGTGGTTGCCTAGTCTATACCCAAACTAACGTCGTAAGGACTCGACGATGCCACCAAGAGGTTCCAACCGAAAATCTTGCCTCAATGGTCAGATCACACCATTGGCATAAGTGTAATTTATCGAGTCTCCTCCCAAAGGGATCCTCAGACGTGAGGGTCAAGTCAACGGCTTAACTGGAAACTCTAGGTCTGAGACAAGATTCGTGGAAGGAAGGAATATTTTGTATCAATGTCTATTGTTACGGAAGCTTGCAGTGGACACAGATCGTACCTCAAATCATTCCTAGAGCCCTTGGGTCATACTCCTTGACCACATGAAGCTACTCTCTTCCCCTTCCCTCCTGATCCCTAAACCTAGTGGGGAATACAAAGGTGGGTGGTTGTAACATGTCGAAAATTACATCACCACATGCGGCCCTCCTAGCTCTTCTTCCACGTCTGCTTCTCTGCAGATTCATCTGTTCTTAACACTTTCTCTTCTTGAAACATTTTACATGCCCAAGTCTCTGAGACTAGTGCCATTTCCCTGCTTTCCAACTGCTAACTTTCTCTAGCTATATCCGTTCATCCAAAGAACATTTAACCACAATGGTTCTCTTTAGAATCCTAGTATAAGTAGTAATGCATAGAGAGAAAAGTGATGGCTCAGATATCCTTAAATACACCTCGCTCAAAGGTCCGAGCTCTAAAGCACTGATCATATCATATTCATCGAGTTCTAGGAAAGATCGTTATGCCTTGATGAATACTCAGCTACCGACACGTCATCCTGCCAAAGCTGTATAAGGTCTATAGAACTCTCAACCACCTCCTCAAGCCAGTCCTCAGCCGCCTGTGAGTCAGGATCGCCTTGGAACCTGAGGGGTATCTGATTCTGAAACACGTGTAAGACACTAAGCCTATATTTTTTATCTACTCATACTACCAGTTGAGACTGCTGACCAACAGGTAGTGATATACCTGGAACACTACCCAAAGGTACTATCTCAGGCATTGGTCCACGTACACAAGCCTCATCACTATGCGGACCAACCTTATGGTCACTCACTGGGAAAAAAAAGTAGCTATGATCACCATCTACTCTACTAGTGTCTAAAATAGGTGTAGAACTCTAAAAAAATTACCTCCATCCAGTCCACTGCTACCTGGGAATCTCCCTCGCCTCATAACCTCAGAGGCCTCTACTGCTGGAACTCGTGCAACATGCTTTGTCAACGTGCACCGTCCGCTAGTACAGCTAGTTGCATCTGCTGCCTAATGGATGGTGGTGCTGCTGGTACTCCACCTGAAGGTACCAACATAGCATGAGGGCTCTGCACCAGAGCCTCATCGCTCGGCTGGCCGTCATCGTGTACTCTATCGGAACTTCAACTGGCTGTCTTCATGGAGGAATCCTGAATAGATTTGAAATGGTCAAATGATTTAAACCCGGTGAGATGACCTGTAACACCCCAAGATTTCATAGTGTGTTATTTCTTCAAAATAATTCAATAACTTGCACCACACGCAACACCGAGTTCAATCACACCATGACTTACCAAAAAAGCATTCAAAAGAGGTTATGAATAGTATTAACTAAATTTTAAACTTTATATAATCCTTCTAATTTTAGAATCCATATTATGAGTTTCTTAGACATAATTCAAGAACAGATTCATTTTTAGTATTGCACTTTTATCAACTTTTAATAGTGAAACCTTTTCAAATGCAATATTTTAAACTTTTTGACTAAATGGGGACATCAAAAAATTTAAAATGAAACATCCCAAGCTTCCATGATACGCTTTCCTTTGAATAATGCAATGGCGTGCATTGTACGCAACTTCGAGATTCTAACACACCACAACCAATCAAACTAGCAGTTATGAATAGTAATACCTACCTTTTACAATTTTAGAAATTTTATCTCTAAAAATGGACTTCATTTTTGGATTCGGAGTATCGAATTTATCCTAAGGTGAAATTTTGGTACTTTTCAGGTAACTTTCATATTTTGATGAATAGTGAAAATTACTAAATTTTAATTAAAAACAACTTTTATAATCAAAATAATTCATAGTGATAAATTATGGATTTGAGTGGGTTTAAAGTATATATAGAATATATTTTTACCATTTAATATAATTTTGGTCATTGGACATAATTTTACAATTAAACCGAACATAAACAAGTGTCAATCCTTTGATAGTTATTATCTCTTAAAAACAAGCTTTTTATTTTGACAGCGGGAATTAATTTTAAATTAATTTCTGCCACTTCTGTGTTTTGAATATAGAAAAATGGATTCCATATTTGGAATTAGAATTTTCAAATTGGGTAAATAGATAACTTTCATTTTTAGACATTTTGAATAATTACTGCGGTAAATATTTTATTTACCATGGTTAAGGGTAAATCCGGTAAATAAGGGTTAAAAATAATATTATAATAATACTAAATTACCATAAAACGTGTCCTAGACTTATTGGTTGATACATGTTCGACCATAGGCAACTTTGGGTAGATTTTGGGACCCCATGGTGCCACTTGTAGGTGATAGGGACACTTTATTTTAATTAAGTTAAAATGAATACAAAAATGACACAAGCATATATCTTTTAGCAAAACAATTTTTACATAGGGTTATATATGTTGGAGTTTCGACTATAAATATTCATTAGAAAGATAATAAAAATTAATAAATAAATATATTTTATTTATAATTTTTAGAAATTAAATAATTTAATTTATTTATGACACAATGATGATGCAGTAATTACCATAATAGTAAAAATTTAAACTAATTGATATTTTAAATACCCAAATAAATATAATTTGAAACTTTTAATGAATTACACTAATTTTCTAGGATAAAATGGAATATTAGGATGGAGTTAATTGACCTTGTTCGAAGTAATCATTCTGTTATCATTTTCACAAAAATCAACTATTGAATAGTGTCGAAATTGACATGAAAGAGTTTTTAAAACAAATATTATATTATTAATTGATATTAAATTCCTAAAAATATAAGGTTCGGTCAAGAGACTTATATCATGATAGTTTTATCATTAATGGACCACTTGGGGGTCTCTTGGATGTATATAGTGATTTTATTAGCCATATTATATAAAAATATAAAGAGACATTGTAAAAGTGAAACTAATTAACTAAGAGTTAATACTTAAAGATAAGGTTAATATAATGACCCAAACCTGTCTAAATTCTATTGGTTGAGTTGTTTTCGACCCATACCCACCTTAATATTTAAATAATCAACTTTTGAGCCATTAGAAACCGAATATGAATTTATTATAAATTAATATTTCTAGATTTTCCAAAGGTGCCCCTCACCCCTCTTATAAAAGGACACTCCTCCTTCTCATTTATTCACACCATCAAAGCATTTTGGTTCGGCCAAAATCTGCCCAAATAATCTCCCAACTTCCCTCACTACAACCTAGAGGCCTTAGTTTGATCAGAAAGCCAACCTAAGGAGCCCTTTTGATCAAATAAAAAGGAAGAACCCGAAGAAGAGGTAATGTTTTCACCACCCCTTTTCAAGTTCCTTTCTTCTTCCACTTCTTCTTTCTTTGTTATTACAATTCTGAAATAATAACGCCAGTATCGTATATATACTGTGATGTTATTATAAATATGTAATAACCATATTCATTATTCTATCCACCCTTTGAATAATATGTCACCATACGTGCGTACGTACGGCTTACAGTCTCCACGTCGTGGTGTAATTATTATCGAATATATTATTATTTGGATGGGTATAATAATGATGTGTAACTCATGTAAATAATAAATATAACATTATAATGATTCTTTATATATGATATACCATCCATTTATATGGTAATTTAATATCAAAAGAATGATATTGTCGCTCGTGTGTACGTACGGACTACCGTCTCCATGAACGCGATGAGATTCATTCTCCATCGTATCCATTCAAGTATAATTATCATTTGATGATTTAAAAATAATGTTTAAGGACTTGATATCATTCTGTATATGAATAATATACAACCTATCAATGACAAACATGGCTTATGTAACAAAACATATAAAAGAAAACGAGTAAGTTAACACCCGAAACGACGATAATTCTAAGATATTATTAACAAATCAAGGTTAAAAGATCATATATGATACCATATTAATATATATTATTATTTTATAATTTAATAACAATTAGTTCACCATTATACAGGAGGTTAACCTACCCCAACCAAAAAAAACTACAAGTTAAGGGTTATTTCACAATCTCTTCATTATCCGAGGTTGTTTAAACGTAATAATCTACTGGGATCTCTTTATCATCCACATCCATGTTTCTTCAAAATGTATTTCAAAACATTTTTACTATTTACAAGAATATATGTTAAATTCATTTATACCCTTGTTTGACATTTTATAAGTGGTTTATAAAGGAATCGTTCCGTCGTTTTCCAAACAAGGCGTTTTTTAACCTTTTCGACAAAATTAAGGTAAGAATGTTTTTTTAACTTATACGGCGGGTGCTGCTATTTTTCTGCCATTATAAAATCATTGAAGATTCCCTTAAAAGCTTATAAGAATATTTTCAACGAAAAGGTTTTATTAAATGATTTAAAAAAAGAGAGATATTTCTCTAAAATAGTTTTCATTTCATCTATGTCAACATCCTTTGATTGATTTTAAGCTTATTTGAAGTTGATTTATTATGACACAAAACATCCCTATTTTATTGAAGGTCTTGTGATATTTTTGACTGTGGATAAGTTATTCTTATGTCACTCATGGTTTTTGTTTAAAGTATTGACATGTTATAAGTTATTTTTAATCCAAATGTTTATGTTATATTTCAACCTTTCATTCAGATGAATGTGTTAGACATGTATGTTCCGGGTTGGGGACCGGTAAAAGCAAGCCCTCTGGTTTGGTCTCTGGTTATTAGAGGAACTCCGGTTTGGTCTCCGGTTATTAGAGGCACTCCGGGTTGGTGTCCGGATATTATAGGCACTCCGGGTTGGGTTCCGGTTACAGTTAGCCCCAAGGTCTTGGGATGAGGCCTTGACAAAGAAATTAAAGTTCAGCATTATGCATTCCATCATTATGAAAGTGGTTATTGATATTGCATGTGATTATTCTATTAGTAGAATATCCATGTGAATATGTAAATGGCATTATTTCATTTTACATTTTCCATACTATGTTGAAGTTCAAGTTTAAAAGGCTTTTGTTTTAGTAATGCATTGCCTTAAATGTTTATTCTTATTTATGAAAGTTTCTGCTATATTGTTATCCTTACTGGGCATTTGAGCTCACCCCTTTTCTTTGTTTTATTTTTCCCAGGTTGTGAAGAAGTAAGTTATGAATGACCTGCAGGGCTAGTATGTGGGGATATGAGTGTGGAATATGGAGACTATGTTGTTTTAGTAGTTTTTAACTTTATGATGTAATGTAAAACTTCATGAATATATCTACTGTTTCCAAGGCTACTAATCCAATCGGTCTTTCGAGATTTGATCTTTCTTGTGATCATACCAATGTTATGTAATAATGAACCGACTCTGGGTAACTGGGGTCGGGGCATTACAGTTGGTATCAGAGGAAGTTTAGTACAAACCTTGGAATCTAGATTTAGATAAACTCTGATTAGATCACATAGACCTAAGATGAACTTTGAGGATTAGTATATAAGAACTTACTCGAAATTTGATATTGTAGAGATTTTGTGAGTTTTCCGAGCAATACATCCCTGTCTGGATACGAGCAGGTAGAGGCGGCTCTGGCACAGATGTAGCTAGGGGTAAAACCCAAAAACACGGCTTTGAGCTAGACTCGAACGGGAACTGGTGCACGACAACGGGCCTTGCTCCACTCTTGGTTACGACACTCCCGGGGGATATGCTTAGGATAACTCTCATTTTCTTTAAAAATAATTATGAAGGGTTTATGAGTATATAATTCCTCAAAGGAGACATTTTTATGATTATGGATTATATCCATAAACTATTTAATTTATGTTATGTTTTTTACATGTTTGGGATTAGGTATTGTTATTTATAAACTAATCTAATGTATTCCATTGTTTAGAAATGGCGCCCAGTAGAAGGAATGATAACTCTAGCAATGCACATGATACAAAGAGAAAGAAGGATCATATATTTCATGGCCTTAAGACAGAATTTATAAGAGAAATAGTCTCACATGTATTATCATCATATGAATAAATAATATCATGTGTTGGTAAGATAAGTAAAGAGTTTACTGAGTCCAATGGCTTTGAAGGGAAGCAAGAGAAGAAAAGGATGGAAGAGAGAAAGATGGATAAAGGGAAGAGGAGAAAGAAGAATTTTCCCATATGTGATAATTGTGGGAAGAAACACCTTGGAACTTGTCTGAAAGGAATGAGAGTTTGTTATATGTGTGGAGGAAAAGGGCACAAAGTACGTGACTGCAAGGGTAAGAAAATGGCTTCAAATGTACAATGCTTCATTTGCAAGGAGTTTGGACACTACGCGAACCTATGTCCCAGTCATCAAACCATGCCGCAAATGATGCTATTGGATAATAATCAAGTTATGATACTACCATAGATGAAGAGGAATTATTTGAGTTCTTATGTTGATTATGTCAATTGAGTGTTGTATCAAAAATGTACTTGTTATAATAATTATGTAGTATATAAGGATTGTACTGCAGTATTATATCATTAAGGACTTGAGATTGTGTGGAACAAAGAAAAGTGACTCAATAGAAGGATAATTTTTTGCAAAATATATGGTTGAGAGAATGATAAACCATAATATAGTTCTGATACCGAGGTAGTGATTTTGGAATAATACATGATTGTTTTGGATAAATTATATTGCATATTCTTGACTACCTTGAAACTAATTAATGATTTGTATATTCCATCATTGTTGGGGTTTAAAACATTTTTGGATTGATGAAGTATATCCAGCATTCTATATGGAATAAGGCAGCATGAATGTAATCAATAAGTAATATGGTAATTCAGGATGTTTCAGTGTATTAAAAGAATACATGATGAAGGTATTCATATGATATTATAGGGTAAAAAGGATCTAAATTATGTTTACCTTCCTTATAAATGTTGGACTGTGAGTTTGGATAGAAGTATTTTGGATAGTTCTAGTTTGGATTATTTTGGATTGCCATAAAAGGACAACCCAGAGGTCGGGCGGCAACCCGTTGCGTCCGGCAAGACCGCGAAACTTGAACCCGCAACCGAATGGCGACAAGGGTGTACCACCTACCACTAGCCCACGAGATGTCCTGGATTAAATAATGTAGTTTTTTTTAAAAGATCTGGTAGATGAATTATAAATTCATTTATTTTGGAACCCTGTACGAATAGTATAAATAGAATTTTGTGTTTACGTGAAAGATGAGTTTGTGGTAGAAATTTATTAATGAATAAAACTCTAGTTATAAAGTAAGTATATCTCCTTATGATCTTAGCCAATCTCATAAATAAATTCCTCAACATTAAGAAAAGGAACATAGAACAAAAATGTTGTCCTAGATGGTACCTTTAATCATCACTAATTTATGGCTTTGGGATTGTTGGCCTTTTCATAGCCATGTTCTCTACCACTCTCTATTAGATAATTGATGGTTATATTTCTCTTCCACATCCATATTTTCCTACATGGAACCCTAGTATGTGTTATTTTCGGTAATCATCATACTTTCCACTCTTTATTTTAAATAGAGGCTTCATTAATTCATTTTTCGATGTGGGATTTCAACTAAGATATTTTGAAACGTCAAAAATGTGTTATCATAATACCCTATGTTTTGTTGAACCGATGGTATTTCAAATCATCATAGATTGATGAGTTTAAGGACCTCAATTTTATAGTTGTTTGTGATTGATGACCTCAATCACTACCTATAAATATTTACGGTTTTCCTCCAATTATATGTCTCTAATTGCCACCAATGTTCTTCTAATCGAGATCATAATTTGGTGGTGACCCTTTTATTTCTCTTTTCCTCATATTAAGACTAATTTTTAGTAACCCAATTTCCGATGTGGGCTTTCCCACAAATATATTTTCTATTTTAAATGTTTTATTTTTGAAGAACAATTTCAAATTTCGAGGACGCAATTTATTGAAGGAGGGGAGAATGTAACACCCCAAGATTTCATAGTGTGTTATTTCTTCAAAATAATTCAATAACTTGCACCACACGCAACACCGAGTTCAATCACACCATGACTTACCAAAAAATCATTCAAAAGAGTTTATGAATAGTATTAACTAAATTTTAAACTTTATATAATCCTTATAATTTTAGAATCCATATTATGAGTTTTTTAGACATAATGCAAGAACAGATTTATTTGCAGTATTGCACTTTTATCAACTTTTAATAGTGAAACCTTTTCAAATACAATATTTTAAACTTTTTTACTAAATGGGGACATCAAAAAATTTAAAATGAAACATCCCAAGCTTCCACGGTACACTTTCCTTTGAATAATGCAATGGCGTGCATTGTACGCAACTTCGAGATTCTAACACACAACAACCAATCAAACTAGCCGTTATGAATAGTAATACCTACCTTTTAAAATTTTAGAAATTTTATCTCTAAAAATGGACTTCATTTTTGGATTTGGAGTATCGAATTTAGCCTAAGGTGAAATTTTGGTACTTTTCGGATAACTTTCATATTTTGATGAATAGTGAAAATTACAACATTTTAATTAAAAACAACTTTTTTAATCAAAATAAATAATAGTGATAAATTATGGATTTGAGTGGTTTTAAAGTATATATAGAATATATTTTTACCATTTAATATAATGTTGGTCATTGTACATAATTTTAAAATTAAACCAAACATAAACAAGTGTCAATCTTTTGATAGTTATTATCTCTTAAAAACACGCTTTTTGTTTTGACAGCGGGAATTAATTTTAAATTAATTTCTGACACTTCTGTGTTTTGAATTTAGAAAAATGGATTACATATTTGGAATCAGAATGTTCAAATTGGGTAAATAGAAACTTTTATTTTTAGACATTTTGAATAATTACTGCGGTAAATATTTTATTTACCATGGTTAAAGGTACATCCGGTAAATAATGGTTAAAAATAATATTATAATAATACTAAATTACCCTAAAACGTGTCCTAGCCTTATTGGTTGATATATTTTCGACCATAGGCATCTTGGGGTCGATTTTGGGACCCCATGGTGCGACTTGTAGGTGATAGGGACACTTTATTTTAATAAAGTTAAAATGAATACAAAAATGACACAAGCATATATCTTTTAGCAAAACAATTTTTACATAGGGTTATATATGTTTTATTTTCGACTATAAATATTCATTATAAATATAAAAATATTTCCTACATAATTATATTTTATTTATAATTTTCAGACATTAAATAATTTAATTTATTTATGACACAATGATGATGCAGTAATTACCATAATAGTACAAATTTAAACTAATTGATATTTTAAATACCCAAATAAATATAATTTGAGACTTCTAATGAATTACACTAATTTTCAAGGATAATATGGCATATTAGGATGGAGTTAATTGACTTTGTTCGAAGTAATAATTCTGTTATGAGTTTCATAAAAATCAACTATTGAATAGTGTCAAAATTGACATAAAAGAGTTTTTAAAACAAATATTATATTATTAATTGATATAAAATTCCTAAAAATCTAAGGTTCGGCCAAAAGACTTATATCATGATAGTTGTATCATTAATGGACCACTTGGGGGTCTCTTGGATGTATATAGTAGGTTTATTAACCATATTATATAAAAATACAAAGAGACATTGTAAAAGTGAAACTAATTAACTAAGAGTTAATACTTAAAGATAAGGTTAATATAATGACCCAAACCTGCCTAAATTCTATTGGTTGAGTTTTTTTCGACCCATCCCCACCTTAACAGTTAAATAATCAGCTTTGGAGCCATTAGAAACAGAATATGAATTTATTATAAATTAATATTTCTAGCTTTTCCAAAGGTGCCTCTCACCCCTCTTATAAAAGGACACTCCTCCTTCTCATTTCTTCACACCTTCAAAGCCTTTTGGTTCGGCCAAACTCTACCCAAATACTATCCCAACTTCCCTCACTACAACCTATAGGCCTTAGTTTGATCAGAAAGCCAACCTAAGGAGCCCTTTTGATCAAATCAAAAGGAAGAACCCGAAGAAGAGGTAATGTTTTCACCACCCCTTTTCAAGTCCCTTTCTTCTTCCACTTCTTCTTTCTTTGTTATTACCATTCTAAAATAATAACTCCAGTATATTATATTTACTGTGATGTTATTATAAATATGGTACCACCATATTCAGTATTCTATCCACCCATTGAATAATATGTCACCATACGTGCGTACGTACGACTTACCGTCTCCACGTCGTGGTGTAATTATTATTCAATATATTATTATTTGGATGGGTATAATAATGATGTGTAACTCATGTAAATAATAAATATAAAGTGTTAATGATTCTGTATATATGATATACCATCCATTTATATGTTAATTTAATATCAAAAGAATGATATTGTCGCTCGTGCGTACATACGGACTACCGTCTCCACGAACGCGATGAGATTCATTCTCCATCGTATCCATTCAAGTATAATTATCATTTGATGATTTAAAAATAATGTTTAAGGACTTGATATCATTCTGTATATGAATAATATACAACCTATCCATGAAAAACATGTCTTATGTAAAAAAACATATAAAAGAAAACGACTAAGTTAACACCCGAAACGACGATAATTCTAAGATATTATTAACAAATCAATGTTAAAAGATCATATATGATATCATATTAATATATATTGTTCTTTTATAATTTAATAACAATTATTTCACCATTATACAGGATGTTAACCTACCCCAACCAAGGAAAAGTATATGGTAAGGGTTATTTCACAATCTCTTCATTATCCGAGGTTGTTTAAACGTAATAATCTACTGGGATCTCTTTATCATCCACATCCATGTTTCTTCAAAATGTATTTCAAAACATTTTTACTATTTACACGAATATGGGTTAAAGTCATTTATACCCTTGTTTGACTTTTTATAAGTGGTTTATAAAGGAATCTTTCTATCGTTTTCCAAATAAGGCATTTTTTAACCTTTTCGACAAAATTAAGGTAAGAATGTTTTTTTAACTTATACGGCAGGTGCGGCTATTTTTCCGCCGTTATAAAATCATCGAAGCATCCCTTAAAATCTTATAAGAATATTTTCAAAGAAAATGTTTTATTAAATGATTTAAAAAAATAGAGATATTTCTCTAAAATAGTTTTGATTTCATCTATGTCAACATCCTTTGATGGATTTTAAGCTTATTTGAAGATGATTTATTATGATACAAAACATCCCTATTTTATTGAAGGTTTTGTGATATTTTTGACTGTGGATAAGTTATTCTTATGTCACTAATGGTTTTTGTTTAAAGTATTGACATGTTATAAGTTATTTTTAATCCAAATGTTTATGTTATATTTCAACCTTTCATTCAGATGAATGTGTTAGACAAGTATGTTCCGGGTTGGGGACCGGTAAAAGTAAGCCCTCCGGTTTGGTCTCCGGTTATTAGAGGAACTCCGGTTTGGTCTCCAGTTATTAGAGGCACTCCGGGTTGGTGTCCGGTTATTAGAGGCACTCCGGGTTGGGTTCCGGTTATAGTGAGCCCCAAGGTCTTGGGACGAGGCCTTGACAAAGAAATTAAAGTTCAGAATTATGCATTCCATCATTATGAAAGTGGTTATTGATAATGCATGTGATTATTTGATTAGTAGAATATCCATGTGAATAAGTAAATGGCATTATTTCATTTTACTTTTTCCATACTATGTTGAAGTTCAAGTTTAAAAGGCTTTTGTTTTAGTAATTCATTGCCTTAAATGTTTATTCTTATTTATGAAAGTTTCTGCTATATTGTTATCCCTACTGGGAAATTGAGCTCACACCTTTTCTATGTTTTATTTTTCCCAGGATGTGAAGAAGTAAGTTATGAACGACCTGCAGGGCTAGTATGTGGGGATATGAATGTGGAATATGGAGACTATGTTGTTTTAGTAGTTTTTCACTTTATGATGTAATGTAAAACATCATGAATATATCTAGTGTTTCCAAGGCTACTAAACCAATCGGTCTTTCTAGATTTGATCTTTCTTGTGATCATACCAATGTTATGAAATAATGCAACGAATCTGGGTAACTGGGGTCGGGGCGTTACATGACCTAGTTGAGCTGACTTAACGAAACTTTTATAATCACACACGCAACCAGTGTTTTCGTGAAATAAGTCGAAAATCATTAGTCAGGGTCCCGGTGTATGGATAAGTCGGATGCCACACCAACACTGGACTCCCTGAACTGAAAACCACACTCGGTACCCTTAACACTGTTGCCTCACAGAAAGATAATATTAGAGTTCTATGTTATGCGGTAGAACCGAATCCTTTTATACCAATTTTTCAGGACCCGTCCCCCGGGGCCCGTGTCATAACTACCCCAAACCAACCTTCCAAAGGTCAGGGGCTGGTGACTAGCACGAAAGGCGTAAAACCCTGTAATAGGGAATGCATTTCCTTTATAAAATGTAAACTCACACAACCAGAGAACAAGCAGAAGAAAATACTAAGTAAATCAGTATAAGAAGTGTGTTGAAAGTACAAAGGAGCTGGAAATAAAATCCCAAAAGAAAGGTAAAACTACATCTGAAAGAAAAGTACAACTAAAAAGACAAAAACATAATAGTGAAGCAGCTCATGGATCGTCCTTCGAGTTTCTACCTGAAGGGTAGGTACAAATGTCCTCCTCAGCACTCCGCGTCTATCAGTCCGATCCGTGTGCCGTCACGCCGAGTGTCCACCTCTGAGTACTGTCCAGTCCTCATACACTCTACATCTGTGAGCATTATCTGTCGTCTGCATCCAACACAACGAGGTGCGGGCATAGCCTGTGCAGGGGTGAGTATAACGATACTCAGTAGGGACCTTGAGACCCTCAAGGTCTCATAAAATACAACAAAGATAAACCAAAAATAAATATCTCAACAGATAACCTTTACATAGGTATATGACCATATATATACCTAAGTTATCAAGTAACCCATCTCAATCATGAATAAAACACAAAGGTCATTGACTAAACTCAAACCATTATTTTATTCATGATGTCGAAACCACGACTAATGGAGAACTCCTCATCTGTTGAGCACAATAGTCTTGTCACGACTCCAAGGTGCTACTCACTAACCTTAGACTGCTGAGGTACTCCTCTTGTTGAGTACTGAGGGTCTGTCGCCCCAACACAGTATCACTTCTGGCCATGGGTCTGCCGCCCCAACACTGTAGCGCACCCCCTAATAGCCTACAGAGGTAATTATTCTATCAAGTACCACAGGTCTGCCTCCCCAACATAGTAGCGCTATTTCGCCATGGTTCTGTCTCACCAGAACATTAGCGCTCCCCATGGGGCAAGTCAAGTCACTCCGAATCGAATCGGACAAGCAGTCATCAGGTCTCAGCTAGCTACAAGGTCTCCATACTCCATAGGCTCATCTCCGGGAGGATCTGTTCCATGAGCTACTGGTTGATACTTCCATGTGTCACATAATCTCACGTAGAAGTATCTCAAAGGACCACTTAGTCAGAGGGGTCTCAATGCAACAGACGGCGCGTCAATCGAACGTTAGGTCTGTGAGATATTAGCATTTCCATTCAAGGTTCCCAGAAGGATTCTGGGTACAATCCAACCCGGCCATACTCCAACTGCATCCAAACATCAATTGGAGTATGCCAAAAGAACCACCTCATCAAAAGACATTCAGCATAGTGGAAATCACATCAATTGGACGTTTGGTCCTTATGTTATAAGCGTTTCTGCTCCAAGGCCCTGTTGGAATTACATTAGTTCCAAACCCGGCCATTTTCCAAAGTCGTCCAAGACTCACATAGAGTATCGAAAAAGTAGTTTCTCTTCACGAGTGTCCCAGTGCCATAGACGGCGCGTTGATCGGATGCATGGTCTTAAAGGTATTCTCATTTAAGCGTACGAGCACGGCCCGTTAAGCCCTATGGGTTGGCGGGTCGGCCCCATCCAGTTCGGCGGATCCGACATGGCATGGGGTGTCGGCCTGGCCTAAAGAAACACGACACAACCTAGTTGTAGGCGCGACCTGGCCTAAAGGAAAGCGCGGCCCTGCCCGAAGGCAGGCGCGGCCTGCCCCGATGGGGCACGGCCCGACCCGAGAGGGTGCGGCCCGGAGCGGCGCAGCCTAGCAAGGCATGGCCCGGCAAGCCGCGGCTCATCCGGCTGGCCGAGCGGGTTGGTGCGAAGGGGACCGAGCGGTCCGTGGTGGGGGGCGCAGCCCCGTGACTGCCCGAACTGGCGGCGCCAAGCGCGTCTTCCCTCCCTAACAGATCGGATGAAGTCGGACGGCCTTCTCGGCGCAAGCGGCCCGCTCGGCCAGGCTGCGGGTTCTCCAGCACGGCACCCTCATGGCATCGTGGCCTTCCTCTGCCCGGCCGGCCGACGAGACGACCAGTTCTCCTTCCGAAGAGGCCCGCGAAGTTGGTCACAGTTCATTCCACATTGCCGGTGCGATAGCGCCTGCCTTCTTCTACTGCGGCATGCCCTGTCCATAGATCCGCGTCCCCGGTACAGCATGACGGCGCCGTTCTTTTTCCGCTGCAGCCCGCTTAGCCCCGTCTTTTCATTACGTGTGCGATAGTAGCCCTTGCACCGCCATCCTATTCCACGTTCTGCATCCTATCACCGATTCCAAAAAAATATTCAAGATCCATCAGAGGGTCATCGGGTCGTGTTCATTCTTCCCGCACCCTATGCGTTAGGCGGTAACACATGGCAAAAGACAATCCACATATTCAACTAAGGAGGAATGTCATGACCCATACCAGTGGGACCCGCGTCGTGACTCCCCAAGCCCGCCACTAATAGGCCAGGGGCTGGTGACTAGCACCGAGTAGGCATGTCACTAACATGGGAGGCATTGCCTAAGTACCTGTACACACACACACATCTGAAAGCCCACAAATTCTGAAATGTAAAACACTAAGGAACAAAAATGCATGCATACAATTAAACCCAAGAAACAGAGTACGACCAAAGGTAGAGTATTGTAAAAGTAAACTGGGCCAGAATACAAGCCCACCAAATGAAAGAGTCTGAAAAACTGCAATGTCCAACCTGTAAGCACAAATGTACCGGGACTGCCGCTCATAGCCGTAGGAACGTCTCGTCCTGTAGGGAACTCATAAATCTCGGTCCTGTCCTGGTCCACCCTGGACTCTGTCAAAAGGCTGCTCATCTGCACAACACACCAGACGTGTGGGAAAAGCCTGTGTAGGGATGAGTATAACAATACTCAGTAGAGGACCCCAAAAACCACAAAGCAGTACACAAGGTAAAGGTACAGTCAGCTATGCATAATATATGTTTACAGAACATACAAAACAAACCAGATATACTCAAACCCCAGACCCATGGTCTAGAGACAAGTCACGCAACCGCATACCCCCGCAAGTGATCCCGTTCGAAGATTCCGTGTTGCGCTCGTTCTGGGAGAACACACTCCACGAGTCTTATAGATCTGATGACGTCCATCCGGGAAGAGCTGTTCATCGGAAACTGTCACAAGATATTGCTACACTCATTATGGGAGACACACGCCTGAGTGGGAAAGATTTCAAGTCACAGATGAGGATCACTGCCAGGGCCATGGCGAATAACGCAACTCTTCCGGAATTCACCTACTAGGTAGAGGATCAACGCCCGGTAGAATTGGTCATGTCGATGCCTGACTCTACCTAGGGTCTGGAATGGATAGAGGATCTCGATCTAGGCCTCTCAGATGGATGTATGACCTTATCACAGATATTCCTACTGAAGGGATCATAATCCTGCGTGAGGGAATGATGCCTGAACTTCAGGGGAACAAGAATAAGGGGCACTAATCCAAACGAAATATGTTCAAGGCACAGTGAACAAAAGGACCAAGCCGTTTTCCAAAAAGTGCATGGCGTGTAGAAATGATACACGCCACGTTGTCCGACCCCGGGTACTGCCCGTGTACAACGGAACATGTCGTGAGGCTAGTCGTGTAGGAAACTTTATACATGGCATGTATTATGGAGTACACGCCGTGTCTGGGTCACTAGAGTTGGCTCCGTGTACTCTGACCATGTGCCCGTACACTGTCACCTACCCGTGTACTCCAACCCTTGCAATATGCACACAGGGTGACCTGCGCTGTTGACCCCGCCTGGCCAGGTGACAGAGTACACAGTCGTGTACTCCATCTCGTGTCCGTGTATCCCCGGGCTACACGCCGATCTCCGCATAGCCACCTCTGCCAAGCTGTACACGCCATGTCGCCTGAAGCCGTGTAGAGCATCCCGTGTCCGTGTACTACCCAAGGTACACGCTGAGATTTGGGGAAGATCCAACATGCCATGTGAATGGGGTCACACGCCATGTGATTATTCTCTGACCCTGAAACCCTAGCCTCCACCGCCAGAACTACACAGCGTGTTCTTCGGAAGTACACGCCGTGTATTCTGGAAATTTCCAGAAACGGCACCCTTTGCCGGCACGCCTCCTATGCTACTCCGATCATCAATCCGGCCATCTGATCGCTACAAAACTTCTAGCTTCTGGTCTCCCCGACACCCCGAAGTCACTTCAGTAATTTTCAGGCCTCCGATCAGCCCCAAAAACATGATTTGATCTTCCCGCGCGAAGAATGCTCGAAGAACGCCCTTTCCCGATCCGGTCGGATTTGTCGTCCGCCATCGCCTCCGCACTTCCACAACGTCGTTTCGGTGTCGAACCTTCGATTTTGGATCGTTGCATCACGAAACGGATGCGCAATGATCTGTTGTTCATCACCCCGCAACGAACGCGAAGAACGCACGAGAAAGAATGGGGGAGGAAATCCAATAAACAAAAAAATTGAGGAACGAACCTTTGTAGTCATTCTTCACGGCGTTGATCTGCTCCCATTAATAGCTTTAAATAGAGCAGAGATCAATATGATTAAAAAGCATGGATTAATTTCCCAAAATAATCCCCAAGAAAACCCTCCCACAAGAACGTAAGACTCCGAGGATCAACTTGTTCGTGGTTGATCCGCATTCGTCGTTTAAACTCAAAGACAGGGAATGAAATAAATTGAAATAAAAACCCCTACATTTTTAAGGAATCGATCATTGACGAAGGCGTCATTCTACCATTGCCTTCGAGATCCTTCAACATCGGCGCAACGATCGTAGGTTTCGATCTGTTCTCGTTCGTCGCCAAGAATCGCTCCAACGTGTCATGGATTCTGCAGAGGTTCCTCTCTCTACGTTGCCAACAACGTACAATTTCTTAACCCATTAAAAAAGGGATACAATTTTTCATTTAATTACGAGGTATTGTAAATGGCGTTGAATTGCAATTTTGAAGTCATTAAGACGTGCCATCAATTTAGGAAATAGTTGCGTCGTTTCCGCGCTGCATCGGATATTTCCGTAAATGAAATAATATAAACTGGTAAATTTATTTTATTCTATTTTTACTTAAAACTTCCGAAAATTAACTTCTTCCCTCAACCCGCACCGGTCGAGGTCAACCTCATTCGTAGGTAAAGTCGTCATCCCATACGCAACGGTGCGCTCAGATTTTTAATCTGGGTATCCATTGGGAAACTGCAATTACCGCGCAAAAGTGTCGACTCACTTAACTAAAAAAAGTTCAAACCACCATTCCAGGCTCACTGGACCTTCGAATGTTGTTCCGTCTCACGCCCGGTCTCGAAATGATTCCATATAATATTTAAAAATAATAAACAGAAAATCCAAGAAATTATATTCTCCCCACCTTGGGGCTTTATGTCCCCGAAAATCCAAAAAAAAGGCTACTCAAAATGATGAGGGTACTGGGCACGGATCTGGGCCTCTTGCTCCCATGTGCTCTCCTGAAGATTCTCATGCTTCCACCAGACACGCACTAAGGGAATCGATCGCCCATGAAGGTTCCTCTCCTACCAATCTTCGATCTCCACCGGGTACTCAGCAATGGTCACTCCATCCTCAATGTCCAGCTCGCCCCAGTCGATGACGTGCAATGGGTCTTGCATGTACCTCCTCAGCTGCGACACGGGGAAGACATCATGTACCCAATGCAACTGTGGATGTAGATCCATGAGGTATTCCACCTTTCCAACTCTGCCCAGGATCTGGAAAGGTCCGATGAACCTCGGAGATAGCTTACCTCCTCGGCAAAATCTCTGAAACCCTCGTCGAGGAGAGACCCGAAGGAAGACATGGTCTCCCTCTTCGAACACCAGAGGTCTTTGTCGCCTGTCAGCATAAGACTTCTGCGGGCGCTGTGCAATCTTCATCCACTCTTGGATGGTCTGCACTTTCTCTGTGGTATCTCACACTAACTTTGGATCCATGATTGCTGACTCTCCAGGGTCGGTCCAGCAAAGTGGCGACTAGAAGGGTCTCCCGTACAAGGCCTCGAATGGTGACATACCGATGGTGGAGTGGTAGATGTTGTTGTACGCAAACTCCACCAGTGGTAGGTGGTCCTCCCAGCTGTGACCAAAGTCCAAGATACAGGATCGCAACATATCTTCCATCACCTGAATGGTCCTCTCCGTCTGACCATATGTCTAGGGATGAAATGATGTTCTCAAGCGTAGCTGAGTCCCAAAAGACTCCTGTAATCGAGGGGACGCCATGAAGCCGAACTATCTCCTGTATGTAGAGTCATCCCAAGCTCTCTACGGAACTCTGCTCCTTGATATCTAGGAATTGGGCCGACTTGGTGAGTCTGTCAATGATCACCCAGATGGAATCATTCCCCTTGGACGTCCGTGGTAAGACTGTCATGATGTACATCGATATTCCATCCCACTTCCACTTTGCAACTTCTATGGGGTCAGGTAATGCTTCTGGAACCTGGTGCTTAGCCTTCACCTGTTGGCATGTGATGCATCGAGAAACGAACTCTGCTACTGCATGCTTCATGCCTAACCACCAGAACTGTTGTCGGAGGTCCAGGTACATATTTTCCACTCCGGGATGTACCGCCAAAGGTGGTGTATGGAACTCCCTCAAGACCTCCTCCTGCAATGCCATTGGTACACCAGTGCGTCCTCTGAAAAGATGTACGTGCTCCCCACCTTGAGAATATCCATGAGGCGCATGTCCTTTGGATAACAGAGCATGTAAGGTCCCATAGTCGACATCCCCATGTTTTGCCTCCCTAACTCGCTGTAAGAGTGGAGGGGTGACAACCATCGACTGTAGGTAAGCTGTATCCTCTCCATCCACGAAGGATAACTATAACGCGGCTAATTGTTGTGTCGTCTCAGTCAACAGTTGTGAGCTCGAACTTTTGCTAAGAGCATCCGCCACCTTGTTCCCCTTCCCAGGAGTATAGATTATCTCGAAATCATAGTCCTCGAGGAAATCTATCCAATGCCTCTACCTCAGATTCAGCTCCTTCTATGAGAATATGTACATGAGGCTCTAGTGGTCAGAGTAGACAATGAACCGTTCGCCCATAAGGTAGTGTCACCACATCTTCAATGCGAAGACTACCACTGCTATCTCGAGATCATGGGTCACATTGTTCTGCTCATATGGCCTATGCTGGCGCAAACCATAAGCAATCGCCGCGTGCCGTTGCATCAAGACACAACCGAGCTCGGTCCCTGATGCGTCATTGAAAACTATGTACTCGACACCCTCCTCTGAGAATCTCAAGACTGGGGCACTGATCAAACTCTGTCTTAGCTGCTGAAAAGCCTACTTGCACTTTTCTGTCCACACGAAGGGTTTCCCCTTCCTGGTCAAGGCCGTCATCGGTGCTGATATCCGGGAGAAATCACGGATGAATCTCTAGTAATATCCTGCCTACCCAATGAAGCTTCACAACTCTATCACGCTCCGAGGTGGCTCCCATTCTAACACAGCCTCAACCTTGGCTGGGTCCATAGCTACTCCATCTACTGAGATGACATGTCCCAGAAAGTGGACCTCCCAAATCCAGAACTGACACTTTGAGAGCTTCCCATAAATATGGTGCTCCCAAAGTATGTCCAGAACCATCCGACGGTGTCTCGCGTGCTCCTCCTCTGAAGCCGAGTACTCAAGTATGTCATCGAGGAAGACTACTATGAACCAGTCCAAGTACAACTGGAAGATCCGGTTCATCAACCCCATGAACACTTCGGGGGCGTTTGTCATGCCAAAGGGCATCACCAAGTACTCATAGTGACCGTAGCGACATCTGAAAGCCATTTTCGGTATATCCTCTTTCTGTACTCGTAGTTTGTGATAGCCTAATCAAAGGTCAACCTTCGAGAACCACGGTGCCCCTCTTAGCTGATCGAATAGGTCATCGATCCTTCGCAGTGGATATTTATTCTTCACCATCACCTGGTTCAAGCGCCGGTAATCCACGCAAAACCTAAGACTCCAGTCTGCCTTTTTGGAAAACAAGACTGGAGCCGCCCAAGGTGAGACACTGGGTCTTACAAAACCCTTTCTCTGCAAATCCTCCAACTGCACCTTCAGCTCGTGATGCTCCACGGGAGCCATCTGATAAGCTGATGAATAAATCATTGTCATCCCGGGGTCTAAGTCGATACAGAAGTCAATTTCTCGGTGGGGAGGTAACCATGGAACATCTTCCGGAAAGACGTCCTCATACTCCGCCACCACTGCTGGGAACTGAGAGCTCACAACATCTACTTATCCGAGGGTAAGGCTAGACAACTCATGAGTGATCGGATGCCCCCTCCTATGCATGATCCCATTTTGTGCTGCCTGGGTTTCCTTTTATCCAATAAAGGAAATACTTGTTCCATCACGGCGGACACACCGCACTCTTCGCCTAAAATAGTCAATCTGGGCATGGACCAAAGATAACCAATCCATACCGAGAATGAAGTTTTAAGGCCTCGATGCTACCACCAAGAGGTTCTAACCAAAACTCTTGCCTCCAAGGGTAAGATCACACTGTCTTCAAAGGTGTGTGATCATCGAGTCTCCTCCCGTAGGTGTCTCCAAGCGTAAGGATCGAGTCAACAGTTCTACCAGAATATCAGGGTTTTGTACAAGACATGTGGCTATAAGGAAATCACTGGAACCTGTGTCTATGAGTACAGAAGATAAGGTAGAAAAGACACAGATCTTACCTTGAATCATCCCTGAAGCACCTGGGTCGTATGCCTCAACCACATGCAGCTGTCCTCGTCACTGTCCCCCAACTCCCTGAGCCTGGTGCGGACCTCCTGGGGGTGGTGGTGGATGTAAGTCGAAGTGTCTGCCACCACCTGCAGCTCTCCCTGCTCCTCTGCCACGTCCGCCGCCTGGCAGATCTGCCTACTCCGTTCTCTGCTCTACCTTGGTGGTCCATCCACCACTTCCCTGTAAGCAGCTCGACGTGTCGGGAAATTTCTAGCGAGATGCCCCCTACCGTCGCATGCATAACATCGCTTCTCCCTAGGCTAACTGGATCTAGCCTAAGAGCCCTGGAATGTTGATCCCCTGTCCTGGGTCCTCCAATGACGTCTCCCACATCCAGATCCCTGTGCCTGACGTCGGCTCCCTGTTGTCGGTGTCTCTACACATGTATGCCTGCTACTGACTGCTAGTAGCTATCTCTGCTCTGCCAAGAAGTTCTCGGTCACCAAGGCCCGCTCGAGCACTCCAGCATAAGTAAAAATGCATAGAGGCACGACACTAGCTCAGATTTCATGCCGTAGACCTCGCTCAAAGGTCAGAGTTCTGATGTACTGATCTCTGACCATATCCATCGAGTACCTGGCAAGGTTGGTGAACCTCGATGAATAGTCAGCCACCGTCATATTGCCCTGCTGGAGCTGGAGAAGCTCCTGGATGTGCACAACTCTCAGCATAACTAGAGAGAACTCCTCCCTAAAGAGTTTCTCAAACTCCGTCCATGAAAGAGTCTCCTCTTCGTGATTCTGCATGGTTAGACTCCACCATCGTCCCTCCGAACCATGACGAAGGCTCGCTCCTAGGACCACCATCTAGTCTGTCGGTGTCCTCACTAGACGGAAAACTTTGGTCACCGCCTCAAGCCAGTCCTCGGCCACCTGAGGGTCGGGCTTGCCTTAGAACCTGAGGAGTCTCTATCTCTGAAGCTCGTGGAGTGCGCTAAGAATGTGCTCCTCATCGGTCGGTACTGCAGGTACCACTGGATGCTCCACTGGTGGTATAGCAGGTGCACCACCTGGTGGAAACGCTGGGAGAGCTAGTCCTTGTATCGAAGCCTCGTCACTGAGGGGGTCATCCTTGTCACCGTGCTGCTGAATCCTAGTGGGTACGCGTCATGGAGGCATCCTATAAAGAAAAAAGATGTTTAACGGTCAATGAGTATATCTGGATAGCTGACACCAAGGATATGGAAGACACAACCCATTCATATATGATGCATGTACCTTTTATTTCCCTCCAACTAGTGTTTTCGTGAACCGGATCGAAAAGCAGGTTATTAGAGTCCTGGTGTATAGATACGTTGGCCGCCGCACCAACACTGGGGTTTCTGGCATGAAAGCCGAACCCAAAACACTCAATACTGTTGCCCCCAACCAAACTCACAGACTCTTGGTCCTATGGTAGAACCGACCACCTCTGATACCACTCTGTCACGACCCGTCCCAGTGGGGCCCGTGCCATGACTCCCCATGCCCGCCTACAATAGGCCAGGGACTGGTGACTAGCACCGAGTAGGCATGTCACTAACATGGGAGGCATTGCCTAAGTACCTGTACACACAAACAGACATCTCCAAGCCCACAAATGCTGAAATATAAAACACTAAGGGAAAAAATGCATGCATACAAGTAAACCCAACCAATAGAGTACAATGAAAGGTAGAGTAATGTAAAAGTAAACTGGGCCAGAATACAAGCCCACCAGAAGCAAGGTTCTGAAAAACTTCATAGTCCATCCTGTAAGAACAAAGGTACTGGGACCGCCACTCATAGCAGTAGGAACATCTCGGCCTTTAGGGAACTCAGAAAGCTCGGTACTGTCCTGTTCCGCCCTGGACTCTGTCAAAAGGCTGCTCAACTGCACAAGACACCAGACGTGCGGGAAAAGCCCGTGCAGGGGTGAGTATAACAATACTCAGTAGAGGACCCTGAAAACCACAAAGCGGTACACAAGTTAAAGGTATAGTCAGCTATGCATAATATATGTTTATAGAACATATAAAACAAACCAGATATACTCAAAACCCAGACCTGTGGTCTAGAGACAAGTCACGCAACCCTATACTCCCGCAGGGGATTCCATTCGAAGATTCTGTGATGCGCTCGTTCCGGGAGAACACACTCCATGAGTCTTATAGGTCTGATGATGTCCGTCTGGGAAGATCGGTTCATCGGGAACCATCACGAGATTTAGCTACACTCATTATGGGAGACACACTCTTGAGTGGGAAAGATCTTTATAAACAGATGAGGATCACTGCCAGATCCATGGCAGATACCGCGACTCATTCGGAATTCACCTCCTAGGTAGAGGATCAACGCCCAGTAGAGTAGGTCACGTCAATGTCTGACTCTACCTAGGGTCTCGAATGGATAGAGGATCTTGATTTGGGCCTCTCAGATGGATGGCTGACTCTATCACAAAAAGTCCTGCTGAAGGGATCATAATCCTGCGTGAGGGAATGATGTCTGACCTTTAGGGAAACAAGAAAATGGGGCACTAACCCAAAAAAAAGATTCTCAAGGAACGGTGAACAAAAGGACCAAGCCATTTTCCAAAAAGTACACGCGCGTGTAGAAATGATACACGCCATGTTGTCCGACCCCGGGTACTTCCCATGTACAATAGCCCATGTCGTGAGGCTGGTTATGTAGAAAACTTTATACACGCCATGTAGTACGGAGTACACACCATGTCTGGGTCACTGGGGTTGGCTCCCTGTACTCTGGCCATGTGCCCGTACACGGTCACCAACCCATGTACTCCAACCCATGCAATCTGCACACGGGGTGACCTGTGTTGTTGACCCCGCCTGGGCGAGCGATGGAGTACACGATCGTGTACTCTATACTGTGGCTGTGTATCCCCGGGATACATGCCGAGTTCTGCGTAGACGGCTCTGCCGAGCTGTACACGTCGTGCTGCCTGAAGCCGTGTAGAGCATCCCGTGTCCGTGTACTACCCAAGGTACACGTAGAGCTTCGGGGAAGGTCCATCACATCGTGTGACCGGGGTCACAGGCCGTGTGATTCTTCTCTGACCCCGAAACCCTAGCCGCCATCTCCAGAACTACACGACATGTTCTTCGGAAGTACACGCCGTGTATTCTGGAGATTTCCAGAAACGGCACACTTCGCCGGTGCACCTCCTGTGCTACTCCGATCATCAATCCGACCATCCGATCACTGCAAAACTTCCAGGTTCTGGTCGCCCTGACACCCCGAAGCTGTTTCCGTCATTTTTGTGCCTCCGATCGGCCCCGAAAACATGATTTGATCTTCCCATGCGAAGAATGCTCGAAGAACGCCCTTTCCTGATCCGGTCTGATTCGTCGTCCGCCATCGTCGCCGCACCTCCACAAGGTCGTTGCGGTGTCGAAGCTTCTATTTGGGATCATTGCATCACGGAATGGATGTGAAACAATCCTTTGTTCATCGCCCCATGATGAACGTGAAGAACGCGCGAGAAAGAATGGGGGTTGAAATCCAATAAACAAATAAGTTGAGGAACAAACCTCCATCGTCGTTCATCATGGCATTGATCTGCTCCCGTTAATAGTTTTAAACGGAGCAAAGATAAACATGAATAAAATGCATGGACTAATTTTCCAAAATAATCCCAAAGAAAACCCTCCCACAAGAACGTACGACTCCGCGGATCAACTTGTTCGTGGTTGATCTGCATTCGTCGTTTAAACTCAATGACGAGGAAAGAAATAAATTGAAATAACAACCCCTACCTTTCGAAGGAATCGATCGTGGACGAAGGCGACATGCTGTCGTTGCCATAGAGATCCTTCAACATTGACGTAATTATCCTAGGTTTCAATCTGTTGTCCTTCGTCATCATGAATCGCTCCAACACGCCGTGGATTCTGCAGAGGATCCTATCTCTACTTTGCCAATGACATACAATTTCTAAACCCTTTAAAAAGGGGAAACAATTTGGAATTTAATTACATGGCAGTATTAATGGAGTTGAATTTCTATTTCGAAGACATTAAGATGTGCCATCAACTTAGGAAACAGCTACGTCCTCGCCGCACTGCAGCTGATGTTTCCTTAAATGAAATAAAATAAACTGGTTAATTTAATTTATTTTATATTTACTTAAAACGTCCAAAAATTTACTTCTTCCCTCGACCCGTTCCGTTCGAGGATAGCCTCATTATTAGGTAAATTCATCGTCCCGGATGCAACGGTATGCTCATATTTTTAATCCGGGCATCCGTTGGGAAACTTCCACAACCACGCACAAGTGGCGACTCACTTAACTAAAAAAACTTTAAACCACCAGTCTGGGCTCACTGGACCTCGGAATGATGTGCCATCTTCGCGCCCGGTCTCGAAATAATTCTATATAATATTTAATAATAAGAAACAGAAAATCCAAGACATTACAAGGAGGAACAATTTTTAATCAATTAAAAATTGAAACACACCCCTACCTTGATAATTGACATCACACGTCGACGAGTCGCGGAAGTCAAGCGTCACGATAATCGTGCATCATGGGAGACAACGTCGCGTAAGACGAATATCGTTCCATCAACGTCGAAGTAAAAATATCGTTGTTGTTGGCGATGGTCTCCGAAGTCGACGTCTTCTCCCTTGACGTCGAGGAAGAGAAGAATAGATGGTTGTTCTTCGTCGAGAGAGAACGTTCATCGTCGTTGGAGGAAAGCTCTCCCTCCTCTTCTTCTCATCGTTATCTCTCCACTAAGAAATTAAGCCCAAAAACTAATAGAGTTTTTTCTCAACTATTTTTATGGCACAAAACCCAATATGTATCCCTTATAAAAGTGACAACACATAGATTAAATGTCCAGAGATGAATTCAAAATTATTTTAATTAAAATAATGAATTAATTCACTTCATTGATCGTGGAGTGTTGGAAAATAAATTAAAACATGGAACACCAAGAGGTCAAGGGGGTTCCAGGGGAGTTTAATGGGGTAGTGTTCGTGTGGCCCCCAAAAACATTATCCTCCCTTTGGAGAAATAAACCACCAAGTAAATAAAATAATGTCACACACAATTTAATTTAATTTATTAAAGAAAACCCAAAAGTTAACTTCCGCTCTCGACCAAACGCAACTGCGCTGAAGGTCTTCTTAAGTGAATATCGGTGTTGCGAGTACGTTAGTGTCCTCGGATATCAATTACAAGAACCAGTTCAAAAGCTAGAAAACCCAGCACGTTTGTTTACTGAATGTACCTGATCAAAACAACATAAATTGATTCTGGGCACACCAGGACTCGGAATCAGGTTCCATTAGATACCGCAGACTCGTAAAATTCCAACGAAATTAAGAAAAAAAAAATTCCCTTTGAAATTTCTGGGTATTTACAATTCTATTATTAAATAAATTATAAATCCATTTCTATAAAGCATACAATTATTAAGAGAACCACAAACTCTCACGTAATCAATAGAAATATCCTTTTTCTATTATTTCTCTTAAAATATAACTCTTTTGAATAAATATATTATTTTTTAAATTTCATGATGACTGATTACTTTCACCTTAACTCCAATTTTATTTGATTTTAAATGTTTATTTCTACACATTTTAGGTTCCATCAACACAACCAAGGTAAATATTACTTATAAAACATGGGTTTTGAGTATTCAAGGCTTTTTTGAATGATATAAAATTTTGTTTAGTCTTATTTTTATCACATCTTCTAAAAAAACCCAAAATTATAATTCAATCTTTGAGATATAAATTTTTATTTCAAACTAAAAAATATTTCTCAAAGAAATAACATATAAGAAAAGATAAAAAGTGATGTAAATTATTTCCTTGAATTAAAATTTAAGATAAATAATGATCATAATTCCTGAATCATCAATCTACGGGTCACCATTTATTAAGATGTCCGAATAAATTTTTCATGACTCTCCATAAACATGGCTAAGATATAATTATCTATATCATGTTCTTGAATATAACGTTATAATTCCTTAAACAATAATAGAGTCTTCTTGGGCTTCACAATTTTTTGGACAAAGATTCTATATTGATCATTTCTTTTCTACATGGTGATCAAGAACTCCCTCTTGCTGATTATGAATTCATTTATAATTGTTATATTTATTCACAATATCCATCATGTGATCTTATATATCTAATATTAAATCTGTTTCTATACCTTGAAAAAAATAATCATCGATATATTCTTCTTCATTTAAAATCAATACCATTAATTGCAAATTATTACAAATTAAATTTCAATAATTGAAAATCCTTATATGAGAGAATTTATTTATTTATTTTTGTGATAATTAATATACACTATCCTATAAATATATAATTATGGATACCTTTTTCAATGTTTCTAAATTTTTTATAAATTTAAAAATTCGATGGGTAAAATTTAATTAAATATATATTTACAGTTTTAATTATTTTTTAAATTTTTGATAATAAATAAAAACATAAAAATTCATCAATTTAATCCTTGAAATTAATTATTATAAACTAATTTGTAGAATTTATATTTAGATTAATTTTATAATGAGCACTTTGGCTTCACCCAGATCTCATATATGAACAACTTACTATGTTAGTCATTAAGGGAGATGTCTCTATGTATCATTTGTTATAGTGGTAATAATTTAATGTATTTGATTAGGGGTATATTTATTAATAAATTATTATTAGTATTAAAATACATGATATCATGATAATATACATATTTTACCAAATTAAATTAGTTATATGGTTAATGAATCCATATACATTTTCTCTTGAACTCATTTTTATATCATAAACCTATCTTGATGAATGTGGAGTTATATTCCTTTCAATTTTCTATCACCTTCATAGATGTTATAAATATTATCCTCTATTCATTTTTTGTGGGAAAATTAATCACCATTATATATATGATTATATAGTTCTAATAATATAAAATTTGGTCCAAGGTATCATTATAAAACAATTTCTCATTATCCTTCATATTATAGATTCTATTGGAATCAGATAGTTCAATTCCATGTATTAATGAAAAGTATAAATCTATAATAAGAGATTAAAAATTTAATATAATACTATTATTCAAAATATAAAATTTTCAACCATCATATACGGTTACTCTTGTTATGTTGAAAATATTATGACTAAAAATATTATTTCTATATTTGATTAATGGAATTACCATGATTTGAAACCCATTTAATGTAACATATGGTCTCATTTTACAACATAATAGGGGGTGGGTAAAGTAGAGTATCTCAAAAAATCATATTTCTTATAAAAATATGTTTTTTTATTTCAATTTAAATGAAATTTTATTTTTTTCTTGATTATCACATGAAATCACATACAAGAAGCATGTATATGAATATATTTTCATGGTTCACAAATCGAGTCTAAATCGATGTTTTTCATATCAACATTCCACATATATTTAATCAATAATACATAGTTATATTATTAATACATGAGGATATTATTATTATTCCATATTGTTTTATGGCCTCTTCACCTCTTCCATTTTACACACCTAAGAGGATTACGATGATATATTGGATATGAAGGTTGAAATCACAATAATAGAGTTTGTAGTTCAATCTCAAGAATTAAATGGGTGTTCTCCAAAATGTTATTAATTTCACTTAATGATATTAAATGATAAGAAAAAAATACCTTCTTCAAATCCTGATCATTATTGTAATTCAGATTGATTAAAAATGACTGTGTAATTATTGATATTCAATATTCTTCACTGTTGATTCTCTATTTTTTATAGTATCAAAATTTATATATCAGTTTTTCATGTGTGATATATATACATATATATAATAGTGTCATATATATAAAAATAATTTTTATTTAAAATTGAAATAATAATCAACATATATCATTATATAATTCATATCCAACCACAGAATCACATTTAATATATATCGACCATGAGAAATAGACTGTGTAGTTATTAGATACTGAGTTAACCATAAAACCATAGCGCTACTCTGGAATCATAATTTTTAATTAAATTACTTGATTGATGAAAACATTATATAAAATACTACCTTTTGTAATGAGCTATAATTTCTCCTCTAAATATTTCTCATCATTGAGATGATTCTTAACATGAAAGAAGGCATTACAGTGGGTACAAATCTGAGTAGTAAGATGTCCAATAATTTATTTTTCATTGAACTTTTTATCATTCAATTTAATAATTAAAATAATAAACCCTTAAATATTATTTTGTGGTTGAACATACCGTGACATGAAATTTCTTCCACAGTGTTGTCACTGAATTTTTAAAATCATTTTAATATACCTAGTAAATTTTTCTAATATAACGTCTATGTAAAATAATTTTACTTAAAATAAATAATTTGGAAGTGTAAGAACACATTATTTTTTATAATTAATATTATAGTTCTATGAATATCCTTTATGTAACATATCAATTAATCATTTACATGCATAAAATCCTTTTTTTAATTACTTCATTTATGGTGAAATGATGGGTTCATGAAACAATAATCCCAAATTTTAGGTAATAATTTTTTTTGTTAAATTCTTCATGTGAAAAATAATATTTCATTATATGGAGGAATCTTAAAAACATGATTAATAACCTTGTTCCTTGGCATCCAACTTCTTATGAAAACTAACTTCAATTTTTTCATCATTACCTCTAGTTATGATGACTAATTTCTTATCAAGGTGTCAAATGTTCCAGATACATACATCTCTAAATCCTTATTAATTAAACTATAGTAATTTAAATATACATGAAATAACTTCATGTGACATAGAAATAATTTATAGTCATTAAAAGCCAAATATTAAAATATTTGGTTACAATTACAATCTTGGATATGTTAAATTTCATAGTGAACAATCATTTCATATAATGTTATCTATTATTAATTTGAGATATTATTCCCTTATTTTATATATTCCATTTCTATAAATATATATATTATAATATTATTTCATCATATTAATTTTTTACATATATGGAAGGATGTTAGGGAATGTGTTTGAAATAAAAATTTCATGCTCATGGGGGGTCACTAAGCATCATTGGATTTCAAAGAATAACTAAAATATCCAACAAATTTTCCATTTGGGAATATTTTGATGCATCATTGATGGAATTCCCTAATATTATGATACATTCAATTGACACCTCAATAACACATTAATATATCCATTTATATAAATATTTGTTTATAGTGTTACATTAATATATACTCCACTCTATGAATACCCAACACATATACATTCTAAGAGAAGAGTATCAATCTATATTCCCTTATTAAAAATTTTATGGGATTTACAATATTGAAATAGAAATACCTATTTTATGGGTATAGCTTTAAAAGATATAATATATGAATATTTTAAAATATACACTACAATATATATTTGTAATGATTACTAGACATGTTATGATAAATGTGAACCAAAAATTATATAGCACCAAATACATTAATATATGTATTATATAAAAATATACATTTTATCTGACATGATTTAGACACTATGGTATTAAATAGTATACTTTCATAAGATCTTATATGTAGTTGTAACACTATGTAATTATAAATGAACAATATTGTATTAGATATAATTTATGAAATGTAACACCAATTTTAGAAGATAATATAATACCCCAATACATTTTAGTATATTTATATTAGAATAAATTTAATTTCATATATACCTTATGATACAAGCAACAATTAGTTCCTTTGATAGCTTTCATTACACACATGACCAGGTTTTACTAAACAAAAATATTATACTAAAATTATTAAATATATATATCGTATCCATTGATATGTTGAATATGAATAGAATTAACTATCATATAAATGTTATATTCTAAAATCATTTTTCATTTAAATATTTACTATAAAAAATATATGATTAATTAAAAAATTAGAAATGTTTTATGATGAAACTATTTTATCTACAAGAAAAATATATAACATTGTCGGTAATTAATTTAAAATTAATTATAAAACATGTATAAAATTTATATGAAAAAAATTAAGTTTTGATATTATTATATAAAAATTACCATGTGTTTATTTTTTAATATTTTGATGAAATGGTCATTTTTTAATTAATTGTGAAATATACTAAATTTTAATTTAAAAGTTCCATTTATGTTAAATCATTTTTATTTCTAAATTATATTTATATATTATTCTAAAGTAAATTTATTTCAATTTGTATCATTTAATAATATATAGTTCATTCTAATCAATTTTATATTTAATTTTTATTTAAAATGTAATAAATTTTTAGAACATTTTCACTTAAAAACTCTCCTTCTCATCACATCTATTAAATTAATTATAAATTATATTTTGATACTTCTATGAAATTAATTTTGAAAATTTTATTACATATTTTCAATCAGAATAATTTATAATTTATAATAATCTAAAATTGATTTTCACCAAAATGAATGAGGGAAAAAGAATAAAATTTATTATCATGGTTCAGGTAAAAACTGATTTCAGGTGGGGTTAAAAAAATTGGGTTATAAATGAGCTACCAACTTTTCCAAAACCCATTTTTAGTAATATATATAAATTTTCCTTAATTTTATCAAGAATATACTATTCATGTAGCCATGATACAAGAAAAAAACCTGGGTGGAATTGAATATTTTCAGAAAATTATATGTTTGACACTAACCTCACTTATAAAAGGAAACCCCATATCTTCTCTTATTAGCACCTTATTTCATCACTGGTCCATCCAATACTAGAAAAATATAATTGAAAATATTATTAGTCACAATATATAAAACGTTTTTGGGTTTAAAACTAACAATGGATGTATTTGGTGAAAAACAAAGAAGGATACCCAATGAAGATGTAATGTTCATCAATGAATGATTTTATTTTATTTGTCCTTCCACCCACATCAATTAATTAAAAATATGATGATACAATAATATTAGTATATTAACTATACTGAGGTGTTCTAAAATAAGATCACTACCTTCTATTATATCGTCTTTAATCAAATTGGTTACAAATTCAAAATTCATGTGCATGTTGGACTACTGACTCATGAATTGATGTCATTCATTTTTCCATTACTAACATTCACAGTTCAGTATGATGATAGATTTAAATTATGTATATATTTATATGATATTTATAACATTATTATAACTCTAAAGTCATTATATCATATATACCTATTTAAATTTTATTCCACATGGTATATGATAATGACATTCATGTGTACGTCAGACTACTGCCTCGCCAAGCTTTGTGATTCGGTTTATATTAACACTTTAAATAGAAGGTGGTATGAATATATTTAATGAATATATGTAAAATAAATGAAGTAAGTTTCATATAAATGAACTATATATCATTTTATAAATATAATATATCATTTTGTTTCTAAAATTTTCACCCACTTAAAGATAATAACTTTGTTTGTATAGGTGTGGAAAACAAAATTCACAAAGCGACGTGACTCTATTTTAATCACTACACCACATTGATATTATAGATATATATATTTAAAAAATAAAATTTTATTAATGATATTATTATAATTATTTAAGAATAACATGTTATATACATCCTTTCTATATTGATCATTGAAAAAATAAAATTTTACTCATGTGTATGTATGACCTAAAGTCTCAATAATCACAATGTAATTCAATTCATAAAAACATCATTTATGACTTTTTTAAAAAATAAAAATTGATGTATAAAAATAATTATTATGTCATGTTTTTTATTCATCATATTATGGAACAATATAATGTGGTCGAGAACATTATCTTCAATAATAAAATACGCATTAGAAAACAATGAAATTAAAACCTATAAGAATTAAAATAATTGATATTGGTTAATGAAATACTATTTAGATATTATAAAAGGGATTATTTATGACATTAAAAACAATAATATTGTTATGGTTTAAGTTAATAAAATTATTAAAACTATAATACATGTGTATAAATCACATCTAACCAAAAGGTAGCATTTTGTGAGGGATTTCATTTCAATTTCATTTCATTCAGGAATATTGTAATTTTGTGACATTGTTTATTGTATATAGTGTATATAATTCCCAATATAAAGTTAATATGATGAAAAAGTCATTATTCATGGTACATTAAATTTCAATTTTAATAATTACATCTAAGGGGATTTTGAATTAATGTTACTAAGTTGTTAAAAATTTTATTACTCAATTTATTTTCTTTGGGTTACATTACTTCCTCATAATAATTGATATTATAATATTATGTTTATAATGACTTTTAATTATCTTATGATTTATTTCCACTTGTTTTATTTGGATTTATATTATATGCACATAATCGATTCACTGATTAATTATCACTTCAACATTATGAGCATTATGAAGAAATATTTCACAATATCATTCTAGTTGAGATTATTTATTCATGAAATTATTTTAATATAAATAATTTTAAAATTTCATAATAAAACTATTTTACTTTATCCACTCTTGGTTATTAATTCAATATTCAATTGATAGTACAATTTTTTCAATCATGGTTGATAAGAGTGGTCGAGTTAATGGTTGAAATAAAATATAAAATTATTTCTCTTTGGTCATAAATCATATTTCATCAAAAAAGATGTTTTCTAAAAATGTTTAATTTTACTTAATCATTTAAAATAGATTTATTAAATTAATTTTAACCCATTTTGACTGTTGTGAACATTATTGTGAGGAATAAACTATTTTTTCCAAATTTTGGACTTTCATAATAAATTTATTGTGTAAAATAAATATTTATTTAAATATTTTATGGAATTACCCTTCATCATGAACATCATATATTTGATGTCTTTATTACATGTTTATATGCATATATTTAGGGAACATATTTTTTCCTTTATAATCTGGAAATTTAATGTTTTTAAATGTTATTTGAAATTTGAATTATTTTCAAAATGTATTATGTTTTAAAAAGTGGTTTTGGAAATTAAATGGATATTTTCATCATGAATTATTTTATAGATATTGTGATGTAATTTCTATTAATCAATTACCTAACCCATTTATTTATACCCCAATGGGTATACATTGTATTTATACCATAATTATTTTTCATTGGATGAATTATGACTATTTTCACAATAAATTGTTTTAATATTTAATTCATTTAAAAATTTATTATAGTCCTCAACATCCCATTGAATTATTCACATTTTTTTATTACTGATCATTATATATATTCTAAGTATCTATATTATTTATCATGTATTTTTTTATTTCATAATATTTATATCATTTCAACATAGTGTGTTTTAAATTAATCATTATTTTTTTATTTACACAAATATTGATAAATATATATTCCTTACTTAGTAAATATATTTTATGATAATGAACATTGTTAAAGAATTAAATTGATTATTAGATATTTTAGTAAAGCTTTTGTAATGAATTTCATGGTTGGTTCCATATTAAAAATATCACCTAGATGTGTTTGTAGTCCCATGGGACAAATCAATAGTTTAACCTCAGTAAAATTGGTTTCTACCAATAATTGCTATGCAGTATTGAGTATATATATTGGATATAGGGGTATTATGCTCCTAAAAAATTTGACATGGACTAATAAATAACATTAATCATTCATTATTTAGTTATTATTACAAATGATATTTTCAAATTGATATTATCTCTTAGAGGAAATCATTCCCAGTTATTGATTAAATTGATTTTTTTTAGTTTATTTAAATTTTTATTTTGATTATCTGTTATCTATTTGTGATAGTGATGTTATTGATAAAATATAATTTGTTTTTATTTATTTATATTACCATATTGATTACAAAAGTAATGTTATTTATACGGAATATGTATTCATTTATTTAACATTCAAAGTAGATTATGCTGGAAAAATAATTATAATGGAATGTGTGTTAATTTATTTATGTTCCCATGATTATTATTCTTTTTACAACTTAATAAATTGCAATATACAAAACTGTTACTAAATATTTGATCTCTCCCTTAATTTTTTTGTTCCAGGAAATCCAAGATGTTCACAGTGATTGATATGCTGAGAAATTAAAGATAGAATAATGTTATTACAAAACAAATGATGTAATTTGTATATTCATGTATAATTAATGGCTTATATATGTATATAGTCTTCCAAGATGATTAAATTATTTAGACCTATAGGATTCAATTCCTTGTATCATAAAAAACTGTAATAAATTAGTCATTAGATATAGGATACTGGGTTCAGAGGTCTCTATAGTTACTTGGACATGTGTAGGTATCCAATTCATAAATGGTCTCTTTACCACCTATTAATGAAATTATTGATATCATTCATTGCTTATGTGTCATGTATTACATATATGCCATTCTATTTACCAAATTTTAGGATTAGTTTTTATTATATGGTGGTGCCTTCTCCAAAATACTACCATATTATTGTTACCCTAAATATGATATTAAACCCAAACATTTATCTTCTTATTGAATTCAATATAAATAAATAATATTAGGGATTGATTACTAATGTATCTAGAATATGATTTAATTTATTGATGTAATATTTCTTTTTTATTATTTCATATCTAACTTTGAGACTAAAATTATCAATTATTATAATATTTCATCTGTAATGAACTTTATGTTTTGTAATGAATGATGAATTATCATATTAATAGATCTGGATGTATGGTTCTTTGAATATATTATTATTAAATTATAAAACAGATTTTATTTTCTAAAATATGATGGAAAACCATTAGCGAACCCCTATATTCATAAAACAAATTGTACAATCCAAATATATATTAAACTACATTTAAGATGAGAGACATTATGTTTTATAATAAATGTATCCTAAATAATTATTATATTTTTTAATATGGATAGAACAGTGATAAGATATTAAATAAGTACCCTATAATATATAGTTTTCAATGTGGTGATTATCCCATAGTTCAAGATAACAACATGGGTTCTATTATTTAAAAATTCCTGGAAATAGTAACTAAAATGATATTGGTTTTTGATGATAACCATAATCATATAAAATTACCTTATACCATATATCATTGATCTTTATTAATTAAAAAATTTATTAGGTAGTGTCGTTTCTTAGTTAGCGGGTCCAAAAATCCATATGTGGATTATAAATTTGAGAAATATAATTTTTTTATAATTATATTACTTAGAGGGAGAAACTAACCATTTTTGGAAATTAATAATCAATAGAAATAATCATTAAGATATTGCATTTATGTTATTGGGTAACTATAATATTCTATTAATTTAAAAATAATTTCCTCACACAATGAATTTAGTTTTTGATTGATAGGTTATATAGTAGAAAAATGGATAATATATCTACTATATCACATAATAAAAATTTTACATATCTATAAATTCATACGTAACCCATATTCATTGACCTATTGGGAAGTGTTGATATATTTCATCACGATTTAATAAAATGTTTGTGTAAGGTAATGGTTATCTTGGAGTTTTATTACTCTGAATAAATTATACATCTTGATGATAATGTAGAGATATTGTTTTAAAGTACACAATGATGTCATGAATTATTTAATAAGAAGTGAAAATGGGGGAATCATGTAATAACTGACATATAATAAATAGTAATAATTTAGAAGTATCAGCATGATAACTATCAATGATTTAGAATTAATTATCAATTATATTATTTATAATAAATTGGGTGATGATTCAGGTATTTTAAGGGTGGACGTCGATATCAATAATGTTATTGATGTTCCCCATTTCCCAATGTTATTTTACGAGAATATAAAAAGAATATATTATATATTGGTCTACACATGGTTTTATGAAAAAATTGGTTTGAAGTTGGTAATTAGGAATTTTTTTCTCAATGTAGAATATTAAAGAAGGAAATAAACTTCCTCAAACACTAAATCCTCAAGGTATAACTCAAGTATATTATTCCAGAATACCATAGATAACCTGACTAAGGTTTTCTTCAAATTAATTATATCTATATTTTGAATACTACATTACACTTAATTTGATTAATAATTGAGCCTTTCATTTCTATTATGGAATTTCATGGAGTATAAAAAATCAAAACCTCACAGAAAATAATACTATTTTCCTTTAATAATACATAATGAAACATTATTTTCTAATTATATACTTATTGATAAACCCATTATTGTTTTAATAAATTATTATAATAAAGTCAATTATTTCCCCCTAATATTGAGGTTGATACTATTCTGGGTATAGAATGACTCTCATATTATAGAGACAATATAAATATTTGAGATTAGGAGGAAAACATTAATCTTTAAAATCAACACATTTTGTATTAAAAGAATAATTATAAAAAAACACAACCAAAATATATTATATTCAAATGGAATGATTATTATAGAGGGATATATTTTAATACTGCCCCCAAATATTGAATCATAAGGTAATAATAATAAGGGTGTTTGTATCCATTGTAAATGATTTTATAGATATCATATATATATATAGTTTCCTAAACCACCCCTTCACTATGAATATATTTTTTTTATTTAAATCCACAATTAATTGTAACATATATAAATGAAATAAAATAAAATTATTATCATTATTCTATAGGAGTTGATGGAGACGCTAGAATACCATCAAGTTTAGAAGTTCATTCGTCCTATTATATCACAATTTTGTTGTCTTATTTTAATTTTTAAATAAATATAGACAAAAAATATTATGTATTGACCATTAGGAATATAATAGTCTTCTAATTTTGATTAATTCACAATTCTAATACATATGTATATATTTTTATTTTCTATTTTCTCAATTTTTATCTATTTTTTATCTTCAATCTGAATATAACAATATGAATTTAGTATTGGAAGACATCTAACCAATTCATTTTTAGAATGTTATGGTATTAATAAATTTATATTTACTACCATTTATTTGTTAAATAAACTAATTATACTCGTGATTTAGTAAATAAAATGTAAAAATAAAACCTTTATAGGTTTATTGATTGCTTTTATGATGATGTGTTAATTTATTTTAAAACAGAAGAGGAGTAAAAAGCGCATCTTAATATTTGTATAGTAATATTTAAAATATATATTATTTATGTAATTTTTAGTAAATATTATTATTTTGGATATAAAAGTATATTTTTTGAGGAATTTATTCACCAGTGAAGAAATTTTTATGGATACATTAAAGGCTATGTGACTAAAAAATAGTGTAATCCTTCCTTAATAATGCAAATTAAATATTTTCATTTCATTTCATGATAATATCATTAAAATTTAAATATTTTATCATTTTTAAAATACCCACAAACAATGTTAACATTAATGGGGTGTATGTTTTTTAGATAATAGAACATGATAAATATTCTTGGAGAAAATAGTAGATTATTTTTTATACCTTTACTATCCGTAAATTCAAGAGGTTATGGGTTCTTCAAATATATTATAACATTAATTATTATTCATGAATATATCATAATGAAAATTGAAATAGTTATAACATACATATCATGATAATTTTAGACATATATGCATAATTTTACTACCTAAGAATTTGAATTAGTATTGGTAAAAATTTCTATAAAATATGGAATACTTATTTATTTTAATAAATATTATATATATAAATATATATTTTAACATAGGTGGAGTTAAATTGGATTTAAAGTAGATGGATACATCTTACAGTGTCCCCGATCTAATTTTCCCACATTCTGACCAAACCACATGACACATAGATGAAGAACTCTTTCTGGAACATCCATGGTTTTATATCAGCATGAAGAGAGTATTTATATTTATGGGATATTATACCCACATTTTTATAGGTCACCGCAAATCAATATGGATGATATATCAAGAAATCATCATCAAAATATATCATCTGTATAAAAATTAACCTAGATATGTTCCAACTAAATATAAATATAAATAAATATGTTATAATAATATGATCTATTGAATTCTGTATAATTTCATAAAATTCATAATATTATCTCAAAGTTTTAGATCACATTTTTTAGAAGTAAAAAAATGTAAAGGGATATCTCAATAAAAGTTTTCTTTTTTCATAGAATAGTACTGTGTCTCATATCGTACCAAGATTCATAAAATGATTTATCAATATTTATTGGTCCAGTTACCTTACATATATCATCAAACAAGAATAATACATCATTATTAGGGTATCCCCAAAGGTAATGAGTGCAATTTAGTATGACACCAAAAGTAGCATCCCTAATTAGATTATTAAATATAGGTTCATAATTGATATGAAAATATAATTAATAAAATTATATAAATAAACAAAACTTTACATCATGGAAGAAATAGATGTTGAACCATATGTGACTACACATTCATTGGCCAATTTTGTAAAAAGAAGAAATCCACCTTTTTTAACTCACCTCAAGTATGAAAGATACATCACTCCTTGTAAAATTATCTCAGTGAACAAGACACCACAATCAAATGATTCATAGTGGAAAATGCATCACCTTCCCCTATCAATTAGGTGAGTGATATATCACTAGTACAAAATTATGGGAGAAAAGTCTTTTCACTGTTAATGAGGTATCAAAATGATATCTTGACATTATACATAAAAAATATGTCTCTATGTGGATGAAAAAAAAACAATGTCCACTCTACTAGATGGAAGATACAACACAAATATAACCCTTTAGGATGAACAAATAATACCATAATTTATTTTTATATGGATGATACGTCAACTATATAACCCCATTTTTTGGTGATTAATCACTGATACAATACCCATGGGTGGTCAAGGAAACACAGACATCAATATCTCAGTGATGATGTAGCGCCAATACCTATTTCCAAGGGCATGTTGAACAAATTATAAAACTCATATATGTTCATGATACGTGAACAATATTAATCTAAAGGTGAATGATATGATGTTTACATACCAAGGGTGGATAATTAATGACTTATTACATTCTATATGTGGATAATATATCACTAATACATTGTAATCATAGTGAAAAAATGGATCACCATATCATTTCAATTTAAAAATATACCAAATGCACACCATCGATGTTTTATGGAACATTATTAAATCCTCATTGTGAGAAGATGACCACATATAAGTATTCACATAGTATTCATAATTCTATAACACATAAAGCGTAGTTATATCAATCGAATAACCCAAACAATGTATCATTAATTGTGTATCCCACCCTAATAAAGTCATGATATATTGTTATTTTATACCAATCAACGTCCAATTAGACCACATGAGGATCTTATGTTATAATACTAAGAATAATTCACCTATATCTAGACCAATGTAATTGTTTCATATAGAATAATACGAGGAATAAGTTTATGATTAGAATGGAGTCAATAAAAATCACATAAATGGACATTCACTTAACATACAGTTTTCAATTTATACTATAGGAATTTAATAATTTAATTTAAATAAATTTATAGAAATAAACAAAAATGTTAAAGATGATGTATTTCATATTACACATGATTCATATGTACATATAATTGTAGAAATACATACCCAGAAACATCTACCTGGAGGGGTCCATCTAATTGGAATCCATGAGATATTTTGGATTCAATCAACCATAACATGAAACCTGAAAAAAACCAATATTATAGTTTAGTAGGATATGCTGGTGTAAATTATGATGGGAAACTATTATAGAGTGGGGTGATAATTAGAAAAACTTTTGTCCATACCCTTCAATATTTTTTATCTGGATCAAACCATTAATATTGGAAAATCAAATTAGAGAAGTGGATAATGATGAGAAGGAGGGGGAGGGGTGTGACCATTGCTAGTGAATGAGAAAAAATGAAGAAAATTATACTACAAAAAAATTTACTCATTTAATAAAATTATTTAAATATTGTAAAAACATTTTATAGTCCTCCACTAGAACTCTAATGGCCCTCAATAATATTTTTATTGGTTATTAGGGATCTGATGTATGGCCAGCAAACTCCCACTATATATGGAAAGTACTAGTTTCTTCCCCACCAGAACTCTAGTAGAATTATACATTTTTTATGATGGGAAATACAATACTTATTATATTTACCATACTAGTTTAAACTACTAGTTTACACTACTAGAAATCTTGTCATTTATTTAAAGTGTATTTTACAATGACCCCATGTGTAACATCTCATCCCCATGTTGTGTAATTATGACTCACTATTGAGAATCTCCAACCACTATACAAGAATACAAGATATAAACTCCCACATCTCATCAAGGATACTATTTTTATGCAACTATACATGTATTAGAGGGACCACCATTCCACATTTATTCTTTTCAATCAAATCCCCCATATAAACACACCATTCCTCAAACAACACTATTGTGTCCAACTTGACCTCATTCATACAAATAAAATGAGAAGGGTCAGGACGATATATTCAATGATGAGATACATGAATGATTACTTACATTAGACAATATATAAGATAATGGTCTATTATATATTCCGAAACACAAACCCTCTCAACCAAATAAAATACACCCATGAACATAACCTCAATTATTCCCGTCCTCTAAATCTACCTATAACCCAACAAAGGTGACACCCAAAAGAAAACTCAATAATACATCTACAAATGAAAAAGAATACCCAAAAATAAAAGAACAATTATCTCGTGACCCATCCCACGGGGCCTGGACATGACTACCCCGAGACCGCCTTCCATAGGCCAGGGGTTGGTGACTAGCACCTTAAGGATTTTCAAAAATAGAGAAGATGTTGCCTTGGAGAACCGTACAGATCCAAAAAGTGAAACTAAAGTAAACAACCAAAAAAATTAATGTATAACCATGAGAGTAAAGTACAACCACAAGTACAACTGTAAACTAAAAATAGTGGGCCGAAATACAAGCCCCATGAAACTGAAAAGAAAGAAAACAACAATTACATATACCATGGATCTCTACCTGGAAGGTAGTACATAAAAGTCTGAAGTTGGAGAAGAGGATCTTGACTCCTCCTGCCACACCGAGATTCACCAAGTCTCAAACCTCCAAAGTCTACCTCAGAGCATCTTTTGTCTGCACCAGACACACATGTGCGGGTGGATCTAATGCAAGAGTGAGTATAACAACTCAGTAGGGAGCCCTAAGATCCTTGATGGGATCTCAATAATCCAGAAAGAAAACATCAAAATAAATACCAAAAATTTAATATCACAACCATGACCTAAATCATGAAACAAAAATAAAAATAGACAGCTCAATCTAATTATATAACTTAAAGGTTATTTGGATAGGGAGGAATAGTTGTAAAGCTATATCATCCTATCAATATTAACTCTAATGATGATTTGTATGGGTCACAGTATGTTGACCTGTATTGGTTGCTAGATGCTGACCGGTATTGGTCACTGGTGCTGACTCATATTGGTTACGGGTGACGACCCATATTGGTCACTAGTGTTGACCCATATTGGTCAATGGTATAGAGGTAGGGATGATTAGTCGTACAGCTAGATCATCCAACTCAGGAGATTCTAATTCTGACCTATATTGGACACTATTTTTTTTTTTCATGTCACAGAAAGCCACTATATTTGTACTTGAAGAGCCCAAATATCTGTAATATTTTCCTCCTCAATCCATTATTCATCTTTCAACCTGTACTAATTCACACAAAAATCATATCCTTGGGACCTCAACATCATAGGGTTCCTAACGTGACTGACAAAACGTCGATCAGATGCACGATCAATGTGATATTTGAAATTTTCTAAAAAGGGTCCGGTTGGATACAAATCATATCCAACCTAGGTCTCAAGTCAAACTCTGTCTAAACCCAAATAGATTATCTCAGAAGAACCTCCTTGTCACAAGGGTACTTATCCCATAGATGGTAAGTCGATCAGAAACCTGGTCTGTTAGTTACACCCCTTTCCGTGAAATGGTGGTGATCACACCTCAGTTCGACCTGGCTTAGTCAGGCCCACCTGAATATGCCAAAGGGAGTGATTCCCAAAAAGGGGTCTCAACACCTCTGATGTAATTTCAAACAGAAACCTGGTTCTTTAGTTTCATATGCCCAATTATTTGTTGGCCAGTTGGGGCTGGGCTAGGTCCAACTCGGTCAGGGCGGCCCGACGCAACGGGTCTCGGGGTCTACTTAACCCTACCCAGGTCCGACATGTTACGGGTCGGCCCAGTTCATAGGGTCCAGCCCATTGGGGTATGCACTGTTGGCTCATGGGCTCAGGCCACGATGGGTGCGGACCGTCGGGGGGGGGGGGGGGGTGGCTCGTCCCACGCTTGCTAGCCCACTGGGCCACAGGTCCGTACCATTTGGTCGGCCCGGTCCACCTGATGACAGACCATTTCTTCAACTGCCCTCGTGGAAATGGGGCCATTTCATCCAAATAGTGGTGTGTGGCCCCACCGAATGAAACATTTGGCCATATGGTTGACCAATCTCTAGTCGATGTGGGGCCGCGCTGCCCCCTCCTTTTGCTGGCAGCACCTGCGAGTGCAACACTTCTCCCACAGAGCTAGCTCAGGCCGGCCGCCTCTGGCCACCATAATGCGCGATGGTGTACCACCTTCCCAGCTTCTACGACTGGTTACAGGCGGCCTCCTCCATCCACCACCAGTATGGTGCCCCAATATTTACTTCCAATGGCCACCGAACATGCTCTGGTGGTCATTTCTTGGTGTTGTCTATTCCTACGAGCCTCTCCAGTCACTGATTCCTCTGTGTGACCCACATCTCTGCATTGTCGTCACATTTTCTGGTCATGAATGGGAAACACAAGAAATAAAAGATAAATAGAGGGTTTGGGCCTTATTTGGATTGGCATGTGCCCTCCGCATTAGCGTTTTATCAAGGGGTGTTAGTAACAATCTGAGAATTCAGAAAATAACTACAAACATGTAACCCCATATCAACCTCCGATGTTTAATGAACAAAAAATGGATCAACAAGTTGGTCGGTTGATTTGTGTTCTTAGTATAAATAATTAATGGGGAATATGTAATATTACAATATAAAAACAAAAAACCCTACCTAGAGGAGAATTCTGCTGACGACGATCGATGGAACATCCTTCAGTTTTGTTTTTGGTTCATGATTGGGTGGTGCTCATCACTGGTTGCTGAATTCAGTCTCATCCTCCAGGTGGATGTTGTCTCAGGACTTCGCCAGAGTTTCCTTGCCTAGAAATTCATTCCATAACCCCACCTAGAGCTTCATTTAAATAATATGGGAAAAGATGAGTCACTCATTGAGGAATTAATTAGGTTCATTAAATGAATTAATTATCCTCTTTTAATTCACAACGGTGGAGTTACACATTTAATGAGTCAAGCCATTTATTGGCTTGACAAGTCACTAGTCCCACCACTTCCACTCATCCATTGGAGAAAAATAATATAAAATAACAATTACATGTTATTTTCTTTTCTTTGAAAAGTCCAAAAACTATGTTTTTTTCCTGACCTACTGCGGTCGAAATGAATATTCCCTTATGAAAATCCAGGCACTGTGGAAACAATGGTTCCCTCCAAATCATAATCCATGCACCTGTTCAAAAGATAGAAAATGTCGCTCTTGCGTTTACTGAACGTACCTTAAAAATAGTTCAAAAATCCATTCCGGTAAAACCGGGCCCGAGAATCACATGCCGTTAATTTTTGCAGACTCATAATAATCCCAAATAATTAAAAATATCACATGGAATTTATCAGGTCTTTATAAATAAATACCTAGTCAGATAATTAACCACTCACCTGCTGATCAAATAGATACTCTTTGATATTTCCTGTATAAATCATAGTAAAAAAATAATATACTATATGACCACTAACTAGAATATAGGTCATCATTATGACCAAATAAAAAAGAACATAATGTAATTCCATGTAAGTAAATCCTAATAACTTTTTTTATTGCTATTATCTACAAGATAGATGGCCGACCAGTCTTCAACCAACACGGCACGGTGTCGGGCCATGCCGCCCCCTTTTTATACAATTGTAACCACCTACGGGTGCCCACTTTCCCCACATTTCTAGATCGAGCCAGCCAACTCTAGCCACTACTGTATGCAACGGTGCACCACCTTCCAACCATGCGTAGATGGTTTCCACTGGTCTCCTCTTTCTACCATCAGCATGGCACGACAATGGTTATTTCTCTGGGCCACTGGACATGCTCCGATGGTTCTTTCTATGGGCCATTGGACGTGCTTGGGAGGTCCGTTCTTGGTGTCTTCTGTGCCTACGATCCTCAAGGTAATCGCCGCCTCTGCATCACCCCTATATCTTCCTTCCCATTACATTGCAAAGCTACGCATGGGAAACATAAGAACAAAAAGTTCAACATAGGGGTTGGGCCTTGTTCGGATTTGCTTGTGCCCTTCATGATACATTTTAATAAGGGGTGTTAGAAAAAATCAAAGAATTTAGAAAATATCTCCCATCATGTAACCCAGCATCAACCTCCTATAATTAAAGAATGATCTTCGATCAACCAGTTGGTCGGTTGATTTTTGTTCTCGTATAAATCAAAAATGTGTAAGGAATAATATTACAATTACAAAAACAAAAACCCCTACATGAATGAGATGCCCATTAACGATGACTGATGGAACCTCCTTCATCATTGTGGTCGGTTTTTCATTCAATGGTGCCTATCACTGCTCACTTATTTGGGTCTCATCCTCTAGGTGGATTTTGCCTCAAGACATTTCAAGAGGTTCCTCGCTTGAAGATGTGGTGCCAAAACCCCACCTCGAGCTCCATTTAAATATGAGGGGGGAAAGGTGAACAAAGAGTTTAGTAAATAATGAGGGACATTAAATGAATTAATGAACCTCTTTGAATTCAACATGCTGGAGTTATATAATTGACGAGTCATGCCATTTATTGTCTTGACAAGTCACTAGTCCCACCAACGCCGCTCATCCGTTGGAGAAAAAGAAAATAAAATAATAATTACATGTTATTTTATTTTACTTTAAAATTACAAAAACTAGGTTTTTCTCTTGACCTACTATAGTCGAAGTATGGGTTCCATTAAGATAGTCCTAGCACTGCAGATTCAACAGTTCCATTAGATATTTAATCTAAGCATCAGTTCAAAATATTGAAATAGCCGACTATGCGTGTACTGAATATTCCATAAAAAAGATCAAAAATACATTATGTGAACACCGGGTCTCAGAATAACACACTGTCAATTTTCACAGACTCATAATAATCCCAATTAATTAAACAAATTATATTAAAAAATTCAGGTCATTACATTCTCCCCGCCTTAGGGGTTTAGGTCCACGAAATCGCAACAAGGATACACAAACCAAGAGGGGTACTGGCCACACATATGAGCCTCTCAATTTCATGTGCTCTCCAAGAGATTCATGTACTTCCACAGAATGTACACCGGAGGTATCGACCACCCATAAAGGATCTGCTCTTGTCGATCCCTTATCTTCACCCGGTACTCCACAAATGTCTCCACATCATCAATCTCTAGCTTTCCATGGTCGATGACATGAGATGAGTCATGAACGTATCTCCTCAGCTGGGATACGTGGAAGACATCGTTAACCCTCTCTAACTTTGGTGGAAGTTCCAAATGTTACGCCACATTTCCAATCTTCTAAATTATCATGAATGTTCTGAAAGAAAATCGGTGAGAGTTTCCCACCCTGACAAAAAATTTTTAGTCCCCATCGAGTGGAGACTTGAAAGATTATGTGGTCCCTGTACTAGAACTCCAATGGTCTCTGTCACCTATTAGAAATGGATTTTTTTCAGCTGTGTGTAGACTTCATCCACTCTCGGATGACCATCACCTTCTCTATGGTAGCTTGTATCATAACTGGGCCCATGAGTGGTGGCTCTCCTGAATCCATCCAACCCAAGGGCGATCTTCAGTGTCATCCAAAGAATGCCTCAAAATGGTTCATACAAATTTTAGAGTGATATTTAGTGTTGTACGCTAACTCCACCATGGGTAGGTGGTCCTCCCAACTACGACCAAAATCTAGGATAGATGCATGAATCATATCTTCCATGGTCTGGATGGTCTAGTTAGTCTGACCATCTATCTGCGTGTGAAATTTGTGCTCAAGAAAAGCTGTGTCCTAAAAGCCTCCTGCCATCTATTCCACAACCAGGATGTGAACCATGCGTCACGATCTGAGTCTATCATCTAAGTCACCCTATAATGTCACACAATCTTTGGAATGTAGAGACCTTCCTTGCTCTCTACCGAACCATTCTCTCGAATATCAAGGGAGTTGACCAACTTGGTGAGTCAGTCAACGACCACCCATATGGTATCGTTCCCGCTGAATGTACGTGGTAACCCATTCACCAAGTCCATCAACATCACTTCCCACATTCAATCTTGTATCTCAAATGGTTTTTTAAGGTCCTGGAATTTATGTATAATTTTTTTCTTTTTAATCATATGGAATTATTTCGAGACCACAAAATCTGACGACACCTGATTCTGAGGACCGAAGTGCCCAAAATGATCTGTAGAAGTTTTTTATGCTTTAATTAGCATGAGTAAGATGTTATAATAAAAATTTGGAAAAATTCGTAAACGTTTTGTCCAGATTAGAAATCGGAGGGTACCACTATGTTTAGGATTGCATTTTTTCCCTAGGCACGACTTATGTTTAGTCTGCGCAGGCTTCCGATGAAGAAACCTGAAAATGTCATAACCATAAATAAAATTATTAAATAAAATTATTTTATTTTTCATATTCTAATAATTCAAGAACTGTAACTCTTATTGAAAATCTGAAAACACCACAGAACTCATGAGGGTATACTTTCCCGAGGCTGATAAAAACATTGACCGGCATTGGCCATCGATAAAAGTTAGTTTTTGGCAGTAAAAAATAATAATTATGTGGACATTATTTTATTATAAAATCCATAACATCTAAATAGTATCTCAGAATGAAAATCTAATGGTACTGTTGAGTACGATGGGGAGTGTTCTCCTTATGCGGAGCCTATCCTCAACCAGTAGAGGTTGAGGGTGAACGTAATTAATTTATTCAAGTACTTTTAAGGTTATTTCAGTAAACGCTTGAGCAGTATTTTCTAACTTTTGAATCGGTGCTCGGATTAAAAATCTGAGGGCACCATTGAATCCAATGCGCCAAGATTTGCTTAAGGGAGGAATTACATTGAAAGCAGTAGGTCTGGATAAAATGTTATGTTTTTTGAATTTTTTAAAAAAATGAAATGAAATAATCTTATTATTTTATTTTCTTTCATATCCTCAAAATAACAAGAGGTGTGTGAGGCCAGCGATGTGTCAAGACAATAAATGGATTGACCTTCGAACCCTAATTAATGGTGTCTTTCGGGAATTAAGAAGGGTTTTAATTTATTATCCCCCATTAATTTACCAGGTCGTTACTTACCCTCCCCCTCTCCTATATATATATTTATCATGGGGGAGGTACCATCAAAACTTCACCAAGCATCGAAGTGTAGAAGGAGCACTGTGATGCCGGACCCTTAGAGGACGGAGTTCATCCTAGTGGGAGGTGACGGGAGGCACCAACCCACGAATCGGAGGACGACATGCAAGTAGTGTCGTTGGAAGCCTATTACGTGAATGAAGAACACCAACCCACCATCTAGTGCGAGTATTTATCAGAAAATTCAAATTAGGTTGTTTATTAATTTATGCAATTTAAATGATTTTCCTCTTCCTTTTTCTTTAATAATATGAAGAATGTCGACCAACCAACTAATGGGTTGATGGAGATTCATTCTTTCTTGTCGTAGGTTTTGGAAGGTTATCTTTGAAGGGTTTTGTTTGTTGTTTAATCCAATAGATTATTAAACCCTTAATCCCCCTCATGTTTATGAGATTACGCGGAGATCCAAGGCCTAATGAATCTGGCATGAACCCTCTACTATATTGCTATACTTGTGCCTCCATAGAATACCACCAGCGAGACGACACTAACCAGCTATGAGGAAGTCATGCGTTGATGCATGCCGCAAGAGGAGGTTGTGACACAATGTCACGGCAGTCATCGGAGTGGCCGACACCAGCCGACCATGGAGGAGGTGTGGTTTGTCGTCACACACTGCTAATGAACAAGGGGAACAGTGGCTCGTCATTCCCAACAATTTTAGAAGGTGGCCACCCCATAGTCCAGCCACGGAAAGGATGGGTGGTGCGACCAGCGTGCCACAAGTGTACGAATGTGTTGCGGCCAAAGTCACGATGGAAAAGATGAAACCCGCACCTCCGGTGGATTCCGCAGTGACTTGGAAGCACCCACGTATCTCCATCTCTTAAAAGGTTAGAAGACCATTTTCCATTCAGGATTCTTGGGGAGCAGCTCCCCTGAGCTGCCCGGTGGAAGCCCCACGGTCCGCACCCTTCCCAGTCGAGCTGCCGCTAGCGGGCCGACCACCTACCCAACAGCTCGTGCCTCACCCCACCACGGGCTGGGCCATGCCTTTGGGGCATGTTCCATCTAACCTAGGGTCGGGCACCCCTTACGGTCTTCCCTTTTGTGGGACGGGCCACTACTTTTGCATGCTGGGATGAGCCTACCGCAGAGGAGCCCATACTGGGTCAGACTGAACATGTTGGACCGGACCCGGGGCCAACCAGGCCTAGAAACACTTAAAGGGCCTTATCTTGAGAACCAGATGTTTGTTTGACAAACTTTCTACGGCGCTGGGATTCTTGGAGAGAGATAGTCCTTTTTACTTAATCAATGAGGGTTTTGGTGAAACATGGATTACAAACAGGTTGGATCATACCAAAATCCAATCGGGCCCTCGATACTAAAATGTCATTAAAGCACAAACTGGGTGTCTGATTGATGCTTTATCTGTTGTGTTAGAACCCTTATGTCATGGATAAACATCTAGTTATAACTTTGTGAGGCTTTGTTCTAGTTTTAATACAAATTATGGATTGAGTAACGGTTCTCCCAAGAACGCTACATACGGAACCCTACGACAAGCTGAGACATGATGACTGCTAATTCTTCGACTCTGTGTGACTCGACAACATAGTGGGGAGCAGCTCTTTGTGACGTGGCAGAACCACGGTACTCTGCAGGAGGAGTAACTAAGAAATACGCTGCAGGGCACACCATTGTGCAACATTCCAGACCCATGGTACTTGAAAAGATAAGGAACTCAACAGGACACGGTGGGGAGTGCCTTGATGTGACACTGAAGACCCATGGTACTCGATAGAAGGAGTACCTCAGTCATCCACGGTGGGGATCACCTATGTGTGATGCAGCAGAACCACCATACTCAACAGGAGAAGTACCTTAGTAGGACACAATGGGGAGCACCTCTAATGATGTGGGAGACCGACAGTACTTGAAAGGAATAGTACCTCAATTGTCCAATAATAGTGGGAATCAGATCTGTGTGACCAGGTTGGCTCACTGTTCTTGATAGAGGAGGAGTTATCTATAATTTGAGGTGTTTGATGATGTGACTGGGGATATTGGTTGTCATTATCCCATGAGAATTATGTGGTCGGCTATCAGCATTCATAGAGATCCTGTGTGGTTCAGCATCAAAATCCAATTTCTCTGAGTTATATATTTGGTTTGAGCTGCGACTCAAATTGAGTTGTGTCTATCTCATTATGATTTGTGATTGAGATCTGGCTTTGTGGTTTTCCTTGTGGAATTCTGAGAGAGCATTGGGGGCTCGAGGTCCCTAATGGCTATTTTTATACTCACCCCTACATGGGATTTTCCCACACATTATTGTGTCTTGTGAAGACGATGAGCAGCTGGGCTCATGTTTAAAGGATCCAGGATTGGACTGTTCTCGGAGGTGGAACATTTGGCATGAGGTTATGTAGGGAATACTGATTTTGAGTTGTTCTTACCCTTTAGGTAGGATCCGTGGTTCACAATCCTATAGCTTATTTGTACATTTTAGTTGTATTTGTACATTCCAGTTGTACTTGTACTCTATAGTTGGGGGTTTAATTCCATCCCCTTTACATTCAACACTCGTTTTACTATAGCAGTTTACTTCAGGGTTGCAACATGTTGCATTATACTATTTTTGTTTGTATTGTATTAAATAAAATTCCTTCTCATTAAAGGGATATTCCACACTATTAATAGTTCACAACCCCTGGCCTATGGAAGGCGGGCATGGGGTTGTCACGACACAGGCCCTAGGGGATGGGTCATGACAATGTGGTGTCATAGGGGTTTGGTTCTACCAATGAACTAAAACTCTGATATTTCTTGTGATGAAATAGTGTTATGTGTTATGAGTTTGGATTTCATTTTGGGGAATTCAGTTTTGGTGTGGCGGATGACATATCCATACACCAGGATATTGAATTATGATTTCCAACACATTGCACAAAAACACTGATTGCATGTGTTTTTGAAAAGTTTTCCTTGTGATTTCATTGAGTCAGCTCACCAGAAATGACCATGGCGCACCTGTTCTTTATTAGGATACCATAATGTAGAAAACCATCGAGGATTCCTGAGTGAGTACATGATGATGACCCACCGAGCGACGAAGCTTTAATTCCGGGCCCTCTTACTATATTTTCACCATCGGGTGGTGTACTAGAAGAACCAAGACCTGTTGGGAAGCAGTTACCACTATCCAAACTGGTGGATGGTGCACGTTGGCTGACCGCGTTTGCTGAGTTCCAGCAGTTGAGGCCATTAAGGTTTTGAGGAGAGACAGTTTCCCAAGCCACTGAGGACTGGCTAGAGGAAGTGGCTAGAGATTTCGGCCAAGTTGAGACACCAGTAGAGAAGATGGTGATCTTGGAAGCCAGTATTTTCTATTGTGTGACCATGAGGATAGTCCTCAGGGATAAGAGGCTTCGGTACAAGGACCGTTTCTTGAGATGGTAGCTTTCGGTAGTGTGGTGGCTATATCACTGCCCGTTGGTCAGCAGTTATGACCAGCAATATCAGTAGAGGGCACTTGTAGGGTTATTTCATTACACATATCTCAGCATCAGATACCCCTCAGGTTCTGAGGCGAGCCTGACACACATGCATCTAAAGATAGGTTTGAGGAGGTGACCACGTTTCCATCTATTCAGGTCACCATTCGAGCATATGGTGCTCCTGGTAGATATCATTATCCTTGGATAAGCAGGACGATGATAGGGTTTAGGTTACTCTTATCTTGAGAAGAGGATAATTTTCTGTGGACAAGATTCAGAACCATCCTTAGAGAAGGGGGTATCATTCCTTAAAGAGCTAAGGGGTGAGAGTTCCCTAGAGATTATACAGCTTTGGAAGGATGACATGTCGGTATCTACGTATTCATCAAGGTGTACCGACCATCCTAGGTACATAATGAATACAGTACGATCAGTGATTCAGGGCTCGAACCTCCGAGTGAGGAATTTTTAGGGACACTTTATCCATCACTATTTCTATATGAACTCTTAATTATGTTAGGGTGATAGAGATAAAATTTGTGGATGAATGATATTTTGATGAGCGAATACAACCAATGATTGTTAGCAGTATGAAAGTATGAATCTTACACCAGTCTCGTGGACTTAGGCATGTAAAATGTTTCAGAAAGAAAAAGTGATGGGGACAGATTAATCTGCATGCATTTAGACATGGATGTATAGATGGGAGAGAAGAATGAGGTGGTATATATTTCAACATGTTACAACCACCACATTAATGTGGTCCCCGCTAGGCATAGGGAGCTTGAGGAAAGTGTAACGGAGTAGCTACATGCGGTCAAGGAGTGTGACCCAAGGGCTCTAAGAATGATTCATGGTACAGTTTTTGTCTACTACTAGATTCCGTAATAATAGACATAGGTATGAATCATTCCATCTTACAATGAATCTTATTCAAGACCTCGATTTTCTAGTTAAACTAAAGACTAAAACATTACGTATGTAGATACCTTTGGGATGAGACTCGATGATCACACTTACGCTGACAGTGTGATCTGACCCTTGAGGTGAGAATTTCGGTTGGAACCTCTTGGTTGAAATGCTGAGTCCTTACAACATTGGTTTGGGTATGGACTGGTAATCTATAGATCATACTCATATTGGGTATATGATATATAAATTTTGTGGTTTATCTACAACATTGGAATGAGGTTTTCATTGGTCGGTGAAAAAGGAAACCCATGTAGCATAGGATAAACTCATGCATTGGAGAGTTAATCCTATCACTCTTTAGTAAGACAAACTTACCCTCGTGGTAGTAGATGTTTTGTGTTTTCAGTTCCAAACAGGAGTGGCCAAGTGTGGGGACATCTTTTCAAATTATGTTTCAAGAATTCCCTCCCCGAAGGGAAAGGGACTTCTGTTTTGGCTGGGTACTATCAGAGATTGGTATTTGAATTCTCTAGGTTAGCGGAACCCCTTTCAGTATTGATGAAAAAGGGGAATCCATTCCTATTGACAGAGAAGTGTTAGTAGAACTATTCTAAGTTTTGACAAAGAATAACGAGTGACCCCATCTTGAGGCTACTAGAAGAGAGTGTCAGGTATGTAGTCTACTACGACACATCGAGGACTAGAATAATTTATTTCCTGATGTAAGAGTGGGTCGTGATCGCCTACGTCTCACAAAGGATATGAAAACATGATTAAAACTATGCTACACATGACCTAGATATAGTCGCAGTCATCTTTACACTGAAGATGTGGCTGCACTACTTGATGTGTGAATGGTTTGAAATTTACTCTGATCACAAGTGTCTCAGCTATAACATCTGACAGAAGGGCCTAAACATGGAATGATGGATATGGAAAGAGTTCCCCCAGGACTATGGTTTTGAGATAGCCTATACTCCTAGGATGGTGATAGTGGGGGAAGATGCACTCCGCATGCGTTCTGGCTTACCGCTGTAGAGTGAGGCTTCAGAGCATCTAGTCATGCTATGGATACAATTTGTTGATAAAGTGGGAGAAACTTACCACTTATCTATGACTGTCACTCCCCCAATTCATCAGTGAATTTAGGAGGCATAGCTTGGGGATGTTGACTGTGAGGTTTGATGTGCTCCGAAATCTTCAGGACGATCTCCTGAACGATTTCCTAAAGGTGGAGAGCACATCCTCTTCATTAGAAGATGCACTATTGTACCAGTGACGCTTCGGGAGGAGGTGCTGAGATATTTCCATACATCCCCATTAATGGTACATCATGGAGTGGAGAAGATATACAATAACCTCCAGCGGTGGTACTTGTGGCCAGGGATGATGGAATCAGTGGTATATTTTTTATCACGATGCCTCACATGTCAACAAGTGAAGACTGCACAAAGCTGGTAGAAGTCTTATACCGACTAGAGATAGAGACCCTATGAGTCCAAGGAGGGAGGCCATGTCTTCCTATGGTTCTCACCCAAAAAAGTATTACGAAGGATTGGTCGGGGATACAAACATTCTCTGAGGTTCCTCAGACCTTACATGATTATCAACAATGTGGGCGAGGTGGCGTACAGTCTATCTCTTTCCCCAAAGATTAACTGGGTGCATAATTGTTTCCATGTGTCACAGCTGAGGAAACGTGTTCATCATCCATTTCATGTTATATACTAGGGAGAGTTGAACTTTGATGATGGGGTGACTTTTATTGAGTTCTCGGTGGAGAAAGAGGATCAATTGGACCGAGTCCTTTGTGTACGGTCTATCACTATGGTGTGATTCATGTGGCAGCACATGGAACTCCAGGAGAGAACCCGGGAGCAGGAGGATCGGATTCGTGCTCAGTACCCTATTTTTTTCCTTTTTTTTGGATTTCAAATAAGTAATGACCTAAGGTGGGTAGAATTTCATGTCCTAAACTTTTCGTATAAATTTTTTATTTATAATTATATAGAATTATTTCGAGACGGTGAAATCCGAAAGTAAGTGATTTAGAGGCCCAGAGTGCCTGGAATGATCCGTCGAAGATTTTTTACACTTTAATTAGTGAAAGTAAGTTGTTTCCTGAAAAATATGAGTAACTCTTAAATATTTTCCCATTTCAGAAATATAAGGTCATTGTTGCATTCAAGATGTTAGGTTTACCCTAGGCACGACTTAAGTGTAGTCGGTGTAGGCTTCTGATTAGAAAACCCGAAAATGACGTAACTTTAAATAAAATAATGAAATAAAATTATCTTATTTTTCAAACTCTTATAACTCAGGAACAATAACTCAGATTAAAAGTTTGAGACCACCACTATAATTCTGATGGTATGTTTTCCCTAGGTTGATACTAACATCGGCCGGAACGGGCCACTAGTGAAAGTTACTTTTTGTTGATAAATAAAATAATAATGTGATAATTATTTTATTGTAAAATGAATAACTTCTAAATGGTAACTCGGATTCAAAATATGAGGGTACAATTGAGTTCGTTGGGGCGTGTTCTCCTTAGGCGGAGCCAAACCTAGACCCACGTGGTTCGAGGGTGAACATAATTAATTTATCGAACATTTATTAAGGTGTATTCTGTAAATGTATGAGCAGAATTTTCTATCTATTAAACCGGTGCTCAGATTAATAATACGAGGGTGCTGCTGAATTTGAAGAGCCAAGATTCACTTAAGGGAGACTTTACTTTGACATCATTTGGTCTAGATAAAAAGTTATTTTTTGTGACTTTTTAAAATAAAATAAGTAAAATAATTTTATTATTTTGTTTTCTTTCATATCCTCCAACGGACAAGACGTGGCTGGGGCCAGTGATGTGTCAAGCTAATAAATGACATCACCTTCCAACCCTAAGTAATGACGTCATTGATGAATTAAGAAGGTTCCTAATATTTGATCCCCTGTTAATTCCACAAGTCGTTATGTACCCTCCCCCTCTCATATATATATATAGAGCTTGGGGGGAGGTACCAACACACATTCACTAATCAACGAAGTGATGAAGAAGCACCACAAAACTAGACCTTTATAGGATGGAGCTGATCTCAGTCAGAGGTGATGTGTGACACCAAACCATGAATCGGAGGACGACATATGAATGAAGTAGTTGGATGCCTGTTGCCAGAATTAAGAACAACAACCCACCGTCAAGCGTGGCAATTTCTCTGACAAATTGAGGTAGGGTGTTTATTCATTTATTTTGTTAAATGATTTTTCTCTTCCCTGTTCATGAATAATACAAAGAAATCGGACCAACAGACTCAAGGGTTGATTCATGATTCATTCCTTTTTACGGGAGGTTTTTGTGGGGTATCTTTGTAGATTTTTGTTTGTTGTTTAATTCAAATTATTAATAAAACATTAATCCCACCTCATTCTTATTTTCTAACACAAAGGGCGTGAGCCTAACGAACCCATCCCAAACCCTCTATTTTCTGGCCATCCTCGCGCCTCTATGGAAGACCACCAATGTGGCGACACCAACTGTCTATGAGGAAGGAGTTTATAGACGCATGCTGCAAGAGGAGGATGCGACACAAAGCTGCGAAACTCATCGGAGTGGCTGACACCAGCCAACTGCGGAGGAGGTGTGGCATCCCACCGTGCACCTCCGGTGAACTAGGGAGACAACGGCTCATCAGCCGCTGCAATTGGAGGAGGTGGTTGAAACCTTGGCCAATCTTGGAACAGAAGGGCGGTGGGACCAGAATACCGCCAGTGTGTGAAGGAGCCGCAACCGAAGCCATGACAGAGGACACAGTACATGCTCATCCATTACGTTCTTCGGTGACAGGGAGGTGCCCACGACGAATCATCGCTTAAAAGGCCAAACAACCTTTGGCCATGTGTGATTATAGGTGAGTGACTCCCCCCGAGAATCTTGGTGTATGCCCCGTGGGCCGCACCCTTCACAGTTGAGCCACCTCCCCAGCAGGCCACTGCCAGTGGGCCAGGAAGCCTTCCTAGTGGGCCAAGCTGTGTGGCCATTGGGTCACAGCCCAAAGGGCAAGGCCACTCCCCACCGCTAGCCAGGTCACCGATTAGTGGGCTAGGACACCCCATTGATGGTCGGGCCACCCTTAGGAGCCTCCCCTTTTGAGGTCTAGGCTAGTCCTCGGCCTAGAAGGTCAACTCAACCGTATCCAAGCCTAGACCGTGTCGGGCCGAGTCGGATAAAACCTAGGCCCAACCATGCCAAAAAATAGTTAACATGCCTTATCTTGAGAACCAGACATCTGTTTGACAACAATTTGTATCATTGGGATCCCTAGAGCATGATAGTACTTTTGACTTACTCCGTGAGAGTTTTGGGGAAACATGGCGTATGGTAAGGTTGGAATGTACCCAAATCCAATCGGGCCCTCGACAGTGAAATGCCAATAACGCACAGACCATGCATCTGATTGACGCTTCATCTGTTGTGTTGGAATTATTTTGATGTAGAAAATCATCATGATACTCTTTTTTGAGACATTGTGCTAGTTTCAATATGACCGATGGCTTAGTAAGCGATTTTCCAAAGCATGTACGTACGGAACCCTATGACTGGATGAGACATGAAGAATACTGAATTTTCGACTCGGTGTGACTCGATAACCTAGTGGGATGTGCCTTTGTGTGAATCGGATGACCCACAGTACTCAAAAGGAGGAATATTTAAACATGAAATGGTTGGGAGCACCTCTGTGTGACACGACAGACCCACGACACACGATAGAAGGAGCACCTCTTCCAGCCATGGTGGGGAGTGCCTATGTGTGACGTAGTACACCCATGGACCTCGATAGGAGGAGTACCTTAGCTGGCCAAGGTCGGTATTGACTCTGTGTGAAATAACAGACCCATGGTACTCGATAGGAGGAGTACCTCTTCATGCCATGGTAGGGGAGCACCTATTTGTGACGCGGAAGACCCACGGTACTCGACAGGAGGAGTACCTCAGCAGTTCAAGTGTAACACCCCGAGCTTCCACGATACGCTTCTCATTCAATAATGCAATAGCTTGCATTGTACGCAACTTCGAGTTCTAAAACACCGCGACTAATCAAAGTAGCCGTTATGAATATTAATAACCACTTTTTAAAATTATAGAAATTTTATATTTCAAAATGGACTTCATTTTTGGATTTGGAATATCGAAATTAGCCTATGTTGAATTTTTGGTATTTTTCTGAGAACTTCTAATTTTTTATGAATAGTGAAAAATACTTTAAAAAAACTTTTTTAATCAAAATAATTTATTGTGATAAATTATACTATTTAGTGGTTTAAAGGTATAATTAGAATATATTTTTACCATTTTATCCAATGGTGGTAATTAGAATTAATTTAACATTGAAATTGGACATAAACAATTGCCAATCTTTTGATATAAATTGTTTCTTAAAAACACGCTATTTGTCGTAACAGCGGGAATTAATTATAAAATTAATTAATGAAACTTATATGTTTGGAATTTTTTAAAATAGACATCATTTTTGAATTCAGAATATCAATTATAGCTTAGGGTGAAATTTTGGCCTTGTTCTGAAAAACTTCAATTTTTGATGAATAGTGGAACCACTAAGTGGTAGTTAAATAACTGATTTTTCGTTTAAATGAAATATTACCACTTCTGTGATTTGATTTTCAAAAATCCGACATACATGGTTGTCATTAAGAAGTAAAATGTGGTTCAATGAGATTAAAATAATTTTTTGGTGAATAGTAACTTTTAAGTTCTTAATCGCGATTAGATGTAATTAGTGTAGTTTATGGTACAAATAATGTTTTAATAATATGAGATGAGCATGACACTTGTCCTACTCCTATTTGATGAGTCATGGCCGACCAAGACAACCCATGGGTCATCTTGGGGACCCCATGGAGCCACTTTAGTTGGAAAATGCCATTAATATATATTTATTTAATGTTAAAATTAAATTGACACAAACATGAGTTATTTTACTAAAACAGTTTTTAAGTGGGGTTACACAAGTCCTAATTTTTACTATAAATATTCATTATAAAGTTAAAAGGATTTAATACATCATTGTATTTTTTTTATAATTTGTAGACATTAAATAAATTAAATTATTTATGACATCATTATGATGCGCCGATGACATCATTATTTAACGATTTAAATAAAATGAGAAGATAATGAAAAATACAAGGCTTACACTTGTCCAAATCCTATTGGATGAGAAGAGATTTCGAACCCTTATCACCTTAGCCACGAATTATATTAGTGTGGGACCTTTAGAATCCGAAAAGCATTGTATAATAATGTAACATTTCAATCTTTCCAAAAGAGCCCCTCCTCTCCACTTATAAAAGGCCCCCACCTCTCCCACCTTATTCACACCTTCAAGACATTTGGCTCGGCCAAACTCTGCCCAAATACTCTCCCAACTTCACCCTATTACTCCTAGAAGCCTTACTTTGGGCAGAACTCTTCCCAAGGAAGCCTTTGGCTCAAATCAAAAAGAGTTACCCGATTTTGAGGTAATGTCTTCTCTAATGTTGTTTTGTTTTATTTTTCTTCTCCAACCCCCTAAACTCTTTTTATTCATTTCTATTGTAACAACACCAGTATCTTCAATATACTAGGATGTTGTTATAAGAAGTATTCGAGCTACACTTACACACACCTACATCTAATGGTTAAAGAACATACGGTTTCTGTGGATGGCGAATTTCTGCCTCACGAAATGATGATTGTTCAACACTCATATAACACCTTCAAAGGTGGCCATTAAGATGTCACTATTTTTATATATGATATATAATATTTTTATGTTTTACTTATGCTTCTGTATTTCTCATTTATGGCATACTTTATGATTTCCATTATGGGTAAAACGCGATAATTTCATTTTAGGAAGTGAGGACTACCGCCCCCTCAAAGTGATTTGAATCGTTAATGCCATATTTGGGATGTATAAAGGATGGAGTAAATGGTATTATACACTATATTATACTGTAATTATATTATACACTTATATCATTATGATTTCGTTCCATTAAATATGAAATAGAAATGAAAGTAGCGTTCATGCGTACGTACGGCTTTCCGTCTCCATGAACGGTGCATTTCATTTCTTACCTCTAAATGTTACGTAATATTATAAATGAATGTATATACTGGATATATATGATATATATGACATCTAAATCATGTATATAATTCTGGAGATAATGGATATTCTACCACATAAACAACTTGTAATTATAAGAAATTTATTGTTGACTCAAGTAACAAAGATCGACAAAACGACCGTTATTAACTTAAATAATTACATAATGTTCATAACATTGTAATAAGTGATATAAAAAGGATAATGAAATTAAAAATGGTTCTTAATAAGGTATATATTAACTCTAGTTTATTATTTAGGAGGTTAAAGAACGGTTGAGTCAAGTCGGACACGAGGTAAGGGAATTTCATAACCCAACTTCCATTCTTTGGGTTAATCTCCTACTTTCAAATTATGTCGATATTATTATGTCCTATTTTTTATTTTTACTTTCTTCATGTCTACCTATAGTGAATACACATAATAGATCTATTTTATTTTAAAAATGATCTTTTTAAGGACTTCGTCTCAATCTCCTTTCATTGAGGCATATTTGGCTTTATACACAACTTTCTTTTATACGGTGTATAAACCCCTTTGAGTTTTATGTTTATTCAAAAGGAATCTTTTTTATACTAAGCGTTTTACTAAACGACAAAAAGGAAATGTTTTTCTTTCCGTACTTATGCGGCGACAACGACTTCTCCGCCGCCGTGACCATTATTTTAGTTTCGGCTTCCTCTACAAGCCATCATTTTTTTTAATGAAAAATAAATAAAATGTTTTAACTTTCTTTTATTTTGGTATTGAAAATGGTTTTGAAAGCATTTTTATTATAACAATGTGTTTTATTGATATCTTGTGATTGAAATATGGAAATGTTATGATTCCTTTATGCATGTTTTATGTGATATGATTATGTTATGGTTTATGATATGTTTAAACCTATTCATATGAGGAATGCATTGGACTTAATAAGTGACGGGTGGAGCCCGCTATAGCTCCTCGATGCATCGGCAGGTCTCATGAGACAAACTAGTGTCTTGGCACGAGGCCTTGACAAAATCTTATTTGTGGTCTTAGCACGAGGCCTTGACTACGTGGTTATGATAGTCTGGCATTATGCATTCCATCATTATGAAAGCGGTTATTGATATTGAATGTGATTATTCGACCAGTAGAATATCCATGTGAAGAAGTGAATGGAATTATCTCATTTTACTTTTGCCATATTATGTTGATGTTCAAGTTTAAAAGGCTTTTGTTTTAGTTATACATTGCTTTAAATTTTTATGTTTATTTATGAAAGCTTCCGCAATATTGTTAACCTTACTGAGCATCTGAGCTCACCCCTTTCAATGTTTTAATATTTTTCCAGGATGTGAAGAAGTACTTTATGAATGACCTGCAGGGATTGTTAGAAGAGGATATGAGTGTGGAATATGGAGACTTTGTTATTGTAGTTTGTTTACTTTTTGATGTAATGTAACGTTTACAAATGTATCTAGTGTTTCCAAGGCTACTAAACTAATCGGTCTTTCGAGACTTGATCTTTTGTGATCATGCCAATGTTACGAAGTAATGCACCGACTCTGGGTAGCTGGGGTCAGGGCGTTACAGTTGGTATCAGAGGCGGTTTATTACTAACCTTGGAAGCTAGATTTAGATAAACTCTGATTAGAGCACATAGCCCAAAGATAGACTTTGAGGATTAGTATAGAAGAACTTCCTAGAATTTTGGTATTGTAGAGATGTTGTGAGTTTTCCGAGCAATACATCCCTGTCTGGATGCGAGCAGGTAGAGGCGACTCTGGCACAGATGTACCTAGGGGTAAAACCTGAAAACACCGCTTTGATCTAGACTCGAACGGGAACTGGTGCACGACAACGGGCCTTGCTGCACTCTTGGTTACGACACTCCCGAGGGATATGCTTTGGATAATTCCCATTTTCATTACAAACCACTATGAAGGGTTACGAGTATATACTTCCTCAAAGAAAACATTTTTATAATTATGGATTATATCCATAATTAGTTCAATTTATGTTAAGTGTTTTACAAGTATGGAATTATGTATTTTGATTCATAAACTAATCTAGTTTATGCCATTGTTTAGAAATGGCGCCTAGTGGAAGGAATGGAAACCGTATCAAAGTATGAACTCCATGTAGGGATTTCCCTCCTGCTCAAGATAATTATTGTGGATCTGGAGATACAACTGGTGCTGATCAACTTATTACCATACTGGGACAACTCACGCAGGTTATGAATAATAACCTTACTCATATGGAGCACCCTGATCCGAAACGTGGAGGATCAATGCTAGACCGTTTCATGAGGCAACAACCACCAACCTTCAATGGGAGTACAAATCCTACAGTACCTAAGCAATGTATAAATTTCTTAGAGAAAATATTCCATGCCTTAGGGAGTAGTGAAAGGGAGAAGGTTGTCATGGCAGTTTACCGCCTCACTGGAGATGCCGATCAGTGGTGGTCGCTGATTCAAAACACAAAGGAAGATGATGACGTATTGAATATGGAATGGAGGGAGTTCAAAGAGCTTTTCTTAGAAAAATATTTTCCTCGTGACCATCGAGCAGATATGGAAAGGCAATTTCTGAGTTTGAGGAAGAAGGAGGATGAGAATGTCGTAAAGTATGAGGCTAACATTACAAGGTTAGCGAGGCATGCTGCCGATTATATACGTAACCCAAGGAGTAAGATTGATCGTTTCATTGATGGGTTAAAACCATTTCTCCGTCGAGCTTTAGTATCACAATCCTTCTCATCATACGAAGATATTGTATCGTATGCTATCAAGACAGAAAAGGAATTCTCTAAGTCTTATGACAACAAAGTAAAGCAAGAGAAGAAGAGAACGGTGGACCAAGAGACAGATAAAGGGAAAAAGGGAAAGATGGATTTTCCATTATGTGATAATTGTGGGAAGAATCACCCTGGTACTTTCCTAAAAGGAATGGGAGTTTGTTATAAATGTGGAGAAAAGGGTCACCAGGCTCGTGATTGCATGGGAAAGAAAGAGGCTGTCAAAGTTGAATGCTACAATTGTAGGGAAACAGGGCATTATGCAAATGAATGTCCTAAGCGTCAAGGAAACTTACCTCAGAAAAGGCCAAGGGATCAAGGCCAATCTTATGCTGTGACTACAGTTGAAGCAGAATAATTAATGTATTGGTGCTTTTGGACTCAAGGATTATATTCTGGTTATAAGAATAATGTGATATATATATAGATTGTACTGCAGTACTTGTTGATTTCAGTAAGGTTTTAATATGATTAAGGTAATCATATTTTTAGTATGTGACGATAAGAGAAACTTTTCTATGTTTGGGGAATCTGATGTTACAATTGATTTTGGAATTTAGAGACCTTTTAGAGAAAGTCTGGACGAAGGTATTTTGGATAACTATAAAGGTTGGAGTGGATTAAGTTGAACTTTGGATAGTATTGTTTAAGGTTAAAACATTTATGAAGATTATTTTTGGAATATTATAGTACTATAGTTTTAGGAAAAGGACAACCTGCAGGGTGGCGAAGAACCCATCGCGTCGGACAAAGCTGCAGGAATCGAACCCACAACCATAGTGCGACAAGACTTTATTTCCTACCACTAGCCTACAGGAAGTCCCTGGTTATTACAAAATAGTTTTACTAATCTAAATGGTATGTGTTAACATTTAGAACCTTATACAATTAGGATAAATAGAATATTTTTGAGTTCCGTTACCATTTGGAGTAAAAGTTGGGTTTGTGGTAAAAAATTATTAACGAATGAAAGTATACATAACAAGTATGTATATTCCCTTACGTTCTTAGTAAATCTCCTAAATAAATTCCTCAACATTATAAAAGGTAACTTAAAACAAAAATGTTGTCGGCTAACTTTTCCAACTGGGGATTCAATGACCGTTTAACCAATCACATGTTTGTGATTTTCTTGTGGGTAAAATTTCTCCTAATCCAGTTTTCTATAACTCTCCATCAGACCTTGATGGTTTGTTTTTCTTCCATATCCATATTTTTATAGAATCCTAGAATGGGCTATATCGGGTGACCTTTGTACTTATCCTGCTTTCTTTTAATGTTATATATTTATTAACCTTATTTCCGATGTGGGTTTTCCTCAAAGGTATTTTCTCTTTTCAACCTTTTATTTTCAAAGAAAAATTTCAAATTGTGAGGATGCAATTTATTGAAGGAGGGTAGAATGTGACACCCAGAGCTTCCACGATACGCTTCTCATTCAATAATGCAATAGCTTGCATTGTACGCAACTTCGAGTTCTAAAACACCGCGACTAATCAAAGTAGCCGTTATGATTAGTAATAACCACTTTTTAAAATTATAGAAATTTTATATTTCAAAATGGACTTCATTTTTGGATTCGGAATATCGAAATTAGCCTATGTTGAATTTTTGGTATTTTTCTGAGAAATTCTAATTTTTTATGAGTAGTGAAAAATACTTTAAAACAACTTTTTTAATCAAAATAATTTATTGTGATAAATTATACTATTTAGTGGTTTTAAGGTATAATTAGAATATATTTTTACCATTTTATCCAATGGTGGTCATTATAATTAATTAAACATTGAAATTGGACATAAACACTTGCCAATCTTTTGATATAAATTGTTTCTTAAAAACATGCTATTTGTCATAACAGCGGTAATTAATTATAAAATTAATTAATGCAACTTATATGTTTGTAATTTTGTAAAATAGACATCATTTTTGAATTCAGAATATCAATTATATCTTATGGTGAAATTTTGGCCTTGTTCTGAAAAACTTCAATTTTTGATGAATAGTGGAACCACTAAGTGGTAGTTAAATAACTGATTTTTTGTTTAAATGAAATATTACCACTTCTGTGATTTGATTTTCAAAAATCCGACATACATGGTTGTCATTAAGAAGTAAAATGTGGTTCAATGAGATTAAAATAATTTTTTGGTGAATAGTAACTTTTAAGTTCTTAATCGCGATTAGAGGTAATTAGTGTAGTTTAAGGTAAAAATAATGTTTTAATAATATGAGATGAGCATGACACTTGTCCTACTACTATTGGATGAGTCATGGCCGACCAAGAAAACCTGTGGGTCATCTTGGGGACCCCCTGGAGCCACTTTAGTTGGAAAATGACATTAATATATATTTATTTAATGTTAAAATTAAATTGACACAAACATGAGTTATTTTACTAAAACAGTTTTTAAGTGGGGTTACAAAAGTCCACATTTTGACTATAAATATTCATTAGAAATCTAAAAGGATTTCATACATCATTGTATTTTTTTTATAATTTTTAGACATTAAATAAATTAAATTATTTATGACATCATTATGATGCAGCGATGACCTCATTATTTAACGATTTAAATAAAATGAGAAGATAATGAAAAATCGAAGGCTTACACTTATACAAAGCCTATTGGATGAGAAGATATTTCTAACCCTTATCACCTTAGCCACGAATTATATAGGTTTGGGACCTTTATAATCCGAAAAGCATTGTATAATAATGTAACATTTCAATCTTTCCAAAAGAGCCCCTCCTCTCCACTTATAAAAGGCCCCCACCTCTTCCACCTTATTCACACCTTCAAGCCATTTGGCTCGGCCAACCTCTGCCCAAATACTCTCGCAACTTCCCCCTCTTAGTCCAAGAAGCCTTACTTTGGGCAGAACTCTTCCCAAGGAAGCCTTTGGCTCAAATCAAAAAGAGTTACCCGATTTTGAGGTAATGTCTTCTCTAATGTTGTTTTGTTTTATTTTTCTTCTCCAACCCCCTAAACTCTTTTTATTCATTTCTTTTGTAAAAAAACCAGTATCTTCAATATACTAGGATGTTTTTATAAGAAGTATTCGAGCTACACTTACACACACCTACATCTAATGGTTAAAGAACATACGGTTTCTGTGGATGGCGAATTTATGCCTCACGAAATGATGATTGTTCAACACTCATATAACACCTTCAAAGGTGGCCATTAAGATGTCGCTATTTTTATATATGATATATAATATGTTTTTGTTTTACTTGTGCTTCTGTATTTCTCATTTATGGCATACTTTATGATTTCCATTATGGGTAAAACGCGATAATTTCATTTTAGGAAGTGCGGACTAACGCCCCCTCAAAATGATTTGAATCGTTAATGCCATATGTGGGATGTATAAAGGATGGAGTAAATGGTATTATACACTATATTATACTGGAATTATATTATACACTTATATCATTATGATTTCATTCCATTAAATATGAAATATAAATGAAAGTAGCGTTCATGCGTACGTACGGCTTACCGTCTCCATGAATGGTGCATTTCATTTCTTATCTCTAAATGTTACGTAATATTATAAATGAATGTATATACTGGATATATATGATATATATGACATCTAAATAATGAATATAATTCTGGAGATAATGGATATTCTACCACATAAACAACTTGTAATTATAAGAAATTTATTGTTGACTCAAGTAACAAAGATCGACAAAACGACCGTTATTAACTTAAATAATTACATAATGTTCATAACATTGTAATAAGTGATATAAAAAGGATAATGAAATTAAAAATGGTTCTTAATAAGGTATATATTAACTCTAGTTTATTATTCAGGAGGTTAAAGAACGGTTGAGTCAAGTCGGACACGAGGCAAGGGAATTTCTTAACCCAACTTCCATTCTTTGGGTTAATTTCCTACTTTCAAATTATGTCGATATTATTATGTCCTATTTTGTATTTTTACTTTCTTCATGTTTACCTATAGTGAATACACATAATAGATCTATTTTATTTTAAAAATGATCTTTTTAAGGACTTCGTCTCAATCTCCTTTCATTGAGGCATATTTGGCTTTATACACAACATTCTTTTATACGGTGTATAAACCCCTTTGACTTTTATGTTTATTCAAAAGGAATATTTTTTATACGAAGCGTTTTACTAAACGACAAAAAGGGAATGTTTTTCTTTCCGTACTTATGTGGCGACAACGACTTCTCCGCCGCCGTGACCATTGTTTGAGTTTCGGCTTCCTCTACAAGCCATCACTTTTTTTAATGAAAAATAAATACAAAGTTTTAACTTTCTTTTATTTTGGTTTTGAAAATGGTTTTGAAAACGTTTTTATTATATAAATGTGTTGTATTGATATCTCGTGATTGAAATGTGGAAATGTTATGTTTCCTTTATGCATGTTTTATGTGATACGATTATGTTATGGTTTATGATATGTTTAAACCTATTCATATGAGGAATGCATTGGACATAATAAGTGACGGGTGGAGCCCGCTATAGCTCCTCGATGCATCGGCAGGTCTCATGAGACAAACTAGTTTCTTGGCACGAGGCCTTGACAAAATCTTATTTGTGGTCTTGGCACGAGGCCTTGACTACGTGGTTATGATAGTCTGGCATTATTCATTCCATCATTATGAAAGTGGTTATTGATATTGCATGTGATTATTCGACCAGTAGAATATCCGTGTGAAGAAGTGAATGGAATTATCTCATTTTACTTTTTCCATATTATGTTGATGTTCAAGTTTAAAAGGCTTTTGTTTTAGTTATACATTGCCTTAAATTTTTATGTTTATTTATGAAAGCTTCCGCAATATTGTTAACCTTACTGAGCATCTGAGCTCACCCCTTTCAATGTTTTAATATTTTTCCAGGATGTGAAGAAGTACTTTATGAATGACCTGTAGGGATTGTTAGAAGAGGATATGAGTGTGGACTATGGAGACTTTGTTATTGTAGTTTGTTTACTTTTTGATGTAATGTAACGTTTACAAATGTATCTAGTGTTTCCAAGGCTACTAAACTAATCGGTCTTTCGAGATTTTATCTTTTGTGATCATGCCAATGTTACGAAGTAATGCACTGACTCTGGGTAGCTGGGTTCGGGGCGTTACAGTTGGTATCAGAGGAAGTTTAGTACAAACCTTGGAAGCTAGATTTAGATAAACTCTGATTAGAGCACATAACCCAAAGATAGAATTTGAGGATTAGTATAGAAGAACTTCCTAGAATTTTGGTATTATAGAGATGTTGTGAGTTTTCCGAGCAATACATCCCTGTCTGGATACGAGCAGGTAGAGGCGGCTCTGGCACAGATGTACCTAGGGGTAAAACCTAAAAACACCGCTTTGAGCTAGACTCAAACGGGAACTGGTGCACGACAACGGGCCTTGCTGCACTCTTGGTTACGACACTCCCGGGGGATATGCTTTGGATAATTCACATTTTCATTACAAACCCCTATGAAGGGTTACGAGTATATACTTCCTCAAAGAAAACATTTTTATAATTATGGATTATATCCATAATTAGTTCAATTTATGTTAAGTGTTTTACAAGTATGGAATTATGTATTTTGATTCATAAACTAATCTAGTTTATGCCATTGTTTAGAAATGGCGCCTAGTGGAAGGAATGGAAACCGTATCAAAGTACGAACTCCGTGTAGGGATTTCCCTCCTGCTCAAGATAATTATTGTGGATCTGGAGATACAACTGGTGCTGATCAACTTATTATCATACTGGGACAACTCACGCAGGTTATGAATAATAACCTTACTCGTATGGAGCACCTTGATCCGCAACGTGCAGGATCAATGCTAGACCTTTTCATGAGGCAACAACCACCAACCTTCAATGGGAATACAAATCCTACAGTAGCTGAGCAATGGATAAATTCCATATAGAAAATATTCCATGCCTGGGGGAGTAGTGAAAGGGAGAAGGTTGTCATGGCAGTTTACCGCCTCACTGGAGATGTCGATCAGTGGTGGTCGCTGATTCGAAACACAAAGGAAGATGATGACGTATCGAATATGGAATGGAGGGAGTTGAAAGAGATTTTCTTAGAAAAATACTTTCCTCGTAACCATCGAGCAGATATGGAAAGGCAATTTCTGAGTTTGAGGCAGAAGGAGGATGAGAATGTCGCAAAGTATGAGGCTAACTTTCCAAGGTTAGTGAGGCATGCTGCCGATTATATACGTAACCCAAGGAGTAAGATTGATCGTTTCTTTGATGGGTTAAAACCATTTCTCCGTCGAGCTTTAGTATCACCATCCTTCTCATCATACGAAGATATTGTCTCGTATGCTATCAAGACAGAAAAGGAATTCTCTAAGTCTTATGACAACAAAGTAAAGCAAGAGAAGAAGAGAACGGTAGAACAAGAGACAGATAAAGGGAAAAAGGGAAAGAAGGATTTTCCATTATGTGATAATTGTGGGAAGAATCACCCTGGTACTTGCCTAAAAGGAATGGGAGTTTGTTATAAATGTGGAGAAAAGGGTCACCAGGCTCGTGATTGCAAGGGAAAGAAAGAGGCTGTCAAATTTGAATTCTACAATTGTAGGGAAACAGGGCATTATGCAAATGAATGTCCTAAGCGTCAAGGAAAATTACCTCAGAAAAGGCCAAGGGATCAAGGCCAATCTTATGCTGTGACTACAGTTGAAGCAGAATAATTAATGTATTGGTGCTTTTGGACTCAAGGATTATATTCTGGTTATAAGAATAATGTGATATATATATGGATTGTACTGCAGTACTTGTTGATTTCAGTAAGGTTTTAATATGATTAAGGTAATCATATTTTTAGTATGTGACGATAAGAGAAACTTTTCTATGTTTGGGGAATCTGATGTTACAATTGATTTTGGAATTTAGAGACCTTTTAGAGAAAGTCTGGACGAAGGTATTTTTGGATAACTATAAAGGTTGGAGTGGATTAAGTTGAACTTTGGATAGTATTGTTTAAGGTTAAAACATTTATGAAGATTATTTTTGGAATAGTATAGTACTATAGTTTTAGGAAAAGGACAACCTGCAGGGTGGGGAATAACCCGTCGCGTCGGACAAAGCTGCAGGAATCGAACCCACAACCATAGTGCGACAAGCCTTTATTTCCTACCACTAGCCTACAGGAAGTCCCTGGTTATTACAAAATAGTTTTACTAATCTAAATGGTATGTGTTAACATTTAGAACCTTATACAATTAGGATAAATAGAATATTTTTGAGTTCCGTTACCATTTGGAGTAAAAGTTGGGTTTGTGGTAAAAATTTATTAATGAATGAAAGTATACATAACAAGTATGTATATCCCCTTACGTTCTTAGTAAATCTCCTAAATAAATTCCTCAACATTATAAAAGGTAACTTAAAACAAAAATGTTGTCGGTTAACTTTTCCAACTGGGGATTCAATGACCGTTTAACCAATCACAAGTTTGTGATTTTCTTGTGGTTAAACTTTATCCTAATCCTGTTTTCTATAACTCTCCATCAGACCTTGATGGTTTGTTTTTCTTCCATATCCATATTTTCATAGAATCCTAGAATGGGCTATATCGGGTGACCTTTGTACTTATCCTGCATTCTTTTAATGTTATATATTTATTAACCTTATTTCCGATGTGGGTTTTCCTCAAAGGTATTTTCTCTTTTCAACCTTTTATTTTCAAAGAAAAATTTCAAATTGCGAGGACGCAATTTATTGAAGGAGGGGAGAATGTAACACCCTGAGCTTCCACGATACGCTTCTCATTCAATAATGCAATAGCTTGCATTGTACGCAACTTCGAGTTCTAAAACACCGCGACTAATCAAAGTAGCCGTTATGAATAGTAATAACCACTTTTTAAAATTATAGAAATTTTATATTTCAAAATGGACTTCATTTTTGGATTCGGAATATCGAAATTAGCCTATGTTGATTTTTTGGTATTTTTCTGAGAACTTCTAATTTTTTATGAATAGTGAAAAATACTTTAAAACAACTTTTTTAATCAAAATAATTTATTGTGATAAATTTTACTATTTAGTGGTTTTAAGGTATAATTAGAATATATTTTTACCATTTTATCCAATGGTGGTCATTAGAATTAATTTAACATTGAAATTGGACATAAACAATTGCCAATCTTTTGATATAAATTGTTTCTTAAAAACACACTATTTGTCGTAACATCGGGAATTAATTATAAAATTAATTAATGCAAATTATATGTTTGGAATTTTTTAAAATAGACATCATTTTTGAATTCAGAATATCAATTATAGCTTAGGGTGAAATTTTGGCCTTGTTCTGAAAAACTTCAATTTTTGATGAATAGTGGAACCACTAAGTGGTAGTTAAATAACTGATTTTTCCTTTAAATGAAATATTACCACTTCTGTGATTTTATTTTCAAAAATCCGACATACATGGTTGTCATTAAGAAGTAAAATGTGGTTCCATGAGATTAAAATAATTTTTTGGTGAATAGTAACTTTTAAGTTCTTAATCGCGATTAGAGGTAATTAGTGTAGTTTAAGGTACAAATAATGTTTTAATAATATGAGATGAGCATGACACTTGTCCTACTCCTATTGGATGAGTCATGGCCTACCAAGACAACCCATGGGTCAACTTGGGGACCCCATGGAGAAACTTTAGTTGGAAAATGACATTAATATATATTTATTTAATGTTAAAATTAAATTGACACAAACATGAGTTATTTTACTAAAACAGTTTTTAAGTGGGGTTACAGAAGTCCAAATTTTGACTATAAATATTCATTAGAAAGCTAAAAGGATTTCATACATCATTGTATTTTTTTTATAATTTTTAGACATTAAATAAATTAAATTATTTATGACATCATTATGATGCAGTGATGACCTCATTATTTAACGATTTAAATAAAATGAGAAGATAATGCAAAATCCAAGGCTTACACTTGTCCAAAGCCTATTGGATGAGAAGAGAATTCGAACCCTTATCACCTTAGCCACGAATTATATAAGTGTGGGACCTTTAGAATCCGAAAAGCATTGTATAATAATGTAACATTTCAATCTTTCCAAAAGAGCCCATCCTCTCCACTTATAAAAGGCCCCCACCTCTCCCACCTTATTCACACCTTCAAGCCATTTGGCTCGGCCAACCTCTGCCCAAATACTCTCCCAACTTCCCCCTATTACTCCTAGAAGCCTTACATTGGGCAGAACGCTTCCCAAGGAAGCCTTTGGCTCAAATCAAAAAGAGTTACCCGATTTTGAGGTAATGTCTTCTCTAATGTTGTTTTGTTTTATTTTTCTTCTCCAACCACCTAAACTCTTTTTATTCATTTCTTTTGTAACAACACCAGTATCCTAAATATACTAGGATGTTTTTATAAGAAGTATTCGAGCTACACTTACACACACCTACATCTAATGGTTAAAGAACATACGGTTTATGTGGATGGCGAATTTCTGCCTCACGAAATGATGATTGTTCAACACTCATATAACACCTTCAAAGGTGGACATTAAGATGTCGCTATTTTTATATATGATATATAATATGTTTATGTTTTACTTATGCTTCTGTATTTCTCATTTATGGCATACTTTATGATTTCCATTATGGGTAAAACGCGATAATTTCATTTTAGGAAGTGCGGACTACTGCCCCCTCAAAGTGATTTGAATCGTTAATGCCATATGTGGGATGTATAAAGGATGGAGTAAATGGTATTATACACTATATTATACTGGAATTATATTATACACTTATATCATTATGATTTCGTTCCATTAAATATGAAATAGAAATGAAAATAGCGTTCATGCGTACGTACGGCTTACTGTCTCCATGAACGGTGCATTTCATTTCTTACCTCTAAATGTTACGTAATATTATAAATGAATGTATATACTGGATATATATGATATATATGACATATAAATCATGAATATAATTCTGGAGATAATGGATATTCTACCACATAAACAACTTGTAATTATAAGAAATTTATTGTTGACTCAAGTAACAAAGATCGACAAAACGACCGTTATTAACTTAAATAATTACATAATGTTCATAACATTGTAATAAGTGATATAAAAAGGATAATGAAATTAAAAATGGTTCTTAATAAGGTATATATTAACTCTAGTTTATTATTCAGGAGGTTAAAGAACGGTTGAGTCAAGTCAGACACGAGGTAAGGGAATTTCTTAACCCAACTTCCATTCTTTGGGTTAATCTCCTACTTTCAAATTATGTCGATATTATTATGTCATATTTTGTATTTTTAATTTCTTCATGTGTACCTATAGTGAATACACATAATAGATATATTTTATTTTAAAAACGATCTTTTTAAGGACTTCGTCTCAATCTCCTTTCATTGAGGCATATTTGGCTTTATACACAACTTTCTTTTATACGGTGTATAAACCCCTTTGACTTTTATGTTTATTCAAAAGGAATCTTTTTTATACGAAGCGTTTTACTAAACGAAAAAAAGGGAATGTTTTTCTTTCCGTACTTATGCGGCGACAACGACTTCTCCGCCGCCATGACCATTGTTTGAGTTTCTGCTTCCTCTACAAGCCATCACTTTTTATAATGAAAAATAAATACAAAGTTTTAACTTTCTTTTATTTTGGTTTTGAAAATGGTTTTGAAAACGTTTTTATTATATCAATGTGTTGTATTGATATCTCGTGATTGAAATGTGGAAATGTTATGTTTCCTTTATGCATGTTTTATGTGATACGATTATGTTATGGTTTATGATATGTTTAAACCTATTCATATGAGGAATGCATTGGACTTAATAAGTGACGGGTGGAGCCCGCTATAGCTCCTCGATGCATCGGCAGGTCTCATTAGACCAACTAGTGTCTTGGCACGAGGCCTTGACAAAATCTTATTTGTGGTCTTGGCATGAGGCCTTGACTACGTGGTTATGATAGTCTGGCATTATGCATTCCATCATTATGAAAGTGGTTATTGATATTGCATGTGATTATTCGACCAGTAGAATATCCATGTGAAGAAGTGAATGGCATTATCTCATTTTACATTTGCCATATTATGTTGATGTTCAAGTTTAAAAGGCTTTTGTTTTAGTTATACATTGCCTTAAATTTTTATGTTTATTTATGAAAGCTTCCGCAATATTGTTAACCTTACTGAGCATCTGAGCTCACCCCTTTCAATGTTTTAATATTTTTCCAGGATGTGAAGAAGTACTTTATGAATGACCTGCAGGGATTGTTAGAAGAGGATATGAGTGTGGACTATGGAGACTTTGTTATTGTAGTTTGTTTACTTTTTGATGTAATGTAACGTTTACAAATTTATCTAGTGTTTCCAAGGCTACTAAACTAATCAGTCTTTCGAGACTTGATCTTTTGTGATCATGCCAATGTTATGAAGTAATGCACCGACTCTGGGTAGCTGGGGTCGGGGCGTTACACAGCTGACGTCTATGATCCACTGGTAGAATCTGTGGCTCAATGGGTGGTGGGGATACTGGTACAACACCCAAAGGTGCCATCACATTGAGTGGTTATTATACCAATGCCTCATAGCTTGGTTGGACACTATCATGATCTCTAACAAGAATCCTGGCAGTCTGTCTTCGTGGAGGAATCCTGTAATAAACAGATTCTCCATGGTCTATATGTTTTAACTAGTTAGATAACTTAATAATGATAAAGAAAACATTTCAAAACTCTAGCAACCAGTGTTTTCATGTATCGAGTCAGAAAACAAAATTCATGGTCCTGATGTATGGATGCGTCGGCCACCGTACCAACACTAGACTACATGTAATGAAAACCAAACACAAGACAAATTACACCATGTACTTATTAAAAGTATACTACTTGTTTTTCTAGTATAACCGACCGCCCTCTAATACCACTTTGTCACGAACCATCCCGCGGGGCCCAGATGTGAGTACCCCATGCCCACCTTCCATATTCTAGGGGATGGTGAGTAGCACCTGATGGATTTTCCCGAACAGGGAAGGAATTGATTTAGAAATCTGTTCACACCCAAAAATGGAAAAAAAAGTTAATAACCAACAAAAAAATTTTTAACGATGAGAGTAAAGTAATACAACAAATACAATTGTAAAATGAAAATAGTGGGCCATAATACAAGCCCTAGAAACTAAAAAGAAGGTTAATATATATTGTATCTACCTTGGAGATCTTCCTTGAGGGTAGTAAATATAATTATGAAGTCAAAGAAGAGGATCTCTACTGATCCTGTCAAACCAAGCTCCACCATGTCCTGAACCTACAATGTCTGCCTCAGAGCGTCAGAAGACTCACCTGACACACATGTGGTGGCGGAGCCCATGCAGGTGTGAGTATAAAAACTCTGCGGGGGACCCTGATAGCCCCTATGGGATCTCATTAATCCACAATGTAAAACACCACATGAACTACCACAATGATAATGTCACAAGCATGATAAAAATCATGAAGCACAAAGAAAGAGAGACTACTCACTATTATAGTATAAATTCACAGTTAATGGGATAATGATGATTAGTTGTAAATCCAAATCATCTTATTTGTAGTTACTATACTCCTAACCATTATAGGTCACTATATGTTGAACCATATTGGATACTAGATGCTAGGCTGTATTGGTCACTGGTACTGACTCGTATTGGTCGCTGGTGTTGACCAGTATTTGTCGCTGGTGGTGACCCTTATTCGTCGTGGGTATTGACCTGTATAGGTCACTGGTATAGAGGTAAGGATGATTATTTTTACTACTAGATCATCCCACTCTGGAGTTTTTTATGCTGGCTAGTATTGCTCGCTTTTCTTTTTTAGGTCACAACCAGCCATTGGATTCCTGCACGATACTTGCCTGATCTCCGAAAGATTATGCTCTTCAAGCCATCAGTCAAATTTCAACCATTATGAAGGCTCGAAAAAAAAACATCCAAGGTACTTCCCCATCATAAGTTTCCAAACGTGAAAGACAACACAATGATCAGATGCCTAGTCTGTGAGATATGTGAACATTTGTAAAAAGTCCCCAGTTGGATTCAAGTATGATCCAACCCAGGTTGCTCGTCAAACCCCATCGAAACTCACATAGAGAATCTCTAATGTTATGCCTTGTCACAAGGGTACTTATTCCATAGAAGTTGTGTCGATCAGCCACCCGGTCTATTAGTTACACCCCATTCTATGAAATAGAGGTGATCACAACTTTGTCGGACCCGGCTTGGTCCGGCCCACCGAAATATTCGAAAGAGACTGTTTCCCATGAAGGGGTCCCAATCCCTATAACGATGTCTCAAACGGACACCCAGTTTGCATGTTATAATCATTAAATTATTTGGGGGCCGGTTAGGTATGGGCCCAGTCCGACTCGGATAGGCTGACCCGACGCAATGGGTCCCAGCGTCTACTTGACCTCGCCCAGGTCCGTACCATTATGGGAAGGCAAGGTTCATTGGGTCCAGCCAGTTGGGGTCACCCCGACATATTTGTGGGCCTGGACCGTAGATGGATCAGCCTACTGGGTGGGGATCAGCTGACCCAAAATAGCCCCCTGGACCGCGGGTATGGCCCACAAGGCCGGAGGTACGGTTCCGCTCGCTGGGTGGGTCTAGCCCATTCGGCCAACCAGATCTTCCTAATGGCAAACCATTTCATCAACTGGCCCAACAGACACAGGGGTGTTTTGTCTGACTAGTGGGGGAACTGACCCACTACATGCAATGGTCATCCAGATGGACGATCAGTCTTTAGTCAACGTGGTGCATCGTGGGGCCACACTGACCCCTCCTGCCACCAGCAGCGCCTACGGGCATCGCCCTTATATTATGCGGTTGGCTTAGGTCAACAGCCTCTCGGCACCGTAGTACATCACGGTGTGTGGCCTTCCCCCCTCTAGCAACAGGTTTTCACAGGCCTCCTCGGGCAGGTGGCAGCATGGTGCACTGGCGGTTCTTTCCTTGGGCCACCGGACATGTTATGGTGGTCTGTTATGGGTTTTGTGTGTGCCTATGTGCCTTTCAGGTCACCACTGCCTCTGTGTGACCACTATCTATGCCTTGTCGTCACATTGTTTGGCTGCGTACGGGAGATACAAGAACAACAAGATTAGTTGAGGGTCTAGGACTTTTTTGGATTGGCCCATGCCCTCCACATTAGCATTTTAAGAAGGGGTGTCAGCAAAAAATAGAGAACTTAAAAAATAACTTCCGACTTGTAAACCTGCAACAACCTATTGTGTTTAGTGAATGATCCATGGATCAACCTATTGTTTTGTGGATCTGTGTTCTTTATATAAATCATGAATGGGGAAGCATGAATATTAAAATGTCAAAAAAAAACCTCTACATGTATGAGACTTCCACTGATGATGATCGATGGAATCTCCTTCTTCATTTTTTTTAGTTAGTGATTTGGTGGTTCTCTTCACCACTTGCTGAATCTGGTCACATAGTCGAGTTAGATGTTGCCACAGAACTTTTCCTGAGTTTCCTAGCTTGATTAATTCATGCCAACACCCACCCCTATCTCCATTTAAATAGGTGGGGGGAAGGTGAGTAACACTATGAGATATATTGAGGTTCATTAAATGAATTAATGAACCAATTTTAATTCACAATGTTGGAGTTATGTAGTAGATGAGTCAAGCAATTTATTTTCTTCACAAGTCACTTATCCCACCACCACCGCTCATCCATTGGAGAAAAATAAAAAAAATAACAATTAAATTTTATTTTAATTTTCTTTTAAAAAGTCAAAAAAACTTACTTTTTCTCTTAACCTACTAGGGTCATAGTAAAGCTTCCCTTAAGCAGAATCACAGTGCTTCTGATTCAGTGGTTCCCTCAGGTTTTCAATCTGAGTATCAGTTCATTAGAAATAAAACACCACACGCATTTTTACTAAATGTACCTTAAAAAAGGTTAATAAAATTCATTCGAGGCACACTGGGCCTCAGAATTACTCACCATTAATTTTTACAGACTCGTATAATCCAAAATAATTAAAAACATAATATGGAAATCTTTTTGGTTATTTACCAATTTTATCTTATTCTATGAATTAACCACCCACATGAAGATCAAGTAGATCATCTATGATGATTATTGTATAAAACATTGTTGAATAATAATTTACTCTAAGACTAATAACTAGAATAAAGGTGATCATTTTGACAAAATATAAAAGCACTTAATGTAATACTACTGAAGTGAATCATAAAATATATTTTTATAGGTAAACTATACAAGGACGTGATGAATATGTATTAAAAACCCAAAATCATGGATGTGTTCCCGAAATATGTCCTCCAGTACTCAGATGGTTAGATTATATTTCCCATTTGTCTGAGGTATATAGAATTTTCACATATTCACCATTGTGCGAAGTACCTTATATATCCCTCCAAAGATGGATGGTGTAATATAAGAACCCTAATCAGATTAGATGCTCCTAGGTTCATTACGTAGATGTAATGTCACATATATGTACATCAAAGGCTTCATTAGTAGAATATGTCTCACGGATTGGTGGGAAATTGTGACTTTTATAAAATGGTCCATAATAATAGATACCATATCACTAAAACTATATAACCATGAAAATAATTGCATAACGACTAACATCACCCCATCCCACATTCTCATGGGAATTTGAAGATGATGAAGTATATTTTTGGTAATTTATGTTTTATATTTACATAATAACTGGTGAAGCAACCGGAAATGAACCTCGCTAGGACCTTCTTTATGATTGTCCACCAATACTACCTTCAAATTCCATGATATAAATTGGTAATTCTCCAGGGAACAAACCATCCAGATAAACATGATTCTCACATTAGATCCTCATTTATATATATATATATATGTATAAGTATAAAACCCTATATATAAACAAAATCATATTCATAAATGTTCTAATCGAGTATAAATTCACCCCAAATATATTGTAACTCTTTAAAAAAAATTAATGTTTGATCACAGATTCTTCTTCACCCTCTTGATGAGCATGAAATTAATACTCAAGGATATATGGGTAGCTCTAACCTTATATTGTTTAACAATATAGAATATCTTAGCGGTGTGGTTCTTCTTCTAACACATGATCCTATCTAATTATACCCTCTATACTAGATTCTTCTAACATAGTCATGTATACATGGCATTTCATCTCTTAATATGTAGTAAATATTAGAATTGAAATAATATGGCTACTTTACCCACCTCCTCTACAAAATACTCAAGAAATAAAATTAAATTTTATAACTTTTCCTTTTGTAGTTTGTATACACTATGAACCTCATTTCTAATTGATATCGACACCATTGTATTAGTGCATTTATTACTTTTTATTAATCCTGGTCATTGATTGGGTATATTTCTACTTGATAAATTTTCTACCTATAATTATAAATTAGTTCTCACCCATCTGAAATCCTAAATAATATAATAATAACACCAACAGTGTCACATGATATCATATAATCTATACCTGAATTGGGAAAGGTCAAGATTAAGGATATTTTCAATCTCCCATTAAACACCTGGAATGATCTATCATAAGAATATGACCACTCTAACATCGGCCAATTCAGGTAAAAGGCAGTAATTGGGCTTTTTAAATGAGATATATCTTATACAAATCTCCATGCATAACCTACCAAATTCAGAAAAGTATAAATCTCAATGATTTTTTTGGTAATTCCCCTGAAATCAAATACTTACCATTATTAGGTATTAAAAAAATTTAATCAATTTATATCACATTACACTAAGACTTCATCAATACGCAATTTTCACTTTTATAGATTTAAATATGGCTGATTAACCCAAAATGTGCTCAAAATAATACCAAGATTGATAAAATATCCCACATCAACTTAGTGTGATGTATAATATCATCAACGAGTATAATCATGTAATAATATAGGTATGAATTGAAGAATTAATTCATCGTGTTATAAAAACCACCAATTTGTATATTAAACTAAATGACCTCACATTATACTCATATAAGTAGTACCATATCCTAAACGAAGAATAAAAATCAAAACAATGATCACCCATTTTTAAGGGAATCTAGATCGCTGATTCTAATAGAGAACTACCTGGCACCTCAAAACCGATCAAACAATGAATTGATACATTTAAGATGATTCCATTTATTGATCATGTACTGGTTTAGTATCAATTATTTTGAAGATAACAATACTAATAATCCAACCTTATAATTGAATAATACTGGAGCATTATAAACAGATGTTATTTAGTGAATTATCTTCCCACCTCTATGTCAAACAGTTAATAATTCCACTGTTAATTATATTTATGATACATCTCTTAACGAATAATTGATATTATATCTTTCCTAGAAAAAATATTTATTGTCAAAAAATTCTCCCCTAAGTGTATACAAATAATGAAATTACAAAATGGATAGAAAAAATGATGATAGCCCGTCTATCATAACTAATTAGCTGTTATAAAAATTCTAGTAACTGGGGATGATTGAAACACAACTTATAAAATCTTGGTCCTATATTAACTCCTTTAAAATCCTATTTATTGATTTTGGTATAACTATCAACCTCCATGAGTGTGAATGTTAAATTGTGGTAATTTTTTTAATGTGTAGTAGATTAAAATTCATATAATTTATTCCAAGAAACAAATTGAAGTGTTAAATCTACAACAATAATAAATCCTACATAATACTACATCCACTAATGTATATAATTTCCTATGTATATCTCTGGATACTATTTTATCACACATCGAATGGAATATCAATTGAAATCCACCCTTATAATCTCTTTACTATAAGCCCAAATCACAAACAAGAGGAGTAGTAATGAATGACTTGGATATAAAAAAATTAAGTAAAATAGTTTCAAGGTTGAATTTCACAATGATCATACATAAATATGTTATTGGATACACTCTCATCACTAATATATTCTACTCAATTGTGTGAAGTTCGAGGTATCACCAACTCAGAGCATAGATTTTCAATATCCCTATTGAGGAATTTTAGTGATGAAATCAATGGAGAGGTCATTTATGAGTGATGATCCATGTCCCTATAATTATTTTTCCTGAATAATATAATTAAGTATATAATTGGATATTTAAATACCCTCAACCATCATAATCTAAATGTGTTCCATTGAATATTTTTATTTTTTATGTCTAGATTGTTCACGTAAAAGATTTTTTAAAATTTCTTTCATACAAAACCAATCTATATTCCCATAATACATATAAAACTAGAGATCCATATAAAAAAATATAAATAAAAAAATTCCAATATAATATTTAATATTTTTATAATTATACTCTTTAACATTTTGATTAGCCTCTTCAGCATGTCATTTACATTGTTTACATTTATATTAGACATAAAATATTCATTATTGTTTATGAAACATAATTAAATAAATATACTAGTTTAATATGTTACTTATGTTAAATTATTTACTTTCCCAAAATGGATCTCAATGTCAATTTTAATGATTATGATCAAATTAAACCAATAAAAACGTTTTATAAAACATTTTTTATTTTCTATAATAAGATAATATGGGATATAATTTAATGTTCTCTCAATAATATGATGAGAATTATATCAATACATATTAATTAGTGGGTGATAATACATATTTAATTGAAAACTTCATTCCTATTAATAATTTCAATCACCGATTTGAAATTTAGGTTGAAAAAATTATTAATAATATCACATATATCTCTTATAAAGATTAATATAATGTTCTGTACTATAATACATTATATGGATTATCCTATATTTAATCCCCTATTATTCTTTCTTTTAGAGTCTATGTAAATAGTGTAATCTTAATCACGTTTTAGATAAAAAAATCTAATAATATTAGAATCACCCTTAACCTTATTTCTTTACATAAGTAAATCTATTTGTACTCATAGTTAGTATAATGTAGTCAATTATAATATTGATGTCTTGAGAAGTGTTATATTTGGAAGGATTTGAATAGTTATCATTCTTAGAGGTTTTTAATAAATGGAAATAGTTTCTCATATATTCCAGTTATTCATTTATTCTTATTAGAATTTTTTTTAATATGTTATACCTTTAACCAAATTAATATTCTGAAAATATAATAATGATAAATAAATTATACTACTCATTATTTGTGTATTTTTTAACAAAAATAGAAACCAATTATATTATTATATAAATAAATATATCCCATAAATATGGTATATTAAATACATTCATTAAATGGTTTAAAATCACAAATAAACTAGAATCTCAATAACTGTATGTATTGTGTGATAGAAATCCAAAGAAAAATTTTCTAGAATTGAGCCTAATATCCAAGCCCAATGGGATATCCAACACTAAGCCCCACTATCCATAAAATACTACTAATTATATAAATTAATTAAATCATAATATGAAAACATAACTTTCATAAATAGTAATATATGTTTAGTTTCATTTTCATATATCAAAAAAAACATTTTCATGGTTAAAAATAACTAAATTGTATATAATACCTAGGATGTAACTTTATATTCATTTTATAACATTTAGAAGAAGTATTTTGTCAATTTTAAGAAATTATAAAACCATTCAATATATAAATATATTATATTTGCAATATAAAAAACTTTAATTTAAGAAAATAAATAAAAATTTGATAAAAAGAAACATGAGATAATAATTAATAGTAATTTTATTCAAAAAATTGATCTGTAAATTTAAAATTTAGATATTATTTATGGGCATTTCATGTGTGGATGAAAATTTTAAACCTACATTAATATAAATTGATTTATATTTTTTATTTACTTAATATTAAATATAAATTCCTTTATATATAAAATATATGATATTTATGAAAACATTTATAATAACATAAAAATTTCATTTTTATGTATCAATTTATAAAAACATATTATCATTTTATCATTTTTATTTAATAAATCTCCAAATTGTGTATTTTTTTATTCTTCTAATAATTTCCCAAAAAAATTAGTTTTATATATACTAATTGAATTTTAAATTTTGAATATAATATAGACTAACATAAACTCATTTATTTTTTACATAGTTTTACAATTTATAAAATATTTATCAATTTACAAAAATAATCACTTTATTCTTATATCAAATTTAACCAAAAATGTTCCATTATTTGAATCTCCTTCCGAGATTCCACATTAGAACAGAGGTAATCTATAGAATATATTGCTGGAGAATTTTATGATTTTTGTTTTAAGAGAACAAGTATGTTTTCATATAATCTATTATATATTTTTTCTTGTAAGAAAATTAATCCAAGTGAACCACATCTATTTTCCATTATTGAGACCGTTATGGGGAGAGACTTCAAACATATACTCATAAAATAATTATCATGTTTTGCAAGGAAACAGTACAATTGTTCCTATTTGAATAACATCACAATAAAAAAACATGAATGGTTTAAGACAAAAAACTTAAATTATATTATAATAATTTGATTCCACTTTATCAGAAATACATTACAAGTTAATATTTTTTTCTATAAATTTGTTTTAATAATTTTAAAAATAAAGTCATGTTATATTTGAATTAAATAATTATTCTGAAAAACATAAATACTAGTGATGTTTTTTCTCCTAAAATCAATTTTCTTGAAAAGATAACATTCTATATTTTTTTGAAATATTAGACCTAAAAATTTTAATATTACTTTGATTCCACTAACCTCTTTTTGAGTATAAAACCATTGTCCAAACACGATTGAAATAATTAAACTAAATTAATGTTCTCTTATATCTATATTTTCATTTTCACAAGTGCACAATTTTTCACTATTATATAGATTTTTACAAGTTTCCTTTATATTATATTTATAGATATCTCTGAAGTGAATCAAATATACCCCTATTTCCTAGGTAAACATTTCATAAAATTAATCCCCCATTTCATGGGGAGGATTATATTAAATATAAAATATAGTAAAACCATTAGTTAAAGGTTTCATAAATGATAGATTCAGATTAGAGAAAACCCCATGAAAAATTAATGTTATGTAAACATTCATTATTTCATCATTTCCAAATGATTGTTAATATAAAAAACTATAAATGATTATATAAATCATTTTAAACTTCTTGAAAAAAATAGATGTATCACTATATAATTTTTTTATTTTTTCAAGAAAAATTTATAAATTAGTAACACATAATGATCCAACTAATATATTTAATATTACATGGAAGTACCAATAAAGTCAATAATTATCTCATTAATATTTAATTCTTTAATACTATATCATCTAAATATATTCATTACATTTATTAATCAACGATTCAATATCCTTTAGTATGTCAAGGTTTAGACCAAAAGAAAACATTATGTGGTTAATACAACCAAATTTTGGATTTATCCTTATTACATATTTTTGTAGATCATTGATAGTAAATGATCTATGAGTGTGGGAATGAGTATTATAATGTAGTTATTATTTTTTAGTTCAATTACAGTTGTACAATTTATTTCAATAACAATTAGGTTCTCTTTTTTTGGGATTTGTTTTTATAATTTCTCTTACAATTGTGTTATATGGGTTTTGAGATTGAAATTTTAAAAATATTGAAACATTCCCTAAAATGAACAATTTTAAGGTATGTCTTGGGAAAAAAATACAAACTAACAATTTAAGATGATAACCTCCATTAAAAAGGATAATGTATGATTGTTTCAACATTTGGGAATCTATGTTTCCTAATCGTAAATTTTACTAGAAATCTTATAATTTTAATATTTTACACCCCCTTTCTCACCATATCAATTATTATAGACTGTTTGAGAATCTATAATGATACACTGAATCTAGTTTCCATTTATATATACATACTTCATTGTGATTATACCATGATATCCTATTGATTTTTCCTAGAAAATATCTCATTAACCCTCTTTCATTATATCTCATCTCATATCTATTTATATTTTTTATTAATTGTTACATTATATGTGAGTGTAAAAATAAGGATTTTGTATATAAACATGTGTAGACTCATTCTTGATACCTAATTTCATTCTAGTGATATTAGATGGATCAATAAAACTACTCTATGGTATGTGTTTCTATACCCCTACTATTAATTAATGAAAGGGATTCATATTTTAAACATGTTTTATTACCCATTTAAACTTGTTTTATGATATATATATTATATTTGTTAATTTAGCTATATAATTTTAAATATTCTAATTATCATGAAATAATGATTTTATAAAAAAATCATTTTCAATCTAAAAATGTTTTTCTGCCACCAACATTAGTTATAAATTGTTTATCTAGATTAATTACATTATAAGTAAACTAATATGGATGTTTTCACTCTTCGATGCTTATAAAAATAATTTTTTATTTTTTCTTAGTATTTTAAAAATTAATCATAATAGTTTCAATTATAATTATCCAAAATGATTTAATACTATATAATAAAATGTTTCGTTTTCAATGGTATATTTATTACTTTGAAAATATCCTAAATTAGTGTAGTTTATTTCACTCTATGTCTTTGATAAAATGTTATCAAATATTATTGTGAAATAAATTTAAATTTTAGAATGGATTTTATTTATGGTTAATTTTATAAAGTATTAAACATTGTTTTTGAGTTCCACATAATGTCTAATGATCTAGTTGTTTATAGATGAAATTTGAGGATGATTATTTACTACTATTTTATTTATTCCACAAGGTTATTATAGATGATATTTTTTATATTTGAGATGAATATAATGTGATATTTTCGAGCCCTGGTTTGTTTTAATAGTTGGTTAAAGGAATCATGAAATTATATTATATAAATGATTTTGTTAATTTATTTATGAAAAAATACTGTCATGTTCATATAATGTCAGTTTTCTTTTTGGAAAATTTAAAATCTCATTATAATCCATGTGAAGAAATTACACAATGTATAATTTTATGTTTATTTTATATTTTATACTATCCAATCCACAATCATCGATGAAATATGGACAATAGAGGTATAAGTGGGGGATTAAGGGTCTGTTTATTGAAAAAAATATGGTTTCATGATATTTATATTTTTTATATTTGAAAATGGATATATAGAGCATTAGTAACATATAAATGATTAGTATTAAAATTAGGATGTGTCACTTGGTGGGTCAGTAGGGTGTGGATTACCTTGAAATTAGAACTCAATAGAGAATTGGGTACCCAAGGAGAGGATACAATGTACATAATTGATAAAATTTTAAGTATTTATTTCAATTAATTTGTTTTATTCTCATTTTTGTTAAAACAAGATATTATTTCTCATTTTGGATAGTAGAATCTATATCCCCTTGTTCTTTACCTCTCATTTCATTCATCAATGTACAGATCACCCTAGTTATTTCTCTATTTGAGGGTATTTTAACTTGGGTGGTAGATAGAGGTTTGCAAAATGAATCCACATTTTTTCCATGTATATTAGTTCCAATATATCAACATGATTCGTGGGTTCTTTCCTTATTTGAGGAATGGTTATGATTTTTATATTCTAACTAATTGAAGGAAAATAAAACTATTATATTTGATTAGAAAGCTTAAATTGTATTATAGTAGGTTTTCCATAACCATTATCAATGGTTTATAACTATTTCATGAAACATTTGGAACAAAATATATCTATCAATATTTTATTGACCTAAAATAAAAATAATCTCATTTTACTTTACCTATATGAGTTTGGTAAGCACATATATAGAGATGATGGATGCTTTGATCAAGATCACTTGATTGTGTGTCTATCTACAGTAAATATCATGATATAAATGTAGTTAAATATTATTCATGAGACTTAATTTGGTGGATTTCCTGAGTTATATAATGATTTAATGGACCTTGACTGGTTACTTTATCTTCCTTGGATAAAAAAATAAATAAATTAGTGATTTAAGCTTGAAGATAGGCCCATGAGTTACATTTGCGCCTTTCTGGGTTATATTAATGAAATTGAAAAGTCACAACCATATTTACATACTTTTAATATCCTGGAGTGTAGGGACATGTTGTATAAATATCATTAATTATATGTGGTGAAATAATTGAAGGGAAAAATGAAAATCCTTAAAACTAAAAAATGTTTAAGACTTCTTCTATATTCATGACTATGTGAAATATTATCATGGTCTATACTATGTAAGAAGATGTATTTCATTAGCATGTTGTAAGAAGGGCCACAAGGAGATGGACTGAGACTCAATGATGACAGAAATTGATTATTTAGGCATATTTATATTAAATATGATATATCCACTTCTACTATATGGTTTTTGGATATATCTTTTTATTGACTCATTTGTATCAAAATACATGATCCATGTAGATTCTACAATGTCTTTAGAGATGAGGTGGATTATCAAAATAATAATGTATCATGGCAAGTATCACTGAGAATTTGAGACTACCTTCTAAATTTTCCATGTAAAATAATTTTTATCTGAATGAATTCATATTATGTTTCTAGTATAATCAAAATTATATTAGGTAAGTTCTATTTCTAAAAGGATGGATTTATTTTCAAATTCATAAATATAATATATAAATTTTATAAAGATATAATAAGTTATTGTAGGACACTTCTTAATAATGTTCTTTATAAACTACAATTAAAAACCCAAGTGTTAAAATATGTTAATTAATTGAGTTCATTTTATATATTTCACACCTAAAAGAGGCATCAAATTAATTGTTAAATAATCAAAAAATAATTTAATGTGATATAAAAATTGTTCGTAAATTCATCTTAACTAGAACCAATTGATATATGACATTCTAGTTTTTAAATAATAATGACCAAATATCTCATTAGTGCTATGAAAAAAAATGAACATAGGGAATCAAGAATTACTTCCAATTTATTTTTGTGAAACTTATCTAGTAAAATATTATGATGGGTACCATTTCCACATTAATTTTGTTGTAAAATTAATTATAAATGATTGATTTTACATAGTTTGGTATTAGTTAGAATCCATTGATAAATATTAGGTCTAAAACGTTAGTGGGTTATAAACATTATATAAAGACAAGAAAACTCTACTTATACCCAAATGGATAGTCTGAATTTTTTTTATCAAACATATTAGTGGTCTTGGGATTATATATCAACTCACTCATCTTTATACACCATAATGTAATGGTGCTAGTGAGATGATTAACAAGACGTTTTTTGATAGACTGAGGTATATGATGAGTCGTGTGTGTATTCCAAAATCATTTTTAGTATATTACTTAAAAAAAACTAAAAACATATTAAATTGATTACCAAAAAATTGGGAAAATGTTTTCCATAAGTGAGAAAATTTGTGGTAAGGTCTGTTTTTTCATAGTAACATTTTTGGTGTTATGATGAATTTTTAAGGGTATACCTTAAAATAAAATTTCACCATGAGGGTGAAAATTTATCCTCATAATGTATCAAAAAAGAAAAATGGATATTACTTATATTAAACCTCATATAAAAAGGATAAAATTTAAATAAAATGAGAATTGTCTAAGATTCCTCACTTATAGACAATAGAATGTTGGAGAATTATTGACTTTGACGGTGCTAAGGATAAAGATAAACATGCATTAGTGTTGGAGGAAATTCCATGAATTCCCATAGGTGATCTTATTCAAGATACCCAAATAATATGTATAAAACTAGTGATTTCATAGAAATGTGAGATATAGTTTTATATACACTAAGGCTGGTGAGTCATTACTGTTTTTTACTACTAAATATATTATGTACATGGATGTAGTAAGTTTATCAAAAGTTTCAAGGAAACAGGATGTCATGAATTTTCAGATTGATACTATAGATATGAACAAGATCATTGTTCCGAACGATCCCCTATATGCAAATCACATTGGACGAAAATGGGTATTCATGAATACAATAGACATGGACGGTAGTGAAATTAAATATAAATAATGATTAGTTATAGAAGTGTTCATTAACATTCAATTCATAGACAATTATTGAACATTTCCTCTAGTGGGTATGATAAAATAAATTAGTTAAATGATTTTCATATCCTCTTACCATTATAATGACAAATATCAAATGGATATAGATACCACAAACCATAATGGAATCCATGTGAATATGTTTATATGGAACAACCATGAGGGTTTATAACTCAAAAATATGTCAATAAGGTAATCATGTTGTAGAGATCCATTTATGAGTCAACGAAATAACTATTACCAAATATAATTTTTTGATGAATCTATATGGAATTCTAGTTTCATATCAATTGATTTTATGTCATGTGTTCAAGATGGTGACAATAAGCATTACAAATCATTGGTTTTTTTGAACTGGAGTTCATAATTGATGATCTTTATATTTTATATTTCTATAGAACTGGGACAAACTCATACAATGTAAACCCATACAATGTAAGTGGACAATTTTACTTAATATCCATTTTCCCACAAAAGGAATCCATTATATATATAAATAATGTTTTATTTTCATGACTCAACATCAATAATATCATCATGAAATGTTATTTCACATTATTTATCTTGAATAACATCGAAAGCATCTTAAAACATGATATATGAAACAAATTACCATGTATGGGACATAAAAATGAAATAAAACCATCAGACTAGTAAAAAACATGAAAACCCATTGAATTTTATTTAAGATAATGGAAAAAAATATTTTCACATGAAAAATGTACATTATTGTTTCTCAAAGAAAAAAATTAAAACCAATATAGATAAATTCAAAATTTTATTATGAGAATTAGAACATCTTAAACATAGAACCCTTTATAAACCAACTCAATCATAATACCCATCTGAATGACATCCAATTTTGTTATTAACAAATTAATTAGAGATATATATTATAAATCACCCTACATATAAGCTGTATCTTTCTCACTATAGATCTATAATGGGGCTCATCCCATCTACTAAGTGATATCAGGCTCATTTGTGATCTATAATGTTATTAAACCCTTCTTATAATCTATATCAGGATCACACGTGAGCTATAATAGGTCTCAATACTTCTTATAATAATTATCAAGCTCACCCATTTCATAAAATACTAAATTTCAATTTCATTAATAAAAAATTTTCTTCAGGAAAAACTACTAAATAAAACCCCATTTTCCACATGAAAACAACTTTTTCATTGAACATCCATTTTTAATACCAAAATACCAAAAAATGAGGGTTTATATTAAGGAATGTATGTATCATTGAAAATGATGATATAAATTAATTAATATTAAATAGTATTTGAAATTTAATTTCCTCTATGTATGTTAAGAATAAAACATTCGTTTTTTATTTTTAAAAATTATTATATAACAAAAGTAAATAGGATACTTTGTAAAAATTGAATGAAATTAAAAATAGATATAAAAGTTCCATTATAATTTCTTTATAACCATATAAATAAATATAAAAAATATAATCAATAATATTTTCACGGAGAAATATATATGATAGTTCTATCATTATACATTAAAATTGTCTCATTCAACGTTGAACATTTAAATCACATGCTCTATGAAAGAATTTTTTTAATAAAGATATTTTAATAAATTGAAAATAAATAAATTCATAGTATGATACTTCAAATGGGTATTATGTACACCCCATGAGAGATGGTGAGTGTATAACATCAAAATAACTCTCAATGAAATGATATTGAGATGAAGTCCATAACATTTAGTCGAAATCATCACGTACAATCACTGTCTTCGTGTGTAATAATAATTTTGTAATTATTTAAATCCCTGTGAAAATTATTAAATATTAGTATTCCTTTTATTTAACTAGTTATAAAATTATAACAATTACCTAATTGGTTATGTTAATGTCATGTGTTTTGATGATATTCGATACTTGATCCCAAATAACCTTGATATGATGTCTATAATCAATGTGGTCCTTATTCAAACATCTCTATAATAAAATTCATGATATAATAATTAATTTTATAAATCAATTACATTTTTAAATTCATATATTACATATGGATATGATAATTAACAACTTTACAATCATGGATATGTTAATCTGTATGTACGCATGTAAAGCGTTTCAATTTTTAAATGATCAATATGAATAGATTTTAAGTATTATATTATATTTCTATAACAATAATAGTATCAATAATATCACATTAATAATTTAAATATACTTATATACATATATATCCTCCATGGGATGTGTTTATGAGAATTGAATCTCATCCCTTCATGGAGGTGATATTTTATAGGTACACACAAACAACGTTATCATTTTTAGGAGCATGGAATTTTAAGAACGTAAATTATATATTTTTAATTAATAATGATAAAAAATTTATTAATATCATATATAAATAGTAATACCATCTGTATAAAAAATCTTGAGGGACAATGGTTGAAAATGTACTATATTGGTTGATGAGGTTGTAGTCAGCTGTATAAACAAACGATTAATTATTTTCCAATTTGATGGATCTCGAGATGGATGAGGGTGATGATATTAACCAAATATAATAAATGTATATATAGGATACCTGATATATTATTTTATCATGTTTTAAACATATTTTAATGAATTTTTAGAAGGAATAATATAAAAATGGTTAATTAATACGATATCATTTCATCAAGCAACGTCCTTTTCTTTATTTCTGTAAGACAACTAAAAATGGTGTTATTACTAAAATAATAGCTCTATATTGCGGGAATGTATTATAGGAAGGTAATTGGGTTTTATTTTGAAAACAATGTTGGTTATTATGTGTGATGAAAACAGGATAATATGTTCCAACTTATTAAAGAGGTCAGGGGACCTCTTAGAACTTCTCAAACTATATAATTAATATAAATTGATTTTTTTAAAAGTGTTCAAAAAATTATTTTATTCAAATATAGGATGATATTGGGTCTAAATAAATTCATCCAATGTAAAATTAGTTATGTTTTAATCTTTCTTAATCACTATATTTTTTATTGGACTCTTTTTGAACATCTTCAAATTTTACCACGGCAACATTAGTCTTTACTACTTAAGGGTTAATATTGTCAAAATAAAATGAAAACGAACCCAAAATTGATCATTTCTAACATTTTAAAAATTATTCCAATTAGTTGAATGAATATTTGGTTTTTTTGGAATTTTATATCATTTAATAAAATATTATTCGTGTTAAAATATTATTAATTTCATTATTGGAAATATTAATTACCTGGCTTTTTAAACATGTCATGACAACATTATATATTAAAAACAATATTTATATCATCACTAAAATTTATAAGTCATATATAAACCTTTTGGGTGACATTAATTATTTAAATATTATTTATTTTAATATTCTTTAATAACATTTATGTGATATTTCCATTAATTAAAAAAATTATTGCATCATCATTTTTTTGGAATTTAATTTAATTATTTCATCCGTAAATTTTAATTTTAAATTATCACGATGAAGATAAAGAATTTATATTTAAAATTTATATTTATAGTTTAATATATAATATAAATATTACTATATTTGAAATCTTGTAGTTATTAAAACATATGTATTTAATCGTTGACTTTTCATTAAAATTAAATATTATAAAGAGAATAAATACATCAATATGGCTATGAGGGTTAATAAAATCACCAAATAGATTATTGGGTGGTGGCTCCATAATTTGGGAAGAGGAAGAGATAAAGAAAAGCCTTTGGGTCAGCCTCGTGAAGCTTGCTCACGGATCCCCACAGAACCTTGGCCGGCGTGATGGAACCCCTACTGCGAAGCCACCACAGAGGAAGGAGGTGGGAGGCTCTATGAACCATATTGAAATTTTTGATGCCACCACGGATCAAGGAGGCGTGAGGCTCCATAAACCAGATTGACGTTTGGGAAGCCACCGTGGAGCAAGGAGGAGGGAGTCTCCATTGTTAAGAAAAAGTGCCATGTGGATCGGGGCTATGTGAGCTCTCCTTTGTGGCTCCTCGTGCATATAAATACTGGGCTCCCCTCAATCCCAAATGATGGATTTTGTGACCTTTCACCTTTTTAGATCTCAAATCACAAAGCAATTTCTGCTCTGTGAACCATGAGCTCATCAAGGTACATTATCATCGTGATGTGACTTTCCCTTATCATAAATTCAACCCATCTTCAATGAAGGATTCCCTTCATGGATCCCATGGGCCTCTACTATGGAAGGGGATCCCCATGGAGACTCGGGTCATCATGGATCACTTATGCTTCACAAAGTACCTTCCATGCCCATTTAACCCACATTCCATTGTAAGGTCTCTGTGCTTCGCAAAGCACACTACATCCCATTGATGCGCTTCACATGGCACCCTTACTTCGTGAAGCACTACTCAACGAAATCCTTTCCACATTGCCAAGCACCATCCATATTTAACTATACCCTATTCCTAGGCAAGGTCACATAACTTATTGAAACATACCCCTTTGCATGGTTGTTCCACTACAAGGATAACTAGAGCATCACGAGGCCTCTTTCGATGATCCCCTTTTCTCTGAAACCCCCTTTCTCGTGCGACCCTTATGGTTTTAATGAAGTGATTTCAATGTCCCTTGGGTGGTTCTTCATGTTTCATTTCTTCTTCTTATTATTCTTCTCTTATGAATTCTTACAGCTATTTCTTCATCACATAGCCATGCTAATATGGGCCCCTTAATGGATCACAACACGACACCCCCTTACTACAACATTGATAGTTTTTTCCCTTCACCAAGGGTTAATGTGCCGGTAATGTATGTCCTAGGGGTACGGAGGGAATCCGCCTCATCCAAGTAACAGGATGTTAAATTATCAAGCACCATCATCCGTAGCACATGACGTTAAACTGTGACCTCACCTTGTGCATCGTACGTGGGGTGCCTCGTCTCGTACATTATTTATGCCCACTAGTCTCCACAGGAGTGAAATCTTCCACACGTGGAATGGGATTCTCTTTTCCGGAGTGACACCTATCGTTGGGGAATGAAAACCATCTAGGTTTAAGACCCTATCCTTTATTTTAGGAGGCAATGTCCTTGATTCCATTCCTCTCTAATTCAGTGACAAGGAAAAGGAGGGATGAACCCAATAACCCTCCACTCTTCTGTGCCAAATCCCTCTATTCTATATCTTCACCTGATCCTCCATCCTATAGTAAGTCCCAATCTCCATCTCCTTGGGCTCCTAACCACTCGTAATCCCCTTTTTCCTCTCTAGGCTGCTAACCGGACATAAGCCCTTGTTTACTCTTTGGGTGACTAACCACGTGTAATCCCCACTCCACTTCCCACGAATGCTCCTTTCAGGGAATGATCATCAAGGATTTGATGCCTCTTGTTTCTCACACCGAACATTACTCACAAGGGATTAGAGTAAGCATTGACCAAGAAATCCTCTTTGTTCCTCTTTAGAGTGTAATCCTCAAACACTCTCCTAATCTATGTGTACTTTGATCCTTTCCAAGGAAAGGTATATAGGAAGCCTCCTTGAGGTTCAAGCCCAACAACCATTGGTACCATCCACTTCATGTCGGTTCACCAATAACATCCAAAACTATGGGGACTTTGATTTTTTTCCAAGGCAAGGTACGTAGGAGGCCTCCTTTAGAATCAATCCCAACAACCATTTGTCTCGACTACTTCCCCTGGGTTCACCAACATCATATCGAACTACATGGACTTAGATCCTTGACAAGTCAAGGAATGTAGGAATCCTCCCTGCGGTTCATGACCAACAACCATTGGTCCCAACCACTTAACGTTACTTTACCAACACCATTCCAAATAACGTGGACATTCATCCTTTCCAAGGCAAGGAACATAAGATGCCAACCTGAGGTTCAAGCCCAAAACCCATCAGTCCAGACTCCTTTATGTCGGTCCACCCACGCCCCACATGATGTTAAACTGTACACCCCTATTTGTCCCATAAGAAGCTAAACTGTACCCATTCAAACTACGTTGGATTTTATCTCTATCTCCCTTATAGGGTACATAGGAAGCCTTCAAAAATTTCAACCCCATCCATGGGTAAGCCATTTTTTCCTCATACAGCGGTATTCCATTGGAACCTCAATCATCGATAAGTCGTTTTTATCCTAAAGATACGGTAAGAAGTTTTAGTCCCGTTTTCTAGGACCTGAATCTCTGGTTCATCCCTGTGGCGTTAGAACATCCCCGGCTGCTAACCACATGCAATCCCTAGTATTTCATCGAGTAATTTTCTTCTGTACACACCCCGATTCCATGCGCATATCCTGAACAATGTGGACATTGATTCCCTGCCACATGGATACGTTAGAGGTTAGTTCGAGGTGTAAGACCAACATCATAGTATTCCTCACATCGGTTCCATCACATTTCCCCACCACTTAATTCTTGCTCTCCATCATCTATCCTAATTCTTACTCAGGTAGCCACATCCTAGTGAGATCATGTCACTCACCTCCCCACTACTCCTAGAAGAAAACAACAAGAAAACCATGCATAACCCCCACACAAACCATAACCATTCATCAAAGAGTGTCCCTATTGCAATGGGGAACTAACTATGTGTAATCCCCACCAAGTCTTCCGATCATTCTCCTTTGTGTACACCACGATTCATCACCCCTTCAAACTACGAGGGTTTTGATCACTGTCATCTAAACAGGGTACATAATAAACCTCCATGAGGTTCAATCCCAACTAATGGTAAACCTTGGTGTCCCCCATTCTGGGGTGAAATATCCCTGATCCCCCCTCAGTGGTGTCCCGATCATCCACCATAGTGTGACATATTCCCTTTATGGGACACACTGCCCCGTGTCTGCTCTCATTGGGCGTTTTGACCTGTCCATCTGGTGTCCCCCATTCTAGAGTGCACTCTCCCTGATCGTACCATAGTGGTGTCTAGATCGGCCATCACTGTGTGATATATTTCCTCAATGGGACACACCTCTTCAAATCTATCCTCATTGGGCGTTTTGTTCCATCCATATGGTAAACCATCTAGGTCCTCCCTCATAGGGATGTACCAATCAGATCCATCTCTATGGGATGTTATGATTACTCTCATTTTGTCACCACCAGATGATAAACCTGCGACATACCCTGTGTTAAGCATGGGAAGCTTGGGAAATCCTGAGAGACATGAATATGGAATATAATTCCCCACACTTGACATGGGATGCCTTAGGATTCCACGCCCTTGTGAACCCCTATCATATGGGGAATAAACCTAGATGCGCCAGCATTCTAGCATCCAGACCCACAAGTGATGTTCAATGTGACTACACCTCGGACCGAAGGATGCTGCCCTAACCAAACCCCTTGAAATTTCCTGACAGAAGCAGTGTAATTAACCATCATCCATGAAGACATGGCACTTGGAATAGTTTCACGAACAATTTCTTAATATATGATGATGACCCAAACTAGGGGACGAGTTCCAAGAAGGAATCCGTGGAAGGAGGAACCAACTTCCCATTATCCCGTTTTGATGAAGGAGAAAACTCCCATTAGTAAGTGATAGATGTTCCCGCCTTTGGAAATCGGGAATGTGGGGAAACAATCAGCACGTCCTCCACCTCCATAGACGGATGTTCGCACCCTGGAGAAACCATCAGCAACAGAAATGGTAAACTCGATATGATGTTCTTCTCCTCACTGTGGAGATTAGTAGAAATTGGGAAATCAATATTATTGAGTGTTACTAGATACAATTATTAGGCGTTGTGTCCCGCCATGCAAATAGTGGGCTTGTCCTGATACTCCCCAGATGTCAGGGATTTAAAACGTTGAACATATCCATCTATGACATTGTCAGCATGTATCCTTCTTTCTATCCATGGAAGAAGGAATGGTCCTGGGGAACAGGGAGTCGATTTCACCATTTCAGCACTAATGGTTTAATCACCCTACCTTTCAGGACCCAAGTTGTCGTAACAAGAAATTTATCACTGCCCATCCACCAATGCAGGGGCATGGGAAATTTCAATGAGGCTACCTCCAAGGCTCCACCACTACTGCAACAGTATCTATGTCCACAACTTTTGGGCACCCAGGACCCATCTACCCATAAGAATTCATTCATAAAAGGGTGATAAAATACCTCATCAGCTGATACGAGGAGGATGGGATTATCCTGACTCAGGATGTGGCCAATAAGGATTTTGAATCAATTGTGCATCATCTCCACCACCTCCCCAAGATCCACATAGGTAACCACTAATCCTCACTCCAAAAAACAATTGTTTTGGGTACCTATACCTAGAACGCTTCGATTACTCCCTCCCCCATTACGATGAGGTAGTAGATTTATGTGTCCGCCTAGCTGGGATCCCGTTCCAAGGACTCCCAAGGAAGTCCCTCACTAGGTCGTGCCATCATTGTCACTCGACCCCACGATCTGAGGAATAGGTAAGATATGCACCTACACAACCATCTCAAGTCCAGTAGACCTGATGCCAGTGTCGGGAATAGGATGTGGAGGATGCTCGCAAAGGGGCGTCAACGTTAGTATCTACCATGGCTCGTGCCCCAATAGACGCATACCATCATCCTCATGTCTATGTTGAGTAGGGGAACTCATATACCTGACCCAGATCGAGGCCCCAACCACACCATGTGTTGTATGGGTTGCCTCTCCAAGTTTTCGATGCAGGTAACACCCGCGGGGGGCCGACCCGCATCAATGACACCATGTACAGAGGTCCTCCCCATACCAACACCATTGAAAATATGGGTCCTCACCACTTCCATGATCTACGTGAAGGTCCTCCCTATGCCACCTTCAATCTGAATGGGGGTCCACCCCAGAGTTGTGACACTTCGTACAGAAGTCAATTCTTTTCTCATGACATTGGGTAAAGAGTCATTATTCCTTCCATAGGCCACTAACACAGATATATCACACATTCGGTCAATCTTCGGCATGGGGGCCTTCCCCATGTCCTTATAGTAGCCGGTGAAGGTCCTCTTCACCCCAAAAATTATAGGAGTGAAGTTCAGTCTCACTTTATCAGTACCCATCACGGAGGTCATATCCGTGTTCGAGATGACCAGTATGATGACCCACCTCACTACTAGGGGAGATAAGCATAGAGGACCTACCCATGATCATACCCTCTCCTTCACTTTTTCAGAGATTACCATTTCACATCATCTAGTGGACACAGAGGTCCTATCTGTGTTACCTTTGACATCTACGTAGGCGCTTCTTGCACCCCAGTTCACTCAGGTAGAAGTCCTATCTACCCCAACACCAGGTCGGTTCATGTACATCCTTGATATTTGAATATTACATGCCCTAAAGAGCCATACCAGTGTTGGATGGTAGGTCATCACCACCATAATAATAATTCTTACAAGATTAAGACTAAAATTAAACCAATATTATTCTCAGATTCAGTGGAGGAATATGACTCAAAAATGGGACCATCACCTCGATCCTCCATGTCATGGGTTAGGGAAGAAACATGGTGCATCAGCCTCATACTTCTAGAATGTGAGGTTCATCAGATCCCAGCCCCCCTCTATAGATACAATGTAGAGGACAATGTTTTGGTGTCTCCCTAGGGCCAGACCGCGCAATATCCACCATCATCACCAATAACATTCTATAACTCGATCAGAGATCACATAGGGTTATTTTGGGGACCAATACAGAATAGGAAACATCATGTTCCACCGCCAGTAGTTGTGGTCCCTACACCATAAACTATGGTCACCATCCTATCATATAGTGATGTGGAGGCCAATTCACTACACTCTTCGGAGGATAGCCCGAGATGTATAGTCTTGTTAGCCCACATTCCATATTATCCATCGTCCCACCTACTAGGTCAATGGTCTACATTTGTACCACTGCTGGTTCCCAAGACACCACTAGTTGATGAGTGGGGAAACTTAGAGACAAACCTCGAATCTGTGTTGTGGAGCTTGTGGGAAATTCTTGTAGAAGACCATTTCTAGGACATGTTTTGGCCAGTCAGAGTTCCAAACTTCAGTGCACTGGAATTTCTAACCCAGGAGGAAGATGTATTTTCTTTCCAAATCCTCTGGGAGATGCTTTTACGCCTTCTTCGTTGATGAGTGTCCTTTTCATTGATCAAGGAACACTTCGAAGACATTGGCCAATAATAACTCTTGGTGTATCTATTCGCTCTCCCTGTGGCCCAACGCCCTGATTCACCAGGCCGCCATAGGACCCTCAAACAAAGATGCATCCAAATATTTAAAGTTATTTGAAATATTATTAATGAGGCTTCCACCAACGTTCAGATCTGTGGATGGGGTAGTATGCTTTCCTCAACTTCAGATCGATCTGGTGTCATCCCGACTTGCCGGGCGATATTGAGGATATGCATCCAAGTAGGTTTGTGGTTAAAATTACTGACCTACCAGGGGAAGATAATGATCTACACATTCTTGGAGAAGGGTAATGCCTCGAGGGAGTCTCACACCTATTGGAACAGTTGGAAGGGATCAATTTCCAGAAAACAAAATTACTGGGACTTCTTGTACCTACCGAGTCATTAACCCTCAACCAGAATCAAAATAAAAGTAAGTATCCCCTCGGAGCCATCAAACCCTATGATCCTATTGGATCAGTAAAAAATACAAATGAAAATCCCAAGAAATCATATTACGTAAAAATCTTGAGGAGAATAAGAAAATGGTTGAAGAAATCCTTGTAGAGTGTGCCGCAGAGTGATGTTCAAACTATGGTGATCCTCAACCAGGGTAATAGGGGAAAACAAAACTTACCCCCAACGAGTTGCCTTCATGTGACACTGACCACCCTGCCAATGAAAATATGGTTGAGGCTGGAACTTATGGAAAGAGGGCTTGGTATGTGTCACCCAATCCACTAGAGGGGTGAGACAATCCTTCAGATCTAGTTCAGGTTCCCCCAACCACCTCATAGTTCATCCCATAAGCCAATCCATGAGTCATTGGTCCTCCCTATCACGTTGAAGAATCTACCAATGCACAAGTGTTCATGGATCCCTTTCGAGATGGGACCCTCTGTCATATGATTCCATGTCAGCACACATTTCTCACCTCAAGGCATTGGATATGCCACATTGTTCCATCCCACCTAATAGATAGCCATATCCCCCATGGGTTAATGATATTCCAGCATCCCCGGGTATCAGAAATCCCAATATTTACCCCTTTAATTAGACGATCGATATGCTATAGCATCTGGCTCATTTCATTTCAAGGTGCAGACGCATGCAGGGAACTCTAACACTACAATAGGATGCCAAACTCCGATGCTTCGTACAGACATTGGAAGGGCCTGCAATTGTCTGGTACAACCAACTACCCATCAGATCAGTAGCTAGCTAGGAAGATCTTCGTAGGAAATTTCATTAATAGTTCAGTTCCACCACTAGGAAGACGAGTATTGTGGACATCTTCAAGAGAAATGAAAGACCTAGTGAGTGCATCACAGACTTTGTTGCTTGGTGGAAAGGGATCGTATACTCTCATTACATGCCACTGAATCTGGATCAACTATGGAAGATGTGTGTATGGAATGTCAAGACAGAGAAGGTCCCATATATGATCACCCCAAACTACCCTGAGGGATAGATAGACTACTTTAACAAGGCCCAGTGCCTAGATAATGACTTATAGCAGGCCCAATATACATTTTCGTTGCCTCCATTGATTCCTGCAAGAAGGGATACTAACGGTGAGCCCATTGTGGTGGCTGAAATAGAGGCCCCCATGAAACTATAGTTGTTACCAGGGGATCCACCTCCATAGATTCACATAATCCCTACACCTCAAGCAGAGCCTCTGGCCTAGCAACACCAACCTCAGAACTGAAAGGTGCCACACCCAATGTACTGCCACCGTCTAGGCGAGATAACTAGGCTCTGCCTTCTCAGCAGGCTCCTCTGGCCCCACATCAAGGTCATGCTCTCAAATCTAGTATCCCAGAGATGAGAAACTATACCTAATCATTTAAGGAGGCTTAGGTCCTCATCTATTTCCAATGTAATTTGTAATATAGGATTGTACATTTACTTGAATGCATGAGGCCAGATGATATGGATCTCATTGATGTCCCCAATTATTTCCCCTATCAATGGATCCTAGGGAACACCCTCCAAAAAGTTCTATGTGTTTAAAGACTATCTTCAAGGCATGTTCGATAAAAATTTTGTTAGTTTAGGCGGACACTGGCACATGTGGTATGTGTGTCCTTGAATGCAACAGTGATATTGAAGGTGAGTGGCATCAGGTTTATAACTGCAGGACCCTAAATTCTGGTGACTGTATGGCTCGTAAAATAGTTGAACATTCCATTTGTATTATCCAAGCATGTATGAATCAACCTAAACCGTTATAACACACTGCGTCACCCACAACCATTACCTCTGCGTCAACGGCTCACCATTCTCTTCCCAAAAGAGCCAGCTTCTGTTGCTCAAGGGAAGATAAAGTCCCCCACCAATTCCATCTCCATCATGTACTCTCTGTGACTTCATTCCATAGATATGGATATTCCTCCCAAAATATGTCCAGTAGTGGATGACTATTCATGTGACTATTAAGGGTACGCCATGGTTAACACCGTAGAGTTGGTAAACCCTTACATGATTTTTGATGGCAAGGAGCTCCATATAGATCCTCCCAATGTTCCCACTCGTCGCCAGTGTCGACGAAAGCAGCAAAAATATGGGTCATCATAGTTCCCCAGTTAGTACTTCTATCCCGGATGTGCATGCTTCCGAAACCAAAAAGTAGGCCCAATGAAAAGCTCAACACATGAAGCATTCTCATCTAGTGTCATCAGATTCACCCTGACCCCCATTTGTACTGCTTAATCAGGAAGGTCCACCTTGACAGTTCTGTGATCAGCCACGCTCTGCTATGGACCGGTCTCTGTCATTTGGACCTCATCCTGTATTCACTCCCTAGACTTTGACTCATGAGCAGCGGGATATTCCCAGCACCAGTTAGTCGCCAGTCAAGCCAGTAGGGCCCGCCATACCTCCTGTTACATAGTGACCTCATGTAAGCAGAAGCTCATGTCTGCCATAGAAATATAATGTCCTCAATCATATTTCTAGCAATACTGCAAGGCTCTAAATCCTTGAGGCCCTTCACCGGTCAGCGGATATGCGTGAAGCCCTTGTCAAGGCATTAAGAATCCTCATCCAGTTTTAGATGGTGGTAGCTACTATAGAAGCATTCCATGATGATCCAGTTGAGCACACTGAATGCAAAACTGTTATCTCATTCTCAGGAGAAGATGAAGGCTCTCTCATATAGGGGCACATCCAACCACTGTACATCACCGACCATTTTATTGGTGTGGAGGTTCGTCATTGTTTTAATGACATAGGGTCTAGGATCAACCAAATCCAGACCTAGAAAATGCCAAAACTAAGGTTTTAATAGGATGATATGAGTCCTTGCGACCTAAAAAATCAATGTTATGAAAAGAAATAACAGAAGCTGGTGGGAAAGATCTAGCTAGATACCTAGTTCGGTGGCCTTGTAGGTAGAATTGAATTCATGGTTGTCTCTCAGGACACTACCTAAAATCCGTTGATGGGTAGGCCATGGATCTGCCTTTATGTGGTAGTTCCATCATCGTAGCACCAGTGCCTCATGTAATCCCATAATGGCCGAGTGGGATAACTTCAAGGTGACACATCTCCCTTTTCCTCTTGTGAATATCTATACCAGGATGCCGAATATTACAAGATAAAGGACAAACATATTTATGCTAACAAGGATGAGCATGCTATGGCTGTGAGTAACCTTTGGAAGATCTAGATTATTCTTATATCTATCTAATCAACCTATTGGAGTCTATAACCCCGGACACGGTACAATGCTTTATTGCTTCCGGAATGAGGGTGGAGAACATTCCTAAGTCTTATTGAAGCTGAAATTTCACCTCATTCTTTTAAATGAATCAAAATCTTGTGATCCCAGAGACCTATACACCCATAAGCTACCGGGATGTCTTCCCCATGGCAGAGGAAATACATCATACTTGCTTGTTTTTACAGCTGGGAAAACCCGGATCAAGCTGACGTGCCACTTTTTCATCGATGTCATCAAGTGTGCCCCCTGGGAAGAATATGTGGTGGGATCAGATAAACCACCTACATCGCTATGGTTTTGGCATCACAAGAGTACCCTAATGTAGTGTCCACTGACACTCCGGCTAGTACCAATCCCCCATCAATATCTATTGACTCATAATAATCTTCCCTGGTCGAGGATCCCTCTAATATATTTGAAGAAGAGGATTTAATGTATTTTACCCATGCCCTTTAAGAGGCTGTCTCCACTAAAATCAATGAATTGGAATAGGCAAACCTCAGTAGCGAGTCTGGCCCGAAACCCACATTGATCAGTGTTAATATGCCGCTCGAGGAGAAACAGTAGTATGTGGACTTCATAATATAGTTTCATGATATATTCACTATGAGTTATGATGAAATGTGAGGACTAGATCCTCAGGCTTCCTTCCCTCACCTCGGTCTACCAGAAAATCATATCAGGATTAAGAATCCTCCCAGAAAGATGCACCCTTTTCAAGTTTCCATGGATGAGACCAATGTCAATAAATTCACTAAATCCAATTTTTCTAAGGTGGTCTAGTACCCTAGATGGATTACCAACATTTTCCAACTCAAGAAGAAGATCAAACCGATCAGAGTATGCCTTGACTTATAAGACCTCAACCGTTATTGTATAAGGTAATATTTATTCCTTCCTATAATGGAATTGTTGATCAAGGCTACAACTGGTTTTCATTCCCTCTCATTTATTAATGTTTAATATGAGTATAACCATATGTGAATGCCTCCTAGGGATGAGGAGTCTACAGACTTTAGGGGCCCACAAGGTACTTTATGTTACCAGGTCATGCCCTTTAGTTTAAAGAATGCAGGTGCCACCTATCAATAGGCTATGCATTGCAAATTTAAGATGAACCATAAGAGATAGGTGGAAGGCTACATGCACAATCTAGTGGTTAAATCTTACTAGCATCAGGACCATCTCAATGACCTTGAGAAAGTGTTAGGATTATTTATTATCGACACCATAAGATGAACCCATTGAAGTGTGCCTTTGGGGTCACCTCAGGGAATTTTCATGGATTCATTGTCTAATATTGGGGAATCGAGATAGACCAAGAGAATATCACTAACATTTTCTAGATGTCTCCCCTAGGTATCCTATGGGAGCTTCTAGGATTCCAAGGACATTTTTTCTACACACAATGATTCATTGTGAATGTGGCCAGAAAGTGTAATCCTTTTTCTTGTCTCATGATGAAAGGAACATCCTACATGTGGGATGAAGAACGTCGGACTTCTTTCGAAGAAATCAAGTTGTATCTCCTCCAAACCCCGGTCATAATTCCACCTGTCTCCGCAAAGCTGTAGGTTCTTTATGTGACCACCCTGGAATGATCCCTTGCCGCCATTCTTGCCCAGATGTACAATGAGGGAGTAGAGAACAATATCTACTATCTCAGCTGTGTGATCCTCAATACAGAGACCAGATAATCCCTTATCTAGAAGATCTTCCTCACATTGGTATTCGAACTACAAAAATTGTATAATTACTTTCAAAAACACGGGGTACAATTGGTGTCCTGAGTGGACCCACTAATGTACATCCTGATCCGCCCAATACTGACAGGTTTTCTAGCTAGGTGGGTAGTAATCCTTCAGTAGTTCGACATCAGGTTTGTTCCATAGAAGGATATTAAGTGGAAATCATTGGCATATTTCTTCTCCTCTCATCCAGTTTCTACGGACCAGTCCCTAGACCTTGAGTTTCCTGATGAAGAAATCCTCTCGGTAGACCATGTCATTACATGCTAGAAAATTCACATTAATGGTGCATCCTAGAGCCATACCAATAGAAATCTCAATGACCCTAGACTCAACAGAGTAGGAATGGGTGTCGTCTTCATCACTCTAGTACAAGCCATTCTTTTGTTATTCAATCTTGTTTCCAGAAGGCTTCACCAACGATTAGGTGAAATAACAAGCTCTCATAACTTGCCTGAAGATGGATCTTGAGATTGAAATTCCCTACTTTCATGTGATGGGTGACTCTAAAAAAGTCATGAAGAAGATCAACAATGAATATGTAGTCAGGAATCTAGAGCTCCTACCACTATTGGAATGCACCATACAGCTGATGGACCGGTTCCCATCTCAGCCAGAAGTACTCATACCCCTCGATCCTAGAACGGTCGAGCTCACACATTGTCCATCCTAGCTGAATCACTCATGGAGCCTGAATAAGATGATTTTATTATCCTCATGGCACATCAGAGAGTCATTTCTACTGTCACTACAGATAATGATCACAGTATGCAGTTATTCCACCGTACCACCAGTGCCTCCATGCCAGAACCTATGGGTCCCCCGGATGTAGTGATTGTGGTAACACCCTACTAGAGAAACTCCTTTGTAGAATACCTCTAGAATGGTAATATCTTGGTACATCGAGCTGAGTGAGAGAAAATTCGATGCCAAAAATTACAGTTTACTCATAAAAGAGGTCCCAGTCTTGAGAAGATTCTCTACAAGAGAGGGTTTGATGAGATTCTTCTCCATTTAATTCATGTAGTTGAGATTTCTCATGTCATGCATGAGGTTCATGTCAATTCCTGTGGGGCTCATTAGAATGGGACAATATTATCTCACCAGATCTGGAGACTGGGGTATTTTTGTCCCTCCATGATCTGTGACTGCATAGAGTTATCCAAGAGTTTCCATTCATGCCAAAGTCATGCCAACTTTGTGCATCAGCCACATGATCCAATCCACACTACCATGTACTCTTAGACCATTGCAGTCTGGGGACTCGATGTCATGGGACCATATCCACCGGAGGGATCTCACGAATGCAGGATCATCCTGACCGATACGTATTTCTTTTCCAAGTGGGATTAAGTGATTCTACTCAAGGAGGTAAAGTCCAATTCTATCATTGACATTTTGGCCTCCAATATGATTTACCAGTTTAGAGTCTCTCATGATCACCTCCAATATAACCACACCAGCTTCCAGGAAGTAGATTTGAGGAAATTTTACTCCAATTACAACATCGGTTCGATCCATACCTCCTATTACCACTTGTATTAGAATCTGTTGATCAAGGCGTTCAACAAAACCCTCTATAAAATTATGCAGAAAATGGTTGGTCAGAACAAGAATAATTGGTCAGACAAGCTCTCTAATGCCATCTGGCCTTATCAGAATATGACTTTTAATTCCACACGGGAGAACCCATACACTCTAGTGTATGGAATAGAGGTCATGTTGTCCATAGAGATTCAGTTTCTTTCATTACCACGACTGTCTATGGTCAGCAAGCACCAGATAATGTAGCTGAAATCTGTCTGTCTGAATTGGAAGCACACGACAAGAATAGGATTCATTCCCTGCACAATTTGGAGAGGGATTATATCAAGATAGCTAGAGATTTCAATAAGAAAGTTTACCTCCACTCTTTCTTTCAATGGGACTTGGTGTTGGCCTTATGAACACCAATGATACCGGGAAGAAAACCACCCAAGTTGAAGCCCAAGTTAGAAGGACATTACGTTATTCATGAGGTATATCCTAATGGAACATGCTCCCTAGTTACCAAGGATTCTAAATGTATAACTAATCCCACCAATGACAAGATCCTAAAGAAATATTTTTCCTGAGAAAATGTGGTTCTATATGACCTTCAAATACCAGGTCCTTCAAGGCCTTAAACTGTTCTGTCCTGCACGACATTAATTTTTATGTTTTCTCATATGACGTTAAATGGTACCCAGTCCCACATGACCATAAACTGTTCCATCCACACTAAAATTTGTTAAATGAATGACGTAAAACAATTCCGCATTTGTCCAACATTACATTTAAAAGCAAGTGGTAGAAATACCTCCTCTTCACAGGACAATAAACAGTATGTCATCTCGCATGACGTTAAACATTATCCGGTTTGAAATGACCTTAAACTATTATGTCTAATAGGAAATTAATCTTTATTTCATCCCACAAGATGTTAAACATTATTTCAAGAACAATTTATGGCTTTATTCCCACACTCGTGGGATACATAGAAACGCTCAGACGCCTGGTCTTGTGTCCAGCCCCAGATTCCTCTTTGACTACCCCCTAGGAATATATCTCTTCAATGGTCCCATATGTTTTCATGTAGTCCCCTATAGACCCACTCATGTTAGGATTATTTTGATCACACCATGTGCCCTTCCTTGTTCTTCTATTCTCCAATGTCCCCACTGCACAACGCTAAACTGCATGGCCTTAAGAAAAATGTATGTCTTGATTCCCATCCTCATGGGATATGTAGGAATGATGGATATTTTTCCGTTGGCCCAGCCCCAAGTACAAAATCTCCCCTCATGTTAGAAAATATGGTGTGGTGTCATCTTTTTCCCTCCTCTACGTTGGATTCATCATGACCACACCATATATCTCCTTCCCTGGAGATCTCCACCTCTTTCACTGGCGTTTTTAATGTTAAATTTCATATGCACATTTATGATTCACACACTCCCTGTACTTGGGACTCCATAATCATTCACATCCAAATGGGCCCCCGAATGGTACAGAAACTAAGACTAGGAACTCTCCTATAATTTCAGGCCAACTCTCTTGAGGACCACGATAGACATGTTGATATAAGTCCCGCGTTGCGAATATGGTCTGCATTCAACACTCATTTTTTGTTCCCATTTTAGGTCACACGATATGGATGGTTTGTTTCTAACCTGGTCAAAAGTCATCCTTTTACATTGTCACCACCCCCATATATCCCAAATATTGAGTGTAGTGGTTAATTCTTCCCCACTGTCTCTTCATGCTTCAGTCTTCCTTGGGTAGGAGTGTGAGTCCAGCTATCGTACATAAATATATTGTAGATAGCCAGATCCTACACCTTGTTTCCCACATCAATAATTGCTCATGTTTTCTTAGGAGCTACGATAGGGTAATACCCGAATGCGGGATTATATGGATACAGTTTTCCAACACTCACAGATTCAGGTCCCTCGACCATTTTGGCCCCTGGCCCAAGTTCTCATATAGGATTGTGTGGTGTGGTATGGACTCACATCCTCATTCTCGTCGGGATATTTTTTCATGCCACACACATCCCCTTGAGTCATCCCTTTTCCATTTATTGTCCTTTCTCAATAATAGGTCCCACCATGCTCTACATGCCTCATCTCTTGGATTTCCATAATTTTTATATCAAAAAGGACCGCCGAACATACAATATTCTAGGCCCAAGATATCTCCTACCTTTTCAGGCCCACGTCCCCAAGGATTTCGAGAAGCATGTTGATACATGGACAGCGGCCAGCCCTAATTTTTTATCCAAGTTTCAGGATAACAGGATAATGATATTGTGTTCTGATGATGGTAAATAGTTATACTTCATTTTCAATCCATCCCTACAATGTCCTAAATTTTGGGAATCATGATTCACACATTCCTCTCCCCAATGTTCGGATTAAGTCCAATGCAACTGGAATTACAACAATCGTGCACTAGAGCGCATTGAGAAAATAGAAATTCGACAGATCTGAGACCATCATTCTTCAGTAAGGACTCCCTGATTCTCCCTAGAAATATGGAATGGTTCTTCAAACACTGGGTTCCTGAAACATTGTTGGAACTCTTTTATTCGAGTGGAATAATTGGGTGGTCATTATTTGTTTCTCACATCAGGCCTAATCCATGTGAGCTTAGGGACCAATCACCGTATTTTTCTAGAATGTGACAGATATGTAGCAGGCTAAAGAAAATATTATAACTCATGCATATGTTCAATATAAAAAATTGAACTATGAAATTACAGTAAAAAAGTTACATTTATTATAACACCAGAGGATTAACCCCTCTGATGGATGGGTTGACCCCGTCCAAAGAGTGTTGTAGCTCCGCCACTTTCTAGCTTATGGCGTCAATGATTTCATGTCTCCAGTTTAGATCTCGGTTCTCCTAAGAAGTAATGTGGTGTTGTTTTTCATCCTCAATCCAGGATCACTCTTCATTCCTTTGGATGATATACATCTCCTCGGAGGATTATTTCATCTATTATTTGGCTTCTCCTTGCTGGGCATTCCGCTGTGATATATGCTCTGATTGTGCATTGAAGAAAGAATAATTCTCATCTTACAATACCTGAAGCCATTGAATATAATTTTTTTCCACTTGGGGCCTCTTGATGTTCAACCCTTTTTTCCACTACGAACCCACACCAAGGCCATTGTCGTATTACCGAATCTTCTCCGCCATGAGATCTCAGACGAGCCTATAGGGATTCTAGGTATCTAGTCTCCCAGTGCGTAGTTCATGCAGCCAAGACTGAAGCCTCCCCATCTGGTCGGTCCATTTTGCATGAGGAGTGTCATCAACGAATTTCTCAATCATCTTCCATGGAAAAAAACAGAGGATCTTTCTATCCTCATCATTAGGGGTCTTCTCGTCTAGATCTGCAGGGTTGACGGGTTCGTATTTGGGAAACTACCCTAAGAACTCATCAGTAGGGTCTGCATTGGGAGTCTGATCAGGTATGTTAGGAAGCATGTTGTCTGATTGATCCTCTTCATCGGATTCCACCTCAATGATCTTACATTCTATCCTGCTAGAAGTCCCACCAGTGATCGGGAGCACCGCAACTTGGTTGGTTTGGGAGAAGGCTTCCACGGCCACCCTAATTCCAAATGGAAATGAACCCCCAAGAACACTGACAACCTTTCCATGGCTGCCCATGCCCATTGAATAACTGTGCATGCTAAAAACTGAACGGACGTCAGTTAACCTGTTCATTGGGTAGAAGTCATGAATATCTTAAAAGAGACTTACAAAGATCAAATTTTGAGTCAATCTCCTGGGTTGTTTCCATTGGGTCACTGATGTGTGGCCCTTTGAATATTTCTAGGATGTATGAAAACACTAGGAGAACTACCCAAGGTTTCCCAACATTACTGGATGCGGTAATCTCCATAGCAACATGATAGATCTCGAAGGCCCCATATCTGCATCTACTATAGCTTGAGAACAAGTTCTGTGTATGAGGAACTTCTGTAAAGTTCGAATATTAGTGAGGAGTCTGAGGTGACCTAGAATTGGGCCTTGGGGAAGGGACATAGGGGTTTACCATGAGAGCCTATGCAAAATAGTCATGTTCTGGATCAGAATCACCAACTTCAACCTCTTCTAAAGGACTCCCTCTACCGACCTCATCCCCCAGTAGTATTCGTCTAATTCTTCTAGCAGAGGGACGCACTCCAACAATTCCATAGCTGATAACTGTGGTAGGGAAATTTGATCCATCAATACTTTTACACGATCTATCATTGGACACAGGGAACCCTAGGAGTGAAAGAAATTCTACAACTCGATTAGGGATTGCTCCGACTCCGCCTGGGATACTGCAATGTCAGCCCTAACAGGGTAGATCTCCAGAAAATTTTTCCTGAGATGGTTCAGGTGTTTCCACATCATGTACAGGTAGATGAATTTCCATTTCACATACAAGATATCCCAAGATTCTTGGAAGACAGTGTTCTCTGACATGTCTCTGTGGTGCAACCACATCCCTGATTCCTAGGTAGATATCCTACAGAACCCCAGGGGTGGCCTTCCCTCTGGATGATTATACTCCTCGGGGACCGTTGGGTCCACTGCTACAACCTTTCTTTCGACCATTAGGGTCTCACCACCATTGTATCACCTCCAACATACAGTGTCCTCACTTCCTTCAAGCCCCAGCCTCAAGGTTGGGGAGGCACCCTATCACTGGACTAGACAGTCTATTCCTTCAACATCTCCCCTAGGAATATCGCCTCCCAGCTCTTGGCATATTCCTTTACAAGCCCAAAGAAGGCCATGGGTGGAGGATGCCCATTCCGCATCTTCCCATCATTCCATGTGAACATAAACCATATAAGCCTCATCACACGTGGGTGATCCTTATGGATCATCCCCAAATAGACTCATGGGGTTAGCCGCTGCTTACACTGAAATTGCCTCACTAAACGGTGCTGGGTGTATGACACAAAGAGGGACTCGTGGTCCACCTGCACCACTAGGACACCTCCCTGAAAGGCTAGGTGGTAGAAACAATGCTCTTCTATTCTCTGATCATAATCAGTGAATACACCTATTGGTGACAGGAAATGGTGGAAGTTAAACTCGTCTACCTTCCAGACCTGGTTCATCACCACTTCTAGGGTCAGCTTCGCCGAAAATCTCTCCACAACATTCAGAATGGACCGGTGGATATTTGATCCTAAAGGGGAAATGAGGTTCGGATATTTGTAGATTCCCCTAATATACACCACTATCTACCCATATAAGAGGTGGAATGGCCTGCATATCCTCTGTTTCTTGTTCCCCTAGCTGATATAGAATACTATCTTGTAAAATGATGTGACAATCGGGGTGCAGTGGTTGACTCGTCCCCCTGTCACCAACTTGGACGCCTTAATGAACAAACTCGGCCACAAGCCTATGTTAGTGTCCCTCACTAGAAGGATCCATCCACAGATAAGTGCTTCAATGAATGTCGGCAACTTGACTACCCATTTCTACTCAGTAATGACGTTGAATCCCCAGGTTTTCCACTGGATATCTTACAAAAGCCGCCAGTATGAGTGATCAATTCCTTATTTTCCCCCTTTGGGAATGTCTTATACGTCATAGGGAACTGCCTATTTTCCAGGAAGTTCAAGAAATGATAGAACCACCCTTTGAAATGGGCATCCCTCACTGACTACTTGTCCTCTCCCGGCATCAAATCCATCAATGCCATTGACAATTGTGGAAATTTCTCTGGGTCCTCCAATGTACTCATAACGGGGAGTAAGTCATCATACATCAACCCATGTGTTGGGACCACCCGAGATTTGAAGCAAGTCCAATATAATGATGTTGACCACTCCATGGTGAAAATGGAAGGTATTAGTATTCGATGACCATCTACTCAGTAACTCCATCATCAGCTGCTTCGGCTAAACGATATATAATTGGGTGGCCCAAACCACCTCATACAGGTCCAGTCAGCTCATATATGCCCCAAATTCTTCACACGAGGCACATACCCAGTAGGACTAGTCCCAGTCATCTGTGATGTTTTCGCCTTGGTGCAGATCCCACTCGTCGGTCCACCCCTTCTCCGGGTTCCCCAGAGCTGCCTTCAAAATAGTATGGTATAGTGGGGGTGATTTTCTGGATGTAGCTCCGCACCGTCAATGTTATTCACATTATTGTATAGACATTCATCATTGACAGACATGATGCCCTCTTAGGTATGTCCATCAGCCACCCTAAACCATTGGCACTGGCATGGCGTTCTCATGAACCAATAAGCTGGTTCTTCCATACTCGCTTCAGGGATAAAGATGTCATCTCTCAAGAAAAATCCATACAAAGGCATCCTCATGTAGAGTGGATAGTCTTCTTGACTCTATAACATCATCTCTACCAGAGAATTATGGTCAAAATGGATACGTATGAATTCTCGCATACTCGATCTATCTTCAACTTCCTCCCTCTAAGCAGCATCTGCAAGGACCCCTTGGCATCCCTCGGGTAAGCCATTCAGTGTTTGGAAATTTGGACTTTTTTGTTTTGGTTCTCGACGCATGTTTGTGAAGGACGATAGAGAAGTCCATTTGCAAAGCCCAGTTGCAGATATAGGTCCCAGGAAGAGATCGTGTTTCCCTGCCCTGACCTTTAGGCGCAAGCCACAAAACACCCCACCAAAGTGTCAATGACTCACTCTACGCCGTGAAGTTGAATGCCCGATTCACGGAGATCAATCGAAGAGTTCGCAGAGATTCGCGAATCGAGAGCACTAAATTCCAAAAATCAGAGGTGAAAAAGGAAAAGAATTGTCAACATTTTCTATTTATCATTGAAAAATCACGGTGCTTCTCTATGCGTGCAACCTTGTCAATATTTGTGACGCTCTCATCCGGTGTCGCCTCTCCACCTTGCGAGCTTTCGTCACGAGCCTTTTTCACAATTGACCTATGTGTTTTGTTGATTTACCCTTAGACTTTCCCCTCGTTTTCTATGGATTCTTGTCTTAGGGTGGGGTGGGGGATATTTTGGCACCACAATTTTTGAAGAGGATGAGTTAACACAATGACATTGGAGATGCCTCGCGAAATATGCTCATCAAACCCTACATCACCATGGCTAGCGTGAAGCTACACCATCTACAAATCCACTACAGGGCATGAAGGTGGGAGGCTCTGCGATTCGGATTGACACATTAGAAGCTACCACGGAGCTACAAGGCGGGAGGGTCTACGAACCATATTGACGTTTGCGAAGCCTCTGTGGAGCAAGGAGGTGGGAGGCTCTACGAACTTGATTTACATATCTGAAGATGCTATAGAGAAAGTAGGATAGAGGATACGTGAACTGGATTTATGTTTACAAAGCCACTACAGAGTAAGGTGGCGGGAGGATTCCCGATTACAAAAATGTGCCACATGGCTCAGCACTGAGTGATCTCTACTTCGTTTCACCTCGTACCTATAAATTTTGGGATCCCCTCAATCCCAAATGACTGATCCTTTATCCTTTTTCCTTCATCGCTCTCAAATCACAATGAAATTTCTACCCTGCGAACCATGAACATTTCAATGTACATTATCATCTCAATGTGCCTTTCCCTTTCCTTAAATTCAACCCCTCTTTAAAAAGGGATTCCCATCATGGAGCCCACAGACCTCCGTGAAGGAAGGGGATCCCCAAGGGGACTCCGGTCTTCATGGAGCACTTTTTCTTTGCGAAGTATGAGCCATGTACATGTAACTCACATGCCAAGGTAGGGTCACTGTGCTTTGTGAAGCACACATCTTCAAAGTGTTGCAGTTCCCATGGCACCCCTGCTTCGTGAAGCACTGCTCCGCAAAATCTATTCCACTTTTCAATGCACCTTCCATATACACCTATGCCCTATGCCTAGGTTAGGCCACTTCACTTCATGTAGCATACCTCTTACTGAGGCCCTTCCACTACATTGACCACCAGAGCATCATGAGGGCTCTTCATATGAACCCCTTTGCTTCGCAACCCCGTTTCCCATGAAACCCTCTAGGTTTGAACGAAGTGATTTCAATGTCCATTGGGGAGTACTTATTGTTGTGTTACTTTCCCTTATTCATATTCGCATAGGAACACTAATGGATATTTCTTTTTCGCATAGGCATGCTAACGTCATCCCCTCAATGAATCCCTCTATGAAAACCCTTCACCAACAAATTGTCGGTTCCTTCCCTTCACCAAGGGTTAAAGCATGCCTGTTATGTATGTCCTAGGGTTACAGAGTGAACCCTCCTCATCTGATCTAAAGGAAGTTAAACTGCCAACACCGACATCCTCGGAACATGACATTACACTATTTCTTCACCCCATAAATCATACACAAGGTTCCCTATCTCAGACATTCGCTATGCCCACTTGTCTCCACAAGAGTGAAATATTCCTCACATGGAATGAGTTCCTATTTTATAGAGCGACACCTGTTAGCAGGGAAGGGAAACCATCATGGTGTAATTTCCTATACTCTTTTGCGGGAGGAAGTGTCCCTGCTTCACCACCTCTTCTCTTCAGTGACAAGGAACAGAGTTGGGGATGGGCATAGGAACCCTCCTCCCTTTCGTGATAAATACCAATGGTCTTTGTCGTCACCCGTGCATTTATCCTGGAGTCAGTCCCAATATCTATCTCCTTGGGTGGATAACCACACATAAGACCTCTGTTTCCACTTAGGCAGATGAACCACATATACGAACCACTCCAAATACCACAAATGCAGCTTTCTCTACGTGATCATGAAATCTTTCCGGCCTCTTATTTCTCACACCGAGCATGACTCACGTGGGCTTAGAGTAAGCATTGAATTTGATATACTCTCTGTTCCACACTAGAGTGTATGCCCCCAACACTCTCACGAACTACGTAGAATTTGATCATTTCCATGCAAAGTTATGTAGGAAGCCTCCCTGAGGTTCACGCCCAACAACCATTGGTCCCGACCACTTCACGTCAGTTCATGTACAACATCCTGAACAGTGGTGACTTTGATCCTTCCCAAGGCAAGGTACGTAGAAAGCCTATATGAGGATCAAGACCAATAGCCATTGGTCCTGACCACTTCACATCGGTTCACCAACACTATCCTGAACTAAGGGGACATTGATCCTTACAATGTCAAGGTATACAGAATGCCTCCTTGAGGTTCAAGCCCAACAACCATTGGTCCCAACCACTTCACGTTGGTTAACCAACACCATTCCAAACTATGTGGACATTGATCCTATCTAGGGAAAGGTACATAAGAAGACTCCTCATGGTTGAAGACAAACACCCATCGGTTCAGAATACTTCACATCGGTCCACCCTCATCCCACATGATGTTAAACTGTATGCCCAATTTCATCATGCATGATGCAAAACTGTACCCATTCATACTACGAGGTATCTGATCCCTATCTCCCAGGCATGGTATGTAAGAAGCCTTCATGTGATTCATACCCATCCAACAGTATGCTATTGTGACCCCATCTAGAGGAAATCCATTGGAACATCAATCAACATTAAACCATTTTCAATCCCAGTTGACGGTAATCCGTTGTAGTCCCCTTTAATGGGATCCAAAGCTCTCGGCCATTCCTATGGCGTCAGACCAACCTGGGCTACTATCCACACGTAAGCCATAGTATATCATCGGGTCATTTTCCTCGTACACACACCGATTCCATGCACTTATCCTGAACTACATGTACATGGATTCCATTCCAAAGGGATACATATGAAGTATTATCGATGCTCAAGACCAACATCACTGTCATCCTCAAGCCAGTTCCATCTCATTTCCACAACAATTCATTAATCTCTCCAATATCCATCCTGATTCTTACACAGGCTGCCACATCCGGGTGAGATCATTTCACCCACTTCCCCACATCTCCTATCAACAATCGGGTAGCTAACCACTCAAAATCCCCACACAATCCAAAATCATTCATCCATGCGTGTCCCTCTTACGATGTGCCTCTAACTATGTGTAATCCCCAGCATGTCTCTAGGTAATTGACCTATGTGTACACCCTAATTCATTACCCCTTAAACCTACATGGGTTTTGATCCTTCTCGTTTATACATGGTATGTAGGAAAACTCCATGAGGTTCAAACCCAACTAATGGAAAACCATGGTGTCCCCCAGTTTGGGGTGCACTCTCCTAGATCCTCCCTTAGTGGTGTCCCGATCAGCCTTCATGGTGTGAAATATTCCCTTTATGGGACACAACGCCCTGGGTATGCTCTCATTGGGCGTTCCGACCAATCCATCCGGTGTCCCCCATTCTGGAGTGCACTCTCCCTGATCCTCCCTTTGTGGTGTTTAGATCATCCATCATAGTGTGATGTCTTCTCTATATGGGACATACAACGTCAGATCTATCCTCATTGGTCATTCTGATCCATCCATATAGTAAACCATCCAGGCTCTCCCTTATAGGGATGTACCCATATGATCGGTCTCTATGGGATGTTCTGATCACTTTTTTTTATCTCCGCTAGACGTTAAACCTGTGGCATACCCTATGTTAAACATGGGAAGCTGTGGATAACCTCCGAGACATGCCCATGGAATATAATTCCCAGCACTTAACATGGGATGAATCAAGATTACGCACCCTCAACAAGCCCAATCATAAGGGGAAGATACCCATATGCGCTAGTGTTCCAGCATCCAGACACGCCAGTGATGTCCAACATGACTACTCCCCTGAAGGATGTATGATTCCCTGACCAGAACCCTTCGAATGTCCTAATAGAAGCAGTTTAATTAACCGTCGTCTTGAAGACATGATAATGGGAAGATATTCATGAACAATGTATTAATCATTGAGGGAGACCCAGACTAGTTGACGAGTTACAAGGAGGAATCCGTGGAAGTTGGAACCGACATTCCATCATCCCATTTAGATCAAGGAGAAAACACCCCTAAATAAGTGATGGATGTTCCCACATTTGGAAAGTAGGAATGCGGAGCATGAATCCGCGTGTCCCCCTCCTCCACAGACTGATTTGCACGCCCCTGTGAAAGCGTCGAAAACAATGGGGTCAAAAAATAATTCAATAAAAATATGAAAAATTATATGTTATTTTTTTAATATTTAGAATAATATTATAAACCTTAATTACCTACTTTAACATTAATCATGGTAAATTTTTTTTATTAATTTTACTATTCATATTGTACAAAAATAAAATAGAACTATTTAATAAATTTTAACCATATGAATACAAATATAGAAACCAATCTTAAAAATAAAAAATGCATACTTATTTAAAATTACACTAAAACTATTCGAATTGACAGAATGAGAAAACATGTTTCTAATGTAAAATCTCTCAACAGATTGAAATGTTTTTTAATATAAATTCAATGATAAATTCATTCCAATGAACTATATTTTATTAAATGATATAAAATTTATCTAATTATACATTAAAACCAATAATAAATATTAATTATGACCATAAAAAATTTAGATGAAAAGTATATTATCATTTAAAAAGAAATATTTTCTACTATTCATCAAAAAATGAATGATATCATAAAAAAAATTAATGTAAATTTAATTTTGATATAAATATATTAAATAATATGTTTTATTTGTAAAATATTATTTATAAATATGTCAAAAATTTTATTTAAAACAAGTGTGCCATCAAAATGTGGTGATACTATATTTTTAGAAAAATAATTCTTTTATACATAAAATCGGATTATTTTTTCTATCATGCCTATAGAAAAAATAAGAAAAATTTCATCCATTATATAAAATATATTATATATATATTTCATTAATATAATCCAAAAAAATCATTTGTTTATTTATTTGTATAAAACAGAGTTATGCATATTGGAATACTTTTCAGAAAAACATTTACTTTTATTTGAAAAAGAGTATTATTTTAATTTATAAATAATTAGTCACCAAATAATTATTTATATATAAATTTGTAAACCATTTTTTTTATAATTCAGTTAATACTATTCATTTCTTTTATTCTAATGACTTTCATTACACTAACATTTAAATATTAATAATTAGTCTTTCTTTTATGCTTGATGCGACATATCATTTATGTTATCAAACAAGTCAATCATTTTCGAAAATATTGGATGTTAAAATGTGCCTATAAATGGTTTAGTGGGAGAGATTCGATTTTCTAAGTAGTATATCTTGATAATATATTGCTGATATCAAAGGAGATACTATTTATACATTATGACAATACATGGTTAAAATATCATTTTCCTTGAAGACATTAGGTAATGTAGCCATCATTATAGAGATCAAGATTCATCATAATAATTTTTTTTGGATATGTGGAAACATTTAGGGTTTATAAATTGATAGGGTAATTATGATAATTCATCATGGAAAAATACAACAGGGGATTGATTTTAGTGTACCATTGTATACTACTCTACTAGAAAATTGTCCCACATTAATAAGAGGAGATAGAGATAGAGGATGACCTAAATCTATTATACATTAGTTATATGATATGTCACCAATATAAATTTTTATAAAATACTTAATTTTTTCTATATAATGAGTTGGACCTGAAGATATCAAGCATATATAAGGTAATGACATTGGTCTTCAATGAAAACTGTCATGCATTATCAATGGAATTATAAGGATATATGTATTAACCTGACCTAATTTTTAGAGACTATAACAAATTTCATTAGATTGGAATGATTACAATAATGTCGTATTCCGAAGGAATGAATATTTTAGTTGTTTTGTAAAATCAAATACATACATAAGTTCAACATTACATCATTAATGGAAGTACAGTGTTTAAGTACCTTTGAAAACATACATATCGAGTAGGATATCGCTATAGTTTATTAATAAAATACATCTTCACAACATGGGAAAAATAAAATATATGAAATGGGTGTGAAAAAATGAAAAACAAGGGTAATAAGTACAATATAATCATAAATAATATGGCAGGGCGAGTAACTAAAAGTACACATTCCATTAAAAATATACATGAACAAAATATGGAATAAAAAATAGATGAATAAATATATCAATAACAAAACATATTCATGGGTATTATAATAGTTTAATAAACATTTAAACTATCAATTAATAGTTTTATAATGATATAATTTATAATGATGGACATCAAACCCATTCCGTCAATTCCTCATGCCATGATTGTAAATAACTATTTTTCCAAGACATAGTGTCAAGACCTACATTGTCTGATGAGACCTACCGATGCACTCAGGGGATACAACGGGCCCCACGAAACAGTTAATATGTATAATTCATTCCACATATGAATGGGGATAAACATAAAAAAATATATACATTCATATTGAAACTAACATATGAATTGTAAAAAACCTTCCCCAAACATTAAGAATAAACACTATCAATTTATAGTAAATTGGGGAATGGTTTAAAGATAGAACATCCATATTCAAACTAATATGAAAAATTCAATAAAATATTTTAAATTATATAACTAAATATTTTTCCCAATTTATATATAATATTTAATAATAGTATTTAAATAAGGAAAAATATTTTTATAAAATCATTGAGTAATTCCTGATATAAAAACTCTTTTAAATTGAATAAATGGGTTCTTTTGGAAAAATGTTTTTAAAAAACCTGAAGTGAAATGATATAGATTTCAAATGATAAAATTATTTATTTTATAAATATTATGGTTGCTAAATTTTTTTTTATAAAGTTCCCTAGAAAATAGGAAATAATTCGAGAAATTCTTCTGAATCCAGATTGTATTTCAAAAAAATTGTTTATGAAAGATCATATAAATATAGGTATCTCTACATAATATAAGGAAAGATTATGGTTTGTACACATATATTGACAACTAACATAGAATATATTATTATTAAATAATAATAAATAATATATTATTTGGGAATATTATAGAAAAAGGGTAACCCGAAAGAAAATGGAGGTTCGGGTAGAAAACCCTTACCTTATGTCTGAAGGAGTTCCTCACGTGATTATAATGACAGGAATAATAAAAAACAGGTATATAAATTAATAATTATAGATCATCCACCACATTTAATTGATTTATTATAGCCTTATTAGTATCCTTCATGGCATTTTGATGAGTTAAGAGATTCAATTTCGTTGTTTGAGAGTGTTTTCTTCAGTGGTTTTAATGATCAGTTTACTTATATTGATGTATGGATTAACATGTTTAATGGGAATGGTTGTCCATAATAGAAGTTTTATATTATTATCTAAAAACTATATGATTAAATGGTTAAAAAGAATTTGTTATTGGGAGTGAAGATGAATCATTTTATAAAACCTTAATAATAATTGTGTGGGTTAATTGGCTATTTTTATCACAACGAACCCATTTTGATTCATAAATTAATATCATGTGTAAAAAATGATTCCAAAACCATAAATAAATTATAATACATATGTTATATTCTTGTTCAAACATAAAAATGGTTACATTACTATAATTGAATATGGTAATAGAAATTAAAAATCCCTCATCCTTGAATTTGTTAAATTAACAGATCTAAGATGGTGTTTTCGTTTCTAATATAAATGAATGGGAATGGAGAGATCATGAATAATTATAAATTTATGATAAAAATTGCTACTACATATGTATTAATAGAGTCATAAAAACATTTGGATGAATGGATTTGATGAAAGAAAAAGAAATGTAATGAACATGAAATAAAAGAAATGAAAAGAATAATTTACATCTTGAAGTAATCTTCCATGAGAGCCACTTTAGGGGAGAGGTTTTGGCCTTTTTATGAGACCATGGGATTTTATACTGGGGGGGATCATGGTAGGAGACTTGAGTTTAATTTAGGAAAGGCACAAGGCTTGAAAAAAGTGAATATAAGATGATGTTAGGGTGGTTTATAGTGGAGCAGAGGAGTGATTTTTGATTATATTATTCATTATATTATTATTATTCTAATGACAAGAAATAGTGCTGATTTATGTTAACATGAATAGTTATATATGTATGTGAATTCTTCTAGTGGCCATTAACATCATTCATGACTCAAAAATGATGCCAAAATTTAATTAATTAGATTTTTTATAAATTATAAAAATTCCACATTTCACCACAAATTCGAGTATTTCATAAAAAATCCAATAAATTCACATAACAAATTTTAGACTTGTAGAATTTAAAAATGGACTCTATTTTAGTAAAATAATTTTCTAAATAAATAAAATTTAATTTTTAAATAATATCATAATTTATATTACAAATATAATGTTAAATTTAAATGTGATTTTATAATGCATTAAAATATTATCAAAGGTCTTAATAAAATGTCCTAAAATTAGAAGAAAAGAAATTTAGTTTGGAATTAATTTTATAAAAATTAATTTTCATTCAAATCAATTTATTAATTTGAAATTTTCATAAAATATTTATTACTCACAAATACACAAACACTTAATTATTAATTTCTCCTATAATTTATTTCACTTATAAGGTGTATAAATTTGGTTTATACCTTCATGGCTTTAATTACTATTCATAAAGGTAATATGACAATTCCTACGGGTACATTACTATTCATAAGGGTCATGTTACTATTGACAAAAAATTTAATTTGATCATATTAAACTCCAAATAACTTACTAAACAAAACAATAAATGTTAGTTTTTTAAAATTTCAATAACAGAGGTGGAAAATTTATTTTTATTGGATATGATATAACAATGTGGTGTTTATTTAAAGACTCTATGTTTCATGCATTAAATATAAAATTTATTTGAAAAATCATGGGGTGTTACATTCTACCTAACAAAATTTATTCATCGAAATTCACAAAATGTTACCTCTTAAAAAAATTTGGGTAAGTATTCATCATATGATTTTCAAGCTCCCAAGTTGCCTCTTCGATTTTATGATTTCTCCAATGTATATTTTCCAGTCAAGTTGTCAAATTCCTCAAAACTAGTTCATTAGTTTCCGTAATCCGTATAGGCTCTTAAAAGTATGATAGTTCAGGTTCCAATTCCATTCCTTCTGATGTGAGGACACAAATTCTATCGGTTATATACTACCTCAACAATGAGACATGAAACTAATTGTGTACATTAGATAGGCTAGGAGGTATAGATAATAAATATTAAATAGCTCCAATTCACTCTATGATTTCAAAAGGTAAAATTTACATAGGGCTGAGTTTCCATATCTTCCCAAATCATTTAAAGCACATCCATGGAGATACATTCCAAGAAACCAGATTTCCCACTCAAATTTGGGAATCATTCCTTTGGTTATTGGAAAAAATCCTTATCCTTAGTTGTGCTCTTTGATATGGGATTTAATATTATTTACCTTTTCTATTGTTTCTTCCATTAGATATTGGCCCACGTGCTTCCTTTCTCTAACATCATCCCTACAAGTTGGTGTATGAAATATCATTTCACATAATGCTTCATACTGTGTCACTTGAATAATTTAAGGGGAAATGTTATTATAGTAAAAATCCACCAAAGGAAGATATTGATCCCACATAGTTGGAAAATAATGTGAGAATAATCTCAAAATGTCATCTATAGTTTGGATCATTTTTTAGATTTCCCATCAGTTTTTTGGTAGTAAGAAGTACTCAATAGAGGCTCAGTATCCAAATATTTAAAAATACCTTTATAGAATTTCAATGTAAATAATGGATAAATATCATACATACATGAGATAGGTTCTCAATGATGACTCATATCTATATTGATATAGTGTATTTTTAGGCGTTCTATTGGAAAATCCACTCTTAAAATGAGGAAATGTGAAGATTTCATAAGTTGAACAACAATTACCCAAATCAAATCATTATTATTTTTATTTTTTAGTAATCTATGGAAACTATCCCTGTTTATGTCAACCCATTCCCATTTGGGAATATGTAGGGGTTGCATGACTCCTCTAGGATGTTGTCCTTATTGTTTTATAAGAAAACAGACTGGACAACTTTATAACTAATAAGAAATTTCCCACTTCATGTTTTCCAACCAAAAATGTTCCTTGAAATATCTATCCATATTAATACTATCATTATGTATAGAGAAATTTTAACTATGGGAATCATCCAATAACTACCAATTTATCTCAGGTATAGCTGGATAAAAAATCCTTATCCTAAATTTTAAAATTCCATCTTCACAGACGATGTCATCTAACCTACCCTCATTCACACCTTAAATTTTCTTTGTATGATTATCATCATCAATTTGACAAGTTTAAATACATTCGAATAGATATGGTTGGGAAAAAAATGATTATGTAATAGTAATTAACCATCTTTGATAATTCTATTATGCATCTTTACTAGATCCTTAATCATTGGATCTCGTTCAATCCTATTTTTATATAGGACAACATTATCCTTCCTGCTCAATTCATCGGATACCTTATTTACCTTTATTAGGTGATAGTTTATGGAACAATCATAATCCTTGAGTAGTTCAATCCATTAACATTTCCCCATGATGAGTTCATTATATGAGAATATATATTTTAATATATTATAATCCATATATGTTTGTCATCTTTCTCCATATAGATAATGTCTCCATATATTTATAGTAAATATTACAATTAATTACTCAATATCATGTGTAAGATGGTGTTGTTCATGAATTTTTAACTACCAATATGCATATTCAATAACGCTATCACTCTGTATAAGGACACAACAATATCCTTTAATTTATGAATCATTATAGATCAAAAATCTACCAATTCGTGATGGTAGTGTTATGATCGAAGAATTTAGTAACATCCTCTTAAATTACTCATAAAATTCCCCAGGTTCTTTTTTCCATTCGAACATAACCCACTTACGTGTCATTTTTGTCATTTGGTTGGATAAATGGGTGATGTTCTGAACAAAATTCCAATAATAACCCAATAATCCAATAAAAATACATAATTTAGTTATGCTCGTTGGAGTAGGCAATTTATGCAGAGCCTTTGTCTACATAGGATCAATAGATATTCCATATTTAGAGACAATGTTTCCATGAAAAGAAACTAATTGAAGCTAAAAATCACATGTGCTAAACTTCTCATATAATTCAATACATATAAGATTCTTCAGAGTAGATGGAAGTGAATTTCATGAACATAACAGCTTAAATGGTATACCCAGATATAAGCAATAAAAACAACTACATGGTCATTAATATATCCTTGAAAAATCTATTCATTAGATCCATGAAAATAGAGGGTTCATTAATCATTCCAAAAGTCATTACTATAAACTCGTAATTCCCATACATGGATCAAAATGTTGCCTTGGGAATGTATTCCTTTCTTACTTCAAACTGAGGCTATCCATATTGAAGGTCACTCGTAGAAAAAAATTGGGCTCCATGATGTGGATCAAATCAATCCTCAATGCTTGGTAGGGGATACTTGTACTTGATTTTTATACTATTGATCTCCCTATACTAAATGTATAACTACCTGGATCCATCTTTCTTCTTAACGAAAAGAATAGGGGATCCACGTGGAGAAACACTAGGTTGAATAAATCCTTTATCACTCAATTCCTATAGTTGTTTCATGAATTATAGTAACTCCATAGTGTCCATTATATAACGTGTCATTGATATGGGCATTTAACTTTGAATTAAGTTAATTGTAAACAAAATTTCTCGCTCTCTAGGATGTCCGAGAAAATCCTTTGGAAACACATCAAAATATTCTTTCACAATATGTACATACACTATTTGAACATTACTTTACTCAATAATATTTATTTAATTCCTTTAATCCACTATAATTAAATTTATTAGATATACTGGGGGTGGATCTAGATAAGAATCATCCTGAATGGATTCTTCTCTAAATATAAGACATTCATTAATGTTCTCAAAACTTATATCTTATATCTTCTTTCAATAGATTTTCGCATCATTACATAAAATAAAACTCATACCAAGGATTATATCAATGTGTTAATGGGTATAATAATAATTATATCTACTAAATCAAATTTATATGTCATGAGGGGGATTTATTAACACTTAATTGTGGCATTGATACATCCCTTTAGAGTTTTGATTAAAAAATATTTTAATAAACCCAATTGGAGATGGAAAATTTTAATGGAAAATTTGGAATATATAAATGAATGAGATGATCCATAATAAAATAAATAATTGGCTAAGTTCAAGGAAACTATTAAAGTACCTACCACCAAATCATTAGAAACTTCTTCCTCGGGATTTCTTCTTGCCTAAGATTATACATTCTCCCTTGGTCATATTTGGGAACATTTCCTTAATTCCTCATACATTCATGTACATAATGTCCTATATATTTACATTTATATAATTTTACATTGCTTTTTATTTTTCTTCCCATTGAAATCAAAATATTTGTGGCCTTTTTCTCTACACTTTTAACAGACTCCATTTCCCTTCAGGTAAGTTCCATTGTGTTTCTTCACACAATTATAGTTGGGCGGAAGGTTCCTTTTCCCCACTTATTTATTTCCTTTTCTAGAGTTTTTAGAATCCCTTTTCTCAAATTTATTTCTTTTTATGTCATATGACTTAGTGAATCCTTTTTCTATCTTGATTGCACATGAGTCTATATCATCATATAATGAGAATTTTCGAGTGACCACTGCCTTTTGGTGGAATGGATTAAAACCATCAAAGAATCGATCAATATTTCTCCTTGGATTATGTATGTAGTCCACGAAAATCCATTCTAGACTTGTAAAGCTTCCTACATACACAGAATCATTTTCATCTACCTTCAACCTCATATTACATAATTTCCATTCCATATATTCTCATTTTTCATAGCGAAAATATATTTTTAGGAATATTTATTTAAAATCACTCCATTAAATTTCTTTTATATCTTCCTCCTTGTTAGTGATTTTGATTAACCACCACCAATTATCTGTATATTTTGATAGATGTAATGTTACATGAAAATATAATCTCTTTCATCACATCCCAAACCGATAAATAAATTTTCTAGGGATGTTCTCCACTACTTAGAAAAAAATTGGTTTTTAGTCCCATCGAGTGATATAGGTTTTTGACTTATAAATAAATATAATATAGCTCATCCATGTAGTGGATCTAAATTGTCTATATGGGTAAGGTTATAAATCATATATCGAGTCAGTTGTCCAAGTGTAGTTAAATGTTTCCTAGAACCAGTCGTAGCTCCAAAGGCAACATCATTATCTTTCATAGGAGGGAAATCCTTCTATGGGATGCGCATGTTCATAGAGTTTCCATTCCTTACACCATGAACCATTTCTAAATAATGGAATATGTAATGCCCTGACCCCAGTTACCCAAATTAGGTGCATTATTTCATAACTTTGGAATGACACAAGGAATAATGTCCTAAAATACCAATCAGTTTATTAGCCTTAGAAGTACAAGATACAATCATAATTTTTACATTAAATCATGAAATAAAAACATCAACATCATTTTTCCTCTTTTGAACAGACTTATTCCCTTAGCCTATACCTGTAGGACAACCACAAAATACTTCTTCACATCCTAGGAAAGATAAAACATAGAAAGGGGTGAGACTAGATTCTCAGTATGTATAACAATATAGTGAAAACATTCATAAATAATCCTAAACATATAAGTAAATGTATAAGACTAGAAAAGTACCTTTAAACTTAAACATAATCATAATATAGAAAATATAAAATTAAATAATTCCATTTACATATTCACATGGATATTCTACTAGTCGTATAATCACATGCAATATCAATTGTCACATTCCTAATGATGGAATGCATAATGCCAGACTTAATAACCACATAGTCAAGGTATTGTTCCCAGACTACAAATAAGATGTTTTCAAGGCCTTGTTCCAAAACACTAGTTTGTATCATGATACCTATTGATGCATCATGGAGCTATAGAGGGCTACACCTGTCTCTTACATAGTCCAATGCATTCCTCATATGAAATTTTTTAAACATAACATAAACATTCCTATTAAAACTAGAAATCAAAGTGTCAATACATTATCCATAAACCATAAATAGTGTAAAAATAACACATCCACTATCAAACATATCAAAAAACCTCCAATGAATTATGGAATTTTATTATCATAATAAATCTACTTCAAACAAGCTTAAAATACATCAAATGAGGTTGACATTGATAAAAAAAATTAGAGAAATATCTCTTTGTATTTTGAAATCATTAAAAAACATATAATTATAAAAGAAATCATTTATTTTGAAAATATTTTTATAAAAATGTATCGGAAGTTTTGACGATGTTATAATGGAAAAAAATAGCCACACACATTGTATAAGATAAAAAAAGATATTCATACATTTATTTTTTTGAAAAGGCCATAAAGTACCTTGTTTGAAAAATGACAAAATGATTCCTTTCAAAAAATATATGGTAAAATATTGGTATAACTGACATTAAACCATATTTTAGTAAATAGTAAAAAAAATTCAAATTAAATTAAAAAAAACAGGAAATGTGGATGATAAAGAGGTCCCAGTATATACTTAATTATTAACAAACTCTGATAAGTAATGAAATTGTATAATTAACCCTTACATTGAACTTTTCCTTAGTCAATGGATTGTTAAACTCTTGTATAATAGTTAAAAAATTGTTATTAAATTATAAAAGAACTGTATACATAAATATTATATCATATATGATCCTCTAATATTGCATTGTTAATAATATTTCAATAGTATCATCATTTTGGGTGTTAACTGATTCATTTTCCTTTATATGATTGGTTATGTAAGCCATGTTTTTTATGGATATGATGTATTTTATTCATATAAAAAATGATTTTATTTTCACAAACATTATTTTTAATCATAAAATAAAAACTATTCTTGAATTATTACGATGGGGAATGAAACTCATCACATTCGTCGAGACGGTAATCTGTATGTACGCACGAGTGACAATATCGTTATATTGATGGTGAAATATTATATAATTGGATGGTATATTATATATAAAGAATAATTAACATCTTATATTTATTATTTACATTAGTTATACTAATTATTATACCCATCTAAATAATGAAGTGTTTGAATAACAAACTACATCACGACGTGGAGATGATAAGTCGTACGTATGCATGTATGATGACTTTTCTATTAATATGATGGATAGAATAATGAATATGGTTGTACCATATTTATAATAACATCATATTATCTATACAGTACTGGTTTTATTATTTAGGTATGGAATCAAATAAAATGTATGTTGAAGAAGAAAATAACATGAAAGAGGGTGGTCAAATTATTACATCTTCCTCGAGTGTTTACTTTTGAGTTGATCAAACTTTATCCTTAGGATGGAATTATGATCAATGTATGGCCTCTAGGTCAAAGGGAGGATATTTGAGAGGATATTTGGCAGAGGATGTCCTAGAAAAATGGCAATGGAGGTGTGAATATAAAATAAAGGGATGCACCCTTTTATAAGAAAGGTGAGGGTCACCTTAGGAAAAGCTTCAAATATTATTTTATAATAATATAATTTTCAGTTTTTAATGGCTACAGAAAGATTTATTTAGAGTATAAGGTGGTGATGGGTCAAAAAACTATCAACCCATAGGTTTTAGACAGTATTAGGTCACCATATTAAACTTATATTTTATATTTAACTCATAGTTAAATATTTTGACATTTACAATGTCTCTATGTATTTTTATATTATATGGTTAATAATCTTACCACAACAAGGAAAGAGAACCCCAAGTGGTTCATTATTAATATATATAACCTTATGTAAGTACTTTTTCCAAACCATAGTTTTTTATGAACATTATATCAATTAATAATATTGTAAATGTTTTAAAACCACAATTATGTCATTTTTTATAGTAATTTGTATTTGGTTTTTGTAAAAATCAATCCAACATGATAACTTAAGAAAAAAAATATTTAATAAACCCTAACAAGTCATATTAACATATAAAAATACTTTAATTAATCTAAATGTTCATATTATATTTATTTTGATATTATTAATATCAAATATTTTAATTATCATTAATAAGGTAATTACTACATCATCATAGTGTCATAAATAAATTAACTTATTTAATGTCTAAAAATTATAAATGAAATATCATTATTTAAGAAATATTTTTAAATTTATAATGAATATTTATAGTCATATTTATCTTATGTATAACTATATAATAAAAATTCCTTTGTTATTTAACTTTTAATTTAACACTTTTATCACTTCTTTAAATTAAAAAATAATAAATGTACTAATATAATCCAAGTGGAACCAAATGATCATATTTTATTCATAAGAATATTTTTTTATTGAATTAAACTTATCCAATAAAATTAGGACATCTTTTCGAGTAATAATAATATCATTTTTATACTTAATTACCCTATTTACTTTTAACTGTGGTAAATAAAAGCCAAAAGTTACTATTCACCAAAAAATTTTATTTTTTTAAAACACATTTTAAATACTGATGTCAACCATATATATCAGATTTTTGAAATTCAAATCACTAAAGTGGTAATGTTATGTCTTAGGAATATTTTTAAATGGTCCAAGTAGGTGGGTAAAAGATGGTAAAAAGTTAAATAAAATTTTATATATTTTAAGTTATTATAAAATTAATCCAATAAATTACATTGAAAATATATATGTATTATCTATCTATTTTTAACTAAAATATATTAAAATAAAATAACTATTTACATACAAATAAAATGATGTCTTTAGATAATAGCACATTGTTTTTCACTATTCAAAAAAAATTGAGTGTTTTCTCAAAAATACCATGAATTCACTCTAAGCTAATTTTGATATTCCGAATCCAAAAATAATGTCCATAATGAAAAATAAAATATATAAAATTTCAAAAATTGGGTATTAATATTCATAATGTCTAGTTTGATTGGTCATGGTGTGTTAAAACTCCATGTTTCATACAACAGAAGATACTACATTATTCAATGGGAAACATACTGTGGGAGATTTGGGTGTTACATTCTCCCCTCCTTAAAATATTTTCATCCTTGAAATTTCTTTAACATTACTGCATTTAATTAATTTGGGTGGTTCTATATCATAAGTTCCTCGGGATCCCAGGTTTCCTCTTCCATCTTTTGGTGTCTCCAAATTTTTTTTACCAGACGAGTTGTCAGGTTTCTCAACAATTGTTCTCTAGTGTCAAGAATTTTGACAGGCTCTTCACAATAGAAAAAATCAGGTTATAGTTAAATTTCCTCATATCTGAGTACATGTGTTGGGTCCTGCATGTATTTTTCTTAATAGTGATATGTGGAACACATCATGAACTTTGGAGAGACTTGGAGGAATTGCCAAATGATAAGCTACAACTCCAATTCTTTCTAGAATTCTGAAAGGTCTGATGTACTTGGGACTCAATTTACCTTTCGTACCAAATCGTATAACACCCATCTATAGAGATACCTTCAAGAAAACATGATCACCTACTTGAAATTACAAATACTTACTCTGATTATCAGAATATATCTTTTTCCTACTTTGGGATGATTTATTGTAGGTTTGGATAGTATTCACCTTTTCCATTGTTTTCTCAACATATTAGGGGACTATGAGTTTTATTTCACAAACATCATCCCAAAAAGTTGGTTTTCAACATCTCTTTCCATATAACTCTTCATATGGTTTCATCTAAATACTTGAATAGAATCAATTTTTTAGGGAAATTATACCAGTGGTAAATACTAATCCCACAAACCATGAAAGTCATGTGAGAAAGGTCTCAACATGTCTTCTAAGGTTTGAATAGTTCATTATGATTGTTCATTAGTTTGATGGTGGTAGGAAGTTCTCAAACGATGTTCAGTATCCTAGGATTTCTGATGACTTTTCCAGAATCCTAATGTTAAACAGGGATCATGAATAGAAACAATTTAAAAGGGTAATCCATGAAGTCTTACAACTTCATTAATATATAGTCTTTCCCTATGTTCAAGTGGTAAATATTCTCTTTTAGCAAGAAAATGTGCCGACATGGTAAGATTATCAACAATGAACCATATTGCATCATTCCTTCTAGGAGTATTTGGTATCCCCATGACAATTTCCATCGTAAAATTATCCAATTTCCACTCAGGTATGTCAAAAGGCTTCATGACTCCTCTAGGTTGTCTCTTTCCAGCTTTCACATTTTGAAAAACCATACATCTTGACACAAAATCACAAATCCCCTTCATCATGATGTATGTCAAAAAAGGTTATTTCAAATTTATATACATCTTAGTGCTACCAGGGTGTATAGAGAAGTTGGAGCTACGAGCATCATCCAACAATTACTTTTTTAGATCAGGAATATCGGGAACACAATGTCTCTTCCCAAATTATAAAATCCAATCTTCATATATGAATTCGATGAATCTCTTATCGTTCACAGCATAATTTTCTTTTGGAATTCCTCGTCATTAGTCTGAGAACATTTTATCCTTTGTAGTAAAGTTATTTTGGTAACCATTTGAAAAAAAATTGATGTTTCACCTTCCATGGTTGTTCCCATATACTTCTTTACATGATTCATGTATATAGAATCCTTTTCAACTCACATCTTGTTCAAAACTCCCTGATCCATTCTGCTCAAATAACCAGACACTTTATTTGACTTCCCCATGTGGTAGTGTATAGTGAAATCATAATAATTTAGTATTTCAATCTATATCCTTTGCCTCATGATGATTTCTTTTTGTGAGAAAATATAATTCAAACGATTGTGATATGTATAGATCTTACATTTTTCACCATAGAGATAATGTCTCTATGTTTTTAGAGAAAATATTATAGATGATAACTTAATATCATGAGTGGGATTGTTTTTTTCATGAATTGATAGCTTCCTTGATGCATAGTTTATAACTCCATCATTCTATATAAGGACACAACCAAGTAAATTATTTAAAGCATCACTTGGAATAAAAAACCCATCATTCCTCGACGGTTGACTCAATATATAGAGTTAAATAATCTTCTCTTTAGTTATTCAAAACATTGTTCACACTCTTTTGTACAAACAAATTTAAACCCTTTACGTGTGAGCTTGATTAATGGGTTAACCAATCAGGCAGAATTTTGGACAATACACCGATAACAACCTGCTAAACAAATAAAACATCATACATCAGTTGTACTCATCGGTGCTGGACATTCTTGAAATACCTTGGAAATTGAAGGATCAACATAGATTCCATCATTAGAGACAATATGTTCAAGAAAATAAATCTCATGATTCTAGAATTCACACTTTCTAAACCTCCCATATAATTAATTTCATCTAAGAGTCCTTAGGATAATGCTGATGTGATTTTCATGATCGTTGTAGCTTTTGAGTATAACAAAATATATTCAATAAATACCACTACAATTTCATCACGATATTCCTCGAAAACTCTATTCATTAGATCCATGAAGACAAAGGGTGCATTAGTCTATCCAAAAGGCATTACTATAAACTCATAATGCCTGTACCTGGTTCGAAATGCTGTTTCCTGAATGTCTTCCTACTTCACAGACAATTAAAGATATCCAGATCGAAGGCCATTCGTTGAAAAATATTGAGCTCTATGAAATTGGATGAATAAATCATCAACGTGAGGTAGGGGATACTTTTTAATTATTGTTATAGCATTGATCTCCCTGTAGTCAATGAACAACCTCATAGATCCATCTTTCTTCTTAACAAAAAGAACAAGGGATCTCAATGGAGAAACACTAGGGTGAATAAATCAATTAGTACTCAATTCTTCTTGTTGTTTATTTAGTTCCACTAATTACATAGTGGCCTTTCTATATGGGGTCTTTGATATGGACCTTGAACCAGGAAACAAATCAATGGAAAACACAATTTCCCATTCTGGAGAATGGCTAGGTAAATCCTCTGGAAACACATAAACATATTCTTGCACAATAGATACATGCTCTATTTGAACATTATTTTCTTCACTAATAGTTATTTCATTCTTTTATTCCACAATAATTAAATTTATTAGAGATACTGGGGGAGAATCTAGATAAAAATTAGGTTGTGACGTTTCTACTCTACAGATAAGGTACTCCTTATCATCATCATAAATTGTAACCTCCATCTTCTTACAATAAATTTTCACATCATGGTCAGAAATCCAATCCAATCCAAGGACAATATAAAAAGCAATCATTTTTATGATGATGACATCTGTAGATAAAGAACATCTATATTCTCTAATGAGAACTGATTTACAAAAAGTTGTTGTAATGATATTTCCCTTAGGTGTTTTGACTGAAAACTCCCTTGTTAAGTCAAATTGAAAATATCTAATTTTCATAGAAGACTAGGAAGATAAAAAAAATGTGATGGTCTATAAACAAATAATGTATTGGCTATACTAGAAGAAACCATTAAATTACCAGCCACCACATATTTGAAGCTTCAACTTCAGTAGTAGTGATCGCATAAGCTTGGCCTTTCTCCCTTGGACATTTTCGGTTTAAGTTTCCTTGGATATTAGGACAATAATTTTTTTAATGAGCCATTTCACTACAATTATATCATTCATGTTTGAAAACCCCTTTTCCACTTGCAATCACAAGCTTGGTGTACTTTTTCACCAAACTTGTAACAGACTCTCAATCCCTTCAAGAATGTACCAGGGTGTTTCTTCCCACATTTACCATAGGATGGATATTTATGTTTACTTTTCTTCCCCTTATTTCTATTTTTATTGTGTTCATAAGATCTATTCTTCTCATTATTTTCTTTAAAGTCATAAAACGTGGAGAATTACTTTTTTGTATTGATAGAAAATGAGAAAATATCTTCATATGATGAGAAAGATTGTGAAACTAATGCTTGACAGATAAATTATTTTAACTCATCAAAGAATCGATCAATATTACTCCTTGGGTTATGCATATAATCTATTTCATTCCTTATTATCATTGTAATATTATCCCCATGCTTTGGTACATTCTCATACTATTTTTTCCTCTGACTTGAAATTTTTTTTAAAAATATCCGCTTGATGGTCACGAAGAATGTATTTGTCTAAGAAAATATCTTTAAACTCCCTCCATTCCATTTTCAATAATACTTCATCTTCTGTTGTGTTTTGGATTAAAGACCACTGTTGATCTTCATCTCTAATTAGGCGATAAACTACCATGGAAACTTTTTGCATTTTACTACTCCCCAATGCATGAAATATTTTCTATGTGGAATTTATCCATTGCTCAGACACTATTGGATTTGTACTCCCATTGAATTTTTGTGGTTGTTTCCTCAAGAAGATGTCTAGCATTGATCCTCTATGTAGTGTATTAAGGAGCTCTATATGGGTAAGGTTATTATTCATAACCTGGGTGATTAGTCCCAGCACGGTGATAAACTAATTAGAACCAGTTGCATCACCAGCTCCACAATAATTATCTTGGTCAGGAGGGAAATCCCTATATGGATTACATGGGTTGATATGGTTTTCATTACTTCCAACAGGTGGAAATTTTAAATAATGGAAAAAACTATATTAGTTTTGGAATCACAATACATAATTCCAATCTTGTAAAACCATTAACATAAAATTAAAAATCTATAGATATAATCCATAATCATTAAAATGTTTTCTTTTAGGATGTATATACTAATAAACCCTTAATAATGGTTTTTAAAGAAAATTATAATTATTCTAAACATATACCCCAGGAGCATCGTAACCAAGAGTACAGCAAGTCCCTTTGTCGTGCACAAGTTCTCGTTCAATTCTATCTCAAAGTGGTGTTTTCATGTTTTAACCATAGGTACATTTGTGCCAGAGCCACCTCTACTTGTTCATATTTAGACAGGTATTGTTTGGAATACTCACAAAATCTCTACAGTACCAAAATTTTAGGATGTTCTTCGATACTAATACTCAAAGTCTATCATAGGGTAGTGATATATAATTATAGTTTTTATAAATCTAGTTTCGAAGGATTCAACTAAACTTACTCTAATAAAAAATGAAACGCCCCAACCCCAGTAACCTCGAGTCTGTGCATTATTACATAACATTAGAATGATATAAGAAATCTTCTCCTGAAATACTGATCAGTTTTGCAGTCTTGGAAGTACTGGATACTTTCATATGTTTTACATAACATCATGAAATAAAAATATCAACAACATCCCCCCCCCTTTAACACACTCATATCCTTAGCCTATCCCTATAGGTTAACCCTAAAATACTTCTTCACATCCTGGGAAAAATAAAACATAGAAAGGGGTGAGCTCAGATGATCAGTAAGGATAACAATATAGTAGAAACATTTATAAATAATCTGAAACATTTCAAGACATGTATAAGACTAAAACAAAATCCTTTAAAAATTAATCCTTATTATAATATGGAAAAGATAAAATTAAATAATTTTATTTCCATATTCACAAGGATATTATACTTGTAGAATAATCACATGAAATATAAATAGCAACATTCTTAATGATCGAATGTATAATGGCAGACTTAATATCCACATAGTCAAGGCCTTATTCGAAGACTACAAATGAGATTTTGTAAAATCCATTTTCCAAAACAGTAGTTTCTCTCATGATTCCTACATATGAATTTAGGAGTTATATCAGGCTCCATAGTCACATACTATGTCCAATGAATTCCTCATATGAAAAGGTTTAAACAGAACCTAAATATTTGTATTAAAACTAGCATATTAATTTTCGACACTTTATCCATAAAACATAAATGGTGTAAAAATAACACATACATAGTCAAACATATCCATAAACCTTCAATACAATATTTATTTTTTTATCATAATAAGTCAACATCAAACAAGACGAAAATCCATCAAAGGATGTTGACATAGATGAAATCAAATTTTTTAGAGAAATTCCTCTTTTTATTTTGAAATCAATTAAAAGTAATATAATTATAAAATAAAACATTTATTTTGAAAATATTAATATAAGATTATATGGGAATCTAAGATTATTTTATAAAGGTGTAAAATTTTCACACCCGCTGTATAAGTTAATAAAATACATTCTTATATTAATTTTTTCGGAATGTTCTTAATGTTCCTTGTTTGAAAAAATGACGAAAAGATTCATTTCAAAACATATATGGTCAAATAAGGGTATACTTTACCCTAACCCATATTATAGTAAATAGTAAAATTGTTTTGAATTAAGTTTTTAAGAAAACATGGATGTGGATGATAAGGAGGTCCCGGTAGATACTTATGCATTAACAACCACATATAAGTAAAGAGATTTTAGAATTAACCCTTAACATGTACATTTCTTTAGTCGATGGTATTTTAACCTCCTGTATAATAGTTAAAACATTGTTATTAAATTATACAATAAAATTATTCATAAATAGGAAATAATATATGATCCTCTAATAATTCTTTGTAAATAATATTTCAGTAGTATCATCATTTCGGGCGTTAACTGATTCGCTTTCCTTTATCTGATTAGTTACGTAAGCCATGTTTGTTATGAATTGGATGTATTTGATTCATATACTGAATTATATTATGTTCTTAAAAATTATTTTTAATCAGAAGAGGATAATTATTCTTGATTTATTATGACGGTGAATGAATCATGTCGTGTTCGTTGAGATGGTAATTCGTACGTACGCTAGAGTCAGAATATCATTACAATGATGGTGAAATAGTATGTAATTGGATGGTATATAATATATACAGAATAAATAACATGTTATATTTATTATTTACATCATTTATACTAATTATTATATCCATCAAAATAATTAAGTGTTTGAATAACAAACTACACCACGACGTGGAGACGGTAAGCCATACGTACGCACGTATGGTGACTTTGTCATTCATATAATGGATAGAATAATGAATATGGTTGTTCCATATTTATAATAACATCGCAGTATGTAGAAGTTAATGTAGATTATATTTAGTTATGTAATCAAAGAAAAACGAAGTGGAAGAAGAGAAGAACTTGAATGATGGTGGTGAAATTATTACCTCTTCTCCAGGTGTTTCTTTTTGGGTTGATCAAAAGGGATCCTTAGGTTGGCGTTATGATCGAAGTAATGAATCTAGGTTAAAAATAGTATAGTTGATAGTATATTTGGGTAGGTTTCGGATGATCAAAATGAATTTGGTGGTTTTAATTTAAGGGAAAAGAAAGTACCCTTTTATAAGAGAGGTATGGGTCACTTCAGGAAAATCTTGAAATATTATTTTATTGTAAAATAATTTTCAGTTTCTTATTTCTAAAAAATGATTTATTTCAAAGATAAGAAGGGTATGGGTCTAAAACCAATCAAAAAATATGTTTTTGGTAGGTTTAGGTTACCATATTTACCTTATCTTTAAGATTTAACTCCTAGTTAAATAGTATGACATTTACCACGTCTCTTTGTATTTTTAACTTATATGTATAATAAACAAACAATAAAATCCCAATAGAACCCCAAGTGGTTCATTATTAATATATATAACTGTATTTATGTCGTTTTTCCAATAATTATATTTTCTGGAATATTATATTAATTAATAATATATTATTTTTTTTTAAAACTCAATTATGTGAATTTTGACACTATTTAGTATTTGGATTTTTTAAAAATTATAAGATCTTGATTACTTCAAAAAACATATTTAATAAACCCTAACATGTCATATTAACCTATAAAATTATATGAATTTATCAAAAGTTTCAAATTACATTTATTTGGATAATTATAATATCAAATATTTTAATATTTCATTAATAAGGTAATTACTGCATCTTCATTGTGTCATAAATAAATTAAATTATTTATTTTCTAAAAATTAAAAATAAACTACCATTATTTGGGAAATCTATTTATATTTCTAATGAATATTTATAGTCTTATTTATATTATGTATAACCCTATATTAAAATTTTTTTAGATTTTAAATGCTGAATTTAACACTTTTATCTCTTCTTTAAATAAAATAATAATAAATGTCCTAATATAATCCAAGTGGACCAAAAGGATAATATTTTATTCCTAAGGTTTATTTGGTATAATTACACTTATCCAACAGAATTAAAACATCTTTTAGGGTAATTATGATATCATTTTTTTCTTTTATTACCCAATTTACTTTTATCTGTGGTAAATAAATGCCAAAAGTTACTATTAACCAATATTATTTTCATTTTATTGAAACAAATTTTACATACTGATGTCAACTTTATCTCTCAGATTTTTGAAATTCAACTCATAGAAGCGGTAAAATTGTGTTTTATGAAAACTTGTAAATGCTCCTAGAATATGGGTAAAAGACGGTAACAAGATCAATAAAAGTTTATATATTTAACCTTATTATAAAATGAATCTAATGAATTACATTGAACATATATAGGTATAATGTATCTATTTTTACCTAAAATAAATTAAAATAAAATTACTAATTACTTAAATAAATAGTCGGTTATAAATAATAACACAATGGTTTTCACTATTCATAAAAAATTGAGAGTTTTTAGAAAATTATCAAAATAACACCCTAATCTAATTTGGTATTTAGAATCCAAAAATAACGTCTATTTTGAAAAATTAAATTTATAAAATTTCAAAAATTATGTATTACTATTCATAACGACTAGTTTGATTGGTCATGGTGTGTTAAAACTCCAAGTTGTGCACAACGCAAGCTACTGTATTATTCAAAGGGAAACATACTATGGGAGCTTGGGGTGCTATAACATACAATAGATTAGGTTATGAATAATAATGTATAATATCAACTTAGAAAAATACTAAACAAAAATTTAAATCCCAAGCATGGATAATCCCATAATCATAAACATGGATTCTTTAAGGAAAATTTTATATTTAAATCATTCATAATGGATTGTAAAGAAAATTTTATTTACCTTAAGAATAACCCCTATAAGTGTCAGACCATGTTTTCATTATGGCATGTTATTTTGTACTAGGATACCATGTGTCTAGCCTAAAACACCTTGTCAGAGTTTTCACTTCTTTTTATATTTATTCCTGAACCACGCCCACTTGTAGTATCCATATAAGGTTGTATTTTTTAGAAATATTCACATAATCATTTCCTTACAAAAATCCTTGGATATTATTTTTTACATATACTCAAATAATATCTTATAATTTTTATCTATAATATACGTTATCTAAATCTAGTTTTCATTTTTTCAACTACACTTCCTTGGATACCAACTGTAATGACCTAATCCCAATTTCCCAGAGCTGGTGAATTATTCCATTATATTGGCATGATTAAAAAACATTGTATCCAAAAGGAATGAATAGTTTAGTTGTTTTCAAAAACCAGATATGTATATAAGACCAACATTACAACTTTATACAATAATATAATATTGGAATTTTGTTGAAAACATCCATATCTCATAGTTTATCCCTATAGATAAATCAAAAAAACATATTCACTTCCTGGTAAAAGTAATACATAATAATGTGGGGAGTTGAAATTCTTATTAAGGGTAATAACAATAGTGTAAGAATAATTAATAATTCAAGGGTAGTATCTAAAAGTACACATGTCGTTTAAAATAAACATTAACATAATATGGAAGGAAGAAGAGCCGAATAAATAATTCCATAATAAAAAATTATAATGGGTAATCTAATAGTCTAATAACCACATATTCTATGAATTAATAGCTTCATAATTATATAATTCATAATGTGAGACATAAAAACCAAACCGTCAAGGCCTCATTCCATGACCACAAGTAACCATTCTGTCAAGGACTCATGTTAATACCTAGTTAGTCTCACGAGACCAACAGATTCCCTGAGAGGATATACCAAGAAACACTGACACATAATATGTCCAATTAATACATCATATGAACTAAGATCAACATAAAAATATTATACATTCATATTGAAACATATAGATGAAATGTAAGTAACTTTCCCTAAACATTATGCCTAAACACTAACAATTCATTGTAAATTGGTTAATGGATTTAAGATAACACATAAATATTAAAACTAATAAAAAATAATTCAATAGAATATGTTATATGGTATAACAATATATTATTCCCTATTTTTATATAAAATTAAAGATGATATTTTAAATAGAAAAAATTTCTCTTATAATATCATTGAGTAATTCCTGAGATAAAAACAATTTTACATTGAAAAGAAGGGTTATTTGGTCAAAAATAATTTCATAAAACCAGAAGTAAAATAATATAATTTTCTCATGATAAAATTTGTAATTTTATAAACATTTTTTTTTGATAAATACATATTATAGTGTTCCCTTTAAAACCGGGAAGAATTCGAGAAGTTCCCTTAAATCGGGCTTGTATTTAGGAATGGTTTTTTTGAAAGATCATTTTAAAACAAGTATCTCTCCATAAAAAAAGAAGAAATCCCGTTGGAACAAAAATATAGCACATTAATATATATTATATGATGAGTAAATAATAATATTTAATAAATTATTAGGTATTAATAATGACAATGATTAACCAGAATTAAAATAGAGATTCAGGTAGAAATCTCATACCTTAAGTCTAAAGGTGATCCTCGCTTCATCTTAATGACCTGAATAATAAAATTTAGGTTCATTAATTAATAATTCCATAACCTAAACTAAATTTAATTAATTTATTATAACCATATTATGTTCCTTCATGACCTTTTATGGGCTAATATATTCAATTTTCTTGTTTGGGAATGTTTTCATCCTTTGTTTTCAAGATCAGTTTACTTATATTCATATGTGGATTAACATGTAGAATAAAAATGGATTTCTAGAATATAATTTGTATGTTATTACATGACAACCTAATGATTTAATTTTTATATAATTCAAATGGTTATTGTGAGTAAAGATGAATCATTATATAAATCTATATTGACAACTGTTTGGGTTAATTGGTGGTTTTTGATCATAACAAACTCATTTAGATTCATAAATTAGTATCATGTGTAAAAAATTATTCCAAACCCATAAATAAGTTATAAAACATATATAATAGCCTGATTCAACCATTAAAATGGTTTCATGACATGAATTAAAGATGATAATAGTAATTGAAAACCTGTATTCTTTGAATGGGATAAATTAACACATCTCGGATGGTGTTTTAATTTCTAGTATAAAAGAAGGGTAATGGGGAGATAATGAAGAATTAAACCTTAATAATAAAAAATTAAAGTAAATTAAAGTTAATTTAGTCATAATATAATTTTAATGAAAGTATTTGAGGATTGAAAAAAACTATAAACGAACATGAAATAAATGAAATGAAAAGAGTAATTTACCTCTTGTTGTAATCATCCTTCATAACCTCTTTAGGGTAGATGATAAAGTCTTTTTATAAAATCACATGATTATAGATGATGGTGAGGGTCTCGGGAGTAGAATTGATCTGAATTTTTAAATGTCACAATTCCCGAGAGGAGTGAATAGAAGGAGTGTGGGCGGTTTTTTATAATGGGAGAGAGGAGTGATTTTTTATAATCATAATCATTATTTTATTATTTTTCTCAAAAAAATAAATAGTATTGGTTCTTGTGACCATTAATTGTTATATGTGGATTTGATATTGAATCAATGACCATTTAAATCAACCATGACTCAAGAATGATGAAAAAATTCCCTTAATTATCATTTTTCGTAAATTAACAAATTTCACAATTCAACAAAAATTACAGTATCTCATAAAAACACAAAAATTCTCCCTATCAATTTATAAATGTGTAGAATTCTAAAATGAAATCCATTTTTTAAAAAAAAATTCTAAATAATAGACATTTAATATTGAAATAAAATCACTACTTAAAAAATACAAATATAAATTTAAAATTGATTTTATAATACTTTCAAAAATTATGTTTGGTCTTATTAAATTATCCTAAAATTATGGGACAACAAATTAAAAATTTAGGAATTAAATTTAGGAAAACTAATTTAATAGTAAATTAATTTATTAATTTGAAATTGTAATTTAAAATTATTACAACCAAAGATTTCAACAAATAATTTTTAATTTCAAAAATACTCTATTCCACTTACAAATTGATAGATATTACGTATAACTTCTTAGGTGTGGTTACTATTCATAAGTGTCATATTACTATTCAAAGGGGAACATTAATATTCATAAAGTTTGAGTTACTATTCACCAATAATGTAAGTTTATCTTATCGGACTCTAAATATCTTACTGAATGCAACTGTGTATGTGAGTTTTTCAAAATTTCAATCATAGAGGTGGAAATATTGTGTTTACTAGTTAGTTCATAATAAATTGGTTTTTTGTAGAGACTATGTGTTTCATGAATTCGATATTAAATGTATTTTCAATATCATTAGATGTTACAATATATTCCATGATTATGGAATAGATAAACAAATATTCAATAGTGGATATACACAATCAGGTTTTTTTATAGATATAAATAATATCGAATTACAATTATGAGATGGAATTTTCCATAATAAATGAAATTTGAGATGGAAGAGCTCAAATTAGATATTTGTAAACAAATCTACAATAGTTTGTAAGAATATTTCATCATTTGATGGATCTATGGATATATAGTTGTGATGAAAAAATCATATAGGATATTGATGTGGTTCTAAGAAGTATATATGATATCATAATGTGTTATAAAAATAATATATAATTGGTCCTAGTAGAAGAGTAGTGGTCACAGTAAATGATGAAATATATATTATAGAAGTTACACATCTTGAGGAATATTCTTACAAGGGTTGATGTTGCATTATAATGTGTTTCCATGGAGGATAATGAAAAAATGACATTACATAAATCAATTTCTCAATCGAATCCTAAATATCATGTGAGAGATAACAGAATTAAATTTATTTATAGATGGATCTACTTTAAGTAGGATTATGTTGGGGTTGGTTCCCATGAAAAAAATTACATTGCAATTTTGATTATATATATATTAAAAAACACAAATATTTATAAATATTATATCACTTGATGATTTTTTTCTACATTTAATTATTATGAAAATTTCCATATAGTATTTATCACATTTAATGTGCATAACATATCCTAGTATTATGATAAAATTGAGGTACCTTGAAAATATTATCAATCATGCGTTCTATAGTTAACTAACTTTATTTTTTGCGATAGTAATGTTTTTTACTATTAGATACTGGAGGATTAGAAAATGATTAAACACATTTTCAAGATGTTTTATCTTGGAAATCATCAATAGAGGTGTTTATGAGAAAATACATTCCTATAATAATCCCACGTGTACTATATGTCATTGTATATATCTATTCATCAATATGTTTATCGGTCTTTAGAATAAACATTTTTAATAATGTATATTATGAATCATAACCATTGATGTATTGATGAAAATAATGATTTCATATGCTTATGGTGTGGTAGGATAAATTTTTCACGTCATTAGTGACATAAAAATGATAACAAAGTCAATAAATTATTTGTTCCTTACTTTAAAGAAGTAAATATATCATCCAATTGGATTTAAGTAGAACATTATTATAAATTCAATGAGTATTGTGGCTAATCGATAATTAAATTTTATTATGTTAAGGAATATATTCGTGTACATTGGCTGGTGGGAAAATTATGGATCATTCTTTAAGAGATGTCTATATAAAGGGATTATATAACACAATATGAATTTTAATGAGGTTGTTTTCCCTATGACATTAACTAGTTTCTCTATGGGTGATATTATATGTTTCTATATTCTAATATTTAACATCAGGGTATCACTCATAATTAAATTAGGAGGGTATTATATGGATAAAAAATTTGTATCTCGAATATCAATTAAATTATATTCGAATTTAATTGCTAAAAAATTTATTTTCAAGAACATGTAAACATTATTATATAAGTTATGTTGATCATATAATTTAAATAAACAGTTATTTAGGTATGTAATATACATTATAATAATATTAAAAGAATATGTTTTTTCTAATTAGTGAATATATAATTTATTAATTTTCATATAAAAATATATTGAAATTATTTATTATCTAAATATTTATCATTATTTTAAATTATATAATATAGCAATTTGAATTTAATATCTGATTTGGGAGTCCAAAAGGAAATGATATATTTTATTTAATATAATGTAAATAAATATTAATTTTTATATATTATTATTTATAACTTTTATTTATAATTTTCAAATTTTATGGAATACGATAATAGAAATAATTATAATAATAATAATTAACATATGGTTTTATAAGGATTACTAAATTAGTTAGCTTCCATTGTGAAATATCTAATATTTTTCCCTATGTATATAATATATCTTATGTAATTTAATGGTTATATTATTATTTTGGAACAATAGTCCTATTTAAAGAATTTTGTCCCATCCTTAGTGAAATCACCCTAGTACACTCTCTTGATTGATAGTTAATCCCCCCCTCATATAAACTCTATTTCATGATAAAATATTTATGAGTAATGTGATTATTGTTATTAATAATGAATAATGATTAATATCGATTGTTACTTACATGATAGCACCCAAAGTTCCATCGATGTTATTTCGAGGTTCATAAAGAACATGTGGGTAATACCTTATGGATTCTACTATGGATAAAGCATCCCCATGATGGTTTGATAACAAGTTCATCCAAAAACATAATTGATGAAATAATTCGAAGAAAAAATAACTATTATTTAAAAATTATTTATACATTATAATTGAAAGATCATATTCTTTAATTTTTGGGGTTTCATTCATCTTTTTTGGAGATTAAATATACATAAATATAATAAATAAATTATTGGGCCTGATAACGACCACTTTGACAAAGCATTGGAAACCTTACAGTTTGAATGATATAGAGATGTAACTTTATGTGGGTATCATGTTGTATATATAACCAAAAAATTTCACTAATTATGTAATTAGCTATTATTCAAGAGGTTATCATGTACTTTGTGGTTTCCTATTTTTGTTTTTTTTAAATCACGTCTAAAATTTATTTTTGATTTTTTATTTAAATGAGATTATGTTTTCCATTTTTAAGAAGTAGTTATGATCAGCATGTTACCTCTATCACATTTCCTCATTCCATGTTTCAGATCTCCCTGATCCATTCATGGACTATAGTTTCATTTATCTTGAGTGGTATCTGGATAAAATTTGATGAATCCTCTAACCTTATTTTCCGTTTTATTCAATGTTTTGGAATTTTACTTAATTTTTTCCCATATTTTGGGGGTTAGGGGGTTTGTATGTAGAGATTTTTATAGATTTAAGATATTTTGTAAGATGGTATTCCTTTAGAAGGATTCCAGTGTCTCGTGGTAGGTTTTTCCTAACAATTCCCATAAGTTAATGAGTGTGAAACGTGATGTGTGAAACGTGGTTGATATGTACATGTTTTATTGACCAAAAAATTAATTAATATTCCATCATCATTATTGGTATGATTTTTTTTAATGATATTTAGGGCCACAAGGGACACTTTGATCACTATTTTCGTATGCAATAAACACTAATAAACAGGATATTTTCCAAAATTGAGTTGAGCCATAACCTATAGTCTCCCAATAGAGGGTTAAATGTGTTATATAATGATATAATAGAACTATATTTGTGTCCTTAACATAATTGGATAAAGGATATATTTGTAATTGAGTGTAGTTAGTGTGATGATTTAATTTTTATGGAATTTTGAGTTTCCCTCATACCATTTTCTTTTAATTAGCTAGCATAAGGTAGGAGTTTTCTTTCCCCTAGTAATTTATTTAAACTATATAGAATAAGACATAGTAATGATTTGGGTTGTGGTCTGAGCATTTCAAAAACAACATAGATAATATTAAACACATGTTTAAAAATATAAAAATAAATAATGATAAATTCTTATATTTATTTCTTAAACAATTTATTGTAAAATTATGTGATGTTTCTTCTGAACATGGGATGATATAATATCTATTATGTTGATTTTTTAGTTGTAACTTAATTCCCATTTAAATTATATTAATTATGAGGGTTGAAAATGTGCCCATTAAAATATATTATAATAACTAAAAAACTATTCCAATTATTATGGGATAGAAAACCCACCATCCAATACAAAGAAATTCATAAGTGACACTAGAAAATATATAAACGGAAAACCATGACCAATTATTTTCTATTAACCATAAAATAGGGATGTACTGCTATCAGTTTTATATATAAACTAACGGGAATGTGATGAACATATGAGTATAGTTATTTATGGGATGTTATTACCTATCTTATGATGTTTGATGCTATATGTTATTAATTTTCCTTTTATGAGTTTTCATTGTTTGGGTAGATAGACCCTTTATTGGTGATTTAGTGGGAATGTGATACAATCATTTTTTGGATGCTATGGAATCTGATACCTACAACAGATTGATGTCCCATGTGAACTTTTTAAATTAACATAGTAAGATTATAGGAATGTGATATCCATATATTCATTACAATGTTTCAGAAGACATTTCACCTGTTATTTTGAATTTTTAATCTGGATTTACAACCCCTAAGTTATTTTTCATCTTATTATGAGATGATATGTCCATTATTCGGTATTAAGATGTGATGAACCACTATTATTATATTTATTTGTTTAAAACACCCCAACAATATTTGATGTATTTTATGTCACACGTGGGTGGTTTTATATAAACATTTTCAATGAAATATATTAGTATTTTGTCCATTTTATTGTTTTTCTTGTAACAAAATCACTCCACAAATGCCATAGTATTATATAAACATGTATAAAGGATACAATTAGTGTGGCATGCAGAGGTATAATCACACTATACATAGGCTTCCTAACACTATATTAGATTATATGGTTTGAATTTAACATAGGGAAGTGGACACAAATTTTTCTGAATAAATTAGAATATAAGACCAAGCATGAAAATGGGACCAGTTTTACGATCATCACCAATATTTTGATTATTTTTTTGGAATATGGTTTATAATATTACATTGATGATCCTATATTTATATATTAATTAATATGTGACATTACTAAAATAAAACATACATAGAATGTCAGTGAATATATATTTATAGAATAAATTTAAATATTATGTTCTATTTTAATTTAATCTCACTATTAGTTAAAATCCTTTAGAAAACTAGGAGGAGAAAATGAGATATGTAGAACCAGGTTCATCGAAAATATATGTGAATCATCTTATGGATTATATAATATCTAATAATTAATTTTAGGGATGACTGTCATAGAAATTGTGATTATATACATGCTAGTATGAACAAGAATAGTCCATACTCTTGATAGGTGGTTGCCACCTAATATGAATATTGACTGAAGTTTGGAGTTATTACAATAGGATATCCTCACTGGTAGGAAAATGGTCATACTGATGTCTATCCTAGAATGTCCCCACTTAGGTTTTTGGGTGTTATCTCATGATGTTCTTGTTATATAAGCTAATTATATTATAGATTGTCGTTTTTAGTTTTTTGTACATTAAATGAATTTCATTTAACATTTAGTGTTATTTTATCATTGAATGTTTCATTTATGTTTTTAAGACATTTTTATTTATTATATTGTTGTTATTTTTTTACTCATCATGTTTCCTCTGATATTTATTTATTTTATGTTTCCAAAAAATACCAATTCTTTTTAATATAAAAAAATGAATTAGTGTTTTATATTTATCTCTATGAAATAAGAAGTATGTTTATCACTTATTTAGAATTATTTGTTAATTATTTTCATAAAATCTTGTTTATATAGTGTGGTATCAAAATTATGTATCAAAGAAGTTGTTAAAATATTTATTTTCAATAGTCATTATAATAAATAAGATAGTTTCATAATTTTTTTAAACTAATTTTTTTTTTCAATATGATAAAATTGTATGGATTCATTTTTGTTCCTACTATTCATTCAATTATACCATACATATAGTGATTTTTGTGTATGAATATTTTTTACTTGATACAGGTACAGATATTATGGTTTATATATTTTGTTGTATATTATAGATGTTTGAAAACATAGTAATGTTGGTATGTAGAGTCAACATAGGGTCACATAGAGAAGGTTACTTGGATGGTTTATTATATTTTTGGGAAATGGCCATTCAATTTTGGGAGATATTCTTTATTCGTTATATTATTTTTAACATTTCTTATTAGTTTTATTTTTTATTTTGACATATCATTTTAACCACATTATCTTTTTTTTTCATAATTCATATATTGGAAGTTTAAGTTATTGATTATATATATATTCATTTAATGACTTTATTTATAATTTGGGAACTATTTATTTGATACCATGGATTCCCTTATATGGAAAAATCATGCCAAATTATTGAAAATAATTCATTATATTTTTTAAATTCATGTTAAGGGTAAAATAACACTTAATGTATATTATTGATTCCTTGCACAATGTTTTTTACCTATAGTGTTCAAAAATATAATTAAATAATATTTCTATAGTGACTTAATTGACGTTTCATGTTGACCCATGTCTTTTTGTTATCATTTTTTGTGTTTTAAATAGAATTAATTTAAATTAGTAGAACATATGATGAATTTTTTTAAGGGTTTCTAAAAAAGTCACATGTAATTCTACATGACCCCTTCCACAAAATACATTAGAGATATTTATTGGAATTTCAATACTCACCAACCAATTATATATATATGTATCACTGATTAAGAAATTTGTGGTTATTTTATTATCCCAAATAAAGTTTATAATAGTAATGTAAAATATAATTAAATGTAAATTACATTATAAGGCATGCCTAAATTATAGTTTTTTATTAATTTTTTAAATAAATTTAATTATATTTTCCATCATATTATTTTAATATTTTGAGTTTTAAAATAATTAATATAAAAATTAATTTATAGGAATATGCATGTCTAGAAAATATTTGATTGAAAATCCAGAATAAATACAAATGACGATAAATTTTCTATATTTACACATAATAAAATTATTTTAAAAATATCTCTCATTTTAAAAGATAAAATTAATATCACAATATTAAATATCATGACATATGAGATTTGGTTGATAAAAAATTAAAATATATTACACAAATATTATCTAACATTTTAATTTTTTTATTCAATATTCCACATATTTGTTTTTCATTCTTTGAATGAATTAAAAGAACAACAAATGATTTCTAAACATGTGGATGAAAACCAAAATGAGAATAATATTAAATTACTTTTTATTGTAGAATCTATAAATCTTATAATACTTTAGGTTTTCATTATCAAGGAACCATAAATGTGTTGAAAAATCATTATACATAATAAATTTAGTTTCATTAAGATTACTAATATGTAATTACTGGAAATTGTTAAAGTCACAATGTATTTGTAATTAATTTGACAAGAATCGTGGGATGTCATTTCAAGAATTAACACTATAGTAACTCCACTTGATATGAATATGATACCATGATATACTCTCAAATCCAAAATCTAAAACAAAATACAATACCTTTAATAAGTGAGATGACAATGTATGAAACAATAAATTAAAAAATATAATTATTAAAAGAAATATATATTTTAAAAAAATAATATTGATGTAAATACATGAAGGAGGAAAATAATCATCAAAAGAAATATTAAATAAAAAGCGTTAAAAATACCAAAATCTTATCCTCAATATTTTCTAAAATTAAAAGAGAATATAATGAATCCAATTCCAATGAACATTTATTTTGAGAACAATTTCCTAAAAAATTAACCAAAATGTTACTATAGTTGTGAACAAGATGTATAACATTATTTAATGAGTATAACATAATTTGAGTGTTCTTATTTTTAAACCTAATTATTAATTGTTATTTGTATAAAAATTCATTAATTAATAAATTAATTTCACAAAACTAAATATCTATATTCACTAAATTAAATTATATAAAAATATTATTCATGAAATATTAAAACAAAAAATATAACATACATCATTTATGTATTACATAACAAATTAAAGTATAAATATTAATCTTAAAAAGTTATCTACCTAAATAAAAAACTCTAAATTTATCAAATCACGTACCAATATCTTATATATTTGGGATCTCATAAATTTAGGACATAATATGAAATAAAAAAAGAAACATAGCTACAAAATATCATTTCATATCCCCTACCATAAAATCATCCATATAATTTCATATAATTGATAGTAGGATGAGTTTTCATCCATCAAATATAGCATGGATAATTGGTTACACTTCATAACATCATTGGTGGTGGATGAGAAGCTAATGGTATTTCAATTTAAATCTATAGCTCCAATAATTATAATAATAATTCAACCTTGAATACCAATAATTTTATGTAAGTCTTTCTCATAAATAAACCAATGATCTCTATGTGTAAATCACTCACATTTCTTTGCATCACCCACACTATCGTCCACATAAGAACAATTAAAATAAAAAATGATAAAGAATAATAGTAAAATTATTTTTAAATATATACTCTACAAAAAAACATTGAAATTAATCTATAAAATGATCTATCATTTTAAAAATTTAGAATAAAAAAATAATAGTTTTCTCTATTTTAGAATGAAAGAAATTCCTTAAATCTTTTAAGTTAAAAAATAGGTACCCTTATGTAATATATGTATATATATTATAAATATCAAATTTTATTCCCACAACCTAGATGGCTTAATAATAACATATAAAAATTATTTGTAACAACTTAATACAATTATAGTCATTCATATTAAATAATACAACAAAATTATTAAAAATGAAGTATATAATTTTATTATCCAAAATTATATAAATGAATCCAGCCAAATCTAATATTCATAAAATAAAATATAGTATATCATCATTTTTTATGCCACAATGTCTTTATGTCATTAACAAATAGTAATATATCACTAAAATGTGTTTTTAATCATCATGATATAAGATAAAAAAAATAATACGTGAAAATAAAATAATAAGTGGCCCGAGATCCTTAGTTTTTTCAATATGAACTATATTCTATTTAGCATAAACTCAGTAGGGAATCTTTTCTATGATAGTGAATGTGCCAGAGGGATTTGGCAGACCTATGGGGATTTCTTCGGTTGGAATGGGAATGAAGGCTCTCCTACTAACTTTCTCCATGCTTGGTTTCGTGGAGCTAGAAACCAAGGGGTGGAGGGAAAGGTCAGATCGATCGTCCTAAGTGCCCGGTACTGGACAATTTGGATGTCCTAGAACGATGGTCAACATAATAACGCTTCATGATCCCTGGACTAAATTCTGTTCAAAATGAAAAACAATATTAGGGATATGCTTCGTTTATTGCCTGATTGTCAGTCGGCACCTTCTGTTAGTTATTTGGTATCGTCTATATCTACTTATAACCAGGTGAATGGTTTAGGGCTGGGATGTTGGGTACGGTGGTGTCCTCTGGACCAAGGGCTCAAACTAAATTTGGATGGGTCATTGCATGGGGGAGAAATACATGGGGTGGTGTTGTGAGAGATCAATCTGGGTCAGTGCGTGTGGCGTTCAATACTTCGTTCAGGGAAGGCGATGCTCTTCAAGCGAAGGCAATGGATTTGGCTAAGAGTTTGGAAATGTGTTCCAGTAGACAAATTTGATTGATGATGGTGGAGATTGACTCCCTTCATCTGTATAGATCAATGCTGGATATGGGAATAATTCCATGGAATATAGTTTATACAGTCAGGAGATGTAATGTTTTCAAGGGGAATCACATGGTGATATCTCATACATGGAAGGAGGGAAAATAGTAGCGGATTTTCTGGTGTCAATGGATACATATAATCTCAATATGTTTTCCATTATTTACTTGAGATCATTTCCTAGTGAGGGGATGAATTTTGATGTCAATGATTCGTTGGAGTTGCATTACATTAGACCTCTGTGATGCTTTTCGTTCTTCTTATGTTTTGTGATCTATCAAAATAAATAAAAATGATAGCTTTCAGTATAATAATGGGACATCAATTAATAAATATAATTCCTAATTATCAATATTCTAAAAAGCATAATATTATTTTTTTATCCTTTTATAATAATCAAATTTCACATTTTACGAAAAATTATGTTTTTACTAATGGTAAAATATTTCTATTATATTCCAGATATAATTTAAACATATCTTAATTTCAACTTCAATTTCTATATTTTTCATTTTGTTATCGAACATTTGTTTTCTAAATCTAGACATGGCCACACACATATTGAGACTATGTGAGAAAATAATTTTGATAGGTTATCAAGATGAATAAGGGTTATTTAAATGATTATTAATTAGTATATGTGAAATAAAACATTATTAATGTTTTTTCCAAAGGTGTTAAATAAAATAAACAATTTTTAAAACATATATCGATTGACCTTGGATGTTAGAAAATAAATATAATATTCCATGTTATGAAATTATTGACTAGATTATATTATTGAGAATGGGATAACAGTATTAAATATAATAGGAGTTTCAAAACGCAATCACAGATAGACGTGACATGTCAATATCATATTATAATAAATATAAAAATGGTGCCTTTTCCAAAAAACGTATAGGCATCCATGAATGAAATTTAAAATAATTTTAATATAAATATTTGAGTATCATTATTGGAAATATATTATTTTGGTTCAATATACAATGTTAACTTTATTTGAGATACTACATGAAAATTGTGGGTGTAACTTTTGATGCACAAGTTTTAAATTTTAGGATGGTTCATCATTGGAATTAATTAGTGGAAAATAAGATGTTTCAAAGATGAAATTATTGATGTATTATAATGTTGGTTATTATAGAGAAAAATAATCCATGTAATTTTATTATAAGAAATTAATTTGATTATAAAATAATGTATATATTATTCCATTTAAAATTATTGTCGTGTAGTAGATAAAAACCCAAGATAATTATTATAATTACATAATAATATATTGTATTTGTAGATGGAATTTTGGTTGTATTTAGTGAATATAATAATATATTTGATCAGTGATAGTTTATTTTTACTGATAAGAAATCCACCCATATGGATCATTAGACCGATATGATAATGGATGAAATGCACTGTAAGTATTTGGTTATATCCCCCATGTCATTGTTTATTATTGTGTAATTAAAGAACTATATGTTATGTCCATGGATTATTTCTTAAATTCATATGTTGATGAGTACATTGGATTATATATTAATGATAATGATGAATATAATGTCAATTAAATTCATTATGTATTCTTTAATAAAGGGATTTCATAAAAATATATGAACTTTGTAGAAGATTATATTCATAAAAAAGAATATGTAGATCATATCCAAGATGATATGAATAAATGTTTGAAAATAATAGAAATTAAAAGGAGTAATAATTATATTGAGGTACCAAAAATTTGAGGTAGACCATATGATGTTTAGGTTTTAGATTGACCAAGATGGCTTAATATTTTATGATATTCAAGAAAATTTAATACGTGGATAAAAATTCACGAAGAATTAGTGGATACTCCAAATATAGTTGATGAGGTCAACCAATATTAAAACAATACTACAATTATTTTAATGAAATATGCCTTGTTTGACTAAATGTGATAGTGGAGAAAAAAATCATATAAGGAGAAAAAATTTATTTTATTTGAAATGTTGCTAGTAAGAAATAAAATAAGAAATTATCTATTTTTTTTTGTGATAATTAACTGGAGTAAACAAATTTATATTTAGTAAATAGAGTACTATATAAAAATGGGTTTACTGGAATATGAATGTAGTGTATAGTATTATATAATTCCTATAAACTATAGTTAGGAGTCAATTTCAATTAATGTGTCTAATTGTGGTATTTATAATATTTTCTCTAATGGGGAAGTATAAAAACATCAATTATCTACTTAGAATGGATTCATATGAAGGCATACATATTTAGATGACACATGTAATGAAAAAAATCCATAAATTGTGGTTTGGATGAGGATCATTTCTTGGAATATCAGATGAGTTTCAATGTTACTATAAATTATGATACAATTACTATTCATAAACAATGATTATATTGGACAAAAATGAACCCAAAAAATTAAATAAAACGTTTTTCATTAAAAATAATCATTCATCAATAATAATTTCAATCACTACTACTTCCTTGGAGTGTATTACTATGTTTTTTTTATCACACATCACTTGGATCTTGTTTATATAAACTTTGATGATATAAAGAAGGAGGAGATAATAGATTTGAAGTGGGATATGGCTAGAAAATTTGAGAAAAAATATAATTTAGTGACAAAAAATTCATTTTGAGTGTCATGGGTACATAGAAGAAAATAATTTTTATTATATTTGATTCTTACAAAATTATAAATTTTCATTAATGTTTTTGAATGTATGGGTCAAAGCATATTTAAATCCCATTGTATAGTAACATTAATCTATCTACATGGAAATATAAAAACATGGATAATGAGTCCAACTACAAATATATATATATATATATATATATATATATTTCTATTTATATATTCATAGTTAGTATAATGTAATAAAATATTATTAATAATATTATTAAAATTTCTTTAGTATATTGATTTTTTTGCAGATACATGTAAAATATATAGATGGAACAATTGGAATCAATGAAGAAAATACTAATGTATATCAATTAAGAATGGAAGTGCCTATTTTTCTTATAATATATGATCAAATAGAATGATATTTTTATGCATTAATTTAAAGTGATACATATAGTTAAATAATTACTATAGAAACTGTGTACACTTATGGATGAATTATAGGAATATAGATCTCCATAATGAACAATCAAACAAAAATGTAGAGTTAGTGGTTCTAATAGGGGAAAAAATAATTTTTTATAGATGAAGGGATTATAGTAACATATGATAAGGAATCTATCGAACACAATGATTATATATTATAGTTAGAGATCAATATATTATTTTATCAATATAGTGATTTAATTGTACAAAAGTTGTATTTTAACAAAAACATTACTTCAACGTGTTTATTTTACATGATCATGTTTTTTAGAAATATAAAGTATGCAGTATTTATAATTTTTTGCCTTTATTAAACGATGTGATTTTTTTTAATTTCATAGGTAGTTTAGTGACTCAATGGGACATGAAAAATTTGATTCTTATTAATGGATCAATACTATTTTGGATGATGTAAAGGAATATATGTTCGGAATATAGATTAATGGGATACTTGAAAAGACATCGAGTACCATATTTATTAATGTGAAGCCCATTTTTTAGACAGTTATCTTCTAGATTTTAATAAAATAAGATAGATAATTTTTTGATCATTCATATATTATAACCTCTTCATATCAAAAGATTTATATTAGAGTGTTATTAGAAGGTATAATGTGATTCAATAAACAGTTGGAACTAGTTGGGTAGAGGATTTTTAGATTTAATTATATCATCTGTAATGTTGTTGAATTCTTAAAAATAAACTACCAATGATGATTAAATATTCAAATAATATTTAATCCACATATCAAATAATGATTAGAAATATGTTTCGTGTCTATATAATATATATGTTATATATATTCGGATACTTTGAAATATAGTTCAAAATTTATTAGTTTTTAGTAATAAAATGTAACATGATTGTATCTCACAATTATATTTTATTACATTTAAATATTTATTCTATGACATAATGAAAACCTAGAACTATGTTAAATCACCTATGTATATTTATGCTTATTCCATTTTTTATTCTCTTTTCTTATTCATTATTTACCTTTAATATTCCTTTTTGATACTATGAAATATTTCTTACAAAGGTATATCATTTTCATGTTCATATTTATATCCATTATGTGTTCTACCTGTGATTTAGGTGGGTTTAGTCAATATTATGAATATAATTTTGAATAGATATGCTATACTATTCATTTATTGTTTGTGTTGGTTTTCATTTTATTACTTTATAAACATTGATCACATGTAAGTGATTTATTATTATTTTTATTAATTTAAATATGTAATTATTTATTGATTTCAATCAGAATATTTTTTATGGATTGTGATTCCATACTTAGACCGTTATATAAAGATATATGACATATTAGTGGGTTTTTTGGAAGGATGTCAATGTAGAGATTAAATTAACTAGAAAGAGGTAAATATTCCTCAAAACTATTTTATCTATGTGAATTATTATTAAAATACACACTTGTATGTTTTAGAGGATTTATAGAATTTTTTTCTTAGATGATATTAGATCAACAATCACTTCGATTATTTTGATTTCAATTGAGAATTGGCATTGCAGAATTCTCATTCAAATTGGGGATGGAATATTTGTGATGTGTAGTCTTAGGTTGAAGTGGAACACAGTGAGATTAAAGGTAATTATTAGAAATAAATGGTGGTGTGGCTGGAGAAGGATGTAACATAACTATTCTAGTGACAAAATATACTTATCATATGATTCAAGGGGGAGAGACACCTTTATGTGCCTAGTTCGGGGCTACAGCCTCACACCATGTACGCAATGGGGCATTGATTTTTTAGTGAATGTTATGTAGGTACAAAATTAAATCCCAAAACCATTTATTAATTGTGAGGATGTTTAAATCTTTCTGATTTTCTGAAGAAAAAAAATAATATTTATTTAATAACTTTATTGTTTTTATTATATTCTACACCATGTTTTAACGAACTGATATATATTGTTAATATTATTATATATGCAAAATAATTATAATCTAGTACACATAAAAGGTCATATGAATTTTAATAATAAAATTTTAAAAAATAATTATGAATTTTTTGGATAAAGAAAATATATTGGTAAATAATAACATAATCAGACATGGAGTTTTTAAACAAATTAGCAATATTGGTTTTCTAAAAAAATGTTTTTTAATTTTTTTTACAAAAACAGAATGAAAATAATTTTTTCCACTTATATTAAAATTATTTTAAATAATGAACACAGTATTTGGAAGAAACCTATCAAAATTTAATTAGAGATAATGTTTGGGAATTTAAAAAAGACTAATTTTTCCATTACTAATGAAAAAGATTGATTTTTTTGAAAACTGGATTTTAGTTTAAGGTGTTTATGAAGTCAAATTAAATTATAATATCTTTTAGAAGTAAAATTAGTTAAAATATATTACTATTTAAAAAATTTTGATCATTTTATTTGAATTTTTAAGGAATTTTCTGTTAAATTATTATATACTTATATAAATGTTTTTATTGGAAAACCATTTTGTTGACACATTTTTTGATTAAATTTAAGTTAAATAATTAAAATATTTTAATTTATTTTTGTTAAATTGAATACATATTTTTAATATAAAAAATTAATATTGTATAATAAAGTGAATTAGGGTTTTAGACAATATGAATAGTTAAAATTTTAAAAACTAAGTTACATGTTTATGGAAAAAAATATTTTTACCTTTGGGTTAATCTAAATAGATATATAAAAAATGACATAAAATATTGTATAATTTATATTTGAGGGATATATTTTTATCCATATCACCGTTGTTTTTATTTTTAAATGTTTTTGAAAAAATATTTCATGAAAATGACATTCATTCCAATTTAATTAATGAAAATGATAGTGGACTACTGTTGTTTTTAAAATTTTAATTATGTGTTCCAAAAAGGTGAAAAGAAAATTTTAAATGAATATTCTCATTTATTGTGATAATAAAGAACATATTTTCATCATGTCAATTTATATATATTTATTTTTAATTATATAATGATTTTAAATTCTTACAAAATGCGAACAATGTAAATTTATAACTAATAAAAAATAAAATAAATGATTCTAAAAATACTAAAAGAACATTTAATTCTATGAATTACTGTTTTCCATGTTTTTATTGAAATATTACATATTAAATATATGTGAATGGAATATATTTTGATCAATCCCTTGATATGATGTTTTTAAAGTAAATTTATTGAATAATAATAAAATTATCTTTAATGACATTTTAAAATAAATAGTATTTTATCAAATTATTTATAATTCCAAAAAATATTATCTTTAGCCAAGTAACTATTATATTAAATCCCATATATTTTTTTAAAAAATATATTTCTTATAAATAAATTTAATTTTTTTGATTACGTTGGATCCACACAACACCATGTTTTAACGAACTTTGATATACATTTGATATTTTTGTTTAAACGTGATGCATGTAACATGGACATTAAACATGGAGGAATGAATATTAAAAAATAAATTTTAGAAAATATTTCTAATGATTCTGTATGTCAAAAATATAATGATAGATATGAATGTGGTTTTTAGTAATGTCTTTAAAATCCATTAAAAATATATTTTTATAAGAATTGATTTGTATTGTTTTTTAGGACTGAATAATAAAATTATTATTTTTCATCATTTAGAAAATTAAAATTACAAAAAACCTCATTTTTGTAATAAACATGTTTAAATTTTCGTAGGGTCACATTTAGGTAATTTTCATAAAAGATTAATTTGGTTATGAACCACCATCGCCCAAAATTATGAAATGGACAAAAACTGCCATACCCACTCTTCTTCAAGTTGAAGTAGAGATAATGACCCCCCCAGGTCCCACCATCGATAGGCCCTAGAGTGGTGACTAGCACCAAGTGTATGGAATCACGTGAATTATGGAAGGCATTACCTATTTATGTAACAATATTTGGAGAAAAGACTTTAAATACCATGAAGTCCAGATAAAACTAGAAGTAAAAGTTAAGAAAAAAATCCATTCAAATATGCATGTTCAAAATAAACTATTAAAATGAATAAGAAAACACTATAGAAAATTACCAAATCAAATAAAAACATTAATGAAAACTATCCTGATATCTAAGCTACTAATGTATGGTACGGTCCTCAAAGTCCACATGGAAACCTGAAAGTATTTTTTTATACGTAGGGTGAGTTTACAGGTATACTCAGTAGGGAGAAACCAATAGCTCTTGTGCATAAGTGGGTAGTAATTCTAATACCTCGTGATGAAAATAAAGATAACCAAATAACCTAGCAAGGAAAAAATGCACCCATCCTCACCAAGGAACACTCCTCAAATAACTCAAGTCAGGTATAATAATAGTAATACACATCGATGTTTTGGGTACCACACATCGCATTCCCACAAGCTATTTAGGACTTCCTACACATCAAACCTCCCCCAAAAGTTCCACTATAGTTCCACTACCACCCCCAAAACAATCTTATGGGCTATCAAAACCATGCATTCTTCCCCTAGACACATGGGCCACCACAACTACACACATCTTATCTAATAGACACCTAGGCCAAAATAACCACTTCCTTCCCGAAGGCACATGGCCAGAACAATCACTTCATCAACCAATAAATCAAGGGCCTTATCCCATAGATTATATGGAATCAATCCTCCATTGTTCATAGTCTCATTATCATGTTCAAATGATTCTACTTAATAAAATTCCTTCACTATCAGGAAACTAACATGCAGAGCCACAATCGAAGATAACAATTAAAGGAAAATAGTCATGCATCAATTTAATCATTCACACTCGGTTGAAATTTAATGTCCCAACATCAAAAGGGATTCATGATATCCCTCTATGTAATAGAACCTAACAATTCCCAAGCATATGGCCCCACACCACCTTAGATCCACAAACAATCAACTATTGAAGGAGGGATCCAATCCCTTTCCATGTCACCCCACAATCATCAAGCAGAATAACCATTTTTATTAACATAATAGAGTAAGGTTGCTTCCATGTTTATCTGCACCATTTATCAATGTTCTTTATTTTTTATTGATTAAACGATATGATAATACAAGTATTCTTATTCATTGGGAATCCATTTAATCAATCGATTTTACATGATTAACCAATTTTATATAAAACCAATTCAATCATAGTATTATCAATATAAACATAGGATCATTAGTGTGCATGAAAGGACCACCAACATACACTATTTTCAGTGGTCATAATCCCTTAAAATTCACTACATAAAAAACAAAGATAAAATAATACAACTAAATAATCATGATTCACTCCACTTCATTATTTTAAATTTTGTTTATTATCTTTCTTATGGTTTGGTTAAATCTATGTTTAGAGAGAAACATTATCATATCTTCCCCGCATGATACACTATAATTAGAGATGAAGGAAAAATCGTACATAGATGAACAAGGATCATAGTTTTCTCCTCACACAAGAATGATGTTTCACAAATTGTAGAGGAAGAAATCCAAGGACTATAATGCCGAGCAGGAAGGGTTCCAGCACAAGCGTATGATTCTACTCTGAAAGAGGGACTCCAAGTGCACTAAGTGAATGAAAGGGAACATGTAAGAATAATAACTCTTTGTGATAAATGGTCAGATCCTAGAGTTATGATATATTAAATCTCGAATGTATTAAAAGGCGGATCATGGTTTCACCATGAGATTAAGTGGTATCAAAAAATTGAATTAATTTTTATTTTGTAATTATCCTCAATGATGGTGGAGATAATAGCTGTGAGGGAATAAATAACATTTAATCATAGAAAAACCATGTATCTTGGGAAAATCGGGAGAGCACAGGGAAAGGTGTGACACCGAGGAAAAAGACCAAATATTTTGGTAACTAATGGATTGACTGACTATCTGGGGTTTAAATCATATCTTACATCATCTAAATGGATTTTAATGGGGTATTAAAACACTTTTTCAACAAAATATACATTACGAGGGTAGAACTGGAAAAACCTTGGAAACTGGGAAAAAATTGGCAATGTTTGGGACACCGTTTAGTGAGACACCGTAATGGTGCCACCAGTTGGGTGAGGAACTATAAGCAGTTCCACCATTTTGGGGTGATAACGTGATAGTTCCAAAATGGTCGGTATCACTATAATAGTGCCCCAGTTTCGGTGGAACTGTTTAGTGGAACTGATAATTTCTGGAAAACTCCTTAATGAGTCACTGGTGGTCCCCAAGATACCTCGATCACTAAAAATTTGGAAAATTAATGGACCAGGGGGTCTGGTCATTTACATCATATACCTATAAAAATATTCTACTATTCAATAATTTAGGAATAAACCTATATAAAAAAGTGGGGTCTGAACAACCACCTCATAAGATACCTATTAGGGATAGAACCACCAAAGAGTTGTTCGAAATCCAGAGACAACATGGATATATTAGAACACCTCTACCTCATCTATCTTCATAACAACCATGGATACCTCACCACTCTTCTCTGCCAAGTAACCACGCAAACCTATAAATTTCACATCATTTAGATATAGGCATTAGGGATTCCCTTCCTCCTTCTCAAGACACTCTCTATATTGGGAAGAAATGACTCACCCACATGGGTTTAATCCCATACACATTAACATGACTTGATTAGGGATCAGGTTCTCCCCTCCCCATAGTCATGACTTTTCTCTCACATTCATTGAAAAATGGAAAAAACCCATCTCATTCTTAACATTGTTATGCATTACATAACATTCAAATAAAAAACAACACAGAACAAAACACAAAACAACTCTATATACAGGTCACATATTTTTTAATCCCTTTGTAAGGTACTCTACTCATGTTCATCGTGCCTTTATAACACACAAACCAAGGGAATGGTTATTCCATGAAAAAACTATTCTTCATGATCCCCAATCCTCATTATTCTCTCTACAAACAATGAATAAGCCTCTATATCTAGTTTTCCCCAGTCAAGAACATGAAAGTCATCATGTAGATACTAACAGAGATGAGACAGATGTTGGACATCGTGGACCCTCTGTAATGGTGGTGGTAGTTCCAGCTGATATGCCACTTTTCTGACTCGACGTAACACCTCGAAGGGTGTGACGTACCTGGGAGTAATCTTACTCCCCCAATAGAAGATCTATTTCCCTCACTGAGGGGTGTCCTTTAAGAACACATGGTCCCCAACCATGAACTACAAGGGTATCCTACTATGATCATCATATGAATTTTACCAGTCTTGAGCTGCCTTTATCCTCTCCCATACAAGATGAACCTTCTTCTTCTTACTCTGTACCACATCTGGGCCAATAACACCTACCTCCCCAACCTTTTCCTAGCACATGGGTGAATGATATGAACATCCATACAAGCCATCAAACAGATCCTTTCCAATGGTAGAGTGATAGCTATTGTTGTAGGAAAGCTTTACCAGAGGAATGTGTCATACCCACGAACACCTAAAGTCGAATACACATTATTATAAAATGTCTTCCAATATCTGGATGGTCCTCATTGTTTTCCCATTTTTATAAGGGTGGAAAGCAGTGCTGAGGAACAGAAAGGTGCCAAAAGCATGTTGCGATCTTTTCCATTCTCATGAGGTAAACTGTGCATCATGATATGAGACTATAGACTTTATAAATCTATGAAAATACACCACCACATCAACATACCTTTGTGCTAAGGCATCCACCACACTCGACTCCTTGATTGCTAAGAAGTTTTTTGGTTTCGTCAGCCGGTCCACCACTACTCAGATAGCATCGTAGTATCATTGATCCTTGGGTAGTCCAGTGACAAAATCTGTTGATATGTCATCCCACTTTCACTCATGGACCTCTAGAGGCTACAATAGGCCTCAGAGGATATAGTGTTCATCTATCACCTACTAACACACAATGAATATTGCCACAAAATTCTCCACACCCCGCTTCACCCCAGGCCACCAATACTGACCCCTCAATCATAGGTACATCTTGGATACTCATGGGTGTACCTAAGGGGTTTTTTATGGAACTCACTAAGAAATATCATGAGAATCATCTTCGGTAAAAACAACATTCTTCCGAAACTCATCTGATTCTAAACATCTTCTGACAATCGTTATAGAGAATTTCCTTGGATAACATGATCATGCATCACTTCAGCCTCCATGTTTCCCCACTGAGACTCCTCCACCTGTTGTACCTATAAAGACTCCACTGTCATCTAAAACAGACAAACTCCACCATCCTCCACCCTTATGATCAAATGTAAAGCTGCCAACTCATCCATTGCTTTCAAAGTATCTGCTGAATCTCGAACCACTTCCTTTTGTGACTTCCTTCTGAAGGCATCGACCACCATGGTCCCCTTTACTGAGGTGTAGAATATCTAAAAGTAGTATTACTGAAGAGACCCCATCCACCTCCTCTACCGCAATTTTATGTATTGCTGGGAGAAGACATACCTCATGCTCTTGCGATCTGTGAAGACCAAAAATCATTCACAGATGAGGTAATGCGGCCACGACATCAGTGAGAACACAAAAACTAAACTCTTCCGGTCATGGGTGGAATGAATACATTCGTGTGGAAATAACTACCTTGGACCATAAGATATCTATCCTCACTATTTTATTTTCACAAACCGCAAACCTTGCCCAGAGGTATCATAGAACACTTAAACATTTACCCCATCCTCTTGAAACCATAGCCCAAGGGAACAGACCTACTTCAACATTAGATAAATGAAGGCCACCTAGAACTGTTCACTTAAAACGAATGCCTAGTCTCTCATGGTCAACTCTTTAAACGTTTGTACTACTTGAGATAATTCCTGAATGAACCTCTAGTAGTAACATGATAGACCCAAAAAACTAAGAACTGATGCCACATTCCTGGGCACTTCCCAAGAAACAAACTCTTTGACCTTAGATGAGTCCTCTGATATTCTCGGCTAGGCCACCATGTGTCCATGGATGTGCACCTCTCGTTTCAAGAACATTCACTTGGAAAACATCTTGTAGAGATGGTGGTGTTGGAGGACCTCAAAAGAAGTCCTCATATGCTCAACATGATCCTCCTCTAATATTAAATAGTTTAGAATGTCATCGATAAACACGATTACAACCCGGTATAATTATTCTCAAAAGACATAGCTCATGATCCTCACGAACACGGATGGTGCATTTGTAACGCCGAATGACATGGAAAAAAATTCAAAGAACTCATATATGCACATAAAAGCCATCTTCGAGATGTCCCCATCCTTGAACCTCATCTAGTGATATGCTGAACACATGTAGATCTTAATGAACAAACAAGATCCCGTCAACTGGTAAAAAATGTTGTCAATCCTCGATAGGGGGTAACCGTTATTGACCATCACCTGATTTAGTCTTCGGTAGTCTAAACACAACCTGAGAAAATATTCTTCCATCTTTACAAAAAAACACTAGAGCACCCCATGGTGACATGCTCATTTGGATAAAACCCTTCTTCATCAGGTCATCATCCTGGATCTGCAACACCCGTAACTAATAATGCGCCTTCTGATAGGGAGCCATCGAAATTGTATAAGTACTGTGTAGAATGTCTATCATGAACTCAACAACATGTCGAGGGGGTCGAGTCACCATATCTATAGGGAAGATGTCCAGGAACTCACTAAAAATCCCTAGAACATCCCCCATTTTTTTCTGATGATGCCATTGGTAGCTCAACTAAGAAGGATAGAAGGGGCTCCACTCACCGACTTCCCTCCTGGTTACCCCGCTATCCAATGAAAGATACACACTGTTCTCCCATATCTAAAAACATGAAACTTCTCTAGATGTTTTCCATAATGTCACACACAGTGAACAACCATTCTATGCGTAAAATGACATCATATGGATACATATGTAGAAAAAGAAGATCCCCATAGAACTGATGTGTTCCCAACATCAGTCTGTATCTCTGAAAAAACATAAGACAAGATGGTCTGAAATCTGACTGGTGCACTCAATACTTGGGGCACAATATGTCTCTGTACATATATACCTAGATCATGGGATAGACTAGGTGTAATGAAGGAGTGCGAAGATCATAAATCAAACAAATAAAAATCATGAGTACAAAAAAAGATGACCATACCATGAACGACCTCTCACCCAATAAGAATAGCTACCTCTGTGGCTTAAAACTACCCACAACCAGCTCCTATTCCCCTCAGTTGTCAGCTTCCACCCCGAACACACATATTTCAAGGTCCTAGAGGAGTTCCCTGAGGTTATCCTACTCTTGTAAGGTATTCTCTCAGATAATCAAGAGATCGTTTTCCATATTGTGGTTTCTAAAAAAGTCTGACTGAAAAATTCTACTACTGATGTGGGCGCTGATCCTGCGAACCTCTACTATACTGCACTTAGTCCAGGTAATGATTCTGAATATTCCATGGCTTCCACATACAAATAATCTGAGTCCTAGGATCTTATAAAGTATCTAGAGAACAAAACTTGGACTACTGTAGCCGACTCCCCATCGGCCGAAACATGGATGGCCCTGATGCTGGAGGCCTCCTACTAACAGCCTTTCCCTTCGATGAGCTCAATATGCACCCCTCTCATAGATCACCTCGCAGCATGTATACCCTCTTCACCAATTAATTGATCTTATAAATCTCTATGTACATCAGTAGAGTGAAGGGAGTAACAACGTACTGTTGGGATGGTCAAAGTGCTTCCACAAAGAGCATTTCCCATGATTCCTCATTCGAGAAGAGGTCTGGTGAAAAATGAAATAGATCCTTGAAATTAATCCCCAACTACATTACTATCATACTGCCCTTCTAGAGGGAGAGTAACACTTACCTCTTCTTAGAAAAGACTATAGAATAATGGAATTCTTCCCAAAACTCCCTCTCTAAGTCGGTCTATGAAACCTCATCATCCTTCTTCTCCCTAAGATAGAGGTTACACTACTAACACGGTGCTCCCCACATCCGGCTCACGGCCAGAGCAACCCAGTACTTAATAGGAGCATGGATCAAGCTGAAAGATTTCACCGACTACTTGAGCCAACCCTCCATATCCATGTTCAAAACATTTCCCTCATACTTTTTGAGGTTCTACCGTTGAAATGCACGAAAAATATTTTTTCAATAGGCTTCCTCCTCCTATCGATCAACCCTCTTATAATCTTCCAAATCAGCCTCATGGGCCTTGATCACCCGCACTACTATTGGATGTCTTCTAGGTGCCATAGCTTTAAGGTAAACATTGAATTCCTAATCCCATGTAGTGATTCATATTTCATATAAATTTTAACATAATATTTTTATTTATTTTAAACCCACAAAACACCCAAGACACACAAGAAAACATGTCATTATCTTCTATGTACCCTTCCTTGGGTATTTACCTAATAATAAGTGTAACCATACATGGTTATTCGGTTGGTCCAGAGTCCCTGCATTGGAGGACAGGGGGCCCTAAAATCTTGTGTCCTTTCCAGTCATCCCTAGACAATTTAACACACCAAGATTGTCTAACACTGATTCCCTACATCCCATGCTATCCTCATTGTGCCTAACCCTGATTTCCATCTAATCTATCAATTTTCATCCCACTGATACCATTCTGTCACGACCCGCCTTCGCCACAACGAGAAAAGGGAATGAAAACATATTGACCCTTCTTTCTTCAAGTTAAAGAAGAGATAATGACTTATGAGTCCCACCTACAATAGGCCCCAAAGTGGCGACTATTTACAAGGGTATAGAATCAAATTTATTATTGAAGAAATTACCCTTCTATAGAACATGATGATGTGATAAGATGGTAAATCCCAACAACTCCAAAAAAACTATAAGTAAAAGTAAAGAAAAAAATCCATTGACATATTAATGTTCAAAACAAAATAATAGAAAGTAAATGAAAACTATGAGGAAAAGTACCAAAAAAAGAAAAATAGAAACGAAATCTATCACGATGTCTGTTATATTAATGTTAGGCACTGTCCTTGAAGTCCTACTTGAAACCTGAAAGCATTTTAATATACGTAGGATGGGTATACAAGTATACTAAGTAGGGAAACACCGAAAGCTTTCATGCACTAGTGGGGAGGAATTCTAATGACATGTGAATAAAATAAAGATAACCAAAGAACGTAGAAAGGAAACTACCCACCCATACCCACCAAGGCACACTCTCCAAATAATGCAAGTTAGGTAAAGTAATATTAATAACACATCGATGTTTGGGTACCTCAAGATGCTTTTCGACTGGTTATTTTGGATATATTACACATCAATACTCCCCACAAGTTCTACATAAGCCCCAATGACTCCCAAACAACAACCTTATGGGCTATCAAAAATATTCATCCCTCCCACAGACACCCAATCCACCACAACCACACACATCACCACTCGGGTACACTAGGTCCACAACAACCAATGCCACACCCGAAGTCACCTGGGCCAGAACAATTACTGCCATGCCATAAGACACATCAGCCTCATTTCTAAGACTCTTGGGAAACAATCATCCACTGTACCCATTTTTTATATCATGTTCAAGTGATTACATTTAAACAAATCCTTCACTAACCAGGTACTAACATGCATAGACAGAAGCCAAGACAATAATTGAATTAAAACAACCAAGTAGAAATTTATACATTCTCACATGGTTCTCTTGAAATATGAAAACATCAAAAGGGATATCTGGGATCTATCGAAGTACTTGATCAAAACTGAGCCCCAGCATATGGACCCGCACATCCTCATATCCAAAAATAATCAACTAAATAATAATGGATCCCATCCCCATCTACATCACCCCAAATGAATCAAGTAGAATAACCTTGCATATTAGTATAATAGAGCAATGAGGTTTCTAGGTTTAACCACACCATTTATCAAGTTCCATATTTATGTTTGATTATCTAGGGTGATCACACATGGAATCTTATTCATTGGTAATCCATTTAATCAATCTAATTTATTTGATTAACGAGTTTCCAGGCTACAAACATTGAATCAAAAGAATATCAAAAGAAATATGGTTCATTAGTGTGCAAGATATAACACAAAAATAAACTATTTTTAGGGGGAATAAGTCCTTACAATTCACTACGTAATAAAGAAGATAAAATAATACAAAAATGTCATCATGATTCACTCCCCTTCATTATTTAAAATTCAATTTATTATATTTATTTTGGTTTGGTTTCATCTACGTTCGCATGTAAACATTATCATACCCAACTAATATGATACACAGTAATGAGTTACGAAGGAAACCCCTACTTGGATGATCAAGGATCAATGTTATCTCTTTATTTCATGAACTTGGGTTGCACTACTTGTAGAGGAATAACTATAATGACTATAATGCTGACCGGAAAGGGCTCCAACATGAGCACATGAATCATCTCTGATATGGGGACTCCATGATCACCATGGAATGTAAAGGGACAAAGGGATAAGGAGATCTTCATGTGATAAAATGCAAGATCTTTAAGTTATGTGATATGAAATATTGAATGGAATAAATGGAGGATATTTGTTTCACCACGTGATTTAGTGGTTACAAAGAATAGAATTAATTTTTATTTAATAATTATCTTCTATGGTTGTGGAGATAATGGTTGGGATTTATTAGATATCATCTAAATAGAGAAAAACCATGTTACAAGGTTGAATCTGGAAAGCACAGATAAGGTGGGACAGAGAGGAAAAGGCCACACATTTTCATAACTTAAGTGTCACTTGAATCACGTGGGTTTAAAACATCTTTTAATATTTAAAATGGAATTTAAAGGGGTATTGAAACAACTTTTTGTAAAAATATAAATTACGGGGTAGAACTGAAGAAACATATGAAATGGGAAAAAATTGGCAAAGGGTGGGACACCATTTAGTGAGACACCATAACAACAACACTGGTTCAGTGGGACACTATAATTGATTCCACCTTTAGTTGTGTGATGGTGATTGTGTGACTGTGACAATTCCACCGTCATAGTTCCATTATCATGGTGCCACCATCAAAGCTCCACCGTCATGGCACCATCGTAATGGGGCCACCATTTCAGTGGAACCAATTTTTTGGAAAACTCTTTAATGAGCCACTGATGGTCCCCATGATACAAAAAACCACAAAATATTGGTAATTTAATTGACCAACTAGTCCAAACCATTACAAATTTAATGAAAAATAGTGAAAAACATTTGTTTTTAGAGATTTTTTTGTTTGATGAATTAATATCATTACATTTTTTTATAAATAATTTTATTAAAATATAAATTATATTTAAATTAATCTAATGAAGGTCACTAAAATCAATTTAATTTTTTTTTGATATAAAATAATTTTTATCTTTATAAATATTTCTCAATGGAAAACTGCTTTCTCGTCTTCTCTAATGGTTTAATTTTAAATTAACATTCACAATTTATTTAAATAGTATAATTGAAAACGGATTCCATATTTTGAATTAGAATAAATAATATTATTTAATATTTTCAAATAAATTTTTGGTCAAAATGAATAGTAAAAATAGTAAAAGTTAATTAATGTGGTTAAGGTTCAATAAAATATTTTAGGGGTTAATCTAAAATGATAATGGGTAAAATGAACTAAAAACTTGTACAAATTATTTTAACTAGAAATATTTCTCTTTTACCTACTCTATTGATAAATAATGTTCCATTTTGGATCCTTTTGGAAAATTTAAAATGTAGATGCATCTTTTACTTTTGAAATTTTCATCTGTGTCCTCTCCCCCACTAATAAAATGCCACAATTTTATCCTCTCCCCAACTCCAAACCCATTTTTCCCAAAAACATCATACGATTATAAATTAATTATATTAAACCCCACAATTGTGAGGAAATAGTTTATTTTGGAAACCCACGAAATAAATCTTGAGTGGTAATCCAAATAAGGTAGTCTGAAGAAGAAGAAAAATTATTAACCTGGAAATTAATTTTACTTCATCCTCCACCTTATTATAATATTTATATAATATGATTACATAATAAAAAAATAATCTCCAATGTCATTATATATTATTATGTTAATTTAATATCATATATATATATCACCTCTTCAATCAAATAGGAAACAAAACTGTCGATCAAGTGTATAACTGTCTATCGCTTCACCAATCATGTTTATTTATTTTCGATCACAACCTCTCTCGGATGAATGAAATGCTAGTTTTAATGATTACAAATAATATTCATGATATTATTTTATATTTTTAATTATAATACCAAACATATCTTCTTACATTTGATTCATTGGGAATATGATAACATCATTTTTGTTTATAGCTCACTACATCTTTGCGGAGTGATGTGATTCATTTCTCTATTATGCTCAATAGGGAATGAAATAAGGATAAAATTAAAAAAATATATGGTATATATATGATAATTAACCAATTATGGTGACAGATTATCTACCTTATTTTAGTTACATCCTTTTAAAAAATTGGAACATCATTTATTCATATATACGACGTACCATTCTAACGCAAAATATTTTTCATTTTCGGTCCCTAAATTTTATGCATTAAAATATATTTATATATATATAAGTAATATATATATGATATTGATATCATGGTTTAGAAATATATATTATGGAACCATGATCAATGTATTTGAACAAAATATAACAAATCAATACATATATAAAAAACACTGATGTTATTAACTAAAATGTGATTTTAACTAGAAATTGGATTAAAATATATAAATAAGGTATAAAGTATATCATATATGGTATGATATATTGAATTATTTTTCTATAATATATTCATAATATTCTTATATTTAGTATAAAATATTATTTAATTTTTTTGAATGAAGGATAAACTTAAGGTAAGGAAAATCTATTCTCTATTTTTTTCTGGAAGACATATTAAATATTCACCACATGATTCATTTATGGGGTGTATAAACTATTAATTAATAGGTTGTATTACTATTATAAAATCAATTTTGGGATATAAATATGAACATATTTTTATCCCTTTAATGGTTCTGATGATTCAAATATCACAATCATGAGAAGTGTTTGATGTTAAAATCATTATTTATTGGGATTGTTTTTTATTTTTACTTTGATGATGAAATATTTTGATGTATTTATATGAAAAATCTATAATTTTCTTATCTAGTGAATATTTATTGTGAAAACGAATTCTATAAATTTTCCCTTATTTATGATCTCTTGATTATAATATATTCGTATATTGATAATGGAAGGCATATTTGTATTCGATCGAAAACTATTTTTCTTCTATATCTATGTTTTAAAAAAAATCAAGATATTATATTGTCTATGTATGATTTTTTTAAATTAATATTAACCCTTACATGTCATTTTTAAAAAATAAATATAATATTCATTTCATCTCCCAAAGAATTCATTATTTTTTTTACCATAAAAGTAAAGGAAATAAGTTTTTTTAATTTGTACGATTTGAATGATGTTTTTAGCTACTATGAGAAATACACATTTTAAAACCTAATTATATGTTTCAATTATTATTTTTAAATAAATGTATTGTAAATATATTTTTCAACTTATAATTTAATAAAGACTATTTCAATGTGAATAATTTACTTTCCTTCAGAAATTTTCCCATTGATATGTCAGAATAATCTTCCTTATAAGATGGCATAAATAGATGTTAAAAATTAATTAATGGGGATATGATTCATTAATATCTTCCTTATTATTTAACTGGGAGGTTAATTATTATGATCTTATGATGTCCATAATACCCATTACATTTTTATGGGTTTTTATAATTTTTATTGATGAAATGTATAGGTGACATTGTTTTTTTCTGTGGGAAATGATGTGATGAAATGCTTATGAAACCCAATTATTATCATTGTTTTCAAATTAAAACCATTTAATTGAATGGGTTTTGATATGATTATCATTTTATTATGTTTTTGGATGGAAATATATGTACATAATTTTTCTCAGTGGGTATGTTATAACCATTAAATGTGGTTATGTTTTAACAAAAATAGTGGTCACATGATAACCAAGGATGGGTAAAACTGATATCTACCTGTAGTTATTTAGGTAAAGAATGATATTTAATGAGGAAACAATTACTTAAATTAGATGTGAACCCATTTCAATAAGGATCTTTATCCTCTATGATCGTCACGGGAGTGAGTCATGATTATAATTATGGTTTGGGGATTGAAACCAATTAACTATGATAGTATTGGAGGTTAAAATTGAATACCAATATGATTTTGGTTAGGAACCTAACCAACTATGATAGTTTTGGGAATAGGCCATGACTATTGAAGAAATTATTTTCTATTAATTTTTTTTATTCCACAAATCGCTGCCTTATGCTAATGTTTTTCTCTCATGTAACATGTTTTTTATCTCAATTGTTTTTCATGTCTTATAAATATGAGTAATTAATAACATGATTTATTTTTTATGATATATTTTATGAATGGTGAGGATTTGAAAATTTATTCGATTTTCCTCACTCAATTATGATCATGTTATATTTATATGAACCTTGTTTACCCTTACTGAGAATCAAAGCTCACCAATTATTATGTTCCATTTCCATAGGTTATAAAGAATAATATTTTTTATTATAATTACATTACAGATAATAGTCAGGAATATATTTGTTGGGGGTGATACAATTCAACATTGAACATGTTTTTTAGGAACCTATCTTTCCAAATGCACTATATATATATGATTTTGGCATTGATCATTATGTAAAGTATTTAATATTACACTATTATGCTTATTTTGTTTATATATGAGAAAATTAATGATATATATATATTTTCATAAAAAAATAAAACACAGTCCATTCATTTTCCAATTTTCATTTATAATAATTATATATACACCAAAATAGTAAAAACATAATTAGAATTGTTAAATGGTAAAATGGGGTTCGGTGTGTTGCATTGGTTTGTGTTGAAATTAATTTTCCACACACACATGATTTTTATGTTATAAAATTTTTTATAATGATATATTTAAATTGGGTAGATATTGTATTTTAAAGATCTTTTTATTTCTAATCTGAACGAGAAAACTGCACTATGGAAAATACTTGTCAATATTGTGGAATCTAAAATTTCTGAAAGTGAGTAAGCATAAAGGAAAGGGTTAAAAAGATTAAAAAAATTATATTTTTAGTTTTATTTGGTTTGTGTCAACCATATTATCCCGAAAATTCATTATTTTAATTTTCGTGGCATTTGGGTTTAGAGTGACTCACCATTAATGAATAGTTTTTGGTATTTACTAAAATGCCAATCCTGCTTAATCGGGGAAGGCCACCGCAACCCCTCACCTATTCGAACAACGTGAAACATTTATCTTAAAAAAACCAAATTAAATCCCCATTATCCGTATCCTTGTTCTATACCTTCAACTGTTCTGAAAGTTTCATCTCCATGATCCTCAATAAGATATTCTAGAGCTGTTTTCCAAATATAAAGTAATTTTCTTCACTATACTTGTAATTTTTTTCTTCTTTATATCCAAATTTTTTTCATGTATTAATAATTAAAAAAAATATATAGACTATATATTGGAATTATTTTATGTTTATGTAATATCATATATCTATCTCTTATTCCATCGTATGAATAATAAAATCATTGATCAATTTTCTAATGGTCTACCGCCTTGCGAACCTATGTAATTCATTTTCCATCGCCACCTATAATTGATAGATATAATGTAACACCCGATACATTAATGTTATATAAATCATCAAAGAAATCTTTTTCTACACACAACACTTGCTTGGCTTGCTTTACACGAAATCACGACCTTCTTCGATAGCTTTCATCGTACGCAATACCGAGTTTCAGAAAACAACGATATACTATTAAAATATTATTAAAACTAGCCGTTGTGAATAGTAATAACAACTTTTTGAAATTTTAGAAATTTTATTTTTGAAAATCGACTTCATTTTTTGGATTCGTAATATCGAAATTAGCCTAGGGTGAAATTTTGGTATTTTTCTGAAAACATTCAATTTTTGATGAATAGTGAATCCACTAAGTGGTAGTTAAAAAAACTGAATTTTTCATAAAACTTAATTTTACCGCTTCTGTGAGTGGAATTTCGAAAATCTGAGAGACATGGTTGATGTCAGTAAGTAAAATGTGGTTCAATGAGATGAAAATAATTTTTTGGTGAATAGTAACTTTTTACTTTTTTTAACCACTGTTAAAAGTAAATAGGGTAATTAAGGGTAAAAATGATATTATTATTACCCTAAAACATGTCCTAATTCTATTGGACAAGTGTAATTCGACCAGAAAAAAACATAGGAATAAAATATGACCATTTAGGCCCACTTGGATTCGATTAGGACATTTATTATTAATTTATTAAAAGAAGGGTTAAAATAGTTAAAATCAAAGTTTAATAATTAAATCATTTTTAATATGGGGATATACATAAGATAAATTCGACTATAAATATTCATTAGAAAGCTAAAACGATTTCCTACATAAAAGTATTTTATTTGTATTTTTTTGACATTAAATAATTTAATTAATTTATGACACAAAGATGATGCAGTAATTAACTTATTAATGAAATATTGACATAATTGATGTTATAAACACCAAAATAAATGTAATTTGGAACTTATTATGAATTCCACTAATTTTCAAGATTAATATGACATGTTATTATTGATTTAATTAACTTTTTTTCGAACTAATCATTCTGTTATGAATTTCACAAAAATTAATTACTAAATAGTGTCAAAATTGACATAAAATAGTTTTTAAAACAAATATTATATTAGTAATAGTTATATTATTCCTAAAAATCTAAGGTTCGGAAAAATGACTTATATAAGGTTATATATATTAATAATAAACAACTTGGGGTTCGTTTGGCTGCTTATAGTAAGTTTATTAACCTTATAGTATAAGAACACAAGAAGACACGGTAAAAGTAAAATTATTTAACTTAATGTTAAATCTAAATGATAAGGTTAAAATAGGAACTGAAACTTGTCTAAATTCTATTGGATGAGAGGATTTCGACCCATACCCACCTTAGCCTCTAAATAAATCAATTTGGAGCTATTTAAAACTGAACTTGACTTTATAATAAAATAATATTTTTAGTTATTCCAAAGGTTCCCCTCTCCTACCTTATAAAAGGGCACCTCCTCCCCCTCTTCCTCACAACACTTTGAGCCTTCAAGCTCAGACAACCCCTGACAATTCCTCCTCTCAACTTCCCTAAATACATCATAGAGGTCCTGGTCTTATTCAAAAACCAATTTTAGTGCCCTAAAAGAATGTCTCAAAGAAGCACTTCAAAGAAGAGGTAATATCTGTTACCGATTCTTTCATCTTTATTTCTTCTTCCACTTCTTCTTATTTAGTTGTTTCATTATGAAGTAATAACTTTAGTATCACTCATATAATGATATGTTATTATAAGTATGAAACAACCCTATTTCACCATCTATCCATCCTACGGAAAAATAAATCACCGCACGTGCGTACATACGGAATACCATCTCCACGCCGTGGTGTAATCTATTTTCCACCACCACCTTACTTGGATGGGTATAATGGTGTAAATAATGATTATATATGACTATTATAAAGTAATACTGATTATTAAATAGTATACATACACTCCAATAAAATTCCACAATCATACGAACGATATCATCACTCGTGCGTACGTACGGAATACCGTCTCCACGATGTGATGTGACTCGTTCTACATGATCTTCATTTCATAATGATTATATAAATGAATTGAATGAATTAATATGATATATATTACACTAATACCATTCTGGAAATGTGGTATCTATAACCTAAAGATAAGAATAATAATTTATTCGACAAAACACGCATAAGAACAAAAAGTTATAAACACCCGAATAACAAGTAGCAATGAAATATTACTACTAAGAAGCTAAGAATATGACCAAATATGATATCATAAAAATACGTATGATTCTGGAATAAGTCAATAACATTATTTAAATCATTATACAGGAGGTTCGGACACGTACAAAGCATATCGAACCTAAGGTAAGGGAAATATCACAATCTCATTTTTATCTGAGATTTTTTATACTTTGGTATTTACTGGGGTGTATTTTATCATCCACATCCATGTTTCCTCAATATGTAATATTATTTCCATCCACCTACAATTTTTTAAATCCAATTTTACCCTTCGGTGAGTTTTTAGTAAAGTATATGAAAGGAATCTTTTGTCGTTTTTTGTACGAGGTACTTTTTGACTTTTCCGGCAAAAGTACGAGAAGAATGTTTTTTTAACTTATACGGCACGAACGGATTTTTAGCGTTTTATAAAGCCTTATTTTCATGAAGCTTCTTCCAAAATATTTCATGACTATTTTCAATAAAATCTCTTTCTTTTAAAATTTCATGATGTTTTGTGAAAAGAAATTGATTTTGAAGAAGGAAGGATATTTTCCTCAAGAATTCATTTCAAGTGTTTCATCAAAATTATTTTCCATCTAAGATAACATAGGGTTCTGTTTCTATCCCTATTATTACATTGATTTGGTTATGTTGTGATTGAATTGTTATTATGAATTACTTAATCTTATATGAATTGTTTTATGATGTCACGATGTTTACGAATCCCATTTTTATTACATGGGTTATGCTATGATGTATGGTTTATGATTTTGTGGCACACATAAGAATGGTATCATTATGAGATGGGTGGGACCTATATCTCCCTCCAATGCATTGGGTAAAGATTTTATATCTCATGAGATAGACATAGCTGGAACGGTAGGTTATACCGGTTTAGTGAAGCAGGACTGAAACGAGGGTAACTCGGTTCAGAAATGGACTTTGTCCACTAAGATAGTCTTGGCAGTGAGTCTTGAATAATACGAAATGATTCTATATGATTATGTGTGTATGCCACAAAGTTTCATGTTTTAAGTTATGATTATTGGGATTACATTTCACTACTATGATTTACCTCATGTTATGAAATTAGGATCTCTTTTGCAGGTTAAGATTTCCAAAAGTTATGTGCTTATGTATATGATGTGATTGATATTTATTTTTTTTACCCTTACTGAGAATTTGAGCTCACCCTTTTGTATGTTTTATTTCCCAAGGTCAGGAAGAAGGTTATTAAGTAGAATATTCCAAAAAGGGACTATAGATATGATGAAATAAATGGGATACAGTGTAGACGTTTTATGAACCAGTTTTTTATGTTTCCCAGTTTCTAAAGACACTATACCTATACGTTCCTTTCGTGGTTTTGTTATAAGTTGTAATAAGTATGCTTCAATTTTAAAGTATTAAAAATGTATGTAAAGTATGGGTCATTATATATAATTAAGTATTTAATGTTTTATTGTTATATTTAATACATAATTGGACTCATATAATTATTATATCACTTCAAGATCATTATATTTCAATTCTTTGAACAATGACAACATCGTTCACGCGTATGTGTAGACAACCGCATCCCCAAATTGATGTCATGTCATTTTATTTCTATTTTGAAAATGATGGTTATAGTGATAGATTAAATAAATATATAATATACACATGATAAAAAATTATTTTTCAAATGTGACATGTTATTTACATTTATTTCATTCCATCAGTCGAGAAAATGTAAAGTGCATTCATGTGTACGTACAACCTACCATATCCGTAAATGATATAATAACTTTATATATATAAAAATTATGGATTCCAATAACTAAATATATAATTATTGTATATTTAATTTTTATCATGATTAAAATTATGGAGACTATAAAACCACGATCAATGTAAAAGGGAGGAAAATTTCGAACCAAAAAATACCTGAAAAATGAAGTTGTTATTAACCAAAATATGATTTTAACAAAGAATTGATAATTAAAATGAAATAAATAGGCATAAGAATGCGATATATTTTATGAAATATTGGAGTTTGGGTTTTAATATATGTATAATACTCATATATTTATTATAATGTATGTTCAAATGTGTAATAATTTAGTCAATAAATTAAGTAATGGTTTTTTGCCTATGTTTTATTTTTTTGAGAGATATTCCATATTCCCCAATTATTTTCTTTTTTGAAGTGTATATACTTACCAGTTTAATTTTCATATCATTAATATATCTATTTTAATGGTATTTATTTTTTCGTTTTATTTTACTTTTTAATGGGTTTTATGATCAAAAGAACTCGTTGTGGTACGGTATTTTCATATCAATTTTATTTCTTTTGGGGACGTACCCTATAGACAACTTGTTTTATTTGTGATGTGTATATACAACAAATTATTTTATTTTATTAATAATATCATATAAAATAAGGGATATAATTATCCATGTAATGTTATTTATTTCATGGTCCATATGATTTAATAGAAAAAAAGTGACAACATCTTGATATTCAATCTCTTTGTTTATCTGGACAGATTATGATTATTCTTACCCTAAATAGATCTTATGATATATCTCTCAATAAGCGGTTTAATAATATTCTCTTATTGAAACATAATGAAAACAATATATATATTTTTATTTCGCTCACATTTTGTACACAATATACTAAAATAAATTTTTAGGAAGCCCGATTTGAATTCTATATTATTTGAAAATCCGTCTTCATCCATTTCCTTGATTTTTATAAAATATTTCCAAATATTTATTTGTGATTATAAAATTATATTTTAAATAAATTTTAATCAATTTTTGAATTTTTTAAAAATTCAATTAAACGGATCACCGTGTCATTTTACAAATAAGGAAATTTTTTATTTAAACAAAAATATATATAGAATTGTGTTATGTACTATATATATATGTGTATATGTATATATAATATGATGTAATATTTATGTATGATAATTATGGGTCAAAATAGTTGGTATTATATAATGTATTTGTAATCATTTAAAAACCGGGATGAGGAATAATTAGTGGGATCCCTAAGGATATGTCAAAGGATATGTCCGTTGATTAGATGAAAACATACAACAATTATTTTGAATGATACAATGAGTGGTTTACATCAATTAATATTTCTTTAAGGAGACTAAAATTTGATGATTATATAGAATATATGTACCTAGGACTAATAATGAAAAAAGGTATTATTAGACTTGGACTCATTCATTACCTTGTGTTTGAAAATTGTATTTACTACAAACCTAGTTTTAAACTCTTAAAGGATATTCTTTTTGAAATTAAAATACCCTTTATAAACCATCGTAAATGTTATGAATAAATAATTACCTTGAATGACCTATGTCTAACCAACTTTATAATATATTGAAAATAATTCCTCATGATTTAAATATTCTATTAATGACTTTTCATGATTATGTTGTTTCATACTATGATTAATATTTGTCAATATATCATTTTTTGTTCTTATTCGTTGGTTGAAATATGAATGAACTTGTTTATCATTGATTGTGCTAGATAATGTATTGATGAGAAAAAAAAAGTGATGATTATATGGGTAAATCATATTTTGATTATGCCTAATTAGTTATCATGATATATGATTAATAACATGCACCTTATCCAATTATAAAAATCTGTAGAGAATAATGGTATGTTGTTGACGCTCCTTTTCTTCACAGAGTCTAACATATGAAAAAGGGAAATGACTTAGCAAAAATAGATTCATCCTTTGAAGAAAATATCAAAAATCGGAAAAGGCCTGAACAAGGGATCAAAATCACATGTGCCGCGCAAGTTCTATCCCTGTCACGCAAGTCCACTTGCGTGATGCCTAGTGGCTGCGCAAGTGACTTGCGTGACCTAAGTGGTTACCGCTCAAGGTCTTCTCCTGCCTATAAATAGACCCTGTGGGCCCCCCATTTGAGAAGGATTTTTTCCAGAAACTTAGATTTGAGCTCCCGGCAGCCTAGTCTCTTCTCAATGCTTCTGAAACACTTCTAAGGTAATTTCTTACCTAGAACGAATTATCTAAAGAGGGGGAGGAATGCATAAGTGTTGAAACTCTTCAACACTTGCGCGCCTGAGTGTCCAGCCCTTAAGGAAAAAGGCCACACTTGCGCGTTGCCTTACTCCTTCAATAGAACTTGCGCACCCCTTTTTTGGAAGAACCTCAAGAGGATTCTAAAGGCTTTAATCATGAGTCGCTCAAGTATTACCCTACTGGTTAACTGTCACGCAAGTACACAATGTGTCGCGCATGCATACATTGGCGACCAGTACTTTCGCGCCCACGCAGTACCTGCGCACCTGCCAGGACTTGCGCGCCCCTGCCTTTTTGGGTGCCCTTCTTGCCTATTTCACCCCTCTTAAGCCATTCCGCCTTTCTCATTCAAGATTCAGTCTTCAAGACACTCTTCAAATCCATTTATGGCATGATTTCTTGATTTGAATTCCTTATCTGAAAAGAATTATGTGGAATATCTCTCAAGACCTAGAGATTTACACATCTTTATGAAAAGATTGAGATTTCATTCATTCAACCTCATCCTTTAAGCTGAGAGAATACTTAACCTGGGTCTCCTTTCCAGGAATAATCCCCAGTCATAAGTCCTCTAATTTTGGCATCCCCTTTAAGAGTAAGCCCCAAGTCCCTTAATTTTTGGGAATCTTTTTTAGGAGTAAGCCCCAGATCCCTTAACTTGGGCCTCCTTTTCAGGAGTAAGCCCCAGTCTCAAATATGGGAATCCTCTTCAGGAATCAGCCCCAGTCCCGTAATTTGGGCATCCTCCTCAGAAGTAAGCCCCACACCATAATTCCCTTCACTTGGGCCTTCTTTTCATGAGTAAGACCCAATCATAATCCTTAACCTGGGACTCCTTTTCAGTAGTAAGCCCCAGTCTCAAATCTGGGCATCCTCCTTAGGAGTAAGCCCCAGTCATAATTTCTTTTAACTAGTCCAAATTTACCTTTGATCTGCGATTCCTTTTCAGGAGTAAAACCCAATCATAAGTCTTCTCCTAATTTGGGCCTCCTTTTCAGGAGTGATACCCAAGTTAGAGTATTCAAAATCTCCCTGAAGCAAATATACCTTTATGGACCATGTTCTTGGATTTCTTCTTTAAATTAAATCCTAACCTTCATTTTATCTCGGCAGTCATACATACATAAGCAAGACATTATTTCTTACGATTGCATCTTTCATGGAATAATTGTCTAATTTTCACCAATGCCTCTTGTTTCTCACACCGAGCATGACTCTTGTGAGCTTAGCGTGTAAAAGTAATTGTGACATCCTTCTTTGAGCCATCAATCATAAAAATCATACTCCCTTACTCGAACTACGTGGGTTCTGATTCCTTTTTCTAAAAAAAATTTACGTAGGTAGCCCGTCTACGGGTTAGATCCAAACTATAAAATAATCCATGTCCTTCTGAATGACAATAAACTTCATGTTCCCCACTAAGTGGATTTAAAACCAGCATGGTCATCCTAATGACCAAGAGACTTCTATATAAATGTGTCGATGGGTACTATTGACCAAGAATCTCTAATAAATATAGATGATTCTGTATCGATGAAGAACCTCGAATACATACAAAAGATTATCTAAATTTCCAACATATTTAATCATTGATTTTCATATCTGATGGAAAGTTCATTTTATACTTGGTAATGTAATAAGGATTCACGAACATAACTTCAATCTATAAAGAGAGTCTCGGAGTAGACAATAATTCCCCTAAAAAAGGTGTGATGAGTCTGACCTCCCATCCTCTCAACCAATGAAAATTCCTAAGCCTCATCAGTCCACAAACTAATGAGCACCTATCATTGGAATGTAGGTCCGAATGGATGTGGAATCATTGGATGTTTCCGGTTCTACGGACAAACCCATTAGAAACAGATTGGATTGTTTGAACCTCCCATCATGGTGGTAATCCCCAGATTCCGAGGGAAAAAAAATGGTGAACTCAACGTGAATCCTTAACCCAGTTAAAATAATGTTTTACCCATTTGTTATGACCCTATTTAAAACTCAATGAGAGGGCCAACAAAAACAATCATTGACATTTGTGCTCATCCAAAAGATGTAGTGGCTGAATTTATCTTGATTACGTATGTTATATCAAACATGCATTCTTTTCCAAGATCTTCTGCATTTCTAGAATGGATGCTCTCAAGTTCACACCTGTGAATACTGCTACTGTAAATGCAACTGCTACTACTCCTGCTGGATCGTCTTCCGCTCTAAGGACGATATCACCTAATCAGCGTCTTCAACGCTGGGTATCAAACACACTGGTTAAAGAGTACCATCAACATGGTACCATCCCAACTCTGCAGGCTTCCCGACAATCCATCCAAGTAAATAACTCACATTGGTCGTCCGGACAACAACGAACAATGATCAAGAAGCAGGCGGTGCTGACTACCGTCTCCAACCATTTCGGTTCGTTATCCCCGGAACGCAATCACCATTCGCTCCCTTATTCTGGGGAGGTGAATGAGAAGGTCCCTCAGGAACTTAATTCAAATAGACAGGTGTCCTTCTAGTGGGCTCCCACTAACAGTCACCGCCAGACTTGTGCGGCATTGCACCCTCAATGTGATGAGGGTACTGACTCCAGGCGTTCGGCCCAGGTTCGTCGAACCAGAGCAAGCAAGACGAACCACCAGAGGCGAATCTGGTAAACAGTTAGTAGGCTCTCATCTCTGCCATCTCCAGAGAAGTCCACCAATCTAAATTGGTGGCAAGAAACGAGCAGGCACATACAACTGCCCGTTTTAATTCCGCTGTCCAGAAGACTCGTCTCGTAGCATCACGCCAATCCCGCCAGGCAATTCCGGCGGAGTACTATAGGCAGGAACATACACCTGTTTATACATCATCGTCTAGTCAGCAGGCTCGTCTGACTACATATGATGGATCTCATCAACCACATTTGGGGAAGTGCAATCAACATGAACATACACCTGCTAGTATTAATCAAGCCTACCAACAGTCTCACTTGGTAGCATTCAGAAGAAGTTAGTCGGAAGCCCCGACAAAAAATAGGAGGCAGACTCAACTCTCTACCCCCACACTTGAGTACTGTCAGGATTCACTGAAAAGAAAAGGAGGACACGAGCAGGCACATACACATGCAACAAGCCTGGAATTGACGTTTATTCCCGTTCCGACAGCTGAAGTCACCAAGCATATTCTATCAATGGTGAAACAGTAGAAGAAAATCTCTGCTCATATTCTGGATGCCTGCCAGGATATTATAACAACTTCAGTGGCATCTTAGGGAAAGACACATAAATCTATCCCTACTAGTGGAGTGACACATCAGCAATTCACTCCGGAAAAAACACACACATGTGTTCCAGTCCAAGAGGGTTTTGGGGCATACTCCCCCATATCATACGGACAACCAAGTCAGGCACATACACCTGATTTGTGTAGAGATCGTCAGCCTAACCTGTAATTCTTTCATGATCAGTCATATACACCTGCTCAGAGCAACCACTTTCGTTAACATGTGGTTTCCAAGGCCAGTAAGAAGGCGTCTAAGAAAAAGACACGCCCATCACTATCAGGAGATCAAGAGCCAATCTATAACAAGGCCTTGCTTGATGCTGGAGTTCTTGAAGCCCTCAGACAACTACTTATTGAAATTCAACATTCTACTACCTCATTTCCCAATAGTGGGAACATTAATTCTGAAGTTATTCAACAGACACATCCTCATGAAGGCTTGCTTCATGACAATTCGGTTGATCTCGTAGTTTCATCTTCATATGAGAGCCACAGGAACCCTCTGTGTGGTCAGAAGACCAAGGAGCAAGAGATCTCATCTTTTTATATAACTCATTATGGTGGTCCTACCCATGATGATGAATTTCGCTACGAAAGTCCTCTCCGCAGTAGTGATGCACATTGCCCGGAAAATTATCCAGTAGACAATGTAGTGCTGAGAAAGACCTCTTATCTTGAGGCACTTGAAAATGTGAAACCAGTCATGTCTAATGATTCATCGCTAGAAGGCGAAATAATTTCTCAATCAGAAGATAGCCCAGGGTGTAGTTCATTCTCCGAACCAACCCTAAGTCATGCATCTTTTAGTTTGATCAATTATTTCTCTACCAATCCTGTAGAATACAATTAAGAAACAAGGAAACACCAACTCTATTCAAATCAATCAGAAGAATCTTCATCAAATGATAAAGAGGAAATTCTAAACATGAGAAAACAATTGGCGAAAGGTGAAGTGTCAGTCATGTTTTGGCCTTTGGCCGACTCTCAGTATAACATTCCAGAAATGTTGATAGAAGATGAAATTCATGATATTCGTCTCAACATATGGAGAACTCTTCATCAGTTGAAAAAGAAAGTATTATCTTATGATGAATATGAAAATCATTTTATGATAATAGAAGGGTTACAATGTCAGATTGATTTGGCGTCTCAATCAGTCTCTTGATATCTGAAGGCTGAAAAGCAGCAGAGAGCCCTTCAACGTTCATGCTTGGGCACATTAAGAAGATTGCGTCAGTTAATTTCCAATGCCCCATCTGGTATTCGTGTCAGAGGATGGGGTGTTCATGGAGAACTGCATTTCACGGTGCTCTCCAGTCAGCAAATCCCGCCGAAAATGGTCTCATGCAATGTTATTGCCCATGGCCAGCCACAGTCAATGGGCTTTGTTTGTAATCAAAAGTTTGCCCAAGAACAGGCTTCAACTAGTTCCTCTCAAAATCAAGAATACAGATAACATGTTGTCGAATTACACTTGCATAAAGAAAATGAGAATATTGAACAAGCCTCTCATTTAGAGAAAGCATGTCACCAAGTGACAGAAGTGTCGGAAATCATCCAACAGTCTTTTGAATGAGGTGATAAAAGCGGATACAGGTTAATGCATCCAGCTATTTTCCAGAATAAGGTTCGCATGATCAGGATTACTTTCATGAATGTCTCAGACATAGCATGTTAAAAACCACCCCAACTTTCCAGTCTGGGGACTCTTTTTAACCAACCCTCAGAATCAACAAAAAGGATTCGGGGAGTTGAGCGAGAACAGCAGGAATAGCCCCAGTCCACTGGACTGAGGACTTTTTCAAATCATTAATCCCCTCCTCAGAGAAATTCGGTCTTTTCTCGATTAGGGAAGAAACCTCAAGAGGAACGAAGATCCAAATTATCATTAGATTCCCTCCAAATTACGGTTCGTCAAGAAGTTCCTGAGGGATCGAATCAACAAAAGTCAACATCTCATCAAAGAGATTGAAGAAGACAATATCCCAACAATTCTGATATAAGGGATGCGATGAGTTATGCATCAATCAATGTCATCAATGTCATTGTTGCTGATCCACCAGATGAGGCTCACTCAGGGCACTCAGATGAAGAGGTTCCTGCTCAAGAAGATGTATGCACCAACACAAATGAAGAAAGTGTGCGTACACGAAGCCAAAGGATTACTCAAAACTTAAGTAATCCTTCGAGTAACCCACATCCCCCTCTTCGAAAAGGATCCAAAAAAGGGAAGGGAAAGAACCAGGTTACATATCATTCCTCTGGAGAAGGTCAATCATTCTCACGAGAGCAGAGGTTTGCACAACAGAAGGAAGAAATGAAGGAATTAAGAAGGTTGAATGCAGAACTACTTCAGAGTAGTCTTCTTCTTAAGCATGCTGGAGTCAGGCAGCCAAAGAAATTTGTTGCAGCTACTGAGATGGATCAAGAATATCCTCCTCTATCAGTACACCCTCACAGGTCTAATCCTATGGGTCAAGTGCAGCAACAGTTGGTAGTGCTACCGTTAGTTGCAGAACCAATCGCCACATCTATCCAAGCTCCAGTCATTGCACCTACCCACGTCCATGTTCAACCATATGTTTCTCTAAAGTTAATAACTACTATTGAGTCATTAACAGCTCGGCTAGAAACTATGGTAGGAAAGCGTGCGCAAGTTCAACTAGAAAAGAATGTTTACCCTGAATGGGTAGATTCAATTTCTCCTCCATCTAGTTTCGGGAACCCTTTATTCCCTATTTTCAATGGATCAGGCGATCCTGAACAACATTTTACAGATTACGTGTTTTGTTGTGATCCTATGATGGGAACTCTGGAGTAGAAAGAATTAGTGAAACTCATATGCTTCGTTCGAACTTTGCAAGGACCAGCTTTTGTTTGGTATACAAGCTTGCAATCCCAGTCAATTACCGGATGGGAGGATCTTCGCCAAAAATTCCTCCTTTATTTCAGCTCAACTTTTCCAAAGACAACAGTTTTTGATCTTACAAACTGTAAGAAAAGGGAGAATGAAAGGGTCTCTGATTTCATTTCTTGATGGCAGGAATTAACATATTCCTTGAGTTTAGCACTCCCTCAAGAAGAATTGTTGCAAATCTGTGTTGAAAATCTGCATGACAAATTACGCACGCCATTAATCCCTGTGAAATACACAGGAGGGTTTCGAGACCTTATTCTAATCGCTCAACTGATTGAAGATTCCCTTATACAGGCTAAGGCTAAATCCCGTGTAATTCCATCAGCTCCAGGAATGAGAATGGGTAAAGAATAAACTGCTACAGTTATGCTTAAACAAGCACCTGTACCTATTTCTACCTCAGAACCTTCATCTTATCGAAGGGCTCCACCTTTTGAGCGCCAACAACAAAGACCTTTTCGTCCAGACGATCAAAAAGATCAAAGGCGAAAACAATTTGGGGATCTGAAGAGAGAAACATACTCTTTTCGAAATGAACAAGTTCCTGGTTATTTCATTTCGGCTCTGGAAAACAATTTGGTTCAATTTCCAATGCCCAAGAGCCCAAACAATAAAGGAGATGAAGACCATCCCAATTATTTCCATTTTCATCAAATGTTGGGGCATCCCGTCCAGGAGTGTTTTGTCTTCAAAGACCTCCTGCAAAAGATGGTCGACTCGGAACAAGTCACATTGAAAGGCTCCTCAGCCCAGGTAGCATGTGTCACTGCTACAGTTCCAGAGGAGAAAGGTGAATGGAAAGAAGTCAAAAGAAAAAATGCACAGAAGTATGATGATTGGTTGGTCAGAAAGACAATTAATCGGACTCATGCTTTTTTTCGAACACAATTATGGAAACCAATTGTGTCTTCTGCCATGAATGTTTCGGAAAAACCCTCTTCGTCAGAGGGAAAGTCCTCAAAGAAATGGCATGATTCAAAGAAAGAAAAAGAATCATAAGAAGATGAGTATGTGTCAAAGCCTATGTTGTCTTTGACTTTGGCGGACTTCATTCCATCTACTTCAAATCCACGGGAACCGCCCCACCAAACGGCACAGCCTAAACAGGCTAATCAGGAAGAGTCTCCATTAGACAAAGAGTTAATCTTTGGTTCTATTAATATGATTAATTAACAGATCCATATTCCAGTCGAAGTTTCGATTTCAATGAGCCTGAATTCCCTATATCAAACAGAGGAATCAGAGGAAGTTCCAGGGGCTCAGGATACAAGGGAAGACGCAGATCTTTCAGAAGTCACTATTCCAATTCTACCCCGGCTTGAACTGTGTACGCAGTAGAATCTCATGGTAGAGCCCTTCAGTGAGTTCAGAAAGAACAAGAAAGTTCTTCTACCAATAGAAAATTCAGTCCTGGCACATTTTTTTGGAATACCGGTTGAAGGTTCCGTATTCTTCCTATTAGCAAGTAAATGGATCTAATCGGTCTAATATTCTAAAACCAGGAATATTGCCAACTCCTATCCCAATACAAGATGCATCAACTTCCAAAGCATCTTCTCCCAAAGTACCTTCTAAACCACATATTCCTACTGGGAAATGTAGACCTATGGATCAAAAGTATGATATATTGAAACACTTGGCCCAAGTACCATCCAAGTTATCAATTATGGATGCCCTGAATCTTTCAAAAGATCTTCGAGAAGCACTCATCGAGGCTTTCTCAAGTCCTCAGGAGTTTGAAACTGAAATTGCTACAGCTGAAGTCTATCACATAGAGAATAATCCTGCAGAATGCCATGCAATAATATCCTTTACTGATTAAAATGAAGATTATGTTGTGCATTGACATATTAGACCATTGTACTTGTATCACAAGGTCAATGGCGTGGATGTTCGAAGAGCTTTCATTGACAGTGGTTCATGAGTCAACCTCATGCCCATTCATACAGTTCGTCTATTAGGCCTCACGCTATCTAATTTATCTCTTTCCACCATGATGCTACAGGGATATGATAAAATTGAACAAGAACCACCGGGTGAAGTTACACTCAGAACTCATTTTTGAGATCTTGTATCCAATTCAGATTTCATGGTTTTTTGATCAAGACTCAGCCTTCAATATCTTGCTTGGAAGACCCTGGATACATCAACATGCGGCAATCCCTTCATCATACCATCAATGTCTCAAAAAAAAATTGATGGTCAAGTTGGGACTTTTTATGGTGATAAGTCCTCATTCAAGACATGTGATTCTCAATACATTGAGGCGAAATTCTATCACATGAAGAAAAGGGAGAAATCCATAACAAAGGAGATTACTAAAGTTAATGCTCCATATGGTTTGGAAAAAATTCCAGTAAATCCATTTACACATGTGAGTATAGATTATGTGTTGCCTATAAGTCAAATTGACAAGATAGACCCAAATTAGAATACTCTTATGGAAAGATCCATAATGTCAATTACGGCAATAGAGCCAGAAAACATAGGAGAAATTGGTAATCTACCACGCAGTGATGAAAGCACAAATGGTGATGTCTTAATTTCATCTGCTAAAATCCAACAAATATATGCTTCGCCAATTATGCCAGAAGAAGTTATAGCAACATTGGAGGTGAACAATGATGTCGATTCTCAATCCATAAACTCCTCTTTATTACCCAAAGAAGACCCTTCATCATCAATCGGGTCGGAAATGGAAGCTTTTTCTTCAAGATATGCAAATTTTGACGTCTCTTCGGATCATGAGAATTTTAATTTATCATCTACTATGAAAGTAGAAACGGAAGAAATAACACATGATTAATAAGAAGAGGAAGATCTTAGAGATGATCCTACAGCATTTGAAGAGGGTATCTCTTCCACTGTGGATGAACTCAGAGAAATAAATCTAGGTACAAAACGAGATCCACGCCCCACTTTAATCAGTGTGGCCATGAATCTTGAAGAGAAAGAGATTTATATTCCTTTTTTAAAGAAAAATAGAGATATATTTTCCTGGAACTATACAGAAATGTCCGGGTTTGATCCAGATGTTGCTACTCATCATTTGAGTTTACCTGAAGAACATCGAGGATTTAAGCAAGCTGCGAGAAGAACACTCCCAACTTATGCTTCCAAAATTGAAGCTGAAGTGGATAAGCTTAAAAAAGATAACTTCTTCAGAAAAGTTCAATATCCCAAATGGTTGGCCAATATTTTCCCTGTAAAGAAAAAGAACAGAAAAATTAGAGTTTCCATCGATTTCAGAGATCTTAATCGGCATTGTCCTAAGGATGATTTCCCAGATCCGATTACAGAACATCTAATTTATTCAAAAGCTAGCTATGAATCACTTTCCTTCATGTATAGATATTCCAGATATAATCAGATTCGAATGGCCCCGGAAGATGAGGAATCTACAGCCTTCAGAGCCCCTTAGGGTGTGTTTCGCTACCGGGTAATGCCCTTCATCTTAAAGAATGCAGGTGAAACTTATCAGCGTGCCATGCATCGTATCTTCAAACCCTTCTTAGGGAAGTTTGTTTAATGCCATGTAGACAATTTGGTAGTTAAATCCAAACAACGTTCTAATCACTTGGCTGATTTGGATGTCATATTCTGCAGGCTTCGACAACAAAATTTGAAGATGAACCCCTTAAAATGTGCTTTTGGGGTAACCTAAAGAAAATTTCTCGTCTTTGTTGTACTCCATCGTGTTATTGAAGTCGATCCTGAGAATTCCAAGTCAATCCTTGATATGTCACCTCCTCAAAATTGGAAATAATTAAGAGGAATTCAAGGAAACTTATCCTATATTCGGCGTTTCATCGCCAATTTAGCAGGAAAAAGTTTACCCTTCACCAAATTGATGAAGAAAGGAGTCACTTACCAGTGGACTGAAGAAAGTCAAGAAGCATTCGATATTCTCAATAAATACCTCTTGAGTCCACCGGTACTCATGCCACCTGTTGAAGGAAGACCACTTATCCTCTATGTGACGGCTCTTGAGAGATCATTGGGTGCCTTTCTTGCTCAAAAGAATGATGTTGGGAATGAAAACAACCTCTACAATCTCAGTCGAACCATGCTTGAAGCAGAAACCCAGTATTAAAGTATTGAGAATTGCTGCCTAGCATTAATCTTTGCAGTTCAGAAGTTGAGACACTACCTGCAACATCACGAGGTCCAATTGGTATCTCGCAATAACCTTCTCGTATTTATCCTATGTCGTCCAATTCTTACTGGACGTCTAGAAATGTGCGCAGTTATTTTGCAGCAATTAGACATTCATTATGTGTCTCAAAAGGCGATAAAAGGCCAAGATCTGGCTGATTTCCTAGCTGAACACCCTTCAGTGGAAGACACATCTTCAGATATTTAACTCCCTGATGAGGAAGTCTTCTATATTAAAGAATATCCTCATGCATGGGAAATGTATTTTGATGGTGCTTCCAGAAGTCCAATAGGGTGGAAAATCGAAAATCCTAAATTCAACAAAGTTTGCTTAGGAATTGAGCTCATTTCTCCAGAAATGGAAGTGTTACCTTATTCCTTCTTATTGTGGGAAGGTGGTACCAATAATGAAGTAGAATACCAAGCTCTCATCATAGGTTTCGAATTAGCACTTCAAGCACAAGTTAATCATTTAAAGGTGAATGGTGATTCAGACCTGGAAATCAAAAAAGTCAATGGGGATTATGCCATCATAAAAGAAGAACTAATCCCTTTGTATGATTACGTCAGAGATTTAATGGCAGAATTCCCTTTGAAACCGACATTTTCTTATGTCCCAAGATCACAAAATGCTCAATCTGATGCATTGGGTAATATAGCCACATATCTGGTAGATCCAAATCGGGACGAGACAACCATCAGTATTTTCCATCGTCATGCAATTTCACCTTATGATCGAATCAGAACAGAGGAAATTAATGAAATGTGTCCCATTCCTGAACCGTATGTTCATACTACAGGATGGATGTCACCTATCAGGGAATACATCAAAATGGAACACTTCCACCTGATAGAGTTGAGAAAGAACAAATTCGGCGATGTGTGGTTAATTTTACTCTTTATGATAGCCCAGATCACCTAGAGAAAATTCTCTACAAATGTGGTTTTGATGGAGTTCTCTTCATATGCACTAATGGTGAAGAGACAATGGTTGTCATGAAAGAAGTGCATGCATGAGTCTGTGGTGCCCACCAGTCTGGACAGAGACTGTCTGATCAGATTCGAAGGCTTGGATACTTTTGGCCTTCAATGATATGAGATTGTGTCGATTTCTCAAAGAAGTGTCATTCATTCCAATTACATGCCAAATTCATTCATCAACCTCCAGAGATGCTTCATACAACTAAATACTCATGGCCATTTTCCAAATGGGGAATGGATGTGGTGGGACCTTACCCTTCGGCTACAGCCAAGCAGTTTAAGTACATTCTTACCGCTATTGACTTATTTTCCAAATGGTCAGAGGCAATACCTCTCAAGGATGTCAGTTCTAAATGCGTTTTTAGCTTCATAAAGTCTAACATCATTACCAGATTTGGTGTACCTCATGCCATATTGATGGACAATGGCATCAATTTCTTTTCATCCGTGGTGAAGAAGTTGTATCAAAAATACAACATCAAATCCAAACATTCATCTCGATATCACGCTACGTCCAATGGCTAGATAGAATCCTTTAACAAGACTATTTCAAATATACGACAAAAGATGGTGGATAAATATAAGAGGTCATGGACTGATAAAATCATTCATGCTTTATGGGATTATCAGACTACCACCCGCACTACAACTCGGTGAACTCCATATTCATTGGTATATGGAACGGAAGCCGTCTTGCCCATTGAAGTTCAACTACCCTCTCTCAGAGTTTCCATTTGTAATCAATCATATACCGATGAACAATCTCAAAAGCGATTGAATGATTTGGAACAGTTAGATGAGAAAAGATTGTGCACTTTTCACCACTTGGAAGTCTATCAGAATCGAATAGCACGAGCTTTTATCAAAAAAGTTCATCTTCGTTCATTCACTCAGGGAGAATTGGTATTAGTTCCCAGAACTCCAATGCTACCAGGAAAGAATCCTCCCAAGCTTGAGCCAAAATGGGAAGGACCGTATTCAATACATAGGGTCTACTCTAATGGAGCATATTCATTAATCTCAATGGATGGAGAACTCATCACTACTCCAACCAATTCCATATTTTTTAAGAATTATTTTGTATAAACTGAAAAGTACTCTCTTTCTTCCTTGCTATATGACGTTAAACAATAAACCAACGGTCCATACATATGACCTTAAAATATTTTTACTAATTTCGTCTCACACGAAGAAAAATTACGAAAAAAATCCCTATTTTGTCTTGACTACATGACATTAAACTGCATAGTCCCTCTTTCATCATTGCTATATGACGTTAAACTATACAGCAACGGTCCATACATATAACCTTAAACTATTTGTACTTTCGTCCCACACGATGTTAAACTGTGAAAAAGTTTACTAAATGGTCCAGTATGACCTTAAACTGCAAGTAGGTCCTGCATGACCTTAAACTGCACCATCAACGGTCCAAGCATATGACCCTAAACTATTTGCAAGCCTCTTACGTCCAGCAAGACGTTAAACTGTGACATCCTAACTACATGATGCTAAACTGTATAAAAGTCCCTACGTCCAGAAAGATGTTAAGCTGTGACGTCCTAACTACATGACACTAAACTGTATAAAAGTCCCTTAAGTCCGGAAAGACGTTAAACTACATAATCATCAAAGGTCTTGTATGACCTTAAACTACACCCCCGTCCAGCTTGACATTACACTGCACCATCCACGGTCCATTCATATGACCTTAAACTATTCTACCTTTATTCCAACATGATGCTAAAATGTATCATCCCTTTTTCGTCCAACATGACGTTAAACTGTGAAAAAGTCCCTAATGCGTCCAACATGATGTTAAATGGTGTACTCTTTTGTCCTCCCTGCATGACATTAAACTGCATAGTCCCCCTTTCGTCCAATATGACGTTAAACACTATTTTCCCCATCATCCTAACTATATGACGCTAAACTGTACAGAAAGTCCGTGATACATTGTACATGACATTAAACTGTATTTTGTCCCTGCTACATGACCCTAAACTGTGCAGCACCAATAGTCATAACTGCAAGACTTTAAACTGTATAGTCCCTTTATATGTCCTATATGACATTAAACTATGCATCGTTAAGGTTTTTGTCCCCTCTTGTTTCTCAAACCGTGTACTACTCACGTGAGCTTAGAGAAAACCTCAACCATAACACTCTCTCTAGGCCGCTAACCATGTGTAAGTCCCAATATAATTTTTAGGTCGTTGTCCCTAAAAACAACATGATCATTAATTCATTCTTTAATTGAATTTCGCGGACTTTGATCCTTGCCCTCCAGGATGGGTACATAGGCAACCTCCCAAGGTTCAATCCCAAAACCAATCTCTTCACATTGGTTCATCTCCATCTCATACGATGTTGATTCATGAAATCGCCCCTAGAATAAATATCTTTACATTGGTTCACTTTCATCCTTGTTATACGACGTTAAACTATACAACACTTTTTTCCGGTATGATAATAAAATAAAAATTTATTTGATACTCTCACCTGAGAGGGAACCATTATTTTCATTTATTTTTCAATCATGTTTCATTTCAAAGACTACGTGCATACATGGCAATGCCCGAACCATTTATCTTGGGTTAAACCATCATTGTACTAATGTCCCCTTTCACCCTTCACATGTACGGACCAAATTTGTACAAAGGGTATTTCTATAACTATGTGGGCTTGATTCCCATCCTTATGGGATACGTAGGAACGTTCGAGTGTCCCTCGAATCTAGTCCCAAGCCTTTGGGCCTAACCCCAAATTCCACTTTTAGTCCCTTGGCTAAAAAGATCCAATGAAAACAGACACTGTGTATTTCTTACAATGGTCCTTGATCTATGACCCTAAACTAAGATCTCTAATCCTTTTGTCCCACACGACTTTAAACTGTAGTTTAAGAACTACGTATAGCTTAATTATCATCCTTATGGGATACGTAGTGAAGTCCAACATTTCAATTCAGGACCCATCCACAACATGATTATGGTTAGCATTGATCTATGTATCTCTGTATACATTGAACAACACCCATCTTTATGTTTCATAATCCTAACCTTAAATATTTTTAAATCCTCATAACCCTTTTCATGACTTCTAGTCACAAAAATGTCAAACTTCTGAGAGTTCTTTTTCCTGACTATACAGCATGTGACCATAGGCGGCCTTGCATAAACAGTCTACATAACAGACTTTTTAGCCAAAAGATACTCTTATTTGACTATGCATCCAATTCCCTTTGGTATCCCTGCATAATTCAACCCCCTAACGGGTTTGTCGGATAGTGGTAACTTCATTCTTGGGAAGAATGCCTCTTTTTTACTTATTTGTCTTAAACAACAGTATGTAGGGATCCGCAAAAATAGCCATCCTTAATATATTTTTCCCATATCATCTTTCATGATCTGAAAGTATTCAAGTCTATGGGTTACATTATCCTTACCTACGTTTGGGTCAGACCTTCGTAGGAGTGATATTCATCTAGTTCTTCGATAATCTTGTTTAGAAATATCTTCTCCATATTCAAGTACCTCTTTCCATACATCAAACTCTATACTTTGGAAGATTTGAATCTCCATAATCATTCACTGGCTTTTAGCACTAGGAAAGTAAATTTCTGAGAGTTGTTTTTCTTGACTATGCAGCATGTGCCCATAGGCGGCCTTGCATAAATAGTCTACATAACAGACTTGTTAGCCAAAATATACTATTTTATTTAACTACGCATCCAATGCCCTTAGGTGTCCCTACATAATTCAACCTCCTAACGGGTTTGTTAAATAATGGTAACTTCATTCTTGGAAACTACTTCTTCTAATGCCTTTTTGCTCTTTTTTATCATTCCACAGATTCAAATATTATTAAGTCATAGATTACATATTTTACCTCATACTTGAGTATGGTAATATGTTTTCAGATGAATTTTCAAGGAACTGAGTCAATTCTAATCCATTTCGGTCAAAGCTATTTCGACCTAAAACATTAGCCTTTGTATGTCTGACATGCATGACGTTAAACTGCTAGATTTCTTGTTTTTTATTTTTCACCTTAGAGTCAAGTCCTATTTTCTCTCCGGATCCAAATCTGAGGGGGGGACTTTTTTTGACTCTCCTTTCCGTCACAGAGTCTAACGTCTGTAAAAGGGAAATGACTTAGCACAAATTGATTCATCCTTTGAAGAAAATATCAAAAATCGACAAAGGCATGAACAAGGGATCAAAAGAACATGTTCTGCGCAGGTTCTATCACTGTCGCGCAAGTCCACTTGCGCGACCTAAGTGGTAACCGGTAGGGGTCTTCTCCTGCCTATAAATAGACCATGTGGGCCCCCCATTCGAGAAGGAGTTTTTCCAGAAACTCATATTTGAGCTCCTGACGCCCTAGTCTCTTCTCAAAGCTTCCGAAACACTTCTAAGGTAATTTATTACAGAGAACAGAAGATCTAAAGAGGCGTAGGAAGGCCTAAGTGTTGAAACTCATCAGCACTTGCGAGACTGAGTGGAAAACCCTTAAGGGAAAAGGCCACACTTGCGCGCCACCTTTCTCATTCAATAGAACTTGTGTGCCCATTTTTTGGAAGAACCTCAAGTGGATTCTAAAGGCTTTAATCAAGAGTCGCTCAATTATTACCCTGCTGGTTAAACGTCGCGCAAGTACACCAAGTGTCGCGCAGGAATACCTGCGCGCCCACGCAGTACCTGCGCACCTGCCAGTACTTGCGTGCCCCTTCCTTTTTGGGTGCCCTTATTTTCTATTTCACGCCTCTTAAGCCATTCCACCTTTCTTATTCAAGATTCAGTCTTCAAGACACTCTTCAAAGCCATTTATGGTATGATTTCTTGATTTGACTTCCTTATCTGAAAGGAATTCTGTGGAATATCTCTCAATACCTAGTGATTTACACATCTTAATGTCACTAAAGATTGAGATCTCATTCATTCCACCTCATCCTTTAAGATGAGATAATCCTTAACCTGGGTCTCCATTTCAAGAATAATCCCCAGTCATATGTCCTCTAATTTGGGCATCCTCGTTAGGAGTAAGCCCCAAGTCCCTTAATGTTTGGGCATCTTCTTTAGGAGTAAGCCCCAGATCCCTTAACTTGGGCCTCCTTTTCAAGAGTATTCCCCAGTCTCAAATATGGGAAACCTCTTCAGGAATCATCCCCATTCCCCTAATTTGGGCATCCTTCTCAAGAGTATGCCCCAAACCATAACTCCCTTAACCTAGGCCTCATTTTTAGGAGTATTCCCCAGTCATAATCCTTAACCTGGGCATCCTTTTCAGGAGTAAGCCCGAGTCCCAAATCTGGGAATCCTCTTTAGGAGTAAGACCCAATCATAATTTCTCTTAACCTATCATAATTTACCTTTGATCTGGGATTCCTTTTCAGGAGTAAAACCCAATCATAAGTCTTCTCCTAATTTGGGCCTCCTTTTCAGGAGTAATCCCCAAGTTAGAGTATTCAAAATCCCCATGAAGCACATATACCTTTATGGACCCTATTCCTAGATTTCTTCCATAAAGTAAATACTAACCTTCATTTTATCTGGGAATTCATACATACATAAGCCCCACATTATTTCTTCTGATTGCATCTTTCATGGAAAAATTGTATAATTTTTACCAATACCTCTTGTTTCTCACACCGAGCATGAATCACGTGAGCTTAGAGTGTAAAAGTAATTGTGAAATCCTTCTTTGATCCATCAATCATAAACATCATACTCCCTTACTCTAACTAAGTGGGTTATGATTCCTTTTTCTAAACAAAGGATACGTAGGTAGCCCGTCTACGGGTTCGATCCCAACTCTAAAATAATTCATGTCCTTCTAAATGAAAATAAACATAAATTGCCCCACTGAGTGGCTTTAAAACCAGCATGGTCATCATAATGACTAAGAGACTTCTATATAAATGTGTCTAAGGGTACCATTGACCAAGAATCTCTAATAAATATAGATGATTCTCTATCGATGAAGAACTTCGAATACATACAAAAGATTCTCTAAATTTCCTACATATTTTATCATTGATTGTCATATGTGAAGGAAATATCATTTTATACTTGGTAATGTAATAAGGATTCACGAACATAACATAAATCTATAAAGAGAGTCTCGGAGTAGACAATAATTCCCCTAAAAAAGTTGTGATGAGTCCAACCTCCCATCATCTCGACCAATGCAAATTCCTAATCCTCATCAGTCCACAAACTAATGAGCACCTCCCTTTGGAAAGTAGGTCCGAATGGATGTGGAATCATTGGATGGTTCCAGTTCTATGAACAAACCCATTAGAAACTGATCAGAATTTTTGAACCTCCCATCAAGGCGGTCATCCCCGGATTCCAAGGGAAACATATGTACATATCAAATGGATTATGTGCTTGATTCCATAGTGAAAAGATAATGTAGTTCCCTAAATTCCAAGAACGTGGGAAGAAGTAATCATGGGAATGTGTCAAATGAATGAGAATATCATTTATATTTGGTGATAAAGGTCATAGAGTAAGTAATATAGTTGTAAAAAAAATGAAATAATTAGTTAATTAAATGGATGAAAATAATAGTTTCCCTATGGAATCATCAAATGTTTAATGGTTAAAATTAGAAATATTTAAGAATTTAGAAAATCAATATCATAGGGGGGAGATAAAAAATAAGATAAGTAGGTTTTTATGATTAATGGTGTTAGTTTTGATGATAAGGAGACTAAAAATGACACATAAATGGAAAGATGTATTATGTTTCAATAATATAATTTGTAGTTAATGGCTGATGAATTATGTGAAGTAATTTATGTTTTTATGTATTGAAATTCATGAATTATGTAATATAAAACATGAAATATATATAAGTAATTTTATTTAAAATGTTTATTGTAAGGATTTAAGAGAATATGTTAAATGCACTAATGAAATAGGAATGTTATTTAATGGAAATTAAAATTGAATGAAAAAACACATGACTATGGGAGGAAAACTATTAATATTTTCCTATTGTTAGGAAAATAATATTTATGTTTTTTAAGAGATATTCATAATTGGTAAATTAAATTAGATATTATTGATGACCTTGGAACTGAATAATAATTTCTTAGTAATTTTTTAATGTGACCAATGATAGAGATTAAATAATTATGGATTATTTAAATATATATAATAATATATGTTTAATTTAAGGAAAGAGGACTATTGTATATTTTTATAAATATTTTATTGTTTTTTAACATGTATTTATAAAATATCTAAAAATGGTTTTCAAATATTTTTTATTTGAAAAATAAGATCTACATTATAATATTATAGGGAATAACGTTATGATGATTTTGTAAAATTTAGTGACTTTCTTTATAATTGTTTAAATTTTCGGATGTGTCTAATAGTTATCCAATTATGGAAGGGTTTGTGTTGAACATTGGAATACGATTTATAGTGGGATGTCTTATTTAACAATATGACGATTTATGAAAATATAAAAACGTATGAAAACCCTTTTGTTTTAGATGATAATTATAGATATATCTATTGATTTATCATTATTTTATGGATGTTATGATATTTTTGTGCATCCAACTAAAAAAATCATCTTTATTTCATGGAGTAAGAGATAATTTTGAAGGAGATTGATATAGAATATAAGGATTATATTTTATTATGAAATTGGAATAATTATTGAATGTATCTTATATTATCTATATTGAATGTAAAATTTATAAAAAATTAAGAAAATAATCTTGTGAAATAATTTATTATATAACCATCATTTCTGATGAATATGTTGTATTTTCCACTCTAATTTTGTTTAAAATTTTGTGTTCGGAAATATTTTCTTGACAATTCACTTTCTTTTGTTCAATGATAAATGAAAAATAATTTTATTCCATGTTTATATCAATAATTCAGGATAATGAATTCATTTTTTTAAACCTATTTATGTTTTATTCCAGATGATCTCTATATTTCACTTTCCCTTTTGAGGAAGTTATTTTATGATATATTTTCCAATTTAGGTTACCCATAAATGAATTTTAAAATATCAAACCATTTATTTCTAAATGAAATTCAAACTGTATGGTTGAAAGAAATTTATGGGGGTAAAATGTACCAGCCCATGAATTTATAATTTTTGTCATAAATAATTAATTTTTTAATAGATTCTATTATATGGAATAATGGGTTTTAATGAACTGTAATATATTATTAATATCATTATTTAGACAAGACTATTACAACCAAAATGTTAACATAATAGTATGAATTGGACTAACCTCATTTTTCAATTTATATATGATGTTTTTAAATTGATTTAATATATTAAAAATATGTTCTTAATTATTATTAATATATTTATAGACCTTGAAAAATTAAATTGTCTGAAAACATTATTTTTACAGGATTTTGGAAAAAAATAATTTTTAAAACATTAATAGAATCTATCTGAAAATTGTAACATAAATTTTTAATCAAAAAATAAAAATTATATTGTTGTGAATTTTGGAAAGTTTTATGAAAATATAAAATTTTGGATGAATAGTGAAAATATTTATTTTTATTGAAATCTATTTTTTCATTTAGAGTATTTAAAAATAATAATTTTTTAAAAATGTTTTTAATAATAATATTAGTTAATTAATAAAAATTTTTATACAATTTATATCATTGGAATCAATGTTTTATTATGTTCTACACCAAACTTTTTTATACTTGTGAAAACATTTTCATTGGATAAATGTTTTTTCGACGTGATTGCTGGTTTACTTATATAAAAAATTTAAAAAAAATATGTGAATTGAATTTGGTAAAATGGATTCTATAATTTAAACCTATATAATTAGTATTATATAATATTTTCAAATAGATAATTTTTTACCATGATTAATAATAAGAGTAAAAATTAATTACAACAATTAAGGTTAAAACTAGATTACCATGGGTAGAACATAAATGATAAGGGATAAAATGACCTAAATTTTTTTTTATATTCTGTTTTATATTCATATTTAGATCTTTGGAACATTATGATTTAATTTTTGGTGTTTCTCAGACACATTCCCTTGAGATTGACAAATATAATAAATTATGTAATGAAAAAGAAAAAGCCCCACCCTCCTTCTTTAAAATATCAATTATGCATTCACGTGGGGAAAATCATATTATGAATGAATAATAAGGTTTATTTGGATAATAATTAAATTAATTACATTGGTTTATATTATATCAAAAAATTTAGTTATTATATAATTATCTTATGTGCTTAAACAACACTAAGAGAATAATTTTATAATTAATTAAAAAAATGAAATAAATAATTTCAAATATATTAATTTTTTTTATAAATAGAATTAATTATAGTATTCAATGATTTTAGATTAATAAAAAATGTTATAATGGGATTAAATTAATATATTTCAAAACCTAATTTTCCATATTGTCTTTAATGTTATATTAATAAAATAGATTCTAAATTTAAATTAATGTTGTTTTTGAATAAAAAAATTAATAAATGATTTTAAAGTAAAAAAATAATATTTTACTAGGATAAATAGTATTTTTAAAAAATAATTATTGTTTATAAATTGACTAATTTATATTTGATTATAATTATAATGACCCATATATAGTGAAAACCTCATTAACATGATAAAATAGTAAATGGAGATTTTGCACATGGCATGTACTTACGTTAAAATTACATTTCCAAAAACATGGGATTGTTATTTTAAAAATTATATTTAATATTTTGACCTTTTGGAATCAAATTATATTATATGGGTATTTTTTATTCTTAAAGGATAAATTACCTCTGTTAAAAAGGTATTTTCTATAGTGAAAAACTAAACTGATAAAATATTATTAAAAATAGTTGTTAATGAAAAACATGTTTAAGACATGTGATTTTAGTGTTGTTATGGATATAAAATATTTTCCCAAAATTTTATTATTTTTTGATTGTGGATGTATTAGTGTTTTTTGTGACTCACCATCATTTAATAATTATGGGTATTTACAAAATAATTTCTCCTTTATTATAAATGGCCTCCTCATCCCCTCACATCTCCACATATCATGAGAAGATTAGATTGAAAAGAAACATACAAAATTATCTCCCCATTATATTTATAATCATTCTAGCATTTTGTATTCCAAAAATACCACACATATGGTTCTTAATAATAGATCCAAACTAGGCCTTTCTAAGCAATGAAAATTGCATTCACTGTGGTCATAATTGTTTTTCTACTTCTCTTTTATTTTTACTCTTTTATTAATAATTATTATATTATATACCAATATTTACCTTCAATTTAAATGTTTTTATGTTTATGGAAAAACATATATCCTTTGTCTCTTCCATCAAATGGGGAACAAAAATACTGATCATGTGTATGATGGTATACTCCCTTACAACCCAATTTAATTCATTTTCAACAACCATCTCTCACACATGTAGATAATGTTAATATTTGATATTTATGACATTGCAATTATTTTCTAATTAAAATTATCTCATATAAAAAGTTAACATAAAATCCATTGAATCATCATAAAATCAATCATGTGTAAGGGTAGACTACCACCTCTACAAAGCAATGTAATATATTTTTCATTTTATTTTGTGTGGATTGAAACACAGGAAAATTTAATAAATATATAAAATATATATGACATAATAATTATTGTATAATGGATTTATATTATTTTCATTTCATTTTTTACATCCTTTAAGAAAATAGATGTAACATCTACCTATATGTGTCACCTACCTTCTCCTTGGATATTTTAATTCATTTTCTAGATTTAAATTTTATAAATTAATATTATTTGACATAAAATTAATAAAAAATATATTTGTATCATGTTTAAAATTATGGATATAATAGAATCATGATGAAATTAAGAGTACCAAAAGTACCCAACCAAAAAATAAATGATAATGAATGTATTAATTACCCAAAATGTAATTTTTTTAATGAATTCTTAATTAACATGTAATAAATGGTCATATGTAAATCAAATATAATGTGATATAAATTTAAATGGTTCTATAACATATTTATATTAAAATAATTTTTATTGTACATGAGGCTCAAACATTTAAGATGAATTTTTGACTCGATGTTAGTGATTTCTAGCCTCTCATTTTTTAAAGGAGACATATTCCACGTACATCACTCGTAAATTCTGTGTGATGTATGTACTACAGATTAGACATTTTATATTTATATATCTGATTTATATTTATATATTCTTAAATATGCATTCCTTTAATATTAATTTATTTTATATTATAATCTACCTTGTTATTGATATTTGTTTTATTGTTATACAAGACTGGAATTTATAGAATATGAAGGAATACTGGTCAATTAAAGAAAAAAGAGGAACTACATGGTGAGTTGTGAAGAGGATCTATAGTACACTATAAAATAAAGATGAAGTGATGATAAAAAATAGTCAAATACATAATGTTTCTAAAAAAATATGTCTTTACACATTATTTTATAATCACATGTTGTTCTATAGGCATGAAATATTAAAACCATAGATATAGGAGGCTCCCATTATTGGAGATTAACATTAAATGTCTTGTAGGTATTTAATGACATGAATATATTACAATTATTGTAATGTAGTACACAATGTTATGTAATGAAAGTAGTTTGGAGTTTAGTCTAGAACATTATATGTCATGTAGATATTACAAAATGTGAAATTATAGATATCCAAGATTCATGTATATGGAAATTACATTAATTTTTTGGAATACATAATATATTTCCAAAATAGATGCGTAATGAATTTATTAGTTCCTTTTCTTTGGAAACATGTAACAAAGTCATCTAATCACTGTGAAATATCTTCAACATCAACCGTAAAGATCATTCCTGTTCTTTTTTCATACCTAAAACCTTTTTATATATCATGGGGAAAAGAAAACATATAAAAGTTTATGCCAAATTATTTGTAAGTAAAAAACATGGACAAAATAAAACAATCCATAAATTTTTGAATGTAAAAAATAGGAACATAAATTTTAAACATCAAAATCGTGATAAATTACATAAATCTTGGTAGTATGTAAGGCATGGATCCTAATGGAACATTAACCATGATAGAATAACATTGGTATAAAACTTCAAATTCATTCATGATAATAAGAATATATTATTATTTCTATAGTATCCAAGTCATTTTTTTCAAGACATTCGTAGTGGATGAAGTCCGTTTCTGAACCGGGTTTAATTGGTCTTCCAGCCCTGTATTACGGAAACAGATAGACATGTCATTCTAGCCATGTCTATGTCACTAGTTATAACTTTTTACCCAATGAATTGGTGGGAGATATAGTTCCCACCTATCTTATAATTAAATATTTCATAAATCTTCCACAAAAAATAAATCATTCATTATAGAATAACCTATAAAATAAAATGGGATTCTTAAACATCATTGCATCATACTATAATCCATATAAGATAAATGGACATCATAAAAATTAATTCCTTCATAAAGAAATAAAATTAAAGTAATAATAAGGACATAAACAATACCATATGTCACAGCAGATGGGAAATAATTTGTAATAAAACACTAGAAAATAAATCTTGAGGAAAATATCATTTTTTCTAGAAAACTGATTTCTTTCCTCAAAATGTAATTCAATTTTAAAAGAAATGAATTTAGTTTGAAATAATCATGGAATAGTTCAGATGATGCTTCTTGGAAATATGTCATTAATAAGGTATACAAATCATTTCACGTCCTGCAAGTTAAAAAAAATTCTCACAGTTTTATTGAAAAAGGTAAAATGTAACTCATAAGGTAAAGAAAAGAAAGATTCTTTCCATACCATATAGTAAAAGTAAAAAATGTGTAAAAATGAAATTAAAAAAACATGGAAAAATATTAAAAAATTTATGAAATAATTTTTCTAAAAATGGACATGGATTATGAATATATCCCTAGAAAATACTTATGTGTAAATAATATTGAATAAAAAATGAGATTGCAAAATTATTCCATACGTTAGGACCAATTTCATCCATATGTCTCCAAAACACTTTTATAATGGGTTTCAACATATTATTAACTTGTAATATAAACTTAATAATATTTATCATATCATATATGATTCACTTACGACTTTATATTACCCGTTCATTTATCAATTCAATGATAAAGCATCATTTTGGGTAATAATCGTTTTATTTATCAAACATGTGTTGACTTGTAATTTATGATATTATTACATAAATCATGATTTAATTACTTAAAAAATGTAAAACATTATTTATATATCTTATATATTTAGTATGTATATATATATATTAGATAGATAAATTCAATGGAATACACTATTCATGGAGAGGTAGGCCGTACATAGGCATGAACACAGTTTTCGTTTCTTTATTAAATTGAATGTATGTAAGTAAATGAAATATCTATATATACATAAATCTAGTATCATTATTATATCATATATTTCATTATTATTTTTTATATATACATTATAATCTTTCTTGAATGGTTAACAAGAAAAACCAATCTCATCACGTCGGGGAGACGGTAAGTCGTACGTATACACGAGCGACGATATCATTCACATAATTGTCAAACAGTATTGAATTGGATGTGGTATAAAATATCATAATTATTATAATGATATAATAATAATATATAGTTATTATTTACACCATTATACCCTTCCATGTATGTTGGTGGTGAAAAACAGATTACACCACGGCTTGAAGATGGTAATTCGTATTTACGCACACATAGTGATTTCAATTTTTTCTATGATAGATAAATGTTTAAATATGGTTGTTTCATATTTATAATAACATGTTAGTATATTATTGACAACTATATTATTAATTTACAATGAAACAACTGATAAAGATGAAGTATAAGAGGAAATAAATTTCAATGAATCGGTTGAAGAGATTACCTCATCTTTGACGTGCCTCCTTTAAATTTCCACTTAGGGCACAATAGATGCTTTTTTTAGAAGAACCTAACCTCTATAATGTCACTAGGTAATTTTATATGGTTGATCTTGAAGGATTATAATTGATTGAATAGGAGAGGGAGAAGGTCCTATTTTATAATAGAGTAGAGGGACACTTTAGGAAAGTTCCAAGATATTAATTTACTATAAATTAGATTTCGATTTAAAATAGTCCAAGAAATATTTAATTAAAATATAAGATTATTTTTGTTCGAATAACCATCATCCAATAATTTTTTGACTATTTTTGAATATTTTTTTATCCTTATCTTTTTTTTACTCTAATTTATCTATTTTTAATCTTATCGTGATATCTTGTTATTTACACATTGTGGGTTATTGTAATTACCATAACATGTCAAACGACCCAAAAAAGTTATTTATGACATATTTGGTCTTATATTAATCATTTTGACGAATATTATAATTTTAGGAATTTAATATCATTTTATAAACTATTTTATGTTTTATGTTATGAATTATGTAAATTTTGGATACAATTCATACGTTAATTTTATAAAAATTCGTAAAAACATTATTACATAGATAAAAAGGAATTAAATCATCCCTAATATTTCAATTTAATATAAAAAATTCGTGTATGACATCAAAATATCAAAATAAAATGTATTTTTATATTTATAATTTTATTTATTTGAATCTTTTATTAATGAGGTAATCACTACATCATAATTGTGTCATAAATAAATATATTTATCTAATGTATAAAAACATTAAATAAAATAACATGATTTAAGAAATATTTTTATCCTTATAATAATAACATATAGACATATATATGCCATATAACCACATATTAATATTGATTTACTAAAAGATATATGTATAGGTTACAATTATCTTTTCATTTAATTAATTATTTTAATGTGTCCTTTTCACATCCAATTTAATCCAAGGTGTCCCAAAATCGACCCTAGGATGCCCATTATCAAAAATATTTTACAAAATAGTATTATGCCACGTTTTATGGTAGTTATATATTATAACAAAATTATTTTTTATCCTTATTTACCATATTTACCTTTTAACCATGTAAAATAAAATAATTATTGAAGTTACTATTCATAATGTCCAAAAATAATAAGTACATATTTATAAAATTCGATCCTTTTTATTGAAAATAGGGAATCCATTTTTCCCAATTCAAAATAGGGAATTTGTAGAAATTATTTTAAAATAATTCTTGTTGTCGAAAAAATATGTTTTTGTATAAAAACATTGCTAAATATTGAAATGTTTTTACATATGAATTCAATGTAGAATTAATGACAATGAATTAAATTGTATTAAAATATAAAATATATTATATTTTTAAATTATATCCTTTAAATAATATATTTTTACAATATAAATTATTTTTATAAAAAAATTTGTTTTCATTTAAAATTTTCTATATTCTCACTATTCATCAAAATATAGAAGTTATCTGAAAAATATAAAAAACCTATTGAATTATTAATTTATGTCCCACTTCCAAATAATAAATTTTTCATTTTAAATATAACTTATAAAAGTGTCAAAAAATAGATTTAAAATGGGTGCGCTATCAAAATGCTGTAAAATAATAGTTTCTTTTGAAAAATACTTCTTTTATTCGAAAAATTGTTTTTGTTCTCATACCATTTGTAAGATGAATGATAATGTTATATAAAATTTAAAATTTTTTTAATAATAAAATCTTAAGGGCTGTTTTATATAATATTTTAATACTATATCATTGTTTAGTGAGACTTGGTATTGCGTACTAAGGAAACTATTGAGGAAGGTCCCTCTTGAATGTTACACAATATAAGTCAGTGTTGCGTTCTGTGAATGATTACATTGGTTTTGTGTATAAAATAATAAATACATAGTTCACTTATAAATGGAATATAATCTACACTCAGTGTTGCTTGAAATCAATTCTTTCAGAAGAACGTGAAATTGTGTGCAACACCTGCCCTGAATAGTGTTGCATATACTGGAAAGTAATACAGTGTGGCATATAGCGCAAGATAATGATGGTGTAGTGGAAAATAAAAGAACACAATGAAATTAAAAAATATATATATCTCATAAAATCTCATGTTGTCAAATTCTACTCCCTTAAAATTTATTTCTTCATTGAAATTCATCGGAGTTATAAATCGTTTACTACTTGATTTTTTTTCATAGAAACCCACATTGTAAAATGGAATACTAAAAAATTATTATTTTAAAAACAATTTGGAATCATAATGGTTAACGAGTTTATCTTATCACTGGGTTTTCAAATAAATTATCATAGGTGGTATGTGAATACATGGATATAGATGATAAATCTATCCATCATGTTCTGATGGATTGTGATAGAGAATACGTTTTAGAGATTGTTAATGAACATAAAGAAATAAATCTGCGATGATTTAAGGGAGCATTTGATTCATCAGATAATATGGTAAAATGATAACATTTTATGACTTCAAGATCCTTTCCCTAAAGATGAATAATTTTTCATAAGAATAAATAATTACTTAATTGTCATACGATTTCACTGTTGTTCGTGCCTTGAACAATTTACACTTAATCTCTTATTTAATTAAATGATGTTGAATTATTTATTCTTGAAGTGTTAGTATATCATGTGATATAACGATTGGTCATTTTATCTTTCTCTATAACAAAAAGGTTATAACATGTTATTAAATATAAATAAGTTCATCTATAGTTAGATTAATTATATAGAGTTCAAAAAATGAGCTTATACTTCAACTATCTTACAACATAATAAAATAAAATAAAATTTCTAATAACCAGGGGCTTCTTGTGGGATAGTGGTAGGCTATAATGGAATGTTTCTGTTCGGTTGTGGGTTTGTTTCTCACAACCTTGACTAATGTGACAGGTTGTTGCCCATCCAGGGGGTTGTCCTTTTCCTAAAAAATTACTAATATAACATTGTAAAATTAATATAAAAAAAGTTATATCCTGAAAAAATACTATCTAATAATCAACTTAATTCATTCCAAATTTTAGGCTTATCCAAAATACTTTGGTATAATCTTCCAGTACAAAGAAAACAATTACCAGAAAGTTCATATAACAAGAATGTGAATACAATCATTTATCCCTCATATATCACAATATATATCTGTTTGGTCACATTAAAAACCATTGAAGGACTTCATCATGCATTCTATAGAAATAATATTATAACATAAATTACCTTATAAGATTATTGAAAACATGCATTCTACCATAATTAACTCTTTACAAACCCTAAATATACCAAAAATTCTATATACACAAACCATGATATCATATTATCCTTTTATCTATCATGAGTTTATTAATTTTATCATACATATTATTTTCTCTTTATCCCTTTATTATACCCTTATCATCTACTTTCCAAAAATATTTTTATCACATTTTCTGGTTACTAATACCGTATAATTATGGAAACCCTAATAAACCAATACATAGATATTTCAATATTCCATAAAACTATAATGAGATTCCACTACACTATTCTGGAATCCCATTATATAAACACCTAATCACTCCACCACTTCATTCTCATTCTCAAAATCACCAATAGTGATTTTATGCGATTCCCTTTGTATTTTCCCTTAAAATGTTGCTGATGTTGATCATCATTAACGCATCGATTCCGGAATTGGTTAGCAAAATTCACCATTTCATGGAACTTATAGTATTGAAGTATTGGTGGTTAGTTCTCAATAGTATTTTCTCCATTAACATCATTAGAAACTTTTCCCCATTACATCGGCACTCAAGTGTTCGATGACCTTATCTTCTACACTTGAATCATTCTATAGTACCTTTAAGACAATATCCATCCTTGTTCATTCCACAATTTGAGTATAAGGAAACATTTATCTTCTCATCACCATTGTTTTGATATTTTACCTTGAACTCCATCTTTCCTTCCTTGTCAAAACCATGAGATGGATATGTAGCATCAACTTTTAATTATACCTTGATAGAACAACCCAAAATCTCTTCATAGCTACTGATGTCTCTTAGAGTTAATTCCATTTTAAGACTTAGTTTTATGCCACTGAAAAATCAATCAACATTACATTTATATTGGTTGACAAATCTGGAAGCAAACCTTGAAGCCTTTTAAAATTCTCCTTGTATGTACCAAAAAAATCATCATCCTCTTTCTTAAGCTCAAGGAACTCATCATCCATGTTTGATCAAAGAATATACGGGAAATACATATTGAAATATATGTTCTTGAACTATTCCCATCTAGTGGATTTAAATTCATATTGCTTCCTTGTATTCTTAATCATAGTCCACTACTAGTCTGCCTCAACATCTAATTGATAGAAAACCTAAATGGTCTTTTATTGTTCTGATCAATGAAGTATGGAAAATATGTTTTCAATTGTACAAATTCATTACAAAAAAGTGTATTAGAATACCGACTGAAAGAAGGTGGACGTTTCCTCACAATGGACTCAATAGAATGTTGTTCCCTTCTCTACTCATTAGGGAGTCTTGAATGATTCATAACTTGATTTAAGTATGAAAAAAAAATATTTTTCATCTATCCCCGATTACATTTTTTTTATCAAGATGACAATAATTCCATATCCTAGTGCATTTATCATTAATATGATTCGTTCATGATTCATCCATCGTCTAAAACCAAAAAATAATTGTGTGAGAGGCAAAAATCATAATAGAAAAATAACATAGTCAACGGGGAGTACCTTAAATCTCTTCCATCTTATGTTAAATTATTGTTTATTTATGATAATTAACATAATTATTAGACTGTAATATATAGTTATACTTAACCATTGTTACATCCCTTATCATACCTAATAAATATCTCTAGGGATATCACTAAATTTCTGACATCCAAGTTTCCAAAGAATCACTAAAACTCACTCTGATAACAATTTTAGAGACCCAAGAACAAAATACATGAAAAATACATTCCTTTTGGGGAATACATAATATATGAAAAAAATACTCCCAAATACCATATTAGTATAGTGTCTTTGGAAACTCTAAACATAATCATAAAATCATGGTGAGAGATCTTGAAAACTTTCCATAGTGATCTTCTTTTTGTCTTTCCTAACTATAACCATTATTTCTATCCAGGGGAAAATAAAACAAAGAATGGGTGAGATCAAATTATCACTACAGTTAAACATTGAGAACATAAAATAAACCATAAAAATTTGTATTTAAAAACATGAAAATTAATATTAAACATTAAAATATTCAGCAATGACATAAATCTTGGCAGTACGTATGGCATAGATCATAAAGGAACATTAAACATGAAATAATATAATTTCCATAAAATGTGAAATTATGTAAAACTAATAAGAATATATAATAATTTACATATTATCCAATGCATTGCTACCAAGACCTTCATTTTGGATGAATTCTATTACTCAACGAGGTTTACTTTCTGTTCCTGCCCTGTATTACTGAACTGGATTTACATGTTGTTCCAGACATTTCTATCTGAGGAGAAATAAATAATTAAAATATGAATTTGAGGGAGATGTAGGTCCTACCAATATTATAATTAATTTTTCTTACATGTTCTAAAAAAACATAAATCATTCAGCATAGAAGAAACCATAAAATAAATTTAGATTCATAAACATAATTTTATTATAACATAATCCATATAATCTAAATGGACTTTATAAAAATTAATTCCATCATAAATATAATAAAAAAAATGTAATAATAGGTATATAAACATAATGATATGTCAAATTTTATGGAAAATATTTTAGATAAAACACTTGAAATTAATTCTTGAGGAAAATATCATTTCTTCTTCAAAAATAATTTATTTCCACAAAATGTCATGCAATTTTAAAAGAAATAAATTTAGTTGAAAAAAAACTTGATGAATTGTAGAGTATGATTCATGGAAATAATTTATTAAGCCGATTTAAAAAATCAATTCATTCCGTATATGTTAAAAAAACATTCTTCTCTTATTTTTACAGGAAAAGTTAAAAAGTAAATCATATGGTAAAAAAAGAATGATTCCTTAAATACCATGTATTAAAAGTAAAAAATTGGTAAAAATGACTTTAAAAATACCTAAAATAATAGTATATATTTTATAAAACCATTTTTATAATCATGGACATGGATAAATAATATATCGTTTTAAAATACTTACATATAAACAATCTTGAATAGAAAATGAGATTGTAAAATTAATCTTTAACTTCGGTACACTTTTTTAAGTATGTGTCCAAAACTCATGTATAGTGGGTTTAAAAATATTATTAACTTATAATAGAACCATAATAATATTTATCATGTCTTATATGATTCACTGATGACTTTATATTACCAGTTTATTTGTCAATTCCCTGTTAAAGAAACGTTTTGGGTGATAATCGTTTTATTTATCATACATGTTTGGAAATGCTATTCTTGATATTATTACATATATCATTATTTATATACTTCAAAAAATTAAAAACATGATTTATATATCATATAAATATAGTGTAATAATATATATAATAGATCGATAAATGGAATGGAATGCACTATTCATAGAGAAGATAGGTCGTACGTACACATGAACACTATTTTCATTTCCTTATTAAATTGCATATAAGTAAGTAATTGAAATATATATATACATAAATATATTATCATTATTATGTCATAAATTTCATGAATATTTATTTTATATAAATTATAATCATTTTTTAGTTTTTAACATGGAGAAAAATTCTAATCGCGTCGTGGAGACGGTAAGCCATACGTACACTGGAGCAACAATATCGTTTCCATAGACATTGAATGGTATTTAAGTGGATGGTGTATAATATCTCAAAATTAGTATCATGTTATAATAATCATATAGAGTTATTATTTCCACCATTATACCCATCTATGTAAGGTGGTGTTGAACAACAGATTACCCCATGATGTGGAGATGGTAATCTGTACATACGCACGCGTGGTGATTTCAGTTTTTATAGGATGGATAGAAGGTGAAATAGTTTTGATTTCTCTTTATAATAACATATAATTATATTAGTGATACTTATGTTATTAATTTATAATAATACAACAAAAAAAATTGATGTAGAAGAAAAATGAAATTTCAATGAATCGGTAGAAGAGATTACATCTTCCTTGATGTGCCTCCTTTAAATTTCTTCATAGGGAACTAGAGTTGATATTTTTAGAAGACCATAACCACTGGAATTTAACTAGATAATTTAAAAATAGAAATTAGAAGGTTTTGGCCGAGATTTAAGGAAAAAATGGAGTGAATAAGAGAGGGAGGAGGAGCGCTTTTATATGTGAGGAGAGGGGAACTTGAGGAATGTTCAAAATATTAATTTATTATAAATTCTATATCGATATAAAATATTTAAAATATAATTTAATTCTAAGATAAGAAGATTTTGGTTCAAATAACAAAAATCCATTAATTTTTTTTTACAATTTGGAATATTTTTTTATCCTCGTATTTTTGGTTTTACCCTTATTTTACCATTTTAATCTAAACATTATATCATGTTATTTACAAATTGTTGGTTAATGTGATTACTATATAATTCCAAACAACACAAAAAAATCTATTTATGACATATTTGGACTTATATTAACCATTTGGAATAATCTCACATATTTAGTAATTTAATATCACTTAATAAACTATTTAATGTTTTAAGATATGAATTATGGCTATTTTGGATACTATTCATAGTTTCCTTTTTTTTAAATTATAATAACTTTATTACTTAGAACCAAAAGAATTAAGTCATACATAACATTTCAATGTACTCCATCAAATTTGTGTATGACAAAAAACTATCAAAATTAAACTTATTTTAATATTTATAAATTCATTTATTTGAATCTTTTATTAATGAGTTAATCACTACATCATAATTGTGTCATAAATAAATATAATTATCTTATCTATATATATTATAAATAAAATACCATGATGTAGGGAATAATTTTATATATCTAATTACTAATTATAGACATCTATATTTTTTATATTACCGCATATGGAAATCAATTTAGTAAAAGATATATCTTTAGGTTGTAATTATCTTTCATTTAAATTAATTCTTTTAGTGTTATTTTCACACCCAACTGAATCAACAAGGTCCCAAAATGAATTCAAGGATGCCCTAGATCAGATATATTTCATCCAATAGGATTAGATCATGTTTTAGGGAAGTTTAATATTATTATAATATTATTTTTACCTTATTTTCCAGATTTATCTAATAACCATGGTAAATAAAATAATTACTAACGTTACTATTCATAATGTCCAAAATTATAAAGTACCTAGTTACTCATTTTTAATCATATGATTAAAAATATCTAATCCATTTATTCATATTCAAAATAATGAAATTTTAGTAATTAGTTTTATATTAATCTTGTTGATGAAAAAAATAGGTTTTTGTTTAAAATATTGCAAATGATTGAAATGTTTTTACATATTAATTCAATGAAATATTAATTAAAATGAATTAAATTTTATAAAACTATAAACATTTATTCTATTTATAAATTTAAAAAATTCAATAATATATTATATCAATATATATTATTTTGATGAGAAATGCTATTTTCAATTAAAATTATGCGTATTTTCACTATTAATCAACAGATGAAAGTTATCAGAAAAATGTCCAAAATGTATCCAAAGTAAAACGTTTTTGTCCATATTCCAAATAATATGTTTATATTGTCAAATATAACTTATAATTGTGTCAAAGGCCAGAATTAAAACGGGTTCTCTATCAAAATGCGGTAAAACTGCATTTTTGATTGAAAAAATACTGCTTTTATAAAAAAAATATTTTGTTCCCATATCATGTGTAAGATGAATGATATTGTTATATAAAATTCAGAATGTGGTTAATACTATTCATAATAGAATTTTTGTATATTATTTTAATAATATATCATTTTTTACTAAAACTCGGTATTGTATACCACTCAAACTATCGTGGAAGGCTGTCATTGCATGTAACACAAGCCAAGTCACTATTGTGTGTAGTGAAAGATTCTTTTGGTGTTGTGTATAAAATAATAAAAACATAGTTCATTTATATATTGTATAAAATCTATATTCAGTGTTCGGTGAAATCAATTCTATCAAAAGAACATGAAATTGTGTCCAATAAAAGCCTAATGTAGTGTTGTGTATACAGAAAACTAATATAGTATTGCATATAGCACAAGATAATCATGTTTTAGTGTTCTAAAAAAGACATAAATGAAATTAAAAAGAATATATATCATAAAATATCAGGGTTTTTCATAAATTTCATTAAAAATAATGGAAATTGGTATTTAATATATACTTTAATAGGTGTAAGCCGTATGACCCAAAAATGGCAGGTTAATTCGAGGATTGAACACTAGAAACCCATGGATGACCAATAAGAATATAAAAATGGTTTCATTCCATGAGATATAGAATTTTATTCAAGTGATGTAAAGGATGTACTATCAAGAGGCTGTCGTAGGGTTCTGACCCATAGTTCTTTATTGATAGTATTCAGTCTATCAGTTTTCCCTTTTCTAGATTTTATAATATGTTATTTTTATCATTTTTTTAATTCTGTTTCTTTTTTATTTCATTATTTCTTATTATTTATATTCTCATATTTTCTCAATGGAAAATTCATTACTCATCATTGGTGATCACCCAATTATGATCTTCTAATCTTTTTATTGTTAAGGGTCAAGGGTATGGTTGTTTTTTATCCTATTAAATATATATTTTGAACCTTGGTAAACCAAATTCTATTAATTATGTTAATTTTCTTCACATTCTCATCCATATCTTTGATAATGGGTGGTGAAATTGAATTAACATGTGGTAATGGTATGGAAGTAGGCTATTATCATTACCCTATGACATTCTCTACCATAGGAGACAAGTGTAATGCATCTAAGATGTTATTTAAATATAGACCTAGGAATAAATGTAGTCTAGGTATATCTAATTGGTTTGATCATAAAAAATTATCTTATCTTTAACTGCTTCATATCCTAATCCATCGGTCTATACAATGATAATTTTATGAATAACTTTTGACTTTACCATCAAATAGACCCTTATACCTCTCTCTTATGCATTTTCTATCATTGTTTTTACATTTTATTAATTAAATTATTCAATTTCTTAAATAAAATAAACCTAAAATTGTTATGAACTGAACATTGGTAAAATATATTATACAGTGGTCCTCGCAAATTGTTATAGCATCCATATTCTTGCACTTTACCAAACCATTGGATTCAGTGTGGTTTGGTTTTCATATAAATTTCTAGTTTGGTTTTCCTTGATGATTTAATGAAATATTTTGGACACATCAATTTTTTTCCTTTTTTAGGCGAAGTAGATCATTTCAAATGACATGAAATTGATTTCATTTGGCATTGAATTTTCGTATCCCATTTATATTTATTTATCCCACTATAGTTATTTTATTCTTTAATTATTTATTATATATTATTTTTTTGCTAAATTATTCTTCTAGTAGTTACTAGTGTTGGGTGTGATGGAATAAATGTCTCATTGTTATTATGTTTCACAACCATTAGAGTACATCATATTTAAGGGGTATTAGAACACATAAGAAGCATTGAATTTTGGTGGCTAATCACATTACGAAACAAAGGTGGGAGGATTCATATTCATTTAGACATGATTATTTATAACCTAAATAGTCATGAGGCACATATCATAATGCATATGGAAGATACTATAATATTCAAAACAATCAAGGAAGATCCAAGACTAAGAATCACTTCGAATGTTGAAAAGCCTATTTATTCATGAAATACATTAAAGGGATGGACAAGTGGATGGAGTATAATGAGACACATTCTTAATTATAGGTATAGTTTACTACTCAACCTAATAAAATAATGTTATTTTTAAAGTTACTTAATACTAGAATAATAATATAATCTAAGGTAGATATAGTTTCTCTTAATAAATAATAATAGGATATTTATGATGCCAAAGATGTTGACATAATAAAACTACAATAGAAGTAAATTCATGAAGACCCTAACTTTCTAACAGCTCTGTTGACCTCACCTGTTTTGATAATCTCAATCATGTATTTATTTGTGTTGAAAATCCCAATTATGTCTTCATTCTCTATGATATTGTTAAGTATTGTTGATCTATACTTTAATTCATTTAAATCTATGATCAAACCAATAACACCTTTTTAAAATAAGTCTTTGGAATATGTTAATCATCATTTATCCATGTTAATACAAGTTATAAATTGATTCTAACACAATCAGATGTGTTCTGCATAAAACAGATAAGTAATCTGTCTATAGCTACTGATAAAGAGCAACCGGTAACCAGTCTACCGATAGACTTAGTCTACCGACAGACAGCTACCGATAGACTTAACACAGAGTTACCGATGTACTTATAAATACAGCTACCGATACAAACGTAGAGCTACCGGTGTATGTATAAATAGCTACCGATGGAATAAGTCACTGATGGACGAAGATACCGATAGACTCACAGCCACCGATACATGGAGCTACCGATGCATGTACCTACCGACGCATGGAGCTACCGATGCATGTACCAACCGACGCATGGAGCTACCGATGCATGTACCAACTGACGCATGGAGCTACCGATGCATGTACCAACCAACGCATAGAGCCACCGATAAAGTCAAAGCAACTAATGACATTGAGCTACCGATGTTCAAGCTACCGATGTTCAAGCTACCGATGTTCAAGCTACCGATGTTCAAGCTACCGATGTTCAAGCTACCGATGCTGAATACCTACCGATCACCCAACTCTCTGTTTGAATTTCTTTATTTCCTATATTTAATCTATCTAACGGTCATATCATGTACATTTTAATGATTTTTCAAATACCTGATAAAGGTTGTCGGATGTCAGGAACCTGTACCTCGTACCTGCTAAAAAGAAATCTTTTCTGTCCCCTGATGGGAGATAAATACGAGAAGACTACATACCAGAAAGAGAAGCGAACGTGTGAAGAAAACAAACAACAAGAAGCGAACCAAAAAAGTGCGGTGCATCCATTATACCAAAATCGACACAAGCACAAGAGGAACACAGAGAAGCTCATAGACAATCAAGCATACTCGAGGAGTGTTCTGTGCTTACAAGAAGAACTTCATCGACTACATTCTCACCACCTGTGAACTTGGAGTATACGACACTCTGTTTCTCAACAGAAACAAGAAGAAGACTCAGACTCACTTCTAATCGAATCCAAAGGAGTCCAGAGCTATACTGAAATCACCAGAACCATCTCTAAACTCTACATCTCTTGTTCTGTGATTTATTACCATTCATTTCGAGCAGTGTGTGTTATCTGCTATATCTAACACATACACTGTCTCCTGTACTCAAACTGAAGGATCTGTAAATCCTTACAAAACTCTTTCATTCTTTCTTTCCCACGAAGAACTGTGGTAGAGGTCGTGTGTGACCTGGACAGCTGGTTGCTGTTGTACTGTTTCCCATGAAGAACAGTGGTAGAGGTCTTGGACCTTGACAGTTGTAAACTGTTGAACCCCGATCCAGGGTGTGGATCATTTTTATATAAACTTTTGAGAGGACTAAGTCACGGCTTGAGACTGAACCTCTTGGTTACATTGTTGTGCCATCTATTTCAAAGTTTTATTCCGCTGCTAATTACTTTAAAACCAATACTGTTTTTTTAAAGTTACTTTGATAATTAAATTAGCAAGTGTTTATGTTAAGTGTAGATTAGTAAGTTAGTTTCAAAAGATAATCACACACTCCTGTGTTGATTAACTGGGAATTAATCAATCCCTTGAGAACCTAACAGAATCTCTACATTAATATAAATTCACTACAGTTTAATTTATTATTTTATTTGGGGGTCTTTAAGACATTGCTTTTAAATATAGAAATTTTAATTGGTACTCAATTCACCCCCCTCTTGAGTAAACCACTCCGACCAACACTTGGTATCAAAGGTTGAAAATACTTTCTAAAAGTACTCTGCTTTTGAACTGTGATTTTAGTTGTATTTTAAAGTTCTTAAAATTTCTGTTATCTCTAAATTTTTATCTCTTTAAAATTTTCTCATTATGGACAATAGACTTGAGGGTGCTGCTACTAACCGGCCACCTTTCTTCAATGGAACTAATTATGCTCAGTGGAAGCTGAAAATGAAAATCCATCTAGAAAGCATAGGTTTTGATATTTGGACTGCTATTGAATCTGAATACAAAATTCCTACTACTGCTAGATCTACTTGGGATGAACCTACAAAGACTGCTTACAATAACAACTGTAAAGCTATGAATGCCTTGTACTGTGCTCTAGGAGATGATGATTTTAATAGAATTTCTGCATGTAAAACTGCATATGAAATTTGGGATACCTTAGCTGTTTCTCATGAAGGAACAACTAATGTTAAAGAAATGAGATTGAACACTTATACTATTAAGTATGATAATTTTAAGATGAAGCCTGATGAACCCATTTCTGACATGTACCTCAGGTTCAATGAAATTGTCAATACAATGATTTCGCTGGGAAAGGATGTCTCATCGAAGGAACAAATTATGAGAATTTTGAGATGTCTACCTGATAGATGGAGAGGCACGTCTGTCTCAATCAGAGAATCATGTGACATAGCTGCTCTACCTGTCAAGGAACTAATTGGAAAGATGATGATGTATGAAGAAGAGCTTAAAGTGAACAAAGAGGAAGACAATGAACCTGCAAGAAAGTCTGTTGCATTCAAATCCTCAACCTCAATGAATAAGGACAAGGAAAAGCTTCAAGATGTAGTTGAAAGTTCAAGCTGTGAAGACAGTGGAAGTGATTTTGACAGTGATGCTGAGATGGCTCACATTGCTAGAAGATTTAAGAAATTTTATAGGAAAAAGAAGTTCTTCAGAAAAACAAATTATAAGGGTAAGTATGATCACCAAGGCAAATGGAAAAAGGACTGGAAGAAGAATGACAAGTCAGATGATGTTGTCTGCTATGAGTGCAAGAGAAAAGGACACATTAAAGCCGACTGTCCAAAGCTGAAATATAAAAAGAAATATGAATATAAGGACAATAAGTTTAAGAAAGCTATGAAGGCTACTTGGAGTGCTTCAGAAGATAGCACAAGTGAAGCTGAATCTTCAGACTCTGAAAGGAATCGAGCCAACATGTGCTTTATGGCAAACACTTCTGAGGTAACTGCTGAAACTCCTGCTCCAAAGTCATATTATTCTGGAGATGATTCTGAAGGTGATAACATGTCTAAATCTGAACTGTTTGAATACTGTGATATGCTGGAAGAGACATGTAATGAACTTAAGGATAAATACAAGTCATTAAAGAAACAGCATGCTCTCACCACTACAGTTAAAACCGAACTTACTATTGAAAAAGAGAAAAATGCTCAACTGCTAAAAGAAAATACAGAACTGAAACTGTCAAATGAGCAACTTAGAAAAGACTTAGAGAAGTTCACCAATGGCAAGAATACTCTAACACAGATGCTAGGAAAGCAAGTAGCACCTAAATACACTACTGGTATAGGATACCAACCTGGACAAAGGAAAATTGCTAAAACTAGATTCATTTCTAAATCTGGACAGAATGAAGGTAATTCTGGAACTTCATATGCTTCAACCAGTTATATACATAGCTATGGATCTAATAAAGTTTATCTTTCAAAGCATGTCAATTCTACAAATTATATGAGATCCATTAGACAAATATGGGTACCTAAAGTGTTATTGGCTAACCTGCCTGGACCCAAGAAAATCTGGGTACCAAAATCATCTCCCATCTAAATCTGTTTTGTAGGGAACTTGCTTAAAGAGCTCCTGTAAAGAGACATGGTACTTGGACAGTGGATGTTCAAGACATATGTCAGGAGACTTCTCTTGTTTCAAGAGTTTAATAAAAGTTGATGGAGGCTTTGTCACATTTGGTGATAACTCAAAAGGGAAAATCATCGGCCTAGGCCAGATTGGTAACACTGATTCAATTTTGATTTCTAAAGTTTTATTTGTTGATGGCCTTAAATACAATTTATTAAGTATTTCTCAGTTATGTGATGATGGTTTTCATGTTAAATTTGAAAATGATTCTTGCAAAGTTTTTGATTCTAAGAATGTTTTGGTATTTTCTGCCTTAAGAAATGAAAATGTTTATGCTGTTAATCTGAATTCTTTAGCTAAGCAGAATATTAATTGTTTGAATGCTTTTCATAAAGAATCTTGGCTATGGCACAGAAGATTAGGACATTGCAACATTCACTCACTTAGAAAACTTTCTAGGAAAAACCTAGTTAGAGACCTACCTAAGTTAGAATTCCCAAATGATAGAGTGTGTAACCCCTGTCAAAAGGGAAAACAACACAAAGTTTCTTTTAAATCAAAGAAAGAAGTTTCAACTTCTCAACCACTTGAATTGGTTCGCATGGATTTGTTTGGACCATCAAGAGTTTCTAGTTTAAATGGGAAGCACTATGTTTATGTTCTTGTAGATGACTTTTCTAGATATACTTGGGTATATTTTCTAGCTCACAAAAGTGAAGCTTGTTATTACTTTGTTAAATACTCCAAGTCTGTAGAAAATCTTTGTGGATTCAAGATTAAGACCCTGAGAAGTGATCATGGTCGTGAGTTTGAAAATCAAGATTTTGAATCTTATTGCTCACACAATGGCTATACTCATAACTTCTCTGCCCCTAGAACACCCCAACAGAATGGTGTAGTAGAAAGAAGAAACCGAACTCTTCAAGAAATTTCTAGAACCATGCTCAATGAATATGACCTGCCTATTTATTTTTGGGCTGAAGCTGTAAATACAGCTTGTTATGTTATTAATAGAGTCTTGATTAGACCTGTTCTTAAGAAAACCCCTTATGAATTGTGGAACAATAGAAAGCCTAAGGTTAATTACTTTAAAGTTTTTGGTTGCAAAGTATTTATTCTGAATACTAAAGATAATCTGGATTAGTTTGCTTCCAAATGTGATGAAGGAATTTTTCTGGGTTACTCTATTTCAAGTAAAGCCTATAGAGTATTCAATAAGAAAACCAAATGTGTGGAAGAATCTGTTCACATCAAGTTTGATGAAACTGATCCACATGAGCCTAAAACCTCTCTTGAAAATCTTGAAGAAGACTTATCTATTCTGGACCTTAATGATAAATCTAAAGAACCTGTTATAAAAATATCCAGTTCTGGACTTTCTCCAGAATCTGCTTCTGTTGAACCCGAACCTATAGATGAACCTGAAATTTCTAGTCCAACCTTTACTAGATCAACGAGGATTCTAAAGAATCATCCTTTAGAAGCTGTTGTTGGTAATCTGGATAGAGGAACACAAACTAGAGCTTCTCTAAGAAACCAGGTTGAACATCAAGCCTTTCTTTCACAGCTGGAACCCAAAAATATCAATGATGCTATCAATGATGAATTCTGGGTAATAGCTATGCAGGAAGAATTAAATCAGTTTGAAAGAAACAAAGTCTGGTAATTAGTTGACAGACCCAAGGACACTTTGACAATAGGCACAAAATGGGTTTTTAGAAATAAAGTAGATGAATCTGGAAATATAGTTAGAAACAAAGCTAGACTAGTTGCACAAGGATATAGTCAAGAAGAAGGCATAGACTATGAGGAAACTTTTGCACCTGTAGCTAGACTAGAAGCCATTAGGATCTTACTTGCATATGCTGCACATCTGGATTTCAAGTTATATCAAATGGATGTAAAAAGTGCATTTCTAAATGGTTTTATAATTGAAGATGTTTTTGTGGAACAACCACCTGGATTTGCTAACCCCCATTTTCCAAATCAAGTTTTTAAACTTTCTAAAGCTTTGTATGGTTTAAAACAAGCTCCAAGAGCTTGGTATGATAGACTTAGCAATTTCCTTATTTCAAAAGGTTTTACTAAAGGGATTGCTGATCCAACTCTTTTCATTAAAAGAATTTCTAAAGATGTTTTAGTTGTACAAATATATGTTGTTGATATTATTTTTGGATCTTCTAAACACTCTTTATGTACTGATTTTTCAAAAATTATGCAAAACGAATTTGAAATGAGCTTAATGGGAGAGCTTAAGTACTTTCTTGGATTTCAAGTATTTCAAAATGAAAATGGTATTATTTTGAATCAAAGTAAATATACAAAGGATCTTTTAAAACGTTTTGGTCTGGATAGTATCAAGGAAAGTGAAACTCCTATGAGTACTACCTGTAAATTGGACACAGATGAAACTGGGAAACCAGTTGATCAAACAAATTACAGAGGTATGATTGGTAGTTTACTTTATCTTACTGCTAGTCGACCTGATATTATGTTTAGTGTGTGTATGTGTGCTAGATTTCAAGCTAACCCAAAAGAATCTCATTTGCTTGCTGTTAAAAGAATTTTTAAATATCTCAAACACACGGTTAACTTAGGTTTGTTTTACCCAAAAGGACAATCCTTTGAGTTAATGAGTTATTCAGATGCTGACTTTGCTGGTTGTAAGCTAGATAGAAAAAGCACATCAGGAACATGTCATTTGCTTGGAAAATCCTTAGTTTCCTGGTGTAGTAAGAAACAGAACTCGGTTGCATTATCTACTGCTGAAGCAGAATATATAGCTGCTGGTAGTTGCTGTGCACAAATTCTGTGGATGAAACACACTCTTTTGGACTATGGATATGTTTTTAAACATGTTTCAATCAACTGTGATAACACCAGTGCAATAAACATCTCTAAGAATCCTGTATCTCACTCTAGAACCAAACACATAGATGTAAGACACCATTTCCTATGAGATCACTATCAAAAAGGTGATATTTCTCTTGAATTTATTGGCACTGAACATCAATTGGCTGATATTTTCACTAAACCTTTAAGTTCGGATAGGCTAAGTTTCATAAGACATGAACTGGGAATGTTTAATCACAACTGATGTGAAAATTCTCACCGATGTGAAAATTCTCACCGATGTGAAAATTCTCACCGATGTGAAATTCTCACCGATGTGAAATTCTCACTGATGTGAAATTCTCACTGATGTGAAAATTCCCATCGATGTAAGTTTCTCACCGACGTAGAAATTCTCACCGATGTACAACGCTCACCGATTTGTTTTTCTCACCGATGATTAACTCACACCGATGCAAAGTTTAAAACTTCTGTCTGCCCCCAAGAATATGAATCGTTTTATTTTTTTTTTTACTCTATTTTAATCGTTTATTTGGAATTCCTAAATGATAAAACTAAGTCTAAGCCACTTCTTACCTCACCGAGCTCAAAATCTCTCACCTTCGAACCTTAGCATCCAAATCGACCAAGAACCCTAAACCCGCGATGGCAAAAACCAAGCTTCCTATCGTCAGAGATGAAAGTGCAGAACCAAATGCTAAGAAGCAGAAGACACAGCATAAAGCCAGTGTTAGTGAAGTCAAAACTAGATCGGGAAGGCGACCAGTGAATCCTCACTTGCAGAATAGAGATATAGTAATCGAGAAGGAACTGTGCGTGGAATGGCTACTGCCTAGCAAATCCTTAGTGCTCGAGATTCTGGAAGACCAGAAATGGGTGGATTGTTTCTCAAATAACAATGGCCCATACTACCCGAAGTTGGTAAAGCAGTTCTATGAGTTTGTAACCTTTGAGAAGTCTGAGAATGAAAATCGGGTAAGCTCTTTTGTAAATGGAAAATAGATGTCTTTTTCTTCAGTAGAGTGGGCTGAGAGTTTAAAAATACCACATGAAGGTGTCTCTGGGTATGTATCTAGAGCAATGCCACCTAGTAGTGACATTTTTGATTATGAGACCGCCTTACAAGAGCTGACTGGGAATGGAAATCAAAGGCAAGTGGTAGCTGCTGAAATGGATGGAGAGAATCGACTGCTTTTCAAATTTGTTCAGCATGTGTTGATACCGAGGAGAGGAGATTTTGCAGATCTGAGATATCAAGATATCTATCTTCTTCATTTGCTAAGACATGGTGTAAAAGTTAATCTGTGCAGATTGTTGATGCTTCAAATGGAAGACATGATTAGACCAAAGTCAAAGACCAATGCTTTGTTCTTTGCCAAGCTAATTTCAGTGATGATAAAGGTGAAAGAAATAGCTGAGTCTCAGGATGAGACAGTTGTAGTCAAGAACAATTTCTGCATCACCTCGACTGTATGTAAGTATATGAAAATTAACTGGAACCCATGGAAGGGAGAATGGGTCAGTGATGATCAGAAAATCTATGATAGGTTTAATCCTCTGGATTATCCCTCAAGACCAAAGGATATGAGAGATCTGAGTCTAAGACCTGATGAAGAGGAACCTGCTTATAGTGATGAGACAGAAGAAGAAGAAGAAGAAGAAACTCCTATGGATGTTGGAGGAGATCCAGACTTGCCCCCAAGTCCTGTTGCAGAACTGGTTTATTCTAGGAAAGGAAAAGTAGAGGAAGTTTTGCCTACTTATGAGGAAGACCAGTCTGTACCTCACCAAGAAGAAGAGGAAAAGGAGAATGCAGTTGAATCGCCTGCTTCTGGTAGGTTAAGTATGAGTCCCTTAATTGGAAACTCAGCTATACCTGCTGCTGAAGAAGAAAGAGATAGAGAAGAAGCTGTACCTGTATCAGAAGATCTTCTAAATGCTACACCTGTAGAACTTGTGGTAGAAGATTCTGATGAAGAACGGCCAGCAGAAAAGGCTGTTGTGATACATGAGAATGCACCCATTGAGGGGGAGCATCAGTCTGTGCTTGGGAATGTTACAGTAGCTGTTGAGATTGGAGACTGGGTAGAAGACCCAAGGTTTATAGTCTGTGGATTAGATTATCCAGATTCTGACAATGAGATGTCTGTGGATAGACCAAAGACCAATTATGATCTTGCTGCTGAGTTGTTGCCAGACGATGTGGTCAGATTTCATGATTTGACTAAGCTGAAAGAGGACCTCAAATCCAGTTTTGTTGAAGAAGTGAAGCTAATGGAAACCTCTCTTGCATCCTCAATTAATTCAATAATGACTACTTCTGTAGTTAATTTGGCCTCAGCAAGGGGATCTGCTGCAGTTGTCTCAAGTGATTTTGTCTCCAAATCAGATCTTGAATCCATGAAGGATGAGATAAAAGAATCATTCAGTGCTTCAGTTGCTGAGATGAAGGAAAGCTTTTATGAAGAAATGAAAGTGCTAGAGAGATCCTTCGAGCTATCTCTGGCTTGTAATTTATCTTCCTTTATGTCTGAGCTTATGGAAGAAATGAAAGAATTCCAGACTCAGTCTTCAATAATCGAAGCTGATCTGGAAGCTCTCAAGACATCAGTGGTTGCTTTGGATTCCTATATGAGCTCCAAGTCTCAAGCTGACAAGGATCTAGCCTATGTGAAGAGTGTAGTCAGCCAGTTTGTCTCAGTGTTTGAAAGTTTCAAAACCTCAGTGAAGGATCATGTTCAATTACAAGACTCTCAAGTTCAAAGCCTAATCAGTGGTTTGTCAAAGAGTTTTAAAGAAACTGTTTCCTTCTCTCTTGGCCCTCTCACATCCAAACCATCAGTTGACATGAACTCAGTTCGAGCAATATTGAAGGAGGAGATTGGTTCTATTCCTACCAGTGGTTCTGGGGACTCATCAGAGTTAAGCCGAGTGGTGCTTTCTACAAGGGATTCTGCCAGAGAAATCATGAAGATAGTTCAAGATTTTATGAGAGAAGCCTCTGCCTCTCAAGAAGCCATAAAAAGCAAAGTGGACTACTACTTCTCCAAAATTTTCACCAAGCATCAACTCGAACACCACTTCAAGCTAATGTTGGAACACATGAAGCTCCCTCCAGTCACTCAAGCTTTCAAAGAACAAGTGAGCAAGCTGAGAGAACTGACTCCTGCCTTAGAGAAATTCATGGAGAACAAAGATGATTTCCTCTCTGCTATGGAAAGAGGAGGAGGAATTATTATGGATTTTAGAAATCTGCTGCTGCCCTTCTTGCATGTTGATGCTAGACCAGTCATCATCCCTCCTGCTTTGCCTGCTTCTGCCTCAGCTGCTCCCTCAGTCCAGCTGACTCCTGTTCAAGCCTTTCAAAGCCTCAAACCGATGATTACCCAAAAATATTCAACTTACAAGCCTGACTCTGTGTCAGTGGCCCAGCCTCCTTTGATCTTTTCTGGCATTCCCAAACCTTCACCTGAATCCTCACCACCCGAGCATCCTTCTGATCCTAAAGGAAAATCTCACATTGCAGATGCGGATTGAACCAGTGGCCAAGCTTTTTGATAGGAATTCCTTTGTAATCTGTTTTTGTTGTACTTTTTGACTAACTATAATACAGACCACTTTTTACTTCTCTTTGTTTTCTTTCTCTCCTATATATATATATATATATGCTTTCCCACTTTTTTATTATCACAAAGGGGGAGAACAATAAGAGAGGGGGAGAAACTTTTTATGAGAGAATAAGGGGGAGAACAAAATGAGAAATATTTTCAATGGAGAAAAATAAGGCATAAGGGGAAACACATTATCCTTTGTTTTGTTTCCATTTTTATCTCTGATACCTTATGTCTATATAGTACCTTATTAATTTTTCCTCTGATAACTTATGTCTATATCATACTATTTCTATTATCTATGATGCTGTTTTCTCTGAGAAAATTGAATTCAATATTATACTCTTTACTATTATATTTTCACTATGTTACATGCCAATATCATAAATTGTGATTATCAAAAAGAGGGAGATTGTTGACCTCACCTGTTTTGATAATCTCAATCATGTATTTATTTGTGTTGAAAATCCCAATTATGTCTTCATTCTCTATGATATTGTTAAGTATTGTTGATCTATACTTTAATTCTTTTAAATCTATGATCAAACCAATAACACCTTTTTAAAATAAGTCTTTGGAATATGTTAATCATCATTTATCCATGTTAATACAAGTTATAAATTGATTCTAACACAATCAGATGTGTTCTGCATAAAACAGATAAGTAATCTGTCTATAGCTACTGATAAAGAGCTACCGGTAACCAGTCTACCGATAGACTTAGTCTACCGACAGACAGCTACCGATAGACTTAACACAGAGTTACCGATGTACTTATAAATACAGCTACCGATACAAACGTAGAGCTACCGGTGTAAGTATAAATAGCTACCGATGGAATAAGTCACCGATGGACGAAGCTACCGATAGACTTACAGCCACCGATACATGGAGCTACCGATGCATGTACCTACCGACGCATGGAGCTACCAATGCATGTACCAACCGACGCATGGAGCTACCGATGCATGTACCAACCGACGCATGGAGCTACCGATGCATGTACCAACCAATGCATAGAGCCACCGATAAAGTCAAAGCAACTAATGACATTGAGCTACCGATGTTCAAGCTACCGATGTTCAAGCTACCGATGTTCAAGCTACCGATGTTCAAGCTACCGATGTTCAAGATACCGATGCTGAATACCTACCGATCACTCAACTCTCTGTTTGAATTTCTTTATTTACTATATTTAATCTATCTAACGGTCATATCATGTACATTTTAATGATTTGTCAAATACCTGATAAAGGTTGTCGGATGTCAGGAACCCGTACCTCGTACCTGCTGAAAAGAAATCTTTTCTGTCCCCTGATGGGAGATAAATACGAGAAGACTACATACCAGAAAGAGAAGCGAACGTGTGAAGAAAACAAACAACAAGAAGCGAACCAAAAAAGTGCGGTGCATCCATTATACCAAAAGCGACACAAGCACAAGAGGAACACAGAGAAGCTCATAGACAATCAAGCATACTCGAGGAGTGTTCTGTGCTTACAAGAAGAACTTCATCAACTACATTCTCACCACCTGTGAACCTGGAGCATACGACACTCTGTTTCTCAACAGAAACAAGAAGAGGACTCAGACTCACTTCTAATCGAATCCAAAGGAGTCCAGAGCTATACTGAAATCACCAGAACCATCTCTAAACTCTACATCTCTTGTTCTGTGATTTATTACCATTCATTTCGAGCAGTGTGTGTTATCTGCTATATCTAACACATACACTGTCTCCTGTACTCAAACTGAAGGATCTGTAAATCCTTACAAAACTCTTTCATTCTTTCTTTCCCACGAAGAACTGTGGTAGAGGTCGTGTGTGACCTGGACAGCTGGTTGCTGTTGTACTGTTTCCCACGAAGAACAGTGGTAGAGGTCTTGGACCTGGACAGTTGTAAATTGTTGAACCCCGATCCAGGGTGTGGATCATTTTTATATAAACTTTTGAGAGGACTAAGTCTCGGCTTGAGACTGAACCTCTTGGTTACATTGTTGTGCCATCTATTTCAAAGTTTTATTCCGCTGCTAATTACTTTAAAACCAATACTGTTTTTTTAAAGTTACTTTGATAATTAAATTAGCAAGTGTTTATGTTAAGTGTAGATTAGTAAGTTAGTTTCAAAAGATAATCACACACTCCTGTGTTGATTAACTGGGAATTAATCAATCCCTTGAGAACCTAACAGAATCTCTACATTAATATAAATTCACTACAGTTTAATTTATTATTTTATTTGGGGGTCTTTAAGACATTGCTTTTAAATATAGAAATTTTAATTGGTACTCAATTCACCCCCCCTCTTGAGTAAACCACTCCGACCAACAAGCTCAAGAGTATATCCAGGAAGACATACTAAACAACATACTAAAAAGGGTGATTCTCGTGTTTGATAAAAGGAAGGATGATCAAGTGGCCCAGCTCAGAAAATAATGGGAATTGATAACTAATAAATACCAAATGATTTAAAATTTATATCCTCTTTTGAATATTCTACTATTATGTTATAATATAGTCATTAAATGGATTAAGGATACTAGAAATTAATAAATTAATTATTTTTATGCTAATGAAGAAAAAAATTATTAAATAGAGTATGAGGATATCAAAGAAGAATTGCTATATCTTGCTATAATTTATCAATGGGATGAAACATGGTATTCTTTAGAAGAACAATTAGAACTAGATAAATCATTTTTATAAATAAAAAGTTCAAGAACAACAAATAGAATACCATATACAACTATGAGAAGAAGAGTAATGAAATGTGTTTGAGATTTTGATTAGAATGATAAACCGGAATATGAGAACGGGGTAGAAGTTGTACACTCTAGAAAATAATATTAATAATAAATGTAAAATAAATTGAATAATTATCATACATGAACCAACAACAATAAAAACATTAATATTAAAGAATAATGGGACTCCCTCTTACATTATCATGAAGAAGAAGAGAAAAAATAGGTTCCAATACAAGAAGACATTCAAGAACCTCAGAGTAGAGTAATAAAGGAAGATACAATAATGGAGCTGGAGACTTAAACATTGGTTATATTTTATTTTCTCCATATTATAATGAAAAGTTTCTATAAATTTCAAGAAAATACCAGAACCATAAATAAAAGAACCAACATATGTGGAAGTGAAATAATTCCTCATATGTGTAGTAAAGATATATGTGGGTAAATCCAATATGGTTATCTCAATATAATTTTATAATTATGTAAAAATGGTAAATGTCAAGCCAAAAAACCATAACAATCATGCATATATTGTGAGGCCCAATTTTTTTTAAAATTTCATCCAAACACATAAATTTGTTTGGCTATATTAGTTTTAGAACTCTCCACATGGTCTCTCACTTGAACTATTTGAGACAAATATTTTAATTTTTTTGAAAAGTTATTATACATTCACAATAATATTTAAATTTTCACACCATTGGAATAAATAAGAAGTAATAAAATTAAGTTCATTATACATGTCTATCTCACATTTTGAGTTCAATTAAAATCATGAGATCATATTTAATGTCATGAAATTGGGATAAGCATATCATAAACAAATATTTAAAAATAATGAAATAAAGGGGGAGTACTATTTCTACTTTATTATATTTTTACATCCCTAGTTTTCTCTCCCAAATGATTTTGAAAAACGAAATGAAAAAAAATTATTTAAATTATTTTATAAAATGAAATAAATTTTATTCTTCCTCCAATTCATACATTATTTTTATTTTTATCAATGATATAGGATACATAAAATCATACCCGATATATTTTGACATGTAGGAAAATTTTATATATAATTACTATAAATGGAAAAGATATAAATGGAAATTTGGATATTCACTTATTAATTAAACTTTGGATTTTATGAAAATGATTTCATATATGATTATATTTACTTATATTTATTCCAAGATTCCTTCATTGAGTAAGCTGATGATTTATATTCATGAAATTAACTAATTTAATTTTAGTATTCCAAATTAATAATATAAAATTGGGAAAAATATTTTAAATTTTTTATCATATATTTCATGACTGAAATATGGGGCATGTAAACAAACTAAAAATTCCATTGAAAAAGTGTCACATATTTTATTAAAAAAATTCACTTGAAATGATTTAGAAATTTACATGATGTGATCATTTTTCTTGATACCCACCCTTGCATTTATCATACAATGATTGATGAAGAAATAAATTATATTATTTTGAATGATCCACATGATAATCAATTATTTTCTTTTTTAACCATAATCATTCTATTTTTCATGATATTTAATTGAATGATAATGGGGTTGGGGTTATTAATGTTTGATATGGGAAGTTGTGTCTTAAGAGGTGTCTATATGGTGTTTCCAAGGTATTTTTTGTGATGGTTCGTATTCATATTCATTATAAGTACTTATTGATCACTATTGTAATAATTTTTTTTGTGAATTGGGAGAATAAAAAATGAAAATTACTAGAATCACTATGAATCATTATGAAAATTTCCTCACTAATCATTCATCTCAAAATTTCACATTTATGGACACTCTTAACTACCAATAATATATTATCCTTAGAAATGATAGATTATAAGTACAATTTGAAGCCTAAATAACCTCAAATTGTATAATAAATTTGAATAATTATAACTATTCTTAGACCAAAAATTTAAATTCAGAGGGTTTTAATGGGATTTCATTAAATCACATATTAGGTTATCATAAGTTTAATCCCTCTACTACACATAAAACTAAAATTTTCCCCACATTTGAGATGGAAGGTAGAGAAAAACCAAATATACTATTAATGATAAATGTATAATTTTTCAAATTAGTATATTGATGAAATGTTCATAAGGTAAAAGTAAATTTTAAACAATAATTTTTTCCACAATAAAATATAATAATAATAATGGTTCACATGAATTTTCAATAATTAATGCGAATATAAATTTTCAATTATGTTCATGAATGTAACATGTAAAACATGAGTATATAATTAATAGGGTGTATGAAATTTTAAAAATTGTGTTTTAGACAGATATGAAATTGAACAGAGAAATTTATATAGAACACCCTACTTGAAAAACAATTAGTTAGGGGTAATCCCCCCCCCCAATTAATTATATACAGTGAAGATTTAAAACATTTGAAACTCAATTTCTAGTAAACATGAATATGCATAAAAAATTTGCATTTAATGCCATTATAACTCAATTCCACTACCACACCATTGAGTCCCCATTTTGGAAACTCACATCCAGTAGTGGAATAGTGACTCAAGTGAAACAGTGGGTAAAGGAAACACCATTGTACATAGGAATAATGACTTATTTTTTTAATGTAATTTGGAGGGAAAAATTTAATTCAAAAATAAAAATCAGTTACTTCCTGTTTAATTTTTTCTTAAGATGATTCATTATGAAAATCCATGTAACATGAAGAATAAAGGGATTTATGCTCTTTTGTGACACCATCAATAGAATAATTTTACTTTGAAAACAATTTATGAAAGGCCAAGAATACATATCTATCTTATAAAGGAAACATATTGAAAATAGAAACAAATTATTTAGAAATTAAATAGAACAAAATAAAACACAATGACAATGCATGTTTTAACTCACATTAATCACTGAGTATTCATTATTCAATTAGGATTAATTAAAATTATAAAAAACCAAACAATGAAAAACATGTTTATTAAAATTAGTAAAATCATGGTTTACATCATATGAAACAATAGATATTATGTCCCCATCCAAACTCCCCTAGATATTAAACAATATCACTATGAAGATGTGGTTTCCTCAGTTGAAACCACAAAATATTTCCCAACTATTTTTAATTGTAAAATGAAATATGTAGGCACTAATAAAACTAATTTAAAACATAACTCCCTTATTACTCAAAAAATATCTAAGAAACGCCCTTTATCATTAATTGACTACTCAAAAGAGTATTCTAGTTTAGTTGAGATATATTAACCTAAATATCATTTCATTGTGGTTTAAAAACATTTATATTCAAGGGGAAAATAATTGAATCCTTCGTGCTCTTTTAAGATACATTTATTCTCCTAAATAGAAAATAAGTCATCAAAATCCTTCTTGGTAGTAGTATTTTTACAGTTTTAAAATAAAAATTGTTTTATAAAATTTATAATTTTATTTCAGGGATAACAATAAACTATGTTCATATAAAGGAGATTCATTATATTCAAAGTTCTCTAACCACTACTACAAAACTAACCTTTAATAGTGAAAGAAATAGACTTTATCATCCCTATAAACGCACTATTAACATGAGCAATGTTAATGGTCCAAAAAATTTATCCACACTTTAATATATCAAGACTAATTTATTCCTTTATTTGAACTAAATGAATTTCTGATAATGTAGACAGTTATCATCACTTTTAGATGAAAGGATAAATACCTCTTTAATCAGTGCTTCTAAAATAATTAATGAATGTTTTCTTTATTAGAACTTGTAGATGTGATGATAAAGGGACAAATTATAGTGTTCTTTTACAGCACAATATAGAACCAAAAATATGTATAATATCAAAAAAGTCTCAATATATAATTTAAATTAAATGAAATATAAAACAAAAATACCTGAAAAAACACAATATTAAAGACCTTTAAAACATTGTTTAATACAATTTAAAAAATACTAAATACTAAATACATTAAAAAACATTAATGTTCCTTATTCTTATAATCTTGACATGACTCATGTTATTGGAGATCGAACTACCCCTACTCGAGAAAAATTAAACACCTATACAATGAAACCATCCTTATGTTAGTAAGAATATAAACAAACTCTATGATGAATAATGAAAATTAAATGAACATTACATTATATAACATTTAAGTAAAATATATAATGTATATCATAAAATTAACCATACATATATGCAAAGGGTTTCATCTATTATAGTGTGTTCTTCCGAGGGGTTGGTTAAAATGTTATGTGAAGAAGACATTGTTTTCATGAGTAGTCAATAATTTAATTTAGATTATGTTAATGCAGCTGAGAGCATATAATATTATGAGGAAAAAAATATATTAAAAAAATTAAGTTCTCATTGAAATCACATTAAATATAAAAATGTTTCATGTATTTTTTTCCTCTTTTGAGAATCTAAATCCCCTCTTTTTGGTCCCCTCTAATGTAGATGACATTGTCTACATTGCGAACAACATGAACTGATTTTGATGTCCTATTAAAAGGGTCATCCTCGATTAAATTTCCATCTTCCAAAATGTATGTTTTAGTATATACCATTAAAATCAACCAATTATTATTTTATGGATCATAGACATGAATTAAATTATGTTCTTTTGATGACATTATGAATGAATCGTCTTTGTCCCCTTCCAAATTGAAATTCACCTTCCCAAAGGCCATTTCATCAACTTTCAATTCATTGATATTTTAACACATTCTCATCGAAAAATAGTCTCTTGAAATTATTAATAGTCCATCTCATATATCTATTAGATAAATCCAAAATATGACATATTTGAAAAAATTGGATTTCTATCCTTGGAACATGATATTTACATCGCTTCAGCCACAAGCGTACCACTATTATTTGGAATCGTACTAAAGTAATCATGTTCTTTTGTATAGAATGTATAACCATGGATTACAAATCTAGTGTATGATATTACATTTTCATTCAGTATTTTAGATATCCATTAATGTTGTTTGGAAATTGAATTCAGATTTTTAGAATACTCATTATAAATTTTATCTCTCCATCGTCATATATATTTTTTATTATGTGTATCTGATATCCATCATTCAGATCTTGATGGATTCATATCACTATGAATTTCTTTGTCGGAATCAATATATGGATCACCATATTCACTATTTTTTAATATGTAAATATGTTTTTTCTCATAATCTATGAATAAAATTGTAACAACATCTCTTCACGAAATCCCTTCATCCAGATACCGCTCACTATAATGACTCTTTGCGAGATTGATTCTTTAATCATCCGATATGTAATCAGAAAAAAATTCAATAGCTTCTTCGAGAGTATATCATTCTAGAATAAAAACTTCTAGACATACTCTATTCCTAACACACTCTTTCAAAATCTTCTAATATCGTTCAATGGGATATATCAACCAATAAGGGACATGACCACATAGTTGAACCTTTATTAACATGTTAACCATCAAGTTGATCATTATATCAAAGAATGATAGTGAGAAGAACATTTATAATTCACATAATATGATTTAAATATACTTATTAATTATGGTAAACTTCATCGGGTCTACAAATTTTATGCATTTGTCTTTTAAATAAAGAAGAGTTTGGTTAATGTATGTCATACATTTTGAAGCAGAATTCAACAAAAAAACAATATGCATTAAATTTTTCATCAAGACATGATAGTAATTTGATTTTATTCTTTGTATCTTCTAATTAGTCATTGAATAAAAATTCTTGATATTTAATGAATAAACATATGGAACTTTTAACATCATAAAGAAAAGGAGAAATTGAAAATTTTACTCTAAGGATAGAGTGAAAGATTCTGTAGGATGAAAACTCTACGATTTAACCTTCATCGGTGCCAACTCTTCCCTTATCCCCATTTCAACAAATTCCAACCTGACTAAGATTCCCTCTTTCATTTTTCTAAGAACATTTATTATAATTCCAATAGGACTATCAAAAACATTTTTTATACATGCATAACATCCAAAAAATATCTGACATACAAACATTTACTATACGATAATTCAATAAAAATTGATCTCCTCTTCTAACCTGATTTTGTAATGTTTTTTAAAAAAAATTTACTGCAAATAATTTAAATATATTTTAATTTTTTGAATTATTTAAGACCCATTACTAGAGACATTATTGTACCTTGTTCGATATTTCCATTGAAAGCTGCCATCAATGATCAGTATTTATGTGATAGATGAATAAAATTTGATTTCATTAAAACAATGTCTTTGAGGAATGTTTCAACCAAACTCAGTAAGTGGATCTTTTGAAAAATGGTACACCCCAACATTACTTTAATGCTATTTTTATATAAATTTCCATAAGTTGGGGAGTCATTTATCATTTTGTATTACATGGACCTCAATATTTATTCATCACTTATTTAAGAATCAAATAGAATAAAACATATATCCAACATCAATTTTAGATATTCGATCATTGGATACAAATGAACATCAATATCATAACTGGGTTGATTTTGTCCATATATAACTAGAGACAACATAATGTATTTTTGTTTCATGCATAACCATCGAAAAAGTTATAATTTTCAAACATTATGGGCCATGTGATGTGATTATTACTCTATACAATAATAATATTTAGTTCATATGTAGAAAATGGAAGATGAATGTTTCTCAGATTGTATCAAGATTCTAGCAACACATAATCCATTTTCATCCATATGGAAAAATTTGTTAGATGATATAGCTTCACATATTAAATTCTTGTATCTATATGAGATTTTAATTGTATTGTTGTTTCCTGACATATATATAATCTTCTAAAATGTGAAATTATTGGAAATTAACATAAATTTTTTGATGTTATTGATTCATTTTTCATGAATGTATTTGTGCCATAGTTAAGGTATTTAATAAGTGATTCAGGGTCCTTGATAAAAAACATGAAATTATATGGACACAAATTTATCTTCATATAAAACATGCCCATTGAACATAACATTCATTTAGTGTCATATGTTCGTCATGGTAGTTCATTTTCAAATGGTATCATATCTTTCATAAGACCATGTAGTTCTGTAAAGCTGGTGTTACTCCCCCAATTTCCATATTTAACATTATATTACTTTAATACAGTTGAAAATGTTTTGTATTTAGTACAAATGGTATACAATGGTTTTTTGAAACTATTTAACTCCTCAAACAACATTAGAAAACCATGATGGTCATCTTCAATTTCCATTTTCATTTCATCCATGTTATCCCCATCATATTATAAAAATTAATACATATAAAATGATTCATAAACCTTAGTATCATCCCAATCGATGTCTAAATTTAGTTTTCCCTTGTGTTTAGTACAAAATTTCTAGCTTTGATCTATTCTATGAAAATAAAATGTTCTTCCAACATTTAAAGACAAATTTTTCATGAATTACAACAATGTAAACACGAACAGAGGATTTTAGAAGGTTTGTCTACATGATATTTTTAAAACATGATGAACTCTTTAACTCAATCCTCATATTAATTTGTAAAATGATTAGCATGAATCCATATTCTGTTCATATCCATCCTATTTGTTCATAAATAGTTATTTTCAAGTTCATAGTTAATTTTAAAATATGGGATATGTTTAAATACTCTCAAGATGACCTGAATGAAAACTAATGACAACGAGATGAGCTATATAGGAAGTTAAAATACATGTGATTTTATTTTGGATACCAATAAAAAAATTCTACCAATGAAAAAAATACTACCAATGAAAAAAATGCTACTAATGAAAAAAAAATGATACCAATTATACCAATGAAGTTATGGATATAATTTAAATAATTATTTCAATGTTAAATGTGTCTCCAGTGCATGTATCAGGTGATATTTAACAAGAAATCATTCAGGGAACCAATGTGAACTCAGTGAAAAGTTTATTCCTTTAAGAAATACATTTCATGTAATGGTTAGAGAAGATCAATAGGATAAAATATGTTCCACGAAGGGGTATAAATGATGAAAATTGGATCAAAATATGAATAGTAATGTTTAGACATACTACAATGTTATAAATTATGATTGTAAGTAGTGATATTTTAGAAAGAATGAGTATAAGTTGGTTTCCCAACCCACAGACACAAAATTTATTAATGAATAATAGAAAAAGGGGGATGAGGTGAAATTAAACTTCACTGGAATTTAATTTAATGAAAAAACATGAGATGATCAGAAGTACAGGATGCCTCAAAATAGGAGAACAATCTATCATGCTGAAAACAAAGTTGATGTAAAGGTAGATCCATAAATTCCAATAGAGGTACATAAAATATCAACATAGGGTGAACACACAAAAATCGCATGTTATCTATCCTCCACCCAAATAAATAATGGAGTATTATCATTGGACACATGTTTTATTAAAACAATTCCATCAATTTAATGAACCAGTGGCCCACTTGATATGGACAGATATACTAAACCCCCCATTTGATTTTCTAATAGGGCGACATTAATTTTAAGTTGTGAATGATATGTCTTTCTATATCAAAAATATTTTTTGAATGAGTGAAATAAGGATACATCATAATAATGAAAATTAGATTCTAAATTTTCATCAAGATCCCATTGATGAGTTGGTATAAAAATTCATACATCATTAGTCAATACAAACAGCTTACGAAAAATCCACCCCTAAACAACAAATCAAAACCTAATTGTTAACAACAGATCATAAAAAACATCCATGAAGAAATAAAAATAAAAAAAATACACAAAAAAATCAGAAGGCCTACCTCACTAGGTTAAAGAAAATTTAAACCCCTATTTAAATGTCAGACTAGATATTCGGAGGTAGTCAACTGGTTTGATTGAACTATCGATTCACTGAGGATGAGTGTCAGCAGTGGGTGGCTTTCGTGGAATACTCTATATTTTGGAGGGTTCACACTATATTGTGAAGAGTTAGCAAATGGTTAGGGGTTTTAAAATAGATGAAGAAAAATTTAGCAGAGCTTACAAATAAGCATTGATAAATATAACTTTATCAACACATAGGACATAAGTGCTGATAAAAGGACTATTTATAAAAAAAATTCCCTAAAAAATACATATCATTATTAGTGCAAAAAAAGCACAGATAGAACCAATATTTATTGTTGCTAAGAAAAGTGTGCTTAATTTTTTTAATTTTATCAGTGCTTTATTTAGCACTGATAAATCCTCATATTTATCACTGTGGAAAATGTGCTGACAAAAACTATTTTATCAGTGATTATTAATGAATAATAGTTAGAGGATTTATATTTATAAATACATAAAAAAAATTGTATATTTTATTTGAATACATAATAATTTTATATAAATATCAATATAGAAAATATACTTCATTCAAAAAAAATATTATAGTTTTATAATCATTTATTTGTAATTATTGAAATATTTTTTAAAAATATTATTTACATAATCATATATATTTATATAATTATAAATATATATTAAAATATATATAATAAATATATTCAATATTTAAGTAAATTTATTATAAATTTAATAATAATTTAAATTTATATAATTATTTATTTATTATTATATAAATACTTTTAAAAATATAATTATTTAATTATAATTATAAATATATAATTATATAAACATAGTGACTGTACATTTATTAATATATTTATTTATAAATATTTTTAACAAATATATTGTTGACATTATTAATGAATATCTTATTTTGAATTCAAGCATATATTTTAAAACTTAGTTAAATTGAATAAATTAACAATATAGGTTCACTTTGATAGTAAATAAGTAAATGGATGTGTTCTATGTCTGTGCATATAGTATATAAAAATTAATTAATTATATATATGATGAATCAATATAACACATATTTAATGAATATTAAATTAAAAAATCAAAATAAATTCAATTATATGTCGAGTACAATCCAATTAGTCAATATTTTTAAATTATATATAATTATTCAATTAATATATGACTGCTTGATATAAAGTCCATAAATATTTTGTAATATATAAATCATATTTATATATATTGATATATATATATATATATAATATATAAAAATTAATTACATTAAACATCTTAATTATCTAATTAATGAATTTTTTAATATTTAATAATGTATAATAAATCAATTCATTTTTAATAATAATTTATTTAATAAAATATATATTAAAGACATTTTTTTTAATTATTTATTTCATTTTATTAATTTAAAAAATGTGTTTTTGAATTAAAATTTTCTCAACACTAAGCATAAAGCGATGAATAAGTGTACCCTTTATTAGTGCTACAACTTAAGCACTGATAAAAGAAACCCTTTATCGATGCTATAAATATAGAAATTATAAAGGATACCCGCACTAAAAATAAATCACTGATAATGGATTCCATTATCAGTTGTAAAATAAAATCACAAATAAAATGATTAATATATCAATGCCTTCTATTTCACAGATAAATATTCCATTTATCAGAATTTTATTATAGGGATAATAAATAAAAGTGTTGATATATGCAGGTTTTGTTGTAGTAAACTCTTTCAAATTCATAGACATATCAAGGTTAGAGTATATAGTGGTTGAGTTCTGTATAACAGTTTCATGAAAGGGGTTATAATGAGGGAAAAGTGCAGTTTCAAAAATAATACTAAAAAATGGATCCTCTCCCAAAACTCTCTTATCCCATAAATAGATTTATCACCTACCTCTACTGAGTAAGGCCTTCAAGAATAAATAAGTGTAAATTTGTTTTCATTTAAAAACAAGGTTTTTTCAAGTAATAAATATCTTCCAATAGTTACTCCTTTCAAAAGAAAACAAATTATCAACCAGTGCTTTTGAAAATTCAATTCTACATGATTCATCATGTGTGTGTTCAACCACTACATTTTTTTCACTATAAAAATGTTCACACTGTAAATAAATTACTATTTCATGTCATACATTAATTTACTAGAATTTTTTTTTCACTTTAACATCAATAATTTCATCTTCCATAATTTTAAAATTAAAAAAATTATCAAAATGTTGGTCAAGATTAAATTCTATTTCAGTAAGAAAATCATCATAAAATTTATTACTATAAAAATAGTGAAGTGAAACGTCATCAGTTAATCTATATTCACATATTATTCCCTCATCACATTCCACAAACATCATTTTAGTGATTTTTGTGTTTGCTATTTCCAAATAGGAAAGATATGTTATTAGCACCGGTTCAAGAGTTTCAGAATCATTGATTTCTAGTATACTGTTCTCTTCTAACCTATTCCCCAAATCAATTTCATGTTCATTATTCAATATTTCATAATACATGGGTGAATGGTTATTAACATTCACACTCTATTTATTCATATTCTCCTTAACCCGAGTAACAGCATTTTTAAAACTCCTAAAATAGTGATTTTTTAATGTTTTGGATCATGTAATGAATATGGAATTATTATTCAATAAATATTAATTATTTCACAAAATTATCTTCCTGATGTCCATTTATGTACTTTCTGGGATCATTATAATTTTTTTTATTTACATAGTTAGTTACTTCTTCATTGTTCTCTTCTTCAGAATCGTATTCTTCAAATATAGTGTATTTCCCATCCATTATTTCAACCACATAATCCACATAATTTTGTCTCTCAATTTCTCTTAAAATAGTTTCTTCTCCGTTTATTTCATTTTATTTTTGTTCTTTTAAATTTATCTGTAACTCGATGATCAGGTTTTATAAATTTGTTAGTTTTTGATCTTGTTATTGAGAATTTTTAATTTTATGTATTTAGTTTTTTTGATCCTATAATTTAGCATATCATCCATTTTATCATCTATCATAGGAAAAAATGATCAAATCTTTCTAGGAAGTTAGGATCTTGCTCAATGTAATTTTCATTCTCTTTAAAAAAATTACATTTTTATTTGATTAGTGGAAAAATACCTTACATTGTTTCTATAATAGCCAAAACATAAAAAATAAGGTTCACTATCATGAATTAAACTTTAATGTACTTCTATTTTTGAAAATAATTATATTGTACACAAACAATCAAATTTAATAATATAATTTATATATTTGAAAAAAATACACATGTTCTTAGATTGTTTTAGGAAAATTTTAAATTCTTTGAAAAACTATGGTTTCTCAAAGGGTTCCCCAATAACAACGCCAAATTTTTATGATAATGGATGTAATTACTACACTCAAATAGTATTTATAAAAATTAATTGAATACACATCCCAAGATAATGATATAAGAAAAATTCTATGGTACTTTTTTATAATGTTCATGTTGATAAAGATTTCATAAAAAGTAATTGAATACACATCCCTAGATAATTAATGGAATATTATCATTTTTTAAGAGATTAATCCTTAGATTTATGATTCCATAAGTTCAACAGAAAAAGTAAACACCAAACTATAAATGAATTTATAAATATTATGATATAATTAATCTCACCAATAAAATACAATAGTGTTTAAAATAATATTTAAAGATATTAAATCATATTTTTCCTCGCATAAATATCATCTATTTATGAAATTAACTTTATGGAGGAGAAAAAAATATATTAAGGTATTGTGATTAATCTCTCAAATAAATTCCGAGTCTTAATGAGGATGTTTTTTAAATAAACGATAAATAATGAATCAATAGAATAAAATTCTATGATCATGAACCATTACTATGAATTGATCACAAACTTGTGGACTTATAATGTTGAGTTACAAAAAATTAAAATAAAATAGAAAGGAGTGAGAATTCCCTCTCTTAATATTATGATTTATTACTCTGTTATTGTTTTCCTAGTGTCTTCAGATCTCTCTCCTATATCTTCTTGTCTCTAGCTCTCTAGGTCTCTATGAAGTTATAAGATTGAATTGTAGATGTATATTACTCAATTAAAAGAGGTATGGGTGAATTGTAGGTTTAAATACATTTTTTTCTTATGAAAATCGATGTGTAACAACGTTAAACAAGAAGAGTTAAAAGTCCCACATTAGTTCATACTAATGAAACTACCATTCTTAGGATTTGATAATGAGAATCTAATAAAGAAACATAAAAATATTCACAAAACGGAAGATTCTACCTTATTTATTTTATAATCTTATATAAAAGAGGTTTTACAACTATAATAATTTGTAATAATGTTACACTTTCTTTCTGCAACTAAATTCCTTGGAAATTAAAAAAAATTGAAACAAGTAACAAGTAACTAAAAAATATTTTAACCAAAAGTAAATGGTATCCAATAACCTTCTATAAAGGTCTCTTGGTTTTTACTCTCAGAAATGTTTTTTCTGCCCACACCATTGTAAGACCTCGATACGATGATCGATATCTGTCTTTCTATCCCAGAAAGCTCTCAATTATGTAGGTAATAAACCCATATTTTATATTATCCCCTAAATCCATCAAATGTGAACAATGATAATCAAATCCACACTAGGTAGGTTGAATAATTTGTCCCTAGATGAAGAAGTTTCTCAGAACATTCAAACAAGGCTGATCGAGATGAGCTCTGAGAGATTATCAACACATCACAAATTTCCACATATATTTTTTAATGTTAATGATATAAATGAATTCAAATGGTGGAAAATTTATAGGCATGAATTCCATAGGTCGAATTCTTCCTCCAACAGTCATATTCGTTGAAATTTCAAAGGGGCATATACATGTTGCAATCAAGAAATAGTTACTTTGAAATAGATTTTAGGACATAATTTTCTAAATAAATGCTTGAAAAACATTAACATGTTTTGTATACAATAAAATTAAACTCATCATTAACGAAATATGATAACTTTAACAAAAGAAATTAATTTGATTCTTAAGATAGTTTACTTTAGAATCTAAAAATATTTACACTCATATTCTATGAAAATTGATAATTGGATTATTATTATTTGAAAAAATAGAGTATGATTTATATGAAAAATTGGAGTATTATATCTAAGAAAATTGAATTATAATATATAAGAGAATTGGTGCCTGATTTCTGAGAGAATTAGCATCTGATTTTGGAGAGAATTGGTGAATGGTTTCTTCAAGAATCAGTGTTTTATTTTTAAGAGAATCAGATTATGATTTATGTGAGAATCAGAGTCTGATATTTGAGATAATCAGAGTTTGATATATAAGGAAATCAAATTCAAAATACCAGAGAAATCAGATTCTGATATCAGATTCTCAATTCTAGATAAATCAAATTATAAATTCTTGAGAAATTAGATTCTAAATTCTAGAGAAATTGGGCACTCAATTCTTGAAAAGGGGGAATCTAAATTTTAGATAAATTGTTTTCCTAAATCCAGAGATATCATATTCTCAATTATAGAGAAATTAGATTATGAATTCTAGAGAAGTCAGATTCTCCTGAACTGTAAGGTTCATATTTATAGATGAGGATCTAATTTTTGGCATAAAGAATATGTGCTAAGATTAATAAGAGAATAATTAATTAAGTCATTATAAACTATAGGTATAGTCAAAACCATCATTATGGGATGAAAATTTTCCTTACGAAAAACTTTCTTCGATAAGGACAATTTTCCTTAACAAAATGTGTTTCTCATTTCCAAACCAAAATGGAACAGAAAAGTTAAAAGGACTCTTATTGGATCAATAATCTCCCCCATTTTTGGATTTCACAACCATATTTTCATAAATGATTATAATGGACAAATATTTTCATTTTTTACCTTTAAACTAAATACTTATATCCCTGTTTTTTATAGATAATAGTGAATATGACAAACTCCACCTTAATTTACGAAATACTTAAGGATCATATTTAGGTATTTATTAAAGAAATAACTAAACCATACATAAGAATTTTATATTTATGTAATTTCACCTTACATATGAATTATCTTATTTTAACTCAGTATTTATTTTAAACATTCTTTTCTCCACCTTAATTATTTTCAAAAAATAACGGAGGGGAAAAATTATACCTGAAATGATAAGAAATATATAAGTTGAAACAATGTAATGAAACAAAATCTATTATGATAGTAGATGTTTCAGAAAAGAAATTACAACAAAATATATGATATGGAAGAAATTATTCATCCTTATTTTTTTCATTCAACATCATCTTTTTCTAAGTGTTTTTCTACTTATTGAAATAATTGATATCAAATTGAATCTTCTTGATTAACTCTTCAGGATCCTGATTTTTTATTTCAAGATCATTGATTCTCCCTTCCTGAGACATATATATTTCACCATTTCACTTTATCAATTCTTCCTGGAAATTGAGTTTTTTATCCAATTCCTCCCTAATATACCTCTCCCTATTTAGATTAATAGAAACAATGTTCAGTTTCCCATTCATATTTTAGTCTTTTTATTTGTGGCCAGCTTTCTATAACATAAGTTTCTCTGAAAAACTGGTTTTTATATTCTTTATCTTTTCACCAGATTTAAAAAAATAATCCTTGAATGTGTTAATGAAATCATCAAAAAATTTAAGACCATCTATGACTATCTTTGAAATCATTGTTTTTTCATTGCCTCAACTTTTTTGAGAATCATAGTTTATATGAGAAGTCTTGAAATATGATTCATGTTTATGAATATTTGCATAATAATATTTATTGATTCATTCTTTTCATTAATCTATTATGGAATAAGTTTACCTCTTGAATAAATGATGTGAAGTAAAGGGATGGAGTTCACAAGATTTTTCAAAGATTAGACTATTAAATCATGTCCTAAAGAATAGAAAAATTCTGAAATAGATTCTTTTTCTGGTGATGAAACTTCATTTTTTTATATTCCTTCTTATTATATGTACCATGAAAATCCTTATTAATTTTTTCAATAATATATTTCTTCAGTGTATCAACAAAAAACATCATTTAATTTCTCTTTATTTTATATTATCTTCTCAAAATTATGAGTCTTATGATCTCTATTAGAAACATGGACTATTCTATCATCATTAACATCATCTTCTTGATCAACACCATTATCCTAAAAAATTTCATCATTTTTATCATCAACTTATTTATCATCCTTTTCATCAATAATATGAATAATATTATCATTACAACATTCATCATCTAAAGGGACAATATTTACCTCATCCTGGGAAACATAATATTTCTGAATAGATTTTCCTTCTGAAATAATTCTTATGGAGGAAACATGAGAAAAATCTTATTAATATATTTTTGGAATGGATCTCCTTCTCTTCATATGCTTCAACAATGATTATCACATCTACTCTTTCCTCCTCCTCATACTCTTCTTCTTTATAGATTTAATATTATTAATCTATTGGTTTCATAACTGAAATGTCCTTCTTTCCCTAATCTGGTACCAGATTCCCAGTTCCCACTAGTGCTTGAAAAATCATGAGTTCTTGCAAGAATTATTATGGTACATGAACATGTTCATAGGACATCTATTTGTCTCCTAGAAAGGCATGTAGAGTCTCAGTATCTGATATTTTTTTCATCAACCTATTTTCTTTATCTTGCATCTCAATCTCTTTAACATATGGGATTTTTATGGTCATAGCATTAGGAGGATAAATATCAAAAACGATATAACCAACCTTCTTCTTCTTTTTCATGTCTCTCTATTTTTCTAGAAAAATTATCATAAAATGATTTTGGATTCCTGGGCTTGGGTGGAGGGGATACTGGTTTATATATTGGTGGTTATTTCTATATTTTCGGCTCTTTGAATTTAATTTCTTGGGCATTTTCTTGGAGATTTCTCCAACCTCTCTCTAATTATTAGAAGAATGTCAATCCTTATCAGGAAGATCATATAATTATCATGACTTGTAACTTCAAATAATATTTATTCTTCTCAAAAGATCAACAACTAACAACACAATATTAATGATTTTGGCCTTTGACTTGCACGAGATTTTGAAGGAGTGTATGCACAAAATAATGATCATAGAAAATATTTCAAGTTGTATCAATAATTTCGATTTTATGGTTCCATTATTAATATTTTTGATGGTTAAAAAATGTTCATAATGTGGTACAAATTTCTTACATTCACCAAAATGTCCATAAAAATATATCACTTATCTTTAAAGAGTTCTAATATACATTCCTCGAAATAAAAAATCTTTTCATCCAAATGGATTCTAATATTGGGTTTGTTAAATGATGTACAATATTTGGTGTATTTACTCTCATAAGAACAAGGAAATCGATAAGCTTAATTTTCTAAAAAAACCATTCTTATCATGAAAACTGTGTTAGAAAAAGATTTCCTCTCCTTCGTAAGGCATATCCAAAATACTTCTAGCATTCTTGTATGAAAAATAGAGAGTTATTCCATTAATCTTAAAGGTAAACATATATTTTTCTCATTTTTTTCAAAAAACTGAATTGTATCATAAAACTATATAACTAAAATAGCACACACTAGATCCTATCTTTTTTCCATTACTACGCAGAGGCATTCCCATTATTTTATCTTTATATATTTTAAAATCAAAGTGTCATACGTGGATAATGATTTTGGGCCACTAACATTTCCTTAAAGATAATCCAATATTTTATTTCTTTATTAGACCTAATCAGGGTCTATGAAGATATTTCATGTGACATTTAGAGTTTAAGGACAAGGGGATAACGAAACATCATGATTGAATGGTGGCAGAGCTTTTGCGCCAAAAAATTAAGAAAACCGATGTTGGAAGAGAAAAGGGGGTCCCTTTATAGAGACATTATACAAATTATTCATCTTTCAGGTTCAATAAAATAGTTTATATTTACATGATTTGATTTAATAGTTTATATAGATTATTAATAAGGATTTAGATCCTGATCTTTTGAGGTTTTATGAAAATAATCAGATTTAATGAAATATGAATCCAACAAAATTTTTATAAATGATATTTGAAATACCAACAAACTGAAATGTAATTTTGATTTGTAAGTAAGAAACCATACTTTTCAATGTTCTTAGAATTTATTTTTAGTATTGATATTGTTCATATTAGAAAACATAGATTCCAAAAAATTTAGGTTTCAAAAAATAATTATGTTTTGATTTTTTTTAAATGAAATTTAACAGAATGAAAAAATGCAATCCCCCTATGAGAAGACGTAACATAATGTTAAAAGATTTATGAAATATAAAGTATATATGAATTATTACCTTAATGTTATCATTACTAAATTTTGTTTAATTTATTCAAATCTATCAGAAGGTAATTAACTTATAAAAATAACAATATGTTGTTCCTGTGTTTCGATAAATGATAAAATAATATATCCTTTAAATGTGTGATACCTAAGAAAGTGATTCCAAATATCTATGTTCTTAAAAAAAGAGTGATGTGAAGGGTCTTTTTATGGAAATGAAATTATTATTGTATCACATAATCTTGGTGTTGTTAAAATTCATGCCATAGTCTATGAGTGTGTGTCTCATCCACAACACTTGAGCACAACAACATCCAGCATCCACAAATTCAGATTCAGAAGAGGGAAGTACTTCTACATTTTTTTACATGAATGATTAAGACACTGATGAATCTTATAATAATCGGAAATTTCTAGATATACTTTTCCAATCCGTTCTATAACCACCAATTTCATCATCTGAAAATCATTAAAATTTTTTTTTGAATAATATAAATCTCTTAAATCCATGGTTCCCTTCAAATAGAGAAAAATTATTTTCCATTACTTTTAATGAGATTATTTTCTATAAAATCTATTTCTTTCACATTATCATACTGAAAACACTAATTCTGGATGATATGCTATTAATTATAGTAAACTTTCTACTGTACCTCTAAAATGGGGTTGATTTAATAGTTTTCCACCTTCCTCAAGATCAAGAGTGTTTGAGTTACCAATTGAAGTACTTATACGTTCCACGTTTTCATGTCAATACTTATTAATAATATCTATAATATAATAATGTTAATATATAAAAGTTCCTTCTAGTAATTGAGTAATTTAAATACCAACATAAAATGTTATCTCACCCATCATTATCTTTTAAAACTCTGATTTCATGAGATTAAAAAATTAATTAATTAAGGATTGATGATTTGATATGAATATAATGGAATCAACATAAATTTTAACAATACTATAATTTTTCTTACATATATTTATAAAATGTTTTGTATTATCATTTCCCATATCATAATTATTTTTTTAACAAAAACCATGTGATTCTATAATACAAGGCTCTAGTGGCTAGTTTAAAGAAATATAATGCATTGGTATGTTTAATAAAAATTCCGGATCTTTTGTGTCTTCAAAACTAGAAGGTAGTTCATATAAACATCCACTTGAACATGTAAAATATGGAAAACACATTTCACACCCATTTTAAAGAGTTTGAAATTGAAAAATTCTACAAAGGATAGTAGAATATATATATATATTAAAATATAGATAATAAAGTGTAGGATTATTTACAGTCTATGCCTCCATGATTATTATAACCCTTAGAGACTAATGTTGATTTATTTCTGGCAATGATTCCATTTTCATAAAATTTATTTCTAAAGACCCACTTTACTCTAATTATATGGATGTTGTTATTATATGTGAACTCCATGAGAAATAGATATGACTCTAAAGTACTACCATATTCCAATATTTGGATTATAATATGTCCTCTAGAATATGAACCATTATTTAGATTAAATTATAGTATGTGGAAAATAGGATGTACATAAAAAACCATATGAACTCGATGACTTATGAATTCCATTATAATACTATGGCATGAAACATTAATATCTGATAATCTGAAAGAAAATATATAATTCTATCCTTATATTTGAGATTTTGAATTTTTTATTTAATAATTCACTTGTTGTGTGTTTTTCTTTAAATGAATTATTATTCTAATGATTGAAATGTGAAATGCATAAGGGGAGAAAATTTTCCTATTAAACATCATGAAACCTATTTATATGATATGTAGTAAAGTTTCATAGCATATTGAAAGTTGTGAAGAAAGTCATGGTTGATGTCAGAGAAAACATCAAGTGGAGAATACATTACACTTTGTGAGCTTCCAACACACATTATAAAACCTTAAAGAAATTTATCTTTATAGATAAAGGATTATTCTTGCCGTGAATACTAATTACATGTGATGAGAAGGGTCAATGTTTCAAATATTGGATGAAATATGTTTGAGGTAAGTACAAAATCAAAATCCACAGAGAAACCCATATATCATCATTACAAGATGTTACTTTATATTAAAAATCTTGTAATTTTTCCCCTATAAATATAATTTCATGGGCACTAGATTAGGGGGCTCCCAAGCAAACAATTTTTTTTCATTCATTCCTCTCTCAATCCACAATACCCCCTCTCCCTGAACCCAAAACTCTGTTGTTTCTTTCTTTTTTTATATTTCATTACAAGAATTTTGGATCCATTTCAATCTTTTTTTCATTATGTTTACATTACTGATGTCATTTGACTTTTTTTTCTGTTTCTAGTATCAATACATGAAGAACCAGTGGTGCGATTGTTCCCATTATGGCTTCATGTAAGTAGTTAATTTAATTGTTCCAAATTCGAGACCTATATTGGTTGTTCGTAGTCGCATGTTCCTTAGTTAGAAATCTTGAATCTGTAAATGTTTTATCAACCATTTAATATCAATTTTTAGGGGTGGTTATACCAAATTGTGTAATGATCAAGTTTAGGGGTATCCGAATTTAATATATAATAAATTCTGAAAATTGTAACCATAAGGATTAATAAATAATAAAAAACAATTTTCCATCCAATTTATTCGAGCATCCCTGACCATGTTATATTTGAATGAAGGACTATATTCTATCTAAAGTGGATTAGGATATGAAAAGTAGTTATAAAAACATTCTTTCTTATAATCTAATCTTAATACTTATAGGTTATCACTGTCTCTAGAAAAATGAATAATTACCTCTTTGGTAGAAGTAGTTGGTTCGATCATAGTGAAATAGTTACACCCGCTAGCTTCGTAGCCTAATACATGGAATCCTGAAAATTTATAATTAATATATTATGTTCATATATAACCCCAAAATTAATATCAATCCCTAACTTATTACTAAATTCAATCCAAATAATATCTAGAAATAGTTTTCCCAAACTGAACCTAATTCATGAGGACTCATATGTCAAAGGGATCTAAGAATAAGGTCTCAATTACTAGACCATTCTCTATGAGATCAAACCTGAACTATTACTATAAAATGTCTCAATAGTAATTGAACAATGATATATAATAATATTTAATCTGACCGCAGCCTTCAAGATGTAAATAGTGTGTGCAGGCACATCAAATACTGGCACCATTTCTGGGGAGAATCGGTGTGCATGGTTGAAGAATCCTTATGGAAAATACCTGATATTAGCTCTTCTTTAGGAATTTTCAACCTTTATTTTATACTCCACTATATCCCAAATCATGTGGGAGATTTAACGCATCATGGCCCTTTGGCTCGTTCCATGATACATGAAACAAAGGAATAGTATTCATATAATCATGAAATGAGATGGTTCTGTTCTGCATGTTTCCAAAAAAAATGGCCAAACAAAATAATTCGGTATGACCAAACCCTCCTAATCCACCAATCATACAACCAACAGTGCCTAGAGAGAATCTAGAAAAAAACAGAGAAACCATCATCGAATATGGATTTCCATTAATCCATTTTGTTACACCAAGAGTCATGCATCCCCCTATACATGAACCCACATTTGAGATTAAATCCTGACTCATTCACATGATCAATAACATGGGCCATTTCAAATGTACTCAAAGTGAAGATACCATATGAACACATCTCATTCTTCCTGAAAAAATGAGATATATTTCGTAACTACAAATTGTGATCTGATGAAATCAAGATCTAATTCATTCCCTTATCTATGTGATTTAGATACAAGCATTCGTTCAAGAGTCAACCTCCCATGTCAATAATTAATTGGGATGATCTAGCCAAAAAGATCATATACAAATTCATCCCACCATTATAGACATGGAAGTTTTATAATGTCATTAAAAACATCACTTAGACTAATGGAATGTCCACATGGGAAGCTTGTAATAGATTTATCTGTCGGATTATAATGTTCACGGATCATGGAATAAACATGTGGATCCAGCTCCAAACATATTACCATGGCCTCAATCTAGTCACACACATAGTTGTAGATGTTGTTGATGATGGAGGACTAATTTTCACGACCCCTGAAGATGAAAGAACTTTTTTTGATGAAGCCTCTAAAAATGATAGCATATTGAAGAGTGATAGTGTATCAAATCAGTATGTTATCCCATAATATGAGGAAAATGCAATACTTGGAATGGTATTCAATGAACCCATAAAAAGAGTCATTATAGTTTCCTATTGCACCAAACAGCCTTTCTCCTCTAACAAATATTAAATCATGCGATCTATGTGTTGGAAATAAATTATACCAGTTCTGAAAGGTAGGAGTTAATGAAAAATAAACACAAGATTGTTATTACATCAATTACAATCAGAAATAACCACCATTCGAATAGTACAGTAGGTACTATCAATAATGGTCGAATCAACATCAGCCTAACAATAACCATGCAAATTATTAAATTGACATGTCCAAGAACCATTTTATTCCAATGTACCACTAGGTTACCCTTCGATGAACCATGTTCCATGGCCACAACATAAAACACAAAAACAAATTTTCTTTCAGATAGTACAATTTCAGTTTCCACCAGGTCACCCAAAACCACAATAGTAAAATGATCGTCCCCAAAATAACATAGGGAACCTCCTGGATACATTTTTTTCAAAATTCATACTATTGAATGACTACTAAATAGATAAAGATTAAGAACCAATGAATTTCCAAATGAAATATTGATGTTTAGTTGGGTCAGATCTAAAATACACTGTCATACATATTACTAGGTATGCTACCTAGTAATACATCGATATACCTAAGAGAAAAAGTTAAGAATGTAGTTATGAGAAGTGCACATGTTTTTCATTTTCAACAACCATGTATAGGAGATGAATGGATAAATAAGGATGTTTTCAATCATTCTATAGTATAAGAAGATGAAATTGATGGGACTTTTCATGTTCTACGATAAGTGATATCACTAGAAACAAACACCAAAACACCTAAGAATCCAAAATAACCAGTCTATGTTGCCCCACCAACATACAATCCACCCTTTATTTTTTGAGAAAGAGCATGAAAAGTTATAAAAGAGGTATAATAAAATAATTTTATAGAAATTTTCAGTAAAGTTTTATCAACATACCCTTGGTAGAGAATATTTCTAAAATTCCAGTTTATGTAAAATTCCTAATAAAACTCATTTCCAAAAAAATGAAAAATGGAAGATATAGGGTTCATCTCACTCAATGAATAATTCTCAATAATTGGTCACCGAAAAATTACACCAAAGATGAGTGACCCTGGAAGTAATTAAATTCTAGGTGTTATTGGGGAGTGAAAATATAGAAGACCTTTGTGTGGTCTTAGAGAAAGTATTACCCTCATGTCAATGATTGTATTTCTCAAGTAGGTACTTCAAGTGGTCAAACCAACTCGAGTAGAAATAAAACTTACATACCAAATAGTAAATTACTGTAGATTAATTCTGGAGCATTTATTAGTGATATTCGGAACATTTTTCATTCCAGATGACATCCTAGTTTTAGATTTGGATGAAGATGATAACGTCCCCATTATTCTTGGAATACCATTATTGGCTACATGAAAAGCTCTGATATACATAAATAACAGAAATTTAATCATTTGATTTAGAGAATAACAAGTAATATTAAAACATATAAAAGCTTTTAAACAATTATATTATTATTTTGCATGATACACCATCTCTCTTTTCCAAGATAGAAATGAATATATGTTCAGAAAATAATATAGTGTGGTTACACTACGTGATGCATAATACAAGTACAATTTCGATGAATTCAGCTTCGATTAACCACTCACAAGGGATATATTCCCATCTTTCACAACATCAACCATTCAACCACCAACACATGATTTGAAATTACATCCATGTAATCTTAATGATTCATACATAGGATATTAATGAACTCTATCGGTAATCATTAACTCTGAAAAATATCTGTTAGAAGAGGAAAAATTGATTAAAATAAGGAAATGAAACAAGTATTCAATTTCCTAGGTACCGAATGACATTAAAAGATTTAGTACTACTGTATGCACCCAGAAAATATTTCTTGAGGAAGGTGAAAACCCCAAATACGAAACTTAATGGTGGAACATTCCACCAATGAAGGATATTGATAAAAATAAAGTAGTAAATCTTTTAGATAATGGAATAATATTTTCAATATCTAATAGTGAGTGGGTGATACCCCAATAAGTAGTTCCCATGTAATTTTGTCTCAATTGGAAAAAATATACTAATATGAATTAATCTCAACATGCACCATCACTAGATGGCGATTTTGAATTGATTATAGAAATTTAGACACAGAAAACAAAAATAATAATTTCATGTTGCCTTTCATGGATCAAATTCTATAAAGACTAGAAGGACAATAATTATATTGTTTCCAGGATGAATATTTAATAAAATATAGGATGTGTAGTTGAAACATCTGATTTGTCCAAAACCACAAGCACATGGCCATTTGAATATTTTTCCTATAACATCAAGTCATTATGTATATGTAATAAACCATCAAAATTTTAAAGATTCATGATATATATATTCCATTATATGCAGTAGTATTTTTTAGAAATCTCGATGGATGAATTTTTTATTTATGGAAGATCATTCAATGTCTATCTATAAAATATTTGGTTAGGGCATTAATGTTGTTAAGAAAAATGTCTATTTTTAAATAAGATATTTTTTTTCATTTTATGGATCAAGGAACCATAGTAAATAAAAATAAATTTTACCAATGAGAAAAATAAGTTTATCCTTATAAGTTAATGGTCATACAATATTTATCATATCCTTCATCAGTTAAGGGTCTATGTAGAATTCTAGGACCTCCTAAAATCGACAGGCAGGTTGTGAAGGATTTTAAAAAAAATTCATTCCCACTAATGCATCTGTATTAAATAAATGTTCCATTTTAATTCACAAATTAGAGTTGGTAGGAATTCATTTCCTTAATTAAAATCATGACAGAATCCCGAGATATAATTTCACCTAATTTGGAAATTGTATTTTAATAGTTGTGTGATTAAAATGAAATTGATGTTTTCACTTTTTTAGAAAATGTGTCAGTCACATTTTATGTTCTATATATTGTGAAATCTACAAATTGAATGAATCGTAATTCAAATAAAAAACAATAGAGAAATGGCTCTTAATAGTTGTGTATTCTTTATAAAAGCATTAATTCTATTTGGTCATGTCTATGGTGGTTGTGGACATCGATCATTATTCCCTCAGGTATTTAGTGGAAAAAATAATTCCATGAAAAGGATAATAAGGTACATCCTCTTGCATCAGTAATTTTATATTATCATTAATGATTCTAATGGGACATCAAAATGCGACCACTAATCATCAATCATGACATCCTTTTCCAATAATCATTGATAATGATGATTTCTACATCAAAATTGATTTTCAGGATTAAATACTTTTGAGAATTATGGAATAACCATGATTTTCTAAAGTTATAAATTGGTATTCCATGGTATTTTAACCCCAAGACCTATCCAACCAAAAAAATATAATATTTTTTGCTAAAACGACACATTACTACTAGTTTTAACCACTCATATTTAGATATTTCATGGATGTCTTATTACGACATTGCATTCCAGAAGATGAAATCATATATGTGATATAAAAGTGTCATACAACACCAAATGAAGTATATCATGGAATCGAGCACATGGTATCCCATATCTTACATTGTGTACTTTTCTAGCCCAATTAAAACCTTTATGAAATGGAACTTTTTTAGTGATTTTATAGGTGATATGGAACATTGATCATTAGAAAAGAAATGGAATTACTTAAATCCCAATAATATATTTTGAAATATTAAATCTATGGGGAATATATTTCATGTGACCATTTCCCAATTCACATGAAAAATATTATATTCTTGTTGCTGTTGAGTACATCTCAATATATGTAGAAGCTAATGCCATATAACATGAAATAATAATATTGGTTATGATGTTCCACAAAAATAATGTCTTCACAATATTTGGATTTCCTAGGTTACTAATTAGTTATCATGGAACAAGTTTTATTAATCAAGAAATTAATGGATTTCTGAAAAAATATAGAATCTTTTGTAACATAGGAACTTCCTATCACCCAGAAACAAGTGGTAGTGTTGAATTTTCTAATAATAAAATAATTAATATCCTGGTAATGTTTATGAATGAAATTTGAACTGATTAGAGTTTGAAATTAGATGATTAACTATGGAAATAATCTATTATGCACCAAAATACCATTGGTACCACACCATTCTGATGGATTTTTTGGAAAGCTATGTCATCCCCCAATTTAACTAGATCATTACATGCTTTGGGAATTTAAGAAGATAAATTTGGATTCGAATAATGTTGGAGAATCTCTAATGAAAAAATTGGATAAATTAGAATAAATCAAATAATATTCTAATGAAAATAAAAAATTGAAAAAAAATTGAATGATAAATGCATTGAAAGACACGTCATTATCTTAGTAATTATGATTATTTTATTCAAAACAAGATTAAAATTGTTCATTATATAGCTGACATCTAGATGGTTAGGCACATTTTATGTCATGCATGTTTTCCCCTATGGAAATATTGAAATTCAGAATGAAGGTGGACAACTTTTAAATGTTAACAGTAAAATGTTAAAAATATATTAGGACCCCTTCCATGAATGTGGTGTCATAGGCCCGAAATTCAGCTGGTCCTTAAAGTGAAAAAATATCAATGTGAAAGAATGTTTTTACTAGGAGCCAATACACGGCAGTTCATCTTAGACAATATTATGTCATAATAATCTTTAAGAAATCCTAGTCAATGTCCATGTAAAATGATGAGGTTTGAACCAAAACTAAGAAAAAAGTGTAAATTAAATATCATTTATACATGTTACATGATGTGTACCTTTTCTGAACACATTTTAGAAAATGAAAAATTAAATAGCATGAAATTCAATTTCGCATCATGTAATCACTGAGACCTAGGTTCAAAAAATAGTTTGTGAACTTAGGGTTCAATGCATGACCATCCAAATCATTCCCACACACCTTAACCCCCCATTTCCCTTCCACACACCCTGAATCCCCATCTTGTTCCTGAAAAACACCCACCCCCTTAATCTTCCACCAAAATCTCCTCCTTTCCCTTATCCCATATCATCCATGTTCTTGTTCTTGTTATTCCCAATCTTCCACGACGAACCACCATCCACTACTCCCGCATAGACCCCCACTTACCCTCTAATTCTATGGTTGGGAACCCATCCCCCCTCCCCCACCCTCATTCGAAACACTCCAACTTAATAATGGTATGGAACAAACCAAATTATTGTTCCATCGACCATTAGAGTCAACATTAAACAGTGATGATTAACCATCAGTGAAGCGTCCATGAGGCGCTGCACCACCTACACCCTAAGCATTATAAGAAACATCTCCACCACCTCCCACTATAGCCCGTGTTGAGACCCCTTCTCATGGTTAATACCATAATATCTCTAATAACTCATATAGGTATTACAACCAACTTTTAAACACAATTCTATGCATCTCAAAACCCGATGCACCCAATTTCCCACTACCGGATGCAGGAAAATCCAATTAGGACAAACAAGAACCTCAATATGGTAATTCTTTCCCACATATACATCAATGAAAAGATACTATAGGTCTTAAACAAACCCCATAATGCATGAATTATTCATGTACATGTGGATAAATACTGATACATTATGAGAGTTTGTATCTACGTTTGAGGTAGCAGTCGACAACATCCACTTCCATCTGGGCGACTGATTGGAAGAGCTCTCATTTTCTAAATACAGCATCATCCTGGACATCTACACAGATATGTTTGTAGTTTCTATGATATTTCTAATGATTCATTTCAAGTTTCTATAGTCTGATATGAGGTGACTATGGAAGATGATTGGATGGGACTCTTAGTTAGTGCATGACCCCAGAATCACCAACACCACTCAATTATGCATCTGAATACTATATATCCTTCCTAAATCCATGATGAATTCATGATTATCAAGGGGATAATATAATTTGTGTTTGATCCATGACCATATCCTCAATTTTCTAGTAGCCATGGGTGGGCCAACCATCAACATGTTAGCCACGTTTTCCTGTTACTACTGGGATCAGGCACAACAGACCATTGGTATATTGATTGGTGGATACTTCATCACCCACCATGAACTTCATCTCATCATTTTTTTCTAATATTTTTTTAACATCCCATGGATCAATAGAGGCCATTGATATTATGATTAATCACTTATTTAATCACTTGGTCAAGGAAGAAAAAAGTAACTAATGGGAACATGGTGTCCATGATGCAACACCCGTAGCACCACATGAACCTAAAGTAAATCATTTATCCACTCCTCACAAAAATTATCCTCCATAACCTCCAATCCATTCCTCTACCACCACTATATATAATACTACTCCACCCAAACATCCCACCAGGACAAATCTCTTAGCCATGTAGCTTTGAATCATCGACAACCTGCAATGGATTGCTTCCCTTCTTTATATCCACATTGATGATATTTTTTATTTTACCACCCCTCCACCACCCTATTATACTGTTGAATATCAAAATCCATAGACACATGGTGAACCATACTCCTCTACCACTTCAACCCCACCCACAACCCAAAACAGCCTTAATTTATAGCTCTTCTACCCTGTATCCGAAAAATATTATCTCATAAAGCAGGCCTGACAATCCAAGGGGATGACCACTTCACCATAAACTGTGGTTTCATTGGTTTATTCAATTTACATACACATGGCCCAACATAGGTTTGACATCTATCAACAACATAACCCAACCCATCTTCAATGCACAATGACTCAACCCTTTATACCTGATCCACCATCCCCTCATACCACCACATCCACTGAAACGTTTGTATAGCTCTCACCACCACCTGATCGAGAGTGTAAATTGGAGGAAGATTTCGATTCTACCGACATATCATAGATGGTCACTATTCTAATTTATTTATAAATATGTATCGTGGATATTTTTTTTTATTTGAGTCTATGTATCTAAAAAATTTATTCTATTACACTAATCTATATATGGGAACATAATTTTCATTATTTTATTTTCCTTTTTTAAAATATTCTTTGAATTTTATAGTATCCATGTTTAGCCCCTATGTTTCATCTCTAGTTGTCGATATGCATATACTCCCATTTTCTGTTATTCAAAAAGTGACTCAGTGTGTGTCTAATATTGAGTGTCAAATACAGTAGAACTCATTTGAGAATCATGCATAAGAGGAACCAATAGGAGCATAGATACCCTTACCAAAACTTCTGGTCAAATATCTAAATTCACCTGATGAAATAAATCCTATCAAAATATCTTGTGAGCTCAATTAAACTCCCATGATTAACAGTAGATAATATAATAGATATTGAGTTAATGAATGAAACTGCATCATACTCTGCTCTAACCGTTTTTCTCAGGATGACAATTTTTAGCACATTATGGACGTAAACCCATATTTCACCTATTTTAAATGTCTTTGTTGTCATTCTTTACTCCAGGACATAATTTTTATAATTCATATTGATATTATATATATATGTGACATTTAAATAAAAACATTTTCATCACTATTCATATTATGTACATGCTTTTTTCATTCAAAATATTTTAAACATGTGGACTAATTTTTTATATATAGAAAATTTTGAATTTATATTCCATTTTATAGGGAACATAAATAAAAAATTAGGACAACCTAATTTCCCTCATGCCATGAAACTTCTTCTATTGATCTCCTGATTCCCCCAGTTTCTAATTATACAATTTCCACATCATTTTTATGAACATTATCTACAATAACACCCTTAAAATACTTCCATGGATAGTGCAGACCGTGTCTCTTTCTATGTGTGGCAGAGTTTAGATTAAATTTAGTTTAAATACACATGAATTTTTTTCTATTTTCATCTCACTGAGATATGTTTTTCAAATTTAGATTATTATTAAAACTTTGAAAATTTTTAAATCCATTTAATTAAAAAAATTGATTTCGTAATCATTTGAAATCCTTGTTTTATTCATATTTAGATTTATATAATGATTTTAGAGCCTAGTGATTTAATTCTAAATCAATATTTTACAAATTAATTTTAATTGACTTATTACATTGGTTAATACCCTTAGAAACTTCTAATTCATTATATACTCCCTTTACTAAAATGATTATGAGCATATAATTCCATATTCCATTTTGAGTATATTTCTTGAGTGACACTTGGGACATGTAAAACTATCAGAATGTGCATTGAGATATTACCGAGGCTTGGAATGTACAATTTAAATTTTATAATGGTTGGGGAAATCATTGATGAGCTACTTCTTCTTAAGACCCACCATTCATATTTACCTCATTATGTCTATAGTTTTCATGAATAGACTTATAGGATACAGTTATTCAATGTGAATTATCCCTTTATACCCAAATCATTTTATAATGCATGACAACACTTTGAATAAGTGTGGGAGAATATTTCTGTTAGCATGAGATATTTCTAGTGTAGAGATGTATTGTTTTTCTCATCTGAACATTTTATTGTGATACATATTTTCACTACAGTATTTTACAACTACCATGTTCCTTGAATAAATATAAATGGAATATAAAAACTGATTTAGGGTTTGTAATAGGATGTTCAAAAATCTCAATTTCTAGACTGATGAATCCCATGACAGATCAAATGTGTTTAGTGTATGAATGCGTGGACATTCCTAGAATCGACATTTGAAAAATTAAAAAATAGAAATAAAGGATCATGAAACCCTTAATTTAATTGAATGAAATATACATGGATCCAACATGAGTTAATGAGAGCATGGACTTTATCTGTTATGGAGTAGTAATTTTATTAACCATTGCATGAAATTTATGTATTATACACTAGAGCCTACTATCCATTTTGAGTTTGTTTTATCCTTTTTACGGACCTTCCCATAGCCTCATATACATTAGAACATAATTTTGTAATCCCTCATTATTGATTTTGGATTTCTCTTTACAAAGTGGGTAAGATATATCCAATTCAAGAAAATGGTTGGGATCATGTAATTTGGATATGAGATTAAAACTAGTTTCATTTCACCCTAAGTGATTTGGGAAAATTAATTATGAGGTAAATTTCAATTCGGTATAGATTTAAAGGAAAGTTATGAAATTGTTATTAAAATATTAATTATTTATAGAAGGAAAGTTTCTTAGAGGAATGATTTATTTGTTGTGAAGTGATGCTTCTAAAGTCTATCCTTTTATTCATACATAAAATATTATTTACTAATATATAATATGTATTTCATGTTTCAAATTTTTTTACTTCATTGAAATCCTTATTGAGAATTTTTTCTGGTAGAAATGAACTTGAACAAGTATGGGGGAACATGATTAGCTAAAAATCATATATACATATTTCTATAATATTATTAATGATTTTAAATTATTTATTTGATAATTCACTTGGTATGTGGTGTTCATTGTTGGAATTAGGATTAAAATGTTTCATAGTATAAGATGAAGAAAAAGATAGAATTTTCCTGTTACACTTTGAGAAACCTATTTACACAACGTGTAGTACTGTTTCTCAAATGTTGAAAGTCATGAAGAATGTTGTGATGGAAGACATGTAATTCTTAAAGGGGTGAAGTTATTACATGAATTGAGTATCCGATATAAAATTTGAAAAATTCAAAAGATACCTCATTATAGTTAGAGAAAGAATCACATTGTGAAACCTAGTTACAAGTTATGAGAAGTTCCTACGTTTCAAATATCGAATGAGATAAATTAGAGAGACATGTAGATAACGAATCCACAGAAAAACGATATATATTCATTACATGACAATACTTCCGATGAAACATCTTCTAATATTTTTCCTATAAATATAATAGTATGCTCACCATTTTGGTGGATTCTGGAGAAGAATTTCTTTTCTATCATTCTTCTCTAGTTTCCCTCCACTTTCTCTCTACAAACTAAAAAATATTTAGTTTCCTTCTATTGTTTTTCATCAATACAATCATTGTGGATAGATTTCAAGGCTGTTTTTCATCCTATTCACATAGACGATGGAATTTTAGTCATCATTACTTTCATGTAGAAAGCAATGAAGAACTGTGGTCATGATTTTTTTCATCTTAAATTCAACTGAGTATTTAATTGAATTGTTCCTGATTCGAGATCTATATTTCTTGTTACTTATTGAATGTTTAATAATTGTTTTAATATAATTTTTCATGTATTAAAACCATTTAATATCAATATTTTCTGGCATATTAATCATAATTTTAATATACCATTTATCTACATTCAATTTTACCATGAGTGGATAAACAACCTGTTGTAGGGATCTTGAGTAGGGGTATGAAAGTTTAATAAAACATTAATTCTCAACATCATGACATTATGGATTTGTAAATCATGATAAATTAAAAAATTCTATCTAATTCATTTGAACATCCATTGCCATGAGACATATGAATGAAGGAACCTATTCTGCTTTATGTGGATGAGGATATGACCAATATCCAAAGATACTTTCTCTATTAGAAGCTAATATTAGTGAATCTAGGTTTTCACTATATCTAGATGAATGAATAGTTATTTCATATGTAAAAGTAGTTGGTTTGATCATATTCAACTAGTAAACTCCACTTTCTTCATACCCAAAACCATGGGATCCTACAAACTTATAATTAGAATCAACATTTTTAATAAAACCCATTAATGGATCTTGATCCCTTCCAAATTCAAAAATTAACACCTAAAAATATCTACAAATACTTTTCCCAAGATTAACCATATTTTAGAGGAATCATATTCTAAAGGTTTCCAATCGAAGCGTTCCTATTTCAAGTTCAATACCCTATGGGATTGACCCCAGACTATAACTATACTATGTCTTAGTTGTTAGGGAATTTTGATAAATAATAAAATTTAATATGACTATATCCCACATAAATTAGACAACATGTACGGGCACATAAATATCCATAAAAAATATACTCCTTGTCGAACCATGAAAGAAATACATATCACACACTCTGTTTCCAATATTATTAATGATGATGGTATACCAGACAGTTAACTAGATGGATACCTTAGTATGTTTATCCAATATCACCCATACCTCATCACCATTCCTAGTTGTTTTAGGTAATCTTGTCCCAATGTTAATTTTTATATCATACCACTTAGATTTTAGAAAGGAAAATGGATATAATTATCAAATAGTCCTATGATACTTAGAATTCACATACTGACAGGTGACAAATCGTTCTATAAATCCAGGTAACTCCTTATTTATCCTTGGCCACACTTATTGTTGACTAGGATACAATACATATTTATCAAAAAAAAGATATACCATCAATATATAATCTTATAATTCCATCTTTAGATTCAAATTCAATCCCATATGATCCTAGAGTCAACAGGGGATAAGAATAACCACATCGATACCAAGATACCAACCCTATGTTCCCTCCCCACCATATATGTTTTTTCATAGTAATAAAACATATAGTTGAGATAACATCCCCTCATGATCTAATATAGATGTATTGTAAGAAAATATATCAATGATATATTTACTCTAACTTAACTTAACTGATTGTATTGATGCATAAATGAAATTTGATCCATCATCCAACATTCACAACAATCTTCATCTACTAACTCCTTCTGCCTATTCCTACCCAATTCCTAATCAATCATGTTTCTCTTTAATTGATTATATACCATCATGATGTAAAAGTAGTATAATATAATAATCAACCTCCCCTATATATGGTTGAAGTCAGATTTTGAAATGTTATAGCTTAGGCTATTGTGGTTCATGTTTACAAAAAAAGTCCAAAAAAATAATTCCTCAATCATTATTAAGAATGTACCATTATAGTTTACTCTAGATTGTATGTGGGATAAATAGCCACATTATAAATCAACAGAAATGATCCATACAAAAAAACTTAACCCAAATATATTATAAATACTTTAATATGAACACCTAATGTGTTACATTACATGGAATACTCTTTACTGTATAAAGGAATGATGAGGATCATTGGTGTGGTCAAACAACTCTTCAATTACTATAAATCCTCATTGTTTGAATAAGACCAAAAAAATATAACCCCATTCTTGTAAAATCTTGTAATTAGAGCTACCATGAATGGTATGTCTTGGATTACACATAATAAATAGCATTCTAAAACAAAAAAATCCCTATATCATGTAGACATTCATTGGTATTTCTCAGGATACAACGTCTACCCCCTGCTCTATGTCCATAGAAACTCTAGTATATAAGAAAACATGACATAATATTTCAACATTATCTATGTTGAAATGGTGTTCATATATCATTATGTATAACTGATTCACTCTAAGATTACAGAAGGTGATACCAATATTTTTTTCATTATAAACTCCAGACAGAAATTGCACCAATATTTCATCGTTGAAATGAACCACAAACTGGTACAAAAAATGATAGAATATCAAATTAATCATGTCCATGAGCACATCATATGATTTTTTAGACAAATAAATTAATAAGAAATAATGCAACCCATATCTATAATACAAATTTATAACTAGTAATATTAGATATTATCACCACCAAATGATGGTACCCTAACCTCAAATCAATCCTGGAAAAAATATGAGCACCAATTAGTTAATAAAATAGATATCCAAATAATAAAAAGAGATACATATTATTTATTATTATCTACTTAATCCTAATTTAATTGATATAGATGTGTAATATCCCATTTAAATTGATAGAAAAAAGAAGAACCCATAATGAAGAACTCAGATATATTAATCATTTTACTTAAAGGTCTTCAAACATTAAATACAACTCTCGAAGATGCACTGGTTCCATCATCAATAACAAGGCTTGATACTTGGGTGATTAGAAAACTTAATCAGCACTGAATTGGTTCTAAATTACAATCATTCATATCCCTTTCACTAATTATGGATATAAATACCCCCTCGTAGAGATATAAAATTAAATCTCCTTTGATAAAAATTGATACGAGAATAGTATAAAACTAGCCTATATATACCAAAAATATGATCAAGTCCGTATATTTTTTTGTATAAACAACTCCCAAATTAAATGGTAGTCACCAATATCATGGGAACGCTCAAAATAACATCCAATATCCAATGATATCACCACTAATGGTGTTTAAATGATCATAACCCCATCCTAATATTGTATATAAAAACCCAATCCGTTAAAAATTGAATAGATATATTGGAAGACGACTATACTATATCATGAAACGTTGGTAAGTGTAAATAAAACAAGTTACATGAATATGGTAGTTTATGGTTGTGTATCTAGACTAGTAAGAGTAGAATACACATCACACATCTGGCATGCTCCTCTATCATGGGCTATATGATGACTCTAGCAAGATTCTCCGTCGAGATGATATTTTCCCTCATTAATTATTGTATGAAGTCCACAGCCCTTGACCAAGAGTCTAGTAGATATTGAGATATCTATCTTCTTTTGGGTAGCTTAGTCCTTCCATGGCTCAGGTTCCTTCCATTATCCTCTTCCACCATTCAACTATTTATTTTTTAAAATAGAACCTTTGCAGATGGACCATCACACTATAAAAGAGAAACGACAAATTAAGGAATGGACATTAAAATATCTTCGGTATATAACTACCTTATTGAAAGAACTTTTTAAAGACACATTCCTATGATGTTATTAAACACCACCAGATACTCTTCCAATAAATGTTTTTTTGATGTACTCAATGTAGTTCTTCATTATATAAGTTGTAGAGATCCCTAATCATTCTACAAAGACAACCTACACACAACATAGGGCCTTTTCATGTTCCCTTAATTGATGAGTTCCTGATTAACCATGTCAGTGAATCTTCTCAGGTAAATGACATATATATGTATGACTTGTTCTAATAACCATTCCAATACTAGAACCACTTTTCCCTTTCCATCTCATTTTTTTCAAATATAAGGAGAAACACTAAATTTTTCTAAAACATCAATCATAGACCATCTCTAACATACTCCCCTACGTTAAGTTCAAAAAATATTGGGTTCTCTTATCCATTATTGTCTTTAGATAATATTGAATTTGTAACAACATCACAAAATCCTTCCTGTTTATCTTCTCTTACTTCCTAGAATTCACGAATACATACCACCAGCACATAGACTATCCTTATAGAATGTAATTAGAACAGTCCATACACTTTTCAATGCATGTATATTGTTTTGTGATGATCATCTAGATGGACTCAATGAAGAATACATCTTCATACATACCTCCCTCCCTAATGAATACATGTTGCTGTTATCGCTATAATTCATTGGTTAGATCAACAATTTTCTGAATTATGTGAGTATTATCCCTCTATATTTATCACCTAACATGCAGGATTCTATCATGATGTTGATTATAAATCAGGCTCACCAATGGTGGATGAAATTCTTACACAGTTGATACACAAAACCAGACTTAACAGGCATAAAAATTACATCATTTTAATGGAATACTTAAAGTATTAAATAAATATAATCCCATACACTATATCAGTTTAGTTCCATTAGAATAATCTAAACGTACACACCAGTACATGAGTGAGATAATTTTATCCCACTAGTTTCTCCATGAATACAACCCCACTTAGACATATCATACATTAAATATATATTTGTAACATGAGGAAGGAAACCTAAAAAGGTGTGGCCTCAATTTCATAGTAAGGGGAAATAGAGGAAATATATAAGCATGAACATAATAATAAGGGTGTGATAATGTGATCATAACATTGGAAGATCATACCTTGTATTTAAAAATTCCAAAAAATGATAATGGAATAAAGTATAAGTATTTATAAGGAACGAATGATAAGGAAAACAAGATCATAACCCTTGGAAGCACCACATTTGAGTGTGACAAGAAATTAGGACATACACATAGACATGTAATATCATTCATTTTAATTCTATAAACATTTCTATATCATATCATGGAACATCAATGGGACTACAACTAATAAGCTTAGAACACCAACATTCATAGTCACGATCAATTTATTATAAGGTATCAGGTTTTCTGATCTTCTCATAGTGTTACAAATTCATCATCTTCACATAGTTGATTGGGTGTCACTATCTTCCCAACTTCATAGGGACTACACTTACTGGGTGGGACACACTACTATCCCCATTTGTAGTCTATTACATATAAATGACCAGTTTTCTCGATATTCCCACAGTGTATCAATCCATTAAAATTGATTCCCATTATTATCTCATTAGATATAAATCTTTTTCCAATTCATTAAAGGTATATATAGGTCTGACCTGTCTCATAGTAAAATCATACATAAATGTGCCACATAATAATAAAACGTGTGTTATATGATGATTCATAAAAATATATGGGCTTAATAAACATCATATCATAGCCCATGAAATGAAATGGGTATCCATAATATTTTATCGCATGATGACAAATAGAAAAGAGATTGTTTACATAATATTTTCAACAAATAATACCCAGTGATAATAAGCAGGTTTCCAAAAAAATACAACATGTGGGAGAGAAATGATTGTCAGAAACATCATGATATAAAGGAATAAGTTTTTTAATAAATGTATGAATTGTGTTCTTGGATCATGTCCCCAAATAAATTAAACAATAGATAAGGATATCATGTTATATGGAGATATATTTTGAAATCATAATTGAAGCATTTTATGTAGGAAATTGTCTTTCATTGAAAATAATTTTCATAAAAAAAATTATTAAATAATTTTCTTATTATGAATTATTTATAATTTATTTTAAAAAATTTCTTAAGGAAAATATATTTTTTGATTAGAGAAATGATATTTTGAAAATATATCATTTTGATAAAATTTTTATTTCAAAATTACATGAAAAAACTATAATGTAATCTTCAAAAAATATTGAAAAATATTTCATTTAAAACCCATAAAAACATAAAATACAAAATGTGAAATTTTTTAATATATTTTTCATTTAAAATACATTAAAAACATAAAATTATGTCTTGATATCATTATGAAAATTATTTTTATAGATAAATTATAAAAGAATATAGAAAACATTTGAAATTTTTTTTTTAAAAACATTTTCTTTCAATGCCATTTTACAATAAAAACATTCATATTATATTATAAAAAATATTATATAAAAAATTAATCTTGTAAACATGAAAAGGAATTATCAAGGAAATGATGGTCATGATGATGGTTAATTTCGTGCATTGCTAGTATTTCCTTTTCACCTTAATTGTTTAGAAAAGTTCCTCGCTAAAAAATTAAAAGAATATTCATTATTAAAGAGTATTTTTAAACTTTTAATAAATTGGTAAAAATGTCTTTTAAACATCAGACAATAATAGTACAACATTTTTTAAAACATTTTTTTAAAAAATAGTTTTGAAAGAACAAATATTTCTGACCAAAATGAGAAATAAATTAAAATTTTCATAACATATATTAAATATTTATCTTATGTACCTATGAGTTTAAAAATTGTACCATTATTTTTATATAATATTAATATACATAGGGTTACAAAATAATGGTATTTATTGTGATATTTATCATAATATTGGATTAATGTAAACACAATCATAAACAATATTGATAACTAAGATATTATCACTATAAACCATTGCCACTTTTGAAATATTGTATCACAATAAAATGGAAATAACAACATTAAATTAAGCATGAAGTATCATTAAAATAATTATATTCAGGATATAACTAGTCAATGGGTGTATATACACCTCATAAGAAAATATAAGCGCATAACATGGCTTGTGTCTCAAATAATGAAAATTAAGGAAAAATTATTTTACCGATTTGATAACTTTTGAAAAATAAAAACAATGAAAGAATGGTCATAAAATGGATATGTGAATAACCATAAATTAAATTATAATTAAAAATGAATAAATCAATTTTAAGTATGAACAATAGAAAATTGAAATTAGTGGTGAATAAGACATGTATCTTACAGAAATGAAATGTGAGAAAACATTTTTTTACCTTATGTATGGACATTATTTATACATGTTCAAACATAAAATTTAGTAAATATATGTTTATAATAAATATACACAAATATATTCTTATATTTTATACAATATAAGATTAACTATGAAATTATATTACCCATTTATTATCAATTCTATTTTAATGTAATGTTTTGGGTAATAACTTCTTTGGTTATCTTATGTGTTTTGATGTTTTATTATTGATCCCCTTAGAGAGATCATTATTTGATTAATTCTGTAATTTAATACAGGTTTTATATTTGATATATATTCAATATATAAATGTTCATAGTAATCAATAACATGTATAAATGTAAAAAAATACATTTTTTTATTGACACCATAGGTCGTAACTACGCAAGAACACTTCTTCCATTTTTATTCATACTGAGAGAAATAAATTAAATTAAATATATGTAATTATAAATATTATATAGTGGAATTAGAATTATTATTTATAATTTAACATATACCTTTATTAAACTCATTCTTTATACATTTCATGTAAATTTTAATCCAACCACATTATTTTGAGGAGGTGGTAGTCCATAGTTATAAAAATGATGTTATTGCATTTATAAAAAATGTAAATCATAAAAAAAATATTTTTTAAAATATAAATATGTATAATTATTTATAAATTATCATATATTTATAATATAAAATATCATTTCCATTATAATTTCCAACCATGATAGGTGGTAAATTAAAAATGAACAACATCATTTTGTGTGGTGGTAGTTTATCGTACTCAAAAATTATAAGTTTTCCCTGATGAGATGGAAGTGTGTTTAAGTGAAGGTAAAAATATTTTATTAACAAAATCAATGTAAATTTAGTATGCTAAGTATAATTTATTTTTGTGGAATAAGAAGAGATTAGAATATGGTTAATGAAAATAAAATAATATATCTAGAGAAACAACTCCACCTCTTCTTTGGGTAACTCATACTTTCCACAAAAGGGATTCCATGGAAGGATTTCTTACAAAATGGATGATTCTAGGAGGATGAGTTAAATTTTTGTAGGTAATTTTACTAGAATTTTGGATATCCAAATGTCTTTATTGGTTTGAATATTTTGGACTGGTGGGTTCTTTTTTACAGTGGAGGAGTGGCAATCCTTTAGTGTTTTTGAAATGGAATTCCACCCATAATATTACAATTACAAGTAGATCCAATAATACAAAAAGTAGAGAAAATGACTATAGGGTATATATATGGATATCCAATTTATTTTGGAAATGATTCTCTATCTTTTTGGGCCATAATATTAATTTGTAGTCCCTTGTTATGAAAATTTTCTACTAAATGATTAATATTAAATATTATTACCTTAAATAATAATTATGGTAATATTTATGTTGACCTTATTATACATTATAAATTATGATTATTAGAAATTTCAAGTCCAACATTCAAAATTTCAACCACGTTGTCTTTATAAATTAATTTATATTTAAGTCCCCATACAGAATGACAAAACATGTTTTTAACGTACAAATGTTTAAAAGTTTGGCATGTTTTTATATACAATTTCATGGAAAAATTGATTAAAATATCCTAAATTGGATTAATTTATGAGTGTTTTACATAAATAAACTTCGATAACAATTATAAACAAAACTTATTCTTATATATATATATTATAATAAAAATCATATTCGAATTATAATTCAGTATTTATCTCCATTAGTCAAAAAATGTAACAACATAGAAAAATAAAAAAATCACCCAAAAGTAATTAATATGTATCAATTTCACAGATAATGATTTTTTACATATAAACATTGTCAATGTTCCAATATATACATTTTAAATAGGTTCTCAGTAAAAATATGGTAATAAAAAATATATATTTTTATCTGTAATATTGGGGTTGTTCCTATCTTATGCTTATCAAACATATTTTCTGAATGAAAAAATATTATCTTGAAAATATTAAATATATATACATATAATTAATACAATTCAAGAATTGTAATTAAATGAATTTATTAAGATAAAATTTATTTTCAAGCATAAAACTTATTATTATAAAAACATTCTCTTTGTATATAATTAGTTTGTATATTCATTTCTATATATTTTGTAACCAATGAATTCATCCACATATTTTAATAAGTTAGTTAATAATATTCATAACATCCAAATTAGTGGAATTATATTATATGAATATATTAAATATTAATATTTTTATTAATATATTATTATTTGACAAAACATTGTCTGGAATATTACAAAAACCATCAAGGAAAGCCAATCCTTTTTGTATTATAAGATTACCTCAATAGAACATGTAAATAATTATAAACTTATTTTGTGTGTACTGTAAAATTAACTTGGTATTGATTTTAATTCAGGTATTATATAGTTCTATAATATAAAATTAACTATTTATTGTGTCACGTCAAATGTAGAATATCATAAATATTATATTAAATCTAAAATAAATTATTTCACCGAATTTTTGTGTGTTATATTATACCCCAAAAAAATTAATTTATCCCTCAAAATACATCTAGTTTGTCAATGGTTGGATACATTATAATTATTTTCATTGAAATTGACAACATAAAATTTAGTACAGAAACACCATTTAAAAAGGGAATGTTGGAAACATAACATTTTCTAAAAATAACATGTAACTCAGTTTCCACATTGGAAAAAATAGGTGGGATGTTAAAACGTAGATATGGAAGAGAAATATAACTATAATGTTCTAATAGAGATTCATAGAGAAAAAGATCAGGAGAAAGTAAATTGTTACAATGATATAAATATATTATGATCTAAATGGCCATTTGGTCCATCAAAAATGAAGTTAGTAGGATAAATTTTTTGGTTTCAAGATACCTTTTCCTAATGATGAACAAATATCATGGGATGACATACAAAATTTATTTAGTATAAAACTTAAACATTGTCATGTCTTGATCAATTTTCCACTAAATATCTTATTTTAAGAAATAAACGTGATTTTTCATTTTTTGAATCATTATAAGATCATGGGATCCACAAATAGTATGATAGGCCATTTCATTTATCATAAAAAATATTTATCACATGTCTATGATTATGAATAAATCTAAATACGCATATATGATAATTTAATCTATAAAACCACATCCAAAGTTTATCCTAAACCAGTCCATAAATGGTCAACCTTATAACCCTTTTAAATGACAAATAAACAATAATTTATAAAGGAAACTAAACAATATGTGAATTTATCCTCTATAATTCATAATGTAGCAATTTATTTTCACATTCCAAACATGTGAATACCCTTGTTGTACATCCTCTTAAAGAATTTTAATAACCTTAATTACCATAAATTCTCTTCAAAAACATGAATTCTTATTTAATACAATGATTATTGTATATATACTTAAATATATGATGATTTAAACTTCAACCATGATTAGAAACACTATTTTTTCAATAAATACATCATCAGTTCTGAGGTAATCAAAATCATCCAATTTAATTATTCATATCTAAAAAATCATTATATGATCATCATTATCTCAATATAAAGAATAAATTAAGGGATAATTTCTTTTAATCAAAATATCACCTTTCTAGGAAACAAAATATCTTACTTACCATCACCATTCCACATATCCTATGAAATACCTAATTAAATACTTATACTTGAAATACTTAAATATTTTACTATCCATATAAGAGAATCATTTTATTCCAAAACATAAATATTTTATTCAACCAACTTTATTCTTAAAACATTTACTAAAATTTGTCATCTTATTACATAATACTTCTTTCGTAAAATATTAAATATTATTAATCCATTACAATTTATTAATATAAATTTATTAATTCTTGTAAATAAAACTATTAGAACAGCACATACCTTTCTCATTTCATTTACAGTCTCTTCATCATCGCCATAAAACCGATTTCTTATACCACATTGATCATTATTTTGATTTTCCATCCAATCATGACATGGATTTTCAAGATTATTATATTCTCTACATTTAAAGGAATAAAAAATTATAATACCTTAGGGATCTAATATTCACATCCATTTCTTGAAATTATCCTTTCATTTTTTCTTCAAACTTAATTTCCTTATGTCATTATTAATCATAGTCAAAAACTACTTTTTGGAACTCTAATATATTAAAATGAGTTTCTAGTCCCACAATATTGAAATGTATAAAATTGAATGATCATTCAACCATGGTGTTCATTACCTAAACTCTCAACAAACTTATTCCCTCCCTTTATTGGTGAGTTATAGAGATTCTTAAGGTAAATATTGTTAATCATGTTACAAGAAAACTAATTAGTTACAATTATAATATACTTCACTCTAGTGATCATCCAATTCAATATATAATCATTATAATTTACATCACATTGATCTTTAACCCAATTACTTCTAGTACCATCCACAAAATTAAACCAAAAACCATAAAGTAAGAAAATTTATTCATAGAAAAGAACCACATAATCTAGAAAAATGACATATAGGATGTCTAAATTGTGGAACCTTATTTTATCAATGATACCATATGTTTATCCTAGGATATTTATATCCAGTTTTTTTTAAATCCTTAATGAAGGTTTCTGAAGAGTTTCTGAATTCCGGATCTATATCCCCATGGAGTCTCAAACCCATTGTGTAGTATGTCCCACTATTATGAAGCGGTTTTCTATCAATTAAAGTCTAACATGCCTTTTTGGAGTGGTTACACTTAAGTAATAATTTATTTATCCAAATAAACATGTATTATGTAGAAATTGATTTATTTCTAAGAATCCACTCACTCTATCCTTTAGCAAAAATCCAGGACATTTTCATATACTTTTTTATCTTTAGAGTTATCATTAATCATCACCATTTAGTTCTCACTAAGTTTTTATCATTATTGTTTACAAAATATGACAAAAAATATATCTCATACCAACTATGATAACCTATTAATAACTTAAAATTTAATTGAATATTTTTTTGGAAAACATAAAACATTACACAAACAGACACCCAAGGACCCTATTATTTTAGTGACTTTGAAAACATAAAAATGTAAACAGTAGTACACGAGTGAGATAAATTATATCCCATTATGTTCTCCAAGACTAGAAATCCTCTTATAAATGTCAAAAATTAAATATATCATATTAACCTGGGTAAGGAATCATAAAAAGGGGTGATCATATATTTTTTATAAGGGTAAACACGGTAGACGAGTAAGAATAATCATTATAATAATAGTATCTAAAATGGTCATATCATTAAAAGATCATACCCAGTATATCATAGATCATAAACATGAATCATGGAATAAAGGTTAATATATAATAAGGCATGGATTATAATGCAATCTAGAGAAAAATATAGTGTGTCATAACATATGTGTAAGACATTGAATTGTTTCATTCACCCAAACATATAATATTATTTCTTATACGTAAATAAGAATTTGTAGAATATATTACGGCACTTCCTGGGTACTATACCTAATAGAGGGAAACCCCCCTCCTTAATACCAATTATTTCAATTTAAAGGTTCGATATTCCATATCTATTATTAGTGGATCAGATTTTCCCATAATTCCATAGTAGATTGGTTTAACCCATCTTTCTCTCTTCATGGGGGATTTACCTACGTGGTGTGACACACAAAAATCCATATTTGTAGTTCATTCCTTTTATTTTTTTGGGTATCACCATATTACAACAGTGAATGAACTCCATTAAAATGATTCCAATAATTATCACCTAATATATAAATCTTTACCCAATGTATTAGAGGGATATATTGGTCCCACCCATAAAATAAGAAAATCATAAATACATGTGTCATAATATAATGAAACATGTATCATATTAGGATAAATAAAAAGAGCTGGTTTTAATAAATATCATATCATAACCCATGAAATGAAATGTGTATCATAAAAATTTAATCACATCATAACATATATAATGTATATATGTTTCATAACCAATTCATTAAACGATAATCTTTAAAAATAAGAAGTTTTCAAATGTATATAACGCATGGGAGAGAAATAGATGTTATAAAAAACATATATTCAGACATAAAAAATTTAAGATAAAATATTAATGGTATTCTTAGATCATTTATTTAATAAATAATAAACTATATAAAAGGATTACATCTTCGATTGAGAAGGGTTTTGAATGATCACATGAAACATTTAATAAGAAAAATAGACTTTATTCAAATACCATTTTTATAAATACATATTGAAAATACATTTCTTTTAAATAATCATTTTATATATCATTTAAAACAATTATTGAGGAAAATATTTTTTAATTTCTTGAAATACTATTTTTAAAACCATAATCATTTTGAAATCCTTCTTCTTTTAAAATATCATGCAAAACATATAATTGAAGATTAAAATTATTTTTATATCATTATCATTTAATAAAAAATGGACCTTGATAATGAAATCATGAGAACATTTTTGAAACATTATTAATTGAAAATACCTTTTAGACATAAATATAAGGCCTAAATTCATCTTGAAAACAATTATTTATTAAAAAATTACATAAGATGCTTGAAAACATTTGAGAAATTTTGAAACATAATTTCTATTGAAAACATTTATAACATTAAAAACATTTTAAAATAGACAAATGTCCAATATATTATGAAATTAATTGTTAAACTAATTACCTCATAAAAATAGAAAGTAAGAATCATGGAAATATAGGTCATGATGGTGAGTAATTATAGACAAGATGAACATTCTTTCTCTTCCTTATGTGTTTATAAGTGTTCACTAAATGATGAAAAAAAGAATATTACTTTCAAAAAAATTTATAAAAATATAATAATAGAATAAAAATTAATTTTCAACAATATACGATAATATTTTTAAAATTTGAAAACATTTTTATGAAACATGATTTTGAAAAAACACAGATTTCCAACTAAAATGATTTATAATGTTGAATTTTTGGAAAACAATTTTATTAATTATCTTATGTATCTAAGAGTATAAAAATGATACCAATATATGGATATAACATCAATATCCCTTGGGTAATAATATTCTGGATTGTTATTGAGATATGTATCTTAATATTTAATTAATAGAAACATAATCATAATCAATCCTCATAACGATGAGATTATGTATATAAACTGTTACAACCTTGGTATCATTGAATCATAATAAAATATGAATAATAACATTAAATGAAAAATTAAATATTATGAAATGAATGATAATCATGAAATAACATTTCAATTTAATTATTTACAATTCATATAAAAATATAGGTGCATAAAAAAGTATGTGTCTCAGTGAAGTGAAATTGATAAAACATTTCATTACCAATTAGGTAACTTTTGAAACAAAAACCCCATGAACAAAAAATCATAAAAGTTGATATTTTAGAATCCATAAATATATGTATTGTAATAATATAATTTATCCATATGATGTGTGAACACCAAAAAAATGAAATCAGTGGTTAATAAGAAATGATTCTCACGGAAATGAACTGTGAGAATAAATTCTCTTACCTTTGCTCATAAATTTATTTCTACACGTTCAAACCTCATGTATAATTAATATATGTTTAATATAAATATAAAATATTAGAGTATTATTATATTATATACCATATAATATTTACTTATTACTATATATTACCAATTTATGAACAATTTCTTGTTATTGTAATGTTTTGGGTAATATCCCCTTTGTTTATCTTATGTGTTTTGATATGTTATTACAGATTCTTAACAATGGTATTTAATTATTTATTTCCAGAATGTAAAAAATAGTTAAAATATCATAAATATTAATTAGAAAAAACTCATTGTAATCAAAAATATTTTGAAATATTAAATGAAATACACCATTCATGGGTACAGAAGGTCGTACATACGCATGAAGGTTGATTCCATTTTATTATTGTATTTAAATAATGATATTATATGATATATATGTATATAAATATTAAAAATATAATTAAATAATAATTTATATGAAAATATATCATAAAATCATAGAAACCTCATCCTTAATGCATTCCATGGAAAATATGAACGAATCGCATTACTTTGAAGAGGCGAGAGTCCACAGTTCCAAAAACAACGTTATCACATTTACCCAAAATGGGAAGCATAAAGGTATGATTTATATAAAAAATACATTATTATAAATAAATAATCCATATCATATATATATTATCAAAATATAGTATCCATCATTATTCTTTTCCATGAGATTTGGTAATGGGAAAAAAATCATTGTTTTCTTAGGCGGATGTTCTCCACTCCTAAAACCGGTTATTTCATCACTGACAAGATGAAAGTGTGAGTACGTTTGAGTGGAAAACATATATTATAAAATTAATTTTTTAGTATGTGTAATATGTTATATGGAAATGGAATAGGAATAGTTTAGGTTATTTTGAATGATAAAAAAAGAATGTATCTAAATGAAGGATGTTACCACTTCATTGGGTAACTCGTTTTGGTATTCATAAAAGGGTTTTGTTGGTTGAATATATTCCTAAATTTACACACACAGAAAGAATTATGGGACATTAGAATTTTATTTTATCAATTTTTGGTGAGAAAAATGGTTTTATATGTGTGAATAAGTGGTATGGGTGAGTTAATTTTTGTTGTGGAGGAGGAGTGGTAATCTTGTAAGGTTATGGAAAGTTAATTCCACACAATTTTTTTCTATGAAATTGGGGTACGATAATAATCCAAATTATTTAAAATGGGTTATAACATTGAACTATATCAATAATAATGATATTGGATAATTTTATAGGTCATTTTGTTTCTTACATTTATGGTTTTGGGCTTCAGTAAATTATGTTTCCCATTATCATTGTATATAATTTAAATTAAATTAAATTTACTAATATTTTTTGTCAAAAAAGTTTAAATTATTATAATTTTTAAATTATTTTGATTAATTAAATGTAATCTATTTTTGAAAATTAAATTTGAAAAATTATAAGAAATTAAATTATTGTTAATGCTGTAGATGAGATAAAAAACATGTTTTTAGGGTAATAAGGTTCTAGAGTTTCTTATGTTTTTATATCACATTTCAAAGATAAATTGACTAACATGACATAAATTTTATTAATTGTTTTTTATTTTATCTAATTATAAATTAAAAATAGCTATAAATTTTACATCACTTTATAAATAAATTATATGAAAAAGTGGTTTTGAATGAAAATATTGTATTTTAACTTTTCATTGAAAAATGAAACATAATAGAGAAATTAAAAAATACTACTTAAAAAACTTTTTATGTTTTCATATAAAAATAATGTTATTTTGAAAAATAAAATATTAAATTTTCAAATATTTGTAATTAAAATTGGTTCCTCATTAAAACGATTTAAGAAAAATATATGATTTTATCTGTAATAATTGCTTTTTTCATACCTTATGGGTATAAAATATATTCTATGAATGTAAAAATAATGGATTGAATATATGAAATATAAATTTAATAATATAATTCATTAATAGTAATTAAATTAATTTATTTGGATAATATTTCTTATGTGATCATAAAAGTAATTTTTTTTATAAAAACCATCACTTTTAAATTAGTTTTTTTATGCATTTATAATTTATTTTTATCCAATTCTTTGAAGCATGTATTTTCATAATTTACATAATTAAAATATAAAATTCAAACAAAATTCTTGTTTATATAATTTAATATTAAATAATTATATTATCAAAATATATTTATGTCCATTAAACACTGGTCTTGTGTGTTACACAAGCCATCAGTGAAATATAGTCTTCCATATAAGGTATGTAAACCTCTATCTTCTTTGAATATCATGATAAAAATTATGTTGCATGTACTGATTAATTATCATGGTATCGTGCATACACCAATAAAAATTTAGTTCTTTAATATAAAAATACTATTTTCAATATTGCGTGATATGTAAAATATAAAAATGAATAAAGTAATTCGGGAAATAATATTTAACAAAATCTTGGGGTGTAACTGATGTGTGACGTGTGTTCTGATTAAAACTCTCATGACACTCAACATTAAAATGAGGATGATGAATTATCTATACATAGGATAAGAAACTCTTCATTTCACCAGATACAGAACTAGGAAAAAAACATAAGATTACCAGATCACTTTATAGAACCAATAAGACATGTTTACATTAAAATATTTCTTATAAAGTGAATTTTCATGATATAGAATTTTACTTTATTAATTTTTATAAAGTCTTTTAATGGATTACTTTTCAAAATTTATATAGGTTTTTATGTCATATGTGCTAAATATATCCCTAGCATTAATGAGGCTTGTCAATATATATTATTATGTACATACCATGATTACTGAATACACAGTGGGTTATATCATAGCATTAGTAAAATATAGTAAAATAGTAACGTCACAAAATAGGTACATCATTGAACATTTCATAATTTCACATAAGTAACAAAAACTCATCAAGAACAATAATCCCCTATTTGGAAGGTTATATTTCCCGCCACAAATGTGTTAGCTATGTCCATATATGAGGTCATATCTAAGATTATATTCAACATAGCCACCTATATATATTTCTAAAATAATAATGAAACATGAACTACATGACGTTTTATAAAAATTTATAATTTCTCTTGCCTAGTTCTCCCTCACTGGTTCGACATAGGTCATTAGATGACCTCTTTCACCTCTATCTCTTTTCCATATGATTCCAGTGATTATTAAAGTTATAATGAATATAGTAGGGAGACTATACCCTATGAAATAGATTATCAATTCCCCTTGAAATCAGAAAATTTTGTTAATACATATAACTCGATCATATTGAACACAAAGTAAACAATTCCAAAATAATAACCCATATCATGTCAATATAGATGTCATAATGAAAATCAAAAAAGTGAAAAAAAAAATTAATGATTACAAAATAAAGAATCAAAAAACTCAGACTTGATCCACATTTTCGGTCGCACCACCATGATCTAAACCAGCCAACATTTTGAGTAATCACGAACAATGTCCCTTATCATTGTGCTGAAATCTACCAATTAAATCATCTTTGTTACCATATGAATTGTGAATATGGTGTAGAAAAAATATATAAGATGAGACACACAGTGTCTAAGAAGATACCTTATGAAATAATAGTTTATAGAACCATATGACAAATTGGTAGATTAATTAATAAAACAATACATAGTAACAAATAACAATATGATCCTCAAGATCTATGTTGGCTCCCAAGGCCATCAAAACCAATAATTTCCCATTGGAAATTGATTGAATATTAACCATTTCCAAATCAAGGTGTGTTCCCATTTCATTAAATAGATACCCATTCTACACATTTAGAAATAGTATATTACTCCATCAAGAAAAATATACCAAATATCTCACCCTTAGGAATCAGGTTACCAAGAATCATTCCCTCATGGATCAAGTAACCATGGATCTCTCCATTAGGTTGTAGAAAACCATGATAAATTTTACTATGAAAATTACCATTCTTGTGCCTATTATATGTTCACAGAGTGCAGAACCATACCATGGGAAAATATGTCATTGCACCTAATAGTAATTCCCATGTTTGGGACACTTACCTAATCACAGGATATCAAAATATATGATAATTCCAAATCCAAACCTAATTTTTTATTTTACAAATAAAATATAACATGTTCCATTTTATTCATATTTACCAAAAATTTAAACCATTCTTACTTATTATACAATTTTTAATAAATTCCGATAAAAATATATACTATCCAATTTTATTTCATGCTATTGTTATCGTTATCCAAAAACTATATTCAAACAAACATTACAATGATAATAAAATTACAATTTTTATTCCATGTTACCAACTATCACAATAATTTTAACAATTCAATTACACATGCCATTTTTTACCAATTGTAATTTCATATTCCAATTATACATTTTTCACAATTCCAATTCCATATTATGGTAACTAACAACTTACATGATAGTGCATATTTATCTAGACTATTATAATTACTGATAAGCTAATAAAAATGATATGTTTTCCAATTTAATAAAATCTTCAAAATTTAATAATGGGATCTAGGTTATTATGTTCTATGTTCTAACATAGTGTTAAGGCTAAAAAAACTATTGAGTAGTTATATGACACTGTCTCAGTGAGAATAATACCAATATGATTTATGGGTGGTATATACATCAATAATTAAACTATTTAAATTAAAATTGTTGTGTTCATGATAAGACATCACAATTTCACATGATTCACATACTACGAATCCAAATAGACCATATGGAGATGATTCAAACCATCTTCCTAAATAATTAATAATAAGAATGAATGATAAAATGTACAGATAAAAAAATCCAGCCGTGATATTATTTGGGAACTGTAATATCCCCTATATCAAGGATGGAAGAATAAGATCCAAGGAAGAAATAGTACAAAGACACCGAAACTGAGAAAAACTCATGCGTTAATGTCATCTAGATTGATGAAAAAATAAAGGGATCAAGGAAAGGTATTTGATAAGCTGAATCATCCATAGTGATTTCATCACAATCCATATTCTCATTTAAAGGTTGAAATACGGGTCATTTAGGGTTAAATAGGGGTTTCATGGGAAGAAAATATGATTCTATTCCAATCATTTCGACACTACACATGAAAACCAACTAGCTATTGCCTTCCATCCGCTAGATGATGGTTTCCTCCAGAGTGACTTCATGTAGAGAAACCAAACTGGTAGGTCAAGAAGTCTCATTATTTTGAAACATATATTCAGATCCCCGCTGATGGGATAGTGGGACTCCTATTGATAGAATAACTATAGTCCCTCCCATCAACTGGCTAGTAGATTATACAACCCAAACAATGGAACTATTGTACAACTATTTGTTCATACCACTTATTTCCTTTTGATCGCATGAATCCTTAAAGAACATAAAAACCACTAAACAAAATTATTATAAACTCCTTGTCATCATTTAATGAACATAATGAGGCCCAAAAAATCATAAATATGAAAAAACCTATGTAAAAAAATGAAATTATGTGCATAATTGTGATCATTATGTATATTATTCATTTATAGTTTTAGGTGGAAAATATTGCCTAAAATAATTCTATAAAAAATGGTTACAATGATGATGATTCCTTGACAATTTGGTAGAGGAATCTCAATTTAACCAAGAGAATATTTAGTCATTGGGGACATGAAGATGATAATAAAATTTAGTCTTAATCCAACATTAAATATATATATATATATATCAATAAGATCAGGGATAATATTAATTTAATATATATATTTTAGATATATATATATATATCAATAATTTGTGGATTCAATTGAAAAAATATTTAAAGTGTGAAATTTAAAATTAGGTAGAGATATAAAAAATGCCAAAAAATAAAATTTTCACTACTGTTCATATTTTCTAAGACCTAATTCGGTCATATTTTTACATGTGTCATAATTTACAAAGTTTTAAATGAGAAATTTTATATTAAAATTCATACATTATCTATATTAATAATTTAATTGAACTATTAAAATATTTATTATAATTAACATTAGGATATTTGAAGCATGGAATTATTTATGAAAGATAAACTATTATTGGTTTTATGATTCAAAATATTGATCATGGAGAATTTTTTAAAACATAAAGAAACAATATAATAATTATTTAAAATTAGGGTATGTATGGAATGAGTCTCAATATTAATGTGTTAAATTTTTATTCCCGTTTTTTATTTTATTTCATTAATAAACCACAGAAAAAATTAATTAAGGTATAAGGAAATTTTTTTAATAAATTGAATTTCTCAACATCTTTCAGCTAAATGATATTTGTGATCATGAATGAAACAATCTATATGTTTATCCAAATGTTTTTATACAATTTCAATGATATAGTTTTGTATGGATTAGTTTTAGTATCTAATGAAATCCATGATATAATATTTATATGGGAGATGAAGGTGAATTAATTCATCATAGTAAACCTTATTAAAAAGAATTATTTGACTATTTTCACCCTAACTATACTGAAATTTTCATTATTTTTATGGAATGTTAATAATATCAAAAAGATGTACAATTAATGATTGAAGAAAATAAATATATCACCAAAAAATAATAAATTGATTTTTGGATTTATGTCATGACCCCATCCCACCTATTATACATCATTGAATAGGGAGAGATAATGACCCTTGAGTCCCACCACAAGTTGATTTGGAGTTCGTGGATAGCACCGAGAGTATATAAATATCATTATATGGGAGGCATTACCTTGTATAATAATATGGGACCAGGAGATATGATGAATCATCCATAAGAATCTTCATGAAGTAATATTAAAAAAAACATTGCACAATGAATTTATAAATAAAAAATATATAGAAAAAATTATCTAATGTAAAAATTCAATAGTAAAGCTAATGAAGTAAAAAAAAATTGGTCTGAGCAATGATTGTCCAACATTGTCTTCGTAATAGGCCTAAAAACCTTTAAAAATGTTTTATATACATAAGGGTAGAATATTGGTATACTTAGTTGGAAAAAGTTTCTCTGATGAACGCGTAAAGGAAGAAAATGAATGCCCCCATGAGATATCATATCAACCAACCTCACCTTAAATTTTATAGTATCCAATCTATTTCTCACCATGAATCACTCTAGAAATAAAAAATCAATTTTTTAAAAAATAAGAAGAATAATATTGGTAAATTCTATCCCAATAATATACCCACTGATAGGACGATGTTAATCAGTAATAGAAAAACCCATAGGGCTCCCACCCCTTCTATATTACATCATAATACATCAAATCATATCTTACACACAAAAACTTATTTTATCACTTCACATCACATATCACCGAAAGAAACATCCTCCATCACATCACATCAAGCCTCAAAACCAATTTTAAAGGGTATCATGAACCCAATGGTCATAATTTTTTTCCTCTTATTACCATGAATGAATTCCCTTATATGATATCAAATCATATCTCACCTAAAGAAACATAGTCATTCACATACCATGTAATCATATATCAAAATATACACATTTTAAATTTTTCCATCACAACACATGAATTTCATCATCTCATGGAAGAGGCCGTAGGGAATAGTGAGACGGAACCAAACCATCAGCATCACCAGTATGTTATAAAAATACCCCCCTAAAAACATGTAGTCATCGAGATGATGTCCTATAAATAGGTGGGGTGTGTGTATAAATACCAATAATGTACAATGCATATACATATATATTTACATTAAATTATGAACATCTCAATGGTTTATATCCATGGAATAATCCTTCTTAGATAATCATCAATATTCACTTCCAAAAACTAAGCACACTAACCTAAAATAGAAAAGAACAAGGTATGAAACATATTTCAGTATCTAATTATTATTAATACATTTTACATTACTTTTTATTACCAACCAATTTCATTTTGATAGAAACCTAGTTAAAATTTTCCATTCATTAAATTATATATAAATGTTAATCATATAAACTACACATCCCTTCATCAATTTCTTGCATTATGCTTGCCCATTTGATGTAATTATTAGGTATCAGATTAAATTGCTACTAGGAAAACTATAATAATACAATATCTCATAGTAAAAAATATCCCACATTACACACAACAATTATCTCATATCCACTTTCACTACACTACAACAAAATCGCTCCACAACCACTATCATAGCCCCAACACGTACACACATCAAAACATTGCCACTATCAAATAATCATACCAAAATATACAAGACACAATATAAATCCAACATGATAAATAAATTTAGCACCAAAAATATAGTGATTTCCATATTTTGTAATACGGGATTTTATTCACTTCCACTTCTTTATGTAATGGAGTTCCCATAGAAAAAATAAGATCTTAAGGAAACCAATTAATTAACTGAATATATGAAATTATCCAATTTCATTTTATGTGATGTCAAAAAAAATGTATTGACCAATATATTAAATAATAAAAAAAATATAGGCTCTTAAAAAACATTATATTTTGTGAGGCATTATGGTTAGATGATCTCAATATAAAACATAATAATGAAATCTATAAAAACGCACAATTTGAATCTGATTCACCATGAATTTCAGTTCATAATTTTTTTTTTCATTAATTAATCAAATGAATATAACTTAACGAAGATAAATTTAGTACACCCCTCGCTCATGGTACCGAAATAATAGAGATGAGAGATCACCTACCAAAAAGAAAGAAACATTTCATCAATTGTTTACACCCAAAATAGGTGGTGGGGACACAAGAGGATACCAACCGTATAAATATCAATCCAAATATAAAACATGATCTATGACTCCATGTATATAATTATTCATAACCTCCTTTCGCAAGATAATGTAATACCTTGGTAATTAATGAATTGTATTCTCCATAGAAATAATATATCTAAAATGACAGGATCTGTTATAGATTTAATTGATCATAATGGCCAATCATAAAAAATAAAAAAAAATATCCACATTGTATATCCATGAAAAGGATCAAGATGTTTCAAAAATAGAAATAACAACTATTCGCCATTAAAAAAAATTAATTCCATTAATTATGATTTTCAAATTACTTTTTTTTCAAAAAAACATCTCAAAAGGGATAAACATTAAAATTTACTGAAAAATGGAATCCCTATAGATATACAACCAGTGACCTACCATTAGTATGATATTCAATTGGTATATAATAATATGATATACTATTGAGATGATATACTTTTGGGATCTACCATTGGGAAGATCTACCATTGTAATGATCTATAGTTGGGACCCACAGTTCTAATTATCTTCCATTGAGACTACCTATTGTGATGATCTATCCTTGGAATTGACCATTAAGATGATTTACATTAGTGTTCTAAGATGGAGATCTACTATCATCATAAAAAATATGTATGTTTCCTTCAAAACAACTAAAAACACCCCCTTCCTCTACCAAACACCTTTCAACATTCCCTATGATATTTATGCACTAGATTTACCACAAATTAACAGGCCATAAGGTCTGAGCCATTATATCAGATACCACTACAACTATTATCTCCATCAATTTCCCTAAACCATACTATATATAAATTGTAAAAAAATCTCAATATCCATCTATCATGATACCACTCATGGATCTCAGTAATCCTAAACGCTACCACCATCTAAACACACTAATAACAACACCCACAAAAAAATATTCCATGTTAAAAAACACATCTATTCAAACAACCAAATCACCAAAAAAGAAATAAAATACAATCTCAATATCTAAAAATCTGAAACCAATATCTTTTAAAAAACCACCCATCCTAAAACATTAAAATGAGGTAATTTTCTCATCGATGTTAAGATAATATCAATTTTTTTGGCATTGACTGGCCCACATAGGATTATTCATTTCATCATATAATTTTTCTCTATTAAGAATCATGTCATACTATTTTCATATTTAGAAACATAATTAGGCATTATAATTCTAGAAAACATCAAAAATCTTAAAAAGGACAAAAACATAACATCATATGGGAAAAACATCCTAATAAAATATAGGTACTAGGTACACATCTTCATCTCTTACTCACAATTAATTTCTTATAGGACATTATTCCTCCAAGAAACACTATCAAATGAATTCAAAATCCGACAAAACAACTTCTCTAGATGATCTTGGATATATAATATCCAATTCTTGAACATTAAATCATCTTTAATAGTCATATATCCCAATTCAATTAAATTGGATTCATCCCGAAGATACCAATTATACATTGAAAATGGAATACATCATAGACCCCCAATAAGAATGGTGCAAATTCCGATTGATATTCTATCATTCCCACTCTCCCCAATGCCTAAAAGTGTCCAATATAACAGGGGGAAATCATTTTATCCAAAAAAACCATCCATTCCCATTGAAAGGGGTAACGTTAAGTACATGTGGTCCCCAACACAAACTATCAGGGCCTCCTCCAATATAGGTTTAAGACATTTCCATTCCCACATTTCATTTACCTTATCTCAATCAAAATAAACTCTTTTTTGTGATATTTTCTATATGAGGTCCGAAAAAAGATTCATCCCAAACCCTTTCAATTAAAACATAGAACATAAAATGTTCACTTCACCTGAGACAACTAAACATTGTAATAAATGGTAATAATTGAATCCCAAAATGAGGCAAATGAACTTTGGACTACATGTTTCCTCATAACATTATCCACATTCTAGTTTCCCAAAATGTTTACTTCGTTTGACTCCTTTATTTCTAGAAAGTGAGTGGATTTTTTTAATCCACCCATGGTTATGAATACATCATCACGAACTCCATAAACTCGAGGTAAATTTGTAATGAATTTCATCTATGTGACATACCATTTCTACTCAAGAGAATATAATGTCTGTAATAAACCATTGGGAACATATTTCCCAGTTGTTACCTACTAGAAAACCAGATACCAACCCACAAAATTCACAACTTATTATTTCATCCTATCCACCAAAATTTTATCCTAAACTCATGGTAAAAAATAAAAATCTATAGTGTTTACCAATAAAGGTTATCTGCGAAACACATAAAGAACTACGTCACTAATTTAAAAAATAATGAAAACCTCAAATGAATCATTTTCCAATTCCGAACATCTACCAACTATCACTATGGATCATTACTAAGGCCTACATGACTATACATCAAATCTTTCTATGAGTATCCCCACCATGAATACTCCACCTACCTCATCAAAAAACTACATCATAATATAATAAAATAATTATCCTCCAGAACCCTAAAATGAATATATGGATATGGATTAAAACTCTTCCATGAACCAATAATCATTCCTAAAATCCTTAAGAATATCATTCTAATACATTCTGTTCAATGTGGAAGCCAAAAAATTCCCCTTTCATTAGGTGTAATAAATCTATATAACATATAAATTATGAAAATCCATCCTTAACAGCTTTCATAGGATGAAATCACCTTGAAATAAATACAATCCTCAATCTATTTTTATACATGAAGACAAAAATGTGCTCCACAGTGAGTTAATGTCTCCATAAAATCAATGAAAATACAACTGATGCTAGCCCCAAATCATGGTTGCATAGTTATGATCCTGGTTACATGAATAATTATAACCATTATAGATAAAAATTTTATATTATATCATCCTACATACAATTAATATAAGAGAAAAATCATAATAAAGGTCAAAAATCGCCCCTCCTTGGGAGACTGGAGCACTGGAGTGCTAACCAACATTCCTTCTATATAAAGGAACATTGTCTAATATAGGTCAATTAACAAAAAGTCATGATACTTATTTTTAATTGTAGTTCCTTGGGATATATTTCAATATAAATTAAGCATAATACCACACTAATAACCGACATAGTAAAGGAAACAATGAACCTCATCCAAATTATATTGTTCTTCCGAAGATACAACTACCTCAAACTTTAAGGGGTCCACTGACACGCCCTTAGGAGACTCCACATCCCCAAGGAAATTCACATCTCATGTTCAAAACATAAATTTGGAATAATATTCATGGATCATTATTTGTCCAAGGAGTTGTTAAATATCTCTGATATGATTGGAATTCTCCTCTTATAAATTTGTTTAGATTAATATATCATTGATTCACATAACTAAACACGTTTTCATTCCCATTTTCTAAAATATATCATGATAAATTAATAAATTTTATAGGACTCATCAAGATAAATTTTATAATGATAAATATTTTCCTCAATAAAACATCAACAATAATCAAATAATTTTATTTTTGATAAATAATTTGAACATTATATTATTTTCACATAGATAGATTATTCATGAGTTAGAAAGCCACTTGATATACCACAATGAATATAGTAATTAATCTTATAGATGATCATATTACCATAAGAACATAATTATATTAATTGGGTCATCATTACAGTTTGTAGATTGACTATGATTAACATAATCACTTTACTTGCATTGTAAATACCATAATCACTAAATCTATCAAGAATAACGTTATTATGGTCTTTATGGTTGGTTTTAATATTTAATTATATTTATTATGGATGGTTTCATTTTTTTATTTCAGAAATGGTATTTTATTATTACTAATCATGAATATAATTTATGTATATATATTTTAAAATATATTTTAAAGATATATTTCTCAAACCCTTGTTACTCCATTGGATTTTTCTATGATTATTTTATATAAAATACTAATTGATTATTTTATGAACTAAAAGGACATTAAAAAAAGTATTAGTATCTTATATTGTACCATATTTATATATAATTTATGTTTTTATAATGTTTTTTTCAAAATATATTTTAATAATATTAATATATTAAATTTAAAATATTACACTTTATTCTAAAAAAGACTAAAAGGAATTTTTATAATAAATTTTTTCCGTTTATTGAATTTAATAATTGATTTTGAGTTAGGTTTGGTATCTTATTGAGATTTTAAATTATATTTTTATCGAATTATTCTTTATAATTTTTTTACTCGTATGATTCATTCTCTGATTTTTGAAAGGAATCTATATTGATTATTTCCTTTACTGTAATATAATTATAACTATTGTATTTAACAATATTGTTCAATTTAATTTGGTATTGAAAGAGGAGTATTATTTTTTTATAGTTTGGTTAGATGTAATCATTGGTTACTATGTGTGAAATCACAGAGGATTTATCTATTAGCTACAAATTTTATCTCTCTAAGAACCATTTTTTCACTTTATTAATTATTATTTTTTAAACATGATAAATCCAAAGGTTTAATTTAGATTTATGGTGTCCACATATAATATTATAGATTTTAAGATGATCCACATCTATGGTCATATATTATTATAATTAGATTGAGACTGATTCCATTGTTGCTTTTACAGAATATTATTATTTTCCTTAAGATTTGACATAATACATTATGTCTTTAACTTATATTTTTAATTCATTAATTACCTTTTTATATTATGATACCTATAATTTTGATCAAAAAAATTCATGTTTACTTGTTTTTTATTATTTAATGTTTTACGGTAAAAATTAATTTTATCAATGTAATGAAATACAGATTCCAAATAAACATGTAATATGATTTAATTTTCTATAAGAGGAAATTAATATACATTTATTCTAAATATTATATCAAATAAGTATTTAATTTTCTAATTATAGAAGTATTTACCATATTTCTTGATGGTATCCAATAAGTAATCATATGGGGCCATATATTCACACCAATGTGGATAGAGTCCCAAATTCAATTTGAGGTTTTCTGGGTTTTTTCAACTATCTAGATCTTTTGGTTTGAGTTTTATTTTTTGTTATATTACTACTGACGATATGGAATTATTATTTTTAGTGTTCCACAGAGTATATTGTATTTAATTTTATGGTTATATATTGATTCTATTAACTTTGTCACTTCTTCTCACATATTCATTCAAATATGTGTGATTGAAAGTTGAATACATAGATTTGAAAGGCACATTTTCTATGTAAGTTATGTCTTTATATATTATAAAGTTTAAATTATTCACATAGTGAAGCTGTGATACCCTTTAGAACATGTATGGATCCATGTGACTAAAAAAAATCATTTTGCCAATGTCATGCTGGTTCTGGAATGATGGCCCTACATTTTGCGATGAAATGTTTCAACCTCTCGATATTTAGTCAAGGTATGTTAATTGGGTATAAATTATCAATATAGGTTGGAGATTAATGTATATTTTAGTAAAAAGTCATTTTTATATCTTCTTTTAAATAAACTTTGTGGTTAAAATAGGTTAAATTTAGTTATGGGTGATTTTGTTTCATATAATTATTTTTTCGAATTAATAAATAGAATTACAGGTATAAGATAGCATCATTTTAATGAAATTAACCATTTTTAAGTGATCAAAATAACTTTGAATAATATTTTTCCTAATGTAAATTAAAATTTCTAATATTTTGTAATTCATGAAATGAAGATAATTAATTAATTTCTATATAATAGTGGACTCATAATTGAAGGGAGAATTTATGAGATAATTTTATAGTATGTGATATCTAATTTAGGTATTCTTTTCATTTTAAAATATATCATCTGGTTTTCTCGGTAGATTTATATGTCGGTTTTCTTATAGAGTAGTTTATAATTGATTGAAATTTCTCCTTAAATAAAATATTTAATTAAAATTTATATTGACATTTTTTTACATATATGTTCAATAATTATATATATATCATGATTTCGTATTTGAAAAAGATACTAGAGTATTGAAAATTAGAAAATAGTAAATATGTATTTTATGTCTATCTATAAATTATTTGGAACATATACCAATGAATTAGTAATTAGTGATTTTATGATGAGTATATGGGTTTTTCATTTTAAAATGATATTTTAATTTCGGTTATTTATATTATAATGGTTTTAGTGAAATGATTAACGAGTTGGTCAATTTAAAGTATACTATTTGTAGAGTATGAATACATATTGTTAGTATAAATTATTATAACAATCATGGAGAGGAAAAAAATAGAAATTAGATTGTGGAAAATATAATTAGAACATCATGTAAATAATTAAAAAATAATTGATATAATCATTCATCATATATTGGTGATAAAGAAAATATAGGATTCTATTTTTATAGGTTTTTAAGATAAAATCAAAATTCATGTCTTTCATAATATAGAAAATATATTGAGAGATGAAAATAAAAATTTTATAATAAATTATGAGCATACAAGGTTGTATTTTTATTTATATCATTTTCGAGGTTTCTATTTTGTTAATATTAAAATTTTAATTAATTAATTAATTATTTTTATAATGAATCATTGGTTTTTATTTTTGAACTTATCAGTTACATTATTAATTTATTGATTTATTCTTAGGTAAGATTAAATAATAATGTTAGTTAATTTTTTTTAATATTCACATAAAATATATGATTTGGTAGAATGGTGCATTAGTATAATAAATTGGGACTGTAGAAAAAATGAAAAATGGTGAGTAATTTTCCTGAAATTAATTCTTTTGGATTATTTGTTTTGATTAATCATAATACACACTAAAATTTAATTTTAATTAGATTATTTTTTCATAGTTTTGATATTTTGAAATTAATCTTTCAAATCACATGTTTTAAATTATATTATTATAATAAAAGAAGATATTAAATTTCAAAAAGTCACATGAAAATATATGAATGAATGGTCTAAATATAGTTTATGATTTGTTTTAATAGTAGTTATACTTTATGTATTTTGGTTTACCTTTGAATGTCTTTTACTCACAACTCCAATTAATAGTATATTTTAGATTCAAAGGAGAGATGTTAGATCATAAGAAAGTGTTGTATTTGAATAGTTTTCCATTTCATCTAGGAAATGAATGATTTTTCTTGTTTAAATTTTATGTTTGACCCTAAAAATTTTCATTTATTTGATGTTTATTTGTTAATGGTATATGTTTCCATTTGAAATTTAATTCCTTAGTACTTTTTGTGGTCAAATAGTTCCAAGGATTAGTCCTACTACTTCATATATTCTTGTTTGAACAATTCTTGGTGTCAATGAATTGGATGATTCCAGTATTTGGATTGGTGAAGAGATATAAGTTATGTGATTGTTTCTACCAATTCCTATCAAAGAAATCCAGTGACAGGAATTTTGATTTCAATTGTTTATATCAAATATTTAACATAGATTTATAATTTTCATTTGTTTCAAGGATTTTGTCTTCTTTCCACTTTCTATTAAAAAATATGAGCACTATAAATTATGTCTATAATATACATTCACAATATTTATTTAGGGGTTTTGGAATGTCATATAGAAACTTATATCACAGATTCGTTCTATTTTTCTCTATGCTTAGAAACATATATTTAATCTCATTATGTTTTATCATCCAAATTAATTATGTCCATTATATTTATTATATTTTATAGATATGATCATTTAAAAATTATAATGTAACACTACATGTTTCCTATTGAGGGGTAAAATTATGTTTTAAAATCAAATTCCCTTATTAGAAAAAATGTAGTCTATTTTTAAAGAAACTAATATATAAATGTGAAAATCATATTTTTCTTTGATAACTAAATAACCAATAAAAACATTGGAGAACCTAAATCCTAATCAACCACTCATCATTGATATTTATATTTATAAGTAATATAAATAAATGATAAGAAGTTCATAATTAATAACAAGGTAGATAATTTTAAAATTATGGTATGAAATTAAAAGATTCCAATGATAAAAAATTAAATAAATTCTTAAGATGAAAAATCTTAACATCAACAAAAATATATGCTTTTGAATATGTTTCCTTATTTTTTGAATAAAAATATCATCATGGAGAATCAATTTTGAAAATAATATTGTAGATTTATATAATATTTATATAATTTATTTCTTAAATTTTAAAGTACTACAGATTGGAAGGAATATTTTACAGAATGATTATGAAGAAAATTATATTAATCGTGGAGAATTTTATGTATAGATGAATGAATGTTTTTTGGATTTTTAAAAAACTAATATAGTAACTTGATAAGAAGAATATTAGCTATGGTTAATTAGAGGGAAATCAATGATATAATTTCACTAAATTTGTGTCTACGAAGAGATTGATTGATAAATAAAAAATATATTATGAACAAATGTCTTGATGATATTATGAAAATTGTAATATTTTATTATATCCAATTGATTCATTTTTTGATGATGGAAAATATAAATAATAGATTTTATTTTTTCACTAGAAATTATATAACCCATACATATAATAAACCTAAATTGAATAGTGAATATTGGGTTCAATCCAATGGTATAATTATCAAACATAATGAAAGAGAGTTCTCTTCACTAAAATGTAATATGAACTAGATAATTCTGATGAATTGTTTTAAAAATGATATTATAAATATATAATAGAAATGTTTGGAAGTTGTGATTAAATTTTTTCATAGTCAAATACTATTCATATGGATTGAATCAATACAAGACATACTACATTGAAATAATCATGTGTAAAAAATATAATTAAATGAACCATATGATAATATAATTGAAAAAGATGAAAATGTTCATTATAATATAAATACTTGGAACATAAACAAAGATCCATATTTCATATTTTCATTAGAATGTAACTATAGTCCAGAGAAAACAAAATTATATGATAAGGAAACATGAAATGAATCATACATAATGGATAACTTTAGTTCATAGTATCTTTCTATTATGACATTATACTCTACTAGTTCTTATTCTGTGGTTAATGTGTATGGCACTCCATGCCTTGGGGAAATATATTAATCAGTGTCTAAGTTGGATGTAATATATAAGATGTTGTTAAAAAACTATTATGACATGATGGATAATTTTATTATGTTATATTACTGTTGTTTAATACATACATATTAGTTAAAAGATTAAACTCTTTCTATTTCAACATCAAATGATTGAAAAAAAATTAAAACTCAATTCGATTTCTATATCCAAAAAAATGTCATGGGATATAACATATGTAGCAATATGCATTGACCAAGTGTCTTTTATATCAATGAGTTAATGATCACACATTATTTTTCTTCATTCAATTATATTGGGTAACACCATATACATTTAGTTTTTTCACCATCTTATGAATTCATAACTATTATAGAAACTTCATGTACACAAAAGTTTCATGTGGTTGGGATAAATCCGTAATAACATAGAATTACTATTTACCACTTGATAATTATAAATTTAATAAATATTATGTAGTTTATATATTTCCCCCCAATTTAATATATTTTAAATTAATTTCATGCTATTTTAATATATTTTTATTTAATAAATTTGTTATTGAAATATTAACTTATATTTATTTTATTAATTATTATTTTTAGATATATTTTTTACAAAAAAATTATAAATAAATTATTATCCATAGTTTTTTTAGGAATATTAATTTTAATTCTATTTTTAATATTTTATATCTATCATAATAAAACTGCATTAGTTACTTTTTTATTGAAATTTAAATTTGATCATATTATTTTGAATTTTTTAGTCTTACTATTACATCGATATTCTTTATTTTCATTTAATCTCACATAAAGTTTATTAATAATTGTTTTTAAGAATGTCACAATATATAAATTAAAACTAATTTATTTGAGATAAAAAATATGATACCAACTTAAATTTTATTTATTCAATTTTATAATTAATGTTACATTATATAATAAATTTATATAAATAATAAAATAATTTCATATAATAATAAAATTCCTATGAATTTTATATCTAATAAATTTAAAATATATATATTTTTAATGTTAACAATAATAAACAGCTATGGTATTAATATCATGATATTTTCTTGTCTATTTAAACCTAAATAGTAGATTTCTAATTTATATACAATTTATATTATGAAATAGTATAATATATATATATATGTGTGTAATTTATATTTATTCACAAAGATTTAATCTTAGAGAATTTATAAGATTACAAAAAATATTCATATCCCATGAATTTTTTAACCCTGGGTGATATATTTAGTTCAATTACATATGATTATTTTTAAGCTAGATAAAAAATTTGGATCTAATGAGTTGGGGATTTAGTTAGTTGTGTTCTTTATAGAGTAATAATCAGTCGACTCTAAAAATTGAATAAGAGATAAACAATCCCACATGACATTTAATCCAAATTTATTGAAGATCAACTTAAATCCATAGACGTTCAATGTAATATAAAAATAGTTACATATACGAAAAGAATTTGAAGTTACATGAGTAGATTCACAGTATTGTGAAAACTCCTAGATAGAATAATTTATAGAATTTCATTATATACTTATAGTAATTAATAAATATTTTCAATTATTTGGAAAATATCTATTATTTTACACTTTGATATCTTACCCAATTTTTAAAATCATAAATCAATTAGGTCAGTTCTAAATCAATGATATTATTATGATTAAACATAAAACCATGTGATGCTAGTATGAGTATGATTTTTTTTACTCTTGATTATTGAGGTGTTTTTAAAATCTAATCATTATCATTTAAATTCACATTTCCTTCATGAGTTAAGATAATTATGGTTAGTTCAGTATTTGCATTTCCAATTTCTGAGGTAAAAAAATTGATGAATGTTAAACCTTCAAACTGTCATTAGTTTTCATCAAATTGAGCATGAATAAAACCCTTGATTTGTAGTGTATAATTTATTACTATTACTGACATATTACTTTTATTTTTAGATGCCTCATGTTTTGGATATGGTTCCCTAGAATATACTAGTTTTTTATTTATATTTCTGCTATATTTTTTTTTTGAATATTAATAAGAACCATAAAGCATATTGATTGTTCATATATATAACTGTAATGTGATAATTTCCTTGAATAATTGTTTCATTTAAAGGTTATTTTCAATCCCCAATATATTGGGAAACATGAATTCAAATGATGATATTATTAAGTATCATTAGATAATTGTTAATAAATCTATAATATGAGACATAGTATTTTTATTATCTAGTGAGAGTACATTCAATAGTACATGACCTCATCTCATGATGTTAACACTTCTTAAACCCAAATAGAAGAGGTAAGGAGAACATACACTTCAATAAGACTTCTATATCTTTAAATGTTTTTAGATAATCCTATAATTTAGAATATCTTATTATCTATAGACATTAATATTATAATTAATTATTTTTATGACATTCCCACATAGATGAATTTTCATAAAACATACCAACAAATGTTCTTGAAGAATTTGGGTAGAAGGTGAGCATCATGAATGATATGTTATTAATTACAAGCCCATTGAAGGTTTTTTACCTTCTTCTTTTTTGGATGTTTTTATATAATCTCTTTTATTGAAATAGATCTATCAAACTAATTTTTTCCCATGGAGTATTGTTGATTATATTTTTAATTGTAAATGATAGATGCATTGTTAACATAGGTTTAGGACATGTTTTTGAAACCAACTTGATGAGGTAATGAGATAAAGGGATTAAATTTCACAATGATAATTAATATGCGGTTATGGATGCTATTAAATTAACTTTTTTATCTTGGGTGACATTATGTATATCTTGAAGCTCATATTAGTGAATATAAAAACCTGTAAAATTCTCTAGAATAAGAATCATAGATCGTTACAATCATATTTATTCTATTTACCATATATAATCACTATTTTTAAAATATAATAATATGTGTTAAAAATATAATTTATTCTTGATATACTGATCACATTTATTTAGTCACTATATACATGTGAGTTGAATAATAAATAAATAATTATTCACATGATCTTGAATATTATAAATATATATATTTGTATTCAAAATGTAATCAATAATATTAATTTATAATATACAATTGTTTAAAAATGTGAATACAAAAATAAATTTTTCATTTAGCACACCATGAATTTTAAAATTATTTAATTATTTATCAAGTGAATAATATTGATTAGTAAATGCTCATTAAATTAAAATCAAATGAAGACAAAAAATTTGAGTCTGTATGAAATCATATATTAAATATCATTTAAATAAATATTAATATATTTTCCAAATTAAATAATAATTATTATATATTTACGTTTAGCACTTTTCAATAAATAATAATATTATCATCATTTAGACATGGGGTTCTATAGTGGTTAACAGAATAATAAAGGCATAATTTGAAACATATTAATTCACTAAATAACCTCTATTAATGCCATGTTATATCATTTCCATGGATTAGTTTCCATTTTCCACAATGAAACCCTATATAGATATTCTCTCAACCCAATAGATTTTTATCTATTTCTATTTTAATATCCAATAGAATGTTACCAACCACTAAAATACCATGAATAAAAAGAGAATACGAGATAATCCTTTAGCCATTGATAATTGTTTTCATATAAATGGATGAAACACAAGATAATTGTTATATCCAAGATAGAACCTCATGTACCATCATCGATGTTCTGATATCTAAAGGGAACTTTTGGGTAACCACATGAGGGATTCAACTTTGGATCCTCTCAATGAACCATTTGTGGAACCAAAAAATGGGTAAAATGATCAACAACATCATTTGAGAAATAATTACAATTACCAAGGTGATGCTTTTTAAAAATTTAACATGAAAATACTCTCTCTAATAGTTTTAAAAATAACTGTAAGTATTAATATGTTTTTTATTTTTTGTTTTGAAATTTATTGTCACATGCATTGAGGATTACTCATTGAAAGCATCAAAAACTAATCTATACGTGAACCAAATAGTGCATACTTCACATTTGAAATTGTTGTGTTTTTTAAATAATAAAATGGTCAAAATTATAATTATTTGTTATACATTGATCAACTAATTAATTTACTGTTAGATTTAAATTAAATTTTTTTATTATATCTTATTGTGAATATCTGCTTTTATTAATAGTCATAATTCTTGAACATATAACCAAAAATGGGGTAATAATACACAAATAACATAATAAGAACCTATCTTATTGTTAATATGATTATATAGAGATAATTATAGACAATATAGTGTTTATCTTGTTTGTACGAACAGTGTACCCATGTCCATTTCTAGACTAAAAAATTGGGAACATAATTTCAACATCTTCTAAATACTCATGGACTGAATTAATGAATAATTCATATTGACTATTCCTAGTACAAATATTATTTTCTATACTGCATGTCATGTAACTCAAATACATGTTTTTTTTCACCCATTTTTATTGAATAAATTTTGGTTTTAATAAATATTTAGGAATTTATTACCCAATGCGGGGACTAAAAATGATATAATTTTAAGGTCACATAGAATTTAGCTTACAAAAAATTCATGTACATTACAAATTTACATGAAAAAATACTCTCTCGGTCCCATAAAATGTGTTACTAACATGTATTGAATCCATTACACGGTGTGTATCCATCATTAAACATCAATTTATCATATGATTGTTTAAACATAAAGTAAAATAAAAAATAAATTTCTAAATAAACATCATGAACACATGTATGTGGGTCAATAATTGAAAGTAAATTTTGGTGAATATGTTTCATATAATAACCAATACATAATTAATTCCACATAACATTCAAATGTATATACATTGTGTTGACGTATTCCTACAGTATTTTACATTAAATAAACACCTTACACGCTACATATATTAACACTTGTTTGTCTGTAAATTATTGAATGTATTCAACATGTTTTTATATTTCATTCTACATATTATATATTTCATCCAAATGAATGGTAAGATTCTATAATATATAATGGGTAGTTCGGATTGGTACATAACATGTTGTCCCAAAGTAAACATCGTGTACTTAATTAATTTTAAATTAAATGAATTTCCTTATTTTCATTAATATTTTAATCAAGGAGAATCACATGAAATATTAGATGGATATTTATATTATGTAATTGATTATTTAACATAAGAAAATGATTAATTTCATCTTGTTTTATCTTAATTATGAATGATTGTGATGACTACTAGATACTTAAATTCGTATTCATTTATTACATGGGTTATCATTTTCATGTCTGACCTGGGTATGCATTGGATTTTTTATTATATGATAGTATTTTAAGTTATTATAATTATATTAAGATGATACGATTAATGTAATCCCCTATATAGATTTTATAATGACATTCATGTCCACAGTTTCAATTTTTTGTCCTCATAATCATTCTATTGTATTCACTCGTAATTGTGTGATTAAATAAGATGTATTGACGAAGAAAAAAAAATTTGATAATATCATGATGAAGATTGTAATGCATTGACCCCAGTTACCAAGAGTCAGTGCATTATTACATAACATTGGCATGATCAAAATAAAGATCAAATCTCGAAATACCGATTGGTTTAGTAGCCTTGGAAACACTAGATATATTCATAAAGTTTTACATTACATCATAAAGTGAAAAACTACAACAACAACATATTGTCTCCATATTCCACACTATTATCCCCTCATAATATCACTGTAGATCATTCATAATTTACTTCTTCACATTTTGGGAAAAATAAAACATAGAAAAGGGGTGAGCTCAAATCCCCAGTAAGGATAACAATATAGCAAAAACTTTCATAAACAAGAATAAACATTACCATATGAAAAGGTTTAAACATTACATAAAAATTCGTATTAAAAATAGCATACGAAATGTAAATACTTCATCCATAAACCATGAATGGTATAAAAATAACACATCCACAGTCAAACATATCACAAAACCTTCAATACAATATAGAAGTTTTGTATCATAATAAATCAACTTCAAATAAGCGTAAAATCCATCAAAGGATGTTGACTTAGATGAAATAAAACTCTTTTTAGAGAAATATCTCTTTCTATTTTGAAATCATATATTTATAAAATAAAAAATTTTCTTTGAAAACATTCTAATAAGCTTGTAAGGGAAGCTTCAAAGATTTTATAACGGTGGAAAATAGCCACACCCGCCGTATAAGTTAAAAAACATTCTTACCTTAATTATGCCGAAAAGGTTAAAAAACACCTTGTTTGGAAAACGATGGAAATATTCCTTTATAAACCTCTTATAAGAGTCAAAAAAGGGTATAAATGTCTTTAACCCATATTCTTGTAAATATTAAAAATGTTTGAAATACATTCTTAAGAAACATGGATGTGGACGATAAAGAAATCCCAGTAGATTATTACGTATAAATAACCTCGAATAATGAAGAGATTGTGAAATAACCCTTACCTTGTAATTTTCCTTGGTTTGGTAGGTTAACCTCATGTATAATGGTGAAATAATTGTTATTAAATTATACAAGAATATGATATCATATATGATCTTTTAACATTGATTTGTTAATAATATCTTAGTATTATCGTTGTTTCGGGTGTTATCTTTCTCATTTTCTTTTATATGTTTTGTTACGTAAGCCATGTTTTTCATGGATAGGTTGTATATTATTCATATCCAGAATGATATCAAGTCCTTAAATACTGTTATTAATCATCAAATGAGAATTATACATGAATGTATACAATGGAGAAGGAATCTTATCGCGTTCGTGGAGACGGTAGTCCGTACGTACCCACGAGCAATGATATAATTCTTTTGATATTAAAATAATATATAATTGGAAGGTATAACATATATAGATAATCATTATCATGTTATATTTATTATTTAAATGAGGTACACATCATTATTATACCCATCCAAATAATAATTTATTCAATAACAATTACAACACGACGTGGAGATGGTAAGCCGTACTTACGCACGTATGCTGACATGTTATTCAATGGATGGATAGAATAATGAATTTGGTTGTACCATATTTATAATAACATCATAGTATATATAAGATACTGGAGTTATTATTTTAGAATGGTAATAACAATGAAGGAAGAAGTGGAAGAAGAAAGGAACTTGGAAAAGGGTGGTGAAATCATTATCTCTTCTTTGGGTTCTTCCTTTTGATTTGATCAAAAGGGCTCTTAGGTTGGCTTTCTGACTAAAGGAAGACCTCTAGGATGAATTGAGGGAAGTTTAGAGAGTATTTGGGCAGAGTTTTGCTGAGCCAAAAGGTTTTGAAGGTGTTAAGTAATGAGATGGTGGAGTGCCCTTTTATAAGAGGGGTGAGGGGCACCTTTGGAAAAGCTAGAAATATTATTTTATAATAAATTCATATTCGGTTTATAATGGATCCAAAGTAGATTATTTAAAGTTTAAGGTGTGGATGGGTCTAAAACCACTAAACCAATAGAATTTATATAGGTTTGGGTTACTATACTGACCTTATATTTAAGTAATAACTCTTAGTTAATTACTACCACTTTTTCAATGTCGCTTTTTATTTTTATATTATATGGTTAATAAACATACTATATACATATAAGAGACCCTAAGTGGTCCATTAATGATACACCTATCATGATATAAGTCTCTTGGCCGAACCATAGATTTTTAAGAATTTAATATCAATTAATAATATAATATTTGTTTTAAAAAACTCATTTATGTCAATTTTGACACTATTCAATAATTGATTTATGTGAAACTCATAACAGAATGATTACTTCGGAAAAAGTCAATTAACGCAATCCTAATATGTCATATTATCCTAGAAAATTACTTTAATTCATTAAAAGTCTCAAATTATATTTATTTGGGTATTTATAATATCAATTATTTTAATTTTTCACTATTATGTTAATTACTCCATCATCATTGTGTCATAAATAAATTAAAGTATTTAATATATAAAAATTATAAATAAAATATAATTATGTAGGAAATCGTTTTATCTTTCTAATTAATATTTACAATCGAATTTATCTTATGTATAACGCTATATTAAAAATGATTTAGTAAATAAAAATTGATTTTAACTCTTTTAACTCTTCTTTGAATTAAATAATAATAAATGTCCTAATCTAATCCAAGTGGACCTAAATGATATTATTTTATTTCTAAGGTTGTTTTTGGTCGAGATACACTTGTCCAATGGAATTATTACATGTGTTAGGGTAATATTAATATCTTTTTTACCCTTAATTAACGTATTTACTTTTAACCGTGGTAAAGAAAAGTAAATAGTTACTATCACCAAAATTTATTTTCATCTTATTGAACCACATTTTACTCCTTGATATTAACCGTGTCTCTTGGATTTCGGAAATTTCAATCACAGAAGCGGGAAAATTATGTTTTATGAAAAATTCAGTTTTTTAACTACCACTTAGTAGTTTCACTATTAATCAAAAATTGATGTTTTTCAGAACAAATCCAAAATTTCACCCTAAGCTATAATTGATATTTAAAACTCAAAAATGATTTGTAATTTACAAAATTCCAAACATAAAAGTTGCAGTAATTAATTTTATAATTAATTCCCATTGTCACAACAAACAACGTGTTTTTAAGAAATAACATATATCAAAAGATTGACAATTGTTTATGTCTAATTTCAAAGTGAAATTAATTATAATGAACACCATTGGATAAAATGTTAGAAATATATTCGAATTATAATTTAAAACCACTAAATAATATAATTTATCACTATAAATTATTTTTATTAAAAAAAGTTGTTTTTAAGTATTTTTCACTATTCATAAAAATTGGAAGTTCTTAGAAAAATACCAAAAATTCAACTTAGGATAATTTTGATATTACGAATCCAAAAATGAAGTCCATTTTGAAATATAAAATATATATAATTTCAAAAAGTACGTATTACTATTCATAACAGCTAGTTTGATTAGTTGTGGTGTGTTTGAACTCGATGTTGCGTACAACACACGCTATAGCATTATTCCACAAGAAGCGTATCGTAGAAGCTTGGGGTGTTACATTCTCCCCTCCTTAAAATAATTTTGTCCTAAAAATTTCTAGAATAATACCGCATGAAAATACTCAAGTGGTTCTTCATCATAAGTTCCACAGGTTCCCATGTTGCCTCTTCCATCTTATGGTTTCTCCACAAGACTTTTACCAGACGAGTTGTCCGGTTTCTCAGTACTTGTTCTCTCGTATCAAGAATCTTGACGGGCTATTCACAATAAGACAGATCGGGTTCCAGTTCTAATTCCTCATAGGAGAGTACATGCGTTGGGTCAGGCATGTATTTCCTCAACATAGATATGTGGAACACATCGTGAACTTTGGAGAGACTTGGCGGCATTGCCAATCGGTAAGCTACAACCCCAATTCGTTCTAGAATTTCGAAAGGTCCGATGTACCTGGGACTCAGTTTACCTTTCTTACCAAAACGTATGACTCCCTTCCATAGAGATACCTTCAATAAAACATGATCACCAACTTGAAATTTCAAATCCTTCTTTTGATTATCAGCATAGCTCTTCTGTCTACTTTGATCTGCTTTGATATGGTTTTGGATTACCTTCACCTTTTCCATCGTTTCCACCACCAGTTCTGGGCCTACAAGTTTTATTTCACCAACGTCATCCCAACAGGTTGGTGTGCAACATCTCCTTCCTTATAACGCTTCATATAGTGCCATATGAATACTCGAATTGAAGGTATTGTTTTAAAAAAATTCTACCAGAGGTAAATATTGATCCCACATAACCTGAAAGTCAAGTGAGCAGGATCTCAACATGTCTTCTAAGGTTTGAATAGTTCGTTCTTCTTGTCCATCTGTTTGAGGGTGGTAGGCAATGCTCAAATGAAGTTCAGTCTCCAAGGATTTCTGAAGACTTTCCAGAATCTTGAAGTAAAATGGGGATCACGATCAGAAACATTCGATAGGGGTACTCCATGAAGTCTCACAACTTCATCAATATATATTCTTGCTAGACGTTCCAATGGTAGATCTTCCCTTATAGCAAGAAAAGGTGTTGTCTTGGTAAGACGATCAACAATGACCCATATTGCATCATTCCTTCTAGGAGTCTTTGGTAGACCCATGAAAAATTCCATTGTAATATTGTCCCATTTCCACTCAGCTATGGGGAGAGGTTGCAATACTCCACCAGGTTGTTGCCTTCCAGCTTTCACTTATTGACAAACCATACATCTTGACACAAAATCATAAATCTCCCTCTTCATGTTGTCCCACAAAAAATGTTCCTTCAAATCTCTATATATTTTGGTGCTCCTAGGGTGTATAGAGAAATTGGAACTATGAGCATCATCCAACAATTCCCTTTTTAGATCAGGTATATTGGGAACACAAATCCTTTTCCCGAATTTCAAATTTCCTTCTTCACACACTAAGTCTCTCAATCTCCCATCATATATAGCTTTAATCTTATTTTGAAATTCTTCATCATCGGTCTGAGAACTCTTAATCCTTTCTAGTAAATATGGTTTGGCAACCATTTGAAAAATCATTGATGTTTCACCTTCCCTGGTTATTCCCACGTCCATATTCACTAGCTCCATGAAAATTGAATCCCTTTCAATTCTCATATTGTTCAAAACTCCATGATCTTTTCTGCTCAAAGCATCTGCCACCTTGTTTTCTTTCCCCGGGTGGTAGTGCATCATACAATCATAATCCTTGAGTAATTCAAGCCATCGCTTTTGCCTCATGTTGAGTTCTTTTTGTGAGAAAATATACTTCAAACTCTTGTGATCAGTATAAATCTCACATTTTTCACCATAGAGGTAGTGCCTCTATATCTTCAAAGAAAATATCACAGATGCTAACTCAAGATCATGAGTAGGATAGTTTTTCTCATGAATTTTAAAATGTCGTGATGCATAGGCAATAACCCAATCATTCTGCATAAGGACCCAACCAATTCCTTTCTTCGATGCATCACTATAAATAACGAACCCATCATTCCCCGATGGTAGATTCAATATAGGAGAATTGACTAATCTTCTCTTCAGTTCTTCGAAACATTATTCACACACTTTTTTCCAATCAAATTTAACACCTTTACGTGTGAGATTCGTTAATGGGTTTGCCAATCGGGCAAAATTATGGACGAAACGTCGATAATAACCTTCCAAACCAATAAAACTGCGTACCTCAGTTATACTCGTAGGTGATGGCCATTCATGGATTGCCTTGGTCTTAGAAGGATCATCAGAGATTCCATCTTTAGAGACAATATGGCCAAGAAAAGAAATCTCATGAAGCCAGAATTCACACTTGCTAAACTTCCCATATAATTCATGTCTTCTCAGAGTCTTCAGGATAATGCCCAAGTGAATTTCATGATCCTTTTAGCTTTTAAAGTATATCAAGTTATCATCAAGAAATTCCACAAAAATTCATCGAGATATTCCTTGAAAACTCTATTCATCAGATCCATGAATACGGCAGGTGCATTAGTCAATCCAAAATTCATTACAGTAAACTCGTAATGCCCATACTTCGTTCGAAATGTTGTCTTCGGAATGTCTTCCCTTATTACACACAACTGATGGTATCCATATCGATGTTCAATCTTTGAAAAGTATTGAGCTCCATGCATTTGGTCAAATAAATCATCAATGCAAGGTAGGGGATACTTTTTCTTTATTGTTATAGCATTGATCTCCCTGTAGTTGATACATAACCTCATAGATCCATATTTCTTTTTATCAAAAAGAACAGGGGTTCCCCATGGAGAAACACTAGGGCGAATGAATCCCTTATTACTCAATTCCTCTAGTTGTTTCTTTAGTTCAACTAATTATACAGAGGCCATTATATAAGGGGTCTTCGATATAGGCCTTGATCCAGGAATTAAATAAATGGAAAACTCAACTTCTTGTTCTGGAGGATGTCCAGGTAAATCTTCCGAAAACACATCTACATATTCTTTCACAACAGGTATATCCTCTATTTGAACATTCCTTTCCTCACCCACTGCCATTTCATTCTCTTCCTCACCAATAATTGAATTTAGTTGAGCTACTGGGGGTGGATCTAGATAAGAATTAGGTGGTGATGATTCTGATCTAAAGATAAGGTGTTCCTTATCATCAACATCAAAAATCGTAACCTCATTCTTCTTACAATAAATATTCGCATCATAGTCCAAAAGACAATCCATACTGAGGATTATATCTAACTCATTCATAGGTATGACGATGACATCAGCAGATAAAGAACATTTATGTGCTCTAATGGGGACCGATTCACAAAACTTTGTTGCAATGATAATTCCCTTAGGAGATTTAATTGACAACACCCTTGTTAAATCAAATTGGAAATATCAAATTTTGTTAGAAAACTGGAAAGATATGAAACAATGTGATGATCCGGAATCAAATAATGCATTTGCTAAACTTGAGGAAACCATTAAATTACCTGCCACCACGTCTTTCGGAGCTTCTACCTCAGCAGTAGTGATAGAATAAGCTTGGCCTTGATCCCTTGGCCTTTTCTGAGGTAAGTTCCCATGACTCTTAGGACATTCAATTTCATAATATCCCATCTCCCTGCAATTGTAGCATTGAACATTGGTAGCTTCCTTATTCCATTTGCATTCACGCACTTGGTGTCCTTTTTCACCACACTTGTAACAGACACCCATTCCCTTCAATAAAGTATCGGGGTGTTTCTTCCCACATTTACCACAGGATGGTTATTCAACCTTTCCCTTCTTCCCCTTATTTCCATTCCCAGATTGATCAGCATATCTCTTCTTCTCTTGATTTGTCTTAAAGTCATTAGACTTAGAGAATTCCTTTTCTATTTTGATAGAACATGAGACAATATCTTCGTACGATGAAAAGGATTGTGAGACTAATGCTCGATGGAGAAATGGTTTTAACCCATCAAAGAAACGATCAATCTTACTTCTTGGGTTACATATATAATCTCTAACATACCTTGCTAACCTTGTAATGTTAGGCTCATACATTGCAACATTATCATCCTCATTTTGTCTCAAAATCAGAAATTGCCTTTCCATATCTGCTCGATGGTCACGGGGAATGTATTTTTCTAAAAATAGATCTTTGAACTATCTCTATTTCACATTTGATACTTCATCATCTTTCTTCGTGTTTTGAATCAATGACCACCATTGATCAGCATCTCCAATGAGGCGGTAAACTACCATGATAACTTTTTCCCTTTCACTACTCCCCAAAGCCTGAAATATTTTCTCTAGGGAATTTATCCATTGCTCAGCTACTAAGGGATTTGTACTCCCATTGAACATTGGAGGTTTTTGCCTCATGAATCGATCTGACATTGATCCTCCACGCTGTGGATCAGGGTGCTCCATACGGGTAAGGTTATTATTCTTAACCTTAGTGAGTTGTTCCAGAATGGTGATTAGCTTATCGACACCAGTTGCATCACCAGCTCCACTATAATTATCTTGAGAAGGAGGGAAATCCCTACATGGAGTGTGTGCATTGATACGGTATCCATTTCTTCCACTAGGCACCATTTCTAAACAATGGCATAAACTAGATCAGTTTATGAATCAAAATACAAAATTCCATACTTATAAAACACTTAACATAAATTGAACTATTTATGGATATAATCCACAATCATAAAAATTATTTCATTGAGGAATTATATACTCATAAAACCTTCATAATGATTTGTAAAGAAAACGAGAGTTATCCTAAGCATATCCCCCGGGAGTGTCGTAACCAAGAGTGCAGCAAGGCCCGTTTTCGTGCACCAGTTCCCGTTCAAGTCTTGCTCAAAGCGGTGTTTTCGGGTTTTACCCCTAGGTACATCTGTGCCAGAGCAGCCTCTACCTGCTCGTATAAAGATAGAGATGTATTGCTCGGAAAACTCACAAAATCTCTACAGCACCAAAATTCTAGGATGTTCTTCTATACTAATCCTCAAAGTCTATCTTAGGTCTATGTGCTCTAATCAGAGTTTATCTAAATATAGCTTCCAAGGTTTGTACTAAACATCCTCTGATACCAATTGTAACACCCAACCCCAGTTACCCAGAGTCGGTGCATTATTACATAACATTTCCATGATCACAATAAAGATCAAATCTCGAAAGACCGATTGGTTTAGTAGCTTTGAAAACACTAGATATATTCATAAAGTTTTACATTACATCATAAAGTGAAAAACTACAACAACAACATATTGTCTCCATAGTCCACACTATTATCCCCTCATAATATCCCTGCAGGTCATTCATAATTTACTTCTTCACATCCTGAGAAAAATAAAACATAGAAAAGGGTTGATCTCAAATGCCCAGTAAGGATAAAAATATAGCATAAACTTTCATAAATAAGAATAAACATTTAAGGCAGTGTATAACTAAAACAAAGGCCTTTTAAACTTGAACTTCAACATAGTATGGAAAAAATAAAATGAAATAATTCCATTTACTTATTCACATGGATATTCTACTAATCGAATAATCACATGCAATATCAATAACCATTTTTATAATGATGGAATGCATAATGCCAGACTATCATAACCACAAAGCCAAGGCCTTGTGCAAGGACTAAAAACAAGATTTAGTCAAGGCCTAGTTCCAAGACACTAGTTTGTCTCATGAGACATACCAATACATCGAGGAGCTATAGCGGGCTCCTCCCGTCACATATTAAGTCCAATGCATTCCCATATGAAAAGGATTAAAAATAACATAAACATTCGTATTGAAACTAGCATACGAAATGTAAATACTTCATCCATAAACCATGAATGGTATAAAAATAACACATCCACACTCAAACATATCACAAAAACATCAATACAATATTTAAGTTTTGTATCATAATAAATCAACTTCAAATATGCGTAAAATCCATCAATGGATGTTGACTTAGATTAAATCAAACTCTTTTTAGAGAAATATCTCTTTCTATTTCAAAATAATATATTTATAAAATAAAAAATTTTATTTGAAAATATTCTTATAAGCTTGTAAGGGAAGCTTCAAAGATTTTATAATGGCAGGAAATAGCCGCACCCTCCGTATAAGTTAAAAAAACATTCTTACCTTAATTATGCCGAAAAGGTTAAAAAACCACTTGTTTGGAAAATGACGGAAAGATTCCTTTATAAACCTTTTATAAAAGTCAAACAAGGGTATAAATTTCTTTAACCCATTATTCTTGTATAAAAGTAAAAATTTTGGAAATACATTCTTAGGAAACATGGATGTGGATGATAATGAAATCCCAGTAGATTATTACATATAAACAACCTCGGATAATGAAGAGATTGTGAAAAAACCCTTACCTTGTACTTTTCCTTGGTTGGGTAGGTTAACCTCCTGTATAATGGTGAAATAATTGTTATTAAATTATACAAGAATATGATATCATATATGATCTTTTAACATTGATTTGTTAATAATATCTTAGTATTATCGTTGTTTCGGGTGTTATCTTACTCGGTTTCTTTTATATGTTTTGTTACGAAAGCCATGTTTGTCATGGATAGGATGTATCTTATTCATATCCAGAATTATATCAAGTCCTTAGATACTATTATTAATCATGAAATGATAATTATACTTGAATGGATACAATGGAGAATGAATCTTATCGCGTTCGTGGAGACGGTAGTCCGTACGTACGTACGAGCGACAATATCATTCTTTTGATATTAAAATAATATATAATTGGATGGTATAACATATATATAGAATCATTATCATGTTATATTTATTATTTACATGAGTTACACATCATTATTATACCCATCCAAATAATAATTTGTTGAATAACAATTACACCACGACATGGAGAAGGTAAGCCGTACGTACGCACGTATGGTGACATGTTATTCAAAGGATGGATAGAATACTGAATATGATTGTACCATATTTATAATAACATAATAGTATATATAAGATACTGGATATATTATTTTATAATGGTAATAACAAAGAAGGAAGAAGTGGAAGAAGAACGGAACTTGGAAAGGGTGGTGAAATCATTACCTCTTCTTCGGGTTCTTTTTTTTTGATTTGATCAAAAGGGATCTTAGGTTGCCTTTATGACTAAAGGAAGGCCTCTAGGATTAAGTGAGAGAAGTTGAGAGAGTATTTGGGTAGAGTTTGTCCGAGTCAAAAATCTTTGAAGGTGTGAAGTAATGAGAAGAGGGAGTGACCTACTATAAGAGGGCTGAGGGGCACCTTTGGAAAAGCTAGAAATATTATTTTATAATAAATTCATTTTCGGTTTCTAATGGATCCAAAGTGGATTATTTAAAGGTTAAGTTGGGGATGGGTCGAAAACCACTCAACCAATAGAATTTATACAGGCTTGGGTTACTATATTAACCTTATCTTTAAGTATTAGCTCTTAGTTAATTAGTTCCACTTTTACAATGTCTCTTTGTATTTTTATATTATATGGTTAATAAACATACTATATACATCCAAGAGACCCCCAAGTGGTCCATTAATGATACACCTATCATGATATAAGTCTCTTGGCCGAACCTTATATTTTTAGGAATTTAATGTCAATTAATAATATAATATTTGTTTTAAAAAACTCTTTTATGTCAATTTTGACACTATTCAATAATTGATTTTTGTGAAAATCATCATAGAATGATTACTTTGAAAAAAGTCAATTAAAACAATCCTAATATGTCATATTATCCTATAAAATTAGTTTAATTAATTAAAAGTCTCAAATTATATTTATTTTGTTATTTATAATATCAATTATTTTAATATTTCACTATTATGGTAATTACTGCATCATCATTGTGTCATAAATAAATTAAATTATTTAATATATAAAAATTATATATAAAATATAATTATGTAGGAAATCTTTTTATCTTTCTAATGAATTTTTACAATCAAAATTATCTTATGTATATCTCTATATTAAAAATGATTTAGTAAATCAACATTGATTTTAACTCTTTTAACTCTTCTTCGAAATAAATAATAATAAATTTCCTAATCTAATCCAGGTGGACCAAAATGAAAATATTTTATTCCTAAGGTTTTTTTTGGTCGAGATAAACTTTTCTAATAGAATTAGGACATGTGTTAGGGTAATATGAATATCATGTTTACCCTTAATTACCCTATTTACTCTTAACCTTGGTAAATAAAAGTAAAAAGTTACTATTCAACAAAAATTATTTTCATCTCATTGAACCACATTTTACTCCTTGATATTAACCGTGTCTCTCGGATTTTCAAAATTTCAATCACAGAAGCGGTAAAATTAAGTTTTATGAAAAATTCAGTTTTTTAACTACCACTTAGTAGTTTCACTATTCATCAAAAATTGATGTTTTTCAGAACAATGCCAAACTTTCACCCTAAGCTATAATTGATATTACGAATTCAAAAATGTTGACTATTTTACAAAATTCCAAACATAAAAGTTGCATTAATTAATTTTATAATTAATTTCCGATGTCACAACAAATAGAGTGTTTTTAAGAAACAATATATATCAAAAGATTGACAATTGTTTATGTCCAATTTCAAAGTGAAATTAATTATAATGAACACCATTGGATAAAATGGTAAAAATATATTATAATTATAATTTAAAACCACTAAATAATATAATTTATCACTATAAATTATTTTGATTAAAAAAAGTTGTTTTTAAGTATTATTCACTATTCATATAAATTGGAAGTTCTCAGAAAAATACCAAAAATTCAACATAGGATAATATCGATATTCTAAATCCAAAAATGAAGTCCCTTTTGAAATATAAAATATATATAATTTCAAAAAGTAGTTATTACTATTCATAATGACTAGTTTGATTGGTTGTGGTGTGTTAGAACTCGATGTTGCGTACAACACACGCTAGTGCATTATTCCAATAGAAGCGTACCGTAGAAGCTTGGGGTGTTACAGAGATGAAGTGAAATAAACATTTTTATACAATATAAAATGTTGGAATACAAAAAATATACCGAAATGAGTTGATGGAATATTTTCCCATATGTTCAGTGTTTTATTCATTGTCTACTCAATAATCAAACTGGTTGATAAATTTCATGATCATGAAGCATGTTTTATTTTTTCATATGAATGGTTATTTATTTTATGTATTGTTAATTAATATTGAATAAAGAATTGTTTAAATATTTATAATACTCATGTTGAAAAATTTATAATTTTTATTCATTAATATTATCTCAATACATTTTTTAACTAAATAAAAATCTACAAAATATTTAAAAGACATGTAAAGGGTCAAAATATGGAAATTATTTCATGAAATATTCTCCATCTATGATATTAATTCATTAAATGATTTAATTTACTCTGACACATTTTTAATGAGGTATAAATATTTTATTGATTATGAGTGTTTTCAGGTTTCTAGGAAATTTTGGATTGTTTTTTGATTTTATACAGAGATTTGTGTACTTATAATAGTATATGTTCACATCACGACTGGATTACATTGTGATAATATATATTCTGGTAGAGAAACTATGTTTATTTTAGAGTGTGAATCATTTATATTCATTGACCCCTATCAACTTTTTGAAAACATGATCATTTTTTAGGTCGATGTGATAAATGTTTTAAAATATATTGATTATGTTTATTTCCCATCATGAATCAGTTATTCATGTACTTAAATTACTAAAACAATTTTTGTTCCAAATTCCAAAAAAAATATTTCTTTTTCTTACCCTTACTTAGAACATTTGGTGATCTATTATGTGATTATGAGCATCCCAAATCCTTCTGGATCATAACATTAGACACCTCTTCTCATTAGTGGTTTCATTTTATTTAACTAGGTAATATTCCGAATTGATATTCATTTACACTAGTCATGTATTTTCTATTGTATTATGTTTAAAGGTATATTATTATTGTGGTTATATTATAATTGATCCATTCGAGACAAACTCTGCATCTTTTTCTACAGGACAATCCTTATTGTTTTTGGTGTGTATTCTATATGGTTCTTGATGAATGTGAGACATAACCTAGGCTTAGGATAAAATTATTTTTAAAAGGGTTCTAAACTATGAGAATCATTTATATGGAATTGTCTTATAATTTTACTTTCCATAAGGTTTTTGTGGATCTTCATTATTTTCGAATGTAACCCCATGTATGATGTAGATTATTATGTCTATATCCTATATCAGATGAACCATTAATTTCAAGGTTTTATAAATCTTAATATAACTAAAATTTAATTATTAATTGATCTGTGTGTGTAAATAGTTTTTTTTGCCTAAGGTGAGTTCCCATATTTTGGTAAAATTAAATCTATTTTCAACGCATTTTGAATAATATTTATGAAATGGTTCTCAAATCATGATCTTGGGGATATTAATTAGAAAATAGATCACATGGTAATTAATGAGGAATTAGGTGTAAGGTGTTGAAATATGAATCATTTACTGTCATAGTTAGGGGGTTCACCCATGGGGAGTTCCTCTTCACCATAGGCTATGATACTTAGGTAATTGTGTGAAAACATTTAGAGGATTAATTTTTAGGTTGTTCCTCGGAATCAAATAATTCAAGATATGAAAAGTGTTTGGAGGAATTTGATTATATATGTTTGGGTATGTGTTTTTTAGCTATCCTGGCCTAAATGATTCCTAGAATGATTTAAATATTCAATTCTTGTATAGTTTGAGCATTGATTACCTAATTTTATATATATGATCGAATTTGAAATTGATTTACCAAGATTAATTTATAATTATTAAAAAATTGGGAATATTTAACCATCCATTTTATATAAATAATATTTAATTTATTTTAGTGATTTTTTTATTTAATGAAGATCATGATCAGAATGCTATATAGATACTTTTTCTTGATCATCTTGGTTGGATCGTACTATCAATATTTAACTCACATCATACAAAACCATTTGGCAGTGTGAATACCTAATTATGTATTTTATTGTAGGTAAATAAAAGGATCCAGAATGTGACATTATGGTGTTTTTCAGCTACTAATTGGTAGCTAGTGATTAGATTGTGGGTGTTTTCCCACATTATCACATTGCACACCCTTTTTCTATTTTTTCATATGCTATAGTAGAAGTACATTAGGTTGTTCTGACTATATTATTTGTATCATTTTTACATTATTATTTTTGTTATAAAATGTTTTCTTCTATTTTATATTTTTTTATTTCTCTATTATATTTATATATATTATATGATTTATGCTTTTGTTGGGAAATTTGTTTCCATTTTGTTGTTTTTGATTCATTGGTTCTTAATTTAAGCTCGTGTGGACTACGAATTCCATTCAGGTAACCGGTGGATCAAGTTGTGAGATAGTTTGTGAGGGCATCAGATGTTGGGTTGAAATATCTTTGTATTACTGAATGTTTATGCTTAGTAGTATGAATTTTTTAGTTCTTAAATAGCATTGGTTACATGAGAGGTATGTAGGGGTGAGTTACTGACTAGATATTATGGTGAAAATACTGGAGTTACTATGAGATGTTAGGACCTGAGTATCCTCTAGTGTGTTCTTAATCTTAATCTTTTTTATTATTATTATTTTATTTATCTAATAAATATTTCTTGTTATTTTAATTTTTTCATCTATTTTGTGTGCATTTATATGCATTTGAGACATATTCAATGGGTTTATATGAAGGTTTACTGGATGATCCACAAGATAATGTACCTTTGGATCAGAATATTATAGTGGTTATCATATCTGTTTATTATTTCATGGTTCAAAATGTACAATATGTCCATAAACATTTATTGAGATACCTTCAAAATCATGATGACAAACGATTCAGAATTATGAGTTTATAAAAGAGAAACCACTATCTTTTAGGCATGAAAACGATCCCCAAGATGTGGATGACTGGATGGAGAAGACTGAAAAGATAGTTAATTTAAAAAAACACATTATAATATCATTATGATGTATAAAAAATCCATACATGAGAGTCTAGTAATGTGATGGTGAGATTCCATGGTATTGTAAAATAAGCACATGGGACTGGACATGATGGGCTTGAAGAACTTCATTTTCCACATATTCTACATAGTTTATATGATTATGGAAAATTATATCACGTTACTATCTTTGTAGAGATGTTTTTTTGGTATATATAGATATGAAGTAATAAATACATACAGTATGAAATATCACACATTCAACTCCATTGATTTGATCAAGTGGATTATTTAAGTGGTATACATGGAAAGAGGAATAAGTGGCATTGGAATATCATGAGTTGTTGATGGGGTTCTGAATAGGATCCTCCTATGAATTCTATTTTATGGCATGAAGGTCTTCTATAAATATCTAATATATTGAAAATTTTGTTCACACATGGCATTCTTGTTTCACACTAGAAAAGGAGTTCCTTGTATATAGACACTATGACTGTTTACAAAGTTTATGTTATGTTATTTCAAAATCTCTTTATAATATGAGATCATCAGATCCAAATGTTGTTATAGATTATTCATATGATTTATATTATACAATCATCTATCTACATACCTCAATATTAAATCACCATCACATAGTTAACATGTTTCTTCATGGTGGTTTTCATGGGTCTAGAAATTGTGAGAGGTGGTATTTGTATTTCTTTTTCTATAGGGATTTCTTTACAAGATACGTCCCTCTACCACTCATTTATATCATTCCATTTTCTTACTCATAATAATTAGATGGATATAATGTTATTAGTCATAGAAAAGTAAAACCTCTTATAAAGATGAATTTATAAAGGTTTTAATTTACATTTTGTTTTATTCTAAAACTAAAATAGAGTTAGACTGAGATTTCATCATTCTCAATCTTTTTTGTTTTGAAGTAATCATCATGATGGATTATCTTGTCATAGGTCATTCAGAAAATAATTGTTATCATTAAAATTTAAAATTACCTACTACGAGTGGGAGGTTATGTGTGTTTAAGGGAGAGTGGGACCCAAAATATGGTTCTCCATGACCATTCCGCCATGAGTTTTGAAGGTAATTATCTGTTGTGGAATTTGATTCATATGAGAGTTCTTCATTTGTTAATATTCACTTGGGTTCCTAGGATGTTGAAAAAGTCTTTACATAACATTTCAATTATCCTAATATATAGAGGTATGTATAGTTCGGGACTGATCTTGTTTGAAATATGTATCATATCATGATCCCCTCATATTATATAGAACATGGAGAGTGGAATGTTCTCACAAATTAGTGGGTTGATTTGATGGTGAAATATTTTTTCACCATAGTGTTTCATTTTGTTCATTCCCAATGATCATTTCTAGGGAGGCTAATGGTTCACTAATATTTTTCAATGAAAAGTACATGTTAAACTGTGTTGCAGTTAAGAATATTTATCCTTTTCCCAGTGTATATGATATGTCTAATTATTAATCATCAAAAACAATATTTATGAAAATAAATCTTTGGTCTGGTTAGTATAGGTTCGGTGTTTGAGTGTTTAATATAACAAAGTAATATTCCAAGGGCATGTATGACTATTTTGAATATCATATGATTCTTTTTGGTCTGACTATATGTCCTATTAATTTTATAGATTATATGAAATAAATATTTATTAATTATCTCAATATATTTTGGGTAGTATTTTTAGGTGATATTTTAATTTACTTAGGGTATGAGTGTGATCATGAGAACCGTTTGAATCTTTTTTTCTTGAAATCAGGATGAATCACCGTAATTATGTAAATGGTTCAAAATTAAATTTTAAGATCTATGTAATGACGTTTTAAGGGAACCTGATTTCTGAACATGGATTATATAATGATCATAAGAATGTGAAAACTATCTTTTCATGGGATAATCCACAGAAACTCTATGAGATTTGGAGTTTCCTTGGTCATGATAGATAATATCAAATATTCATCATGTATTTCTTAAAGCACGAATATCCTTTTTAATTTCATTCCAATAACGAGGTAAACATAATTTTGTATGGAAATTTTTCGTCTTTATTTTATTTACTATAATAGATTCTGACATCGTATCCTCTTCTGATATTACTTAAGCTGGGTAAAGGGAATGTGGTATATTGTAATTTATACATTACTAGTTTGGTATTTTTTTTCTTATGAAGGATAATCTAATTTTGTCATGGTTAATGAATTAGGTTTATCCATATGAGAAAAAATTCCCTACCCATGATTTAGTGATTTCCCTATTTATGAATGATCTAAAATGTTTCTTTCATTATACCTTTTGGTAAAATAATCCTAGATTATTCTGACAGTAAGAGTATCGATATATCTTTTTAATGAATGAACTTAATCCCATTTATAATAAGATGTTTGAATACATTATGAATTTAACATTGAAATCACATAAACCATGTTTAAGGGTAATTTTATTATAGATTATCTTATATGTAAATTTCCATTGTAGGATATTGTTTGAATCAAAAGAAGTGTTAATCCTTATTGGTATCCTCTCTCAATTAGATTTGGATACTCAAGATAATGATTTAGGTATGATTTAAAATACTTTTTGGTAATCATCATCTCTTCCTGATTCTATTATATATGTTCATATATAACATGATGATATTGTGTGAAATTACTAATCCCTTTATTGTGTATTGAATTTTATCTAGTCACTCTCTTCAAATGGTATTCTCCATTTTTAGGGTCTATAATTCTTCTCAACATCATTGAGGAGATAGATTTTTCTGAAATTCATAGTTATTCATTATCCATTTAGTAATATATCCAAGAAAGTATTATGAAATAATATGGTGATCCTCGTGGATGGGTATGAAGTGTGACATTGAGGATTTTATGTCCTATATTTACACATTCATAAATATAAATGAATAACATCAGTAACCATATAGATTCATCTAGAACCTGATAATGCTGATTTTGAAATGGGAAACAGTTCCCAGGTACATTTTTTCCCTATTACCACGGGATATCTATGGGATGAATTTTGTGTGGTTTTTTCTATCAGTTGATGACAAAATATCATTTTATTCTGATTATGGACACAATGAATGATAAATATTTGAATTATATATATGTATGAGTGAATTTTGTTACATGTAGATACCTATATTATTGTTTTGGATAAGGACATGGTTCTATTTCATATTAAGGAAGAGTGTTCAATAGGTGATTTGGAATTAGTTCCGGTTGAGAATATCTTACCATCTACAGATAGATGATTAGACAAATCATGTTATCCAGATTCTATAAGACATTATTTGTTCTTGTAATGTGGATTTTTTTATCATGGGATATCCATCTAGAATGGGTTGAGATTGAATATAAAAAAAGTTACCAATAATCAATCAAGATGGAACCCTTTGATGTATTTTATAGTCACCAATGTTGGGAACCACTTTTTTGTGGTGGGTGAGGCCACTCATGTTGGACAGAGTATCATTAATTAAATTTTAATGTTGATTGAAGATATAAATGGGAATTTTGTTACTTATTAGAGATGATAAAAATGTTATAGTGATCATCTATATCCATCATGGTAGTCTTACATTGGGTTGACTATTATGGTGACAGAAATAAGATTCACACAAGACAAGGAAGAATGAGTTGTCATCAAGGGAGTAGTTTTCCCACCTCCTTATAATACATCCTTTAAACTCAAGAAATTTTAGAGATAAAAATTATTATAGTGGGGGGATTTTGACATCAAAATAGTAAAACTAATATTTTATCGTATAAGTTTATATTATCAGGTTCTAGGGGAATTTAAGTTGGATAAGGTATCTTATAAAGAACCATGAATATGGAAATCATGTTTGAAACATTCATTTCATGAATTGATTACAAGATTTGAATATGTTTTTAGGTGGATTCCCAAAGTCTAGATGAGTTAAAGACACTTTTATAGCAGACAAAGCATATTTAAATCATTAAATGTTTGAATATGGATTTTTTGGTTGGGAGACACCATTATAAGTGAATATATCATTTTTATATTTTACATCATGAATTTTTCACATAATGTAGTTTTTTATTCATGAAGATCCTCGAAAATAATTTTATATTTTTCCTCCTCCATCCTCATATCTAAGTATCTATACCAATTTATTTTGTGAATATTAAATCCTTCTATAATAAATCATCCACCACATGATCCCCATAATTTTTCACTGCATCTATCTTAGTAAGAGGAATTTATACTTTATTGTTTCCACTAGTCACAAGAACATAATTGACATGTGGTTTTTTATCCATTGACCTTTTGATGATTTTATTCTTAATCTATTATTTTTCTATTATGTTGTATTATTCCATATGATTGTCCTTTTTGGTTAAACTCTGTCTAGTGAATAATCTTCAAGGTATGTGTGACATAACATCTCTTCCCATATTTATTATTATAGAATATAAGTCTAAAAAATTATAATCATTGACATGGAATTTGTTTTTTGTTATGCACCACATCATATGATTGTGGATCCTTTAGATCTTTTAGTTTGACTGTGAGTTTGTGTTAGATTGTTTTGTCTCGTGAATATTTTTTTGAACCATCAATTATCAATAATTATAGTGTGTTAATAAATAAATTAGGATGATGAATAAATTTTTGTATGTTAATGGGTTCTGGGAAAATGTGTTTTCCATAGTTTTTATAAAATAAAATTTATTATACACTCATTATTAAATGGGTTTATAAAATTGTTTCTAAATAATATATCTTATGAATTGATTTGGAATATGTCTCACATGTGATGTGTTGGTTATATAAGTTAATGGTTAATAATTAGGACTCATCTATCATTACTATTGGAGGATTTACCCCTTCGGTGTTCATCTCCTCCTAGGCTAATTATCTTAGGAAATTTTCTAACACTGTTGGGAGGATCACATTCTGGGGTATTCTTCTTCTATCTATATTTTATGCATATTTATTGGAGAATGATGATTAATATTTTCTAAATTTGGTTAATTATGTTATATATATCCAAAAATATATTGATCCTTGTAATGATTTAACTATGCTTTGTTTTTTATTTTTTGATATTTGGACACGAACATTGACATATTTTTATTTTTTAAATTTTTTTCCTATACTAATTTAGAATTGTGAAAATAAGAAAAAATTTATACCATTTTCTTGATATAAAAAATAGTATAAGTAAATATAGTTCATTGATTTTTTTTTAATGATTAGATTATTATAAGGAGACTTTTTAGGATACCCCTAGGTGGAATCCTACTAGGACTATTTAGCTCAAACATTGCACACCCCTTGAAGGTGTTTATATTTTGTTTTATCTATTGATAAAGGTAATGGTAAGGTACCATAGTTGGAAAGTAAGGTTTTTGTCAGTTAAGATTCGGTATTTGGTGGTGATATAGTGGGAATTTGCCCACGTTACCATTGGAGTATTTAATTTATATTTTAATTTTCCTTGCTAGTTTGACATTAGATTTTTGTTTTTTGACTACATGAGTTATATCATTTTGGATTCATTCATTTCGTTATGTAATACATTTTTAAATTTTATATTCCAATTGTTATATATTCTATGTGTATGTATATATATATATATATTCAATTTTGATACCTTTATTTTAGGAAAAATTATTCCTTCTAGATATTGCTAATTCCAGGGTGTTTATAACCATCCAATGGGGATAGGGGATTCCCAACATATATGTACATGATGGGTAATAATTTTTTAAGGTACATTGGGTTGGTTCATTATAATTACATAATTTATAAAAGATTAGATAGATATATTTTTTGTCAAGATAATGATAGGTAGCTTTTAAAATATTATTGTTTTATAATTATTATTATTTTGGCTAACTGAACTATCATTCATAATAGACTGACTACCAATGTATGACTTATTATAAGTAAACGTTAATATAAATATGGATTTTAGGAATGGGGAATCCACTCAATGAATAAAAAATATATAAGACCCAATTTTCAATTACATGTAAATAAATTCATACAAAGTTCTTTATAGAACAATTTTTTTATTAGATGAAACAAATTTATTATTAGAACTATAATTTCTATATGAAAACGAAATCATAGTATAATATTAAAGGCCTTGAAACAATATAAAATAGTGTGAGTATCAATAAAATAATTAATATATCTCATATAAAATATTTTTATAATCATGTAAACTAATAATAATATATTTTTATTTATTGTATAAATTGTAATGTGAACCCTAGAAAAACTAAATTCATTCAAAAACTCAGGACTTGTAGTTACCCATAAAAATATCCATTGTAGAAAAGATGTCCAAACCCTACATTACTATCAGAAACTTTATGTTATATATCAACATCCCATACATTTAATTATCATTAAGAAAAAGTGATCATAAGTGATAAGTATTCCTATAAAAGATATATGGAGGATTCTTACCATGTAATAACCTGATATATTAGATTCTCTAAAATAATTTATATTTTCTATAACCTATGTTACACACTACACTCATTGTATATGAATGAAAAATATATGAGAAATTTAATTAATATATATTAATCCAAAATATTTTAAAGCCTAAAATTTTAATACAGTTTAATGATAACAAATGAATATGAATTAATAATGAAAAAAGTTAAATTCAAGGAAATATTTTATTATATGAATAATTTTTCTAAAAAAATGTCAAAAATGTTAAAAAATAAATATGATGAAACCAAATTATTTTTTGAAATAATAATATAAATATTTACATGATATGAATTTATGATTTTTCATTAAAATGATTTATTTTTTATCAACAAACATTGATTTTGTGAAATATATAACATTTTTTATTTTAGTATTTTTAATAATATCCATGAATTTTAAAAAAAATCTATATAATAAAATATGTAGTTAATGTATAAAATTTTGAATATTAAATTATTCTTTGAAAATATTAATCTTATGTCCATCAATTATAAAAACATTTAAATTTTACATAAAAATGTTTTTATGTATTTTCATTGTAATATAAATGTGCAAGTTGATATTATGTTATTTATTGGCTTTAATGACTCTTTATTTCTATTTTTTATATTAAATATTTTACATAATTAAAATCAATAAGATTGATAATGTAATGTTATATATAATTTTAATATTGTGAAATATTATTTTTCTAAAATTTGTTTTTACATGATAAAGTGAGATTTTCAAAATGTATCATTTAAAAAAATATTAAATCTAATTTTATATCCATATTTTAAAATTTTATAACCTAATATTCATTTATTAATCTGTTCAAGTATAATTTTTGGTCATTACTATTAATTACCAAATGAAAAAAAATTCAAATGTCCAAGTAAGTTATGATAAAAGATAAAATGTTAATAAAAATGATATAATATAGTTAAGTGTGTCAAAAAAATATTGGTTAGGGTGAGTTTTTTTGGAAGTCATTTTAACCTATAATTTTTACCATTTTCACCCATTTACCTTTTTATTGTAATATTAAATTATTGAAACCCTAACAGTAACTTCTGAAACTACCATTCTCTTTACATACAAAAATTTATGCTTCCAACACATAAAAACTCAACTATACATCGATTTTTTCCTTCATTATCAACCAAATTTCCCATCCATGAACCATATCCCACAAAAAAATCATATCATCAATATTAATTACCATAATCCCTTTATCTAAATGATAAATCTATGGAAAAATAATGTGACCTATAAGAGTATCCAAATTGTCTTAGTGTTTATTCATTAATTTTTTTTGTATCATAACCATTTTTATCCAAATGAATATAATTCTAAAATTATAATTATAATAGTTAAATGTAATTAATTTAATTAAAAAAAACTAATTATTAACTCTATTAAAATAATTATTTAAAACATCTATATTCCATGTGTACAAACTACATCCTCCAAAAAACTATGTTTTTCATTTTTAAGTACCATCATTAGTGGATAATTATAAGTGTGGTTTGAAAAGATAATTATTATTTTGAATATATGAATAAGAATTTTTTATACCTAATTTAATAACATCTTGAATATATTTTATTATTAAAAAAATATTATAAAAATTAACCGTCTTAGACATGTAAACTATGTCGAAGGAAATTTATTCATAATGTGAAATTTTTCATATCCATCACTTCCTCTCACAGATCATTCTAATTTTAGTATATAATACTAAAAATTAATTATTAAAATTAATATTATACTTTTATAAGTAACTTTATCCCCTCATAATCATACACTACAGAAGTTATGTTCTTATTTCAGTTGGTTTGACCACTAACTTGAACAATGATATGACACCATATCATGATTTATCATGGAAAAATAATTTATTTTAAAATAGTACAAAATTAGTTCATGAATTATTATTTTTCCATAGTGTATTCAACAAAGTTTCTCTCATTAATTCAAAAACATCCCTTTTATATTATAAATAAATTAAAATAGTTCATTTTAGATTTCATGTTTTAGGATAAAATCTAAGGATTTCATAAAATAAAATTTAAAATTCATATTAATTATAAATAATACCTTAGTGAAAAGTTTATGATTTTGGATGTATAATGTTTAAACAAATAATAGAATCCAACAAAACTCCAATGAAACTCATATAAACCACTAAAAATATAAACATATGATATGGGAAAATAGTTAAATACTAAAGAATATAAATATATATATATATAAGTTATAATGATAAATGGTGAGTATAAATTGTTATATTTATAAAAAATGTTCATGAGTATATAATTAAAAAAAATTAATTCTTTAGGATGTTTGGTGCATGCTAAGAATGAATCAAGTCAATTTTAAGGGTTTTTCATCTCAAATTCCTAACATTGATAAATTTTTTGTATTATAGACATAATTTACTTAAGTTAAATGTATTATACCTATTTGGGATATCATGTACAGAGGATACTTTTATTCATTTTATATTACGGACAATTCTAATCCCACTCTTACTAGGGTTTTTGATTAAATTTGGATAAAATCAAGAATTAGGGTATTCCATCTCAATTTTCATTATTTTTGAATCATTTGGTCTTTACCACTTCATTTTTGCTCATTCATTTAATTCAGTTTAAGAGGTTTTTCTTTATTACTAATTAATTTAATGGGATTTATGTGTCTATATTTTTATCCCTCACATTCTTTTGAATATTATGATACTATCTTAGTATGGGTGTCTTGTCTTTTTTTTTCAATACCATGATACACACATCATATTATTCACCATTATTTATATGGAATCTATTATCTAATAACTCGCTAATTTTTTTATAATGGTTGAGTCATTATTAATTATATTTAATATTTCATTTAAAATAAATATCTTTTTAGGGGGTTAATTTAATGGTTCTAATCTTGTATGGTTTATTTTGGAATCAATTCGTATTCCTTGATAAATATTACATATTATGTACTATGTTTCCATTTATGAGATATTTATTTATGATCCCTTGATTTTTTGTATAAATTATTTCTTTATAACTCATGGAATATATAGAAGTGATTTATTTTCTTTAATTCAATTGTCTTTTTACTCAAGTGTAATGTCATTAATAAGGGTATTTGGTAACTAAGTTATCATTCATTGAGTTATTATTCTTATTTTGAATGTATCTTTTAAAATATGGTTAATTTATTCACTTTGATCAAATTATGTTGAATTAACTTGTTGATTAAATTTTAACCGAATAACGCAATTTAAAAAAATTACAATTTTTGGAGTGTGTTTCACACATGGCATAGTAATAAATCAAATATAATTTCCATATATTATAATATTTAATATTGAACATTTTTTTTTTAAATTTATATGTTCCAAAACACTAATTTTTTATTTTATGTTAGGTTGTACTCCTCTTTGGGAAAATGATGTTTTATCTCAATGATTATTTCATTACTCAAATATCAATAAGTTTTTTCAATAAAGGATATTTAAATATAATTAAAGGGTTCCATTCATAATCAAATGTTTTATAAGTGTATGAAAACAAATTAATTATTTTTCAAATTTTAAGGCCTCAAATCATAAAATATTTTATATAATTGTTTACTTTTTAAAAATAATTATGTAACAATTTTAGAAGCTATGTTTATATAATAAATATATGTTTTTATTTTTTTTCATTGCTTAAAATGTGTTCCAGAATTTATTTTATTTTTCAACTGTATTTAGGTTTTTATTTTCAAAATTATTGACCCTAATTGGATTTATGTTTAATTATTTAACCATGAATAAACATATATATATATATATATATAATTTGAGGGATTCAACTAACTCTATTAGACTATTAAATTCAAGATCCATTCTAACGTGATACATTTTATATTATTCTATTACAATGATATTTTTATCTATATGAACATTCTTGTATTTATCCTTTGTTACATATGGGATATTTTATTTTTTCACCCACCACAATCTTTCTCTATATTTATTATGTAATTTCTTTCTCTTTTACAGGAGTGGTCCATTACTACAGTTTTTTTCCTAATCATCCGTTATGTATAACACAAAATTCTAACAATATGTAATTATCATTGGAATATGATATTTTTCTTTGTTTATATAATGGTTTTCACAAAGATTCCATTAATATTTTCATTGGACATATTATTACCTTCTTCATTTTTCCTTTATATGTATGGTATAAATACCATATTCTAAATTATCTTGATTAAATGGTATTTAGTTATAATTTTTCTAAATAACATTTGATATACATTAATTTTACTACACTTTATCATGTTGTTGATATCCTCATGTGAATCCATTTTGAAAGGACGTGGATCCCATTTTTATTTTATGGGTTCTTTATGATCAAATTAGTACATGATTACTAGGTGGACCTCATATGTATGGATGATTATGGGAGGGGTAATATATGGCCAACATATTCAATAGTTACAAGTTAACATATTATGATATAGGTATTCAAACATAAATTTTAGTATCACATAATAATGGGAACTAATGGTGTTTCTCATAAATCTTATGTTACCCACAATAATGTATGTTCCATAATTTATGTATTTTTCATTATATTTTTCATTTTGATGACTTTGTTCTTATCTCAGGTATTTTTTTTATTAAATATATATTTTGATTCATATATTATTTAATGTAATGAATTATGAAATAATATGTGAAGTATGTTTTTTATTTTTTTTTTGTTATGTATATTGATTATACACATATTATAATATTATGTTCACTTATGATACTTTATTTGTATCACTTATGTTTACCCTTAATGAGTGTTTAAGCTCATCCCTATATTATGATTAAAATTACATATATTTGGAACATAAGATCATATGAAATTTATTGAAAATGTATTTTATGCGAAGAATTATTCAGAGACACTGATAAAATATTATAGACTAACCAATTTATAATATAGTGGAAGAGAAATTAATTGGACTAAAATGTTATCTATTATATAGGTTAATGTTTTTTAATTATATAAATGAAAAACAAAAATTTCAAGAAAAAATGTGTTAATGAAAATTTGTCATTGCGACATCTAATTAAATTGTCATATTTGTGAGATAATATAGTTAGATTTAGAGAAAGGATTACATAAATTTGGATATTAAGATGTAATAATTTGAATATAATTTAGGAGTTGGAACTTTTATCAAGGTTTGATGTGTTTTGGTCAATCAGAATTTCAAAGGTATTGAAATTTCAATACATTTATTGAGGTAAAGTTTAACATTATTAGGGGTTGGTTATGGTTCGTTTAGTAAAAACCCTATGGGTATGTTTAAGGGATAATTTTACATATATGGTCACATTTTGAAATGTGGGTAAAGTAGATATTAAGGGATTTCCTAGAAATTTAATCCATTATGGATAGTAAATGTGGATTTAGGCTACAGAAAAATTATACCACGGGGTAAAATCACTTGAAATCGAATATTGTCCATTAAATCAATCATAGCCTCATGCACGACAAAGAGGCCTAAATATACACCATGTTTGAAACTGCCATGAGGCATTCTTTGGTCAATTACAATCAATTTTCTAAATTATTATGAATGATCTACTCAATAATTATTATATGTTATTTTGATAAGATGTGTGAGAGAAAAAATCTTACAGTAACAATGCTTGAACTCAATTTTTATATGATTAAAAATAGTGTTATTATGGGAGAATAAATCATTACATAAATCGATTCGTATTTATATTTATTATATTAAGATAACCATTTAGTTTTTATTTTTTCAATGAAACAAGAATATAAAAATGAAGAATATAATAATTTTAATCTATAAAACCCCAGGTCTTATAAAAAATCAGGGAACATACTTTAATTCATGAATCTTATAATATAATTGTTATGAAGGAACAGTAAGTAATATATTTTTCCCATGGTAATGTGGTTGATATCTTAATTAAAATTGATCATTGATGCACATATATATTTTACTTAATAAATTAATATTTATCAATGAAATATAGGTTAACTATAAAATAGATTATGGATTAAGTTATGAACATATGGATCATTTATATATAGTTTTATAGTATTTTTTTAAAATGATTTATTAAATGTTATCGAGAAACATGGGAAATAATTTTATGGAAAGGCTATATTTTTTTGTATAAAATTTGATTTACACGTGAATAAGGGGAGGGATGGTTTCTTGTTTAGTATAGTTTTTATGTTGATATAAAAAAGGGATGTGTGGTAAGAATATTAATGTCATTTAGAGACTATATCCTTGGGATTGATGATACTTCAATATATTTTTTTATGTTTCTAACATATTAAGATTACGATATATATCATGAAGTGTGTGATTTTATTAAAAAGGTTTTAATATGATTTGAATATTAAATATATAATTAAATTTTTAATATTAATGTATTTTTGAATGGTTTTTTATTTGAAGAGTTATATTTTTTTAGAAATTTCTACTCTAGAGAATATATGATTTGGGTTTTAAAATTCTATGTTGTTTAAATAAATATATATATATATATATATATCGAACTATTTTATGATATTATGGTATTTTTCACATATAAAATTATATTTAGCTTAATGATAATGTTTTTAATACCATCAATTTCAAAAATAGTGGGTAATATTTAATATTTTAAGGATGAAATTTATTTAAGGTGGTAGAATGTAATGACCTAAGGTTATAGATAATTTATAAAATATTTTATGTTTTTTAAAATGTGTTAAATTCTATTACCAATATAAAGGAATTAAGAAATAGAAGGAAAAATAATTAATTATAATTTTAAAAATAATAATATTGTGAACCACTAAATGTTACTACATTAGGAAGTTAAATAATTAATATTATATAATATTGAATGTTGTTATATTAATTAAATTTTATATTCTTTAAAATATGCCTTTTGTTGTAAAAATATTTAAAAAATGTATAATTAAAATTTTATATAAAAATTTGTTTTAACTATTGAAATACTATTTTACATGGATTGATTTTTTTATACAAAAAATGAATATTTGTAGTTGAAAAATATTGTTTTTGAAAAAATATATTATTTTAATTGAATTATGATTTGATGAGAGAATCATAAAAGAGAATTTTCTATGTACATATTTATTTATTTAATGGATGAAAGTATTCATTTTAAATTAAAACATTAATTTTTAAATCACATATACAACATTTAAAAAAAAATTAAAACCAACTTAATATTAACTATTTTTGACCTTTAGATTTGAATCATTTATTATTATTGTGAAATATAGTTTATTATTCCCCATAAATCATAACATTTAATTGATACATAATAAAAAAACATATTTTGTTTATGTTTGTAACAATGATAATTTTATCATGTATATTAATCAAAAGTTGAAAATGTTATTTCTCAATAAACTATTTTACATGATAATTTATGCGTTTTTTAAAAATAAGCTTTCAAACATTATAAAATCTTATACTTTAAAATGATATAAAATTTTGAATTCAATAGTGTTGAATTATGTAATAGGGTAAATTTCAATTTTTTTGTTAATATTAATCATTTTTGTAAAATATGAATTACTAAGATAAAATTAAATTAGAGTAAAAGTTAATACATAAAAAGAATTCCTAAAAAATCAATGTTTTCTAAAAAATTAATATTTTAGGTGTGTATCTCACCACACTCACTTTACCCTCCTATTTTATCTATTTTGGATCCCTGAAATTTTTAATAGTAACATTACATTATATTAAAATGTAATGGTTAATTCTAAAACATCTCATCTCTATAGTTATAAAAAAGAAAATTAATACCACTTAAGTACCAACATACTATCCAAATTTATGCTTGAAAAACTATTCAATTTATACCCTTATAATACACTCCACACATTAGATGCCTTTGTTTACTTTTATTAGTTTAAAATTTTTCACTTCAATGGGGAATTTAAATACAAAATTCAAGTAACCAATGAGAGAATGAACTAATTATTATTGTTTTCTTCTTAATATTTATTAATACAAAAATTATTTAGCATTTTTAATGGAATTAAGTGTGTATAATTAATATGTTTAAATATAATTATATACAATTTAAAAAATTATTCACTCCATCCCATCTATAAAGAAAAACCCCAAAATTGGTCGTGCGTACTTGCCGATTACAACCTATATAAATTAATGTTTTTAATTTTTCTTTATCTCAACTGGTTATTGGTTCTACGGATGTGTTTATAGGAAAATTTTATATTCATGATAAGTATGGATATTAACACTAAGAAATAGAATATCATTAAATGATATAAATTGTAAAACAATTGAAGGAAAGTTTTTAATCCCTAATAATCTAATAGACAAAACATTATTCATACTATATATTGGATTCAAACCCATAAAATATTAACATATATATTGCCACTTATAGTATATTAAAATAATAATATAAAAAATCTTAATCACCTCATAGTCATGGTATAGAATGGTTTGAGCCGATTTTACCCCAAACATTAATAATTATAGAAATTATATCACAAATTATTATGAAAATAAAATTACATGTTTTAAATTACATAAATATTTTAATAAATATTATTATTTTTTACAAATGATACCTCTATATTAAAGTAACTAATTACAAAATCACCCTTTATTGGAAAAAAATCACAAAAAATGATCATTTTCAGTTTCACCTTTGAGGATAAAGAGTATAGTTTTAAAGAAAGTTATTTTAAATTTAAAAAATAATTTTTAATCATATTTTATAATAAAATTAATTATTTTTTATTGATTAATTTTTTTTGAAGAAAAAAATTGAAATACCTCACCATTAGAATTCACAACACCCATTGTGGGGAAATAGTAAAAAATAATAATATATATTTATGAAATTACTATTATTGATTATTATACATAGTTATTGTAAAAAAATATTTTCATAGTGTATTTAATTAAAAAAATTAATTTCATCATTAAATATTTTGGGTGCATGTTAAAATTCAATATGAACTTGGGTGAGGTTTTTTGTCGTCTTTATTCCTCTATTTGAGACATGTGTTATATTATGAAACTATTTTCCTTATGTGTTTTATATATTTTCAATTTGATAAATTAAATAATTAAATTCATTTAATTTATGTTGTTTGAATTAACATTTAAACATCACTTATTCAATAGGTTTTTATTAAATAACAACTTAATCCTTAAGTGGGGTATTGTGTCTCAATTTTCATTCATTACGACTGATACAATATTCACCAATTATTTTCTTTTCTATATTTAATATATTACCATGGATAAATTAACACTATATTCATAATTTATTGTATATCTAGTAATGATTATGAATATGACATAAGAGGTTTGGGAGACAATTGGGAATTATTAAAACCATCTATAGATTCCAAAAAATCCACTTGATATGCATTGATTATTTTCCTTATTTATTTAAGATGACTGTGTATTAGAAGTAAATAATGAAAATAATAGGATTATATAATGTGTTTCAGGGTAAAATAATCCCCTAGTCCACTACACCAATGTTCTTTAAGTGATATTGGTGATTTTCCCAAGTAACCACTTTTTCATTGGACTTACATGAATGTGAATAGGTTTTTGATACCTTTATAAATAAGGTTTTCACATGGAATTCTGTTATGTTTGTAGGTACCTGTAAATATTCATATTAGTTTTAGAAGACAATACTCCTTCACCACCCTGACTGATTACAATCCACTGATACTCCAATAAATCAATAGAGACTGTTTTGAATGAGAAAAAAAGATTCTTTTTCATAGTTTCCACATGAAAATAACATGGGTGTATGATTTTCATTAATGTATAACATTAAAAAAATCAATATTTTCCTATACGATAATGACATTGAGATATATAAACCAATATATTGATAAATAAACATGAATTTCAGCAAACCGTAACTCTGTAAAATACTTTTTTAAACTATTGAAGAAGATATTAAAATATGAAATAGTAGTAGTGACATATATAATAATAATTCAATCAGATAGGTAGAATAATATTTTTCTCTAAAGTGTAGTTCTGATGGAAATGAGACACTATTATTTAAAAACACAAAACTCATTATTTCTATGAATATATTTATTTTGTATATGCCTCATAAGAAAACCATCTTCATATTTATAATGTGCGTCAAATAGCTCGAGAAAAAAACTACCCCATAAATACTTCATAATAAATTGATAATATCTGAATTTAAAATAGTCAGAGAGGGTCTTAAAATCAATTCGAAATATCAATGATTTTATCCAATGTGTATGAGCCATTGAATCATCCATAAAATAGACTAGCAGATATATTTATTATTTGAAACACCATTGCAAAAAATGAGGACAACATATTTAATTTAAAACTATATCCCTAACCAATAATAATATATTTACCTCAAATAAAAACACAATCAATAAGTGTAGATGATAATGTATGGTTGTTTACAAAATGTAGGTTTGATGAACAATACAATTATCCCTCACAGTAAGGGATTTATCAAAATGTAGGGGTTTTATTCAATAAATTTACATGTGTATTGGTTATATGATCCATAAGATTGATTCCAAACACTTTGATCCCAAAACATATGATATTGATACAAATTTTGGGTAGGAGTAGTGTTTCCATAATACATTAAAACATATCTAGAATACTAAGTTAAATAATTTTACATGGATTAACAAATTGTATATGCTTCACCGAGCTAATATAAATATTATAAAAAATATTATATTTAATAAATTCAATAAAAATAAAACTCAATATTATCAAAAATGCTGGTGTATATGAGTATCAATATGAAAAAGAAATTAATATTGTTTTGAATAATCCCAATATCATAAATCGCCTCATTTTTATGATAAAAGACCATAAAATATATATTAAAATTATAACAATTTTTAGAAGAAGAAATTTCCTCAAATATAAGTAATTAAATTAATGTCACATTTCTCCCCATTTCCACATATTATAAAAAATTATCATGACAAATTCTCTCATATAAATTTCTCCCCATTTTTGTGACTTAATAATGACAAGATCTATAGAAAAGTATATTATAAATGTAGAAATAGAAATTACCCATACATTAATTACTCATTTTATTAATATAAAAATATTTAATAAATAATACATAATTGTAACACCCCAAGCTTCCACGGTACGTTTACCTTTGAATAATGTAATAGCTTGCATTGGATGCGACTTCGAGAATCTAACACACTGCGGCCAACAAAACTAATCATTATGAATAGTAAAACCAAATTTTTTATATTTTATAAATATTATCTTTCTATATGGACTTAATTTTTGGATTTGGAATATTAAAATTAGCTTAGGGTGAATTTTTTGTATTTTTCTGAAAATTTCAAATTTTGATGAATAGTGAAAAACACTGAGTTATAGTTTAAAACCCAATTTTTATTTTAATAATTAATTATTTTATTTAAATTTATTTTAGGTCAAAATAGATATATAATACCTATATAAGTTCAACTTAATTAATTGGAGCCAGTTTATAATAATTTTATATATATAATTTTTTTTGAACTTTTTAACCCTCTTTTACCCACCTCTTATGAGTATTTGAAAATTGAATAAAACATAATTTTACTATTTCTGTGAATTCTATTTCAAAAATATGAGAGACAATATTGATATCCGTATGTAAAATGTGGCTCAATAAGATAAAAATAATATTTGGTGATTCGTATCTTTTGACTTTTAATTACCTCGTTTAAAAGTAAATTAGGTAATTAAGGGTAGCAATGATATTATTATAACCTTAACACATGTCCTAATTCTATTGGATAAGTATAATTCGACCAAAAACAACCTTAGGAGTAAAATATTATCCTTTAGGTACACTTGGATCATATTAGGACATTTATTATAATATTATTCAAAGAAGGGTAAAAATTGTTAAATTCAAATCTTAATAAATAAAACATTTTTAATAGAGATTAATATATATGATAAATTGGGTTATAAATATTAATTAGAAAGATAAAAATATTTCCAACATAATAGCATTATATATATTTTATTATACATTAAATAATTTAATTTATTTATCACACAATGATGATGTAGTAATTACCTAATTAATGAAATATTAAAATATTTGATATTATAAATATCCAAATAAATGTAATTTGAGACTTTTTATGAATTATAATAATTTTATAGTTTAATATGACATATTAGGGTTTGTTAGATGAATTTTTCTTGAAGTGATAATTCTGTTAGAAATTTTGAAAAAAGAAAATATCAAATACTGTCAAAATTGACCTAAAAGAGTTTTTGAAACAAATATTAAATTATTAATTGATATTCTATTTCTAAAAATATATTTTTTGGAAAAAATATTATATAATTATAGTTGTATAATTAATGAACCACTTTGGGTTATCTTGGATGAATATAGTACTTTTATTAACCAAATAATATAAAAATACAAAGAGACATGGTAAATATCAAACTACTTAACTAATAGTTAAATCTAAAATATAATGTTAATATAGTGACCCAAACATATATAAAACCTATTGGTTGAGTTTTTTTCGACCCATACCCACCATAGCCTTTAAATAATTCATTTTTGAGCCATTAAAAACCGAAAATGATTTTATTATAAAATAATATTGCTAGATTTTCCTAAGGTTCCCCTCACCCATATTATAAAAGGGAACTCCACCTTATCTCTAATTCACACCATCAAATCCATTTTGTTTGGCCAACCCCTACCCAAATACCCTCTCAACTGTCCTCCCATAATCCTAGAGGCCTTATTTTAGTCATAAATCCAACATAAAGAGCCATTTTGACCATATCAAAAGGAAAAACCTGAAGAAGAGGTAAATACTTAATCACCTCTTTGAAGTTCTTTTCTACTTCCACTTGTTTTTTCTTTGTTGTTTCCATTATAACAATATTACTATAATATATTATATATATTGTTATGTTATTATAAATATGGTACAACCATATTCATTATTCTATCCATCCTTTGAATTACATGTCACCATATATGATAATTATTATCTATATATGATATACCATTCAATTATATATTATTTTAATATCAAAAGAATGATATTGTCGCTCGTGCGTATGTCTGGATTACAATCTCCAAGAACCCGATGAGATTCATTCCCCATCATATCCATTCCATAATAATTTTCATTAGATTATTAAAAATAAATTTTAAATACTTAATATTATTCTGAATATTAATAGGATACATCCTATCCATAAAAAACATTACTTACGTAATAAATCATTTAAAGGAAAACGAATCAGTTAACTCCCGTAACAATGATAATACTAATATATTATTAACAAATCAATGTTAAAAGATCATATATGATATCATATTAATGTATATGATTCTTTTACAATTTAATAAAAAATATTTAACCATTATACAGGAGGATAAACTACCCTCAAACAAGGAAAAGTACGATGTAAGGGGTCTTCATCTCAGTTTTATTCCCGTGAGATTCATGTTATATTTGCCACTATTACCTTTTGTGTGGTGTATATACTGAACATGATTGTATGGATTGCGTAATATAATTTATATTATGGGTATTTACATCATCATTTGATGATCCTTATTTCATGGGGTGTATGTTTTGTATGTTACCAAATCGGTAAGGGAATTTCAAATTTTAATTTCCACTCATTCGGTTTTATGCAACCTTTATTGATTACTTTACTCCATGATAATGTGTGAAATGACTATTTATTTACTTATATAGTAATTTCCAGTCCACTTTATGTGGATATACTTTTGATACACATAATCACTCCATTGATAAATTCTCATGTCATCGGTATAAACATGATAAGAGTAATTTTAACTAAATATCTATTCAATGAGTTAAACATCCATGTCATTGGTGTTACTTTTACAAAAATATGTGCCAATGTCCTCTTATTGGTTTTCACTAAATATCCAATAACATTGAGTGTATCTATATTTGTCACACATAATTTTTTCATTGATTTATCATTTACCTAAGGATACTTTCTTTATAATAACTTTCATCTCAATTTACATTCCTTTGATACTTCTTTGTTGTTATGCACCAATTAAATTTTATATGGTTTATATACTATCCTTTGACATAGTATATAATGAAATCCTTTATTCTAATGGTATTATAAATATTTTAGTACCTCAATTTTTTGTATTCAAGAGTCTCTCATTTGGATTGTAACTCTAACTAAAATACCATTTTAAATGTTTTAAAAATTTATTCTTCTAAATATTCCTCATTAATGTCCATGTTTTAAAATTGGTTTTAAGGTTTTATTTATATGTACATTAATGTTTTAAAATTAAAATTTCTTTTAAATGTTTCAAAGTTGTCTAGGACACTTTGACTCAAAAATCCATTTTTAAAAATCTTCTTGACAAATAGTTTGACTTTTCAATGTTTTCAAGAAAAAGGAGGATATTTCTCTCAAATAATTTTGATGATTATTTTAATCTATGTTAATATCCTTCATTATCCTCGATAGAGGTTAATCCATTACAATACCATCTTCTATACTGTATTTAATGAGTTATGTATTATTGTGGATCTGTTATTTCTATTCCATTCATGGTTTGTGGATAAATTATTAACATTTCGTATTCTAGATTTAATAGGAATATTTATGTTATGTTTCAAAATTTTCATATGAGGAATGCATTGGACTTAGTAAGTGATGAGTGGAGACCACAATAGCTCCTTGATTCATCGGTTGGTCTCATTAGACAAACTAGTGTCTTGGCACAAGGCCATGACAAAATCTTTTTTATAGTCTTGGAACAAGGCCATGACTATGTGGTTATGCAGTCTGGAATTATGCATTCCATCCTTATGAAAGTTGTTATTGATATTTCATGTGATTATTCGACTATTAGAATATCCATGTGAATAAGTAAATGAAATCATTTGATTTTTATCATTTCTATATTATGCTGGAGTTCATGTTTAAATGGCTTTTGTTTTAGATTTATACATTGCCTTAAATGTTTATACTTATTTATGAAAGTTTCTGTTATATTGTTATCCTTAATGAACATCTGAGCTCACCCATTTCTATGTTTTATATTTCAAAGGATGCTAAGAAGTATATTATGACTAACCTTCATGGATATTATATGGGATCTTAGTGTAGTCTATGGAAACAATGTTGTTGTAGTTTTCCATTTTACGATGTAATGTAAACCTTATAAATGTATCTAGTAATTCCAATGGTACTAAACTAATCAGTCTTTCAAGACATGATCTTTTTTTATCATTCCAATGATACATAATAATTCACTAACTCTGGGCTTCTGGGATCAGGGAATTACATTTGGTATCAGATAATGTTAAGTAAAAACAGTGGAAACTAGATTTAGATAAACTATGATTAGAGCACATATCCCTAAGATAAACGTTGAGGATTAGTATATAAGAACTTAATAAAATTTTGGTATTGTAGAGATTTTGTGAGTTTTCCAAGAAATACATCCCTATCTGGATACAAGCATGTAGAGGAGGCTCTAAAAAAGTGTACCTAGGGGTAAACCCCGAAAACACCGCTTTCAGATAGACTCGAACATAAATTGGTGCACGACAACAGGCCTTACTAAAATCTTGGTGACGACACTCCCAGTGGATATGCATAGGATAATTTACATTTTCTATGAAAACGGATTTCAAGGGTTTTAATAAATGACGAGAATTAATGACCTTGGTTAATCCTAACGTGTTTCAAATTTAAAATATGGTGTCATGATATTCTCTAAATGATTTTATCACTACTATTACTCAACCAAGGCTTTCTAGTTTTAGTTAAAGTATGGATTCCAAGGATTTCATAGTAACTTTGAGCATGTTGTATGAGGTGGGAACGATGGTGTAATTGAGAAACAAAATATAATGTTGATAGGGGTAAAAGATATCGTGTTCATGCCAAATCAGTTTTTCAAAAATATGATCAAAAACATATATATTAACTAACTCTCAGGCTCAAAAAAGATGATAAAGGTGATGAATGATAAGTTATGCAGCAGTGTAGACCATGGAGAAAAGAATCCTCAATTTCTATCATTCAAGAAATGTGGAAAGAGACTCCCAGGAAAGTGCCTTAATGGAACAAAGAAATGCTTTACGTGTGGGAAAAAAGGACATAAAGTAAATATTTGTTGACGAAAAATGAAAAGTAATATGGAAGAAAATAAAAATGGTACCCAAAATCCATTTAAAGTCATTTACCATAAATGTAGAGGACCTGGCTATTACCCGAGTGAATGCCCTATTCTATAGGATATTTTCCTGGTCAAAGAAGATGCTATGAGGAAATAAATGGTTGGAGAAATGTTTAAAATTATTAGTTCTTCTTGTAGATGTGATTATGTTGGAATAATTTTCTCTTGTATTTTTAACCCTGTATATTGTCTTGTGAAAATGATATTTGGGGAAGAATTGTATTTTCTCTTTTGGATATAGTTATAAATAACCATTTGGTTTTATAAGATCATTGGGTATGAGGCAATTACAAGTTATTATATTTTTGGAGAAAATGCAAGGTATGAGATAACATTTGTGGTTTAATTATGTTATGGTTATTTTGAGGAATTTATCTCATTTTGGTAATGATATAAAATATGGTTTTTGAAAAAAGACAACACGTAGACTGTGCGACAACCCATCATGTTGGACAAAGCTGTGGTAATCAATCCCCCAACCATAGTGCAGTTGGGATTTATTGCCTACAACTGGACTATGTGAAGTCCCAGGTTAGTGTGATTAATTATTTTTAGTTAAATGATTTCATTTATCAATAATAAATTTATTTGTGATATTTTGTATTATAAAATGAATACACTTTGTATAGGAAAATGATTTGGTGATTAAGTGATAAAAATTATTTTGGAAGACATTTGCTCTGTTAGGAACACTATATGGATAAAGAAAATAAAATACTATGGGATTTCATTTGATGAATAAAAGTGGATTTTTATCTATGTTTTAATTTTATAGTTATAGTGATTTGGGTTATTTATGGAAAATATTAACCTATAATAAAGAATATGTGATTTGATTAATTACTTATATGTATGTGACTTTAAGAGTAGTCAGTGTCATTTAGAGATAAAATCTAAAGTGGATGACTACATAACAAAATTCTTCTAGTTTTTGGGTTTCAATATTAGTTTGTATTATGTTGAAGGATTTTAAGGACAATTTTTTATTGAATGGTATTTATTTAACTTTGGGGTATTGTTGGATTAATTTTAAAAAATTATGATTATTTTTTCATTCTCTAATGAAATATCATTTTGGGGGATAATATAATCTTGTACTAACCATTTTGGTTTGGATTAATCTCTAAAGACAACATAAATATATAGTTTATCCTTTTTGGATCATTTGATTCTCTATAAGTTGATTCTCGATCGTCTGGTATGACCAAGTCATCTTGAACACTCATCATATGAAATAAATGAGTTAGTGGTGGAAATTTATTAATGAATTAAACTCTACTTCAAAATTAAGTATATCTCTTAATGTTATTAGTCAATGTCAAAAATAAATTACTCATCTTTATGAAATGTAACTTAAATAAAAAACAAAAAATGATATCTGTTTACTTTTCCTACAAGGAAACTAATGACCGTTTTTCCCATCACAAGTTTGTGGTTTTCTTGTTGTTAACATTATCTTGATCATGTTTTCTATCCCTCTACATCAGAACTTGATGCTTTGTTTATCTTTTATATCCATTTTTTCTAACATGGAATCCTAGTAAGGGTTATCTCGGGCGACCTTTGTACTTCTCTTTCTTTCTTTTAAAGTTATAGTTTAATTTACTCTTTTTCTGATGTGGGACTTTCAATTATGTTCCCAAGCCCATTTTTAAAATTTTGTGGATAAAATTTAAAAAATGGAGGAATAATGAACACCCCAAGCGTCCAAGTAACGTTTCCCTTTGAATAATGTAATAGCTTGCATTATATGTGACTTCGAGATTCTAACACACCGCGACCAATCAAACTAACTAATATGAAAAGTAATAACCAATTTTTGAAATTTTATAAATTCTATCTTTCAAAATGGGCTTCATTTTTGGATTTGGAATATCGAAATTATCTTAGGGTGAATTTTAGGTATTTTTTTTTGAAAACATTCAAAATTTGATGAATAGTGAGAAACATTGAGTTATAGTTCCAAAAAAAATTTATTTAAATAATTCATTATTTTAGATAAATTAATTTTAGGTTAAAATAGAAACATAATAACTATATATGTTCAATGTAATTAATTAGAGTCTGTATATAATAATTTTTAATATATAAAGATTTTATTGAACTTTTTAGCTGTCTTTTACCCACCTACTAGAGCATTTGCAAATTTGAATAACACTATATTTTACCACTTCTATGAATTGAATTTCAAAATTCTTAGAGACAAATTTTATATCAATATGTAAAATTTTGTTCAATAAGATAAAAAAAAATTTTGGTAAATAGTTACTTTTGACTTTTATTTACCACATTTAAAAGTAAATTGGGTAATTAAGGGTAAAAATGATATTATTGTTACCCTAACACATGTACTAATTCTTTGGATAAGTGTAATTCAAACCAAAACAACCTTAGGAATAAAATATGATCCTTTATATCCACATAGATTAGATTAGGACATTTATTAATGTTTAATTCAAAGAAGAGTTAAAAGTGTTAAATTCAAAGCTTAATAAATAAACAATTTATAATATAGGGTAATACATAAGATAAATTCGATTATAAATATTCATTATAAAGATAAAAGGATTTCATACATAGTAGTATTATATACATATTTTTTAGAAATTAAATATTTTAATTTATTTATGACACAATGATGATGTAGTGATTATCTAATTAATGAAATATTAAAATAATTTATATTACAAAAATCCAAATAAATGTAAATTAGGCTTGTTATGAATTGAAATAATTTAATAGGTTAGTATGACATATTAGGGTTGGTTAGATGAATTTTATTCAAAGTAATAATGCAGTTATAAATTTCAAAAAATCAAAATTCCAAATAGCATTAAAACTGACAAAAAAGAGTTTTTAAAACTAATATTATACTATTAATTGATATTCTATTCCTAAAAATCTAATGTTTGGAAAAAAGACTTATATAATGATAGGTGTATTATTAATGAACCCATTGGGGTTCTCTTGGATGTATATAGTAATTTTATTAACCCAATATTATAAAAACACAAAGATACATGGTAAATGTAAAACTATTTAACTAAGAGTTAAATCGTAAAGATAATGTTATTATATTGACACAGACATGTTTAAAAACTATTGGTTGAGTGGTTTTCCACCCATCCCCACATTATCATTTAAATAATTCATTTTGGAGGAATTGGAAACTGAAAATGATTATATTATTAAATAATTGTTCTAGCTTTTCCTAAGGCGCCCCTTCATCCCTCTTATAAAATGGCACTCCCCATTCTCTCTAATTCACACCATCAAAGAAATTTGGATTTACAAAAACCTGCACAAATACCATATTAACTATCCTCCCTTAATCCTAGAGGCATTAGTTTCATCACAAAGTCAACATAAGGAGTCATTTTGATCAAATCAAAAGGAAGAACCTGAAGTAGAGGTAAATATTTCATCACCTCTTTCAAGTTCATTTCTCCTCCCACTTCCTTTTTATTTTTTGTTTCCATTATACAATAATAAATATAATGTCTTATATATACTTTGATATTATTATAAAACTTTTAGAACCATATTCATTGTTCTATCCATCCTTTGAATGACATTTCACCATACGTGCGTACGTAAAGCTTACCGTCTCCACATCATGGGTTAATTGTTATTAAATACATTATTTTTAGGATGGTTATAATAATGATGTTTAATTGATATAAATAATAAATATAAAATTATAATGATTCTGTATATATGATATACCATTCAATTATATATTATTTTAATTTAAAAAAATGATATTGTCACTCGTGCGAACGTACGGATTACCGTCTCCACGGACGCGATGAGATTCATTCCCCATCGTATCCATTCAACATTAATTTTCATTAGATGATTAAAAATAATGTTTAAAGACAAAATATAATAATTAATATTAATACGATACATCCTATATATAACAAGCATTACTTACGTAACAAAGCATATAAAGGAAAATGAATCAGTTAACACCCGAAACGAAGATAACACTACGATTTTATTAGCAAAGAAATGTTAAAAGATCATATATGATATCATATTAAAATATATGATTATTTTATAATTTAATAACAATTATTTTACCATTATACATGATTTTAACCTACCCTAGACCAAAGAAAAGTACAATGTAAGGGGATTTCATCTCACTTTTATTCCCGTGAGATTCATACTTTATTTTCCATAATTAACTTTTGTGTGTTGTATGTACTGCCCATGATTGCATGGTTTGAAAGATATACATTATTTTACGTGTATTTAAATCATCATTGTATGATCCTTCTTTCATGGGGTGTTTATTTCTTATGTTACCAAATCAGTAATGGAATTTCAAATTTCAATTTCCACTCATTCGATTTTACGCAAACTTCATTGATTACTTTACTTCAATATTATGTGTCAAATCACTATTTATTTACTTATTTACTAATCTACACTCCCCTATGTGACGATATAATTTTGATACACATAATAACTCCATTGATAAATTCTCCTATCATCAGTATAATCTTGATAAGAGTAATTTTAACTCAATTTCTATTCATTGAGTTAAACATCCATGTCATTGGTGTTGTTTTTACAATAATATGTGTGAATGTCCTATGACTGATTTACACTGAATATCCAGCCATATTTATTGTATTTATATTTTTCACACATTATTATTTCATTTATTTATCCTTTACTAAAGGATACTGTCTCTATAAGAGATTTCATGTCAATTTACATTCCTTTGAGACTTCATTGGTGTTATGCACTAATTCAGTTTTATATGGTGTATATACATTTCTTTGACATAGTATATAATGAAATACTATATTATCATGTTATTATAATATTTTTATTACCTCAATTGTTTGTATTCAATCATCTCTCATTTGGATAATAACTCTAACTAAAATACCATTTTAAATATTTTAAAATTTTATTCTTCAAAATCTTGCTCATTAATGTACATGTTTTAAACATGGTTTTAATGTTTTATTTATATGGAAATTAAGGTTTTAAAATTAAAATTCCATTTAAATGATTCAACGTGGTATGGGACACTTTTATTCAAAAATATATTTTTAAACATCTTCTTGACAAATAGTGTGAATTTTAAATGATTTCAAGATAAAGGGGGATATTTTTATCAAATAGTTTTGATGATTATTTTCATCTATGTCAATATCCTTCATTATTATTGATTGAGGTTAATCTGTTACAATATTATCTTCCATATTTTATTGAATGAGTTATGGTTGAATATGGATGTGCTATTTTTATACCATTCATGGTTTGTGGATAAAGTATTCACATTTCGTATGCTAGCTTTAATACGAATGTTTATGTTATGTTTCAAACTTTTATTAAGTGGAATTCATTAGACTTACTATGTTACATGTGGAGCCCACTATAGCTCCTTGATGCATTGATTTGTCTCATTAGACAAACTAGTGTCTTGGCACAAGGCCTTGACAAAATCTTTTTTGTAGTCTTGGCACAAGGCCTTGACTATGTGGTTATGCAGTCTGGCATTATGCATTCCTTCATTATGAAAGTGGATATTGATATTATATGTAATTATTAGACGAGAATAATATCCATGGGAATAAATAAATTGAATTATTTGTTTTTTATCTTTGACATATTCCGATTTTGTTCAGGTTTAAAAGCCTTTTGTTTTAGATTTATACATTTCTTTAAATGTTTATACTTATTTACGAAAGTTTCTGCTATATTTTTATCCTTACTAAGCATCTAAGCTTACCTATTTGTATGTTTTATTTTTCCTATGATGCGAAGAACTATATTATGACTGACCTGTAGGGATAGTCTATAGGTTCTCAGTGTTGTATATGGAAACAATGTTGTTGTAGTTTTCCCTTTTACGATGTAATTTAAACCTTATTAATGTATCTAGTACATCCAAGGATATTAAACTAATCGGCCTTTCAAGACTTGATCTTTTTTTATCATTCCAATTATACATAATAATGCACTGAATCTGGGATTCTGTGTTCATGGCATTACAATAATAATATTTAAAATATTATTCAATGAATAAAAACTGATTTTTATGATTATATTAAAACATTTACATGATTCTATAATTTTAAAATATTTAAAATCAATACCCCTAATAAAAATCTTATTGGAAGAGATATCTAAGGAACGAATGTATAATAACAAAATAAAGGAAAATCAACTAATTTTTTAACTTTTTTTAATTAAATAAAAATATTAATTTTTTTATTGAGTTATTCATTATACATAGTAATAGAATAATTTATCATGTGTACTAATATAATAAAACATTAAGAACATTTTTTTACACTTATGAAAACAATTCGATAAACATTAACAACATAACACATTAAAAAATTTGAATCTTTTCATAAACAATATCATTAGTAGTCATAATATGTAAAAATAATAATATAAAATAATGAATAAATATATATATAACAAATAAAAAATGGAGTGTTTGGATGGATAATATGATTCATTCTAAATATACAAACAATGAATATTTTCACTTAAATCTACTAAAATTATTGATCAATTTTCTATTTTTTTATTATGTAAAGATAATTGATACAAAAAAAATATTATGAAAATTGTATAAATAAAATATTCTAGTTCATAAATATCCTTCCTAATAAAAACATCATTTCTAATTAACTCCATTTGTTTTTATATTATTACATTGAACACTTCAAAATATTATTTTTAAATTTTACTTTTTTTCACATTATGGTACTCTCATTGGAGTGACTGAAAACTATTTCTGAAACATAAATGTTTTTATATAATTATATTAAGTTATAGACATTTTCAAATTATCATTGCAACATAAATCTATCTACATTCAATGTATTGACCATATACAAAATCTCTTCATAAGACATTCAACCTATAGAATTTCATATTAATATACCTTTAGTGATGGATAACCATATTCTTCTATAATGTTTAAAATTATTATTAAATTCACTCCATAAATTATGAAACCAACTATTCCCTTATGTGATTAAAAGAATGATTAAGTTATGTTTCTTATAAGAAATACTTTCCTCTGAACATTATGTTATTTTTTTTGTTTCATTTTCCTCGTAATGATTTCAAAATACTTTGAATGATATATTTCGAAGAATATGGATCAAAAATTTTAAATAGATTAATAAATAGGACTATTTTTTTTCAAAGAGTCACGAGATATGTTTTGTTCCAAAAATTTAAAGATGACGCTTTACATTCTTGAACGAAAAATTTATGATAATAATTTTATAGTTTAAATTTTGAATAGATATTCTCTGTACAAAACATATCTTTATTGATAATACTAAGTACCCAAATATCATATTTATGAATATGAAATTTAATAATGATAATATATCAAAATATTAAGAAACGAATATAGTTTTATATTAATCCATATAAAATTAAATAATTAAAATTTTTCTAAATAATTTTTTTTTTTTTATTTTAAGTGGCTTATTATAAATTAGTTATTAAATTTTATAGGCTATGTTTTAAATAATTTATAATGTGTTAAAGGATGGTTTTATCAATTATAGTTGATCTATCACACCTGTATAAAACAGTTGATGACCTAAAACATATATATATGAAAATACTATTGAAATACTTTCTAGGTTATAGATTAAATTTATAAGGTTATTTTGAAAACAAACTTAATCAGATTTGACAAATACATTGGCATATATTAACATATAATTATCCTACAACCACTTTAATGATTTAATAATTTAGTTATTAGTTTTTTCCTACATTAAATCAAATACAAGTGGCTTTTGGAACTAATTTTCTTTTCAGTCTAGCAGTGTTAGAAACTAATGTATTTTGTAACCAAATATATTTATTTTTTTAGTGATAATACTATTCAAGAAAAATTATTATTTTGTGTAACAAACAGTAGTAATAAAAAAGGTGAGGTTTTCAAAAAAAAATTATATTATCTTTTAATACTATAAAATAATAATAGTTTAAATTATTTTTCTATTTTATCCAGGTAGAAAATAATTCCTATATAATTTTTTTCATTAACCATTACCGACTACAAAATTTTTTACTTTTTTAATTTATTTTTCTAATAATTTTAATAATATAATTTTTTTCATCAATAATAATACAAGAGGATTGTTTTAATATATCAACTTCTTCCAATAATTCATTAATTTTAGTTTCAGGTAAATAAAATTATATTTCATAAGACTTATATTTAGATCTTGTAATTTCTTTAGAAAAATATTCATAATCTACTAAAATTGAATATTAATATATTATATGTTTTATAAGATATTCTTTCAATATTATAATTTATCCTGATGAATAAATCAATATATATTAAATTCATCATAAGTATGTTATTCATAGTTAGTGTTTTTGTAGTTAAAATATTTTACCTCATATATATGAGTCATAAGACATAATATTTGTTTTTTATTTTCAGCTTCATGTCTTATAAAATTTTATTCATTCGGATGAGAATATTCACTCCAAGTTTCATTGATAATTTTATTTCCTTTTATTTTATAATCATATATTCATTGAGCTATAAGTAATGTGATCTTAATCATTGTGTGACATTTCCCTATTAATTAACTACATCTACACGTAAGAATACATTTCTATGTTTTGTGGTAAATTTATTAAAACTATTTTATAAGATTTGAGAAATCGTTATTTGAGTCTACATGATAGGAATCAGATGATTAATCCTTATTAGTTTGAGAGAATATTTTTCATGTATAATATAAATTTTAGATTAATCTTGTATTTAACCTTCATACATAATCAATGTTCCAGATAGTTCATTCATTGAAAAATCATTAAATTATGTGGAATGATGTATAAAATTTGACATTACAATCCAACTAGAAGGTAACAATTTATTTTCATTTAATGTTTGATCTTATTTCATATTTGGGTCTCTTAAAGAAGAAAAAATATTGATAATTTATATCAACATCCCTTTCATCTAATTCATATTTCTATTATCATCCATTATATAGGTACAAAACATTAACTTTTCATTATTGTACCACCGTTTTCAAATATTTTCAGGTCCCTTATAGGAAAAAAAACAGTCCACCAAATTTCACAAAAATTAGAACATTGAGAAATGCGAATAAACTTAACCATCCCTAAAATAGAAACAATTTAATTCATTACTTTTAAATTAAGACCATATAATATTTCTTTTTCATCATCACATTTCTCTTGTTCTTGCTTAGAAATTTCATAATTCCTGAAACCCATTACGTAAACTCATATTCCAAGACATTTTGAAATAAATAATCGTGGGTTGTTTCCAGCATCCATCATTATCACAATTAAAAAATTTATCAGAAATCATCAACATACATTATATAAGATAAACCATTTCATTAAAATTATTCTACTAAAATGCTAACTGAAGATTATTAGAGCCAAAATATACCTTTTAAATTGCACATGAGATTAATATTTCGATTCACTTGTTATAAATAAATACAATAAAGAAGAATATCCAAAAATAAATTTATAAAAATTGAAAAACCTATGATATTAATTTTTTATATCATATATAAACATATTAATTTTTAAAGATCTCAAAAAATATGAATATATCAATTGATACCTTCCTTTGATAACACATGTCTGGTCAGAATGAATATGATAAAGCTATAAGAGGGGGAGGGGAATTTTTTTCATTAAATTGTTTAACATATTTAATATAAACCATTAATATGTAGTGGTTATCTTCATTTTCTCTATTACATGAGTAAGTAATGGAAATATATAAATAATAATAAATTGTGATGTATAATTCATAATGTCACAGAAAACCCCTAGTCAACTCACCCAATTCTCTCGGAGTTATCTTGTTGATTTTCACTATTATGTCATATTACTAGGGACATTCAGAACATTTTATATGTAGTTAATATATTTACAAATTAGATTTCTACGACCCTTTTTCGTCTTTTACATGTAATTATAAATCCACATACTAGTCATAGAATCTCATACTCCCTCCCCACAACAAATGCGATTTAGAAGATGATACTATAAAAAACTAATATATATTGAATTCATTAATAAAAATATGTTTCTTCAATAGTTTCATCATTCAATAGAATGATGTGTAATATCTTTATTAATGTACAATAGTAAAAAAAATCTATATTTTCAGAGTATTTCATTAAATGGAGATATATATAGAATTATATAGATGAATAATCAATTATATCTCCATTGTGTAACAATGAAAAATATTTTTCTGAACATATAGTAGAATATGTAACAAAAAGGTACAAAAACTGTGGAAATTACAATATCAATTTGATCAGATAGACAAAAACTTGTATGTATCCAAGGTGTATCACTAAATGAAACAACAAACTGTTATATGGAAAATAAAATATCATTATTTTATATGCATTTCTTTTTGTTGAAAATATCCTAGATGAAAACCCTCTATACATTTATATGTTAGGTTGAATAGCTACTAGTCCAAAATAGATCAAGAAATATAATGTCATAAATAAAAAATATTTGAAATCAAAACATTCAAAGAGTTTTGTAACATCCCTTAAAAATACGCACAATTTATTCCATTTTGAATGATACTTTGAATCAATAATATAATATAATTAATGAAGTATTTAATTCTGGAATGACCATTTTAGAAATCCCAGATAATGTCATTAATTTAAAACTCTATCATTGACCAGTCAAGCGTTTTTATCCATCCATAACAACAGTCTCCAAAAGTAAAATTGAAAATATACGATTGTCTACAATATCATTGTTTATTAAACATATGAATATTCCATAAACATTTAGTTTCATCCAAACATTAGGTTTTTTATACTTACTTTTACATAACCATAGGGTACATGATCTATACATTTTATTCCATACATATTGTTTCATATACATTATTCATAAAAATATGGATGATGAAATATTTTTTTACAAAATACATTCATACACATTGATAATATTAAATAAAATGTCATCTCTTTGATTAATATTCTGTGTATAATTCTAGAAAAAAATTAATTCTGTAATGAATATAAACGTTATAAAATTCTCTTAAATGTAACATCAATTTTAATATAAACGTGGATATTTGTGAAGAATCCAATTCAAAATATAATTTATAAAATTTATTAATAAATACATTCTCAACATTAGTTAAAGATATTTATATTTATCTATTGTAATATATCCACCATATTATTTTGATTCTAATGTTTCCAATTCTTAAGGGGATTATTTCATTAATATTCAATCAATTGAAGGATATATCCTATTATTATCCATTCCTTATTTTGAATGGTGAATCTAATCCCTTATTAACATTATTAACAACATTATTTGATTATTCAGGTTTTTTAATGTTTTATTTGAAATTATATCCTACATTTGGGTTTTTATTAGAATTTTTTAAATACTAAAATGGGTTTGATGGTCAAAATTATTATTTTTTCTGATATGTTACATGTAATGAACCGAGAATACTTTGTGTGGGGACATATTTATTTAATATACTAAGAACATTAGAAACTTTTTTTACTTATAATTATTCAAATATTATAGGCAAAATAATTTTATTTTCGTCAAATGTTTTTTGAATCATGTGTCACCCAAGCCATAGGATTCAATAATAACTAAAGTTTATTTCAATGACTATTTGTCATTCTATAAATATTAACTTATGAAATATGTGTGAATTATTCCCTCTTATTGTATTATATGGAACAATATAATTTATTTTATTTTCTAAAAAAAATAATCAACATTTAAAATATTTTATTATTTTGGATGTATAGTTCTCATAAGGGATATTGGTCACTCAAATATCCTTTCCATACGTATTAATGTAACACTGTAAAAATTTTATTCTCATGCATCAGTTATCCAACCGCATTTTATTATCATAAGGTATTTTATAATTCTATTTTATTAAATATTTTTTTAGTAGAAAAAACATTATATTAATATTTTTACAATATGGAGTTTCAATAGAGGATATATCAATGTATTAAAATTATTTCTATAATTATCCAACATTTCATCTTTGGATCCAAATTTTCTAAAGAAAACTTTATTTACTTTTTATGTATCTATTATAAGTTATTATTTCATTAAGTTAAATATTTTAAATATCATTTACATCTCATTTTCTAAATATAATTATTAATATAACATGTATATTTTTATTTTTCATCAATGATTAATATGTTTTCTAAATGAACTGTTAAATTTACAAGAAAATATTTCCATACATATTCCAAAGGATACACCCTTGTAGGACTAATGTTACATTATTTATGGTATAAATAATATATAAATTAGAATTAGTTACAATTAAATCATGTTATCGAAAAATAAATCTTGATATATTCTTTTGTAATATAGTTTGATGTATTATTTTTCAAGGATGTTTTGAATCTAGGTTATCATCTACTATGTTTACTTTGATACATTATAAAAATATAATTCATCAACAATCCTTCTTATATCTATCAATGGATTATGTAATTTTAATCTACACTGCAGGAATGATCCATCATTTCCTTTTTCATTCCAAACCATTCACTATATATAATGCCAACATTTCACGCAATTTATTTCCATTGTGAATAAAAAAAATTCCTCTTAGTTAAGGGTTATCACCTATATTATGTTCATATATTGATATTGTGATATTATAGTATCATTTATATAACCATTATATATATGGTGTAAATACAACAGAATTTATTATATTGAGAGGATTATATTTACCAACAAATTTAGTAACAAACATTTGATATACATTTTATTCAATGGTGTTACCATGTTTATGTTATAAATTTATGAATCTATATGAAAATTATATAATCACCATTTTCATTCAATGGGTTATTTTTGACATGCTGATTGAATTATTATCATATAGTACTCATAAGTAAAATTTTATATAGTTTGTTACCTATATAGACCTATACTATATTGGTTAAGAGTTTATATCTCATACTCTTTGTATTTGAAGAGTAAATTTAAGTATCTCATAATCATGGAATCTTATTATGTGGATAATGAATTTTATGTTCCTAATACTAAAATATATTCCATATATGAATGAAGTTTTATAGTTTTATGTGTGTTCTCATGACTATATTATACTCTCATGTATCATTTTTTTGACTCAACATTTTGATTCATCTTTTATTTTTTTGTCCATATTCATTCCATTATAAATGACATAAGCTTTATAGGGTATTAACGTTTTATATATGATTATTATATGAATTTTTCCATATTATACTCATTTATAAACGTGTATTGTTTTCTATTATGTTTACCTTACTGAGCATTTGATCCCTCCCAAATCTTATCCATTGAATTCCATAATATTTGTAGATAAGAAATGAATGAAATTTCCCAAAACATTGGCAATGTGTAGAATTAGTGTGAGGTATAGAAGTATTGTAATGGATTAAGTAGATTCTTATATTGTTGAAAAATTCCAAATACATTAAACAGATGTGAATTTTTTTTCATTTAAGGGGTTTTCAACATTCAATAAACATTTAATCTTATAAATTATTTGGAATGTATTATAATGAATTTTTTTATATATGTCATTTAGTAATCTGTTCACATCTATGGGGAGATACATATTATTTATCTGGTATAATTTTATTTTCTACATCCAGATAGTTGATAATTAAATATAGTGGAAAAATCTATATACCATGATATACCATATCATATCTCTTGATATGGAGAAAGATAGGTGAGATATTTACACATAATAGTATCTAGGTAAAATGGATGAATTTTTCCTATGTAATGATTATTTCCTCCAAATTATTTAAAATATTGATTATATAGTAAATATTAGCTTCCATTTGTATAAGACATTATTCGTTAATCTCATATTATCATCCTAACCAACAATATTTTATATATTCATAATGGATTACTCGATAAACTCTATATAGAGATCATTATTGAAACTATATTTTATGTACCATAAAATTTATAATTGTCAGTGGGACCTGGGTTCGACACTCCTTATCGTATATAAAATTAATGACCATGTTCAGGAAATTGTTATTGATATAAACCCAATAATGTATTTCCAAAATATTTTGATGAGATAAAATATTCTAAAAGAAATAAATTTATAAGGGGGTATTCTATTTTTGTATAGAAATAATTTTCATTGGAATAATAGGTGATATTAATTAAATATAAGGATATAAGAAACTTCTAATTTTGTTATATTTATCAATATAAGTAATTTTTTATAATATAGAATATGGGTAAATATTTTATCATATATGTAAATATAATAATGGAATGAGGTATATATATAATTATTTAAAAAAGTAACATGAATTCTCGATAAAGATTAAAAAGGGCGATTCATTATTAGTAACGAGTAGATAAATTCTGGATTGTTTGGTAGACTAATTCATGTTAAACTATTGTTTTTATTTATTATTACCAAAAGGTTTTATCATAGTGTATACTTGTGATCCAATGAGATAGTATTTGAGAACATGAATTTTGGTTTTTATGGTATTCAAAATTAAAAAAAATGTTTAATAATTATATAATCATAAATATCCAACCAAAAATGATATCCTACAATATGGAAAATAATCAATTACCTACATGGGGTATGAATATTCTTTTAAGAAAAATTATAGTAAGTGTCATGTGTATATCTAGAAAGGTTTTTCAGTGACTTTTAGTATAAGATGCTAGGTATTCAAAAAAATACATATCATGTTATAAAGAAAAGATAATTTAATAAATTACTGTTCACCAACAATAATTTAGAGATATTCTTCCGTATGTCAATGTGATCTACTCATCAAATTCTAGAGGAATTTTTATGTACATTATAAGATTCCATTTATTTTATTTAGAAAAACTAAGTGAATTAAATAAGTGAACATGACAAATGATATTATTGCCTCTAGTTTAGTATATTAGTGAGTATCTTGGAAATGTATTTATTGACTATATATATATAATAAAGGTAATACTAAAATAAAATTTCTATATATACAAAAATATAAAGATGGTAGTAAATGGATAAATGATTATGAGTCTTATATATATTTGAATGTTTTCCATAATTCTTCTAAATATATATTTTGAATATAGAAGTGGTATAACTAACTATATTCTAAATATATTGAATAATGGAAAGAAGATTAATATTAACATCATGAGAATTTACTAAGACAAAACTTTATGTGTTTATTAGATTTTTCTGGAAATATAGGTTTTTTTACAAATAATCATTAAATACTTAGTTCATCTCAGTATATAATATTACACCCATTGAAGATATTAATTTCTTGTAAAATATTACTTGGTTTCTATAATGGGAAATGTGTTGATTTTCTATAGGTAGAGAAAATAATTCTATGCGGATATGTTAGTACATTGACATGATTAAAAATATGAAAATAAACTATAGTAATCACATTAGGAGTCATTCTGGGGGAATGTAGTGGGTATACATTCATAATCAAATATTTTTTTTATATTTACCATGATGGGATATAGATATATATATAAATATTATTCTTTTAAATAATTATTTATATATGTAAAAAATAAATTAAAACATGGAAATATAGAAGTGAATATATGAATCGTGAAATTTGTTCCATGTACAAAAATTAAGGGAATCTAATTTTTTGTAGTATATATGACATGATTATATAGGTGAGTTCTCGTTGTAAACATGACATATATGGTACAAGACTATAATAAAGAAGAGTGATTGATCATAAAATTTTTTATATAACATTTAATCACAGTTTATCTCAAAATATATATATGATTCATTGTGATAAAATAATATGAATTATACTCACCAAAGATTTATTTTATGATAAAAATATTGGGCTATTGATTTTGAAGGAAACATCCCTAGGAGGAAATCTTATAGAATATTGTCATATGAAACAAAAAATTGAGGCTCTATGGAACATATTTTTATCCCATTAATGGGATGTTTTGGTCATATAAATAAATTCCAATAAGATATGAATGATACAAATATTTGTTTACAGATAAATCCAAAAATAGTTACCCGATAATATTTCTTTTTAAACAAAATAGTCTGAAGTGTATATATTATGATTCTTTGAGAACTATTTTTTTCAAGAATTATATGTTTATTGAATATGTAAAATTGTTTTATTTCTTAAAATTTAGTTATTAATAAATAATTTATATCATAATTAATGAATGAGAGTAAAAAAAGTGTTCTTGGTAACAAGATTTTTATAGATAAGTGCATGATTATTCTAATTATAGCCATATTGAATTACTTTTCCAAGAATTAAAGATACAATATGAAAAAATTTTAAATTTAATTATGTCTAAACATATACTCACTCACACATAACATGTGTGTTCATAGGAAGATGTCACTAAGATTAACATATTTTCACAAGCTTATGTGATTGGAATTTATCGAAAATTCTATAGTATGTCATGTAATTTGATAATTTTAATGTTCTTAAAAATATAGGTGAATATAAAAATAGATCCATGATAACCAAAGTGACATGAAAATAGTGATATAAGATAATAGATAAAAAAATTGAAATGGATGATTTCATAGTTTCATGAGAAATTAGGAATACCTGAGAACAAGGGAACTGAAATCTAGTATTAATTATGATAAAATTGTAATATTATCATAGTATTGGTAATTTATTATAAATTAAAACCTTATTACAACAAATTATTTCCATATATATAACATCAAAGTACTTTTTTGAATTTAATATTTCTTATGCAGTAGTTTAACAATCACGTTTTTCATCTTTTAGTTATACTGATATAAAGAGTTAGTGAATAATGATGATAATTCTTTTACTATGGAATTTATCAAGATGCTAGGTTATAGATAAAAGAACAAGATATGGATAATATTTTTTATCTTTATTTTAGAAAAAAAATTGGGTTGTGCTGTCATATAAAATAGACTAACTAAATATGAATATAAGAAACCAATGCTTCGCTAAGAATTATGTGGTAGGCTGGACGGTTTATACCATACTGAACATATAAATATATATCATATATGATATAGAGGATTAAATTTCATTATTGGTTGGATGTAGTTGAAGTGACATTATATTAGAGTCTATTATATTTAACTAACTACATTGTACTTTTTATTTCTTGTATTTTTTTGTATTTGAATCATAATAAATAACATTATTGATATTTATTTTTCTTCTATATAACATTAAAGTAATAATTTTGTAGAATATTTTTCACATTGAAATGGTAATATTTTTTCCTTACTATGATGAGAATCATAGATCTCATGGATGATATTCCTACTATAGTTCTTAATCCTAGAAATATTTTATGAAAAGACACATAGTATGTTAACTATCAGGTGTGAGAACTCATAAGAGGATGATACTTCATCTCATGACGTTCTTTCTTGGTGATCCATAAGAAGTGATTTTATGAGAACATACCCACCAATAATAATTCAAATTTTTATGTGAAATTGACATTTTATATCTATAATTGTGTATAATTATATTTTTACATTAGGTTTATTATTAATGTATATGATTACATTCACACATATATATATTTATAAAATGTGAGAATATATATTTATGGTGAATTTTGGTAAATTTAGTTCATCTCAAATGATTTATTATTCATTATTTTTTAGTGGAATCATATAAAATTAATCAATTTGATATCCAATACAATAAATCATAATTGAACTACTGACCAAAATTACACATTATCAGTTTTTTAAAAGGATCAAATATTTTTGTCAAGGAAATAAGTATCAAATATATAAGATTATGGATAGATTGTGAAACATATATGATAATAAAGATTAAAAAGGATTTTATATAATATAAATATATTTGTTTTAGGAGCTAATGTAGTAGCATTATATTCTTCCCCCTCTGTTCCATTTCATAATTATAGTTTCTAATATTGAACTATTGGAGATTTCAATTAATACCATTGAGGAATAATACATGGGGATTAAAGAAATATTGTTACCATTGTTCTTAGTTAAATACTATTTGTATTTAAATACGGTATTGAATATTTTTTTTAATATTTATTCTGGGTATATTGATCCATTCTATTCATTCATTATTTATATTTTAGTTGAATATTAAATAATTATTTATTCAAATGATATTGAGTGTTACCAATATTAATTTTTCCCATTGTTAATTCTAATGGAAATTAATAATAATATATTTGTTGTATAAATAATTATTTTTTATATTATTTCTAAAAAATTAATTCCATGATGGTGATTATTAAAAATATTTCTTAAAAAAAAGAAATAATATTTTCTATTTGAGATTTAATAAATGTGAATGATGTGAAGAGTGAGAAATTAGGTCTGGTGGGAATAATATATTAAATAAGATTTATATTAATAGTAATTTATTCATTTAATTAAATGTGTTTTGTTTTTATCCATGTGTTTAGAGAATGTAGAAATAATAATCATAGTATTTTTTAGACATGAGGTTTATGACAAAACTACTCAATATTTCATATTTATTGAATATTTATTACATTGATTTTTATATAATAAAACTTAGAAAATCAAGAGGTCTTGTGTCTTGGGATATTTTGAACATTACATAACAACATAAAACTTGAACTAAAACATCTTTACTGAAAACGTATTTTATGTGACCACAACATTATATAGTAATTAACACTACATGGGATATCCTAAGGACATAAATAATAAAGGGGTGAGTTGTAAAGCACAATAAGTGTTTAAACAAGTGAAAAGATGAAGAAGACAGTACATGATAGAAATTTTGCATATCAATGGATAATAAAATTATTATGAATATAAAGTAATTAGAAAGAATTATAATCATAATATAGAACATTGGAAACCCCATAAAACATGATATTATCATGATCCAAATCATATTGTACATGGAGGATCATGAGTCAAATCTTATTGCACATAAATTATCATGATTCAACAGCCATTACACATAAAGAAGCATGATTAATCACCCATTGCACATGATGTAGCATGAGTAAACACCCATTTCAAATGCATTATAATGATTCAATACCCATTTCACGTAACATATAATGATACAAAACATTACACAATGCATTGGAGTGCTATTTGGGTGAACTCTTCATAATCATTTCAATCTCATGTTTTAGTGTTCCACATAGGTCATACAATATTGATTCATTATATTTTATATGTTTTTAAGATATTATGTAATTTTTTATAGATAATGGTAATTACCAAATCAAAAAATACATGAGAATAATGGTTAATACCCATGATAGAGAAATGGGTATGGTATTCACTACAAAATGAAAAATTGTAGTGTAATTTCAGCAGCATAACAACGTCAAATAGAAATTAATAAAATATAATTATGAGAGAAAAATAGTTATATTTTCATTTAAAAATAAAATGTATAGTAATGGAGGTTCGTAAGAATGTATCTCATCCTATGAAATTGTAAATTGAAGGGAATATCATAAATTTGTGGGTCAATAAAAATAGGATAGAGAGAAGTCCCTTACAGAATTTCATCATAGAAATGGCTTAAGTGGATCCAAATGGGGAAGGAAAAATCATACCTCATTGAAATTTCATAGGAATTATAGTGTGGTTTTTAAAGGATGACAGTATAATGAATTGATATTAAAAATTCCAATTTGAAACAAGTTTCTTTAATTGAAAGAAAGAGTGGAAGGCGAGGATCCAATAAATGGATGTGTGGCCCTAGAAGACTGGAAGAGGCTTCGTGGGAGAATTAAGGAGCCTTCAGAGGGCTCCAGGGAGTATAGGTCAATGTTTAGTTGATTATCAAGTATTTTTACTCAATACTAACAGGAGAGTGGGTGGGTTTATAGAGGGAAGGCGGGGGATTTCTTTTTTATTTTCATTTTGAACCCTGCACAAAAAATATTCAAAATCACAAACCATCTAATGGTTTTTGCCCATGTTATTAGGAAAAGGGGAGTGTAATAAATTATTATATAAATAAATGGTCTAAATATTTTCAAATATTTCTCATTATTTTTTGGTGTGGAGTCACATTTTTAAAGAAATGTTTTTAAAATCATATAATATATTATAAGTCTTGGAAGATTCTGTAAGGCATTGTAAAAAAATAAAATGAAAAAAATAAAATTATTTTAATGGAAAAGAGAAATATAAAGATGAATATACTTGTAATTGTATTTATCACATCATTATTGAAGAATTATAAAGACATAAACAGGACAATATACTTAAATTGTACATAGTTTTTATCAGAAAATTTGACTTTCTCAAAAAATTATGAAAAATTAACCATTTGATAATTGTTACATCCTAATTCCAAAAATAATATTCATTTTATGTAAGTATTTTTTTTAAATATGATAATTTTTAATTTGGAAAGAAATACTATATTTAATGGAAATTTAAGGATTTTGACAAAAATAGTTCTCAAACATTAATAAAAATTAATTTGAACTTTATAAAAATTATATGATAATTTATATTTAATAAAATGTATTTAACAATAATATTTTAGTATAATATTACTATTTTTTAAAAAATCAAATAATTAATCAATATTGTTTTTTTATTAACAAAATGTACTATTTTTTCTTTAATAATCATTTTCAATTCAGTGATAATTGAATGAAAATAATTTCATTTTTCTATAAAAAATATAAATATTATTAATACTTGGGTCCTGATAAATATCCCTTTATTAAACCAACATATGACCTACAAGTAATGTGTGTGATGGTGGCAATTTCATGGGGTCATTCAGTGAACATTTCATGGGTTGTGATTATAAGGCCCCAGCCTTAAACCTTACTTAATCTTGAGTTATTACAAGATTACACATTGAGGATCTTTTCAGGTTTAGAGTTTTAGAGAATTAGATCATGAAACTTGCATTACATTCCACATTTAAACAAACTGGTTATATAAAAGACAGTATTCATTCTTCCCATCAACGGAAACATATTTAAAATACAACATAGATTATTTCTTGACACATCCTTGACACTATCATCACATCATGTACCCTTCCCTTGACCTGTGAATAACATTTCAAAAACTTGGGATGAGCATAAAAAGCTCAGTAAGGGATATAAAAATATGGAAAGGAAACATGAGTACATGTATACATAAGAATGAAATCATACTTTACCCATAAAACACAGGCATATCAAATCATGAATAAATCATAGAAATCATAAGACATAAAAGGTAACTTGAGGCATTCATAACATTTTTACGTAGGGAGTAACCCTCTTGGTTACTTTTTGGAATACCCATCACAGTATATTCCCTAAATCTCTTCGTAGAAACCTCAATGTTTCACTCCTTCGTGTTACCCAATGCATTGGAGAGCTATATCGGGCTCACCCGCCCTTAGTTTATCACGGAACCACCCGTTTTCATAACAACGCCCAAGAACCATAACATAAATGTATCACATAAAACATGTATAAAGGAAACATAACATTTCCACATTTCAATCACAATATAACATTTTAGTATATTGAAATAATTAATCCAATCAAAAAGAAACCATTTCCAAAACCATTTAAAACATTTAATAAAGAGATTTTTGAATCAAAGTGTCACATACCACCTTGAAGCTTAAAATTTTAAACCATTAATATCCATATAAATAAATCCTTAAAACCATTTTGAAAACATGGATATTAATACTAACAAATAATTAAATCATTTAAAACGATATTTCAGTTAAAGGGGTTTTACCAAAATTAGAGACACTTGAATACAATAATTGAGGAATAACATTTAGTCAGAACTTTATAATATCATGAGAATAAATGGATTAATGATATAATACTCCAAAGGACAGTATATACACCATATAAGAGTGAATTGGTGCATAACAATAATGAACCCTCAATAGAAATGTCAAATGTGATGAAATCACTTATAAAGAAGGTATCCTTAAATTAAGGACAAATCAATCTCAAAAATATGTGTGAAAAATATAAATACACCCAATATAAGTGGATATTAAGTGTAAAACAATAAAAGGTCATTCACACATATTCAATGGATGACATATTAAATGACTACATGTTGAACCCAAAGAAATTGAAATTGGGTTAAAAAGTTCCCTTGACAGCCTAACGACATCACATCAAAATGAGTTGATGAGAGATAAAAAAGTGTATCTCATCACTTGGAAATAAAATTTACATCAATAAGGAGATATGAGAACATATCCCAACATAAAAATATGTAAAATAAAAGACCCAACAAAAGAAGTCTTTTAAAAAGAGGAGGGTGAAAGGTTCCCTTACCGACTTGGGTATCTTTCAAAACATATACCCCATGAAAGAAGGACACTAGATCATTGATGTAAATAATCATAAATGAAATTATATTACACAAATAGTAGAATAATGGCAGTACATACACCACTCAATGGAATTTGTGGCAAATGTAGCATAAATCTCACGGGAATAAAAGTGAGATGAAAAATCCCTTACGAAAACTCGGCAGCCTAACGGCGCCACATAAAACATCCGAATATGAATTGTTGAGATCAAATAGGGTATCTCATCACATTACAATAAAATTTACAGCAAGAGGAATATAAAATAACATCCCCCAACATTACAAAGAGGAGCTTAAAAGAAGTGACATAAAGGAGAGTACTTAAAAAGAAAGAGAGAGGTTAGATCTCTTACGAAAGTTCGGCAGCCTAACAGCACCACTCAAAACTTCCAAAATGGATTGATGAGAGAGAATAGGGTCTCTCATCACATGAAACCGTATGTTCTTTAACCATTTGATGTAGTTGTGTGAGTGTGTAGCTCGTATAAATATTATAACAACATCCTAGTATATTGAAGATACTGGTGTTGTTACAAAATAAGTAAATAAAAAGAGTTTAGGGGGTTGGAGAATCAAAATAAAACAAATGAACATGAGAGAATGAATTACCTTTAAAAGTTTAACTCCTTTTGATTTGAGCCTAAAGGCTTCCTTTGAAAGGATTATTCCCCAAGGTAATCCTCTAGGATGACGAGAGGGATGTGGAGAGAGTAAATGGGCAGGGGTTGGCCGAGCCAAAGGCTTGAGGAGTGTGTGAAATGAGGTAGAGGTGGGGGCCTTTTATAAGAGGAGAGGAGGGGCACTTTTGGAAAGTAAGAAATATTATTTTATTTGAAAATGTGTTTCGGTTTCAAAAGGTCCCACATTGATATAATTCGTGGATACGGTGTTAAGGGTTCTAAATCAACCCATCCAATAAGTTTTGGACATGTGTGGTTCATAGACTTTACATTATCTTTCCATTTTATTTCAATCGTTAAATAATGAGGTCATCGCTGCATCATCATTATGTCATAAATAATTTAATTTATTTAGTGTCTAAAAATTATAAAAAAATACTATGATGTAGGAAATATTTTTATCTTTCAAATTAATATTTATAATCAAAAATATGATCTTTATAACCCCATGTAAAATTTTTTTCGTAAAACATATGAAGTTTGTGTCATTTTTACTTTTACATTAAATAAAAAGTTATTTATGTCATTTACCAACCAAAGTGGCTCCATGGGGTCCCCAAGTTGACCCATGGCTTGTCTTGGTCGGCCATGACACAACCAATGTGTGTAGGACATGTGTCAAGTTCATTTCATATTATTAAAACATTATTTTTACCTTAAACTACACTAATTACCTCTAATCGTGATTAAAAACTTAATAAGTTACTATTCACCAAAAAATTATTTTTATCCCATTGAACCACATTTTACTTCTTAATGACAACCATGTATGTCGGAGTTTTGAAATTCAAAACACAATGATGTCAAAATTTCATTTAAACGGAAAAATCAGTTTTTATAAGCACCACTTAGTGGTTTCACTATTCATCAAAAATTGATGTTTTTCAGAAAAATCCCAAAAATTCACCCTAAGCTATATTTGATATTCTGAATTAAAAAATGAAGTCTATTTTACAAAATTCAAAACATTTAAGTCACATTAATTAATTTAATAATTAATTCCCGTAGTCAGAGAAAATAGCGTGTTTTTATGAAACAATAACTATCAAAAGATTGACACTAGTTTAAGTCTGATTTCAAAGTGAAATTAATTCCAACGACCACTGTTGGATTTAATGGTAAAAACATATTCTAATTTCACTTTAAAAACAATTCAAAAGACAATCTAATAATATAAATAAATTAGATTAAAAAGAGGTTTTGAATTAAAATACAACATTTTACACTATTCATTAGAAAAAAATGAACATTATCGGAAAGATACCAAAAATTTACACAAAGTAAATTTTGATGTCCCGATTCTTAAGAAGAGTTTTATTTTGTCCAATAGAATGTGTAAGAGTGAACAAAACTATATTTAATGACGGTTCTCCATCAAAAGGCGATAAGTGAACCTTTAGTGAAAACTAGGGCATATACGCCTAAAATTGAATTCTTTCTATATTTTATTCCTTTATATTTTATTGGATAAATGTAAAAACATTTAAAAACATATATAATAACACTTTATTTATTTCTATCCATTCCCACCATTACAACAGCTACATGTTAACTACCATTTAAAATAATATTATTTTATTATTAGATTGCAACGTAAGATTCCCAAGAAACTCGTTGTTGCGTGTTGGGTATGCCATCGAGCATAGAAACCCTTTAAAGTAATATTAATACTTTATTCACAAATATAGATAAATATGAAAATGTCATATTCTTTATTTACCTGGGGTGTTACATCCTTCCCCCCTTTTGGGAATTGTGTCCTCGCAATTTTAAAATTGCGCTTGGAAACATCCTTGAAAGTCCCACATCGGAACAAGAGTCGGTAAAACAATGACTTTAAAATAAAGAAAGATAAATACCGAGGTCACCCGAGTTAACCCATACTAGGACCCCATGTAGGAAAACATGGACATGGAAGAGAAAACATAGGGTCATGTTCTGATGGAGAGTGATAGAAAACATGTTAGGGAGAAAGTTAACAATAATAAAATCACAAACTTGTGATGGGTTAAACGGTATTGGGTTCCCCAGTAGGAAAAGTTGATAGACAACATTTTTGTTTTAAGTTACTTAATATTGAGGAATTTATTCATAAGGAAGCATAATCACTTATCATGTTGACTTTCAAATTTTACTACATTCCTTAATCAAACTCATATTTTTTCCAAAAGACGAGTATTTAGGGAGACTTGTTCGTATTAAGAGTACTATAATCAACTTCTAGAGAATCACCTAATCCAAAAAAGAGAACTATATACATCCCATGTCTTTAGGATTTAACCAAAATCAAAACCAAAAAGGTTAGTACAAGGTTAGATAATCCAGAAAAGGATAACCCATTAAAAAGAAAATCCATGCTTAATCTCCAAAATTTGTCCAACAAAACCCAAAGTTCAACAAGGACCATTAGATAAACAATTTGTCCATAAAATTCTTCAAAGTAAACCAATATAAGATTTAAACCCAAATATTTTAAGGATTTAGTCACATAGTCTTCCAAGTTAAATCGTAACATTTATCTCCAAACAACATTTGTTGCTCCTAAAGTCTCGTATTGAAAAGTAATTAACCTAATCACATATCCTCCATGATAGGTTAATCATTTTCATAAATAACCCAAAATCAACTTACTCTTAATTGATAAAATCAAATAACTAGAAAGAATCAGTCAAACTAACCAGGGACTTCACGTAGTCCAGTGGTAGGCGATAAATACCAGTCGCACTTTGGTTGTGGGTTCGATTCCTGCAGCATTGTCCGACGCGACGGGTTGTCACACGGTCTGCGTGTTGTCCTTTTTCCAAAACTATATAATTCTTAAAACATCCCCAAAAATGAGATAAAATCTTCAAAAATGATCATAACATATTTTAACCTCAAGTTTATCTCATTCCTTTCATTTTCCATCATAACATATAATAACCCATAATTACCTAAAAAGTAAAGATCATATACACCCTAATGGTTACCTTAATAATTTTTACCTGAATTTTCACATCGAGTTGGCCATCTCGTACATGATGCATTAGAGAACTCACCAAGGTTGAAGTGGTTGATAATGACTCCTTGATAGTTGGTTTAGAACAACTATGAGATTCCTCATTGAATCCCCCATCTCATCCAGTATCTTAATCAGAGAACCACCACAGTTTCCTTCAAACTCATTGTCACTTTGGTGCCTGCTAGATCCAGCCATTTACTAAAATCAAAATGGTCAGTGTGAGTATATAAACAAAACCATCATGTACTAATGAGGAAGGTAAACACTAATATATACTTACTCATTCACTTTACCTAAAACTAGGACTCTTTCTGAAATCCTAACCATTATGGTAATGTCACTTATGCTTAAGGAATACCCTAACCTCTAAAGTTATCTAAACCGACCTTTGATACCAACTATAAGGCCCCAGCCTTAAACCTTACTTAATCTTGAGTTATTACAAGATTACACATTGAGGATCTTTTCAGGTTTAGAGTTTTAGAGAATTAGATCATGAAAGTTGCATTACATTCCACATTTAAACAAAGTGGTTACATAAAAGACAGTATTCATTCTTCCCATCAACGGAAACATATTTAAAATAAAACATGGATTCTTTCTTGACACATCCTTGACACTATCATCACATCATGTACCCTTCCCTTGACCTGTGAAAAACATTTCAAAAACCTGGGATGAGCATAAAAAGCTCAGTAAGGGATATAGAAATATGGAAAGGAAACATGAGTACATGAATACATAAAAATGAAATCAAACTTTACCCGTAAAACATAGGCATATCAAATCATGAATAAATCATAGAAATCATAAGACATAAAAGGTAACTTGAGGCATTCATAACATTCTTACGTAGGGAGTAACCCTCTTGGTTACGTTTTGGAATACCCATCACAGTATATTCCCTAAATCTCTTCGGGGAAACCTCAATGTTTCACTCCTTCGCGTTACCCAATGCATTGGAGAGCTATATCGGGCTCACCCGCGCTTAGTTTATCAAGGAACCACCCATTTTCATAATAACGCCCAATAACCATAACCTAAATGTATCACATAGAACATGCATAAAGGAATCATAACATTTCCACATTTCAATCACAATATAACATTTTAGTATATTGAAATAATGAATCCATTCAAAAAGAAACCATTTCCAAAACCATTTAAAACATTTAATAAAGAGATTTTTGAATCAAAGTGTCCCATACCACCTTGAAGCTTAAAATTTTAAACCATTAATATACATATAAATAAATCCTTAAAACCATTTTGAAAACATGGATATTAATAAGAACAAATAATTAAAACATTTAAAACGATATTTTGGTTAAAGGGGTTTTACCAAAATTAGAGACACTTGAATACAATAATTGAGGAATATCATTTAGTCAGAACTTTATAATATCATGAGAATAAATGAATTCATGATATAATACTCCAAAGGACAGTATATACACCATATAAGAGTGAATTGGTGCATAACAACAATGAACCCTCAATAGAAATGTCAAATGTGATGAAATCCCTTATAAAGAAGGTATCCTTAAATTAAGGACAAATTAATCTCAAAAATATGTGTGACAAATATAAATACACCCAATATAAGTGGATATTAAGTGTAAAACAATAAAAGGTCATTCACACATATTCAATGGATGACATATTCAATGACTACATGTTGAACGTAAAGAAATCGAAATTGAGTTAAAAAGTTCCCTTGACAGCCTAACGGCATCACATCAAAATGAGTTGATGAGAGATAAAAAATTGTATCTCATCACTTGGAAATAAAATTTACATCAATAAGGAGATATTATAACATATCCCAACATAACAATATGTAAATTAAATGACCCAACAAAATAAGTCTTTTAAAAAGAGGAGGGTGAAAGGTTCCCTAACCGACTTGGGTATCTTTCAAAACATACACCCCATGAAAGAAGGACAATAGAACATTGATGTAAATACTCATAAACGAAAGTATATTACACAAAGAGTAGAATAATGGGCAGTAAATACACCACTCAATGGAATTTGTGGCAAATGTAGCATAAATCTCACGGGAATAAAAGTGAGATGAAAAATCCCTTACGAAAACTCGGCAGCCTAACGGCACCACATAAAACTTCTGAATATGAATTGATGAGATCAAATAGGGTATCTCATCACATTACAATAATATTTACAGCAATAGGAATATAAAATAACATCCCCCAACATTACAAAGAGTAGCTTAAAAGAAGCGACATAAAGGAGAGTACTTAAAAAGAAAGAGAGAGGTTATATCTCTTACGAAAGTTCGGCAGCCTAACAGCGCCACTCAAAACATCCAAAATGGATTCATGAGATAGAATAGGGTCTATAATCAAATGAAAATAAAAATTACAGTATGTTTATTATAAAATATCATCCCAATAACAAGAAATATGAGCTTTAAAAGGAATGACATAAAAGTGTGTACTTAAAAAGAAAGAGAGGAGTAGGATCCCTTACCTCGGGTCCGACTTGACTCGATCGTTCTTTAATCTCCTGAATAATAAACTTGAGTTAATTTCTACTTCCTTAAGAACCTTTATCAAGTTAATTATTCCTTTTATATCACTTATTACCATGTCATAAACATTATGTAATCATTTAAGTTAATAATATTTGTTTTGCCGATATTTGGTTCTTAAGTCGAAAGTGGACTTCTTACAATTACATGTTGTTTGTGTGGCCAAATGTTTATTATATCCATAATTGTATTCATGATGTAGATATCATATATGTCATATATATCCAGTACATTCATGAATTTATAACATTACATAATCATTTAGAGGTAAGAAATGAAATGCACCGTTCATGGAGACGGTAAGCCGTACGTACGCATGAACGCTACTTTCATTTCTATTTTGTATTTTATAGAATGGAATAATAATGATATAAAGGTATATTATAATTCCAGTATAATATCATATATAATATCATAGTTCCATCCTTTATACGTCCCACATATGGTATTTAACGAATCAAATCACTTTGAGGGGGCGGTAGTCCGCACTTCCTTAAATGAAGATATCACGTTTACCCATAATGGAAACCATAAAGGTATGTCCAAAATGAAAAAACACAGAAGATTAAGATAAACATAAACATATTATATATCATATATAAAAATAGTGACATCATAATGGCCACCTTTTAAGGTGTTAAATTAGTATTGAACAATCATCGTTTCGGGAGGCAGAATTTCGCCATCCACGGAAACCGTATGTTCTTTAACCATTTGATGTAGTTGTGTGAGAGTTTAGCTCGAATAAATCTTATAACAACATCATAGTATATTGAATATACTGGTTTTGTTACAAAAAAATCAAATAAAAATAGTTTAGGGGGTTGGAGAAGAAAAATAAAACAAATGAACATGAGAGAATGAATTACCTTTAAAAGTTTAACTCCTTTTGATTTGAGCCTAAAGGCTTCCTTTGAAAGGCTTATGCCCAACTTTTATCCTCTAGGATGAGGAGAGGGATGTGGAGAGAGTAAATGGGCAGGGTTTGGCCGAGCCAAAGGCTTTAGGAGTGTGTGAAATGAGGTAGAGTTGGGGGCCTTTTATAAGAGGAGAGGAGGGGAACTTTTGGAAAGTAAGAAATATTACTTTATTTGAAAATGTGTTTCGGTTTAAAAAGTTCCCACATTGATATAATTCGTGTATAAGGTGTTAAGGGTTCTAAATCCACCCATCCAATAAGTTTTTGACATGTCTAGTTCATAGATTTTACATTATCTTTCCATTTTATTTAAATCGTTAAATAATGAGGTCATCGCTGCATCATCATGATGTCATATATAATTTAATTTATTTAGTGTCTAAAAATTATAAACAAAATACTACAATGTAGGAAATATTATTATCTTTCCAATTAATATTTATAATAAAAAATCTGATCTTTATAACCCCTTGTAAAAATTGTTTTTGTAAAACATATGATGTTTGTGTCATTTTTACTTTTACATTAAATAAAAAGTTATTTATGTCATTTCCCAACCAAAGTGGATACATGGGGTCCCCAAGTTGACCCATGGCTTTTCTTGGTCGGCCATGACACAACCAATGAGTGTAGGACATGTTTCAAGATCATTTCATATTATTAAAACATTATTTCTACCTTAAACTACACTAATTACCTCTAATCGCGATTAAAAACTTAATAAGTTACTATTCAACAAAAAATTATTTTTATCCCATTGAACCACATTTTACTTCTTAATGACAACCATGTATGTTGGATTTTTGAAATTAAAAACACAAAGATGTCAAAATTTCATTTAAACGGAAAAATCAGTTTTTATAAGTACAACTTAGTGGTTTCACTATTCATCAAAAATTGATGTTTTTCAGAAAAATCCCAAAAATTCACCCTAAGCTATATTTGATATTCTGAATTCAAAAATGAAGTCTATTTTACAAAATTCAAAACATTTAAGTCACATTAATTAATTAAATAATTAATTCCCGCTGTCAGAGCAAATAGCCTGTTTTTATGAAACAATAAGTATCAAAAGATTGACACTAGTTTAAGTCTGATTTCAAAGTGAAATTAATTCCAACGACCACTATTGGATTTAATGGTAAAAACATATTATAATTTCACTTTAAAAACAATTAAAAAGACAATCTAATCATATAAATAAATTAGATTAAAAAGAGGTTTTGAATTAAAATACAACATTTTACACTATTCATTAGAAAAAAATGAACACTATCAGAAAGATACCAAAAATTTACACAAAGTAAATTTTGATGTCCCGATTCTTAAGAAGAGTTTTATTTGGTCCAATAGAATGTATAAGAGTGAACAAAACTATATTAAATGACGGTTCCCCATCAAAAGGCGATAAGTGAACCTTTAGTGAAAACTAGGGCATATACGCCTAAAATTGAATTCTTTCTGTATTTTATGACTTTATCTTTTATTGGATAAATGTAAAAACATTTAAAAACATATATAATCATATTTTAGTTATTTCTATCCATTCCCACCATTACAACAGTTGCATGTTAACTACCATTTAAAGTAATATTATTTTATTATTAGAGCGCAACGTAAGATTCCCAAGAAACTCGTTGTTGCGTGTTGGGTGCGCCATCGAGCATAGCAACCCTTTAAAGTAATATTAATACTTTATTCACAAATATGGATAAATATGAAAATGTCATATTCTTTATTTACCTGGGGTGTTACAGTGATTAAGATTAGGCTGAACATCCCCCATTTATAGATTCACATATGATTAAATTATTAGATCTCATATTAATATTAGTCTAGAGAAAATCCTATAAATGATATCAATCTTTGGATGCTCTGGAATATAGGCATCATATGGAATGATCCTACTGGTTGGGGTTATTACATCCTTTTTCTATTACAATTTACTTGTTAAACCACATATTTATACTAGTCATGTGATCATTGTTCAATGAATATATTATCAACAATAAAGAAACAAAATAGTCATTAAAATAAAATAAGAGATAATGAAAAAATATAAGTGAATATATTTTATATATTTATAATGTTTTTAATTAAATAAAAATAAGTGAAATATTATGCTTAAATTTTCTGGTCATCACAACATTCCTCTCTTAAAAAATTTCACCCTTGAAATTTCATTTTCCTATACTAACTCTGATTAATAATGTCCTCCATTTCCGACATTGCTTATTCAAATGTGTTGTTTATCCAAAACACCTTGATGAGGGGAATTGTCCAATTTATTATAAATTTTCACTACAATGTAAGATCTTCAGTGGATTCTCCAAAAGAAAGGGTCATTTTCTAATGGTACCACGTCTGGATTGAGTACATATGAGGGGTTTGGTATGTAATTCCTTAATAGGGATACATGGAATACCTCATGTACATGAGATTTGTTCGGTGACATGGATAACCGATAGGTCACAACTTCGATAAGATAAAGTTCCGAAAGGGGATGATTTACCATTGACTAAGTAATCCCTTAATACAAAATATAATTACTCTATTCCATGGAGATATAAAAAAGGAATACCATGTCTACAACATTTAACTCTAAGTTATATTGATGATTTTCAACATTACTCTTTTGTCAAATTTGAGATTTATGGATGTGCTACTAGATGGTCTTCACCCTCTCGACCATTTCTTTCACAATTTCAGGAACATGCAGTTTTTGTCACTAGATTCATCCCAATGTGCTGGTTTTATGCACCTCTTCCCTTAATGGGAATTATAGGGTGCCATATTGATTCTGGAGTAGATATGGTTGTTGTAATGCGATTCCACCAAAGGAAGAGGTTTCCCCATCCACCTTTGTAGTCCATTTAGGATATTTTAAACATTTCTTCAATTTTTTTGTGAGTCTATTCAGATTGGTCATCATTTTTATGGTGATAGTCTATACTGAAGTTCAGTATAGTGTTTAGATAATTGTATAGATTTTTTAAAAAAATTAGAGGTGAATCTTGGATCTTGATCAAATACAACCATTAGTGGTATTCCTTGCAGTGTTATCACATCTCGATTATATATCCATGTCTGTTAATCCAGTGATAAATCCTCTTTAATCATAATGAAGTGTGATTTATTTATAAGATGATCCACAAAAACCCATATAATTTTTTTCCATTGGATGCCTTTGCAGTTATGGGGAAGAATTATATGTTTATGTTTTCCCATTTTGATGATGGTATGTGTATTAGTTTCATCATCCCATTAGACTTAAACTATTCAACATTTAGTTAATGGCATACCAGGAACAGTGATGTATATTTAGTGATCTCTATATTCAATTTATCTAACCAAAACTTATCCTATATATCCTGATACATCCTTCTGTTTCATGAGGTAATGAATAATTTTAAACTATTTGAATCAGCCAACATTTCCTTTATTAGCTCAAAATTTAATATAACACAAAGTCTTAACATTATCGCACAACTACGTCATTAATATTGAATTCTAAGGATTTACCTTCTCTAATAGTTTCTAAATTTTTATGAATACTGAAACCGACTTTTTTATAATATTTTAAGATTTTTAAAATAGATGGTTGAGAAATAATTTTTGAAATGATTGATAATGTGCCTTTCTTTATCATTCTCATGTCAATCATTTTCAAATCTATAAATACAATATCATTTACAATGTTAATCGATGAAGGAATTGTATGGTTATTTCTACTTAGATAATCCTCCACCTTATTTAATTTACCATGATGGCAGTGGAAGGATAATTCAAATTAATTAACAAGATCTATTCATCTTCACTAGATCAAATTATTCTATTTCTATGTGAATATATATTTAATAAATTTGTGATCTGTATATATTTCACACTTATCCCTAAAGAGATAATACTTCCATATTTTCAATGAAGTGATCATAGCTACTAACTCCACATCATGTGTGGGATTCTTTTTCTCATTAATTTTCATCACCCTTGAGGTTTACAAATTTGATTTTTCATTTTTCATTAATAGATATCCAAATACCATCATGGAAAATGCATTTAATACTTTGAAAAGATCCCCACTTGTGGGTAGTGTGACCATAGGTGTAGTGATAAGCCTCATTTTTCCCTCCATGTAGTTTTCATCACATTTATCATTCCATGAAATTGTGACTCCATTTTATGTTGTCCTGGTAAGAGTGTTTGAGAATCATGAAAAACTTCTCATGGGTTAGTGATAATATAAAGGTAACCCAGAGAAGCTATGAATATCTGTCACATATATTGGCCTCATCCATCCACCAATTTCTTTTGAATTTAAAGGATCTTTAGATATCCCATTGATCGTGATGATATGCACTAATAATGGGACATCCTTCAACCAGAACTCACCCTTGTTTTAATTTTCCGAGAGATACATCTTTCGCAAGGTCTTTTTCGTAGTACATAAATTCTACTCATGCTACTTCTTTTTTATGGAGTATATTAGTATATCAGTTATGAAAAATACCAAAAAATTTAAGGTAATATATTAAGACTCTATTCATCAAATCCATGAATATTTCGGGAGTATTAGTGAGTCCAAAATGAATCACTATGACCTCATAATGACCTTACCTTTTATGAAATGTAGTCTTGGTTATATCATTTTTATCCCCCTTAATTGGTAATATTATGATCATTGATCCACCTTGGGGAAGTATTGTTCCCCGCCTAGACAATCGAACAATTCATCAATTCCTGTAAATATATAATTCTTCATTATCATGAATTTATTGAGATCAAGATAATTAAAAAAAGGCACATTGACACTTCATTATTATTGATGAAAAGGACTATTTCACCTAATGGTGAAGCATGTGGGGGTATAAAACCTTTATCTATATTCTCTAGTAGTTTCTTTGTTAGCTCCAGCACATCAAGAATATCTATTATATATGGTTTCTTGGATATTAGTAATTCCATATATATATGATGGATTGGAAAATTTCTCTGCTAATAAGAAGAAAAATAATTTCCGTGGGAAACAGACCAGTGAATTATCTCACAATAGGCATTTATTTGATAATGGTTCCTTCCTTAGACTAATTCATTTTATCTAGATACACAATCTTAAAGAGAAATTATATCCATTCTTGTGATTATGGATCTAAATAATATTCATCCTTTTCCTTGCACTTGTAAAGAATCATTGGTCAATTATCTATATGGAGACTGATTTCCCTCTTAGTGAAATTTATGTTGGCTCTATATGGATAAATCCAATCAATTCCCAATATTACATCAAATTCCACCGATGGATGTGTGACATGGTTTGTCGAGATTTTTAGTCAAAAATTTATTGAATGGGAGGAGTTCTATACAATAGATTCAATAATTTCCACATTTTCCATTTTCATTTAAATATATATTCCATGATTTGTGGTTGTTATTAGATTTCTTGAAAAACAAATTTGATATAAAATAATGAGTAGACCCAAAATCGGAAAAAATGTTCGTTATTCTAGACTAAATAACTAGAATACATATCACCCCTTTATTGTTGTGATTACTTTAAACAGTAGTGCTGTAAAAATATCACCCTTTTTGACTAGAAGGTTTTTTGATGCCTCTAAAACCCCATTTCTTATGTCACTAGTTCTCAATGTGCCTTGGATCCTTGTAGTAGTCATAATAAACAACATCTTGAGGGTTTACTAGTGTTTTATTTTCCTCAGAAACATTGTTGGGTTCCTCCTGTTGCTAATTATTAGAGAGGACCACTTCTCTTCTAATCCTAAATAATTTACTTGATCCCATTATAAAATTAATGGAGTGCTTCTTTCCTCATATTTGAAAAGTGGTGTGATTGAATTTCTCTAAATAATAGGATTTATCCATCAAATTGAGAGAATTAAATTACACAATCTGCTTCTTATCCCCATGAAACTCTAAGAATAATTGATATCTATTTTTATATTGAAGGAAGATTAAAAAATCGTCATATATATCAATTTCATGTATTTACAAGGCTTTTCATAGGTTAGGATTTATCCCAACAAAGAAGCATTCAAAAATTAATTAAGTGGTAACAAGAAAATTAGATTCATATTGTGAATGTCTTGTGAAGTTTTATTCATACACCCCAATAGATTCGTTATACTTATTAATGAGTTATTATATATGTCATTAAATATTAATATGGAGGGTGAAGGGAAAATATATATCAGAAATCATTTTCCATAATTTTTTCCTCTCCATTACTTCGATCGCTTCATCATGGTTCATATTATTTCACAATATCCACCACTGATCAGCTTCACCCTCCATATGATAAACACCCAAAATAATATTATCTTGTTCGTAACATTAAAGTATATAAAATATATTTTCTATGGAATCCATACAATTATTCATAATTAAGGGATCACATGATCCACAAAAATAGTAGGTCATTTTCACATGAAGCTATTGAATGTGGTTTCACTCTCCTGGGGCGGGGGGGGGGGGTGATCATCCTAATTAAAATTTCTATTTTAGACATGAGTTAATTAAGAGAATATCATGAAAACATTCAAGATTACCTCCCCCATATGGTTGTTAATATCATAGGGAAAACCCTCACACTACCCTTCACATAATTGGTTATCATTGTCCAACCCATTTCCTGTCACCTTCTAGAATAAATAATAAATTCATGATGTATATCTTGGTTATTTAAACACATAAAGGGAGATCCTGTGTAATTTTTTGGTAACTTATAAAGTATATTTCTACCATTAACTAAACAGTGTATTTACTTCAATATATGTTATCCAGGATATAATTTCTAACATATATTCTCGTGGTCATTTATTTGTGTTTACAAAATAATTGTTTGTAATGAGAATATGTTTTTACCAAAAACTTTCCGTCGAGAGTGTCAAACAAAGTGCGTAGTAAGGTCTGTTTTTCTGTACTAGGTTACCGTGAGTCAAGCCCAAAATACTTGGAATCACTTGTTTCTCCTATGAACCACTATTCCATAACCACATAAATTTATGATATCCCGATAGGTATGTAGTTTATTGATAAACTACATACTCTATACATAATAAAATTTAGTGATGTTTTATTTCATGTACTCTTATCCCTAAGGGTTTTCACTAGTGTATTTGAATCCTAATACCAAAAATAACTAACCATATCCTATGATACTAACTATAACAATAGTGATATTTATTTCATATTTAATCATGATCTATTACATTTATTTTCACTTAATACAACTCATAATATTGGGAGGTCTACTTTCATGGAAAATTAGGAAAACTGTATATAAACTTATAACATGAAATACAAAATATTCATTGAAAAAATATATTACATGACCAAAAAATTACTTCTTACATAACACTACATGGTATTACCTATGTATATATATAAGAAAGGGTTAAGTAATAAATCCAAGTAAAATAATAAACAATTCATAACATTAAAAAGAAACAAAAATTTTGAAAACAATAATATCAATAGAGAATAAATGATGCATGAATATAAATGAATGATAAAGCATGATAATCATAATATAAAACTATGTGAATAACATAGAACATGATATTTTCATGATCCAAGGCTCATTTCACATGGAGGAGTATGAGTAAAATCTCATTGGACATGATGTAGCGTGAGCCAACACCCATTCCACATGAAGTAGAACGATTCAACACCCATAACACATGTAGTAATGTGAGTAAACATCCATTTCCCTTAAAGTACCACATTTTAACATCAATTGCACGTGATGTACCATGATACTAAACATTACACAATTCATGGGAGTGCTATCAGGATTCACCCTTCGTATCCATTTCAATATCATTTTTATCTGTGCCACGTAAATCATATAACATAGATTCATTCAAAATCATAAGTTACTACATGATAAATTAATTCCGAATTCATACATGTATGTCCCCAATCAACATATATATGAGAATACATGTTAATACCCTTGATAGAGAAATGGGTATGGTGTTCACAATATGATGGAAAATCGTAGTGAAAATTTGGAAGCATAATGACATCAAATAGAAATTCAAAAAATGGTGTCATTTGGATAAAAATGAATATAATATCATTTAAAAATAAAATTTTCAGTAAGGGATATGTAATAATGTATCCCATCTTAGGAAAATGGAAATTAATAGGATAACCTATATGAGGTGCCTGATAAGAATAAGATAGAGTTAAATCCATTAAATAATTTCACCAATGTAACGACTTAGGTAATGGTAAAATTGGAGGAGGATAAATTATACCTAACTGATATCATTAGATATATAGTCGGTATTTTATTATCAATGTATGAAAATATAATGAATTTAATTTAAAAAGAATAATTTCAAACAATGTTCTTGAATTGAAATGAATAGAAGATGGTGAGGAACCCTTACAAGGATGTGTGACCACAATGTCTTGGGATAGTTATCTTGGGATCTTGGGGCACCCTAGGAATAACTTAAGGAGTAGATGGATATGTTTGGGTGAGAGTTTATGTGTTTTAGTGAAGGGAAATTGGAGCTTTGTTGGTATTATATAGGAATGGAGTGTGATTTATTTTTTATTTTGGTTTTGGACACTACACAATAATATATTCAAAACCACAAACCACCCCATAGTTTTATCCCATGATTTCATGAAAAGGGGTGTGGTATACATTAAATTATAATGTCGAGGTCATGATAATAAAATATTGGCCTCACTTATGACTAGGTGAGTGACAATATCAATAAAATGATTTTAAAATCCAAAAATATATTATAATTATTGGGGGATTCACTGAGGATTTGTAATAAAACAAAATAAAGATAAAATCATATTATTTTAAAGGAATAACACATATATGAAAAAATATACCTGTTATTGAATTTATTACAAAATTATTAGTCTATTATGATTTCATAAAACACACTTTATATTCATACAGTATTTAATATTTACAACAAAATTTGACTATCTCAAAAAATTATGAAATATTCACTATTATATAATTTCAACATCATCATTACAAAAAATAATATTCATTATATATATAATTAACTAAATATGTAAATTTTTACTTTAAAATAATAAAATAAATTTATTATAAATTTATGGGATTTAAAGAAAACATTTTTCCAACCTCAATAAAATTTAATTTTGACATCAATAAAATTAGATGAGTATTAATATTTAATTAAATTTATTTAATAATAAATTTTCATTAAAATACAATTTATTTATAAATCCATAAATTCATCAAAATAGGTTTCTTATTTAGCAAAAAATATTATTTGTTCTTTAAAATTCATTTTAAAAATAACAATAATAGAAGGAAATAGATTCATTATTCTATACAAATATAATTTACATATTCTTATTTCTAGGTTATTGATACATATCTATTTATTACCATAGAATATTCTATAAGAAAATGTTGTGTGATGATGGGGATTCTGTGAGGTCATTCGGTTGACATGGTTGGTGTCGTAATCTCGATGAGCTTGAACGTATCCCGTAAATGTATTCTCTCACGCTTAACTAGTTGGATCTTGGCTTTGAATTTTTATAGGTAAAATCCTTATAATTATATCTCCCATGGAGGATCTGGTAAATGGGATTCATAGGTATAGTTCCTACTAGTTGAGGCCATCACTTTTTTCCCCTTTCCAAATTCTATGTAAAACCCATATTTATAATAGTCATGTGATCTGTGTTCAACAACTATATTATAAATTATAAAGATAATTAACATTCATTTAAATCTAATTTGATTTTATAAAAAAAATAAAAGTTCACATGTTTTCTATATCTATAGAACATGTAATTAAATCCAAATAAATATAATTTTATTTATAAATGTTTGGGTCATTATAAGTATTATTTTCTACTGAGAGAATAATAAAGGGCTTTTTTTAAACATACTGATTCACTATGATTTCTATAAAAATACCTAACTATATCATTTTTCAAGGCGTTATATTGTTTTGAAGAAAAAACTCCATTTAAATGTTCTCTCAAACCATTAAAAAATGTTATAGAACTTTATCAATAACTGAATTAAATATTATATGTTCCACTATCCTATTATAATGGAGAGAACAATAGTAAATTCTTCATTTTTAATGAATTTTGAGGAAATTTATTAGTATTGATATTTAAGATTTTGTAAATTGAGAAGAAATTCATTAAAACTAATAAAAATACTTATAACCTATGGCCCTATTGGTTCATTTCTTCAATCTGAGAACATCATATATTTGAAAAGAAATATGACCACCCAAAACATAGTAATAATAAATAAACATCTTTCTCGAGAGATGAATGTCAGGACATCAACATTAGTTCTAAATTCATAATTACATGGTAAAATTTTCTGTGTGTAATAATTTTAATAAAATTTAATTTGAAAAACATTTTTCTACCATTTCTAAAAAAATTATATAGTCACTCAAAAAAATAAAAACAATTAATAAGAATGTCATAAATTTTAAAATATCAACAAAATAAAAAATTTATATTATTATAAATTGATAGATCATACGATTCATGTCCATTGTTATAATGTTTTTTCATTTATTGTTTATTATATATTTTAAATATTTTATTCACTACAGGTTATTTCTTAAAAATCATCTATTCTCTACTTACATCTAGATGTTTCATATATTATCCTGAGTATTTTGGAAATTTTGGCAATTTTTTTGTTAAATATTTTTATCATATGTGTTTTCATCATTATATAACATGTAAACTATAATTTTGTATCAAATTATATTATTTTTAATGTTTTTTAAAGAAACCACTCTTATGAATATAATAATAAAAAATTTGGTAAGAAAATTAATGAAAAAATTTAACTTATAGATTTATTAAAATAAGAATGTTTTCTAAAATGTTTTTTTTGAATTAGGAATTTTCTAATTTATTTCTCTTTAATTGTAATTTAAAATATTCAATAATATTTAATGAAGAAAAAATTATTCATATATTTTAAATTTTTAAGTCATTTAGACCCATGTAACTCCATATATAATAAAAATAATATTAATTATTTAAAAAAAATCCAAATAACAAATTTAATGAACTAAAATATTTTTCAAATAATAATCGGATGTAGAAATTGAAAAAAATTATTTTTTAATAAAAACCACCCAAACTTTTAATCACCAAAAATTATATTTTTTTTATAAATAAAAAAATAAATATAGAATTTTATAAAATTTATGAAATAATTAGAACTATAACTTAAAATTTTAAAATAATTGTACTGAATTATTTTCATGCTAAAAATTTTTGAAATTCCAAACATTGATTGAAATTTTTAAAATTTATTCGTGTCTAATTTTATAGATATTTTGAAAATATATTTTAAATAATAGAGATTTATTTTATTTATAATTGATATAATCAATGTTTAAATAATTTTGAAAAAAAAATTGAATTGAAAATTTATTTAAATCGTAGTTCTCATTCATATCACAAAATCTCTACTATACCAAAATTATAGGAAGTTCTTATATATTAATCCTCAAAGTCTACCTTAAGGAAATATGTGCTAATCAGAGTTTATCTAAATCCAGTTTCCAAGTTTTGTACTAAACATCCCTTGATACCAAATATAACACCCTGGCCCCAATTACCTAGAGTAAGTGTATTATTTTAATACATTGGCATGATTATAAGGAATCAAGTCCCGAAGGACCGATCAGTTTAGTATTCTTGGAAAATATATTACACACATGAATTTTAACATTACAACTTGAAAATAAAAACAACAATAATTTATTCCATTAGAAATTTCCAAGCCTCCAAGATTATGCCTGTAAGTCACTCATAACTAACTATTTTATATCCTGGGAAAATAAAACATAAGTAAGGGGTGTGATCAGATGCTCAGTAAGGGAAAATAATTTAGTGGAAGCTATAAACTTTTAAGGCAAGATGTGTAATAATAACAAAAACTGTTTGAAAAATAAACTTGAACATAATATGGAAAAAAATAAATAAAAAATTACCATATAAACATACACATGAATATTCTACTAGTCAAATAATCACATGTAATAACAATACCCACTTTCATAATGATGGAATTCATAATTCCAAACTTTCATAACCACATAGTCATGGCCTTATGCCAATACTACAGATAAGGTTTTGTTAAGGCCTTATACCAGACACTAGTTTGTCTCATTAGAGATACCGATGCATCGACGAGTTATAGTGGTCTCCACCCGTCACTTAATACGTCCAATGCATTCCTCATATTAAAAGGTTTAAACATAACATAAACATTCATATTAAAACTAACATACTAAATTTCAATACATTATCTATGAATAATAAATTTTATAAAAGTTACAAATCCATAATGAAACATATCACAAAATTTCAATACAATATTGATGTTTTGTATCAGAATAAATCAACTTCAAATAAGCATAAAATCTACCAAATTATGTTGACATAGATGAAATCAAAACCTCTTTTAGAGAAATATCTCTTACTATTTTCAAATGATTTAAAAGTTATATAATTATAAAAGAAAACATTTATTTTTTTCGAATTATGAATTTTCTAATATATGTTTATTTAATTGTAATTTAAAATTTTCAATAATATTTAATGAAGAAACATTTATTCATATATCTTAACTTTTTAAATCATTTAGACCCTTGTAACTCCATATATAATAAAAATAATATTACTCAATTTAATAAAATAAAAATAACAACTTTAACGAACTATAATATTTTTAAAATAATAATCGGATGTATAAATTGAAAAAATTATTTTTTAATCAAAACCACCAAAATTTTTAATCACCAAAAAATTTATTTTTTTATAAATAAAAAAATAAATCTAGGATGTTATAAAATTTATGAAATAATTAGAACTATAACTTAAAATTTTAAAATAATTGTACTGAATTATTTTCATGCTAATAAAATTATGAAATTCAAAACATTGATTGAAATTTTTAAAATTTATTCATGTATAATTTTTTTGATATTTTGAAAATATATTTTAAACAATAGAGATTTATTTTATTTATAATGAATATAATTAATGTTTAAATCATTTTGGATAAAAATTGAATTGAAAATTTATGTAAATCGTAGTGCTTATTCATATCACAAAATCTCTACTATACCAAATGTATAGGAAGTTATTCTATACTAATCTTTAAAGTCTACCTTAGGGAAATGTGCTCTAATCAGAGTTTATCTAAATCCAGTTTCTAAGGTTTGTACTAAACATCCTATGATACCAACTATAACGCCCTAACCCAAGTTACCTAGTGTCATTGAATTATTTTAATATATTGGCATGATTATAAGGAATCAAGTCCCAAAGGATCGATCGGTTTAGTATTCTTGGAAAATAGATTACATACATGAATTTTAACATTACAACTTGAAAACAAAAATAACAATAATTTATTCCATTAGAAATGTCCAAGTATCCGAGATTATGCTTGTAAGTCACTCATAACTAACTATTTTATATCCTGGGAAAATAAAACATAAGTAAGGGGTGTGCTCAGATGCTTAGTAAGGGTAATTAATTTAGTGGAAGCTATAAACTTTTAAGGCTATATGTGTAATAAAAACAACATCTTTTCAAACATAAACATGAACATAATATGGAAAAATAAATAAACAATTACCATATAAACATGTGCATGGCTATTCTACTAGTTGAATAATCACATGTAATAACAATACCCACTTTCATAATGATGGAATGCATAATTCCAAACTATCATAACCACATATTCAAGGCCTTAGGCCAAGACTACAGATAAGATTTTGTTAAGGCCTTGTGCCAAGACACTAGTTTGTCTCGTGAGAGCTACCGATGCATCAACGAGCTATAGCAGTCTCTACCCGTCACTTAATAAGTCCAATGTATTCCTCATATTAAAAGGTTTAAACATAACATAAACATTCATATTAAAACTAACATACGAAATGTCAATACATTATCCATAAATCATGAATGGTATAAAAATTACACATCCACAATGAAACATATCACAAAACCTTCAATACAATATTGATGTTTTATATCAAAATAAATAAACTTCAAATAGGCATAAAATCTATCAAAGGATGTTGACATATATGAAATCAAAACCTTTTTTGAGAGAAATATCTCTTACTATTTTCAAATAATTTAAAATTCATATAATTATAAAATAAAGAATTTATTTTTAAAATATTCTTATAAGATTTTTTTTGAAATCTTTGAAGTGTTTATAACGGTGTAAAATATCCTCCCCCACCGTATAGGTTAAAAACATTCTTACCGTAATTTTGTCGAAAAGGTCATCAAGTACCTTGTTTGGAAAAAAACAGAATGATTTCTTTCAAAACATTTTATAAAAAGTAAAATAAGGGTATAAGCGACATTAACCCATAGACTAGTAAATATTAAAAATGTTTTGAAATACATTTTTACGAAACATGGGTGTGGATGACAGAGAGGTCCCAGTAGATACTTACATAAGAACAACCTCGGATAATAAAGAGATTGTGAAATTAACACTTACCTTGTACTTTTCATTGGTATTGGGTAGGTTAAACTCCGGTATAATGTTGCAATAAATGTTATTTAATTATAAAATAATCATATACATTAATATAATATCATATATGATCTTTTAACATTGCTTTGTTAATAATATATTAGTATTATTGTCGTTTTAGGTGTTAGCTGATTTTTTTCTCTTATATGATTTGTTAAGTGAGTAATTTTTGTTATGGATAGGATGTATCTTATTCATATTAAGAATTATATTAACTCTTTAAACATTATTTTTAATTATCTAGTGAAATTTATTCTTGAATGGATTACGATGGGGAATAAATCTCATCGCGTTCGTGGAGACGGTAATTTATACGTACGCACGAGTGACAATATCATTCTATTGATATTAAAATAATATATAATGGGATTTTATATCATATATACAGAATAATTATCATGTTATATTTAATATTTACATCAATTACTCAACGTTATTATACCCATCTAAATAATAATGCATTTAATAAGAATTACACCACAACTTCGAGATGGTAAGCCGTACGTACACACGTATGGTGACTTTTCATTCGAAGGATGGATATAATAATTAATATGGTTGTAACATATTTATAATAACATCATAGTATATAGAAGATACTGGAGTTATTATTTTATAATGTCAACAACAAAGAAATAGGAAGTGGAAGAAGAAAGGAACGTGAAAGAGGTGAAGAAATATTAACCTCTTCTTCGGGTTCTTCCTTTTGATTTGATACAAAAATATCCTTAGGCTAGCTTTCTGCATAAGGGAAGGCCTCTCGGATGAAGGTAGGACAGTGGAGAGGGTATTTGGGTAGGGTTTGGCCAATCCAAATGTCTATTAATGTGTGAATTAGAGGGAATGGTAAGTTACTTTTTATAAGAGGGGTGAGGGGCACCGTAGGAAAAACCTAAAATATTATTTTATAATAAAGTCATTTTCGGTTTATAATGGCTCAAAAATGAATTATTTAAAGTATAAAGTATGGATGGGTCGAAAACAACTCATCCAATAGGTTTTAGACATGTTTTATTCACTATATTAACCTTATATTTTATATTTAACTATTAGTTAAATAGTTTGACATTTACCAAGTCTCTTTGTATTTTTATATAATATGGTTAATAAACTTATTATATACTTCCAAGAGAACCCCAAGGGGTTCATTAATGATAAAATTATGATTATATGTCTTATTTCCAAAAATTATATTTTTATGAATATAATACAAATTAATAATATATTATTTGTTTTAAAAACTTTTAATGTCAATTTTGACACTATTTGGTATTTTGTTTTTTCTAAATTCATAACAGCATTATTAATTTGAATATAATTTATCTAACCAACCATAAAATTTCATATTAACCTATAATATTTTTTTAATTCATAAAAAGTCTCATATTACATTTATTTGGATATTTATAAAATCAATTATTTTAATATTTCATTTATTACGTAATTAATTCATCATTATTGTGTCATAAATAAATTTAATTATTTAATGTCTAAAAATTATTAATAAAATACCATTATATATGAAATCCTGTTATATTTCTTATGAATATTTATAGTCTAATTTATCCTATATATAACCCTATATTAAAAAAGTTTTAACTATTAATCTTTGATTTTAACTATTTTAACTCTTCTTTAAATAAAATAATAATAAATGTAATATTCTAATACAAGTGGACCTAAAGAATCATATTTTATTCCAAACGATGTATTCGGTTGAATGAAAATTATATAATAGAATTAGGACATGTGTTAGGGTAATAATAATATCATTTTTACCTTTAATTACCCTATTTACTTTTAACCATCGTTAATAAAAGTAAAAAAGTTACAATTCACCAAAAATTATTTCCATCTTATTGAACCACATTTTACTTAATGATATCAACTATGTTTCTTGGATTTTTTAAATTCAATTCACAGAAGCGGTAAAATAATGTTTTACGCGAATTTTCAAATCCTCTTAGGAGGTGGGTAAAAGACAGTAAAATTTCAATAAAATTTTTATATATCTAAAATTATTATAAAATAACTCCAATGAATTAAATTTAACTTATATAGGTATTAATTATCTATTTTAACCTCATATAAATTTAAATTAAATAAATAAATATTTAAATGAAAATTCGGTTTAAACCAATAACTCAGTGTTCTTCACTATTCGTCAATAATTGAACGTTTTCTGAAAAATAACAAATTTTTACCCGATGTTAATGTCGATAATCTGATTTCAAAAATGAATTATATTTTACCACATTCAAAACATAGAAATTTCATGTATTAATTTAAAATTAATTCTCGTTGTTAAGACCAAATAACATATTTTACGAAATAATAACTACCAAAAGATTGACACTTCTTTATATCCAATTTCAATGTGACATTACTTCCAATGACAAAAATTGAATTAAATGGTAAAAATATAATTTAATAATAATTCAAACCATTAAAATTTATAGTTAAAAACTACATATTATTTTGATTAATATTTTTTTTATAGTTAAAATTTAGTATTATTCACTATTCACCAAAATATGAATGTTATCGGAAAAACACCAAAAAATTACCCAAATTTTTTTTATGTCCTGATTATAATGAATAAGTTTATTTTGAAAATTTTAATTAACAAAAGTTTCAAATATTGGATTTTAAAAAGGGTTCTCCATTAAAATACGGTAAAATTTCAATTAAAAAATGCTTCTTTTATCTGAATAAATAATAATTTTTTCGTATATTTTGTCTAAAAACTCATAATATGGATTCTTAAATTATTGGGATAATATAAAATTCAAAATTCAGTTAATACTATTTATAGCTGCTTTTGAATGGCTAGTTTGGTTAGTCGTGGTGCGCTTGAACTCTGAGTTGCGTGTAGTGCGAGATATTGAATTACATTGAAGAAATAACATACTATGAAATCTTGGGGTGTTATAATATAGGGATTCATGGGATTAAGATTCATTGAATATTTATGTCCAGATCTATTGTCCTATGGTATAACTTAGATACAATAAGAGGGTCCACTCTGATGGTACAATTTATATGAAGCCTGGTTACCTTGTCCATGACCACATCATCCATATAAATGGGTTGTTGTTTTCGATCATCTTTCCTAGAGAGGTTCTTCTATTAATATTATAATAGAGGATCTGAGATAGACTCCCTACCACTAGGTACAGATTTAGATATCCCATAATACCACTATAGATTCCCTAACATGTAATAACCTCTACACTCAATGGGGTATTTGGGATATTGGTGCATCTGATACCCTAGAATCCCACTCTAGTGACACACCACATAACTATCTATAAAATTCATGTGATTATAGTAACCCCTAAGTGTAAAATTGATGTAATTATTCCTACTGATCAAAGAACTGGTGCACTTTGTCACCACTGAATCTCCATATCCCACAATATTAGCTTCCCTCATGTACCACTTAGTTATGAAGGACTAATTTAATATCCCAAGAGTGGTGGTTAATAAAAAAACATCTTTTATCTATTCAAATTGAATAAATAATCCCATCCTCAAAATTTCTAGTTTCCATTGACTCATGACCAACATCTACCAGGGACAAATACTAAAGCTCAGTTGAAGAAGATGAATATTCCAACAATAACATAGAACCATAATATAGGTGAGTAAACAGTCTTGAATAGTCCACTCTCATTTATTATTGAAAGAGTAATCATAGAAGGATATATAAAAATGTTCATATAACATACCATGATGGAGATCATTCGTAGTAATAACATCCTTCCAACTCTTCAATGAATCATGCATTATATAACTCATCAGCCTGAAAAAATTCATTGGAGCTACCTCTTGATAATCAAATATAATTATCCTATCCTCTTACCATGACTCGGTAACATAGGGGACACTTTCATCTATAATAGATGGTGGGTGATTTTTTTGTAATTATCACATTAGTTCTTCCATATTAGTGGTATGTCATGGATCCCCAGAAACAGAGTGCCTAAATTATTAAAAATTCTCATTGTATTGTGAATGAGAACCCATTCTTGGAATGAGATGAGGTTCCTTAGGTGAAACCATATGAGGCCATACAGGTGGATCAGGTCTCACATTCTATGTATTGTGATCATCCTTTATATCTTGGAAAAAATTCATGGTCATCTTGGGGGAATTTATCTTAAATTTTTGGACCCATGTCTCATGGAATATTAAATAGAAATAGGATCATAGATAAAATATAGGATAATACATGAATTTAAATAACAAAACCAAACATATATTTATTCTCATAATTCTTGGTCTAAGTGAAAATAGTGAATTTAGTAATATATATTGTGTACTAGCCCCTAATAATTTAAGATCAGGTTCAAGGTCTATCATCACATACTATAGGGCTCTATATATTGAGTGTGAGTTTCATTGTACAAAATAAAATACAATTTCTGTTTCAATTTAACTCCCCATTTATTGGTAAGTTTTTTTTCATGAATTCAAAATAATTTAGGTTTCTACACATTCACATGTATATATATATATATATCCCAATATAGTTAGAATATTGACTATTCCCTTGTTATAAAGGAATAATTATTTATAAGTTGCAATTTTTACATCATGAAACAATGACCTGACCCATAAAAATTGTATCTAGAAATAATAGGTTATTTTGAAATATTTTATTATATGAATAACCATTCTCAATTTATAAATGTAAATTCTTTAAAAATTACAATTTTCATTCAAGAAAATAATTCAAAAAATGTTTTATCCCATGTATTCGAGGGTCCATGACTAAATGTATTTGTAATTTTGTTAATTATGGTTACACCATCAATATATTTTATAAACCACTGTTTAGGATTACGAATACACTCTTATTAATCCAATTATTCAATCAATATAAGAAACATCAGAATATTTCAAAATAAAACAATAATGGAACTTGTAGAAAGCATGTGAAACATAATAAATATAGGAAACAATTTACTATTATATAAATTGAAGAAATTCATGGAAGGAGAATACATAGTTCTTATTATTATGCATGAAGTGAAAAATCATTTCAATTCTTGTAAATGAAAAAAAGGAGAATGAAATAATTAATGGAATTAATAAAGCCACAAATCATGTTCATCACCCAATAGTGAACTTAATATGACTCTAACATTTAAGGCCACATTATGACAAACAAGACTCTATAAATATATGTTACTAACTATATTGGACACATTCCCTCAATTCACCTGCATAGAAATGGATTTGGACTAGGAACAATGGTGTAGGGTGGTCAGTGGGGAGACTGTGACCACGTGATCAGGGTGAATCACATTTATATAACATAATATTAAAAAAGGGCGTAAATATAATAATTAAAATACAGAATCATAAAACATCAACATAAAATACACATGTAGGAACATAATCAATATCATATATAAAGAGGATTGTTTCATGATTCAATGAAAATGGGTAAGTAAATTTGATACATAGGTACACAAATATACAACATGCTGTTAAAATTTAAAAAAAACTTTTTCCAGTAGTATCACAAGAATGACATCAAACCTCTAATTTTTAACTTCATCATAGTAACGAATATAAGGCCACCAAAGCTTGATTCGTCCTTTTTCCCCACATGTATTAATAAAAAAATTTCAAGTACCAAATATGTGGGACAAAAAAGGTGTGAGATATAATCAATAGTAAGCTACCAATGATGTAAAGTATAATCCATCAAACATAATTAAATGTGTAGTGGGAACCTATATAAATGAAATTAATAAAAAAAATATAAATTAACTGGATCAAGTCCTAATGGTACCCCAACATAACACAACATGTTTTGGCCTATATGAGTATATATCAGAACATGTGACAATGTATATATATATATATGAAGATATATAAATGGTCAATATACAAAGGTACATGTATATCCATATTTATATATACTAATAATAGAAAGGCCTTGAGGTGTAACTCATGCAACCAGAGATGGTCATAAGAGTCACATAGCATGATATGGTATCCCATGCCCATGTATAATGAATCATATGGGTTTATCAAACCTAGTATCACGTTCTTATGGAATTTGATTCCTGATTGTAACATGTATATGGGATTCCATTAACATGTAAAAATATATATATACGGGATTACATGATTTATTATGATGTATATATAGCTCACATTTCCGGAGTATAAAATATATATAGTTGAACATGAAAGAGTACGACCATTTTATGGGATTTCATGAATGGGTGTAACAATTATATGGGATTACAATCCCAAAAATCAAAGTTATATGTGACTTTATGTCCATGTTTCACATGTATGAGTGATTTCATGACTATATAACACCTTTAATTACAACATAATAGTAATGCAGAAATAAAATACCACATATGATTTATAAATAAATAACATAGAATTTAATGAAATAATAATAAATTTTTCAAATAGGATTCCTATTATGTTTTAATTCCATTCCCTTAATATTGATTTAATTCAGTTATTAAATTTTGGTGTCAATACATGACCACAATACAGTTGGTTTAGCCAAAAAAAAATTCAAGAAGAAAAACAATATTCATAAGAACACCCCATGTGGTGGAACTAATTGAAGGGGTCATCATAAAATGAGTAAAAGTTTGAATAAGGGAATTAATAATGAATCTAATAATTCAATTTGGGATAATTAAAAATTTTTAGGAAACACTCATAAATTCTGTTATGTGGCATGAGAATCTAGATATAAAATAACTTGGATTTAGGGAATAAAAACTAGAGAACATGAAATAACTTGATAGTTCCTCCTTATATATTGTTATTATTTGATTTTGTTAGAAATATGAAAAATCAATAAAAATGTAAAATTTCTTCAAAATGGGAAATATTAACTCACAAATAAATATCACCAAATATGGTGAGATAAACAATGAAATGATGGTAACTAATAGAAGCTCATGTTGGTACCTTTGGAACAGAAAAGATGATAATGACATAAGAGTTTGAACAGAGTATTCAATTAAAATTATAAGGAGAGAAGAATTATGATCTAATCACACTAGTATATTATTATGGAAATAAATGTAAAAGAAATATTTTTGGTTATTGAGACAAATTAGAAAAATTTCATTTTACCCCAAATTTATTGGGGGTATATTTTTCTATATCATTCCCCATTTCTAGTTAAATTAAACTAATGGTGTGGACTGGGGTGCACGATTTGTTAATATTGTGAGAACCCATTTACAATACTAGAGCACCCCTTTCAAATTTGTGGCTTGAGGTGCATGGTTTAGAAAAACTGCTCCACCCCATCAATTGACTCTAACACCTCACATGGTTGTCTCACCTGATTAGAATTAATCGTGCACTAGCAATGTCTCATATCCTATGTTTCCAAAATAAAAATCTCTACTCTCTTAAAGAGACCCCTAACACATATGAATCAGTCATTTCTCTATTAAGAACATTCATTAATGAGAATTTTGTGGAATTTAAATCAGATAATAACTCATATGAAAACAAGAGATCTTTAAATGATTGATTATTTTCTATAATAAAAGATTATTTTATTCAACATGTTTACCCAGCTATGTTATCCACTATTTTTTCACTACACTGGACACTTTGTTCAAACACTGTAGTAATTTTTCATACATGAGGATTATCAGTCCAATGACATAGTGTTTTTAGATTCTCATATTTTTTTAGAATAATCAAAATTAAATTTCCAACATAAGATACATTATCCCATTCAATGTTAGAGAGTTTCTTCAATCAACATTACCAATAGACATGGTTATCCTTCATATCAATAATTTATAGAATGGAAAAATACTTCATCACCCATTTTGTTCATTATCATTGAAAATATACATACTAAGATACTTCTTTAACAAAGAGAAAATCAAAAACCAATGTGATGTTAAATCCACCCCTTTAGTTTTGTTGTAATTACATTGAACATTATTATATAATAATTATATTTCTGTATCACATGAAATTTTCTTATTATTTTCCACCCTCAATGAAGGTTAAAAAAGGAGGCAAATGATTTTCATAATACACATACATATTTTAAATGGAAATTTTATGGATTTTATAATAATTTTTAATGGTTTTTAGGGACATTACCTCCTTAAATTTTTTACTTTAAATGTTGGATATTATATTTTTGGAATTAATATTCCTTTGAATAAATAAAAAGTTTGAATTTATATGTTTACAATTTATTTATTAATTAATGTTAATATATTATAAATAATCTAAATTGATTTCAAGGTAAAATATTTTCCATCTCAAGATAACTCTCAACTATTAGGCCAACCACCCCCATGCAAGACTAAAAGGGCTCATTGACCAAGATGGGATTTTGAGAGGACCCATTTAAGAGGCAAGAGGTTATGATCTGGTCATGTAGGATCTCTTATAGTGGTAGATCCAAGCGTATATCAGTCACTTGTGTCGACATGGAACATGTGGTGCGTGAGTTGTGTAGAGGGAGTCTATCATCAGAGTAGGTGCTCAAAACCCAGGTGTTATGGCCTATTTATTTTACAAGGGATTCATGTTCTAAAATTTATATTGGGAAACAAAAATATCTTAATTAATGATAAATAATTATAAGAACAAAATCATATATCTTCAATTATGATTCTCAAACTTGGACACCCTATCTCTGTTGAAATCAACCTTCATATTTATCCACTTTCATCTGCAACTCACTAAAAAACAAGGTCTCCTCTTTTAAAGGTGAGGTAAGATATATATCACCATAGAAAAGATCAGGAACACCATGGATACATTCTCGGAACCTCAGGACACCTATGTGATGTCCACATCAAATATGAAAATTTCCCTACAATGAATAAAATGATGACGGTAACACTATAAATGTACGTCCATTTTGATAAGAAGATATAAAATTTCCTATTCCATATCCATGATTAAAATGTTGTTTGAAAATACCTGAACAATGGTATCCCAAAGTTGGTGGATGAATTATTACATTGGTATAAAATATATTGTATCACATCCCTAGGAATTGAATAGATTTTAGACTAGGTAAACTATATAAAAACATTATATTCACATTAAAATTTAAATATAAAATAAATAACATGTTTTATTTTAGAATTCAATTATTCCTCATAGAATATCCCGATATATTAATCAAAAAACACTTCACAGTTTCTTATAGAAAATAAAACATAATAAACGTGTGATGTGAGATTCACATTAATTATAAAAGTGTAGTAGAATATATGATAATGAAATAAGAATAATAAATATGGAATTGTAAATAACTAAAAAATTTCAACCTAATCAATAAAATGATCATAGTATAGAATAAATTAATGATGATCATGTAAATACAAATAAAAAATATCATAATTTTGATAAATATAAATGAATATTCCGAATAATCATATAATAACATGGAAATCAATAAATTACCGTATTATAAGATAATTCATAGAAATAAAAATATGATTTATACTATCATGACCTTCAAAAATATAGTGTATACCTATTGGGAGAAACTCATCTATTTGTTTCAAATTATTTTTATCATGAGACTTATTGAAACATCTAGGTCTATCCAATACAAGGAAACACTAATCACTAAAATTGTCAGATGCATTCCTCAAAGGAATAGGGTGCAACAAAATCCCCATAGACATTTATATTGATAATCTAACATATGAAATGATATTAATCACCCCAATAAAAAACATAATGAAAAATCTTCCTTATCAAAATGCATATTGGTAAAAAATTATAAATACTTAGTTAAAATGATGATAAAACATCAAAAAAATTAAAGATGATATAAATACATCCTATCCCATGTGGATAATATGTAAACTGAATGGTCGAGGTCATTGATGAATAATAATTCCATAAAAATTTCATTAGATCAATTTTTTATAAATATAACATATTCACATTAAAATAAACGTGAAAACTAAAATATCAAAAAATATTTTGCAAATTAATTTAATTCTAAATAAACTTTACAAAATAAATATTTTTATTTAAAATATTATTTTCTCGGGATGATAGGAAATTCCATACATGCTGAGTAAATTAAAAAAATATTCTATTGAAAGTTTTGATAAAAGAAAATTGAACCATGTTTGGAATATAGAATGAAGATTAATTTAATTTTTTTTAAAGTACTTTTTTTTTGGAAAATATATTTAATGAATAATTTTATATATATTAAAAATATTTTTGAAAAGGTTTTCAGAATTCATGGATTTTAATGAAAATTTATTTTTGACAGATAAGTGAAAAAAATTGTATTTTCAAGAAAAATATTTTCAATCATTTTAAGTAATAAATCTAAGAATAGTGATATTATTTCGAAAAAACTTCCTTGAATAACTATAGGATATGAATATATAATGATTTTAAAATATGAATTCAAAATAATATCTCATTGGTATACCCAAATAAAAAATTCCTTTATAATGACAAAATTGTAAAATAAACCCTTAGTACATTTGTAACTCATTAATCATATGCCCGAGAAATAAAATAAAAATCAAATGAAACCAAATATTACATGAAGATAAATTAAGTAATTATATACTATATCAAATGGGAAATATGTATATCAAACATGAGAATAAGAGGTGATATGGAGTATGACTCATGGAAGTAAAAGTGAGATGAGAAACCCTTACCAAATCTTTGACTTTAGTCGTATGTGTAATAACCACATGTATAATAAATATATGTTTATTATAAATCTATTAATGAACCATAATCTTCATTAAAATACCTCATATTATTTTATTATATCCATTTATCACTCATTTATTAAAAATTATTTGATAGAATCACTTTTTTGAGTGATAATTGTATCATTTTTCATGTATGTTTTATTTCTATAATTTTGGTTTGTTTAATATGATTATTATTACACGAAATAATGAATGTTAACCATGATATTAATATCATATTTATTTGATATAAATATATTATAGTACTCTATTAATTTTACTTATACAAAATGGATAAGACCATTCATGGAGACGGTATGCACTACATATGTAAGAATAAAATATCCATGTTTTTTTCGATAGATGGAACAAAAGAAAAATAAATATAATTTATTATTATTTTAATAGACTTTTTCATATATAGAATTTTTATTAATTAAATATATTCTTATTAGCATATATGTAATAATATTATGAGAACATTTCACATCGCTACGTTGAGGTAGAAGTCAACATGTTTATATAAGTGACATTATTTTTTCCAAATGATTAAAATGTAAGAATTTACATAAGATATTTTAATCAAATAAGTATGGTTAAATAAAAAATATCACATATATTCGTTTAATTTAACAATAATAACAATTATTTAAATCATAGGTGAAAAATTAATCACTTCACTTCATAATATGGTAGTCCACCACACACTTCACACATGTTATAAAATCCCCCAATAATTGATATTTAAAATGGTATAATTGATACATAGTATTATAAGATTAGTAATTTCACAAATATAACATAAATATTGTATATAAATTATTATATATATCCATTGAAGGAGTTGATGAAATAAAAATTACATCGGTCTATGAGGGAGTAGTTTTCCACTCAAATGATTAATGATTTCGTTTCACATTAGATGGAAGTAGAGATATATCAATTATATAACATTAATAAAATAAAATTACATAATAAATAAGATATTTTTTAAAATATTAACATATTTTGATAAGACTATAATTATTTGGAATATCGAATAGAAAAAATACACGCATTTAATATTATTACATATTCTATAGGGTGCCCATTTAAGATTATAACTACCTCCTTATTAACATATATTCATAATAATTATAAGTAATACAGTTCTTTTGGGTAGTATTTGTGAATTTCTGTATTGAACAAAAGTGTTCCGGAATTTTTAATTGGGGAGGAGAGTGGGTGACCTTTAATAATATCAGTAAAGGACACACATATAATTGTTTAAAGGTTAAATTTATATACATGTTTTCTGAAATAAAAAAGAATCCATAATGGGTCATTATCAAACCTAATATTTGAACTAAATGTTATAATTCCATTAAATGGTGTTTGGAAAAAATTATTTAATTTTTATCAATGATCAATTTATTTTAACACATGGTAATGAAATTTCTACCATAACTATCAATATTAATTTAGCGACCTGAACCTAAAATTCATGAACAATATGTCTACCTTCAATTATAATTGAATTATTACAATGAATCAAATCCTGAGGGATAGAGAGTTTTTTAGACTTTCTAAACAAGATACATACATGAGTTTTTTATTATAAATTAGTACTCTAACTAAAACAAAATTCTTTTTCTTAATAACATTAAAGATAACAATATTTCATCAAGTATATCCTTGAAAAATTTTATAGTATGCTTTTTGGATTCCAGGGGAAATGAATAAAAAAGGATGAGCTTAAATGATCATTAATAGTAAAAAATAACAAAAACTATAATTAATCAATGAGAATAAAAATTTTGGAATGGTAAATAACTAAAAACACATATAATGTAATCACAAACCTGATAAGGAAGTGCATAAAATATATGTAAATTTCATATGACATTTCAAATAACATGAAAAGGAAAAATAAATATAGTAAGTTATTAAACGTAGAAACATGTAATTTATTAAATAAACTGAAAATGAAACATATCCATAGATATATCAATTAATGATATCATGGATGAAAAATAACTAAAACTAAATTAGGGAAATTATTAATTATTACAATATATGTTTCCTCATATAATAAACCTTTATTGTCAATATATTCTTATAGAAGTTTATGCTACTCTAATTTGGGTTACCAATTCATCCCATGATACTACCAATGTATCGAGGGGATTGCATTAACTAATCCCCAACCTTTCGAGATCCCATTAAACAGTCCCCAACCCATGTATTTCATGTCCAAATAACTAATAATATATTGAATACATGATGTTCCTTATGAAAATGTATCCACATTGAATTGAATTTTTGGAATTTTCAATAATTCTCCAGTTAATAAAATAACAATCAATGTGATCACCATATGTAAAATGATATACTCTTTAGGAAATAATAATATTTACTATTTTTGAATATGGATATTCAATGTAATTTATAATGAAAAATGGTTAAAATTAGTTTAATTTTTTTTAAAAAAATTAATGATTCCCACAATAAAGTGATATTATAAAGAAAATCCCTAAGAACATTTTTTAGGAAAATAATATTTAAACATCACCAAGTGATTTATAACAAATTGACACATTTCAAATCATAAAAATCATGGTGGAATAATTTTAAATTAAAGTTTCAGTATCATGATGTTAAGTATATTCGTGATATGTCATGTAAAAGGGTATTATATACACCATATAAAATTAATTATGTTTATAAGAACAAATAAGTCTCAATAAAATGTAAATTGATATGAAATCCCTTCCATTATATTTATATTCAAATGAACGTCCTCTAAGTTCAAAGATAACAGACATATGATTAATATATACTAGTTTTATAACTGTTTTATTCTTATAATTACATTTATTTCACATAATACCATGTTATATACCACTACTTAATCAATTACATTTACGTCGGGTGTTTTGACCAAATTTAGTTTTTCTATCAAAAACAAATTAGGTAGGTCAACTGTGGTAAAAGGATTAATTATATAAAATATAAATAAAAATTATCATGTTATTGTTAATGTATTTTCAAATTAATAATATTTTTAATACCAATAATTAAAACGTGTTATGAAATACGAATCAACATTTCAATCATGGTGATGGTAGGCCATACATATGCATGAGAAACGTTCTCATTGTTTAATGATCAAATCTGTAATAAAGTAAGCAAAAAAATATCTATCTATAATGGTCAATATCAGAAATAAAATATTATTTAATCATATGTACTTATATATATACATATTTAATTAATTTTATGTACAAGGGAATCACATTATGTCAAAGTGGCAGTAGTTCACACGTCCACGAATGACATTTTCACTTTTTTGGTGTGAGTGAAGAAGTAATAAAGAAAATTATATATGTATATATAGTATTTATATAAATTTAATTCTGTAATGAATATAATATTTAATTTGGGAATGTTGAATATTTTTATTTAATACCATCCTTTATATTTTCTATGAATAGTGTGAATTATTAAAATTGTTTTGAAAAGGCGGTAGTCCACACTTACACAAACGATGTTATAGTTTTTATAAAAAAGGAAAATTATAAGGGTATGTGTTATAAAATCATCAAATAATAATAATAAATAATAAATAACATATATTAAATATATAAACAAATTATACATATTAATATCCAACCATAAAAGTGGGCAATTGATAAATGAATAATCATTGTTTCATGAGGAGTTCCATCACCATACATAGAAGCAACATGTTAGTTACCCATTAGATGGTAGTGTGTGAATGTGTATGTAGAAACCTTATCATAGTAACAATATTTTGTATTTATGACATCAGTGGGGTTAATGAATCATATATTAATAAATTTTTTTTTGTGTTGGATAATAGAAATAAAACTAAATAGCTTAAGGAGTTGTGGGTGTGGCCGAATGGGTTCACGCGTGGATGCAGGTGGTATTTTGTTTTTGGTTATGAAGGGATACTGGAATTGGTTTGTCCAGGAAGCGATGATTTCTCATTTTTAAGTTGTTGTCTTTCTCATGCTGTTGGATGTTGGTCCATTCATAAGTTGCTGGTGGATTTTGGTTGGATATCGAGTTGCTGGTCTCCCCCAAGCTATTGTTGGAGGGCAGGTTAGGTGATGTGTTTTGGATGCTGTATTGGTTTTGATATGGATGATGGCTATCGGTTCTGTTGGGTGGCCCTAGTTTTTGTTCTATTGATGATGATGGTTCTATGTTGCTGTAGATGGACCTTCTTGGTGAGAAGGTGCTGGGTACTGGACATTGTGAGATTGGATGTGGGTCATTGGTTGGCTGTGAGTTGCTGGGTGCTGGTGAATGCTGGATGAGGTGTGGTTGTTTGGTTTTTGTTGCTGTTGTGGATGAGTTTGTTGTTGTGCTGCTAGTTGATAGTTTCTGTTTGTTGGGAGGTGAAAATGGATGCGTTTGGTTGTGGTGCTTGTTCTATGGTTTGATGTTGTTGGTTGTGATTGGCCGTGATGTCGGATTTGGTGTTATTGGTTGTTGGGGCTGGTTGGCTTGGATGTGTTGCTGCTGCGGAGCTGTGATGATTGGATGTGGTGCTGTTGGATGCTGGTACTGGCTGGATGTACGTGATGATTCCATTGTTGTGTCTGTTTTTGAGTCTTTTTCTTTCATTGTTTTTCTTTTTTTGGCGTGGGTCGTAAGGGGTTTCTTGGGTGTGGGTCATTTGACCCCTCACCTCCCCTGTCTGTTGTGTCTCCTTTTTTATTTCTAATAAATTTGGGGGGTCGGGAATAGCCCAACCCTTGCATCATCCTTTCCCAAGGATAGGCTTCTATTATTAGGTTATAAATGAGGTATTTTGGAAGATCTTGGTTGAGACAATTTGTATTGAGAGGTGTGATAAAATTAGTGGAGATGAGGACTTTTTATAGTGGAGGAGAGTGACACTCTAGTAATATTTTGACAAAAGAATTTCTAACACGTTTTATATGATGTATGTGGATAAAATGATGGTACCAAATCTATCCAACATATCATAGTATCTATATATGGATAGAAAATATCTCTTCGATAAGCTTATATCTTTTTTTGGGCCATAAGGATAAGTTTTAGTCCATTATCAAATTTAATTTAACCATAATCATTGTACTTAATTTTAATTACCTTCACTAATATTTTTGGTAATTAAAATGTTGGTGTTATTATAAATTATAATTATTATGATTCTAAATTTGGAATCCATTTTTTCGGAAATACAATCATATAATTGGTATATTTTGATTTAAATTTAATCTTGATGGTGGGACATAAAAATAAAAAACATTCAAATGATGTCTATGTTTTTATAAAAAATATAAAATTTATAAGGATCTAAATGAAATAAATTTTACTAGATGATAAAAATATATTCTAATTTAAAATAAAAACCAATTAAAATTATAACAAGACATTAAAAATTAATTGAAAATCTTGTTTTGAACTAAAATTCAGTATTTTTAACTATTCCTTAAAAATGTTTTTTTTCCAAAAAAATAAAAAGAAATCGCCCTAAAATATTTTTTATGTTTCTCATTATAAGATGTATAATATGTTGACAAATTTATTTAATTAATTTTTTAAAAGCTACAATTTAATTTTTTTTACTTAGATAAAAGGTTATAAAAATATTTTTTAAATGTGTTAAATTTGATTTATTTTTATCTTATGTCTACGAATCCTAGTGGATTAATATAAAAAATTAATTGAATATATAACATATATATTTAATTAAATTAATTCACTAAATTTAATTAACTATTTGTATTAGGTCAAAACTCCATTGGATTCATAAATATAATAATATTTGTTTTTTTATATAATTGGTTATTATTTTTTTGTTTCATTAATTTCTAACCAATAAGTTCATTTTATTTTTATATAAATCATAAATATTCATAAAGTTAGTTAGAAATATTCATAATTGTTAATATAATGTCTAGGTTATTTCATATTTTATTGGATAATTATATTTTAATAATATATTATTATTTGGTGAAACATGGTTTTTGGTGTGACCCAAGCTATCGAGGAAGGCTTCACTTCTGTGTGATGCATACTGGCATAATGTTTCATGTGTGACAAAAAAATATAATATATTATATATATTTACGATTTTAATGAATTCGGTTAATATATTCCCTTTTTACACTTCCTATTTCATGCTATGAAAATTTTGAATACAATGTTTTACATTATTATATTAGGGTGTTACATTCTACCCACTTTAATTATGTTACACTGACACAATTTATACACATTCGGGTTAATATATTGATTGATATTTCCTTCATTTTAATCACACAACATGAGAAGGGTTCATGAAACATCCTCTAGAAAAGAGAGAATGGTAAGTAAAAAAGGTCACATGAGCTACCATGTAACGATGTCTCTATGTATCAGAACAACAATGTAATGCGAAAATAATTAATTTGGCAGAATGTATAAAATCGTATAGGGAGTTAATGGGGTAATTAATCAGAAACAAGTGAATGATCTATTAAAATTCTTGGTCCTCAAATCTATAAATTATTGATGAATTAAGAGACCATTGGTTCAACAAAAATTATGGTATTAAGAAAAAATTTTATTTTGAAGTCATTTTCTTGATGTTATGTAATTCATTTACTCACAAAAAATATAAGGAACTATTCTTACGTTACAGGTTTAAATTTTTTATGAAATATCCTAACTTTTGGTTATTCATAAATAAAATTCTAATTTCTCTATTTAATCTTAGAATTAATTTAACAATAACAATTTTTTTTATGCAGATGATATGTGGCAAATAAATAAAGTGAACTACACATGGGAGGGCACATATAGGTACTGGCATGTAATGTGACCCTAGAACCATGCGTCTTGGTGGAAAGTGGTATAGGATCCACAACAACCCACTTTCTTATGTATGACCCACTAGTATGGTATATCCCGATAGCCCTAGTGTTATCCAATAATTATCTATGTATTTTGTGAGTCTGGTAGTTGTCAATCCTGCTATGTGAAACCAGGACAAAGCCACATTTGTACCACTAGCACAGAAGACCTTGTCTACCCACCTATTAATAGACTTTCAATTTTGTGTTCATTCAACTTCTATGTTCATAGCACATGCCACATTCATATTCCCAATCCAAAAAGAGAAACTACACACACCAAATACCACCATTTTTACACCCATACCATCCATTGAAATCATATACACACCAAAAACCTTTGAAAAAAAAATTCTCTATACATTCACATCAAAACTACCTTCAAAAATAATTCACACAATAAAATAGTTCTCAATAATTTTTCACACACTTTCTATGATTTATTAAACCACTTAAACGTTTTATAAGCCAACTCTAACAGGTATAACAAGACATTGTACAAAAAATTCTAATTAAAATCCACTTTCAAGGACAAAATCATACCAAAAAATAAAAAAAATAGAAATTGTAGCCCTTTCATCATTTAATAAAAAAATTTGTACATATTCGAAAATGAGATCAAATAACACAACAGGGATGAAACTTGAAAAAAATCAATTTCATATTAAAAGGAATCGTTAAATTTAAACTTGTAAGAATCCTTTTAAAAAATGTACACCATAAATATTAGTCAACGAACCCATCGAATTAGCTAAAAATGAAATTTAATTAGCCATATAATGGTTATACACGGAACCACCATCCTTTAGTGTCAATAACTACAAAACTCAATTTGAAACATCAATCACACACCAAACCCACCACAAGTAACCTAAAGTGAACCTGAATTCATGAATTAAACAAAAATATTTCATAATTAAATTTGAGTAATGAAACCCTACGGAGAATCAAAAACCCTAAAGGAGGTAGAAATTATTATCGAAGAAGAACATACCTATGAAGAAGGGCGAGGAGGAGCATCAAGGGGGCCTAGGAGGCTTCCACAAGAGAATGGAATTTCCATAATGTACGAATTCTCTAGGGGTCACTAGGGGGTTTTGATATAGAAGAAGTAGGGTGTAGTGCGGCTTGAGGGAGTGGGTGGTACAAGATTGGTTTGCTGGATGGGAGTGCTTTGGCTGGCTTCTTTCCGGAAGGGGGGTTCAGCCCAAGTGAAGGGGTGGGGGATCAATGTTGATGGGGGAAGAGGTAGGGTTTGATGTAGCGGGATAAATGATATTGGTATAGGGTTAAAGAAAAATAGTATTACAATAAAAGAGAAAATATAAGAAAAAGGGAAAAAGAAACCAAAAAACAATAATATAATTACAATAATAATAATTATAATAGTATTAATAACTTATCAATAATACTGATAATAATAATAAAGATATTCTTAAATAAAAATAATAATATTTTTAAATAATAATAATAATAACATTTTTGTTAATACATTCCTTAATTTCATTTTATTTTTTTTATTATTTTTTTCCTTCACTTTATTATTCATCTCATTAATTATTTAATTAATAATATTTTTTTACATCAGAAAGTCTTCATTGTGACATGGTGAAGTTATAAGACTTCAAATTTTCCATGCCCTAGTGCCAAATTCAGTCATTGAAAGAACATTCAACTATCATCAACAACTTAAATTATCAATCAGGGATTGCTCGCTTCTCATCACAATATTTCCATGGAAGATATAGTAATCAAAAAAATTATTTCAAAAGTTCAGTTGTGACAATTCTACCCACTATAATGATTTCTTCCCCTAAAATCAATACCAATGATGACTTTAATGAATGAACTAGTACTCTTTTTTATAAAAACAAGATTCCAAAATGAACGACAAACAAAATTATGATAAGAACACTACCCAGGAAGAAAATTAATTTAAAATTCTAACTCAGGAGGCTAAAATAGACTGCTTTCTATAAGCCACCCTCACCATGAGATTAATCATCTCTTATTGATCAATCAACAGAATTGGACTTTCTCAATATGAAATTGAACATATTGATCTAAAACACAACAGAATTCACAAAGAGAAACCAACACCTCTAGTTTGAAATAACCCAAAAGATCCACCACATCTCAATGAATAATCCCATATCCCTAATTCGTCAAAATCATTGGGTGTGATCCAATATCCACATTTACTCATGGAAGGGGCGGGAAAATATGAATCTATAAACAATACCACCCATTACCTCATCAAAATCAGAATCCAACTAGATGACCAACATGGGGAAGTCCACATGGACTCCCCACTATAAAGAATGGGATAACATCAATTCATTAAAGAGTAATTTCAAAGATACCCATGGTGGGTCTCCCCACCACAAGGACATTCTATATTAACTGACCAGCAAAGACTAGTATTGGAAACCCGACATGGGATTACTTAGGGGATTCCAAAAAATTCTAATATCCCACTAAAAGGGGCCTAATTCACACAAATCCAAACCAAAGAGAAGACACTAACGACTCACTACTTCAACATGCATTACCATTTTCGAATGAGTCAAACAAAACCTAAATAAAAAATTACATACAAGGCTCTTCAAAAATGGACAACCACATAGAGAGATGTACCAACTAGGATACCATCAATGAGGTTCATGAAAATAAAACAACCCACATTCTTACAACCAAGGAGGGACTCCTCCACTTACATAGGTCTCAACATTTATGAACAAGGTTCTCATGTGTCTTTCAACCACATGGGACAAATTGAAATGAAACTAATACAACAAAAGATTTTACTATCCATGTTTTCTGACACTGAATAAATGAATTGGACGATGATCCCTTAATCATCTAGGGGTTCCTACATAAGGTCCAGCTTCACTAATAGATCAATGGATGGGGCCATATTGATTGACGAATCTCTTTCCTCATAGCGAAGTCTTAAAACCTCCAAACACGACTCCTACTATTTGATCTACAAGAAACCATACCACAATCTAAACATCGCCAATAAAGCTATCACACTCCAACATCCACTTGCTCCCACATGACATTGCCACAAAAAAGGGATAACAAAAGATACATAAGTACTATACCATTCACACCGAACAAGGAATTTTATATTATAGGGAACACAATGGATAACTTAAATTATAATAGATAAATTCTGTGTTTCATGAATAAAAACCCAATTCTTGATAAAATAGTTATTATTGGATTATTTCATAACCATCACCCATGCAGATGAGCTGCAATCTCTTCTTGAACATGACCCTTCCAAATAATAAGGAAATTATAAGGATAAGGACCTTTAATTGAGTCCCTAAAAAAGTGATATTACTATAAATGGCTAAAAAAACACCTCATGACCATATTTTTCACATAGGTGTCTTATCACGAACCCATACAAAGAAAAACTCCACAAGAATATTCAAAGACATTTTTAAGATAGTGGCCAATACCTACAACCACCACTACTTTCTTCTTTTCACACTAGAATTCCTTTTGCCACTTCTATGTGGAATCATCATATTCTGTGATGCAAAAATTCACCTTTTACAATAAAATCAACTCTTGGAAACTAATGGTTTATTCAAATCCTCTCACATCTACTGTGATAGGATACACTTCAATAAAAAAGGACACGTAGATTGACTTATGAAACATTATAAATAAGTACTTATATTGATCAAATGGATGATCATTCATTGAATAATCACACATGGACACACTACATCTTGAATTAAATATTCATGGAGGAATACATTGGCCAAAAAGAAAAAAATAACGGCCCAATAAAACTGATCCATTGTCCAAATTGTGCCATAAAAAAAAAAGAAAAATACATGAGGGGAGCCACCGAAAAGTCTTCCCATGTTGATTCTTCAAATAGACCACAATTAATTACTTCAAAATATCCCATCGAACAAAACACAAACTAAAAACATAATTCAAATGATGGGTTTTCAATCTCAAGAAAACCCCATACCAACATCCCCAAAGGTATAAATGATACACCATACAAAAATAGTTTATCAAACACTTCATCATTTCTAAACGCATTTGAGAATAAAATTATAATGATGGGTTAAGTATATATCAGTTGTACCACATGGGCCTTACACATGCATGATATCATTCCAACCAGGAATAAATTCCCCTTCTAAATATATTCCATGATTATGGTCACCCATGAAAATTCAAATGGAAAATACAAAACCATTTTGACATTACAAAACATACGTGCATCCCACATACATAACTATCTCAAAATTGTTAGTCACAAGATCATAACCTATTTTAAACAAAAAAACATTTTCACAAAAACACTAGTCATTCAAATAAGAATTCACATTCAAATCATACTCATCAATCTAAAATAATTCATTTATCTTTAAAACACACCGATTTTTATAACAAACTCCATTTCACTCATACCCACATATTTAAAAAAAATCCCAATTTAAAACATGTTTGGCAAAATTCTTGAAACAATAAAAGATACCACTAATTAGAAAAGAAAGCAATTTTCAAAACCCCCATAGAAATTCAAATACACTTCATTCTATTCGAAACACATTTCAATAGTTCAAAAAATCCCATATAATGTTTTTTAGAAACCCCTCTTTAGAATAATTCATTGTTTCGTAATAAATAATTATAGTGCACCACATGATTAAATTATGGAAAAAAAATCTTGATAAATTAAACCACATTTACTCAAAACCAATTTAATTTTGAAATATTGTTTCCAAAATTTTCAACCAAGTTTTCTCAAAATGATTTTCTAAAATTTAAAAATATACAAATAAAATCTTGAGAAAACAATGTCGATCGGTGACTCGAACAAATGGTTCGCAGTAATATGGTAGTTACACCACTATCATGGAGAGTGGCCTAATACAATTTCCATAGATATACTTGTATTGGTAGGAAATTAAGGATTATTGATACCCTTGGCTAAACACGATTTCATATCCTAAAAATGACTATAAGGACCAAAAGACTGAGATAAAAACCAATTGTTTTTGGTTAAATGGGTCACTTCATGAGGTGTTCTAGACAGGACCATCACTCATGACTAGAACATCACCACCCAACAATCATAGATCAAATTTACGAAGTATCCTTCCTATTAAAGAATAATCAAAAGTTCATGAACTACTATGAACCATTTCATCACAAACCAAGATAGTTCCCCATCTAACCCAGTGCTAGACTCGGTCCATTGAAAGGATCGAAGGGTGTTCCTGATCCCCACATTCTATCACTAGTTATAGTTTATAAACTAAGGCTAGTGGTAAATATTTAACCAAATTAATTATATTAAAATTACTAACAAAACCAAAAAAATCGATATATGAAAAATTCAAACAAACATGCCTTTAATAATTTTCAAATTCTATGTTTACAACTAAAAAATAAAAAAGACTATGAAAAAGATGAAAATAAAAATACTATTCCAAACATCATTCAATTGAGGATAATCCCCAAAAACCATCTTGACACTCACCACATGATGAGAATGAATCTCCCTCAAGACGTCCCCACCAACAGCCCTTAGAGAGAACCAACAACTATCCAAACAACCATCTCCAAAATCCTTGTCTTTACTTGAAATAAACATTATCATGTCTTTATACACTTAATGGTTTAACTAGGATGTGGAATAATTCCTAATAGGATTCCACTATGAAAAGGTCCCACATATTACAAATTGTATAAAAATAAGATTCCAAGCCTTATAAGTAAATTAAATAATATAACAGTTTTTTGTAAAGTTAAATTAAATAACAAAAATTATAAAGAGAGAAACATTAAAATAGTGACAATTATATTGATGATAATTTTTATGTATAGATAATTTATAAATAAACCAACTTAAAATATTATAGAAGAAAAAATTACTGGAAATTAACATTACCTGAATTTAGCATCCAAACATACATTATTCCAAAGTTAAGTGCTAAATAATTAGCGATAACTACACAAGAGAGGGGATCTATAGATCCTAGAATATAAATGGACCCTATAACCTCACGTATTGATGAAAAATGGTATAGGAACCACTATAACATGCATTATCATTTATAAGGTGGACTACTACCTCGCAAAGCGATGTGATTCATTCAACATTCACATGGAAGGGAATAAGGATAGTTTTAATGTAAAAATTTTCTATATAATATATAAAAAAGACATTAACATGTAAATATATTATTTTTATTTATTTATGTTCATTGGAAAATGGTTAAATTGTTCACGTGTACATGTGACCCTCAATTACCATGAATAATGTATTTCATTTCCAAAATATATATCATTTATATATCGATATAAGTACATTAATAATTAATATATAAGATATTTATATCATAGTTACCATTAATGAGATTAGGGAACCATGATCAATGTAAAATGACAATAAAATAAGAAATTAAAAAAACATAGAAAACAAAGCAGTTATTACCCAAACCGTGACATTAACACAAATTTTTAATAAATGTAATTAATATACGCTATGGTATATATATTTATGGTGATTTAATTTATGTATAATAATATTTTATTTATTATATTTGAGGGTTGAACATGTAAAAAAAGGATTTGTGACTTATGGTAATGGTTTTTCATCTAACCTTTTACTTATTTGAGACAAATTCCATATTCAAAACCAATATATTTATTTTTTCGTATACAATAAATGATTATTTATTGTACTTTACATATTATAAATATTATTGGGATTAAAATATCAATTTTATTATATGACATTCATGGGGTTTTTGAATCTATAGATAACCAATTGGAAAGGGATTTTTGTCCAAATTTCCCTTCTCTGACACATATGATATGGTATGGACATGTCATCTTTTAAGATGTGAATATAACATTTTTTTGGTATTTAATAACATGAATATTTTTATTCTCATTATCATTCATGTTTCATTTAATGTTATTTTTTCATGTGTATCGTTGTTAAATTTTAACATAGTTTGATAGATGTTGTGTTACAATATCATAATTTTTCTAGATTGTTTATCATTGTGTTTTAAATGATGAAAACCTTTGATAAATCTCCAAATAACCTGAATAATTTTCTCCTAATATTTTTATATAACAAGAAGGTATTTTTCACTTTATATATGTCACTTTTCTTTCTAAAGAGATCAAAAAAATGTTTTTATGAAAATAGTTATCTATTTACCACTTTAGTTGAGACGACATTTTTTAACAAAAAACTATTTTTCCAAAAAAGTATTCAAAAATATTTTAGAAATTTATAAAATCATATATTAAAGACTCTTTTACCAATTCATTTCTTTAAAAAAATTGTTGGAATTTTTTTCTAGAAAATAAGACCCATTTGGATTTTATAGAAAATGTTAAAGGAATAATTTTCTTACTCAAACAACATATAAATAATTTCCCACCATCATTACCACTAAATATGTTAATAAAAATATTTATTGACTCTAATGTTATACTCACTGAATTTTTTTCATGATAGTTTATAAACATCTTGATATAAAAAGTATATATCAATGAAAAAAATATATTTTCCTCATGAAATTTTGTATATGATATTTAATGGTTCTTTTATATGATTCAAGGGTTGTTTATAAAAATAATATTAAATAAAAATTAATTGAATTTCAGTTTTAGTCCTTTATTTTTATTTTTATTTTTATTTCTACAAAAAAATTTCAAAGAGGTATTTTAAAATATTTTTCCATATAAGATTAAATCAGATGATGTTACATATAAATTTTTTGGATATGTTATAAGGATTTCATCCATATTATTTTTCAGTATGGTTAATTATTATGTTGATAAAATGAATATAGAAGATATTATTTTCCATGCGGTATTCTATATTGAGTGTAAAAAATATTTCTACTATATGTCTTCTTTTCATAGGATATTATATGATAACATGATGAAGGATTTTTTTTTTTGATTTTTTTGAAAAAAATAAGTATTCTTCCATTATGATAGGGGTACGACCTTTATATTCCTTTATCGTATTTGTTAAATATTTATATCACATTATATAAATATGGTAAACAATTAAATCATGATGATCGAAGGGAAATAGTTGTTTCCTGATCCACAATGAGAATCAGATGATAATTACTAACTAACTAGTTCTATGTTATTATTATGAAGCCTTCACATATGCGATGATTTTTTATAATTATGATTACACCACACTATAATGACATTATCTTATATTTCATGATTGATTTATGATTATTTCACACTCCTATGGCCCTTGTTTTCTAAAACGTTATTGTTTCATTTCATGAGTCATATTTATGATATATTAATGTTTTGTTATAAATGGAATAATATATGTTCATGATAACATTATTCTTATCTTAATATTTCATATAGATACAGATTGATATCTTCTATTTTTTCCAATATATAGAATCCATGATTACCTTTTCTTATGATTCCTTCTTTAAGTTATAAAGAATGGATTATTTATGGTATTTTTTTAGAGAAGTACTCTATGACAACATCATTGTGGGTGATATTGAATATCATTCCCTAAATCAGATGATTGTGTTTATAGACTCTAAATACATTAAAAAAATATCCCATTAAGAGTTTTTTATAGAACATATTGAATATACATCAAAATGTGGTGATTTTTATAAATGAAACCCATGGGTATCTATCAAATATTTTCATCAGTTTCAATGAATAAATTCATTAAAAATATATTTCTATATTATGATACATTAATTATGAGACTTTGAAAGTGTATTTCAATATAAATTAACTTTATGAGAACCTTATATTAAAGTTTGAAAATATATAAACCAATTTTTTGGCTCTATGTGATGCCAATAATTAATATAAATTTCTAATATTAATTTATCAAATGAGGTAAGAAGTAAGATCACACAAAATTTTCATTGATGTATCCATAATTGAATATGTTTCCATAATGAATTAATTTGATCCATTTTTCAAAAAGATGACTAGTTAGAGTAGATTTATTCTTAATAGTAGTTATTGATGAGATATTACTAATATAAAATTATATTCCAATATTAGATTTATTTAATTCATTGTTAAAAAATTGATTATAAAGAAATGAGTTGGTTAATGTATCTCAAATTATATGTATATAGATCATTCATGATAAATCTCCAAGGATACTTAGACTTTTTCGGGTTTCATATATTAACCATATTCAAAAGTAATTTATTTTTGAACAATTCAAGTGTGGAAAGATTCAAGTATAACATGGCGTACATATCTCAATGAAAATTTTTCCTTAGACATAATAGTATTTAGATATATAGGATAATTATAATCTATTATTGCACAATGATATGATCTATATTGTCTACGGTTTCGGGTCGGTAGTGAAACACCCAACGGTACCGTATCCGATGACATGTGGACCTGCTTTCCCAAGGTAGGCATTCGCTGGTTGGTTTGACCAGCAACGCTTAAGAACTCACATTGGTTGAGAGGATGGGAAGTTGGGCCCATCGCACCATTTTGGGGGGGAATTATTGCCTGTTCCGGGACTCTCTTATAGATTTAAGACGTATTCATATGTCTGAGAATCTTTGGTTTATACCCAAGCATAGTATCCATGGATTCCTCCTGGTTGGAAACTATCCACTAGATGTTGGGGTTCAGAATCATTTATGCCCAAGGTTTACCAACCCACTTTGGATTAATGACCCCGAGGAGTCGGGACTCATTGAGGCGGTACTAGGAGTGGCGTGGTGAACCAATGTAAAGATAGTTGGATCGAACGGTTCTTGGGATTGAACCTCAGGGAGGCTTCCTACATACCCTGCGTAGGAGACAGGGATCAAAGTCCACGTATTTCAAAATTGGGTCTCGGAGAACCGACATGAAGGTGGACCCAAGGGTTTGATGGTGGTCAGACTTGAACCTCTGGGAGGCTTCTTACGTATCCTTATGGTGGGGAATCAAAGTCCTCATAGTTTTCATGAGATTGAGGCTTACACTCTAATGAGGCCCATAAGAGGAATGGGTTGGGGAATACACTCTGAGGAGGCCCATAAGAGGATTTCATGGTCAATGCTTAATCTAATCCCACGCGAGTCATGCTTTGTGTGAGAAACAAGAGGTAGTAGGGACTAGACGATCACGTCATGAAAGGTGCGTCCATGAGAAGTGGAGTGGGGCTTACGCATGAGGGCGGACCATAAAAGGAATGGGTTGGGGCTTACACTCTAAGGAGGCCCATAAGAGGATTTCATGGTCCATTCTTACTCTAATCCCACGTGATTCATGATCAGTGTGAGAAACAGGAGGCCGCAGGGACTAGACGATCACGCCAGGAAAGGTGCATCCATGAGAAGTGGAGTGGGGATTACACATGAGGGTGGCCCAAAAAGTTGGGGCTTACTCCGGGATGAGTTCCCATGGGGTCTTCCTCATGTATGGCCATGAGGGTATCCCAACCCATTGGTGGGTTGAGGAATATAATGGGGGCCAACACCTATGCGGAATTTCACAAGCGGGATAACTCCATGGGCGTTGGAATCAGTCAGAACAAAGGGAGATGAAAACTGTTTGTAACATGCCCGACATTCGGAATGAAATGAGGGTGGCATGGTGATGGAGGATAAATTCTGACCATGTTCGAAACACAACATACATATCACGTTAGCCTGAAATGGGGACAAACAAATGAGGGTCGACTATTGACCGTGTTCAAAACATAGGACCTGACTCGAAGTGTTGTCCAAAGTCTTACGGGGCGTTACCCCAGGATGGTATGTGAGCCGATGCGACATGATGCCAGACCATTAGGGGGTCCCTTCAGACATGAAAGAGGATGGAGATCCGAATAAAGGACCTGCAAAGCATGGGGTGGAGTGATGGAATGTTTTAATGGATTCTAGCGCTCTTGAAATTATGCCATTGTAAACATTCAATGAGACATCTTATGCTTGGAGCATAAGGCATATCTTTCAAGGAGCAAGAGGCATCCAATTATTGAATGAGAGGGAATGCTACAGTTTATAGTCATGTAGAGAGGACTGTTTCTATATTGTTTAACGTCATATTGATAGGATGAGGGCCATACAGTTTAACGTCATGTGGTCAGGATGAAATGGTTGGTGTGGGACTTACGCAGGTGCATCCCTTTCTGGATGAGCCTAGAAAAAGGGGCTAGGTAATGGGGTTATAAAAGATTCATGAGGAGTCGCTTGAGTCATGACATGTATATGAAATATGTTGGGGCGGCACAAGGGTGCAATGTAAAATACTATTGACCTGGCCCAAAAAGATCATGGTGTGACTCTCTATTTTTCATGGGGGTCAGTGATGGTAGCGAAGGGACCATCCCGGAGGGCCGAGACCGCAGCCCAGTAGTGATCTCAAGCGGGGGTGTGGGGGCGTAGCCCCCATGGTATGGACCAACAAGTGCATGGTGTTTTCCACATGTGGTGGGCCGCGTAGGAGTTGGCCGCGAGGATCCGGCCATGAGGGACTGGCCACATGTGGTTCGCGGTTTGGTTGTCCGCAAAGGGTGTCCTCAGAGGAGCAGGCCGCAAAGGAAATGGTCGCGAAGGAGGCAATCCTTGAAGGAGGTTGTCAGCGAATGAAATGTCTGAAAAGGAGGATGGCCATGAAGAAGGTTGTCTATGAAGGAAATGGCTGTGAAGGAGGATGTCCACGACGGAGGTTGTCGCCCGTCCTACTTCGCTCCCATGGAGGGGTTCCCGCCTCCATTTCGCGAACGACACTGGTCCGCGGAGGGGGTGGCTGCGAAGGGACTATCCGTGAAGGAAATGGATGTTATGGGCTGGCCACGAAGGAGCTGGCCGCATGTGGTTTGCGGACTTGTTATCTGCAAAGTATTTCATCTGCAGACGATATGGGGTCCGCGGATGGTCGTGGGACTTTACCACTGGGATATATTTCTCCAGTGACTCCCCACGGGTTTTCACACGTCGTTCCTCTCTTCTTTTTTGGTTCCCCTTAGTGAATTTTTATAGAGTCACGAATAGGTGTATCAATGGGCCCATGGAACTCTCTGAGGATGGCCATGAATGAATCCCCATCCGCGAACGACTCGGTCAAATGATATTTTATGAGTCGTGGTGGGGTTTCCTCGCAGCGGCAAACCAATCCGCCTCTATTCCGAGAACGATGAGGTTCGTGGCGGAATGGGCAGGTTGTCGCGGTTCGCGGTAGTGGAAGCGCCTAGCATCCGTCCAGATTCACGCCCGCGGAAAAGATCTGCCTCCGCTTTGCAGACGACGCTAGTCCGCGGAATTGCAGTTCGCTAAACCGGTCGCATACAGTTTCTCGGAGCAGGTACGCGGACCAGCTCGGTCCTTTCCCAAGTCTTGGGGTAATTGGATTTCCCCCTTGCGGAATTTGCAGGACCCTGCATCTACCATGTGATTTTATATTATTATTTATTACTACACATTGATGATAATATGATGATATTAAGAATACCCAAGAGACCAGTGTTGATCTATTATAAATATTATCCTAATATATCTATAGTGTAATATTATTATGTTAATAGTTGATGAAGGAGATTATGAACCACTCATTAGGGGATATTCATATGATAGTTTCCTCAATAATTAAAATTATATGAAAGTGAAACTAGGATATAGGTTCTATATTAACTAAGGAACTTTGATGTAGAAATTATAATAAAAGATTGTGGTAAAAAATTATATAGAGGATTAAATGAATATTATTTATTAAAATTTATCTAATTATATAGTGTGGTACTAATATTTTTCTATGATAATGATGTGTTTCTCATTAGTAAGTAACCTATAAAATTATAAATTGATAATTATATAATGGCGCCCATTAGAAATGATAGAAGATAACATAAATAAATTAATAATATAATTCAAATGTATGAACTATTTTGGTTTTATTTGAAATGGGAGAGGTTGATGTCACCATGGTTTTAAAAATAAATACATGTGTACCCATCTTACAAAGCCTTACATTAGTAGAAGCATGAATATCATCTGAGATATAGCATATTAAAAGTAATTAATAATTATACTTAGAGCACATGTATGTTATTTAGAGTTAGATCCCCTAGACCCAAAACAAAATAATTTTTTATCTTTACATTAAAATACCTGAATATTAATATAAATCTTAGCACATTTTGTGTATTATTCTACATAACATTTACATGATATTTTCCTTATATTTATTATCACATTTAATATTCAGATAATGTTCCCACTATGATAATAACAATGAAGTTATATAAATATAATCATAAACATATGTTCAATGGATAAATAACCCATATCTATAAATATTTAAATTAATAATTCTATTAGTTTTTTGAGGATCATAAGACATTAAGACCTATTCTATTGATTTTTTCACTTGGTAACCTCTAAAAAGAGCTTATGGGATTAAAATCATTTGTTGAAAGTCCATTTTTCAGATGTATTATTTGATATTACAATAATTAGAGATGTGTATTAGTACTTAAACCTAATTTTATTATAAATTTATATCATCAACTTCATAATATTATTTATTGAGGACCAATGTGACAACATTTGATCAGAGTGATGTAGTATATTTTTTTATTATCATAAGTATTATGAAATTAATGAATAAGTCCTGAAAGGATTTATACCATCCTAGTTACTGGAAGTAGATATCTCTAGATATTAGTTCTAATTGAACATTCATGTTAGATTAATGTACATGGTGGTTTTTTCAATGAGTTTATTTTAGTAAATTAAAATGAATATATATCATGAATATTGGTTTATGACATAATTATGTATCCATTAAGTAGAGATATTGAGACAAAGGGATTATATTATATACGGAGAATCCTTAGTATATTATTTTCAATGATGAATTATAATACTTTTATCGGTTCTTCTTCTTATTTAGAGATGTTTATAATAAAATTTATATTATTTAGCTAAATTCCACTAATATAGAGGCCTATGGGGTCACACAATATATTTATTTAGAGTGAGTTATCTTTTTTAAAATTTTAAAATATAATAAATATTATTTTATCTTTTTTATGAATATAAATTATTTAGGTTATGTGGATCTCATAAATATTTTTTAAATGAATAATTCAATGAAAATTATTTATTTCAATAAATTGATATTAGTCATGCTTTGATTATACATTAAGTGTATAGATGGGACAAGTTATGTTTCGATAAGAAATGATATTTTAGTATTTTTATGCATAATATCCACCAAGTTAATAATAAAAATATTATTATTATTCTATATGGGGTTTCATTATAATTTACATAATTTTTAGTGAATTAATAATTGATTATAAAACATATGTATATAACCTGATGTATTCCACTTCTACGATTTAGATTTTATTGGGCACAATAATTCACACTATATAAATATCTAAAACATTAATGGGTACTTTATCAATAATTATATTAAGAATGAAGGGGGTTCATCATAATTCTACCTCTCACCACTGAACTAACATTATTGAATCCATCAAAAAATAGAAGATATTATTAATGTGATAAATAATTAATAACACATGCAGTTATGTTCGTATTTTCAATCTCCCATAGATCTAATTATGTGGTTATGAGGATAATGGAGCACATGTGGATACCACTATAAGTAGTATAACATTTAATCCTTTATCCAGGAAATGGAATGATGTGTGTGGTCAACCAATTCAAAAATGAAGAATGAATTTAAAAAATTGGTAACTATTGTATATAACAATTGATTATAAATTATAATTGAAATATTGTCTCTTGGAATATTCAGTGGAATCATTCACCATGTTCTATGTATTTATTTTATGAAATTAAAGAAAAACCATCATTTGGAATAGGCCCAACCACTTAAACTTGTGGGATTTATTTTTCTCGGAGTCCCTAATAAGTTTTTGGGACCAATTCCTCTCTCAATAATTCTTTAGGGTCATTATCTACATGTTGTGTTTGTAGAAAAAATATTTAACTTCACACATAACAAAAACATATCTAAATTGTTTCAGATTATTTGACCTTTAAATATATTCATACGAACTAAATTGTATATTGACTTATTAAAAACTTATTACAAGTATACCATAACTAATTTAGATGTGGTTTCTTAACCTATATGTGTTTAAATTTTTTATTTAAATCCATTGTTTATCTCAGAGAATTCCAACTCTCCACATTAATTAGGAAATAAAAAATAACATATATGTCACCGCATAAAATTTTCTAAAATAATACCAAACCTAAAATTCATTTACCCTTATGTCTAATATTGTTGTATCCATGATAAACTCTTATATATAAGCCTGATAAACTTTAAGTATCAATTGAGTCATGAGGAATAATTCAATTCTAGTGAAGAAAGAAATTATTATTATGTATCCCATATGGGAACACATATGTACATATTTGGTAGTTATCATCAACCAAAGTAGGATATCCCTGAATATGTCAACTAAGAATATCATGGAAATGAGAAAATGTAATTTCCAATACTGACTAGTTGGTGATAATTTCATGTGAATCAAGAAAATATCATTTTTAACGATTCTTTCGAACAAAAATAATAATTAACATGGAATTAATTAAATCAACAAGACTGATACAACGAACTCATACATAAATACTCTACCATCCTGATAAAAGAAACAAGGATAACAAGATAAGGAAATACATAAGGAACATCATGGAAGAAAGTATGAAAGGGAAAAACAAAATGACTCATTTTTTATACGAGGAAACATCAACTCAAATTTATTATATATCCCAAATAGAGATAGATATTGATACCCACTATACAAGAACACCTTTTTAAACCTTTAATATATATATGTATGAGCTAAAAAATAAAATATGTCATCACCCTTCAAATAAAATACTGAATCATTAAAAGAAAATTAATTTCCCGAATGATTAAAAATCATTATATTTATATACATTCTCTAGATTCTTTTATGTAAAACTAGTATCAAATTTTTTTCATGAAAAACACTATTTTTAGAAATACGATATTATTTTTAAATTAAACCATGGTTTATATAATTTTAAAAATATTAATCATAAAATAAATTTAATATTATTTTTATTATAACCTAAAGTAAAATATGAACACCACTTAATAAATAATCTTGGTCAACAAACATTGGAAAAATATATAAAAATCTTCATCATGGAATCCTAGGATCCAATGGGGAACAATCTAGTAAAAATATTATATTTTCATAAATTAATAAATGTTAAACTTTTATAAATCAACTACACATATGTTAGCCCATCCCTAACAAAATGTATTAACTATCTGATCCAAACCATGGGGGGTCATCATATTGGTTGACCTATGTCCCACATAGGGACACTCACTAGAGCATAATTCTAAACAATTTCACATGTGTTCGAAGAAATTAGAGCATGAAATCCTGATCTTTCCATGACATATAAGAAATGATATGAGTATTTCAATATAATAAGAAAACCATGTAATCAAATGAGAAACCAACTATTCATTTATTTTTCTCTATCACACCTTCATACACCAGAATTGGATCATCTCTTCAATCCAAATATAATATTAAAATATAACGACACATATAGGGGAAGTTATCCCATGGTGCCTATAAAAACCATGACCATCAATTTGAATAATATAACAAAAACAATAGTGGTATTTATTCAATGTAATAAAAAATATCCTTGATTTTCCATTGCATATATAAGTGGAATGTATAATGGGTTTTTATTTTCCAATTAAACTATATATATTTCCAACAATGGTATGGGATCAGTATCTCAGAATATGTTAATGAAATATATTTGGAAAAATAACTATATATTCAACATTTAATAAAATTTATAAATAAATAATTTCGATTCATTTCTTGAAAACCCTTTCCCAAAAAAGCGATATAAAACAATGTTTTCTCATTAATTTTGAAACCAACAAGGTAGAAAATTTAATAAAATGTTATAATTATTTAATCAGGTATCACTATTTCTAAAATTAAGGCTTATCACATTAATATATATTTTAATATCTATTCATAAAATAATCTCATTTTACCATTTTTAACACGTGAAAAGGAAAATACACTTATTTGATTTAAATAATATATATAAGGGGAAAATTAAGGATAATAAATTCCACATGATTAAATTGAATGATGTCCAAAATACTATTTTTAAGAGAGATAAATGGGATAAATACTATAAACACAAGGAATGTCCATAAAAATTGAATGCATGTATAGATAAAAAAATGATCCAAGGATGTAAAAAAGAGACCAAATCCCATGAAATAAAATATTTCTACTCAAATTCAATGATTAATATATCAATTGTGTTCTAGAGAAATCACATACCTTGAAAAGAATTTATGATCCATAAAATATATTTTTATTCTATGTTCTAATTCATGTCATATAAAATAATCAAAATATATATCTTCAAATATTATTATAATCAAAATATTTATTAATAGAAACCTTGACCAATGATTCATTATTATAATAATAGTGTAGATATATACGAATGATGAAAAGTAATAAATAATTAATCTATAAATTTTATTTTGATGATCCAATTCCTATATGTGAAGTATAATTTCTCCCTTAAAGGGTTTCAATATGAAAAATATCTAAGAGTAATCCTTTGGTCAAGCATCTATTTTTTTTTTGAAAGAATTAGTTCAATTGGTGGTTAATTAAGGGTTAAAAATATTTTCCAAAATAATTAATTGTCATCACATGGTTTGGAAAATAGTCTTCCATCCAAGAACCCGGGTCTATACAATGATGAAATCACATTGGATGGTAACATAGTTTAGTTGTAATTGAAAATCAATATGTATTCTAGAGTATTTTCAAAGTGTCTCTATCTCTCTTCAAAAAATATGAAATACTTGTTTTGTAAACCTGAAAATTTTTAATGGATTACTAGAAATGCATCATGGTTTCCAAAATCTATAAAAAATCTATTCATATTCACATAAAACTATAAAAACTCCCATGAAAATAACCCATAATTGCCCAAGAATGATTTAAAACATTATGGAAGAAATATTTTACCACTCCTACTGATAAGTGAAAATGTGTTTTTAATTATCTTCAATATACCACTTTCTTACACAATAGATTATAATGAAAAAATTGTCGATCAATAGCTAGAAGAAATATACTAATGATGTGGAAAATGACATAAAAGGATATAATCATGAAAAATTATGTAATCCAACACATTGGAAAGACAAAATAATCGACTCTTATATAAAAAAAAATGGGGAAAATTTTTAATGCGAGAAGATCACAAATGGTGGTATCCCATCCATGTTGGAAATGCAATTAATCATCAGTACCCATCAAACTATTTGTGTCTGTCTCAATGCCCCATTAATGGTACAAAAAAATGAAAAAAATTATCTGAATAAAACCCTTTAACTAATCATACATTATTAGATAGATAATATATCCTAAACTACCCAATTAATAATGAACATAATTATCAATAAAATGATGAAAACACAACAAAACCATAATAGATAAACCTCAGATATCACAATGAAATAATATGAATAAAAATATTTCCCATTATGAAAATCCATTAAATATATAAAATAAAATATTATATTATGTATATAATTTCCTAATTGGGGGTTATCCCAATGTAAGGAAAAAGATTTAACCTGAGGTTCAATAAGGATTAAATGAGTTCATGATTCTTGATCACTAACTCATAGTTATTCAAAAATAACATCGGATATTTTTCATCACTAGCCCCAAATTTCTACAATACAAACCCAATACATTATATGTAGAATCATTAAATATAATTTTATTTATATGAGGACCACATCATACCCAGTGAATAGAATTACAACAATCACTAAGGAATGAGCATTCCCAATACAACTAAAATCACATAGGTGATTATCAAGGGAACCATAAAGAAAAATCCACACATGAATCACATCAATGTTTATAGCATCCCAAGATTTCATTCAATTCCTTTCTCCCAAACTTGATAAAAAACCCAACATTGATTCATAAAAACATCATATAGAAATAAAAACCCAATGATTAGGGGTTCTCCTAATCATATAATAACTTACATCTTATTCAAACACTTCCTACTCAACTCATAAAAATTTGGAAATGTATAAAAGTTTAAAAGGACATAAAAATTATTATAAATGGAATTACACTATCTCAAAGAGAAAATTCAACAATGAAACTATAAAATTAAAAACCTCACCCCAGAAACACCAAAATATGCCAAACACAATTCTTTAAATCAGAAGGTCTTGAGGGGGAAACATAACACACCAATAAAATTAATGAGTATTGACCCAAATATAGTAATAAAATAGAAAAATTATTGGTTCTTAAAATGTTTATATTTTAATACACATTTATTATGATATGATTCTCTATAGAATCATTGAATCTGACCAAAACAACACCACACAAGACATTACATGTGATTCCCCAAATAAAAGGATTCATATTTCCCTTCCTTCAACATGGAAGGAAAAACAAATTAATTTTTTCTTGTATAATATTGTTTTAATATTAAATGATGATTTTTAATTATTATATTTCCATGTTATATTTGAACACAAACATTTTTTCATAATAGTTATCTGTCTAAAGGATTCAAAAATATTCGAAAATGTGAAAGGGAATATATCTTTGTTGATCGACCATAGGTGAGTTTTTGAAGAGCGAGGTGCTGAAAAAATCCTCTGAAAAATTATGGATGATTTAGATCATGAGAATATGGAAACATGGAGGCTACAGTACGTGACCTTGGGGAACATGAAATATAACATTTTTGTTTAAGAAAAATAATACAAACTTCTGAGGTGAAGCATTTTTTCGGCATAAGTCACCTTGAGTCAGTACCTGATGTGACGAGGAGCTACACATCATGTCCTACCCCACTGTTTGATATTATAAAGACATGAAGGTGTTAAATTTTTTCAAAACCTATGGCCTTGGTGCACATAATCTCTACCCCATATTACATGGACACTAACCTCTTCAACATTTAGTGATTCCTTTATCATGGATCAGATCCCGGCTTCTTTCTCTAATACATATTCAATCTGAGGTAAGTTCTACCCACATTATTTTGTTTTCGTTGATCCACCTTCCAAATTATTTCTTTTCCATGCTATGGAGTTTTATCTCCATGGTTCTAAGTCGAGTATCTTTTGGTTTTTGTTGATGTGGTTGTGCCATGAAGTTCTCGAGTTAATGAAGATGTCATTGAGGGGGGGGGGTCGATTTTGAACTTATGAATAGATCATTCTCATGTAAAGAACGTCAATGACCTTTTGAGGCTAGGGATATATGTCTTATCTAGAATTTTATGTGAAATTATAGAATTTTTATGGTTTATCCCTTTGTATCATAATGGAATTGAACTAATTAAATACTTGATACATAATAAAATATTTATTTTGATCGTATGAAGATACAGCACATAGTGATAATGGTTTCCCTAGGATTTTCTATATATTGTGATATCTATGATATTATTTCTAGAATTGTGTTGTTGATGAAATTGATAAATAATGTAATGCTGAAATTAATTGATTATTAATTGGATAGAGATAAATAGGCATGTAAATGAATCATCTTGTTATTGAAAATTTGATGTTAATCAAATTGATTCTGATGTACAAGATTAATTCATTTGGTAATTAAAATCAAAGAATGTTGGTGCTTGTTGTTTAAAGGCATGTAAAGTTAATTGATTTATTAGTTTTTGATAGCTATGATAGCTTTCTATTTAGGTTTTCGATAATTGGAACCTACTAATAAGGAACTGGTTAATTCAATACAGATTAAAGAACTAGTTGATTGTTTTTTTCCTACTGCTTATGTTGTGGTGTGAGCCTGAGGTATGTGATCCTTATGGAATACTATGGTATTAGGGGTAGGGAGTCCCATTGTTTGTGGTATAATTTTTAGTCTATAGTGATGAGATGCATCATTTTATGCAGGTGGGTGTCGGGGAGGACACCGAAGATGATGAAATGGATCGGATGTGTATATTAGATTCTTGTCATATCCTATTGGTTTTTTATCCTCATTAAATTACCCACAGCACATGAAATATTGTTTTGATACCCCCCATCCAAAATGATTCAATGGCGTATTGGGCAAGACATGTGCTTCCCGTGTTTATCTTCTGAAAGTAGGTTGGGTCTAAGCTCCTTCTATAGGTTGCAAAAACATTACAGGTATATCAACTAATCACAATGTTCAGCCACCTTGTGCTTGGTAGCTTAGAATGATTTTCTATAATGCATGGGAATACAAAAAATTTATAATGATATTAATAAATCATTGAATAAATAATGTTTATTCATGGGGTTTGATCTTTCTATGAGGAAATGCTAGGGTTTCAATTTAAAGGAGCAGTGGACGTTGAGTGGGATGCTAATGAAATATAATATGGAATTATTAATGAGCAATTATTGTTTAAGGAATTAATTAACGTAAAGTGGAACTGATAAATAGTTAATGAAATATTTTAATTAATCTCTTTAAATTGTTTTTTATTATACGATACATAGTATTAGCAGTCGAAGCCGGGAGTTCGAGAGACGTTAGCTGTAATTAAGTGTATGATTAGGTTATGCCCATTGTGTGGTTGTGAGCTATTGTATATTCTGTATGTTTTGTGTTTTTATATGCTAATTCATCTTGTAAGTTAGGGAAACTAACACCTCTGGGATTCTAATCCATGGGGGGTGTTTTCCCTATCATTCTGATGGGAGGATGGATAGCTGACTAACCCCTTTGGCCCCACTATCTTCCCTTGGTAGTTACTTGTGGTAGTATGCACAACAGTTGGTTTTCCACAAATATGAGTGTAGAGGTATGTAATCGCTTGTGGATATTCAGAAACATATATATTCTAGATATATTTTCCCATGGAATACTAATGGTGTAATTTGTATAGGATGTGATGGATTACTGATCCTTACTCAGTGTATGGGCTATAATGGATTGAGGCTTAATAATCGACGTATAATACCAGTTGAGAGATCTGTGGTGGCTCCAAAAGACTACGGGGTTACATTTTTTTTCTGGACATAGTGGTTGTGTTTCATGACGTTCATGTTGTGGTGTTATGCCTAGGTGTTTGTGGGAAATCCTTTTCAAAGATATATTCATAGGATTTACGACGTTGGGAAAAGAAAAAAACTAGTGGGGATGTGGTAGAGGGGTACCCTTTATATTAATTATTATATTATTTATTCATGTATGAAATACTTGGTGATAATAGACATGGTGAGGTTGGTAACATAGTTTACATGTTTATGTTATGAGTTAGTTTCACATGTTATTCACTTTGTTTTAGCATGCTTTCATTATGTTTTCATGAGAGGATCTGAGGTGGATCCTACATAGTATACTATTATACTCAGCCTATATATTTATACAATATTTTCAGGTAACTTAGAGTAGGTTGGAGATATAGATGGTTACTACTAGATTGGGGTTACCCAATTTGTTCAGGCCACACGGTATCTTCCATTTTTTATTTGTTTTTGAACTTGCAGTTTTCCATTTCAGTTGTAGTAGTTATTGCATAACATTTCATATGTGTACTTGGGATTTATTTTATATTTCAGTTTGAGTTGGAGTTTTTTGGGTTCTATCTTATCTGTATTTTATTAATGTGTTCTCTAAGAGGTAAATGCCTCCCATTTTGTGGGTTTAATATACCCTCAGTACTAGTCTCCAACCTGGGGCCTACTGGAGGCAGAACTAGGGGTCACTATCTCCCTTCTCACATTGTTGGCCCAGGAGGGGCACACCATGGGGGAGGGGGTTGTGAAAAAGTGATATCAATGGCCATGTTGAGGGATGAGAAGGAGTTTGGTGTCAGGAACATGCATGGTTTCACGGGTTGGTAGGGAAACATTGTCAGAAAAATTAAGAAAGTGATTCAAACATAGGAGAATGACTGACACATATGCCTTTATGGCCCCCTATGATATTATGCACTGATCATTGAGTTTACATTGACTTCTAAATTATGTGATACTAGTTTTAGGTTAGAGTCTTAGGAATTGATCACAAATCATTCTTCATTGTTCGTCTATTTTAATGGGTAGACCTTGGGATAACATACGTAAAATTAATAAAAGAAAACAATTAATTAATTAATGTTGAGTCATCTATATTCTCGGTTTAGGAGATCTAAATATTTTTTGTTTTGTAGGTATGGATCTAGTTCAATGTTCACATTAGTATTGAATAGATGATGACTAGTAGGATATTCCACCAGATCACCACAAGGGTGAGGTGGATGACGACTACACATTGAGGAGGACACTCCTACAGTTCTAGCAGTAGAGTATACATAATTATGATCACTCCATTTCAGATGTAGTCATAGAAGGCCAGTTAGAGTAGGTTGATATCACCTTCAATTCGATCCATGCTCAGATGGAGAATTTGGTTTCGTTGGTTGTAACAATGTTGTTTTGGGTAGTGAGTCAGTGGTGGTTCATGTTCCTTAGGGATCGCAAGGAGTCAGTGGTCTCATTGGATGAATTATGAGAAAAATTAAGAGTCATGTTTCTTTCTTAGACCGCGATTTCATCCAGTCACCAAGTCCTACATACCATTCAACAGGGGAGCTTTAGTGAGCATTGGATTGGAATCTGTTTTAGGAAAATATTATGATATGCATCACAGTAGTTTCCAATGGAGGAGGCCCGGGAGAAAAATTTTGGGGAGGTTTTGTATCTAGAGATACAGAGCTGGGTCACACCTTTTATGATGAAGACATATCTTGTGGTGTTAGCAATGGATGAGGTCATTGAATGAACATTATCCAAAACAGGATCATCACTAGAGTGGATTCGTTTAGATTCCTCACCAAGTAGAGCTGTGGTCCAGGGTTCCCGGTTTTCATAGTAGAAGAGTTTCTATTTTTCCTAGGGTTGGTCCTATCCCTCAGCATCTCATTTATATTGGGGAAGAGCCTCTCATTCCTGTACAAATGGATCTAGATACTTTTTTCTTGTGTAGGACGATAAATTCAGTAGCAAGAGTGCTCGACCTTTAAAAGTGGTCATCATGCACTCGGGGTTCTATTATAGGTTCCTCTATTGAGGAATTTCTAACTGAGGCAGCAGACACAGGTTACAATTGATTTGTTTTCGGAGAAATCATATGGGGTAAGCAAAGGATAGACCTTTTATTCTCCTCATCCTCAGTGTGCAGCACATGACTATAGTGGTGGTCTTCATTAAGGTCAGAGAGGCTGTATAAGTGGATTTTATCATCTTCATCTTTTAGCATTTCCATTTCTATGAGATCCATACGTCGTTCGAGGAATTATTTTATTGTTTTACAATTGGGTACATGTGTTGTTGACATAAGATAGACTCACTCCTTCCTATCACCTACCCTTTATTAGGATTTCAGGCTTGAGATAAAGAGGCTTACATTTCCCTTAGCGTTGACTAAGTCAGTTGAAGGTTAATCTAGCATTTTTGAAGTATGTGGAGACTTTGAGCTAGTGTTGGGGAAGCACTATTCATGGGGAGATTTACTACGATTACATATACAAACATTTAATATCATAATCATCTTGGATTGGTTGTATTCGGTGCAGGTAATCGTGGATTACATCATGAGGTAGTTGGTGTTATTTTATTCTGATAGAGAGACACAAGTGTGTATTGTCGAGTGAGAACCTTGGATGGGTCAAAGGTGTGTACTGTCCATGTCCTACATGATGGCTGAGATGATGCTGAGTTATTCACAGGTTCACTAGTTGTAATTTCACAGCATAGGAGAGTACCATGATATATTCCCAGAAGAGATTGTAGCATTACCCTCTCAATGAGAGATTTATTTTGGTTCGATATATGTCCAGTAGAGTCTCCTATATCAATTTATTTGTGTAGGATATCCCATTATTATGTTGGGAGTAGTGTATAATGCCCAATAGTCTATTATAGTGCGGTTGTTTTGGCCGATTCTGTCTATGGGGGTGCACTGGTTTTTTTCGTGAATAAGGCTGAAAATTTTTTGTGGTTCTATATCAATTGTTGTCACTTAAAAAAATTGGAACTGGAGAATCACAATCCTCTTCCTTGGAATGATGATTTATTTTATCCACTTAAGGGTTCTTGTTGGTTTTCAAAGATCGACATGAAGTCCGGATATCATCTTATGCGTGTGATAGATAAAGATATCTAGAATATCTCTTTCTGTTGTCTTCATGAGAATTATGATTTTGTTATAATGAAATTTCGTGTGAAAAAGGCTTCATTTGTGTCCATGGGATTAATGAACGTTGGGTTTAGTGAGTTCTTGGATATGTTTGCAGTGGATATCATCGATGACATTTTTGTGTACTCCATGTCTGAGGAGGAGCATGAAGAGCATCTGCATACTGTTTTGGGTGTTCTTCATCAACAACATCTAGTTGGGAAGTTGTTAAAGTGTGATTTTTGGACATGAGAAGTTCATTTATTGGGGAATGTTGTATACCAGAAGGGGGTAGTTGTGGATCCATCGAATATTGAAGAATGTTTTTCTGGGGTATCCCCCAAGAAATTGGAAGATGTTAAAACATTCCTGGTCTTTAATGCTTTTATAAGTGGTTTGTATATGATTTATCTCAGGTTCCGACCCCTCTTAACGATGTTAAACAAGAAGTATCATGTGTTATTGTGTACTAATTTCTGTCATGAATCTTTTGAGTATCTGAATTAGAAGTTGGTAAGTGCTATAATTATTTTCAATCATGTAGAGGGAGTTTATTTTTATGTTTTCTGTGATCCATTACATATGGGGTTAGGTTGTGCTTGATGCATAAGAGATCAATCATTTCTTATGGGTATAGATAGTGTATCCCCATGAACATAAATATGCCACCCATTATATTGAGTTTTGGTAGTGGTATTTTCTGAAAAGTTGTTGATACATTACCTCATTGTCGAGCGCTTTTTGGTTTTCACCAATAATATGCGCCTAAGGTATTTTTTCTCGTAGCATGTATTGATCTTGTCGTATGGTAATTGGATGGATTTCTTACAGGGATACAACAAAGAAATATCACATACAACTGGAAAGGAGAATGTTTTAGGAGATTCACTGAGAAAGAAGTCATGTAGTGAGGATGTGTGTGAATCGGGTGATTTTGAGAGTCTAATGGAAGAACATTCAGCATTACATATCGATATGGGAGAAGTCAGGGGAAGATGTTGTCTTTTTCGAATGACAGTGAAATAATCTCTAATGTAGTAGGTATAAGAGTCTATTTAGTGTATCATGCGGTGGAGGTCTGGAGAGATGGAGTTGTTTGTGGTGAGGCCCTTGATTATTGGTCTAAGGATGACAAACACTGGGTATTGTTTCAGAGAAGTCTTTTCATTCCTTTGGAGATTTGTTAGAAGTTTCTTAAAGAGTTCTATAGTTCAACTGTAGCAGTGAATCCTAGTGTGACAAAGATTTTCCATGCATTGATCAGTCAGTTTTTGTGTCCTGGGTTGAAGCATGCAGTTACAGAGTTTTTATATCAATGATTGTTCTACCTGAAGGTGATGTCCAATGATTGTGTCCCATATGGTTTTTTATTTCCATTAGATATTCCTCAGTGGAAGTGGGAGGACATCTCAATGGACTTTTTAAATTTTTTATCTTGATATCATGGAGTCTATGATGCAATTTTTGTGGTAGTGGGTTGATTAAAGAAATAAACCCACATCAAAGTGATCCTGGAGTCGAGATCAATGGAGTTTTTCTCTAGGAAGTATATGGAGGAGGTTGTGGGACTTCATGGAGTCCCGAGGATAAACATTTCCGACTAAGATCCTCATTTTACCTCACGGGTGTTGAGAGTTTTCTAGCATGCTTTTGGTTCTTAGCTATGCCTTATCACTGCTTTTCATCTCTAGATGGACGGTAAGACAGAGTGGACCATCAAGAAACGTGAAGAAATTTTGTGCTCTTGTGTCCTAGATTATTGGGGTTCATGGATGGGGTACTTACCCATAACAGAGTTTGTTTACATCAACATTTTCACTCCACCATTGGTATGGAACTTTTTTAATCCTTACTTAGTTGGACATTCCTTTCTCCAATTTTCTGGACTAGGGTCATAGAGTTAGAAATTATCAGACTGGAACTAGTGATAAATACGATAGAGATGGTTCATATGATTCATGGGGCGATTGAGGCAGCATAGGGTGACCAAAAATCATATGTCGATCAAAGTAGTATAACATTGGGGATTTTAGTATCGGGATCACATGTTTCAAAGGAGACTCCCCATCTTGGTCAGTGAAGTCTTAATCATGGGAGTAAGCTATCTCTACGATTTGTTGTGACTTTTGAGGTGTTGGATCATGTTGGAGATATGACATATCGAGTAGCACATCCCCCCAGATGATTCAGATACATTATCTTTTTAATATGTCACAATTTCTTTGTTATCATAATGATAACTTTCATTTCATCGATTGGGGTGGGATCGATGTTAATGATTATGAGAACCTCGAGGAGAAACCTATAGAGATCCATGACCACAAGTAGAAGTTTTTATGTGAGGGTTATATCCCCTTGGTCTGTGTATTTTGGTGGCACGGTGGCATGGTGGGGAGTACATGGTAAGGTGGGTTGTTGATATATGATCCATACCCCATGTTGTTTGATGATTAACTCTTTTAGTGTAATGATGTTCTCTTTTTGTTGTAGATTTATATTTTTTATGATATGAATTTCTTTTTTTTTCTTTTTTTTATTTCTCTCTTTGAGAGGTATCTTCACCAGGAGTGCAAATAGGAGATGGTAGTGGTTTTCACGAGGTGTTGTGTTGTTCTATTGATGTAGTTGAGCACTTGTGGTGGTGATAAAGTTGATAGGTATCATGGGGTGTGGTTGTTCCAACATCCCATTTTCTGTTTCCTCTCTGGGATAATTTAGGATTATTGAGGATGAAAATGTTTTGAGGGGTATCTAATGATATGGCCCAAATCTACATTGATTGACCAATTGTGAGTTTTAGAAGAAAGAGGTGCTTAGAGATGGCTCTAAGGATTTTTGGAGGAGTTTGGTCATCAGAAGCTCGATGTAAGGGGCTTCATAATGTGACCAAGGGGTACACAAAATATACTGTTTGGGTAGTAGAAAAAAAAGAACCAAGGTGATGCATTTTTCAGCGTATGTCTCCTTGAGGCAGTACACAATGAGACGTTATGGAACTTTTCATGTTCTACACCATTGCTGGGTATTTTAATGACACCAAACCACTCAGGTTTTTCAAACACAAATAATTGAATACATATTCTCTCTACCAAAGACAACCCAAATGCCTCCCTCTTCAATTTTTGGGTATTTCATCATCCTATATTGGTTCCTCGCTTCATTATTCAATACAATTGCAATATGATTTATGATCTACCTCTATACTATAATTTTTATCGATCTATCTTCTCTCATTTCTCTTTAGAATTCTATGGAATTTTATCTCAATGGTTCTAAGGGGAGTTTCTCTTGGTTTTTGTTGATAGAGTGGGGCTACGATGTTCTTTGGGGTGCATTTGTCATGGGGGAGGTGATCATGATCTATTTCCTGGATCATTCTCATGCAAAGAATGTAAAGAAGCTTTTGTGGTTGGGGATTCATGGATTCTCCATTCATTTTTTGTGAAATTATAGTGTTAGATTGTTTTAGCCTTTTGGATCACAATTCAATTGACCTAATTAAAAAATTAAACCGGATTAAAATAATTATCTTGATCAATTTTTTTGGCTTTTTACCATGATACAAGTTTGCCTCTTGATTTGATAGATAGTGTGATATCTATGATATTATTCTAATAATGTTGTTTTTGATGAAATTAGTTATGAATTTAAAGCCATAATTAATTTATTATTAATTGGATAAAGATAAAAAGGCATGTAAATGAATGTGTTTATTGTAGTAAATTTGATGTTAATCAAATTGATATTGATGTCAATGCTCAATTAAGTTGGTTGTTAAACCTGACACATATTGGTGAGTTTTATTTTGTGGAATTTCAAATTAATTTGTGATAGCTATGATATCATTCTGTTTAGGATTCCCATAGTTGGAAACTACTAATTATGAACTGGTTAATTCATTATTCATTAAAGAATTAGTTGTTTGATAGAAAATAATGCCTATTCGGGATCTGAGTATCCCTCTTTCTTGTCAAGGAAAATAACCTTACACATAAATATAAGAGAAATCATTAATTGTGAAGGAAAAATTCCATGATACTGTCCAATATCCCAATTTTTTGTTGTTTTTGTTTTCATGTGTTGTGGTGTGAGCCTAAGATGGCTGATCGTGGAGGGCTGTTGTGGTATATGTGTATGATTTACCATTGGTTGTGGTACTAGTTTACACCTAGAGTAGTGAGATGCATCCGTTTATGAATGAGGAGGGGTTCTTTCCATGATTTTCTTCTCGATAGAGGATTGGTCAACACTCTTACTATAGGTGGAAAAGACATGATAGGTAGTTCATCTACTCACACGGTTGTTCCCCCTTGCATTTGGTAGATTATAATTTTTTTCTAGAATTCATGTGAATATGGGAAATAAATAATTATTTTAATAAATGATTGAATAAACGATGTTAACCCATGGGGTTGGATCTTTCTAGATGCAATGCTAAGGATTCAATTTAAAGGAACGGTGGAATTTGAGTGTGCTGCTAATGAAATATAATGTGGAATTTCTAATGGTGAATTAATGACTAAAGAATTCATTAATGTAAAAAGAATTTGAAAAAATAGTAATGAAGTAATGTAAGAATTATATTTAAATTGTTCTGTTCTTATAGGATACCAAGTCTTAGATGTTGCAGTTGGGTGTACAAGACACATTAGCTGTAGTTCAGTCTAAGAATGGGTTATGCCCATAGTGTGGTTGTGATAAATAGTATATTCTATATATTTTTTTCTATACAGTAATCAACCCCTTTTTTAGGGTAACTAACACCTTAAGGATTTTGAGCCCTGGGGGTGTTTTCCCAAACATTTCGGTGGGAGGATGGATGGTTGAAAACCCACTTTGGCCCCACTCTATTCTATGCGTAGTAACTTGTGCTCGTATGAAAAACGGGTAGTTTTCCCCATTTATGTGCTTTAGGTGGATGTAGTGGCTTGTGGTTATTCATAGATACATATTTTGGATATTTTTTCCTATGGACTACTATGGGTTTAACCTGTATAGGCTATGATGTCTTGAGGATCCTTACTCAGTGAATGGGCTATAATGGATTAAGGATTAATACCCAATATATGATACACATTATGCAAGTCGTTGTTGATCCTGAAAAATATAGTATAATAGGGTTATTTAGACATAGTAGTTGTGTTGCTCGAGGTGCATATTGTGGTTCTATGACCTGGTGTTTGCATGCAGTCCTTTTTGAAGATAGATTCTTAGGACGTTCAATGTCGTGGAAAACCAAAAATAATTAGGGAAGTGGTAGCGGGTTACCCTTTAGATTCTTCATTATATAATATATTATTGTATACATTACTTGGAGAAAGTATCAATGGTGTGGATGGGATTGTAATATAAATGTTAAGGTGATGATTTAGATTCAATTGTTATTCACTGTTCTTATACATGCTTTCATTAATTTTACACAATAGGATATGAGGATGATCATACTATGTATATTGTTATCACTACTACAAATACGACTTTTATCAGCACTAAAAATGGCCTTTATCTATGCTAGAAAAGAACTGATAAAGCTGGCGAAGATAAATGGGGGGGTCCCCTTTATCAGCGCTCTGAGAGGCGCTGATAAAGACCCCTTTTATCAGTGCTAAAGAAAAGCGCTGATAAAAGGGGTCATTTATCAGCACTAAAACAAAGCACTGATAAAAGGGTCCTTTATCCGTGCTTTGTTTTAGGGCTGATAAAAGAACCCTATATTAGCACTTACTTTATCATCTCTTTCCTTTTAGAACTGATAAAGGACCCCTTTTATCAGAAATTTTTTTAAAAGCACTGATAAATGTAAAAAAAATTAAAAATTTAAAAAAAAATTAAAAAAAAATTTAAAAAATCTAAAAAATTTAAAAAATACTGCAAATCGTGGGGGATTTTATTGCACTTGATCCCCCCTTTTACAGTGCTTTTCTGCCCCTGTACAGCGCCCCACACACCCCCTTTTACCCTTTAACAGAGCTTGCTCTCATATTCCCCCATGCGCGCATGCCTCTGCCTCCACCAGGATTTGAACTCGAAACCTCCCCCCTGCGCGCCTAAGCCTTTACCACTACTCTATTTTGATTTGTCTTCCAATTCATGATATCTATATATATATATATATTTATATATATTTATTTATATTTATTTGTATAGTAATATATATCTATATTAATATATATATACTTATATTAATATATAGTTATATTAACATATATATAGTTATATTAATATATATATATAGTTATATTAATATATATATTTATAGTAATACTAATATATATATATACTTATATTAATATATATGTAGTTATTAGATTAATATATATATATATATATCTCTAGATTAATATATATATATATAGTTAGATTAATATATATGTATATAAATATTCATATATTTGTATTTCAAATAAAATGAATCTTAGTTATTATTTAGATAAAGATAATATATTTTATATCAAAATATATTTTATTATTTATATTTATAATTAAATTTTTAGGTGTGAATATATAAAAAATATGTATATATTGTTATATATTTGATTATAAATAGTAGTTCATTATAAAAAAGGATGAAATTTCAAAGACATAATATAAATATTAATTTAATACCTTGGAATAAAATCAGTCCCCACCAAAAAAATCCAATAATACCCCCCTTAAACGAGGCTGAAAATCCAAAAAATGTTAAAAAATCGGGGTACCCCGAAAAAAAACCCAGTTTTGGAGGCCTTCTGGGAATTTTTTGGTATCGAAAATGCCGTGACCCAGGTTTCCCCAATAATAATGATGTAGACCACGTCGCAGGCTTCAATTTGATATGTGGTAGAGCACAAATGGACCGCCACATCAAAAGTTATGGCTGTTTGAAGTTTGAGTTGTGTTTTCAACATATTTTGGATCTTTTTTTTTGTCTTCAAATTGTTATTAAATTACTATTACTCCATAATAATTTTCAAATTAATAATTAAAAAAAATTCATAATTTTTATATAAGCCATTTTCTCTAAATATGTTATATATTAAGTATATTATAAGTGTAAATGTACATTTATACTTATCTAAAATATATTTAAAAATTAAAAATTATATTAAATCAATATAACTATATTCATATATTAATATTTTAATATATTTTTTTTAATTTTTTTTGAGTTTGACCTTTTATCAGTCTTACTAAACAAGAGATGATAAAGGGGTCCCTTTATCAGCACTCAAAAAAGCACTGATAAACGCACCATTTATCAGCACTTTTTTTAGCGCTGATAAAGGCACCCCCCCCCCTTTATCAGCGCTTTTTCGTTAGCGCTGATAAAGGGGGGGTGCTGCGAAAAACTGTTTTTGTGGTAGTGTATAATCAGCCTATGTCTATATAAATAACTTTTTAGGTCACTAGGTACAGGTTGGAGATCAGGCTTGTTACTATTAGCATTGGGGTATATGAGTTTCTTGGGTTTCGTGGTCTCTATCAATTTTACTTTCTTTTGGTACTTGTAGTTTTCCAATTCAGTTTTAGATGTTATTGCATGACCTAACATATGTGTACTTGGGATTTCTTTTAAATTGTAGTTAGAGTTGGAGTAGGTTGGTGTCTGTATTATCTATCTCTTTCTCATGTGTTCTCTTAGAGGTTAATTCCTCCCATTTTGTGTGTTTACTATACCCTTGGTGCTAGTCGGCATCCCGATGCCTACTAGAGGTATGAACTGGGGGGTCAATATCTCCCTTATCACATTGCTGGACTAGGAGGGGTATAACTTTTGGGGAGGGTTTGTGACAAAACACTTAAAAAACAACAGCTCTAACGAACTCCACTTCATCATTAATATCTTTCATCAGTGAAACTCTATAGGATTAAATCCCAAATAAAAAAACAATAATTTGTGTGGCCAAATAACTACATTGAAACACTGAGAATTTATAAAATAATCTATGGCGAGATGTGTAAGATACGTCATCTACATGGTAAAATATTAGGTAAATTCCAACATTATGTTCTCAACAATATAGAGGAGATAAATCTCTATAGACTTTGGAACACTTACCTCATTTGGAAATGATTTTATGTAATAACCACATAAATTCATCTTATGTATGGTCATTTTATTGATAATTTAAAATTTACAACATCCACCACATCTATCTTGGAAACTTTTGTTTTAAATTCATAAAAATAACCGAAAAACTATCAAGAATATAGATATGGGAAAAAAATACCCAATCCATAATATCCAGACCATTGATTCATGGTATCTTTTTTTCAAAAATTAATAGGATTTTTGGTTTAGAAATCACGAATTTAATGTTGATTCTAGGAAAACTATTGATGAAATCTAAGAAAAATGTCTAGATATGTCAAAAACCATTGAAATAATATCATAATAAAAATTGAGTTAGTCCAGAGGTATTGTGTAACCGATTTTTTTTTGTCTATGAAATTCAAATAGGGTAAAAATTTTAAAATGAGAAGTATAAAAAACTCAAAAACATTAAAACTTAAACCATATGAAAAAAACAGAAATTATAATTCAATTTAAAAAATTAAATAAATTTAAAATCGAAAAATTAACAAATTCTTAACTAATAAACAAATTTAATTTTGAATAAAATAGAAATTATCCAACTCAATCAATGTTGGAATTATCAATCCTAAATTAGAGAATATAATTCATACATTAAACGAATTTAAAACATAGTAGAAACATTTTATGAAAAATAACATCATATAAAAATGTTTAAAAATATCCCATTTGAAAAAAAATTATATATATGTTTTTTTCATGATTCTAATTAAACATTATAATCATCACATAAATATTTTTAAAATAAAGAACACTTATCATTTACATGATGATACTAATAAATTTTAATGAAATATTATTCATCTTGTATAAAAACATAGAATCAATTACAGAAAAATATATCATTTCAAATTTATCTTGAAATTTTTTATTTAAAAAACAATCCATTTATAAAATTAGTTTTAAAAAATTTGAATTTAAATTTCCATTTCATTTTTTACCATCAATATAATAACCCATAAGACAAAAAGTCATTTTCAGTCAGTTAAAAATAAAATAGAAATTTTTTATCTTCTATTATGATCAGGAAATTCCAAAATAATTGAAACATACAATATATTTTGGATTAAATTCATGTTCTATCCAACCTTATGTTTTGCACACAAATTTCCATATATGTCAAATCGGTTACACTTCATGAAATTTTTTTTTAAAAAACAATATATGGTGTATATCTACCACTATGTTTCTCCATATTTAAATTTAACATATAAAATCACTAATATTTAAAATCAATACAAAAAACCGAGAACTGAGATTGATCAAAATAATGATACATATTGATCAAACTTGAAAACATTGATATCTCCATGAAATATAGTGATTATGATCATATTCAAGATTTAAATCCTTAATCTGAGAACTATAGAACCTCTCAATAATACATTTCCATGTAGAAGAAAAAATTACATTAATATCCTTTTTATCATCTGTGCCACATCATCCCAGGATAGAAAACCCAATCTACTCATTGATAAACCCAAAAGGAACTCCAAATCCTCATGGGCTGCTGAACAGATTTGTTGATGAAAAAAATAAGCATTGGGAATGATTACAATTATCAGTGATAATAAATAACCAAAAAATAATTAATTAGAAAGATATAAATTAGAAAATAAAATATAACCAATAATACAACCCGATTATATAATTTCATGATACAATGTCTACAGTAGACACAATAAAAAACATGGAATTAAAGAAGACAATTCACCAACACCATATGTCTTTGTACAAGAGATTCAATTTCACACACATGTTCCTAATATGACATGAACTATGGGATACAATGTTAGAAACTTCAATAAAACAACATACTGATCTTGTAATGGATAAAGTCCTAGAAAAAAACCATGTACATTTACACTACCAGTCCCATTAAATACCATTTTAGTAGAAAATCTATTTCATTCAATACTGGATATATAGATAGGAAAATAAGTTTTTAAATTTCGTTAAAACATGTATGAAACTCTTTTTTATGATAACACTACAATTTTTCCGATTTTATAATGAATATAAACTAAAACAAATTTTATTTACATAAAAATGTAATTTAAAAATGTTTTAATGAAGAAAAATTTGGAAATGAGAAAAACAATTCTTTAATAAATTTATATTATTATAAAACATAAAATTTATATATATAATTATTAAGGAATAAAAGGTGATCAATAAGAACATTATTATATTTTCTAATATCTTAATCAATGTTGAATAGTACCCAACAGGAAAAAAACAAAATATATATTGATCATACACTAAAACAATATCATATCACTTTAATAATAAATGATGGAAAACATCACATTGTATGAATTATTCCCCATCTAGGTCCACTATATTGAGTGAAATTCTTATATAGTTCACTTGTGTACTTAAACATTCCTCTAAGACAACCTGATATTACCATGACATATCAAATATATCATAACATATAAATATAATAAGAACACCATTTAAAAAGATCCAAAATTAATCCATCATTTTTTAACTTGCTCAACCCTCTAAACAGTCACATTTAATCATTCCTTATATCAATTTATAATAATAAAAATCAACTACCACTATATGAGTAGTTATCCCAAAACAACCATTTACTTCCATAGAATATAATATAACTTCCATTAAATTTGTAGTTATCCCATGGTGTCTAAAATCACATGAAATACCATTTCATATATATAATATCTGGGGAACTGTACTCCCATATATTATTCTAGAAAATATATTTCAATTTCAGTCTTTAACATATAAAAACTTGATACAAGTTTATCCACCCAAAATTGAAATATTAGAATTGAAATATTTTTTTCACATACATACACATGGACCATTTATTTTTAGAATTTTATTTAATTAATTTAAACTATTACAAAAAAATACTCATGTTTTCAAGTCATAAATTTTCTTTTTATACTAAAACATTTTTAGTTGACAATTTGTCTTCAATATATCTCATTAAATTATTCAATAATGAAAAACATACAAGAAAATTTAATTTAACATCATTTATCAGGATCACAAAAAATGAAAAACATAAGAATGGGGAGGTGTAATGCATAGTATGTGTAAACATAAGCATTAACACGTAAATGTCATGATTGATTATAATTTGGCAAAAAGTGTATGAAAAAAATTTCAAGGTGGATGATAATTCCATAAGTGAATTTAAAAACATCAAAACCTATATAGTCACACAAGTAAAAATATATAATGATTCAAAAAAGGATACAGGAATGTGACTAAATAATAATTATCCCTATATTGTAATAAATAATGAAAAGATCAACGGAAAATGAAAGACGGGATAGAAAAAACATGTTGGTGACACGTAAAATTATATTCATAAGCCATGTTTACTTATAGTGGATATAACTAGAGACCAGTTAAATCGATATGATATACTCCATTGATTAACTTTTTTCCCTTTAAATGAAAACACCATTACCCAATGCCTTGGAGAGATACATCAGAATCCCCTATAATATACAATATATAAGTATTGCATATTACCGCGATCTTTATCAAAATCACCAATCATTATCAATATTTTATTTATGTATATAATAAATATATAACATGGATGATTTCATTTCTTTCATCATTATTTTAATAAAATCTTTCATTCTATTATAAATAGATTTACCAGTTGAAAACAAATTATTTCCCTAACCATCTCTTTTAAAAATCATATTATATAAAAAAAGAATAATGATTGAATCATTGGAACATATGATTTGGATTACAAGGGTAGAAATAAAGTATTTTTTAATTTATGAAACCTACTATTAAAATAATATTTATGAGATTTCATTTATAATAAGAAAATAATCCTTTTTTATGTTATTTTATAAAATTTTCTTGAATAATGGAAAAATATTTTCGTTGAATGTAACCATAGAATAATATAATTCATTCTTAAAACAAAATAATATTCATGATGGATATAAAATATGATTATGTAAAAATAATAAAAATAAATAATTCATTTATCATTTGTAAAGGGGAAAAGTCACTTGTGTGGAAAACGATAGTAAATTTTCAATTAAATACTTTTAAAAGTAGCTAGAAGATAGTGTAAAAAATATTATTAAGTATTTTTTGATAATTAAAGAATATATTTGAATATTATAAATACCATGGATGATTAATTTGGTAAAAATTGTCTTAAAACATTTATGAAACGTTTTTTATGAAAAACCAATCCTGGAATATTAAAACAAAAAAATAAAAGAAATTAAATAAAATGGAACATAAAATAACAAGATTATAAAATATATAATGATATTATATTTTTGGAGTCATTTTAACTGGCATATGAAATATAAAAGGAATATTAATTATAACATGTTATAAAGTAGGATGATTAAAATGAGAAACCCATGAGGCATTAGTAATGTTTTTATAAATAGGGCATTTGGGGAAGGAATATATCTGGATGATATAAAACCCAAAACATATATGAATTAAAATGTGAAAAAATTTAAATGCGGTTTATAGTACAATATATAAAATATAACCTTACACATAACATGAATTCAATATCATTTAATTAAAATTGATATCATGAAAAAAAACATGAATCTTTTAAAACATTTGAATTGATATGACATGGAATTGAGAGATTAAAATGATCATTAAATATCATGATAAAAAATTCATTTATGATATTATTTCACAATATCCATCATATGAAAATTATAAAATAATGTAGGTGGAAATTATAAGACACGTCTAAATGAAATAATATTGAGACGAATGATCTTGAAATGGATCTAATTATTGATATTAGAATTAATTAGTGACATGATTATGTATAAAATTGTAAATTGTATAATAAAAGTTTAAATCAAACTTATAACATTAATTGTAAATATAACAAATAATATTTTCATAACAAATATACTGAAGTAGTAGTATAACCCAATGAAAGGATATTGAGTTTTTAATACACCAACATCATTCCCATAATTTCAATGTAAGTATTTTAATTCATATATAATATACATATATTAATTATTTATTTGTTTAAGATCTATTTATTGGTTTTTTACCTTATCATTAAACTATTTCATTCATTTATTATGATGAAATATTTAATTAATAATTAAGTTTTGTTTGCATTGATAATTTTGTGTAACATTGGTTTATAATTAAAAAACAAAATTAGTAAAATTAAAAGGGATAATAGTTAAATTCTTGCATTGTAAATATAATATTAATCAAGAAAAAACTATCATTTATATACACTAAAAATAATTTTATTACCATTTGTGTATGGTTTATAAGAGTTATACACGTCTCTTAATTAAAGTGGTAATCCCCACATATGAATGAATGAAATTATCATATTACAATTTTCATTGTGGTAAGGAAGTAGATAAAAGAATATATTTATTGATAGATAATTATTTCATGACTATAATATATATTCAATAATTCACTATTATGTATATCCATGAGTGGTGATGATGTAAAATTATACACATATCTTCAGGGAAGTAGATGTCCACCCTTACTCTTAGAAAATTATTTTATTCCTTATATGATAAAAAATGATATAAATAAGGTTTATACCATTATAACAATAATAATTATCTATAGTGGATATAGTTATTTTATTATATCATAATTTTTAAAAAATTATTTATGAAGGTAGAAGATGAAAAAAAAAGATGCTCTGTTAACCCGATTACCACTTCTATTGATAACCACATTTGGATTACAATATAATATTGGAACGATGTTATTTTAGTGAGAGTAAGACATTTTGAATTACTGGAGTAATGAGCAGATAAAATTTTTGATGATAATTTTCAACCTACATGAATAATGAAGTGTGGGGAATGTAGGAGATGTAGCATCACTCTATAAGTGCGGGTTGCGGAATCCATGGAATTACCAAAATTATAAAAATGATATAATTATATTTTATTACGAATGTAACCCCAAAATTGACATATATATATTGTGTTATGACATTTTTTTTAATTCTTTAATACCATAAAATTTATGCATAGATAAGTGATGGTTTATCACATCAATATGGTTATAATCTTTGTTAACCAATTTAATCATAAGGGGGAAAACATTGTTTTTACACATCATGGGTCAAGATAGTAGAAAAAATGATAAGTTGACCAAAATTAATATCAATAATATTTTATTCCATATAAAACTATGTTTTATAATGATAATATTTCATTTAATTTTTAAAAAAATTTCAAACTTATAAGTATTTTCATGGAATCTAATAGAAATGTTATGGAGGACATTTGGAAATATGTATTTTTCATGTAAAAATGTTTTTCTACGAAAATAGGCATTACTGAAAATTTCCATGAAATAAATTGGAATATGTTTATTAAAAATTATCTAATTGTTTTTTAATTCAATTCAAAAATAGGGGTTTTATAAATACACTAATTGAATTATTTTTTATAATATTAATTTTTTCCTTATTCAGCATGAAATATTTTTCTTCAAAAAATCAAAAAAATCACAATTAGTTATCATTAAACTAATGATATAAAAAATTATATAATTTTCTAAAAAAAATCCAAATGTGGATGAAAATAGATACAATTACCCCCTCAAAAAAATAAATAAATATTATTATCTAAGAAAACATAAATTTAATGCATAAATTGACTACAAAAAAAATAGTACCTATTTCTAAGAAATTAGTAAATATATTTTTATTGATTGGTACATTTATACATATTTGGTTTTTTGGTTACACATATTCATACCCTATAATAAAAAACATGTTTATAACTCTCAAATAAAAGAATTATTATTTTATTATTCTTTTAAACTCTATGGTATGTGTCTAGTATACTATCCAACATTGTCTCTTTTTAAAAACATCGGATACTAAATTTTTCTTCACAATAAAAAATTGTGTCCTGTTATTATTATCATGAACATGGTAATAAATTATTTATCACTTTAAAATCACTTTATTTATAAATAATATCATAAATAGGGATAATTATACTTTTTAAAAAAAATATAATGGAAAATATGAAGGACATTTGGAATAACACATTACATATATATGATTTAAGGGAATATTAGCGGGAAGTAAAAGTATAGTCATGGAATATAATTGAAATGTTTAAATAATAATATCCATTTATCGATAACTCTGATCAAAATAATATGCCAGATTAACATAATGTCAATGACTATAAAATAATAAATCAATGAGGTCTATGAATGATAATCAATTCATAATAATTGATTACCATAAAGGAATTAATTTTCAATTTGATGATATTTTCTCTAAAAATGAGGGATTTATTTACCATTAAAACATAAAACATAAATAATATTATAACTTTATTGTCCTCAAATCCATAAAATCAATTTCATCAATTGGTTTCATGTTTAAGTTGGTTTCCACCGTTATCTATTCTTTCACACTAAAATGCTGAGAATGAATATTTATTTTATGAATCATTATAATCAAATTCTAATTGTCCACGATGTATATAAATGGATGAAAATAAATTATTCCCATATTAAAAAAAATTCCAGTAGAAGATAAGATAATAACCAGATTAATTGAAAATTATTTTGTAGAAATAATAAATTAACCACATCAATTCAATAATAACAACCAATATTGAAATTAATCATTTAAAAATAATTAACCGTATATTTAATAAAAACATAATAATAACATATTTATATCAATTATTATGTTATAAAATTCAACTTACATCCAAGAATATTATATTATTATCTTCTAAAAATCCATTATGCTAAATAACAGGATTTACCTACGAATTACATGTTTATAAACACATTAAAATATTTCCTGAAATATCATTAATCACATGAAAATCCCATTATTTAAAACCACGAAAGGAGTGTTTATATATTAAATATTATTAAAACAATAAAAGTATAAACTCAGGATGGTATCAATGATTTTCAAGTAATCGTCATATTAAAACATCAAAATATCAAAATTTATCTAAACACTACTCAGATACCAACTATAAAATCCATAAAACAGAACCAACAGATACAATGATAAAATCTTATTCATCATATTTCTGGATTTCATTTAAAAACATATAACCCAATTTTATGAATCTAAAGCATAAAATTTATTCTTCATATAATAGAACAATGTAATTACTAGTAGCTTTTTTGGTTTAGATCATTATAGAATTTTGAAAAACATGTATATAAAAATACCCATTTCTTTAAGTGATAATTTTTCATTTAATAGAAAATTTTTAGAAGTTCACAGTATAAATTAAAAATATTAAATAAAAATCTCCACACAAGAATACATTTTAAAAATATTTCATTTAACATAATTTTTACTAGCCTGGGGAATTGTATAACATAAAATAGCTGAGTTTAAAAAACTAGCAAGGTTAACCAGATTATTTATTAATTGAATTCTTCTAGGATTATAAGATATGTACAAGGGTATGAGAAAATTTAAAAAATGAGTTATAATTACATTATATAAATTATCACCATCATAATCCTAATTAGAAATAATATTTCATTTTTAATAATTGTATCAAAGTAAATAAGGTTGATCTATATGTTGTCAAATGTTATAAAATGTCGAATTAAAGCTTCTATAAGTCATAGAGAATACATATCGGTATCCAGTACCATTATATATACTAGGGGTGTTCTATTATTTCATAAATGATACCATCTTAGTTTAATATATTTGAAATACCACCCTAGTTAACTTCTTCCTTCTTACACACAATGATGAAGAACATTAACCAATGTGTTAGATAATTATTTATATCTCACCTATCATATTACGTATATAGGGATTGAATATATGAAGAAAAAATATAAATATAATCAAGAAAATAAATATTTTTAAATTACCTCACATGAATATATCTCATTAAATCTAATTTTTTTTTTGCATTAATCATTAAACAATATCTTTCTTTACACTATAACATTATATACTTGTACGAATTAAATGAGTTACATTAAAATAACATAATAAAAAATAATACATTAAATTGAATAATTATTACAGTATAATTAGAACATATAAACATTGCAGTATAGGGAAACAATAAGGGATGTTTCCAAAAAAGGAAATTATTATTAATGAAATATTTAAGAATTTTATTTTAAAATAGAAAAAAATATCATTTTATTATTGTAATGTTGAATAAAAATATATTAAATATTATTTAAAAATGTATCATTAAGTATAATATCGGTAATATTTAAAGTAATAATCAATTGAAATAATAGTTATGACCTTGGTAAAAAAAATTAATCATTAAAAATAAACATGCTTTTCCATCATTCATAAAGCGAGTGAAATGGGAGTGAAAATAATTAGAATATTTTACAAAAAAAAATTAATAAGGAGAAATATCAATGAAAATATATTTATGAATTCATTTAATTTTATTAAAAATTATTAAAATATGATAAAAATCATGGAGGAAGAGTTTTCTTCAATGTTTAAAAACCCATTAAATAAAATTTTAAAAACCCCATGTACAATCATTTAAACCCTAAAAATAATTGATGGAATGGAAATATAGTGGAATATAAAATACCATGATACTAAAAAGCTTCATGAAAATATATCTTATCATCATTATATACACCATATTAATGAATATAGGTACAATGGTAAAATCATGCATCCAATAAAGATGTCTAAGATGATAAAACCATTCGCAATGGGTAATGATTTAAAAAAAAACAATTTAATAATGGAACCTAGACTGATTCATTAAAACAAATAATTTACATTTAATAACATTTGAAAACATTTTATTGGGATTTAAGAACTCAATATAAAATATAATACTATATATAGAATTAATTATGTATCGATGAATCGAAATTGAGACCATGAAAAGATTTCTATCTTTTATAACATTCTATTTAAAATATGATGAATGAAAGAATAAAAAAATAATCATAAATATCATGAGAAAATTAGTATTAATGACATAATATTTCAATAAACTATATATAATCTTCATAATAGGAATTATGATCAAATCACAAGTAATATCTCTTATAAAAGTTATTTATATTTGTAATTCTTACCAAGATCATAACATTAATGATATAATTAATAATGAATGAGATTTTGTATAGTAATTTCAATTCATAAAAAAAGTGAAAATAAATAATTATACAGTCAGGTGTCATTTAAAAAAATTTGAACATAATATTTTTATTAATGTATATATAAAACCAAATCAATGAAAACTGAGTTAATAAAACCCAAACCATGAGTCTATAAATTCTATGTATTTTCTTTAACTCATGTATTATAAACTTCTAATAGTTATTTACTTGTTCTAGATGAATTTATTGGTTTATTTTGAAAAAATTTAAACAAATTAATTCATTAATTTTAATGTAATATTTATTTATTTAATTTGTTAAGTCTATATCACGAATTTTTTCGATGTTCAGTTCATAATTATGAAAATAAATTCATAGGATGAAAGTGGAAACCTTTTATTTTTTTATAATATTGATAATATTAGTCAAGAAATAATTATCATTTTTATAAATTAAGTAAATTTTTTAAACTACCATTGAATGAGTTATATGAAAAATCAATTATATCTGTTCATGGAGGTGGTTATCAACACATACACATATTGAAAATCATCATCTTCCAACAGATGGATGGGTAAGGAAATAGATCATATCATATATGTAAATAAAAAAATTATAATTACTAATATAAATATATATTAACTCCATCATCATATGTTTACATGAGATTTATTGATGGAAAATGAAACACATCTCTTTGTGGATACAGTAGATCAAACATATGAATGAATGTTGTTTATGTTACCCATGGGAAGTAAAATGAGATAAAAATGGGTTGAAATAAAGTAGTGAAAATGTTTATTTATTATGGATATAATTTAGTAATTATAATAGAAAGATAAATTATATTTTAAATAGGTAGTACAATATGTAAAGTAAGAAAACATTAATAAGATAATTACCTCCTCATTTGAAGACCACTATTGATATACAACATAATACTTATAGGATTGTGGTATAGTGAGATAAAGACAACTATGAAGTAGGTTGTAATGATGGAATGTTATTTGGGTTATTTTTTTATAATTAAATATCTCATGATATGTGAGGAAGAGAGTGGAGATGGTTTCCCTTAATAAGTGAAAGGATGGTCATCCATTGAATTATATAAATAATTATAATAAAATAAATTATTTTTTGATTAAAAGTTGTAGAAAATTATACATTTAGAATCAATCATAATGATATGTTGGAATACGCTCATGTACTAAAATTTAGTCATTTTTAGAGTGTGGTTCAAATATATACATATGTTTTAACCCTCATTAATCATTTTAATGATTTTGATTATAATAAATTTTTTACACATTAGCAGTCAAGAAAGTTATTTTAAAAGTAATAGTGAGTGATAACTAAAAAATGGATGATATTATAAACAATATATAATTCATGGGGCTAATAATAAAATTTTTAGGATTTAATAATAGTATTAAAATAATATACATTTTAGGTCATTTATAGACTATTCATTTAATATAACATTAAAAAAAATTATGAGAATGCAATGTAATTAAAATATAAAAATTTTACACTTCAATAATACAATATAATTAGCTATTAATTTCGTGGAAACCAAATAATTTCCCAAAAATATATTAGATTGAGTTGTGTATATTATTACTTTAATCAAAAACTTATTTTATAGGCACATTTTTGTCGTTTAATAAGCATTTTAGTTAATTATTTCTTCACTAAAATAAAAAAAAATTAATTTCAAACAAATTATTTATCAAAAAAATAAAATTTTATAGTATTTAAATAATTATTCTTATCCCATATATATGATATTATCAATAATAATAATATTTTAATTACATGTTTTTGGAATGTTTTTATACCTAAAATATTATAAGGTTATTTTTCAAATAATAATTGAAAAAAAATTCAATATTTTTTATTAGAAGAATGTTTTAGAAGAACTAAACTCATAAAATTAAATAAAATAAAAGATTATGGCTTATGGTTAAGTGGAGTTATATTGTTTTGACCTTGTGTGTCATATTTTACCCACTATTGAGAAGAAATATACTTCCATGCTTACATTTCATTTCGATAAAAACAATATTTAAGATATTTCTCAAATTTAAACATTCATATTAAAAATATGGAATAAATATTATCATTCGAATTACCTATATGTGGTAGAATACACATGTAACATAATCCCAAAAAACATGATGAAATATGAATTTTAGAAAAAATGCATCTAAAAATATATAAAAATTATACAAAAAATTAAGCATAACATAGACTCCAACAAAATAAATAGGTTTATTTTTAATCAAAATGAAATAATTAAATTAAAAATAAAATTTTGAAATTTTTATTCTTTAATTACTTTAATGGAAGAAGTTGTTTTCCAGAAAATCAATATTTATCATTATTCACTAAAAATTAAATCATTTCATAAAACAATTAACCAGTAGATAATTATGATTCATTGATTTAGAAAATGATATCATTTTAATAAAGAAAAATGTTTAAATTTGTAAAAATTTGGTTATTATCATTTTCTTCACAAACTAAAATAAAACATGTTTTTGAACCAAACTTATTTTTAATATATAGAACCACTTTACTAAAAATTGTGTTCTTATTTCATAAGAATTAATCAAAACATTTTTATTGAGTACAAAATTCATAAATATATCATAATGTGGTTTGATCAACTAATATCATCCAATTAAATGAAAACATTATAAATATCATATTTGAATTATTTTATTAATGGTTCATTAAAGATCATTATTGCATATCTTATATGCTATAGAACATAGTTTTTTTAATATCATGAAATTTTAAAAATTTGTTGTTTTAATTTGACTGTTATTTAATAATTAAACAATTTAATGTGATAACTAATTATTGGTATCATTCCATAAATGGGAAATCAATAAATATTTATTTTGTAAACACAATGTATTTGATCAATAAATGTATTTAAGAATTTAAAATATTATGAAACATTTAAAATATGACTAACCTAGTCGATCTTTAGGAAACAATGTTTTCCCAATCATTTTTTGAATCATTATCATAATTTTTTTGGAAAAATTATGATCTTTATACTACTATTGAAAATTCAAAATCATTTTCCATAACATTTAAAACATATTTACAGATCAATTCCAGTGACACCCACTTTTACCATCAATTATTAAGTGCTCAAGAAAAAAAATATTCCTTAATATAGATTATATATATAATAGTAAAAAATAATATATATTCCAAGTCCAATGATTAATGTTACATAAATAATAGATTGAAATTTTGAGACTGATACATGAAAAACATACATCAAATACATGGAATTTTAAAAATTAAAATGGAATCCCCAAGCTAAAGTGAAATAAGACACATCATAATGAGGAAATATCCATAATACCTAAAATAAAAATCATCATAGGTGAATTCAACCACCCTAGAATAATTAATAACAAGGGAAAAAAACCATTTAATCATAATTGATACACACAATGTCGACCTTCTATCTAGGATCCTATTCTTATCCAATAAATCTATCAAAAAGACAAATCATTAGATAAGGTTATAACACATCAATAAAAAAATATCCCCGATATTTGATTTAACCATAGAGTAAAAACTTTTTATGGTCACAAATCTTGGATAATTGTGTACTAGCCCTAGGAAAATCCATTATCGTTAACCATGAGAAGTTTCTCGGTTTTTTAGGTAATGTTAAATGTTTTATCCAAACTGTGCATATTTTATGTGAATGCCAAGAAAACAATAAAATCTCCAAAAAAACACTAAAAATATCCCATGAATTTATTGAAACAACATATTATCAAAATAAATCACCATTATTATTTCAATATGACATATGGTTGTGAAAGTACATTTATTTATACTTACAAGAAACCTCTACACATAAAGATGAAAAAATCTATGAATAAAATATCCCATATGTATGGGATTGAATTTTTAATTTAAATATAATATATCCAACACATTTACTCAAGAAATTCCATCAAATTTCATGAAATCAATCAAGTCATTATTCTAACCATTCAAAATAAATATATATCACTTAAACATTATGAATTTTTAAATTATCTTATTTATTCATAATTATTAAAAATTAATAAACATTTATTAATATACTATATATTAACAAAAAAATGGGAATGGAGTCAATTATTAATATAGTGAAAATAATAAATATATATTATGTTTCAGTTCCCCCATCCTTAAACCAACAATCACATTGGAAACAGAATGAATTCCAGAAATTATATTATCATTACTGTTATAGATAGTGTCACTGGAGAAATGAGAATCAATAATTCATTCAACCTTGAGAATTATTATTCCTCATCTATAATAAAATCCAACTCCCCCACATTATCTTACATGAATTTTCACAAAACAAAGTTTTTCTAAAGAACTATATGAGTTACCATACGTGGAGTTTTTTCCCTCCTCACTCTAAGAAATATTTAAATAGAGTTACTTTTATTAACATAGTATAAGTGAAATACCAAATAAATTATATGATTTTATATTTTCTACATAAATGCATAAATGTATTTCTCAGTAGTAATTATGATAGGTTGTGTTAAGTTTCATGTTCTAACAGGTTTTGTATATTGAAATTATTATGGAAGAAGTAATAACAATTCATGTTGCAATTCATCAATTGTTTTATAATGAAGGAATAAAACCCATTTTTGTCAATTAAATATCAATTATTGAACCCATTTTAATGTTTTTCTACGTATCGCATTTATACATTTTATGAAATCATGTAAAAAATCACCACTATCAATTTTTAATTTTGTTTGTATATGTAATGAATAATTTTTATAATTTTATTCTTCATCATTTGTTTTTTTATTAGATACAATAGAGGAATGATGTATGAAATCGATGTTAATTATCTTCACAATACCAGAAAAAGTGATATGACGGATCTCTCATTGAACACAAAATATCAATATTATTCTTGAAAACATACTACAACCATACCATAACCTCTGGAATTGGATGAAATATTACATGATATAAATTTTAAAATGGGTATATGGATTAAATCATATATTATTATAGATCACAAAATAGGTATTTTATGTTCTCTGATGTTTAAATGGGAAAAATATATAGGGAAATAGGAATATATTTTTTTTATTGGGGTTTTACAAATTAATGATAAGAAATATATTTTATTGAAAAATAGAATCATATATATTTAAGTAATAATCATGGAATGTTCAAGAATTACACTATTGAGAACCCCAAATAAAACATCAGACACAAAATGATCATTCATAATATCATTAGAATAGAGAAAATAGTGTATTAAACTAATAACTACAAGGATAATATATTATAATTTTGAATAATAACTATCATAGTAATCATTTCGTTGTGATTCACATAATTTTCCCTAATTACTAACAAATCTATAAAAATAGTCAAAAAATTAAAAAATGGAAAACATGTATATCTCAAAAAAAAAATTCTAAAAGATTCATATATAATTTAACATAAATATGGAGAAGAATTAGATTTAATAATTTTAAAAAATATAGAAAATTGAATATCATTTATGAATAAATTTCCACATAGATCACTAAATCATTTTATCATTTAAATTGTATACAAATTTTTCATACTTACATAACATATTACAAGGGCCCAACTAGTTTACTAGTTGTACTAACCTATGAATTTCATGGGAGTAAACTATTGAAAATTGTAACTAATGAATCCCTTTTACAATACTCAACATGATTTATGATTATGGGTAATACGATATTAGTCCTACACCTTACGATTTTCCACAATATCGATGTTATGAGTGATTCAAACCTAGAAACTATGTTGTTCGGGTGATTAAAACCAATAAATTACATCTGATGAGATGAAAAACGGATAATCAACAATCATATTTACTCAAACATATGAAAACATACTAACATCCTACTTAAGATCACAATCACTACACTTCCAAATCGATATGTTTCACTATAATATCACACTATGGTGAACATATACTGGTAGGTGAATAGTCATTACATAATTGGCATATTTTACCAAATGATGGAATATTAAGGGATTTGATGACACCCTATAACACTTTCGAAAACATCAACCTCTCTATATATACTACTTAAAATGATTCTCCATTCTCAATCACTTCTTCCATGTTGAACTATGTAATAATGTTCCATTATACATTGCTAAACTAAAAATATAATGAATATGTTTTATTGATTTATATCCTAATTAATCATTCAAATTTCTATCTCAAAAAATTATATAATATAGAGATAAAATATTACTATAGATTGATGTTCCTTTTACTCACACAGATGAATATTTTTTTATCCAAACTGATTGAAATTTTACTATCATAATGAAGTAATCCATTATCACTAATACTATAGAGATTCATAATTATATTACTCATTAAAATCATTTCATTTATTTCTCCCATTATTATCTCACACCCATATTCAGTTATAAAGGATATAATTAGAACTCTTATCATTGACATCCAGTTGATAACCATTACAATGAAGGTAAAGGAAATACCTATTATGATCTTCAAATAATGTGAATTTCCAAAACAAGTTTGAATTATCATCCTACACCATTATATCATCTTATCCTTAAAAAGGTATAAAATATCATTTCCTTTAAGATAATATAGAAGCAACTTCACCAATTACCAATATTCATTCCTTGTATTTCATATGAACCTATTAGAAATTCACACATTATCAGAGTGAAATGATCACGTGAATATTATAACAGACATGAAACTTATTATTTCCTAATCCTATGATGTTCACTTCATATGAATTTTATCTTATTCTATTCATGGATATTTTTCCTCCAAAATTTATAGTTTGACCAGCAAGAGGATTTGAAACATTATTGTATTAGTCAATTTTAATCATATTAATGACATAATGGGCATACTGTTTATGAGATAAAACTAAGAATCCAATATTCTTATCATTATATTTCCACATACCAAATACATTATTCGCTTCTATATGTTATTTAATTTCAAAATTCATGATAAATATTTATTTATAACATTAATGAATAGAATTTATTGATACATAAAGTGTCTATCCCTAGAAAACAAAAGTATAATAATTAGTTCCATGTACTATATTACTTTCAATAACTTAAATTTATTGGTATAATTTTCTTGAAACCACGATCATCTATAAATCAAATGACCAATTTATTTCATTAAAATGGTTATTATTTCATAACATAGAGAGATTACCTTAGATTATACTCCCACGTCATGATTACAATGATCCTTGAATAGAGTATGTTACATAATGATTTCTTCCTTTTGATTTTCATGAATAAATGGCATCTTCATATCAATTTTATAGTGATGTAATCCTAAAAAACCCAAGATGGTCATGGTTTGAAGGGTTTTTTGTTTAACTACGACTGAAATTATATCATTGGATTCAATTCCCTACAAATTTAAAAATCCTCGCTCACCAGCCCCGTTTTATATCTATTAATTTTTTAACATCATCTTGTAATTAGAAATCCCATGTTTATTTAGGTTCCCTATTTTAAGGATATATTTATGTTATCACCCAAGTGTAGTTCCCATGAAGTGAGTCAATCCCATCCATCATATATATACATGAAATTAAATAATGGATAAGGGTAAACACTTTCTCTTGAATATATAGTGATCATATGTGTTAAATGCATGACATTAATGTTATAGCCTTACATCCACATTATCTGTCTAACCTTTATAGACTTGTACAATTATTTCCTTGTTTCTACAATATCTAGAACTAAAACCTATAGTATTTAAGTTTATAGAACACTAATTTAATCCCAATAAAGTGTAAATATATTTTGTATCTCTTACCCTATTCTTATAACAAACCATTCATGGATATTCTCTAAACATTGCAGTTTAATTTTTTAATTTCTAGAGTATTCATATCCATAAAAACGGTATATTGTTTTTAACCTTTTGATTCCCTTTTCCAAATAAATATGAATTGATGTTAGACTATTACATTAAAATTCCTTCCATTTATATTTCATGTCCATGTAAGTAACATTATCATTAAAGTTAACATTAATAAATCAAATGAATTGATTATTCAAATAAAACCGATATCTACATCTAAGATCATCATCAATATAGAATATAGTATATTATTCCTCATATTTTTATTATAACTTATCTCAATCTTTGTAATCTAAATTGAAATTGTATAATCATATGAATACAAATTGGTGAGATAAATATGATGACTTTCCAATCCATATAGGATGAAATATATTTTGTACCTTTTTTGTTGAGGGTTATACATTGATTATGTATTCTATGAAACACGCTATGCTATCCCAAAAAGTTATACCAATACCTGAATAAAAAATAATAATCCGTTCAAATTTTATAAAATAAAGATTAATTCATATGAATATCCAATTTTTCTAATATTTATTAGAGAAATATTTGTATGCTTAATGATTCTATTTCTATAGATGTTATTGAAAATTGTTTCACTATACTCAAAATCAAAGTCTAATGCCAAATACTTCACCTTGCACTACGTTTTCCTTTCAAAAGACATTTTAATAGAATAAATACTCCAATAAAATAAAATTTAATATTCTAGAAGTTTATACATACATTACTAATGAGTAATTATTATATTTCATTTTTTATTGTGTAATTATTTGATATTTTTAGGGTGTATCTCATGAAACACAAACTCACACCCAAATATATATATATATCAGATCTAGATTTCAGATTTTCCATGTTATTCAAGTCATTATAAACGTCAAATATTGTTTATTTCTTCATTTTAAATCCTTAAAACATTTTATTTCCAAATGATCCATATTCACTCTACATTTTTCTTATATAATTTTCATATATTTCTAAGTAATGTTCCCAAATTAATAGTTCCATAGATATAATCTTTTGATGGATGATGTTATGGAAAATTTATCTTCCATTTCACATCTATTCCAACACATTATTCCCTTATTCAAACTTCAATCTATGACATAAGATCATTATGTAAATGTTTATTCTATTTCCATGATTCAATTTATAACTATCATCATCCAGTCATTCTACTAAAATAAAATTTGTTCAATGAAATAAAATATACATGAATATATTCAGATAACATTTCATATGAACCTTCTACAATAAGTGAATATATTTAACATCTACTATATTCACAAATATAAATCATCATGATACATAATTTTTTATGATTCCATTTTCACCAGATGAATGGAATTTCTAACATGAATATATGACCAAAAATTTTCCCACTATGTTGATACTAAAGAGTATGTTGGAACTACTCATAGGATTTTATTCCCATGGATTCAAGGAAAAGGAGTATAGTTTTCACAAAATTCATTTAGTCTTGCTATAATCCTTGATATAATGAATCTTTTTAACATAGTTTGGACACACTATGAAATGATTGATAGAAAAAAATATACTCTTCCATCCTAGATTTCATTTTGACCACACTATCATTATTTAATGTGGGGAGAACCTTCTTGTATATGTATTGAATACATCACCCAAGGGTTGAATATATTTCATTCCTCCAGATATCATCATTTCTAATCAATTTCTAAAACCATCTTAGATTTTATTTTTATTTTTTACAATCTAGTTACTATGTAAAGACATAGAAATTCAATAAAAATTTTATTTAAAATAATTTGGGATTATTTAGAGTCTGTAAAAAAAAGAGGGATTTTGATGCTTAGGACTGGTGTTCCTGGAATAGAATTTTGAACATTTTTAAGGTACGTTCACAAAACTCATAGTCAACATTTTCTATATTTTTAACCTATGATCAAATTAAAAATATGAGGGTACAGTTCAATCCTCAACTCTGGGAATCTCTTAAGGGAGTCTTAACTACAACCACAGTAGGTCGGGTGAAAAACATTGTTTTTACGACTTTTAAAAATATATAAAAAAATATAAAATTAGTTATTTTATTATCATAAATTCTATTGAGCGGTGGTGGTGGGAACGGTGGGTTTTCAAGCCATTTAATGGCTTGACTCTTTAGTTGCATAACCTCACCATTTGAAATTATGAGGATCATTAATTATAAACTCATTAATGATCCTTGTTAATTCATATGATGTGTTACTCTCCCTCCCCCTCTATTTAATGTGAGCTAAGTTTGGGGTTTTTTACACATCGTCATCATTCTAAGAACCTCTGGAAAATTATAGTGGCATATTCAATGGACGAAGAATGGATTCATGTATAAAAATGATTCGAGATCGATAAACATTGGTGGCTTAATCAAGAGAGGACTCTTCTCCCTCCACGACCGTGACATCACCTACATTTATTAGGTAAGGGTTGTTTATTTCTAAAGTTATGAGAAATTTTTCTTTATCAATTTCATAAATATTTCTGAATGGCAGGATGTTTTGAATGGGATTAAATTTATCTTTGTAATAAATTGTTTATTAATTTCTTGATATAATGCTAACGCATTGGCCGCTGGCCAGAGAAACAAGGCATGGACCCTCCACAGCTTGGATATTCATTGTGTTCTTTAGGGGACGATTTCTCAACATGATAGAAACTTGAATATGGTAGGCACTTAGTTACGGAGGCATCCCGGGAGGCACTTAAGTGCTTTCGGAAGTGAAAATGGACTACCGAAGCACATGTGGTGGCCCGTGGAAGAACCTCTGGTGTGGCACCAGTGTGGCGGCACCATCAATATGTGCCAGCAAGAAAAGTCCATGGAAAAAACTTTCTATCCATGGTAGGGGCACCGTGAAGAACCTAAGTAGTGGTTGTCTCTTCGACAGCTGCGTTGGTGGATGGGCGGTGAGTCATCGCTGACTGTAGGTGGAGGCGGCAACATCCAAGCCATTGCAGAAGGCAAAGGGACCCGCTCCATGTGGGACTTGCAGAAAAAAACGCGGCACCACATGGTGCCTCCGGTGAAATATCTAAATGTGACTTTGATCCATTTTGGAAGAAGGGGTCGCACGACCCCTTGTGAAGTTTGTGCCTGCTGGCAGTCCAGGCCGGTCCACTGCACAGCGGTCCGGGCCCGCCGTAGCCAAACCCAGCAATTTCGGGTTTGGATTTTTTATGGCTCACTGGGTCGGGCCTGCCGCAACCTAGCCTATTTGGGTCAAGCCGGTTCATGGCCCATTTGGTTCATGTTGGTCCTGTTCAGACTCGAACTGGGAGGGGCGACCAGAACCAGGTCAGGTCGGCCCCATCTGGGTCAGGCTCGGTCGGTCCGCCCGGACCCAGACTAATTTCGGCCAAGATATGCCTAAAATCTCGTATCTCACAAACCTGACATCCATTTGATAAACTATCTAAGGAAATATAATCCTTTGAACAAGATGGTCCTTTTTGAGATACTCCACCTGAGTTTTTGAGAAATTATGACTACGGATGTGTTAGATCGTACTCGAATTCGACCGGACCCTCCACACTAAAATGACAATAACTCTTAGACCATGCATTCAATTGATGCGCCATCTATTGCATTGAAACCCTTATGACATGAAGAATAACTTTTTTACTTCTTTATGAGACTTTGTTCTTATTGACATATGACAGATGGCATGAGGAGAGGATCCTTCTTGAATCAATTGTACTATGTACGGGTATCCAGTGGATGGATAAGATTTAAAGAATGAATAGATATCATTTGTGGATCAGAACTTAGTGATCAATTGTGGAACAACTCCTAGATATCCCGTTTGGATCATCACATGGAGATACTATGTGGATCAGCACCTAGCAATCCTTTTTGGATCAGCCCCGAGCAATCCTGTGTGCATCAACTGCTGAATCATGGATAAAATTAGATGATCAATCTTTACAAATAATCATCTATACTCTGGTACTTATGTTATATATGGTTTGACCTGTGTCTTTTGTTTTTACCTTTTTGATTGAGTTCAAGCCTTTTGGTTTTCATTTTTTGAATATTTAGAGTGTATCGGCGGTCTCAGGGTCCCTACTGGGTATTGTTATTCTCACACCTGCATGGGCTTTGCCCGCACCTTATTGTGTCTTATTCCTTACTAATGCTGGTCCCCAACCCCTGACCTATGGAAGGAGAGGCTGGGGTAGTGAAAGCCTATGCTCTGAGGGACGGGTCATGAAAAATTGGTATGAAAGGAGTCGGTTCTACCAAAGAACAAGGACTTTGATATTTCTTATAGAGCAATAGTGTTAAGTGTTCTGATTTTGGTTTTCAATTCAGGGAGTCTACTATTAGTGCGGTGGCCGACGTATCCATACCCCAAGACCCAGAATTCTGATTTTTGAATTGGTGCATAAAAACACTGATTGTATATATTTGGGAAAAGTTTTACTTTTAATTTATTTAGAGTTGTCTTAGAAGATATAACATATTCACCATGGATCACCTTTTAAATTCAGGTTTTCGCCATGTAGAAATCCACCCAGGATTTTATTGAGATTACCCAATGATGGCCCACTGAGTGATAATGCATCGGGACAGAGCCCTCTTACTATGATGGAAACTTTGAGTGGTGTACCAACAACACCACTACTCAGAGTGTAGTAGTTTCCACCAGCCCCATTGGAAGACCATGCATGCCGAATGGGAGCATTGCATGAGTTCCAGATTCAAAGTCCACTATGGTTTTGTTGAAGACAGATCTCCAAGAAGCTAAGGACTGGTTGGAGGTCGCGGGAATGGTTTTTCTCTTATTTGAGATGCCAGCAGATCAAATGGTTATCCTATCTGCTATCCTCTTCTAGGGAACAATAGGGAGATGGTGGAGTCTGATGCCCAAGATTCATGAGGATGCGACACATTCCTGGGTTCACTTAGATCCCCTCTTTACGATGGTGTGTGTACCAGCTACTTTACATTCAATGCGTATCCAGTAGCTTATGCACATAGAGCGAGGTAGGATATCAGTGGCCCAGTACAAGGAGAGATTCACTGACATCACACACTACTCCACTGACATGGTATATATCCCATTCTTCAGGTTCATAACCTTTGAGTAGGGTCTTTGAAGGTATATCTGCGCATTAATGATATCACTCAATAATCTGACACAGGATGGAGTGCTCGAGCAAGCATTATTAGTGGATTGCATCTTAGTAGAGAAGTAACTAGCGGTGAGAGCCACCACACGACGACAAGTAGTCAGGTAATCAACATTATGAAGTTGGTAGATGATGCATAGAAACAATTGGACTAGACCTTTCGGTAGACAACCACAAGACATAGGGTTAGATGTCTGTAGCTCATGAGGAAGAGGAGTTATTCTGCAGACAAAAGACTGCTAATCTTGCGGTGGATTGGGACACATGGCTCGCGACTATCTTAATCTCCACATAGATGATCAACAAATTACCGTGAGACCACTAAGGAAGCAACTGAGTATCAAGAGATGGGGTCCATAGGGCGGTGAACATGGACGAGGAGCATGTCATGCAGCAGGTGGTGGGCGATGGATTGAGGTTCTACAACCACCACACCTTGGTGGTCCACCCTGGCCTTAGGGAGCAGGTGGACATGGGCGAGCTAAGATTTAGGTAGCAGAGGCCTATGACCATGACACTCTAGAGATGATTATAGGTAAGATCACTATCAATTACACCGTAGGTGCAGTTATTATAGACACAGTTTCAAGTCAGACTTTTATTTCCACATCACTCGTTCAGAGCCCAGAGATTATGATAGATCCATTGGATCAGTCCTTACTATTAGAGACTCTTATGAGAAGAGATTTTTTGATTAAAAAATGTTAAAACAGTGTGAGATCACTTTAGGAGGTGAGTTCATCAGTTGGGATCTCTTAGTAGTAGCATAATGGCCTTATAATGTTATCTTGGTTATGGACTGGCTATCCACAGTCCATGCTCAGATCAACTTTTTTTAGTGAAATTTTTGGTGTGTCTATGAGGATGGAACCAGGTTTTTCTTCACCGTAGAGAATGGAACATTTGAAACACATGATGGACATACTCGGAGTACAGTGCAACCGACCACCCATCAGTTGGTTAGACTTACCCTCAGAGTAGTTGACATTGGAAGTCTGAGTGTTTTGTAGTGGTGGGAAAGTATATAGACGTCTTTCTTGATGATGTCCCATGACAACCTCCTCAAAGATAGGTAGAATTCAATATCAATCAATACTCTGAGATAACAAAAATATCTATTACAACATATCAGATAGCCCCCGTAGAGCATCGTGAATTTTGGGTATAGTTGGAGGACTTGTAGGAGAAGTGGTTCATAAGGCCAAATGTTTCTCCATGGGAAACCTAAATTTTGTTCTCCAAGAAGGAATATGGGAGTATGAGGAATTTTGTGGACCATTGGTGCCTAAACTAGGTGACTGTGAAAGAATGTATCCACTTTTGAGGATTTATTATCTTTTCGACCAACTCTACGAACCATGAAGGTTTTCAAAGATAGACATCAGATCATGCTATCATTATCATAGTGTACAAGATGAGGATGTACTGAAGACAACCTTCAGATGATGGTATGTTTAATATGAGTTCATGGTGATTCCCTTCTGCATAACCAAAACTCCAGAAGTGTTCATGGGTCTCATGAACAGGATCTTCTAGTCTTACCTCGATTGCTTCATGGTTGTCTTTATTGATGACATCTGGATATACTCAGCATAAGAGGAGGATCATGCCACACTCCTATAGATAGTTTTGTTAACACTTTTAGAGAACCAACTTTATGGAATTCTCTTCAAGTTCCTATTCTGGATATGCAAATTCCACTTCATAGGGCACGTTATCTCATAGCCTAGAGTTTTAGTTGATCCCATGAATATTGAGGCAGTGTTTTTTTGGGAGCCACCCAAGAGTGTAGCCGAGGTGTGAAGTTTACAAGGATTTTTTGGGTATTGAAAGAGATTTATACCTAAATTTTCCAGAGATGTGACACCCTTTACATCTATTACAAATAAGGGACTACCCATTGGTTTTATAGAGAGATTCCAGATGAGTTTTCAAGAGCTGATGCAGAGACTAACAAGTTCCCTCATCTTAAGGATACAAGAAGAGAACGTTCAGTATGTAGTTTAATGTGACACATTAGGGACCAGACTAGGTTGTGTACTAATACAAGTTTTATCGGTGATCGCCTACATCACACATCAGTTGAGACAACATGAGCGGAACTACGCTACTCATGACATGGAGTTAGCAGCAGTGGTCATTGTGCTGAAGATGTGGTGGAACTACTTGATGGGTGAACAATATACTTTTTACAATGATAATAAGAGTCTCAGGTAAATCTTCTTATTGAAGGACAAAATTCAGAGACAACGGAAATGGAAAAAGTTCCAGCAGGACTCAAACTTCGAGATAGTCTACACTCCGACAAAGGGGAACATAGTAGAAGATTCACTCAGCAGGAGGACTAGTATACTATTGCTGAGTGAAACGACAGAGTTGCAATCCTTGTTGTAGTTATGCTTTGTGGATAGATATGAAGCCCCATACCTCTAGTATATGATAATTACTCAGACACTCATTCATAGAGTCTGGGAGGCACAACTTAGGGACATAGATTACAATGCCCTACGTGCTCAGATATCTTCAAGACAGGATCCTGATATATTATTTGATGATAAGGAGCACATCATCCTTTTTAGAGGACACGCATTTTTATCGATGATGATACGGGAGGACATGTTGAGGGAGTTCTACACACCCCCTTTGGAGGTAGATCCTGGTTTAGAGAAGATGTAGAAGGACCTCTGGTGTTAGTACTCGTCGCCCGGGATTAAGAAATATGTTGTAGAGTTCGTATCGCAGTGTCTCACTAATTAGCAAGTGTAGGAAAAGAATTCGGAACCAATAGGTATAACTCATCCACTTTAAGTACAAGAGTTTATGTGGGATGGTATATCCAAATAATTTGTTACCATGATACCACGTATGTCTAGGGCCCACGATTCTATCATGGTGATCATTGACCTACTGACCATGTTGTCCCACATTGTACCCATCTATGAGAAGGGATCAATGAAGAGCATGGGATGTCTCTTCATGCAGGAGATTGAACGGCATCACTGAGTTCCATCAAAAATCATCTTAGATCATGACACTCGTTTTACATCCTGATTTTGGAAGGGGTTTCAGGAGGCATCTAGGAATCAACTGCAATTGAGAACCTCTTTTCTCCCTCAGACAGATGGTCAGGTCGATCAAACTATACAGACACTCGAGGACATTTTTCATGATTGTGTCCTCGATTTTTTTTCACAGGTGGGAGGACCACCTTCCATAAGAAGAGTTCGTATAAAAAAACAACTATCACTCCACCATCATCATGGAACCTTTTGAGGCCCTATATGGGAAACCTTGTAGATAACCTCTTCATTGGATAAACCTAGGGCAGTTATCATTTATGGGTCTAGAGATGGTACAAGCTACCAGAGAGAAGATACATATCATCCAGAAGTAGATGAATACTACACAGAGCCGATAGAAGAATTATGCCGATAGGATACAGAGATACTTTGAGTTAAAGGATGGATTCCTTGACATTCTATTGGTCTCACCTCGACAAAGATTACAGAGGTTTGGCTAGGGAGGAAAGCTATCTTTGAGGATTATTGAACCTTTCATGGTCCTTAGCAGAGTAGGCGAGGTGGCATACCGTGTAGATCCTCCCCCACAGATTCACATGGTGCATAATGTTTTTCATGTCTCACAATTGAGTAGGTACATGCATGATCAATCACACATTATCGATTGGGGTGAGAAAGAAATCTATGATGGGGAGGCCTTTTCAGAGGTCCTGGTGGAGATAGAGGATCAACAAGATAGGGAACTTCATGGATGGTCAATTCCTATGGTGCGATTTCGTTGGAATCACGAGGATCTCCAAGAGAGGACCTACAGCGGGAGGCTCGAATAAGTGCCCAGTACCCCCATTTGATCCCCTAGTTTTGTTTTAGCTTTCAGGGATGAAAATACCAAAGGAGGGTAGAATGTAAAAATGTAGAAATTATCTATAATGTTTTTTAAATTATTAGGTATTATTAAGAGTCTTTGAAAATAGACGTCGCTTGATTCTGAGGCCCAGTGAGCCCTGAAAATAATTTTGAACTTATTTTCAGGTAAGTTCAGTAAATGCGTGGGTGGAATTTTCTATCTTTTGAATCAGTGCTCAAATTAAAAATACGAAGGAACCATTGAATACCCAATGCCATGATTCACTTAAGGGAGGCTTAACTTTGATCTCAGTATGACGGGTGAAAAAGATAGTTTTTATGACTTTTAAAAATATATAAAAAAAAAAGTAAAATTGTTATTTTAGTATCCTACCACATATTGAGCAGTAGTTGAGGGACGGATGGATTGTAACGATATTTAATGGCTAGAATCTTCAAATACGTAAACACACCTTTAGGAATTAAGAGGTTCATTATTTAAAAACTCATTAATGAAACTCATTAATTCTTTGGATGCTTTACACATTGTCCCCCTCAATTTAAATGGAGATCAGGTTGGGGTTATTGACACAACATCATCAAGTGAGGAATCTATAGAAGAGTATATAAAAATATTCCACCGACAAAGAATGAATTATCGGATGACAAAATTCTGAGACCGACAAACGCTGGTGGCTTTATCAAGTGAGGTCTTTTCTCCCTCCATGGATGCAATGTCACTTCCATTTACGTGGTAGGGTATATTTATTACTAAATTTAGTAGAAATGTTTCTTTTACATGTTTATGAATCATGATGAGTCATGAATGTTCTGACTAGAATTAAATTTATCTTTATGATGAATTGTTTATTATGTTCTTGGTATAATGGAAACGCGGAGGGTGCGGGAAAAACGAACAAGACCTGCACCCTCCCCCGCATGGTTTTTTGTTGATTTATTTGGGAGAACCTTTCTAAAACTGAAGGAAACTTGATTTCAGGAGGCATGCAGCAACGGAGGCATCCTGGAAGGCCCATATGCACTTTTGGAAGGGTAACAGACCACCAGAGCTCACTTGGTGGCATGAGGAAGAACCGTTGTCCTAACACCGGTACGGCCACACCGGCGATCGACACTGGTAGGAGAAGGCAGTATTCGGTGCTTGAAAACTGCAGAAGAGGTGGAGTAATAGTGGAATGAGGGGGCGGTCAGCTCTCGGTCGCCCGCATTGGCGGATGGGTGCCATTCCATCCCGCACTGTAGGTGGATGCCACGGCATCGAAGCTATGTTATAAGCTTATCAGACCCGCTCCCTGGGGGTCCTGTGGACAATAAGGTAGCGCCATGTGGAAGAACCTGTTAAAGATAAGAACAACACTTTGAGAAGTTTGGGAAGGAGGGGTCATGCGAGCCCTCACTCGGGTCGCACCGGCCTGCGGGCCAGGTCGGTGTGCTGCCCAGTGGGCCTAGCTTGTCGTGGCCCTAACCAGACTGTTCGGGTCGAACCGGTCAGAGGCGTAGTGGGCGGAGTACCCCACAACCCAGCCATTTTTAGTCAGGCTAGTCCGAGCCCCTGCCGATGCGGGGAAGGCTTGGTCAGGTCAGCCCGACCGGGTCGGACCAGACCTGAACCCATTTCGACCTCGATACGCTTAAAAGGTCATATCTCGCAAACCAGATGTATGTTTGACGAACCACCTACTGTACTGGAATCCTTGAAATGAGACGATCCTTTTTTAGATACACCACCAATGTTTTCAAAAATGTTGGAGTACAATTGGGAAGGATTGTCCCTAAATCCAACCATACCCTCGGCTCTATAATGCAAATAACTCTTAGATCGGGTGTCCAATTGACCCTCCATCTACTATTTTGGATCCCTTATTACATGACAGATCATTGGGTTACTTCTTCATGGGACTTCATTCAAGTTTATGTATGGCCGATAGTGTGAAGAGAGGATACTCCATGAATCAAGAGTACTATGTACCGGAATCCAGTGGCTAACTACAACATAAACAATTAATAGAGATACTGTGTGGATCATCACCAAGAGATCCAATGTGGATTATCACCTAGGGATCATGTGTGCATCATCCCCTAGGGATCATGTGTGGATCATAACCTGGGGATCCTATGTGGATCAGAACCCAGTGATCATATGTGGATTAGCACAGTGGGATACTAGGTGGATCAGCCACATAACCCTTGAAAGAATAATATTATCTAGAATTATGACTAGTCAACTATACTGATTTACTCTAGTTATACCTTGTATGGGCTGAGTATTTTCTTTTGTGATTTGTGATTTATTTCATTCTTTGTCATTTTCATTTGTGTAATTATATGAGACCTTAGGGGGTCTCGGGGTCCCTACTGGGTATTGTTATACACACCCCTAAATGGACTTCACTCACACCATGATGTGTCTTGGGAAGATGAGGAAAAGAATGCTTGAGACTATAGGATCCATGACCAGGAGGTGCACCGAAGTTACTGGTTGACGTGGAGATCTGTGGAGATGGGTTGTACCTACACTTCAGGTAAGATTTGTAGAATAAGATCTCTAGATCTGTTTACTCATTTCTATTGTACTTGTATCATTTAGTTGGGCTTTTATCCCTGCCTCTTTACATTCATTACACACTTTTACTACTATAGTTTCACATAGTGGTTTCATATTTTTGTGTTCTTGGACTGTATGTTTGAATAGGTTTAAGGGAAATGCCTTCCTTTTATAAGGATAAGCCTTTCTGGTGGTGGTTTCCAACCCCTAGCCTATGGACTGTTGGCTTGCGGTAGTCACGACATGGGCCCCGAGGGATGGGTCGTGAGATACGAACTACTATAACAATTTCAATCAAACACATATATAATGGGGAGAAAATTATAATTCTCAGAAATCATATATGAAATATGTCTTCTCAAACAACATATGTCTATTAATCATTTTGAAATAATTCTTAGAATCCTCAATATAACTCCAATTCAATAGCCTCAATATGAATATATTTTTCACTAAGAAGACTTTATACAGTACATTAGTATTCTTATACATGTTTTTTAGTTCTTCAATCTACAGTATAATTGAGTAATTATTCTATATTTTTGGATATATATTTCATTCCAATGATATAATTAGTAAATTCAAATATCTTCTATAAAATATTTCCCATTCCCCATCACCATGGCCTCTACAATAAATCTATTAAATATAATTTACATTTAATTGTATATGAGGTAAATTTATATATACATCTACTTAAAGATGAAATAAATTCCATTGAAATTTTAAATTTATAAATCAATGACTTATAATATCTTCTCTTTTTAACAAAATGATTCCTAATAAATAGGGAAATCATCTATAATGAAATAAAAAAAACCCTCAGATACTTCACAAAAGTGTGTTGAGTCTCTGAGAACCAACATTTTATTTTATACTAGTTGTTTATAATTTTACACAAAACATTAAAAACTAAAATCTCCGTCACATAATGATCCTAAAAGAAGATATAGAACAATGGAATGAATCTTAGAAACATCAATGTATAATAACTATAAAGAATCAGTTTTACCTTAATCACATCTCTTATTTTATCTTAATAATTACACTATACTCACAAAATCACATAGAAATTTAAAATAATATTATAAATAAATTCATCTAAAAATCACAATAATGTTATTTAGGTTGTTTAAAATTTAATCCAACAAATTTAAGGAGAGTCACCATAGTTATTCATTTAATCACAATAATAAATGTTATAATAACAACTGGTGAAATTTTAATTTTTACCACAAACATAAGTAATTATTTGATATCATAGAATAGTGTTACACCACCTCCCTACAATAAAAAGTCCCATATAGTAAATTGGTTTCATAAACCTTTGAATTTCATCAGATTCTAGCTGTTAGACTATGAAACTACTAAAATATTGATTCTGTCCATAGCCTGAACTATAATAAAAATATAAAAAAAGGTTTTTTTATTCCTCACTCCTTCTTAATAACATTATTTTTATAATGATTAAAATATCAATAATACCTCATTCTGGTGATCATACCCTATACTAATCATTTAGTCAGATTACCACTTGATGAGTATCTATCAAAATATCCATATCTCTCCATATACACACTATCATAATCTTTAAAATCAACACAACTAAAATATAAACGATAAAGAGTAATATTAAATTTCCCCTACTCATGAACATAAATTAACACATGAAGTGGGTTCACATGTCCCAACACACTAATGTCCTAAAATAGTAAACACATAGTTTTTATGAAAGAATATAAATCATGGTATTATAATGATTCTTGTAGTGGTGATTAAAAAAATTGAATTTGAAATTCATGGATTAGATAGTCATATTATAAATCCCCATTCAAGATCAGTTTCATTTAAAAAAACTCACATAATTATACATTTAAACATTATAATTTTTAATCAACTAAAATTTTCAAATGAGTAAAATAATTTTCATTCAATAAGAGGTAATTGGTGTAAAATTTTACATATATTCACTCTAAATATAAAAAAATATGAAAAATAAAAATAAAAATGTACCAAATAGAGTGACAGTCTACAGTACGCATTTATACAATAATCACATTAAGAATAATCATGTGAATAAATTATTTTGAAGTGATTAAAATAGTTATAATTGAAATATAACATAATTATTGATGAGTTGTATCATTGAGTAAGTCTGTCAATTGGAACCCAATATAAGACAAAGATAAAGAAAGAATATACCAAAACATTATTGATATAGGGAAAAATAAAGACAAAAAGGTAATAATCATTGAAGGGAACCCATGTGGGTAAGAGATTCTGACTACCCCTTGTGATGTTGTGACATCTATGATCACCAATCTAATTGTCAGTTTTTTATAATATTATTGAAACAAAATATTGCCATTAATTTGGTTCTATTAAAATATAAAAAAATTAGAAACCCCAATGAAAATGTGTTATCAAAGAGATATATCATGCATTGTGTGGGTGGGAGTAGCTGTTGGTACTCCCCTACTTATAGTGCATTTTATATAGATTCATCATAAACATCTCTGGATTGATCTAATGGCGAGGTACCAAAATTTTCAACTAATAGAAATATAGTGACTGATTGTATATGAATATATTTAAAATATTAATTGTTTATGTTAAAATAATATCCCCATACTTTGGACATCATGAATCTCTATATGTTTGTAAAAGTAACCTAGAATACCCTTAATATAATACCTGTAAATAAAATTCATTTCATTCAAGGAGATAAATGTGTTCTGCTTTAGATGTATTTTCTTATTCATCATGACAATTTAGAGAAATCCATTCGTTTAATGCAATAAGAAATTTTAAAAAAATTGATTTACTTCAAAATTCATTATCAATGAATGTTAATAGAAACACATAAGAGAACATATTATATACATTTATTATCTCATATTCAATATGATTTTTTTATTTAAAGTTTCTCATATAGTTCTTTGTTGGTGTTAAAGAAAAAAAGTCAATATTTTCTAATATTAGTTGAAATTAAACTACTTTAGTTATATCTTATTCCATTTATAGAGATATATTTAATGAATATAATTGTTATTTTCTGATGAGATGAGAGTTGTGTTATAGGATACCTATTATAATGTGACACCAGTATACCTTCAAAATATTTTGATCAACCACATATATATTATTTAGATTTTTTTTCATGAGTCTATTTACAAATTGTTGATAACTAAGGGATAATAGATCACCATGCTTCTCCTACTCAACCTCTTCTATGTTTTAACATCGAAAGTAAATCATTTCATATCATCCATTTATTTTTTATACTATTTCTATAACTTTTTTTTATATAAGGATTAATGGTACTCATCTATCAATGAAATTTCATTCATTATTTCATGTATAACCTCTCAATGCTCATGAAATTAGGGTTCCCCTTAATTATTCACTTCATTTGATACACATTAGTGTTGTTATATTATTTATAATAGTATTATAAATATTACAACATCATAAATAGAATTTCTATATTTTATTTTGTTATGAAAATTATTCATTATTTAAAAACAATAATAGTAATATAAGTGACACAATGTTATCAAAAATATGAAATCAATTATTGAAAAATCAATCAGTGGGTGGTATAAAATAATGTTTTGGTTTAATTTTACATTATTGTGGAAAACCTGGGTGTTCCATCTGGGAGACCATTTCAGATCACTGACTATTCTAAAAAATTTATTAATGTTATTGGTTTTTTTATTTTTATGAAAAAAATAAAAAATAGGGGGTTATGAAAAATTACTTCAGATATAATAAAATATAAAATATATAACAAAAAATTTAAATTTAGAAAGAAAGGATGTACTTCAATTTAACTAATCATATTTGAAACATTATATCTTTTTTATTATAGTCTCTTCTTACACAGTTAACTAAATCTACCATTTCTATGGTCATCACCTCTACTAAATTATGTAGATATGTATTGTACCAAAAAAAATCATATGGAACACTAAAATATATACTCTTATATGGATATTAATCTAATGGGACCCTCAATAAAGATTAACCCTAACCATTTTTAATCTATCATATTTTCAAATGATAATGTGACGGGAGGTGGAATAATAATATAATAATAATTTCATCATATTTCAACTATGATGAGGGAACAATATAATTACTCACCACTACTGATTATCCAAAAAAACAAATTGTATATATTTCCATTAGTAATGAATGAACATGGAATTTATTTCACAACGAGGTTCAACCCTTGAGAGATCTCTCTGGTAATTTTTTCACCGTCATTATAATTAGTGATCATAGTGAATAATGAGAACGAAAATGAAAGAAAATAAATAAAAATAAACAATACATGAATTAAAAATGTAAATAATGAGTTATTCAATTAAAAAAACAAAAACTAAACATTCTAAAAGAAAACATCATATAATGGATGGAATAATACAATTAAATAGTTAGAGGGAAACATTATTGAGATACATTGTTTATGGGGATCAGCTTCCACAAATGAGTAGAGTAAGTGGTAAGAAGTTTACTTAAAGTGAATTTTATTTTAATTCCACAAATTTGATGTGTTATACTATCATGATACAATCTTCATGTTTTTAAAAGATTAAATTTTATGATTAAAGTTTATAGAAATTAAATAATTTTTAACATAACCTTCCATTATCTAAATTTTTCAATGGTTATAACCATTTTCTGTATATTTTTAATTAGAAATACGCCATTATTTATAAAATTTTCATTCCATGTAATCTTTAAATAATAAATATGTTTCGTTTTGGTTTTTTATATCCTTTGGGTCGTGGATTACTTTATCTATCGTATAGAAGAATGAAAATTTTACATAGTTGTAATTATAAAATAACATTATGTATTAAAATATAATCATTTTTTAATTTTTACATAGCTTAAAATTCACATAACATTTGGTATTTTATCTTTGTATCTATAGAAACAACATACATAATGACAAATAAATTGTTTTGTATCTCTTTGACCACTAGATACACTTTAAAGTTTGTGAAAATGAAAAAGAATCTAAAATATCATATATTGGAACACATATACATTAGAAATATAATAATATGATTTAAACATGTGATTACTTTATGTATCATGATAGGAACTATTAAAAATTAGTTTAAAGATATATAATTCTTTCACAATATAATTTAAATACCATGATCCCTACACACTTCGAGCTGAAATATAGTCAAACTCCAAATAAATAAATATTAGAATTATTCTAATAATTAAAAAATAAATAAATAACCTAAAAATAATGTTATAATCATTTTCTATATTAAATCCAAAATATTCCCTATAAATCCATAATGTATTAATTTCCCATATATTATCCATATATTGTTAATTGAATACATTAATTCCATGTAAATAATATTTAATTTCTACAATTTTCAATTCCCCCATTATTATACCATTTTATCAATAGGAAATTCAAACAATTTCATAAATATTTCATTCATCCTATCTAATATATTCATGCTAGAGAAAAATCATTAATTATTTCATTATTATAAATTAACCATGTCTCCTTTATAATTTTTCCATCAACCCAATATCATCTAACCCAGGTATTAGATTTCCAATTTTGTTCATGTCACAACATAAATGACATAATATAATATTTTAATCATCTCCACACTAAGAGAAATTAGAATAGAGCGATGTTCGTTCCAATAATACATGTGATATACCATATATTTTCAATGATTTTTATTATTCTTCAATTATGGATATTATAATATTGAAGAGTACTTTTCAACAAGTTTTTCTAAGGTCAAAGGAAGGATGGGTTCATATGTGAATGTTTTGAGGTATATGAGGGGTTTTATTATTCTAATCATAGTGTGTATTATAATTCAGAATATATTGTATAATGAATTATTTTCTCTCATTTTCTAACTAAATTTATCAATCCCAACACCTATTACCTCACATATTTAGTGGGAGCACAGATATGAAATGCATAATAACTAGAAATTAATCATTAATTTATATTATTCCTTATTATTTCAGTTTTTGAAGTAAACATTCAATTTTATCATTTCATTTTTTACATAGATATAAAGAGGGAAATATTTTTTAATTTTACAAAAATAAATTTGCAACACACTGCTGAAATATATTAATGATAATCCTTAATTAAATGTAAATATTTACCATCTCCCATAGAATTCACCAAAAAATATCCTATCAACTACAATTATGTGATCTTACAAAATGAAATATGTAGAATAGATTGGTAGGAAAGTATTAAATTCTCTTCTAATATGAATTACCTAATTCATATATCATATTCTATAAGGAATAAATGGGGTATAATGTTAAGGTGGCTTAGATATAGTTCACTATATGGGAATTTAAATTGAATGGTATACTCTATCATAGAAAATACACATGAATACTATATATTCAAACAAATAACGAAAATAATGAAAAATAGAAGAAATAGTGAATATATAATAAAATTATTTAAAATAATGAAAAATAAATAGAAAAATTATATAATATATTTTTGGATCCCCCATGTTGGTATTAGGTTTTGACTATACCCAATAAGGCATTATAAATTACTATTAATCTTATTGTTATGGATTTTCCTTATCTTATTGGTTTCCACACATTTGGCTATGATTCTCAACAATTTTCACATATTGGGGAAAATACCATTATCAATGTGTTGAATATCCACCACTTTAATTAAGATATTTAGATTAAATGGCGAGTTTGTTAGTAGTTATGGGTCCTGAAGATCATAATCTCACCTTCCAATTATTACTCTTTAGTTTCCATAACCATCCCCTATGAAAACTCATATATTTTTTATACAATAATTTTTGAATTCTCATATATTGATACTATTAATAAAATACCAAGAAATTTATATGACTAGTGTCTTTTGGAAATTAGGTTGTTAGTAAAATAATTTAAAAAAACAAGTAAAAATAAATTATCTAGAGAAATATAATCAATCCCTTAAAAAAATTAATTAAAAATACTCAATTGGATAACCCTAGGATGCACAAAAGAAAGGAGTTATATATAGACCAAATAATGTAATAATAAATGAATAACATGATGAAATAATTAAATGTGAGTCAATATAAATATCAAGGTAACATAATAGTGGATTTAATTATACGAAAGAATATCAAAGAATGATATAATATAAATTTATGTAAACATGAGATTGTGGAAACAATAGAAAACATGAAAATTTTAATAAATTTAAACGCTTGAGGAAAATTCATCATAGCATAGTGTGTATACGATAAATTCATGTACACCATTCGTGGTATCTCATGATATATCAACATTACCCAATTAATTAGAGTGATATATATCTTTATACCACCCATAACATTTATATCATATACAGACATAACTATAGCACATAGATTATTCGACATAAGGATGTATTCGGTAACATATAATCTCATGATATTGAAGACATGGATATAACCAATCAATGAAGCATTGTTAAATCATGTCCAACATGATTGTGTGGAAATGAGGATTGGTTTTTAATACAAGAATTTTTTGTATTGAAAAATCACATGATAATTTTGGCAGCATACAATGGGTAAATAATGATTCAGTAATGGGTTTAATGGGAGTGAAAAGTGTATATGATCTCATTGAAATATAAATGAATGTAAGATTGATCTATGTAAACATATCCCAGTATGAACAATTATAAATTAAAATTCATAATATGAATAAGGATGCTCAATAAAGACGAGAAACAAAAGATCCCTGACCTAGAGAGAGAGCCTCTAAATGATTGTTAGGGGAATCATAAATGATTTTTGGAACATTTTGATTAATATAGATTAAAAAATGAAGCGTAATATATTTCCCCATGTGTTTTTATTAATAATGAATGAGAGGTTTTCTATAGAAACAGAGTGGTGAATTTTTTATTAATTTTCAAATGTGGGTTTTTTGGACTCTTTAGGATAACGTAATAAAAACCACTATACATTCCATGTATTTTCCATGGATACAGAAAATGTGGAGTTGGATTCATTTTTATATATAGATATGAACCAAAATAATTAAAATAATAAAATTGTTGATGTGGAAGTGTGTCATGTTTATAATAAATTGATTTCAAAAACCTATAATATAACATATGATTACAAGGACTATTTAGGGTTTTAAAAATTAATCAAATAACATAAAAAGAACATTATATTCAATGATAAATAAAAATTTTGTTTTGGTAAATCTTTAGAGTATTTATTATATCAGTATTGGGATTTTATTATGTCATAATAAAAATGTTATAAATATACTACCTGTATTTTTAATTAAAAAATTTATTATCTTTGAATTTTATGAAAAAAACTATTGGATAATTTCTTTTCAAATAATAAATTGAGGCTTTGGCCCCAAAAATTAAAAAAACTTTTGGATAATTTCAACAAGGTGATTTAAAAAATTATTCTTATCTTAATAACATACTTTACTATATATTATAATTTAATCTCTTAAAAAAAATTCCTTCGAGTAAATAAATTAATTTTTTCTAATAACAGTTTTTAGCCATATCAAAATTATATTTGACATCATGAAATTATATTATAAAGTATAATTAAAAAATATTATTTAATTATATTATTTAATAGAAAAATTATTTAATTAAAAAATAAATGAATTTATTATAGGATTTTCTGTATTGATGTTATATATTTCCCAAAACATAAATATATTATTCATCATATGAAAATAAAAATTTTATCAAACATATAATTTAGTATATATAAGGTTGTAAATGATATATATAATAATTATAACTTTAGAAAAATTAAAATAATAGAATTCACATTAGTATGGTCTAGATACATAAGGAATTATTAAAATAGAAAATTCTCCCAGGTAATAGTGTGTGATATAGAGTTTCCCATAGTGTTGTTTGATGAATATAGTTTGGCACATGATATCAATGAGATTAAATGTATCATGTAAATGGATTTTCTTATTCATTGGTAATACAATATAATATTGGGAATGGGAAGGTAAAATACAATTTGTGTTATCTCCCTAGAATTACCTAATAAATTTGGTTCATATGGTACAACCCTATTGGTTGATACTATCATTTTTGTTTCAATAAGATTTTCCAAAAACGTTAATATATAAAAAACATTAAATCATTGTAAATTTATATATTATCAATGGTTTAAATTCTAAACAGTATTTTAAACTTGATATTATATAATATATAGTTGTCCAAAATTACAAAAAATCATATTTTTCTATAATTTGATTTCTTAAAAATTAATTTAATCATTTAAAAAGGGATTTTGATTTATTAATGTTCAAAATGTTATAATATTCCTCCCTCCAAAAAGGTTTCCCTAAAAAATTTATTTCATATACTTAATTAGAGGATTGTAATTATGTTTAATCAAACCTTCTAGTTTTCATGTTGCTTTCTCAATCATATGGATCCCCCACAACACATTGACCTAGATAGTTGTTTTGATTCAATGAACGTTGTCTCTCTAATATATGATCTTCACAGGATGCCGCTCATATACAAAATCATTGTCAAATGGTTCCATATATATATTTATTAAATATCATGGTGGTTTTATTTAATTTTTCAATAAGGATACTTGCAACAAATCATATACATGAGATAGTTTTGGTGGGAGTTATAGTCTATAAGAAACCAGTACAATGTGATTATGTATTTCAACTAGGAAAATGAATCAAAAACTAAGTTTTCCGTACTTCCCTAATCACATGATATTAGTCTACGATGATATATAAATTAACAAAATATTTTTGACCTCTAACTCTTAGTATTTTTGACGATTTCCAATATTTCTGTATTATCAAAATTTCATTGATTTCATGTGATATTGGATGGTTTGATCTTTACCTACCATCTCTTGGAAAATAACAAGTCCCTTTTTCTTTTTTTTCCAAAATCATCATAGTATGTTATAGTTCAAACGCTTTCCCATAAGGATACTCATAAGGTTAAATTTGAGTAATATAATGGTAACTCATGTCATGTGAGAAGTCCAATAGGATAAGGTGATGATCTCAACATCCTTGGAAATCCATTGACCAATATCACAAATTTTCTTCTAGATTCTTAATGTTTCTTACAGAATAACTATCTATCTATGGGTGATAAGTTTCCCAAAAGGTGAGTTCTCTATCTAATGCATGATGAATAATTCTTCATGACCTGGAGGTTAACCTAGGTTCAAGATCAGATACAACAGTGAGTGGTAATCTATACAGTCATACCACAACCCTTTTGTATATAATGGATAGTTGGTGAAGATAGAAATATTTCATATAAAAAAATGAAATTCACTTACATAGTAATGTGAATGACTACCATCCATATAGAATAAATTCCATTAAGGGACTTATAGTATCCTATAATGAAATCCATGGTTATGTTTTAGAATTTCCACCCTATTATAGGAAGTGGTTTGATAATATTATTTTACTTATATAATTTAGTAATCACTCTTTTTAACTCCATGCACCAGGTTACACATTCTATACTCACTCATTCATGTTATCCCACTAGATAATTTCCAGAAAATATATATACATCATAATGCTACTTGGATGAACAAACTATGTTGATATATGATCATCATATTGAATTTAAATCTTAATAAATACATTCTATGGGACACATATCCAGGTTCCAAGCATTACAACTCCATCTTTAGTAATATATTACTTTGGAATATTATATACTATTTTATATAGCACCTCATTATCCTTTTGAGCCCAATTATACATATAAATAATATATGAATATGAATTTTCATAATAATGTAATGATAATGATATTTTAATTACTCTCATTTCAACAATACTTAAGTGCTAGATGATTTGACACCATACAATTGTCATAATTGATAACATTTCTTGATCATTTCTTGTCAGATCATCATCCACTTGGTTCCCCATCTAGGGATGGAAAGGGATTGAACAATAATAGTACATTATATACTCTATTGACCATTTTTTATTCATATTGAAATAATTTTGTGCGAATATATGCATGATTCATTTATGATCTATTTAGATGTCAGACATCTATTGGTAGTGATATTGTAGAGTAATATTTAGCACAAATTTCACTACAACAAGTTCTATATATTTTTTGGGTAGTTATACTTGTAGATCTTCTATTTATAAGTGGTATATGCTATCAATTATAAATATTTCATGAGAAACATATGCAATCCATTTTTTTAAAATCATTATATATCAAAAATCCTTCCCCACTAGTGGGAAATGTGAGAAAATGAGAAGTGATTATCCCCTAATTAACACATTAAATCTCTCCTCAAATTCCTCAATGATAACTAAAAATAATATCATCAATTATTTATTGGTTAATAGGATTGAATATCTTGATTAGTTTGACCGAAATAAAAGACAGTTCTTAGATTTCACATGGAACAAACATATTTTCTTTAGATATTATTTTTAAAGAAGTCATTTAAATTCTAGGGTTTTTGAAGGATCAATAGATATCCCATTCCTAAGAATAAAATTCCTTTTGAATGTTACATTCTCTATCCATAAAACATATTTACTATACATTTCATAAATCAATTATTTTTCTAAGGATGTCAGAACAACATTCAATTGATTTTTATTCTCCTCCATTATATTGTACAAGATAAGAATAAAATCAATAAAGACTATAATAAATATATCAATGAAATTACTAAAGACTCCACCCATTATATACAAGATTATTACTAAATCATTATGGATCTCAAATGGATTCACTATAAACACATACTTATCATAACATGATTGAAAGGATTACATGGTCTATCCTCTTTCTTCATCTTTACATGATAATATTCTGACTTATGATCCACTATAGATACGTACTTGGATCCATGTAGTTGGTTTAATAAGTCATAAATATCATGATAGGGATAGTTGTTCATTATCATGATCATATTGGGATTATAGTAATAATTATTGTTGCACAGTGAGTCATTATTCTTCGACATGATGAGGTCAAGTGAACCCCATGGAGAAGCGCATTGTCCTATAAAACCATTATTTGGATTTTACATTAGTTTCTTCTATAACTCATCATGTTCAATAATGGCAATTCTATATGGAATTTTGGATATTATAAATGATCATGGAATAAGTTTTTTTATATCATCCACTATTCTACGTGGGAGACATTGTAATTCTTAATTGAACACATCGATGAATTAGAATACAATGGGATTGTCATCATGTATTATCTTTTTTATAGTCATAATCATTTATGGTAAATCCAATAGCACATAACTAAAAATATATCCAAACATGAGATGATGATACTAAATGATATTCAACATCCTCCTTACATATATATATAATTATAGGGTGATATGTGGTATAGAGGCTGATTTCCGTATAATGAAAATTTATGTGGTCTGCATATAAGGAAATTCAACACATACCCAAAAAATTATTTATCTATAGTGAGTATCAATACTTTTATAAAGAAATTAAATAGTTATGTTTTTATATGGGTGGAGTAATATAATTATGATGAAATAATTCCCCCATTTTATTTATTCATTGATAGATCTACTTCTATATTTTGTGTTTGTATTTGAATAGTAATACAAAACTAGTATAATAATATATATTTCATAGAATCATAGAAGATAATACTTCCTTTCACTATTTTTTTATAATCATATACATTATAAAAAATAGTATGAAGGATTATAGTTTCCAAAAAATTACAAAATTAAAATAGAAAATATTAATATTAATATCATAACTTATAAGTGACATAATTCAATAACAGGTGAATTTTTATGTTTCAATATAAGTTATCTATAGTCCATTTAATAAAAAAAACATATCTGAATATTTTTTCCACTAATAATGGTTAATATGGATATTGTGTTTCTCTGAAATAATATCCCCAAAGATATTCAAAAATATTTTTTTAAAGGACACTTTTTCATGCTATAGGTGTTGATCGAGTTGAGATTAATGCCCCATTCCTAGTGTTTTCAAATTGAGGTACAACTATGTATGAGCCAAAACTCTTTTAGTATATAGTAATTGATTTATTTTCATGGAATCCACATACTATATAATTTAACAAAACATAGAGATGTTTTACAATATTTATTTTTATCTATAAGGCTTTCAATGTAGTTTTCTAATCATAATCCACAAAATAAATATACATTTCTCAAATAAAAACATAGAAATATCATATGTTTTATACACCGTAATTCATAATTTATAATGTCAATATACATATAATCAAATCTTTTATGATCATGAGGCCTATTGAATTTGGAAATTTTTGGTACATATTACATTATCATATAACAGTGATACAGATATATTATTTAAAACTCTATGATAATCTCACCAAAATCGAATTATTTTCATATGTTTCACTGGATAACCCTAGGATATACATAAGAAAGCGGTGAGATATAAATTCTATTAAGAAAATATCTATTTTATAATATGTTTAATGAAATACATGTGATTCAAATGGTTTATCTAGGTACCGTGATATGGTTGAGAATCATTATCCGTAACATCAAACCCTGATATAAAATGAGATTTTTGAAGAAAAATGATAATTTGGACGCAATATAAAACAAGACACCATAATCCAATGTCCAATTTATCCTCTATGATTTCATAAAATATTATTATTAAGATATCCTCTCATTAATCTTACATGGAATATAATGATATAAAATCATCACCCAATGAAATATAAGAATTTTTAATTTCTATTCCACCTATCACATTCATATCATATACATACATAAGTGTTCCACATAGTTAGTACACCATAAATTTGAATGTTATAACATTTATTATTAAGAATTAGGGTTTGTATACATGTAATTAATAAATAAATAATGTATCAAAACATCTAATTTAATACCCATGACTTGAAATGGGTACAACTATTCACGTAAAAATTCATTGGTGTGGAAAATCACATGAAAATTTCGACATCATTATGGGCGAACAGAAATATTCATGTAAGGGATTAATTAAAGTGAATGGGGTCTCTAATCACCTGAAAATAATGAAAATAATAATAGGTATGTGAAAAAATGAATCCCACAATGATTAATTGAAAAACCAAATGAATTATAAAATGATTGTATTCGTACAAAGAGGATAATGAGGGGATCCCTTACCCTTTTAGGATGCTACAAAAATAGTGGGAGGAACATCTTAAGAGATGTGGGCACTATGAATGGGATCTAGATAGAGAAAGGTTGTGTATATTATATCTATAATAGTTTATGTAAAGTAGAATTGAAGGTTTGGAGGGATTATAATAAAAATAGAGGGGTATTAATTATTAATTTTGTAACATATATTTTGGGATATATTTGATAATTTAATAAATATCCAAAAACCATCCCACATATTCTCCCTTGGTATCAAGAAAATGGGCTATATTTAATAATTTTATAATTCCTATAACCTAAATCATTAAAATAATATCCTTATGATGTGAATTTGATTCATGTTCAAAAAGAATTTATTTTAAACCTATAAAATATAATATTGGTTTTGGAGGAAAAATTAAGGCTCTATAAAATTTAGAAAAATGAGTTAAAAGAGATTATTTTAAATAGAAAATCAAATATTTGGTCATGAATACTCATTATAGTGTTTATTAAACCACTAATGTAATTTTATGATGTTATAAATCATAATATATAATTATATTGCGTTTCATTTTTAACCAAAAATAAGAATTTATCCAAAAAATATGATATATTCATCATTGGAAATTTTAAATTTGATGATTTCAAAAAAAAAATTTTCTTACAAAATATTCTTATAAATATTAAAACTGAGACTTTTAAGTAGAAAATTATTCATTTATAAAAAACAGAGGTTTCTTCCAGTAATTTTTATCTATTAGTTTTAAATACTATATTTTACTTCATAATATTATAAAATCAATCAAATTTAATATTAAATTATTTATAAAAAATAGTTATTAAAATATAATTTATTTTCAAATAATCTTGAATTAATTAATGGATTTTTTTATTAGTACTATATATTTTCTCCAAATCATTTTTTATTTCAACAGATCGAAATGAAAATTTTATCAAAATTATTATATAATAATTATAAAATAAAAAAAGATAAATATTATCATTCTGTTTTTTAAAAATTAAATATATCTAAATTTTCACTATTAGGTTATGGATACACACAACATTGTTACCCCATGGAATTCCCATAGTGTATGGTGTGTGACATGTAGATTTCCATGGGGTGGTTTAGAGAACATGGTTTATTCCATGATTCTGATGAACATGATCTTCTAACATAAATAGTTTCACTCATGACTTAGTCGTTGAATATAATATTTGTAATTGTCAACAAAAAATATCATTGATATTATCACCCCTAAAGTCACGGATAAATGGTATTTAAAGGGTATTCTCCTACAATTAAAGGACAATTCTTCTTTCTTCTTTGTCAAATGGATATATTATAACCCTTAATATATACTAAAAAGAAGACCATTATATAATGAATATATTATGATGGTTTTTTGTAAAACCATGATTTATTATAAATTATTTTCTTATGAATAAATTATAATGAATATGTAGTTCCTTAAATGAAATGTCATGTTAATCTTTCACTACACACAACCATGGGTAATCTTGCATTACACAAAACACTCAATGTTAAAAATAACATGATATATTATTAATAGATTTATTTAATGGAAATGATTATAAACTACCATAATGAATAGTTATATGAATATTAATACCACTTTTTTAAAATTAATTTTAATGGTATTACATAATGCAATCATATTTTTAAATAATTTAATTAATTTTCATTAAAGACATTATAGGTTCTGAAAATACTATTTTCTCAAAAACCCATTTTACACATTTTAATAAATTAATAAAATTAAGATTTCACAATACTATAATACTGTTGTTTTTAAATAAACTTTATCATTGGAATCACCATGTCAAATTTATCTTAGTGTGGTTTTTTGGTATTTTTCTAAAAAGATTTTTTTTGATGAATAGTGAAAAAGACTAACTTTTAATTAAAACTCTTCTTTTAATTTAATTTAATTTTCATTTTAATTTATTATTTAATTTTATAAAGTAATTTTAGTTAAATTATATATTCAATAATCCATATTTTATGATTTTAATCAAATTCATATTTATTTTTGACATAAAACCCTTATAAACTCTAAAAAATTGATTCCTAATAAACTCGCCTTATTTTCCCATAATAAGAACAATTCAAAAAAATTTCTTTTACTATTTTTTAAATTTATTATAAAGAAATGAATTCCATATTCATAATCAAAATAATTTTAATTATATAATATTTTTAGAATAAATTTTGACCAAAATGAATAGTGAAATCTTTAAAAAATTAGTTACCACAATTAACATAAATATGTTTTTTCTATGGGTTAAACTAAAATGTTATGTGATAAAATTTCCTATAAAAAAGTTTTAAATTGATAATCTAGACATATTTCAACCATATAATTTCTATGGTATTAATATTTTCCATTTCAGACTCTGGTGGCATGTGAAAAATGTAATTATAATTTTTCTTTTAAAAAATTAACATTTGAGCCACTCACCTCAACTATAAAGGCCACAACATCTCCTAGATTATTTACACATTAAAAATATTTTGGTTAAACCATTACCAACCCAAATCACTTACACAATTACCTCATATCATCCTATAATCGATATTAGGCAGAAAAATACACCCAAGGAAGGATTATGGTGAAATTATATGTGGGATACCCAAGACAGATGTAGGGTTTATCAGCATGTTTTTGGTATTATTTTTTCATCCACCTCATTATGTTATTGTAATAAAATTATGATATAATAACCTCAATATATTTAATATTAGAAGTTGTTTTTATGTCAATAGAATGACCTAAAACCATATCCTCTTCTGTCAATTGGGTTATAAAATCATTGTTTATGTGTACTACAAACTACTACCTCATGAAATGATGTCATTATTATTTCCATTACGACCCATCACGGATGAAATAGGGATCTAGTTATTATTTATTTATTATAAATATTATATTATTAATCTTACTTAATTATTATTCAATAAAAAACTCCATGCCTTCCATTTTTTGTGATAGAATAATGTCCATCGTGTGTGTGACATACTTCTTCCTTGGGAGGGAATGTGATTCCTCCGTGAAACAAAAAAAAGGTAATAAAATTTTAATTTGAAGAAAATATGTTATAAATTTTATATAAAAGGGACTCTATAAATATCATATATAATTTTCCATTCTTTGTGTGAATCCTATTTGAAAATGGAAACAATATTCATGCCTACAAACGCCATACCATTCCATGAATGGTTGATTTCATTTTCTATAACTAGATTTTAAAAATTAATATAAATAAATATATCTAGAGTATATATGATATATATATCATGGTTTTAATTTTGGATATTAAGAAACCCTAATCAATTTAAATGGGAATAGTATCAATTCAAAATTTACATGAAATAAAAATCAGTTATTGTCCGAAAAGTGAATTTAATATTAAATTATCAGTAAATGTGGAATAATTTGTCATAAGTTAATAATATATGGAAATATATATATGTATGGTTATTTAATATATGTATAAAAAATTATATATATCATATAGTTAATTTTTACATGAATAAAAAAAGTAAATACTTAAGGTTATGGATTTTCGTCACACATTTATTTTTCTTCAAGACAGATGCCATATTCACCATGAATTTAATTTATGTAGTGTATATAGTATAAATGAATATATATCATGAATAATATTTTTAAATTTATGGTAATTTAAATTTCCATTTTAGGATACCCCTTTCATTTTGTTTATGTTAACAATTGTAATAAAACATTATGGGTTTTTGTCCAAATTATCCTTTATTTAGATATTTGATTATGATATGAACTATATTATTGTACGAGATATATATAAATAATATATTACATATTATATAATGATTTTTTTATCATCATAATATTTTATGTTTCTGTTAATGTTATTCCTTCATGGGACTTGAATATCAATTGTGATGATCCTTTAAAAATTCACATTTTTGTTGAAAATAAAACTTATGTTTAATAATGTCTTTTAAATTAGTTGAATGTTGTGTTTCTAAATTTTTAAAAATTGTTTATTGATAATTATATTATATTATAGTTGAATAATGGTTTTTGAATATTTTCTGATCATATGAACAATCATACAATCCATTATACATAGTTCATCTGGCGATGTCTTTTTAGAATGTCTAAAATTGTAAGATGTTGAAATGAATCAATGAAAGTTATTGAAAATAAGTATGTTTGAATGTTGTCGGTTGGAATTTATAAAAAATGAAAACAATATTCATAAGATAGGTTTATAATTAATAATGTTCCTAAAACATCATGAAACATTATTGATATATGTTGATGTTTAGAGAAGGAATAAGATTAAAAAGTTTCTTGAGTAATAATAATAATTTATTCCTAATCATGATCATTGGAATGAGATGAATTGGTTACAGAATTTCTCCAAAGACTATAATTTATTTATTAAACCTGATTAATTTTAATGTTAACTTCTCTTATGAGATGCATATCCTGATACACCCGATGAGATTCAGATACTGATCCATTAGAATTATATCTATTAAAAATTAGGAGGATGGTCTATTGGGTAAATGAGATGAATTATTATGTTTTAAGTTCATTAAATATAGAATATGATCAGATAAAAATGTTTTTATTTGATTTTAAGATTTTTATTTGGCTGATCTGATCATAATGGAGATAGTTTCTGAGATTGAAAAGTTGTTTTTGGATCCATGGATGATGAATCAAATAATATGACTTGATAATTAACTCTAATTTGTAGGATAAACAGATGAAACTGATCCATCATTTGAAAAAATTAAATTTATAGGCATTTATATTATGAGTTACATTGGACCCACTTTTATTGGAATAAATAAAAAATGATTAAAAATATCATGATAATGAAAATTTGAAAAAATAATAATTTTTTTCTGATCAGTAGATTCATGTTTTTCAAGACCATATAAGTTAAAATAATTTTATGAACAATTATCAATTTATTTTTAGAATCAATATGTAGAAATAACTAGTTGTATCAATTTAGATGAGGCAAAAGAAAATTATTTGATTTTTTTTCAAATGGGACAAGATTAACTAACAGAATAATTTTTATGTTTGAAGTTGTAAAGTTGTTATGATGCGAGTCAATAATTTCAATTCGACCAAATTAATTAGAAATTCTTAATATGAGAAATGGTTATTAAACTTAAAAAATAATCTATTTATATTATATTGGGTCAAGGGAAATAGAATGGTCAATAATGTTATATACAGATACATTCAAGTCTTGAAATTATATCAATTTGAAAAAGTGGTTGAACTTTTTTTGATTGGGTAAAAAGGATTTTAGATGAGTATATATTCTTCAGACCACTATTTCCATATAGATTATTTCTTCATTCGAATGGTTTATATATATTGTTAAAATATATATATTTAATAACATTTTTGAGGATAGATATGTTTATAGAAGATAAAAAATGATACGATAATAGTCAAAGGGGACTAAATGGAAACATACTGAACATAAAAACAAGGGATTTGGAATTTGGTTGAGAGGGAAAATAATTTAGTATCCTACCATTACCAATTAAGGTTTACATATAAATAGAGTATGATTGTAAATCATTACATGACACTTCTCACCCATTCATAAAAGTAGTTAATATATACAATTGGTGTCCAAATTTAATTTTCCAACTAATGATGTTTTGAGATGGCGGCGATTTTCTATATATAGTACTCTAATAAAAAGATCATAATGAGGTATGTTTAGTTTACTAGACAAATGAAATCTGACTGAGGGTACTATTTAGATATTTATGTTGTTTTTGAGATATTCAGTCATGTTATGTAGAATTATATTAGAAAAATGTATATCTATCTTAGTATCATCAGACTAAGGATATAAAAAAAGGCCATTAGTTGAAGTTAAATCCAACATGGTCACATCAGAATAAGATTCCAGATTTCCTCTTTTGGGGGAATATATTTTATGTTATTTTATTTTATGTTTCAATGATATGTTATTTATTTTTTCTCATTGATGAGATTCAATATGATTTCTCATATCAAAATATATAAGGTGAGTAATGGGAGTTGAGAAGATTTTTATTCTATTATTTTTAATAGTGAAATTACAATGTCCCACAAAAGATTATATAAAAATAATTTTGGTTCTCACCAAGAGGATGAGCCATTTAAATTTTGTGTTACATGTTTACTTTTTCCCTTCATGCAATTTTTTTCTAAAACTGGATATGGAAGCATATCTGAAAATTTATAGGGTTTAAACATAATGAGGTTAAATATTTTAGAAAAATTAAAACAAATACACCCAATACCCTTTAAAACTATTATTTCATCCTTTTGGAACTCAATTTTTTATTATAGAAAAATTTTCCTTGAAAAATCCCTATAATGAAACATATTATTTCCATCAACTGTATAAGGATTCATAAATTTTATAGAACAAATATCATGGTTAGAAAAATAGGATGATTCAATATCATCTATATCTCTAAATGGAAGTAATTATGTTTTTATGATTGGTTTTTAACCTACTGAAATATAATATACTATGACCTTTGTTGGCAATAGAAATAAATAATTTGATGGAAAATATAGAAATTTTATTCTTGTATATCTATTAGAAAATGTTTATATTAAGGTGATGGGTCTTAAAACAAAGATGATTAATGGGATAAACTTGAAATTATTTTTGATGGGAATACTATGTATTTGGTAAAATACTAAAAATATGGAATTTTAATTGTGAATAAATAAGAGTGAGAGATGAAGAGACTATAAAAGAGTACTACACTAGGGTAAATTATGTTTTTTCTTTCAAAAGGGGATGTTTTAGAAATTCCTTGTAATTTAATAAAATTTTAAAAAAACAATATGAATCATTATCGAAAAATTTTATTTCAAAATATATACTTTGAAAAATATATATTATATAAATCATGATGAAATGGATATAATTTTCGTTCATTTTAAAATGAGAGAATATATAGTTTTTAAAAATACCATTAAGGATGAAATTGATATTTAAGATAATATATGTTTAAAAATATGATATTGTGATGATTTTGATCGATGTGATTCCAGATTTAAACAGTATGATTAGTTTAATGATAAAATCATGTCTCTTTTCCCAAATAACTACTAAAGAGGAAGAGGAAATTTTGTAGAATAAATTCCTCATAAATGTATAAACATTTGGGGGACTAATAATGTTGCTATGAATTTCCCTAAAATTATGTTGGATGATATCTAGATTATTTTGATGAATTAAATATATGGAATAAGTCGAATAAATTTACAGAAGAATAAAATTCATCTAAAAAATATTATAAGATGTTTACCGAAAACAATGGAATCATGGGATATCAGAATGTCGAATAAAAATTAATTCAAAATAATTCCTCAATATATTAAATATTAAAAAATGTTTAGATTTTCCATTGAAATAGTTTAGAAAACAAATGATTTATCAGATTTAGAAAAATAATGTAGAATTCATGAATATTATAACTATTATTAAGTGAGAATATAACATTTTTTATTTATTATGAAAATAGAACTCTCAATAAAAAAATAAAAATAATGTGGAAATATTTTTTAATAGTTCAAGAATGTTTAACGGATTTTGTTTGGTGAGTGAAATAAAATATGAAGAATATCATAAGATGAAATATGATAAATTCGATATCAGGAAAAATGATTTAGGATCTCAATAATATTTTTCACGCAATGGTCAATAAATATGAGAACTCTTTATCAAATCATATTTATGAAGAATAAAAATTTTGATTATTGAATGAATATTTCATCAAGGGTTACAATTTAAAATTCGAGTTATATATATCTTCATAAAACTTACACACTATGAATCATTTGATGTTTACAATCACAAAACTAAAATGTTCATCTGATTTTATAAACAATTTTATTGTGAAGAAATATTTTTAGAAAATTGTGGTTGAGAATGGATGTTAAAACCAATTAAAAATAAAAAAATTAAAATTACTCTCATTTTAAATCTTTAAATGGTAAAATTTTACAAATTTATAATGATTTTATGAACATAATCAATCTTATTACAGGGATATTTCATTATTTTATAGAAAACATGATTTTAATGGTCCTTTTTCTATTCAATAATTTATGTGAACATATTATATCACTAATTTCATAACATGTATATTCTAGGAAGTTGGTTTTAATATAGAGATATAATTAATGGATATAGAATGGGTACTTAACGTAACCCACAAGAAGGAAAAAATGTAAAACCACATGATGTTAGAATCCATACCTCCAAAAATAAGTTTTATTTTCTTGAGTATTTTTTTGAATGATGTAATATACCTATTCACTTTTATCAAAAAATTTATATCAATCCATTCATAACATGTATCTAATAATTTAAATGAAAAGGAAACTAGAAAGAAGAAATTTTTGGAAATGAATTTTTTTATTGAGAACGATTTGAAATATAGAAAACAAAAAAAAAATACATAGATCATGAATGTAAATGTTTATCACACATGATATATTCATTTAAAATCACAAAAGTTATTGAAAATCATAATGTGTGAGCTCTTAACTTAGTGTTTGATTGTTTCAAAAAAAACAAATGAATTGGAATAGTTGATATTGAACAAGAAAAGATTAAAATTGAATTAGTTGTATTTTTTGATAGGGTAGAATATAAATTACATCATTTAAGTCTACATGTGATGATGAAAAAGAAGTTATTTTATGAAAATATTTTTGTATCATCAAATGAGTAGAAAATAGAAAAAAATTTATGACGTAATAATTAACGTATAAAAATATTTTTTCAAATTTGAGACCATGATATCTCATTTTATTGAATTACTAAGGATGCTAATTTTTTGTAGAATCGTATTCATGGACACATTCTTCCAAAAAGTAAGAATTTTTTTTCAAAATCTGATGTTGCATGAAATTTATAAGACCATCAGCAGAAGAGATTAGATGTTATTGATTTCTCTCAGAATTTAAAAATGAGTAATAAAATTTATAAGAATAATAATATTTATTCAATCATAAACTTGATCATATTTATTCTAATTTGTGTTGGCTAATTAGACATTAATAAAAAAACATTTTTAAACAATAAAATTTATAGATGATTTCATATGGATAACTAATATCATGTTCTTAAATGATAAACCTATGGCTGTAGAGATGTTATTATTATTGAGAAATATTTTGAGATTGAATTGTGAGTTTATTTAATGAATTCATGAATAAATAATGGTATAGATTTTACATGTAACTCTTTTTGATATTTTTTGAGAAATCATCAGATCAAACATATGTCTAGTTCTCCCTACAATGCAAAAAAATGAGTATCACAATGGAAAGATAGATGTTTGGTTGAAATTGTAAGGGGGGTGTTAGGTAAACATAATAATTCAACTTACTAGTAATAAATTAATGTTATTACTAATGTATATATTAAAAAATTATTCTTGTTGACGCCATCATCCAAAATAAATTCTTGTGAATGATGTTATAACATAAAAACATCATTGAAGAGCATAAATGTATAAGTATATCTGTGTTTACTAAAAATAAAAAAAACAGTATCATGGAAAAATTTATGAGAAATATAAAGAATAAATTTTCATGGTATATTCACACAACATAATAATTTAAGAATTTTAGAAAAAATAGTTTGATAAGTTTTTGGATTCATGTGATGTGGATGTTATTGATAATCAAAATTATGTAAAGAAGTTCTTGATAATTTCACGGAAGAATAACTAAAAAATCACTCAATGATTAATAATCGTCCAATCAGACTTCTCGTTATACAAAAAAATCATTTCACAAGTAATGTGAATATGGAGGAGAATCATTAAAATTTCAGGAATTAAATAAACTTTTTAAAGATAAAAAAATCATGGGAAACACAATTTAATAGTTCTATGGGAAATAATATTTAGATAAGAAAATCATACATAAAAAATTAAAAATATTCAACCAGATTTAGTATCAGAATCATTTAATAATAATGAATGGGTTGATAAAAATAATGTATATTAGGATTATATTGAGAATAAATATATATTTTTTTCATTTTATATTCCTGAAATATAAAATTTTTATTGGAAAAAACAGGTTTGCAAAAACAAGTAAAATTAACATGAATAAGTTTCAAGAAACAAGGAAATACTTGTTTTCAATAGCTATTTATAGTTTGAAGGTGTATATTTTTGACAATTCATTATACCATTATAATATAAATAATAAATAAAAAATCAATTAGTGGTTGTGACCTTAAATTATAATGCCTATTAGTGTGATGTGATGTCCACTTTTTCAAAATGGTGTGTTTGCAGAACAATTTTAAAATGATAAATGTCATGTGTTTTTACAAGATATTAATTAAAGAAATTTTTTTAAATATATAAAACCATTGTATGTTTTGAAAGAAGGCCAAAATGTTTGGCATAACAAAATTGAAAATGGTTTGATAATGTATAATTTTTCAAAAGGATATGTTGATGGAAAATTGAATTTTAAACATGATATAATCTGAAACATAATTTCAATTGTATATGGGGAAGATATAATATTTATTTTGTTGAAGAAATGGTATGTAATAGATTTTTATATAAAATGAAGAAGAAATTATAGATGTCAATGTTGGGAGAGTTAAAATTATTCCTTGGAAAAATATCTCAACAAATAAAAATATTACATTTTATTGTTAAGAAACTTTGCTCGAGAATTGTTAATGAATTTTGGAATTAAATAATACTAATATTTTCCAAATAATATTTTATTTTTTATATAATTTATTAAAAATAAAAATATTAAAATTATAAATGAGAATGATTATCTGAAGTTGATATGATTTTTTTTCAATCACATCATCAACACCAAATATTAAATATGTTTTGAAATTGATTTGTAGATATCAATGTGATCCGAATGAATCTCAAATTTTGAATGTTAATCGAATTGTGAGATATGATAATTGAACAACTTCTTATAAAAATATATAGAACATAATTTGACGTATGAACATTCATTTTCATACTAGTATTGATTGGGATAGATATTTTAATGAGATAAAATAATAATTTGGAGGAATATTTTTTTGGGAGAATGTAGTGTGAGTTGGAACTATAAGAAACATAGTTTAGAAATATTTACCATAAAATAATAAGAATATGTTTCTTAAAAGCAGGCTTAAACTTTAATTTTTTGAATGAATATTTATTTGGTTGTTTTAAAAGTTAATTTTTTAAAACCATTGATGATCCTTTGAGATTATAAGAGAGCAATTTATATCTTTAAAAATTCTATCTAACACCCAATATCAAAACAAATTGAAATCATGTTTCAACTAATAATAGTTGTTTTTAGGATAAAAATTATGTGATAGAATATATTTGATCAAAATTTCAAATTTTTGATATGTTCAAAAAAATAATTTCCCATAGAATGATTTTTGGAATTGATGTACCAAAAACATGTTCAACCTTCACTAATGTCATCTTAAACAACATAAGTACGTCCCCAACTGTGCTTTTTATCATGTTGAAAAGGGGGTGAGTTTTTAAATTTTTATACTATACTGGAGAAAGAAGTAATTTTATTAATTAAATTAAACCAAATATGTGGTTATCATAAAATAGTGGAAGAAAATAAATTTGACAGAAATATAAGAAATTTGGAGTTTATATTAACATGGAAATAAAATTGTCTTTTCCCTGAGGGCTGGAATTCCATCAAAACATTACGTAATATAGTAGTATGATTTTGGGACACTCTATTTTCAAAAAGTATTTGTTTTTTAAAATTAAAAGACATAATTTATTTAAAAAATAACATTTGAAAAAAATTGAGTGTTGAAAAACGAGGACATGAAAATGATTCTATTTAGAGTTTTCAACAATTAAAAAAGTGGAATGTGATGATAATTTTTTGTGTATTATTATTTTATTTTATTATTGTTGACTAATATATTTTTAAAATGATTTTTTTTTAAATTATGTTAGTGATGTGTTACATTGAGTTTTAATATGCTTGTTGATAAGTTTAAAAATTTATGGTTAAATAATGTTTTTTTATTTTGGTGATTGGCCCCACAATCAGATCATCCATCAAAAAAAGTACATTAGAGGAAATTTTTGTTAGAATATCTAAAATTTCACAAATATTAATTTAATCAAAAACTAATATTAGGGAAAATATTGATGTTTTAATGTTGATGATTAAGTTTTTTAACGTTAATTAATTATATTGGAGATGATTTTGAGGATATTTAAAACATTATTAATAATTAATTTTATAAGATGATGTTTCTAGATGGAGAGATATGTTCATGTATCTATAGTTTCAAAAGATTATATTTTTTGGATTTAGATCATTGTACCAAGAAATACTAGGTGAAAAAGTTTCCATAACATTAGAAACATGATTAAGTTTAAATTTTATGATTTAGAATTGTTCTTTATCAAATGTATTATATGTTTTAATAAAAATAACTAGATATATATTCGGATCCATAACAAACAAATATATTATGAATCATGCAAATGATAAATTTATGAAATGTGATGACACAAGAAGTTTGATATTATTTAACAATAAATTTTGATTGGAAGAATATGTTATTTTAAGTGCTTGAGATTGGTATCAAACTAAACAAACCATATTGGTGCTAGTTGATGATTTCAGAAATTGGTGTTTTGATATATGTAAATAGGATCTGATTCATTTCACTATATAATTGTATCGTCTCCATCAGGTGAGCGGATGACACCTATAAATCTGATAAATGGTTTACACTGAAAAACTAATATATTTTTCCTTCTATCAGGCCCTATATGATCATACTAAAGAACAAAATAATTGATCAAGAATGATAATTATGATGTTAAAACATTTTAGTGTTTTTTTGATTGGTTGATACAGGTTTTAGAGGTCCTTAAAATATAAATAAATGTTTTCAACGATTCTGATAAGATTTTGGGAATCAGAGTGAAAATTATTTGTTGTTTTTTCAAAATATTTAATGATAAAGTGATGGGATTTTTTTCAAATTGGTCAAGAGTTTCTAAAATAAAAATAATGATGTCAAAATATTTAATGTTTTTATGTTGTGAGTTAATAATGTTATTGTGACAAATTCTTTTCAATGATTGAGTTGAGAAATAATGATCATCTAAAAATGGTATATTTCTTTACAATTGGTTCATGAGAATAGAAAGTAATAATAGTGTAAAATAATGATACATTATGTATATAAATTTATATAATGTGAGCTATAAAAATGAATAGTTGTTGTTTAGTTCGTTAGTATTTTGGATAGCTGAGATTTCTTCCAAATCAAGATACATATTCTTGAATATTTGTTCATTTAAACGGGGATTCTATCTTGTTAAAATATAAGAAATTTTAGAATATATCTTATGATAATAGTTTTTAAAGAATTTACTAGAGGATATGATATTACTCAAATCATTCAAAATGAATTTCAAATAAATTTGAAATTTATGGATTTGTAAATCAGGTGAGTGGGAAAAATATTTCTTTTTCCCAACATTAAAAAAGCTAAAGTACATATATGTAAGTCATAAATTTAAAATGGTACTTATCTATATTCACCATTGAATATAAGATATTACATGAAGAATTTCTTTCAGATGTGTGTTTTATAACATAATTCTTTTATATTTAAAGAAGGGATTTGGGATAGATTTTTCAAATCAAAACATTAGATTGAGGAATGTTATGTTTTAAAGAAATAACGAATCAGATTGAGGGTACTGGTAAATGATTTGAGTAATTTTTGGATAATCATCAACCTATTATATAAGAAAAGACTAAAAATTATACATCATAACTGGGTTTATCATAGTGAGGATATCATACACAGGACATTAGACTCAAGAAAATCATATTAATGATGGTTTGACTATGTTTCTAAATAGACATTTTATATTGACAAATTTTTTGATTTTCATTTATTTTTTGGAACAATGTTTTTGAATAAATTTTTTTGTAAACTCACAAGAGTCGATATAGTCATTTCATTCGAGATATAGTAGGTCTATAATAGGATTTGAAATAATTGGTATTCACTTTTATATAATAATAAATTTATATATACCCATGGATGCTTTTATACAAAAGAGGTTAGTTCTCACAAAGATTTTTATCCTTTTAAATAATTTGTGACTTGTTTACTTTTCTTTGTTATAATCATACATGAGTTCTCTTAAAGTTGTTAAGGAATAAACACTAATAATTTTCACGGTTTAAAATAAAAAATTTATAATTTTTATTAAATGAAATAAAAGATTCAACCACCCATATATTCATTCATTATTTGATCCTTCAGAACACTACGGATTGAATTCCAAAGATAGTAAACATGAAATTATTATATGTTAAAATATTATAATTTATCAATATGGTTTATGATTTTGTGTAATATTATATAATATTATAATCTGTACCTCAAGAAACTCATGAAATATATTCTAATTGGTTTATGTCATGATAATACATGATTTACAATCATTTTATACCCTTTATGAACTCAGTAGTTAAAAATGAATTTTATAACACAAAAATCAGATTTTAGTTATAAATTTTTTTTACAAAAAAAAAATTTTAAAAATTTATTAAGAATTTTTTAACATTCATAAAATTATTTATTAAAGATATTTTTTCATTTTTTTGAAGTTTTAAAATTATTTTTAATTAGATTATCCTACAATTTTCTATGAAATTACTAGTTGAATTTTACTCATAATCTAAAAAGAATAATAGTTTTTAACATTCATGACTTGATCATTATTTTCCAATATCATGAGCTCTCAAGGATTTATACATTACATTAAATTATTTAAATTTTATTTTAACAAAAAATGAAAATATTTTTGAAATTTTTATGTTTTTAAATAAATTATTTAAAAGGAAATATATATTGAATAATTTTTTGGTTTTAAAAATTACATTTTAAAATTAAAACAGAAATAATTCTAAATATGTGGTCTAAATCAATTTTGATTATTCATATATATTTCTTCTAGTTTATCTAAAAATATATATATATTGATAATGTTTCGTGATTTTTTAATAATTGATTACAAAAGAAAATTTTTTTTCTTCATAATCGAGTTATGTTATCTTATAATATCATTCTACATATAATATGGAATACTTTTATGGAAAAAAAATATTATTTAGATGGGAAATAAACATACCATACCTATTATTTATATAAAGGGTTTATGGTTTTAATTACATGATGATTATGAAACCTTTCTCTTTTCAACAAGTTATTATATGATGAAATAATTATGTAACCCATTTCATTCAGTGAGTTATGATATGATGAATGTTATATGATCTTATAAAACAAATAAAAATGATTTAAATAATTTCATTGGTGGGAAATATATCTTCATTTAATGAATTGGGTAATGAAAAAAATTCCATGGATCATTGGTTACACGGGTGGTTATCCAACCCGAAAAAGGAGGGACCCTGAATGGTTATAGAAAACCCAAAAATGGGGATACAATGGGGGTAAGTTATAACATAAAAATAGGGTACACAAGTGGTTATCCCAATACAGTTGTATTTACATATATGGTTAGACCAATCCTAACTTGTTATTATTGTATTAATTAGTAGACCAGAAATTAGATTTTCATTAATTATGTGTTGTCCATTCATCTATGTTTTATTCCATTGTTATGATCTCATGGATCATGTTCTTGGTTTTTATTATGAATCGTGTATTATAAAATGCCAATATCGTTTCTATGACCCATGATTATTATCTTTGACATACATGGTTTAGTTTTCATTTTATATAATCATATTATAAAACCCTTATTACCATGTTATTTTTTTTATCGCCCTTGTTTACCATTACTAATAATCTAAACTAAAATATTCTTAAGTTTCCTATACCCAGATTTTGATGATTTCTTTTATCCTGGGTTTGTAAGAGAAGATAACTAATAGGGAATATCTATATTACTGTTAATGAAGATTGTTATCTAAATTATAATATTGTGTAAATAATCATCAATGATAGTAAACTATTATTATCCTCGGGAGTTTTTTGTATAATATATTGACTATACAAAAAATATGTATTATCTAGGTATAAAAATCAGGGTTCACTATAGTTCATATCATAATAATTTTTTGTTTAATCATTAGAAACTAATATAATTGAATTTTAGTTAGAAAAATTGAAATATTTATAAGGATATGTCTATAGATGTCTCTAGAGATATGTTAAAGGATGGGAATGAGTGTAGGAATATGTATATGAATGTCGGTAAATAATAAAGAGAGTGGTTTTCAAGAAATTACATCCATGAATAAATGCATCATATTGATGTAGATCTGGAACTTAGGAACTACTGAGTAATAACTTCAAAAGGGAGTATTGATATAGACTTGATCACAAAATGGTGCATGCATGTGATCCTTACAACACACAAAGTTAGAAACTCCCAGGGGTATGATTTTGATATTCAAAAACTCTTTACTAATAATCATGTATGATATAAATAAGCAATGACTATGAATGAAAAAAGTTATTCCTATTATTTCATAGATTTGAATGAAAGTGTATTCATTTAGACTCGCAAAAATCTTTTATATTAGTGTGGTTTTACAGTATGAGTATTGTTTCCTATGCCATAATTTTTAGTGTACTCAATATATGGAAGCTGATGTAACAATATGAATGAAGAGTGTGATAGAAAATGAAACACATTTCTTCATGAGAAATAATGAGTTATTTGAGATAGAATTAAAAAACATTTTAACATGATCATCCATATTTTATAAATATATTTATCATTTGGATTTACCAAATCATAAAAATAAGGAAAAATATTTTGTTGTGTCCATTATGAGGCAATACTGACCCTTTTTTATTAGGTCCACTAAACCAAATGACACTATAAAATTGATCAAAATTTTTTTCATTCCAGTTTCTAGTGTTTGGGGAATGAAAATTCTATTTTGGTTGTCTATAATTTTGAAGTTTAATTAGAACAATGGTTGAAACATACTATGAATACAATCATAAAGGAGGTAATTAAATCCTTGGAATGGGATGATTTTATTAGTATATATTGCTATATCTAATTCCCTCATATTATATGAACAAATATGGAGAGGGAATTTTGTGGACTCAAAATGAACAATGGGTAGTCTATTAGAATGTATAATTATAAATTTATCATATTTTAATGGTATTCTTCTAGTTTAATAATTATTTTAAAAAAAATTCTCTTTTTTTCGATTAAGACCATGTAATAAAAATGCATTTTCTATTTGATACCTCAGTAGTTGTGAAGACTTCCTTAGATATTCATTGAAGGAAGAAATGGAAATTAGAGATATTTTTTTGCGAAGAACCACATTAGTGAATTCCATAAAGGAAAAATCGGGTGTCACATGTTTGGAAATCCTATATATTGATAAAAATAATGTTGAAATGAAATGAATTAGTCAATCAATGAAATTAATGGAAATAGATAGCAACAGAATGCACCACACACACTCGAGTATTTCAAATGCCTGAAATATGGGAATTATGTGAATCAATGCCTTACTCTAATCTGTAATGTTGATGATAACCAACAGAAACCATTAATGAAAATTTTTAAAGGAATAATTATGAATTCACCATAGATTAAGTGAATCATGATAATTATGGAATTATTTTCATCCCCTGTATAAAGTGGAATTTTAGGTATGATTTTGTGTGAATGAGCATAATGAGAATCTAATTTCTCTTCCTTTAGTAAAATTACTTAGGAGTATTTCCCTCTATTTTGACATTAGAGAAATTAATCACAATTTTAATTCTATTAGTTCCATGATTAACTATACAATCCAATGGAAATTGTTTTGAATTAGATAATAGATTATATAATTAAATTATGGGGAATAAAATGTTGGAAGGGTGTTTGTCTTCGTGATTGAATAACTCTATACTTATGGATACCTCCATTGGTTTATGATTTTAAGGTTAATCATATATTCTAATCCAGTGACGCACCTTTTTAGGTTCTATGTGATGATATTCAATGAAGATTTATTATATTCCAAGATATATTTATTTTAATAAAGACCATTGGTTTAATTTTTGTTTTATTGAATAATTTATAACACTTTTTGGATGTAAAATTAATTTCACAGATAAACATTATGGTTTATCTTATTATTTATGTTGTGGAAATTATGGTTTTTATTAAAAAAACATTACAATTCTAATACAATTCGTCACTATCACTTATGTTTTTTATCATTATCTCCTTGAGATAAAATACATTTAAAATGATGTAAAGTTATATGGTGTAACACATTCAAATGTATTTCATTAGGATCTGAAAATAACTATGATTTTTTTTTAAGTTATTTTTAAATATCATTATATTGAGTTGGGTTTTAGAATTGTAAATTATCCTCAGAAAGATCGTTACACTAAGAGAATAATTCAAACACTATATGATATTTTTTTCCATTTTCTATTGATTTAAATGGTTTTTTGGATTATAAAATCTCCTTATGTTGAGATTTTCTAAAAAAAATAATAGTTAATAAATAATTCATATGGATCCACATGAATCCCTTTATGGAACAAAGTTTAGAACTCCAACACACTAGAATGAAGTTATTGAAAGAATGATATTAGTACATGGGAAAGATAATGAATTGGAATTAAATTTTTTATCCATTTAGTAACATTTAATGTTAGAATAAATATGTGTGAAATATTATACTTATATTCAAAGGCATGACCTATAATAAGATATAATTGGGAATACATCCATTAAAATTTTGTATTGAATGAATAAGGAAAAAATATGTTCTGGGTGTTTCGGTCCCTTTTAATTTATTTTTTCTATTGGGATTGTACCATAACATTTCAAAGAACCTCTTAACCAATATTAGGATTACAATGTGATCCCTAAATCTACCTTTAGGATGTGTATACCTGATCCATCACACATGCAGAACTATATAGTCATACTGCATGAGCGTGATTTATCTTAGAAGAAACAATCTATTGAGATTTTATATAGGATTGAGAAATTTCTATGAAATAAGTCAACTCTCATGGTCAATGTTTTTTTAAAACCCATCATCTTCCAGAAGCTACATAATAACATAAGGAAGTAGGGAAGAATAAATATACTCAGTTATTGGTACCAAGGTGATGAGTTTTAAGGGAGAAGTTTATTTTAAGGGGGATAGAATGTAAAATACATATATAATATGGTCTGTTATTATTTTAAAAACATTTAATTTATTTGAATTATTGACCTATACATATCACTTCATCACTCATGAGATACATGTAACAATAGATTATCCTACATTATACACGAAACTGTTATTTATCCAAACTATGTTGTATTATTGATATAGTTATTTAAATGTGACCATTTGATACTACGCATTAAAATTATTTATATTAACATGAATAAATAATTTTTAAATATTATAGAAAAAAATTTTACATAATGAAATTATATTAATAAAAAAGGATATATTGTCTTGTAATGTAAGTATATGATTTGAAAATAAATTTTTATCCAAAAAAGTATTATAATTATTTTGTGACCATTATTGATATTAATTTTACAAAATTTTATAAAAAATTAGTTTCATAAAAGTTAAAATAATTTTTGAAATCAGGATATTAAAATTATCTTAGTGTGAATTAGGAGTATTTTTCTAGAAAGATTCATTTTTTTATGAATAGTGAAACATATTGAATATTATTTGAAAACCTCATTTCAATTAAAAATTTATATACTGAAAAAAATATATTTTTAATTTGAATTAATGTATCATAAAATTAATTATATAACAATTATTCCAATTTACTTCATTAGAGAAAATTCTATATTTAATTTTGATATCATGAAAAACTTTCTTTCACATCACATTTGTGGGAATAATTTTAAAATAAAATTTTGTAACTTTTTTAATAGATTTTGGAAAAATGGAATCCATATTTTTTACCACTATATCATATTTTATGTAATATGTCCAACTAAATTTTTGAAAAAATAAATAGTTAAAATAGTAAAATGTAATTACCATTGTTAAGTAAAAAATTGTTTTACCAAGGGGTTAAACTAAAATGATAAATGTTTAACTGTTTTATAAACATGTATAAAATATATTATATTGAAAAAATGAGAACATATAATATATAATTTTTTATTTTATCTGTTTTTTTATCATTTTTAATGGAAAAAAATTGGTAACAATTTTTCTTTTCCAAAAAATACATTTGTTTCACTCACCACAATTATAGAAGGTCAGCACTTATCATTAAATATTCACACCATAAAACGAATTTTGTTTAGAAAATACCTTCCAAAATTACATAGAAATTTACCTCCTATAATAATTGAAGCCTTATTTTTTTTTTAATAAAACCCTACCATGGGAGGATTTCGATACAATCCTAAGGAGAATGCAAAATGAAGAGGTAGTGTTTGTTAACAATACTTTATGTTTTATTTCATCATAAACCTAAATAAATAATTTTTATTCTGTGGTGAAATTTTCAATTCATTCTCATTCATATTACAAGATGTGTTTATGTAAAAGTATTTATATACAAAAATATCCACTTTCAACAAATGGGTTACAAAATAATCATTTTCATATAGAGTGGAAACCTCAAAAACAAATGACATTTGTTTGTAAATTACCAAATCTCATAGTTGGACAACATGATGGATTAAACAATATTATTTAGTATTATGTTCCAGATGAAAAAATATTAATATCTTTCTCTCATGAAATATTTTAATATCATTATCCTTGTGTTATGTCATGAGAATATTGTTTTCCCTTATTTCCTCCATCATTTTGTGGTCAAGAGTTCAACAAAATATTTTTTAAAAAATTCCCTTTTTCATCAAAAAAAAATTTCTTCTAAAACAATGTATACTAAAAATGATTTCAATTTTTTTTAAATTTCTTAAATTTTTTTATTAAATTCATATTTATGCTTGATTGGATTTTTTTGAAAGGAATATTCATGTCATATTCCCTGAAATGCACATTTGGATATAATTTAAAATGTGAAAGGAATGATTTCTTTAGACATGCATGACATGCGAAGAATTTTATTAATTCGTGGCTTCTAAATAATTCAAATAGTCCAATAAATATTTTCATTGCTATTTTGTGGATAATAATTTCCCAATTTTTATAAAAAAAATTATACTATAAATAAATTATTTAAAATTGAATAGTATTTTGAAAATATTTTATTTTTTAAAATTCAATTTTTCAAATGGAAAATCATATGGTCACCACAAAATGTTTTATATGATTTTTATTGGATCATTAATCGGTTTTCAAGGTTTTTATCAAAGGAAATAAGTTTAAAATTTATTATGTTTTTAAAAAGTTATTTCCAAATATATGTTATTTTACCCAAGATATTTTCCAATTGATTCTTAAAAATAAATCCCCATATATAGGGAAATTATTTGATATAATGTATTCTTCGATTTATATATGTACCAAGGATACGATTGTAATTCTTTCTCTAAATGGTTTAGGAATATGTTTTCATGATTATTTTTAATCCATTATCTTTTACAAATGATATAATATATTGAATTGTTTATGAAATCCATTTCAATTCATGAGTTATGATATGATTTATGATTTAAGATCATTTTTAATAAATACATATTATTTCCATTATTTGAAGGGTGGGACATATATCTGCTTCTAATTAATTTCTTAATGAAAACATTTCTATGAGCTCAGAGGGTACAGTTGTGGTTATACCAATCCCAAAAAAAGGATATACTAATGGTTAGCCCAAGAAAAATAATAATAGTACACATATGGTTATCCCATTCACTATTTAGTTAATTGGGTGGTTATATAAAGATGATCATGTTATGAATTTCATTTTTTCAAGGATAGAAATAAAATTTTCTATAACAATGTGCTATGTACTCACCTATTTATTATTACATTTTTATGCCACCATGGCTAATGTTCTTTCATTTTATTATGATTTGTGTTTTATGAACAAATAATAATTATTTAATAACATAATATTATGATCTTTGATATGTAGGGTATGGTTTCGAAAAATTTGGATCATGATATCTTTACATTATGTTCATATTATTCTTATTTATCTACCTTATATAACCTTACTAAGCTTCTGATATCAACTCTTCATATGTTTCCATTACCCAAGTTATGAATAATTATTTTACATAATTTATTTTCTGAAGACTAATAATGGAGGAGATCATTATAGTAGATGTGGAAGATCATTTATAAAATTTTAACATTGGGTATCATGTCACTAAATACACTAAACTATTATGATAATTTGGTGTGTTTGGGTAATTTTTTTAATATTCATCTAAAGATATTCTATATCACTATATAAAAATAATTGGTTTCTATAGTTATAATGATTAATAGTATTTAAAATGTTAAAGTAGATAATATATAGTAGTTGAAATTCATTATATTATTTCTAGTGTGTTATAAAATTTCATTTCGTAATAAGTAATTTACTCAATCTAAAAAAATAACATAAATTAAAAAATATAGGTTAATTATATCCCTAATAAAGCTTCAATAATATGACCAATCGATGGGGAGTTGACTAATAATAATACACTATGAAAATAAAAAAAAATACATTATATTATCATCTTCATCCTTACATTGGTTAACCTGGAACTCTATATATGGAAACGATGCCACTTGGAAATCCTCATTTATTCTATATATGAAACCATCTATTATTGTATTTAGATTTATGTGTTCTTTTTTATGTTCATTTTTAATTAATCTTCGCCATAAATGGAAAAAAAGTGTTTAATTATTCAAAAAATTATAAATAGCGGTAGGTATTATTTAGTTCCGTATCAATGGAATATAATAATAACTAATTTATATTTTATTATATCGCATTATTGTCTTAACAATAATCTTATTCTCAATTATATCTTCCTTTTTAGTTGTGTTGTAGGAGTTGATAATATTTAGATAATTTATCCAATATCGTTTATTATTCATCCAGTATAGTGGTATCATAATCTATGTATTTTGAAATATAGAGAGGTGCCAAATTTCGTTTATTGAATATTGTAGAGTCATATTTTAGGTTATCTTTTAAAATTTTACTGTATTATTTATCTAAAAGTTATTAATCGACCACATGTCTATCATCTGGATAGTTTTCTTTGGGAATCTATTTTTAATAATGTAAGTAAATGTTGGATACTAGTTATTCACAATGTTTTCTATCATCCTCTCTAGGTTCATACAAATTTAAATATAAATGTGTTAATATGGTTAACATTTTCTTATTTCAATTAAAATGAAAACTATTTATTTGATTCTTGTTGGTACATAAGTAACATGTCCAATTGATTACTTATCTCCAACTTTACCTCTGAAATCATTTATATGTGGGATTCCCTTAAAATATTTACATAATTTTACACCTATTACTATTTATTCCATGCATAACAATGAAAAACATTATACACATCATTGAAAGAGGAAATATTTTTTATTTCCTTTTAATGAAAACATTGAAAGTATATTAGTAGAATATAAAAGAAAATTGTGTTTAAATCATCTCCACAACAATGACATCAAATTTTATCCCACCGATCATAAATATAAATGATATATAGTTTTTATTTATATTATTATCCCAATGTTTTACAATTGTCGTATTTCATATATCCTCTTTTTTATCATAGAATATTATTATTTCTTTTTTAATTTTTATATATTTTATAATAAAAACATTGAAAAATATGGATGATTTAAATTGGGATGAAAAAAAATTAAAATGAATACGAAAACATAATTAAATTATAGAAAATAAATTAATCTTAATAAAATTACACTAATTTAACATTAATTTTTCTATAGTCTCATATCTACTCATGAATCAAAATATGTCATATGTGTGTCCATCCTACTCTATAACTTTGTGTGAATATACAGTGTACCAAACAATTATTAAGAGTAATTATCATCTACCACCTCCCAGGATATCAAGAGTGATCCTCAATCATGTTCACCATCGATAAAAACTCTCATGTATGTAGTCACACATATTCATAACCTAACCATCATGGCTTAATAAAATACACTAATGATAAGATAATTTATGAGATTATTATTGAAGAGGGATTTCATTCTTTGATAAATATAGTAAGGCCAAATTATCAATATTCCCAAATATTGATTATCCTCAAAAATAAAAAATTAGATAAATAATATTTTATAAATAATTAATATGGATTATAATTCATAACTTTATTATTCAATTAGTACATCCCTTAGTATAGTTCTTCACCATTGTGAACATTACTGGTCACATTTAAGAGACAAAATAAAAACAATAGAATAGTGGGGAAGTAAAAGAACATAAATTAAAATATGTAGAAAGAATTAAATATTAAAAAAAACTAACATATGTCGGCCAAAACCTGAAGTCATAATGTGGAAATGGTTAATAAATTTATCTACAAAAAGGGAAAATATAAGAAACTATGAATTGTAAGGGGATCAACTTTCACATAATAAAATGTTTAGTAGAAATATGTTTCTATGTAGATATTGATTTTTTTATTTCATTATATTCATGATTTCTAGTTCCATAATCTCGTCCTTGTTTTTTAATAGGATAATATTCTACATATAAATTTTGTGAGGAATTTTTTTTTTTCTTATATAAATTTATATTCATAGAAATTATCAATGGATTATTATATTGCTTATCAATATTTGATATAAATTTAACCTTTAAATATTATCCTTTTATTCTATGTAATCCATACATATAATTTTTTATATTAACCTTTAAATGATTCTTTCTGGATTAGAAACCATTACCTATCTCATGGAAGTAGAAAATGAATCCTCAATCAAAAAAAGGAGAATAATCTTGTGATAATTTCATTATAAATGTATAAATACACCCTTGTAGAAAAGTCATATAATCTAACATGTCATTTCAGTTTATCCTGGGTACACAATTGTATATTTGACAAGGGACATTTATATATCACTTGGGATATTATGAACTCTCGAGATCAAGTGAAAATGAGATGGACATATGCATATTCCATCTAGAAACTCTTATGTTTCATCTCTATATTTGTTTGTAAAAAAACTGAGAGCCTTCAAAAATCATGATGGGAACTTATATGCATTATCTATCCCATATATACATGTTTACCTTTCAAATTAAAATACCAGGAAAACTACAAACATCAAACAATGATATTATTAAATCTTAGAAATCAATATATTTTTTTTCTAATAATAAGAAAATATGAGTTATAATTAAAGATATAAATAATTTCCCTTATTAAATCAAGACTAAAACCATTTTTATAAAAATGTAATAATTTCCCTTATAATGTCAATATATTGGAAATTATACCATTAAATCAAAAAGTGAAAATAGTGAATAAATGATCTGTATTAATATTAAAAATTGAAATTGTACCTATTTATTTAAAAAATGATTTGGGAGTTAAAAAATTGGATTATTTTCCAGAAAATTATTATAGAGTGTATGAAATTATTTCTATATTGAATACATTACTATTTATAACAAAACAATCATTCAACTATTAATGATTAATGTATCAAAATAACATCCCTAAACCAATCAGTAGCACTAAGTATTACTATGTACCAAACATCAGGTGTACCTAAAAATATTCTAGAGGATACAAAACTAGTAGTTAAGGTATAAGGTGTAATATATGGATGAATATATCATCAAATCAAAGAAAATAAAATTTTGAAATTATCATTAATTATGTATCACAAAATATTACAGTCAACATAATGACTAAAAAACTCAATAATAAATGATGAATATAAATGAAATAAATTCATATATCTAACGTACGTCCCACACATCCAGTCATATAGACAATGCAAAAAAAATTACAGAATTGAATTTACTCCACTTATATCCCTATGAATCATTAAATCATAATATTTAGACTCTATTGGAGTTATGATGCTCAATAATGAAACACTAAACCTCTTTCCTACTTGAAATTCCTAAGAATGGTGACTTTTTTTTAACAGAAGTTCCATGAACACCCTATAAGGATGAAATTACAACTATGTAAGGAATCACCAAGGGGACACCAATATATATAGTGATGAAGTTCATGCACATGTGATATGATTCAAATAAAATAAATACACATGAATATAAATTAATATAATCACTGTTGTATCCATCAGTTCTGTGGTGAAATAATAGACTGACCATAACTAATTCATCCAGTCATTGAGTATGTTTTATAATTTGGTAAATACATGTCTATGGCTTGAAAAAATCCATCCCAAAATAACATTGAAATTATACACTATCACCCATGGGGTAGTGAATCCATCCAGATTATCCCCCATAAAAACATATCATCATGAAAAATATGTCTCACCTGTTTATTTCATATATATGTCATATATGAAAAACAAATAATCCATACCATCCATCTCATTTATGCATTCATTGAATTCATTCAGGGGAGGAGTATACCTCCTAAAATGATATTTTGTAATAAATGGAAATGTGTCTCAACCATCCATAGCATAATATATTTAAGGGGAAGTGTGTACCAACCAAGAACCTCATAATATCCCTAGGGTAAGTATATCCCACCCTTCCATATCATTACATGATTGGGTGAATTTCATCCCACTAGACCATCTCATTTGTTACATTATAATAATTATCTTGGAGTATTGAATACCATAAATATCTATATGTATATATATATATTATTATTAGGGTATATTTTTTCCTCATAATAAAATCATTAAATATTAATTAAGGGAAAGCATTCATCACGTAAGAGCTCTTTTTTGGATAACATGTATTGTTCATCAATCAAAATTTTCAAACAAAACCATTGTTGGCCTCTTATTCATGATGAGTAGACTAATAGCAATTGTCATAATGGACCAAAAAAATTATTTTTGTGTTCTAATTTGACACCCAAAATCGGAACTACCTATATATTTATACAATCCCTATCTTATATCAATATTATATTGGGGAGCCCACTAATATCCCCTGGGAAATTCCACATTTCTAAAACCCCACATGAGAACTTATAACTCAATATCATCTATTTGGATAAATCTAGACATTTTCATGCCATAGTGATGAATCTAATATATATAATATATATATATATATAAATATATCATAAATTCTAGTAATTTTATAGTGATTGTTGCCTATTTATATTATTTATTTTCAATTTTATGATAAGAATATAATAAAATATAAATACTGATATGTTGTGTCATTTTTATAATTTTGAAGAAAAAACTAATGATTTACAAACCTATGGTGTTTAAATTTTAGAAATGTAAATGAAGAAAAATATAGTATAAAACCCAACCCATCAAAACTAGAAAACATAACCATAGGATTCTAACCATGTGAATAATTTGAGCTCAACCATAGGTGTAGTTGAATTTAGTGGCATACAGAAGAGGGAGAATCTATGTGTGGGTTCTTTTAGGGGAACATATCAAGATATCAAAGGATGATCGAATATAGGTCACTGATAATTAAAACTACTAATAATGGTAGGGGTTGGTTTTCCACATTTGGAAAGTCTTCAATATATCATATCTTACAAACATGATCCTAATCATCCCTATCATTGATTATTGGATAATTTATATCTAGGAACTTTTGATTTTTTAAAATACACATCCATTTTATATCTTCACTCATTTTGACCCCATCATATAGAATCCTTACGTATCCCATCACATGAAAATATAGATAACCACATGACCAATTCACATGGCCATAAACCATTCAACATTTCAAAAAGAGAGATAGATCTTGAGATAGCGTCTAGAGAAATTTGGAACCTCCTTGTGAGGATACTATTAATCTCAAAACCCATTTCATGTAGGAAGATGGGTCCACTGTGAGTCAACTTAAATCAGAAGACTATAATAGATTTATAATATAAATACATAGGGATTGAAGTATTTTAAAATATGGATGACTAGTTCTTCAAAAAAATAGAATCTTGGGGTTTAGTACACCCAGATTATGTAGGTTCATGATTCTTTTTGAAATTTCCATCGTGATATGATGATCTGCTATGATGTATAAGAGCATCATTTTGATTGGAATGAGAATTTCATTTCAAGAATTTCAGTAATTAATTGTCTTTTGGTGTATTGTATGAGATATATGGAGTTCATATCATCAACCAGAGTATAATTTAATGATGTATGTTTTTATAATAAGGACTCAGATTTGAACATTGATTGATCAAGATATATCAACTATATTTAACTTATTTACATTCTAAGAGACATTATTACTTTATAAATCTATAAAATTATGAAAAAATTCATATATATCAACCCACAATCATACAAAGTGGGTACCATTAATTCAATATGCATTTCTTCCAAAACATTAATTTCTTAACCCAAAACAACAACATGAATTCTTTGAAAAAAAATTTAAAAATTAAATTTACTTCCTTATTTATATTAAAAATACCCATAACATGTTTAAAACATTTAAATAAATTGGATGATAATAAAAAGACCAGTAATGATTATAAAAATAAGGAATGAAACCAATGTTCTATAAATACTTATAATCACATGAAATCATGTTCAAAAAGACATACTTCATACACATATATACTCACATTGTGAAACATGAGATTTATATAAAATACTAATGATCATATATAAAACCATAAGGGTATATTGGGGTATTAAATACTGATATTTTATCCCTTAGATAAACCTTTTGATTTGTAACCCACATGGCCACCTAACAATCTAACTGTCATGATTTACTTATGGTGTAACATCCACTGTTTCACTTGGTGTAACAATACAGATGACCTAAAACATATACAATCCCAATGAATTGGAGGGAGATATAGGTCCCACCCTTATCTTTAGAAATTTCCAAGAACCATGATATGATCATAAAAAAATATATAAATGCATTTACATCGAAATGGGTAAAACATAGATTTTATTGGTGGATTTTATAAGAAAAGTAACTTAAAATAACATATAATTGATATGAGAAACAATATAACGAAATTAATATGTGAATAAAATGAATATACTAATTATTAAACAAAATATAAAAACAATTCATTTCAAAAATGATCTTCAAACATCAAAATTATTGATGTAGAAGGTAAACCCAAAGAATAGAAATTTAGTTACGAATTTTATTACATCATAATCATCATACTTGTATCTTGATTAAAACTCTATTATAGTGGGTAATATAGTGTCATTATTATTTTTTATAAATATATTTATGATTATAACACCATTTATGGTCATTTTATAACATCATTCGACCCATTAATGATAATTATTTTGTTATTTCCATTGTTTTAGGTGCTTTATTAAAATGATTTCAATGGTTATTGTGTAGAGGATTTTTGTATTAAATTGATGAAAAAATAACATAGGAAAATAAAATAGTGATTATATGTTTTAATAATATTAAATAATGCTATAAGTATTTTATATATGGTATTAGTATGAATAATTTGATAAATCATTAGCAATATTTTTTTAGATAATTCTGGTGGTTCTTCGGTAATCACAGATATATTTTACCAAATACCATTATTATTATGAATATATGATAACAAAAAAACAATTGAGGTTGTATAATATATATTAAAATCTTTTTCAACCATTACAATGTTTTTACAACAATATTTTAATGATATGAAGTAAATTTAAGGCTCACCCTCCACGATGTCTGTAAATTGAAAAATCACGGACGATATTTTTATTTTTTTAATATGAGGAAGAAGGGAGAGAGAGATAGTGATGAAAAATTTTCCCATTAACAAGATGAAAATATAGAATTTATATAATACACAAGATTTTAGTCAGATTGGATAAGGTGGGAAGAATTGATTATTAGAAAATAAAATAATTGAAAAGAAAACATTAGAAAAAGAAAGGGGATATTTTCATCATGACATCTTCCCCTTGAGATCCTCCATAAGGTCGTTGGTTTTGGACTTTTTTTATACCAAAAGGTCTTGAACGTGGGTAGGATACTTGATAATGGTATTTTACAGAATATAGATAATTATCAATGATTGAGAGGTGTGAGAGGAAGAGGGGGATGAGGGTGGTATTTATAGTTGCAGAGAACATGGGATTACCATTATTTTAACCATTAGTTTAATATTTTTCCCTAATGACTATGAATTTAAATGATTCTTGTGACAAAAAATAGTAATATATACATGTGACATTGAACCAATATCCATTTACATCATCCATGAGTCTATCATTATGCATAAATTAATTTATTTAGCACTTTTCAAAAATAATGAATTTTAAATAATCACTAAAATATCATGTATTTTAAAAAAATCCCAAAAATTCCCCCTAAAGATTAATCAATGTGTAGAATTCAAATAATGAACACTATTTTTGCACAATATTTTTTTGTAAATATGATAAATTTAATTTTCAAATAAAATCATTATTTATTAAAAAATATAGCAATTTTAAAACTAAAAATCATTTTATAACACCTAGAAAAAAATTCCAGGTCTAAAAAATTATTAGAAATACATTCATTGGTGAGGGTCCTGTTCATTTGGTCATGTTACTATTCATAATGGACACATTACTATTTATAAGGGTACGTTAATATTCACCAAAAAGTATGTTTGTTCTATCATATTCCAAAAAACATACTGATCATAACTGTTAGTGACTATTTTTCACAATTAAATTCATAGCACTGAGAAAATTATGTTTCACTATTAGTTTATAACTATATTCTAAAGAAATTATTGTTTATAGATTATGTGTTCCTTGAATATAGATTTATTTTTAAAATATTGGGGTGTTACATTCTCTCCACGATTTGGAAATTGCGTCCACATAATTTTATTTACTTATAAAACAACTATGGGTAACTTCACCTTAGAGCATTTTTGGATTCCCATGTTGCTTCATCAACATTGTGGTTTCCCCGAAAAAACCATTACCTAATGGATTACCATATTCCATAATACATGTTATCTTTTTCCAAGATGTGAATAGGTTTCTATTTATAAGAAAGGTTTTATCCCAGATTATCTTCTTATAGGATCAAAACCTGAGATGAATTTGAAACATAATTTATAATCATCAAAATAAGAAAAACACTATGTACCTGAGATATAATTGGTGGGAAAGCTACATTATATGAAACCGTCCCACCATTTCTATGATTTCATATGCTCTGATGAGACACGGAATTATCTTACCATACATTCCAAAATGCATAAATCTTTTCTGAAGTGTGATTATATAAGAAATATGATCACTTACCTTTGAAGGAAATGTCTTTCCTCCTATTATATGATTAAATTTTATTCCTGCTCTTAGTTCTCCGCATGTGTTGTGAGATCATCTTTACTTTATCATCCACTTCCTCTACTAATTCTAGTCCCATTAATATCCTTTCACCTACATCGTCACAAAAAAGCTAGATTTTGACACTGCATCACATATAAGGCCTTAAAAGGTTCCATCATTATACATTATTGAAAACTAATTTTATAAGAAAACTAAACTAAGGATATATGTTCATCTCAACTACCCTACTATTCAATTTTACAATATCAAAGAATATCATCCAATGTGTGAATCATCTGTTTTATCTCCCTATCTAATTGATCATGACATGTTGTACGGAAATGTAATTATGTTCCAAACAACTTCTAAAGTCATTTCCAAAAGTTACAAGTGATCCTTGGACCATGGGAACATCCAACAGAAAGAGGAACTCCATATAACCTGAAAATCTCTTTGAGGTATAGTCAAGAATGATGACACAAATACCAATTATCTCTTATAGGAAACAAATTAGTAGATTTAGTCAGTCAATCAACAATAACCCATATTTCATTACTACCTCAATATTTTCCGGGTAGTCCCACAGTGAAGTCTGTGGATATATTTTCAAATTTCCATTCTAGAATTAGTAATATATAAACTATCCCCTTCGGTAACTACCACTCTACTTTAACATTTGGATATGTCAAATGTTTCACACTAAAATCTGTAATATCTCTTTTCATTTGATCTCACCAGTAATTCTCTTCATGGTCTGTGTACATCTTAGTACGACCAGTATGGAATGAAAATGGATAACTATGAGCTTTTCACAACAACCATTTATTCATGTGAGAATCACATGTCACACACAATTTTTTTTTCCAAATCTCAAAAAACAATATTTATAATTATCAACTTATGATAACATAACCATTATAATCAATTTTACTTTTTTCTATAGCTCCCTATATACCTTTTGTTCTTGAATAATTATGTCTGAAAAAGATTAATGCACTGAATCCAGAAACAAAATAGAGTAATAACCTGCATCAACATCATCCATGCTATAATTCATCAAATAATTTATCAAATAATCTTGTTGCATTTGTAATATAGTTACTGATGCATCATGTTTTCATATAAAATAATCTTCCACTTTTTTTTCAAGGATGGTAATTGATCGTGAAATCATAATCCTTTATCAATTCATGTTATATAATCTACCTCATTTTTAATTCCATCTGAGTGAATATATACATCATACATTTATGGTCAGTATATATTTCATATTTTTATCCGTAAATATTATATCTCAAAATTTTTAAAGAAAAAACCAATACTTATAATTCCAAATTATGTGTTGGATAATTTAACTTGTGAGGTTTTAGTTGTTTAGAAGAATAAGAAATTACCTAACCATTCTGTATCAGAACACTACCAAGTTTCTTTAATGATGCATCGCAATAGTTGAAAAACTCTCTATTTCTAGAAGGTAAGGTAAGAAATAGAACATTCACCAATCTTCTTTTAAATTCCCTTAAAAAATTCTCATATTATTTTGTTCATGTTAATTTTTCTCCATTTCATGGCAACATATTTAGTGGACTATATAATTAATAAATGTTTCAAAAAAACCTCAAATAATTGTATGAAAAACCATGATAACTACTAATATTAGTTATATTTGTGGAACATTACCATTCTTAAAAAAAAAAAATTTAGTATAATAAATTGTTATAAAATCATTAGGAACAATGCGACCATGGAATGAAATGTTTGCAACCAAAATTAACACATTCTGAATTATTCCTATAGTTTCATTTATTTTTAGTTTTTCTAAACAACACTTTGATTTTTTTTCTTCATCCTATTAAATTAAATAATATACAAGAATGTCATCAATAAATACAACAACAACATTATCCAAGAATAAATAAATTATTCTATTCATAAGGTCCTTGAATACATAACGTGCATTAGTCAACCAAATTTCATAACAATGAATTCATAATAACTATATCTACTTTGAAAATGTATTTATTGGAATATTTTCACCCTCCACCTTCATCTAATGGTACCTGAATCTCAATTCAATCTTTCAAAAATACTACGATTTCTGGAGATGAATAAAAAATTCAATGACGATAAGACAATGATACTTATTGTTAATATTAATGTTATTCAAATCACTATAATCCATGAATTATATCATAGAACCATCATTATTTGTAACAAAAAAAATAGGAGTACCTATGTTGATCTACTGGGATGAATGGAAACTTTTTTAAGAAACTCATGAAACCGATTTTTCAATTCAAGATGTTCCATTTGATCCATTTGATAAGGAGGATTTGAAATTTTATTTGTATTAAGAACTACATGAATTTTGAATTCAACATCCTGACCCGGTATAACACTAAGAATCACTGCTAAAATTCATCAAGGTGTGCATTTACTAAATTATCATCATTAATATGAACAACTAATTTATTTTTAACAATATGATAATTATAAATTTCATTTCCATCATACAACAGTTTCCTCGCATCCTGATATTTTATCAATTTTATGGGATAATTCTTGTATACAAATATAAATTCTTTATGAAAAACAACACAATTATCTCTACACTCAATCATAATAATATAAAAAAATCCAATCCATACCCAGAATGACATGAAACTCTATTAGAGAAAATCTAAAAGGTTCGAATGAAATTTCATTAAAGGGGTAACAATAGGAAGATCCTTAAAATTGATTTTTAGCTATAACATTTCACCCAAGTATATTAACAATAAGTTATAGTCTCATTTTTTGAGGTGATTGTTGGAACCAAAAAAATTGCACAGAAATATATAGCAAATGACACAATTGTGAAAAAAGGGGATGCTTCATGAATCTGATTCACAAAGCCCTTCAACAACTTGGCCAGCACAAAGTGAAGGCATTCCCTAGTCTTTCCATAGAAAATGTGATGGTCGAATATGGGGTTATGATGAACATGATGGAATTATTCATTATATAGAGGTAATACAACCACCTCCATGATTCCTAGGAAATTGACAAAAGACGATGCGAACACTGTAGAGGGAAAGAAAAAATCCTTTGCGTCTTGGAGAGAATAATAGTCAAATTCACAGATTAGATAAACAGGAAGATATATACCTCTAATAGAAATATAGAAAGGTTCATTGCAGTGAGTTATCAGAGATCTTCTTCACATGGTGCATATAAATACCCATCTCCCCCCACTCCAAAAGGATTGACACCCTGACCGTTCTCCTACCAAGATTCTAAATCTAAAAACACCATTTTTTCCTATGAAACATGTTAAAAATGAATCATATGGCGTAATTAAGAATTGTAAAATCCCATTCCATTTACTCATGTTTACCCCATATTCGGAGAGGGATTACTGTTGTGGAGCCTATGGGCCATATCCAATGAAGGAGACCCCTTCGGGTACTCGGGACTTCACAAAGCACCCAATCAATATGATGCACTCTCCAAAAACATGTGTACTCTATGCTGAGGCTGAGACACTATGCTACACAATGTTCTACTCTTTTCAAATTCATATTCTCTACAATACTCCATTCTCTATGAATCCCTATCCTTTGTCAAGCCATTTCCTCTGCAAATCTAGGTGCTCGGCGAGCCACTGCTCTTTGCAACCCTATGAGCTCGGAAAATCCATGTACTCTACGAGGCCTTATGCTCCACAAACCCTTGAGAATTACAAAACCTCTTTATGGTAGGCATCTTTATTTGTGAACCCTTTTCCCATCCAGCCATCATGTCTTGTACAAAGTGATTTCAAGTTCCCTTGGGTTGTGAATCATTTAGCATTGTGTTGACATATTCTTCTTCTCATTGGGATACTAATTGTTGTTTCTTATTCCCTTTGCCACACTAACATGATCCCCAAAATGGATCACTTCACGAACCAATCTCTAATTGTCATTTCTAGTGCCCTACCTTCACCAAGGGTTAATGTGCGCCTGTTATATAAGTCCTAGGGGTGAAGAGTGAATCCCCACTGTCAGAGATGCATGTCGTCAAACTTCCAAGAACCCACATCCCCGACAAATAATGTTAAAATGTTATCGCCACAAAATTGATAAATCTAGAGAGGACCATGATTGGTATGGGAACCAATGCCTTCTCACTCTCATCTTCCTCTGAGAATTTTCACTATGCACTCCCAAAATAGTCTCTGCATAATCTCCAACACCCTTCGATGATATTATTTAAGTATGATGGCCATATCCACCTCATATCTCTAGACACCCTCCATCCTCATTAGTCCTCCCTCCAATAGTAAGTCCCAATCTCCATCTCCTTGGTCCACTAACCATGCATAATCTCTTATCCATTAAATAAAAAAGCACCTTTCACGACATGATCATCAAGTATTTGTTGCCTCTTTTTTGTCACACTGATTATGAATCATGTGGGATTAGAGTCATATTCTACTATGAAATACTCTTTGGGATTCCTTACTATGTATGGACCTCCCTAAGGTTCAATCCCTTCACACATCAGTACCACCACTTATTTTTAGTTTATACTCACCACAAATGCCTTGAAAATATATTCCCCTATTTTCCCATGGGATGTTAAAATATATGATTTTAAACAATGTGAGTTTTGATCCCTCTTTTCTAGACAAGATACATTGGAATCCTCCCCGAGGTCCAACCCACCAACATTGATAAACCTCAATGCCTATTTTGTTAGAACACACATAATTGGTTTGTCCTTTAGTGGTGTTAGATCAGTTCATGGGCTACTAACCATGAGTAAGCCCAATACATAATCCATAATCTTCCAACCTTGTGTGTCCCACATGTGATGGGATACTAATTAAATGTAAGACCCATCTATTCATTTGGTCGTAGTACTTTGTGTACACCCATATTCTATGGCTGATCACCGAACTATGTGAACATTGATTCCCAACCAAGAGGATACATAGGATGCCTCTATAAGGTTCAATCCCAATGTCATTGTCATCTTCACATTTTTTTTATCCCCAATAATCCCATTCTTTGAATTTTCATCCATTATGTACACCCTGATCCCATGATTCACCACATCAAATTTTGTTGGATTAGATACCTATTTTTTATATAGGGTACATAGAAGTCCTCTATGAGATTAAATCCCAACCAATGGTAATCCTCAATGTCCCCTTTTTTGGGACCCAATCATCCAGGAATCCTTCCTCTTTGGGATTTTTGATCCACCCATCTAATAAACCACCCAGATTTTCCGTCCTTGGGATGTACCCATCCCATCCACTCCCATTAGTTTTTCGATCAGTCTGATCTATCTCTGGTAGATATTAAAATTGTGGCATACCCTATGATAAACATTAGAAGCTAGGGAAAATCTCGGAAACATGCATATGTAAAATAATTCCCCACACTTGACGTGGGATTCCTCTTTCTTATGCACCCTTGACAAGCCCTATCATAATGGGAATAAATCTTGGTGTACCATTGTGTCGGCACCCAGACAAGCCAGTGATGATCAACATGAAAACTCTTTTGACTGAAGGTTACAACCCTTACATGACCCCTTGGAATGACCTGATAAAAGAATTGAATTTTACCGACATCCAAATTGATATTGCATTGGGAAGACTTTCACAAACAACGTATTAATCTTTATAGGAAGCCCAAAATATGCAAAGAATTCCAAGTAGGAATCCATTGAAGGAGAGACTGACATCCCAACATCCCATTTTTATCAAGGAGACAATATCCCTAAATAAGCGACGGATGCCGCCCTCCTTAGAAATCTGGAATGCTGGAAAAAAATATGTGTCGTAGCCCAACGATGCGCTCCATGGAGAAAGCGATGAGACAAAAAATGGAGAACCTTTCATGAATTCTTCTTCTTGGTATGATGATTAGTAGAATTTGAGAAATTATAAGATATGTGTGTCACCGGATATAGCTATCCAGTGCCAGGTCCCACAAATAAAATAGTGGGAATGGTTTGAAACTCACCAAGAGTGAGTGAAGTTGATTATTGGGCATCCCGATCTATGACCTTGTTAGTGTGGATCTTTCTATATGGCTATAGAAGCTTCAATTATGGTGTGGCATTGGGCATCACTTTTTTATTTTTTATACTGAGAGTTGAACATTCCATCTTTGCCAGACCCAAGCTCGTGATACTAGAACCCGATCACAACCTTTCCATGGATGAAGGGGAAAGAGTAATGCTAAAATGGTAGTCCCATATGGATCAAATCATATGCAACAACTAGAACAACCACGGCAACCGGGTGCCCACACTCCCTCTCACTCTCTAAATTTATTCTGAGGAGGGTGATTAATACTCTTGTGTGTTAGTATGAACATGAGGGGTTTGTCCTAAAAAATGACATGTCCTGTTAAGACCTATAATCCTATGTTTTGTACCAATTCCGCCACCCCCAATGGTTGTGAAAAGAGTCTCTACTCCCTACTTAGTCCTTCCACATCATCGGGATCCTATCCCTAGAGCAATCTTACGATTTTCTCACTTATGCGGATAGTGTAAGGGATGTATGAGACAGTCAGGCTAGGAATTCATCCATAGAGATGCCAATGAGGGATACCACCTATCCCTTTCAGAATCACCATCCAGTTCTATTGACTGAAGAGACGGTGGTCCCTACCCCTGCAGAACATGTTCTAGTTTTCCTGACCTCACCTCAATGTCGGGTGCAAGCTCGTGGAGATTCCTTTCATGGGGAATTATCCTCCATGGCTCTTATGTTCTGAGCCACCACTGAAATTTTCTACTGGAAACCTTTTTTTGTCTTAGAGTAGGTACACATCCATGCCTTAGAGTAGGGACACTTTCATGCCCAGTTCGGAGTGAGGCTCCTGCTATCACACAAGCAGGTTGAGTCGACACCCCCGATCACTAGTGCATGTAGCATCCGTTGTGGGATGACCTTCAATTAGAATGTCTAGTGTGGAGGTCCTTCCTATACCATCATCAGATAGAGTGAATTTCTTCCCTACTCTCACATCCATCATAGTGATTCTCCCCATTCCACATTTATCAACTCTGGTGGGGGCCCTCCCCACTTTATCGGCACTTGGCACGAAGGTACTCCATGTTATCCGGGTCTCAGTTATGAAACATTTTCTTTCCTACTCGTTAATCAATTAAATTATACTAAATTCTGTTGGGACCAGGTTGAATGAAGATGAAATTTTGAAGAGTTAGCTTTTGCAGAGTGTTGTATTTTGTTGTCAAAGGCGATAAATCAATTCACTGTGTAGAAGGATCATAAATCAGACGATGCTTTGCTGGTATGTATTTCACACAAATCATGAGTTAGGAGAACTTGTGATGCAAGCCTTATGAAGGAAAGGGGGAGAAATGATGATGCCAGTCAGATAATGTTTTGATTGGAAGGAATAATGCTGCTGGAAGATAGGAAAGATTCAGTTCCCATTGCAACTCTGACGATGCTTAAGCTGATCTATCAAAGGATAAATATCACGATAGTGGGATTCGTGATAAGAGCAGAAGAATGGTTCTGGGAAGCAGTAAAGAGATAAAATGGCAAAGCAATAGACAATCTGGGGATGGCAGAAAAGCACAGTTTAAGGTGGCGCCGTTTTCCAGTGTTTGCCAAATTTTAGGGCCTGAAAATCGGGAGATGAAGAAATGTGCTTGGCAATGGATGTTGCACAAACAATTGAAGATGGTTTATACGTGCAAAAGAGTTATTCAAGGTCAGAACTATGAAAAATGACAAAGGCATGGAGTTCGCGGAAATTTAGGCACGTTTCGCGCAAAAATAAAGTGGTGCACGCAATATCTGCGGGATGCGCGAAATAGTAGCGGGTTGCGCGAAAAATCTGCGGGATGCACAGAATATTGGCATGGTGCGTGAAATTGAGGAATGAAGTTTTCGCGCAAAAGATGGTTCGAGATCAGAAGATCGAAAATTGGCAAAGGCATAAAATGCGCGAAATATTGGAGCAGTGCGCGAAATCTGATGTTGCAGGAAAGATTGGGTTTGCGCGCAATATGGAACGCGGTGCGGAATTTTGCGCGCAATTGGTGCTTCATGCTTAGAACGATGAAAGATGGAAAAGGCATGAGGTGCGCGGAATATTGAAGCATGGCGCGAAATATGAAGTTGCATAAAAGAGTTTTTACGTGCATGGAGGAGGTTTTACGCACGGATTAGTGTTTTTCGCGCGGGTTCAAAAATGCCTATAAATATGAGGCTAACCCTTGTTAGTTGTGAATGCTCGACACTTAGAAGAAATCCCGAGCTCTGGTGCGCGTAAATTATACACTAAGTGAGTTGCGCGAAAAGAGGAAAAGTTGCGCGTAAAAGGAAAGTTGCGCAAAAACGTTTTTCGCGCCAAAAGGGAATTTTACGCGCAAACCATTTGAATTGCGCGCAAGGCACCCTAAAGGCTGCGCGAAATATTTGGGGTCTTCGCACGTATTCAGTTGTGCACGAGAGAGTTCTTACCGGCTTCTGGGTAAGAAAGTGAAGATTTGTACTTCAGAGAATACATCTGTTTAATTGTAAAGAAGCACTGAAACATTGTGTTATCCTATTTGTGCTAAGAGGGAGCACACGCACTATTGGATTGTTTTCAAAGTGATGCACGAGTGTAAGGGTATATCCTAGTCGTTGTATTCCACATCAAAGGATTGTTTTCTAGTGGATTGTGTGGTACTGGATTATTTCCGTACCATACCAAGGACGTAGCTACTCTTGTTGAGTAGTGAACCTTGTAAATCTTGTGTTCCTGTGGATGTGTGTGTTCAGCAGGGAAGAAACTCTTTAATAGGAGGCGAAGGTTGTTTCAAAAAGGGGAAACTTAAAAAGAAAAAGATATCACTGATTCACCCCCTCCCCCTCTCAGTGATACTTGGATCCTGATTGGGAACTTCAATTGGTATCAGAGCGAGGTTGCCCTTCGTTTACTCTTTGCTGAATTGTTTGAAGAGAAGTTGTGATGGAAAATCTAAATTGCGTGAACAGTAAGGGGATTCCAATCTTCGATGGAAAGAACTATCGCATCTGGAAGGACAGAATGATGTCGTATCTTATGTCTCTTCGATATGAAGTTCTTGAAACTACAACAGATGGATTTCCTGATATTGATGACAAGGTCCCTCTTACTCCTGTCGATAAGAAGAATCTTGAGAATGATGGAAGAGCTAAAAATGCATTACTCTCATCACTTTCTGAGAGTGAGTTTTTAAGAGTGAAAGGTGTCACTACTGCTAAAGGCATCTGGGATAAGCTAATGAATATCTATGAAGGAAATGCAAAAGTGAAGAAGGAAAAACTACAAATCTGGAGGCTGAAGTATGAAGACTTGAAAATGGGAGAATCTGAATCTGTTGGGGAATTCTTTACCAGAGTTAATGACATTGTCAGTACAATCAGATGTCTTAGTGAAAAGTTAGAAGATGATACAGTTGTTGAAAAGATCGTGAGAATTCTTCCTGACAAATTTGATGCTAAAGTTTCTTCACTAGAAGACAGAGATCCGGAAACATTATCTCTTGATGATTTGCACAGTACTCTCATCACTCATGAGATGAGAAGAGAGAAGACCATGAAGAGAAAAGCAAAAACTGATAGAGAAATGTCTTTCAGGGCAGAAAAGAAAGAGAAGTCGAAGAAAATTCTTATTAATGAAGAAGCTGGTGAATCCAACTCTGAAAATGAGGTATGTAAAAATTTTGATGAAATTCTATCCTTGTTTTCTAAAAATGTTAAAAGAGGCACAGGGAAATACAAAGGGAAACTCCCTTTGAAATGTTTTGAATGTGGAGCAGTTGGCCACTTTGCGGCTAATTTCCCTCAAAAGGGGAAAGATGCCGACAGTGATGAAGAAGACAGAGGACCAAGAAGGTCATGGAAGAAACAGGATCGAAAAGATAAATATTCTGGTAGAAGTCAGAATAAAAAGTTCTTTAAATCAAAAAGAAGAAGATTTTTGTCAAATGATAAGGAAGATGATGATAGCGAGACTGAATCAGAAAAATCAGCTACTAAAAAAACTAGAGAGAGTACCTTTTTGCAACAGTGAATAATGATGATTATGAGAGTAGTAGTACTGAAGAAGAAGGGACTCAACTTGAACAGTATCTGAAAGAAGAGTTGAAGGAATGTTTGAGAAAGATCAGAAAACTGGAGAAAGAAAACAACAAGTTAGTAAAAGAAAATTCCACAGTAAACAATCAATAAGGTTTTACAGATGATAAAATCATGATGAAAAAAGAGATTGATGATCTGAAAAATTCTCTTAAGAATACAAAGAATCCTAATGATCATCTTGAAGTGAAGTTGAAGGCAAAAGAAGAAGAGTTGGAACTTGTCCAACAAAAACTGCATAAAGCTAAAGAAATGAATATCAGTTCCAAAAACTCTATCTCAGAAGTAGGGGAATGTTCCAGTAAGAATGAACCAAAAAGGGATCTACAAAACCTACCTTCAAAGGTTGAAATGAAAGAAAAAACTGGTTCTGATAAGAACAAGGCTGGAAAGACAAAGTATGTGGTCAAAATCAGCAATGCAGAAAAATCAGAAGTGCATAAAAATCTTGAGTCAAGAAAAGCTTCTAATACTTCTGGTACAGCTGAATCTGAGCTGAAGAAGAGAGTTACAAATGAAAATATGATGGTTTTTGAGAAGCGTGTTCACAACTCCATTCAGTCTAAAAGTTTCAGAGGTAAATATTCTTTCTATTGATACTGCTGGTATTGTGGTGGATTCGGACACATGGAAAGTATGTGTTGGATTAACCAACAACATTACAACTATTCCAAAAGTTTTGAAGGACAAGGATTGAGGGGGAGCCAACGCTTTCAAAATAGAAGATCTCCAAATAAGTTTCAGAAGAAATCTGAGAAGACTGGTGTGAAAGTTGGGAACAGATTCCAACCACTGGAAACTTATTGTGAAAGATGTGATCAACCTGGACATCTTGCTAAGGGCTGCCTTAGTGTGTTACCAGAGCAACAAAAGTTTGTTAATAATCCTCATAAGACAGAGTTTTTAAAATACAAAAGGGACAAATATGATAAGTCTGAAAAGAAAGAATGCATGGTTCTCTGGCCAGAACACATTGATTTGGCTAGGAAATTGGAAGAAGCAAAACAGAAAGTGGAGGAAAAGGAAGAACAAAAAGCACTTGTTGTTGAAAATGCTTTGAAGGCTACCAAAGGAGAACGTCCATGGATTCTTGATAGTGGATGTTCATCTCATATGATAGGAGACTTAAAGCTGTTGAATAATGTGAAAGACTTTAAAGAAGGAACTGTGACATTTGGAAATGATGAATCTCTAAGGATCAAAGGTGTTGGATCAGCCATCATTGGAAAAGAAAAGATGAAATCCAGAAAAACACTATATGTTGATGGACTGAAACACAACCTTCTCAGTGTGTCACAACTCTGTGATGAGGGCAACAAAGTGATCTTCAGAAAAGATGGATTTGTTGTAAAAAGTTAAAATGATGGAAACATAGTTACAAGGGGCCAGCGTACAAGAGGGAATTTGTTCCAAGTTGGGGATGGACAGAACTCTTGTTACATGAGTGTCGTGGATGAAAATAAATTATGGCATAAAAGGCTGGGTCATATGTGTCAGAGAAATATGTGCAAGTTGTCAAAGCGAGAAAGTGTTCGGGATAAGCCTGATTTATCAAGAGAAAGAGATTGGTGCTGCACTATTTGTGAGAAAGGGAAGATTGCTAATTCTATGCACAAGAGAGTTGAAATTCGCTCAAAAATACCCTTAGAACTTATACACTCAGATATATGTGGGCCAATGAGCAAGTAATCTTCAAATGGAGATAAGTACTTCATTACTTTCATTGATGACTTTACTCGCATTACTTGTGTTATGTACATGAGACATAAGTCAGATGCTCTAACAATGTTTAAGAGTTTCAGAAGGAAAGCAGAGAAAGAATGTGAGTATTCAGTGAAGAAGTTGAGAACTGATAATGGTGGTGAGTATAAGAATGAAGAGTTTGAAAGTTATCTTGAGAAACATGGAATTCGGCATGAGTTTAGTTCACCATACACACCTCAACAAAATGGGGTGGCTGAAAGAAAGAATCGAAATCTGGTGGAAATGGGGAGAACTATGTTACTTGAACATAGTCTCTCTCATTATTATTGGAGGCAAGCCATGAGCACTGCTGTGTATATTCAGAACCGGTGTTTCTATAGTCCAAAATCAGATATGACTCCATATGAAATGTTCTATGGAAAAACTCCAAGTCTGAAACACTTGAGAGTCTTTGGGAGTCCATGTATTATAAAGAAGAAAGGTGGAAATCTGGGAAAGTTCAGCAAAGAGGAGATGACGGAATTTTTCTTGGCTATGCTCCAGAAGGAAGAGGATATAGATGCCTCAACAAAGAAACAGGAAGAATTATTGATTCTTTAGATGTAAAAGTTGTGGAAAGTGCTGAGAAAGAAAAGCAGTCATATGTTGATGTGGAAGTCGAGCGGGATAGAGAAGATTTTGTTAACAATTCTGATAATGCTTCAGAATTTGTTCATCCTACTCAAGAAGAGGAATCTGACTCAGAAATATCAAGTGATGAGGATGAAGTTCAAACAACTCATCCTAGGTTGAGGAAACAAGTGGAGGCTCAGAAAATTATTGGAGATAAAAATCAGAGGGTTCAAACAAGAAGAACAACAAATGCTATATCACATACTTCTCTTTATTCGAAAGTTGAACCGAATGATGTAAATGAAGCATTTGAGCATCCAGAATGGGTTCATGCTATGAATGAAGAGCTTGATCAGATAGAGAAGAACAATACTTGGGAACTTGTGCCCAAGCCGGACAACAAGAACATTATTGGTACAAAGTGGGTTTTTCGAAACAAGATGAATGAAGAAGGTAATGTAATAAGAAACAAGGCAAGATTGGTCTGCAAAGGGTATTCACAAATTGAAGGCATTGGCTTTGATGAAACCTTTTCTCCTGTAGCTCGATTAGAAACAATCAGAATATTTCTTGCCATTGCTGCACAACGAGGTTACAAAATCTTTCAAATGGATGTAAAATCTGCATTATTGAATGGTGATCTTGACGAGGAAGTTTGCATTGATCAACCTTGTGGATTTGTTATTGGGAAAGATGAAAGCTATGTGTGTAGGTTGAAGAAGGCTCTGTATGGGCTAAAACAGGCTCCGAGAGCATGGTATTATAAATTAGATACTTGCTTGAAGAAGATGAACTTTAAGAAAGGGAGAGTTGACAGCAATCTCTACATCAAGAAATGTCAGGAGTTTTCACTGATCGTTATTGTTTATGTCGATGATATTATATTTGCTGGAAATAATGAAAGATCATGTGAAAAATTTGCTGAGGAGATGAAGAAGTTATTTGAGATGTCCATGCTAGGTGAAATGAAGTACTTTCTTGGGTTACAAATTTCACAGAAGAAGAATCATGTTTTTCTATCACAAGAAAAGTATGTTAAGGAACTTCTGAAGAAGTTTGGCATGGAAAATTCGAAACCAGTTTCCACACCGATTTCAGTGGGAACCAAGTTGTCTAAAGATGGAGAAGGAAAGGAAGTTGATCAGAAAGAGTTTCGAAAACTGATTGGAAGTCTGCTATATTTGACGGCCTCAAGACCCGACATCGTCTATGCTGTTACTTTATGTGCGAGATTTCAGAGTGCTCCTAAAGAATCACATTTGATTGCTGGAAAAATAATTCTCAGATATATCAAAGGCACAACAAACTTTGGAATACGGTATGACGGCTCTGAAAATATTGATCTATTTGGGTATTCTGATGCTGATTGGGCAGGAAATGTTGATGATCGAAGATCCACATCTGGTGGAGTATTCTTTCTAAGAAAAAGCTGTGTTAGTTGGCATACCAAGAAACAGAATTCAGTAACTCTTAGCACAGCTGAGGCTGAGTATGTTGCTGCTACTCAAGCTGCAACTCAACTAATGTGGATGAAGACTCAGCTGGAAGATCTACTTGTTGAAGTAAAGCTATCATTGCTCTTGGGTTGTGATAATCAGAGTGCAATCAATCTTACAAGAAATCCAGTACAACATTCTCATTCAAAACACATTGATATAAAGTACCACTTCATCAAAGAGCATGTTGAAAAGAATGAACTGTGGCTGGAGTATGTTCCTACATCTGAACAAATTGCTGATATATTTACAAAACCGTTACCGAAGGAACCATTTGCAAAGTTGAGGTTGAACATGGGTGTACAACCTCCTTCTCATCAAGGTTAAGGTACATGTTTCTGTCCCCTCTCTCGTCTTAGCTTTGGATAGTGTTGTCAAGGGGGAGAATTGTTTCATAAATCTATCCATAAGGAAGAATGTATTAAGGGAGAGTTGTGGGTAAGCTGTGAATTCCGCACGTATGTGAGTGAACTATTCTAACTATTTGTTGGAGTGGTTGTAGGAAACAAAGTTGTTTTACAGGAAAGTTGAAGAAGTGAAGAATGCTATTGCAAGATGTTCTGAAGAAGGATGAGGAGGTATGTTCATGAGATTTCACAGTCACTGCTTTTGGACAGCATGGTTTTGGCTGTCAATAAATCTTGTTTCCTACAATGAGTTAGCTCACGTAGGCTTAGAATTGTTGATAAGTAATCCATTGCAAAAGGTTTCAAAATTAAGTGATTTATGAATCTTTGTTGACAACAAAATCCAAAGGGGGAGATTGTTGGGACCAGGTTGAATGAAGATGAAAGTTTGAAGAGTTAGCTTTTGCAGAGTGTTGTATTTTGTTGTCAAAGGCAATAAATCAATTCACTGTGTAGAAGGATCATAAATCAGGCGATGCTTTGCTGGTATGTATTTCACACAAATCATGAGTTAGGAGAACTTGTGATGCAAGCCTTATGAAGGAAAGGGGGAGAAATGATGATGCCAGTCAGATAATGTTTTGATTGGAAGGAATAATGCTGCTGGAAGATAGGAAAGATTCAGTTCCCATTGCAACTCTGACGATGCTTAAGCTGATCTATCAAAGGATAAATATCACGATAGTGGGATTCATGATAAGAGCAGAAGAATGGTTATGGGAAGCAGTAAAGAGATAAAATGGCAAAGCAATAGACAATCTGGGGATGGCAGAAAAGCACAGTTTACGGTGGCGCCGTTTTCCAGTGTTTGCCAAATTTTAGGGCCTGAAAATCAGGAGATGAAGAAATGTGCTTGGCAATGGATGTTGCACATACGATTGAAGATGGTTTATACGTGAAAAAGAGTTATTCAAGGTCAGAACTATGAAAAATGACAAAGGCATGGAGTTCGCGGAAATTTAGGCACGTTTCGCGCAAAAATAAAGTGGTGCGCGCAATATCTGCGGGATGCGCGAAATAGTAGCGGGTTGCGCGAACAATCTGCGGGATGCGCGGAATATTGGCATGGTGCGCGAAATTGAGGAATGAAGTTTTCGCGCAAATGATGGTTCGAGATCAGAAGATCGAAAATTGGCAAAGGCATAAAATGCGCGAAATATTGGAGCAGTGCGCGAAATCTGATGTTGCAGGAAAGATTGGGTTTGCGCGCAATATGGAACGCGGTGCAGAATTTTGCGTGCAATTGGTGCTTCGTTCTTAGAATGATGAGAGATGGCAAAGGCATGAGGTGCGCGGAATATTGAAGCATGGCGCGAAATATGAAGTTGCATAAAAGAGTTTTTACGCGCATGGAGGAGGTTTTACGCGCGGATTAGTGTTTTTCGCGCGGGTTCAAAAATGCCTATAAATATGAAGCTAACCCTTGTTAGTTGTGAATGCTCGACACATAGAAGAAATCCCGAGATCTGGTGCGCGTAAATTATACGCTAAGTGAGTTGCGCGAAAAGAGGAAAAGTTGCGCGTAAAAGGAAAGTTGCGCGAAAACGTTTTTCGCGCCAAAAGGGAATTTTACGCGCAAACCATTTGAATTGCGCGCAAGGCACCCTAAAGGCTGCGCGAAATATTTGGGGTCTTCGCACGTATTCAGTTGTGCACGAGAGAGTTCTTACCGGCTTCTGGGTAAGAAAGTGAAGATTTGTACTTCAGAGAATACATCTGTTTAATTGTAAAGAAGCACTGAAACATTGTGTTATCCTATTTGTGCTAAGAGGGAGCACACGCACTATTGGATTGTTTTCAAAGTGCTGCACGAGTGTAAGGGTATATCCTACTCGTTGTATTCCACATCAAAGGATTGTTTTCTAGTGGATTGTGTGGTACTGGATTATTTCCGTACCATACCAAGGATGTAGCTACTCTTGTTGAGTAGTGAACATTGTAAATCTTGTGTTCATGTGGATGTGTGTGTTCAGCAGGGAAGAAACTCTTTAACAGGAGGCGAAGGTTGTTTCAAAAAGGGGAAACTTAAAAAGAAAAAGATATCACTGATTCACCCCCTCCCCCTCTCAGTGATACTTGGATCCTGATTGGGAACTTCAAATTCCATGTCACCTACCATCATGGAGATCCACCTCATATTCTAACATACTCTAGCGAAGTCCCTCCCCACTTCATTGATGGTCATCATGAGAGACTTTCTCGTATTTATTATGGTCATTATGAGGTCCCTCCTCATACCAAAACTACTAGATATGGTCAATGTAGAGGTCATCATCATGCTACATATGTTCATAATCATTTTCCTATATGTGTACTTTCCATCCCTAGTGGAGGCCCGCCCCACTAAAGCACCCTCAGTCTCGGTGCTCCTTTCCATGTCCCATATGTCATTCTCCCAAGTTCTCCCCATATTGTGGTTTTCCCAAGAAGAGATCCTCACCACTCCTGAACCAACCCTTGTCAAGGTAATCCCCACCTTAATGATTTACCATTCCTCGATGAACCATCCATAGGTAGAGGGGTAGGTGGTCAATGTTATAGGATGAATCTTAAGAAGCCTCAAACCACAATATAAACCATCTTATTTTTGGATTCTTGGGTGGAGTGTGATTCGGTGTTGGAACCCTCACCCCAAAATTATGTGTCAGTGGATGCGGTAGGGGAAATGAAAATTAGACTCATCCTTCAAAAGAGTGAGGTCCACCAAATCTTTACATCCCTCCATAGATACATACAGTTTGGGGAATATTTGTCCCTTTACAGGGCATGGTCGTACAATCATCTTTATCATCGATAGGATCATTATATAACTCAACAAGATATCATAGAGATGTGTTCTTGGAAACAATATAGAATATGGGAAATAGAGTGACCCACTACTAAGGACCAGAAACCTTGTATGGGATGTAGTGACCATTAGTCCATCTTATAGGGATGTATTGGTGAAATCATCAAATTCTTCAGAAGACAGCCCAAGATGTTGTGGCTTGTCTAAACGCCTATCATACTCACCACCAGCCAATCTACCATCACAAAAGATCACTTCAGTTCCATTACTAGTCCCAAAACTACCTCTAGTCAAAGAGTGGGGCAATCAAGGGCTAGATCCTGTGTTTGAGGTGAGAACATTGTGGTACATTCTCACAGTGGACCATTTCCTAAAGATGTTATGGACAATTTCAAATGAAAACATAAACATTCCAGATTTTCTTACACTTTATGAGGTTATGTGACTCCATGAGACCATCAGGACGAAAATATTTTATCTCATTTTTCAACGGTTATCTTACCCCAAGATCTAGGAATGCTACAACAACATTGGTCAGCAAAGCCTCATGGTCTAGTTGGCCGCGTTTCCAATTCCTCAACACCCTACTATGTATGGTTATCATTAGAACATCAAACATTAATGCATCCAGAGCATCACGGTTGTCCGAAAAGTCATAAAAGAGGCTTAACCAGATGTCTAGATCAATAAATTGGGGTAGTATGCTTCCCTACATTTCAGTATTGTCTTATTCCAACCTGGTTCACCCAGTGATATCAAGGACATGTCTTCGGGTGTCATCACAACGAAAAAGATTCAACCAGAGATATACATAGAAGAGAGAACTGGCAGATAGCTTGGATAAGATGAATACACTGTTGGGGCAGTAAAACACTTAAAAATATTTCGGGTTTCCTTAATGATCAACAAATGAAATTTCTTGTACTTCTTACACCTTCTGAGTCATAACCTCTTGATCGTGATCCAATAAAAGGTAGAGAGAAAATTGGGAGTCACAAACCCTCTGACCAATATAGATCAGTTCAAAAGATTAATGAATAACCTAAAACGGATGTGATGTACCAATATCATTTAGAACACAAAAATATGATTGATTACCTTCTTACTGAATGTTCCATGAAATGGTGGCCAGATTATGGTAATCCTTGATCGTGGTAGTAAGGGGAGGTATAGCCTCCTCTCGGTGAGATTTCATTGGGAGACCTAAATATCCTTGGCCATATAGACATGGTAAAAGCCTATGTTTATGGCAAGAGACCGTGATATGTATCCCTATAACCACTTTAGTTTCTTGAAAACCTTCTTCATGACCCATCTTAGGTTCAATCGGCTACTCCGCAGGTTCCACCAGCCATTATACAGGTTTTTTCCTTGGCTCCTTGTGTAATTCTTCTAGCCTCCCCATGATCTCTTGGGATATCATACCATGTTAAAGAACCTATCAATGACCAGGTGTTTAAGGACCCTCTTCAATACTAGAATATTTATCTTGATGATCCGATAGAATCACTCATTTCTTGCCTCAAGGGCCCGGAAAAATGATGGGTGGAAAACCTTATTGAGGGAATGTCATATACGACATGAATGGATAATATGAAAATACCCATGTGTTTAATAAATCCTACCTTTTCCCATTTAAATGGGATGAGTGATTCGCAACAGCATTTGGTCCACTTTATTTTGAGGTGTGGACCCATGTTGGGAACTCTATCAAAGAAGGAGGCCACCAAGCTCAGTTGTTTCGTATAGACAATGGAAGGCCCCAATAATGTATTTTATAACCAGTTACCCATTAGTTAAATAGATGAAACCTAAACATGGACAGACCTAGATGATACCTACGTTTTCCCAATTCACCGATTGGAGGAAACGGAACCGGTAATGGGGAAATTGTCTTTCTCTATAATGATAGGATGCACGTTTCAATGTCTAAAGAACCCCAGTGGATAACTTTATATTCCTTCAAAAATCAGGATCAGGTGATCTGAGATACCCCTACTCTTATATGGAATCGAGAAGTCTTCCCCATGGAAAGAAAAATACATCATATTATCTTTTTTCACCAGTTCGGGAAAAACAGAATCAAGATGGTGTGCCAATATTTTTTTGAACAATAAAATTTGTACCCATGGGTAAAAATCAAGATGGGATTGGGTTAACAGATTTTTTTGTTAGGGTGTCAGCATCACATGAGTCTCCTGATGAAGTTTCATTTGTCGCTCAATCTTGCACCAATGTATCGTCAGGATCTGTCTACTCGTAGGAGTTTCCTCCTGCTGATGATCCGCTTTCCATGGATGAAGATGTGGATTTGGAATATTCTATGCCGGAATTTGAAGAGGGAGGCTCCACTAAATTCAATTAATTGCTACTGGTTAACCTCTCTAATGAGACAGATCTGAAAACAACACTGATAAGAACCATCATGCATGTAGAAGAGCAACAACAATAAGTGTATTTACTAAGGAAAAATGTGATGTATTTTACTAGAGTTATGAAAAGATACCATGGAGAGATCCTTAGGTTTCTTTACATTGTCTTTGTATCCCAAAAAATCATCACAGGTTCAAACAACCTCCGTGAATGGTTCACCATTCTAACAGTTCCATGGTTGTGTATGAGGTTGATAAGATAATCAAAGAAAACTTCATTAAGGTGGACCACTAACCCAGATGGTAAGATAACATTGTTCCCATCATGATGAATAATGGAAAGATCAGAGTCTACATCGACTTCCATGATCTCAATCATCTATGTATAACTGATTATTTTTCCCTTATGGTGACAAAACTATTAATTGACACTACCATTTGGTTCCAGGATCTCTCTTTCCTGGATGGATATTTTGGATATAATCAAATATGAATGGAACCTGAGGATGAATATTCAACTGTATTCCGTTCAACAAAAGGTAATTTTTGATACCAGGTAATGCCTTTCGATTTAAATAATCTAGGTTCAACCAATTAGAATTCCATGAAACTCATATTCAACCCGATCCTCAGGACATTTTTGGAATGGTATGTGGGTGAACTGTTGGTGAAATTTATAGAGGTTCAAGAGCATCTCAAATATCTTGAGAAAGTTTTCATATTCCTATGTTCCCTCCATTTGAAGATAAACCCCTTCAAGTATGACTTTGGGATTACATCTAGAATATCTATCCATTTCTTTTTGAGATACAGTAGAAATTAGATTGATCCAGAAAAGATCAAGGTCATCAGTCAGATATTTTATCCAATAAAGATTGTGGATATTTGTGGTATTCAAGACCACTAAGCCTACGTGTTCTAATTCATCACAAAACCTGATTTTAAGTGTAATCCCTTTCCCAAGATCATGAATAATTTTTCCTTTTTTTAGTGGGTTAAGGTGTATCAGACTACTTCTGAGGAAATCAGAAAGTACTTGCTACATCATTTAGCAATAATGACACCCACTTCCAAAAAGCCACAGGTTCTTTATGTGACCTCTATAGAACGGTCTGTTGGTACTCTTATCTCTCAAATTAACAATGAGAGTACAATGAATAGTTTATAATATCTCAACTGCATGATGCTAGATACAAAGACTCGATATTCCACTATATAGAAGAGATTTCATGCACTGGTCTTCATAGTGTAAATATTGCAACATTACATGCAACACCATGATAAAAATCTAGTTTTTCGAGTGGATCCTCTGAAGTACATTTTGAACCACCATATATTGACAGGCCTCCTAGCTTAATGGGTAGTGATTCATCAATATTTTTACATCATTCCCCCCCCCCAAATACTATAATGAGACATAAACTGGAATAATTTTCTTCTGTTCTTATAGCCCATGCAGAGTACTTTTTGTAACTTTAATTTATAGATGAGGAGATCCTCTCAGTGGGTCAATAAATTTCATGTTGGAAAATGATCCTTGATAATGCATCCAAAATCCCAACTAGAAGAATTATAAATGATCCTAGACTATCAAAGTTAGCCTAGGTATCTTTTTCTTCACACCTATACAAGCTAGCCTATACTATATTTTCTTATTTTTAGAAGGTTCAACCAACAGTGGGGAAGAGCATCATGCTCTTTTCATTGGTCTTTAGATGGCCCTCAAGATTTGTATTCCTGATTTCCATGTGAAATGGGACTCTGAACTGGTCATAAAGCATATCAACAATGAAAATGTGGTTAGGAATCTGGAGCTCGTAACTTTTTTAGAGAATACACACTAGATAATGGCCCAGTTCCCCTCTTGTATGGAAGTTACCCATGTCCACCTATCATAGAATGGTCAAGCTAATGTTGTGGCCAACCTTGACGCATCTTTTATAGAGCCTTACTAGGATGATTTGATTATTTGTATGGTGCATCGATGGTTCACATCTCTCGTCCCTCATTATGATGATGATTGCCAACAGGTAATCCACTATACCACTGATGTCGCTGCATAGGAACCTCCAGGTCCCCCTTCTACGGTGTTGGAATGGACTCCTGACTAAAATAATCCTCTTATCAAATTCCTCCAGCAAAGTAATCTCTTAATATAATGAGCCGAACGTTTGAGAATACAATGGTGTGTTTTTCCGTTCACCCTCCATAGTGGTACTAGTTTTGAGAAGATCCTCTACATATGTGGGGTTGATGATATTCACCCCTATTTCATTAATAGTTTTGAGATTTCTCTGGTCATGCTGGAAGGTTAGGTCGGTTCTGAAATGGATCATCAGTCTGGTCCAAAATGTCATCCTCAGTTCCAAATATAGGATTACTTTTTTTCCAATGAGACCTATGAATGAATCAAGTTTACCGAGAGGATCCATGTGTGCAAGATCCATGACAATTTTCTACCTCATCCTCTAGAGCCTCTCCATACAGCCATGTATTATTTGAACATTGTAGTATGGGGACTCGATGTTGTGGGACCATATCTGCTCACAACATCTCATCGGTGTAAGTTCATCGTGACTACTAAAGATTTTTTCCCAAATGGGATGAAGCAATTTTTCTCAATAAATTAAAGCCTTGTTCTATCTTTGAGTTCATGAACTCCAATATCATTCATTGATTCGGAGTCCCTCATGTTGTTCTCATTTAAAATGAAACAAACTTTGGGACAGATGAGCTGACGAAATTATACACCATGTACAATATTAATTTTAATCATACCACTAGATATCATGCACAACTAAATAGAAAGATCCATGCATTGAACGAGATCCTCTCTAAATTCATGGAGAATATGGTCGGTCATAACAAAAAGAGTTGGCCGGAAAAACTCCCCAATGATCTCAGGGCATACTGGACTACAACTTATAATTCCACTCAAGTGACTCCATATTAACTATTGTATAGAATAGTGGTAGTCCTACTTAGAGATATTCAATTACCCTCATTATGTAAAACTGTCTAAGATTAGTAGCCTCTAAAAAATTTCACCAAATTTTGTTTGGATAAACTAGATGCTCTTGAAGATATAAGGCTTCATGACCTGCACAATCTGGAGAAGCATCATAACAAAATAGCTAGGGAATAAAATAAGAATTTGATCTACCTGTCTTTCTTACAAGGTGACATGGTATTGGTCCTTAAAACACCAATGATACCCATCATGAAACTACCATAGTTGGAGCCAAATAAAAAGAAACTTGTAATGAACCTACCCCAGTTTCTAGCAGTCAGTAACTAATTTGATTACATTGGATAGATTATAAAGAATATGCATCTCGAATGTACAAATGTTATAGTAGTTTTGGAAAAACATATATGTACTTATTTACAACATTACAAATTTAAATGTAAAACAATATATGATTTTTATTGGGAACATCAACTAGTTTATGTTTATGCCTATATGGCATCAATAATTAACTTATTAATGTACAGAGAAAATGAAACATAAGAAATGTGTGAGATCAAATGCCCTTTATGGATAATAAATATAGCAGAATAAATCATAAACATACACATTAGGCATGGTGAATAACTAAAAACATGTGCCTATAATAATAAACATGGACACATTTTTTCAGGAATAAGAGATGAAAAAATAATGCCATAAAAACCCAATTATGGGTATTCAACTAGTGAAATAACCACATGAAAAATAAATTACTAGCTTCATAATGAGGGAATGCATACTCCCGGACATCATAACAATACTATCAAGGCCTTATGCTAAGACAATAAATAAAAATTTGGTTAAGGAATCATTCCATGACCTAGTTAGTCTTATGAGACCTACAGATGCACTGATGGGGCTATATAAGGCCCCACCCAACACATACTAATTCCAATGAATTCCACATATTAATGGAGATAAACATAAACAACATATACATTAAAATTGAAAATAATATATGAAATATAAATAAATTTCCTCGAACATTAAGTATAAACAATAACTATTCAGAGTAAATTGGTGAATGGTTTTAAGAGAGAAAATCCATATACAAAGAAATAGTAAAACCTTAAATTCAATATGGTATATGATATATTAAAATATTAATCCCAATAAAACAAAGTAATCAACAATAGGGTTGTAATAGATGATGATACTCTCATCAAATAATCATTAATTATTGTGGAAAAATAATTTCCCATTTATTTTTTTATTACTGATACATTAAAGCTAGATGTACGAATTGTGGATCAATGTACTGTTGTTTTCCATGGTTTTTTTGTTTCTTTGTCCCCATTTATTTTGGTTCAAGGGTTTCTACAACCATATTGTCTATATGTGGCTGATCTAGATGAGGTTCAGGGGAAGGAGTTTCTACGTAACAGTGTTATTCAAAATTTTCATTTTTGAGATGGTATGTCTATGGACATCAGTTCCATGCCGTTGAACTTTTTTACATGACCATTAGCTAAACAACATTGGAATATGGAAACTGGATTCAATGTTTTTTATGGATGGAGGGGCGTTTCTCATGTAGTGTGGTTTGTTTATGGTCTTGGACTTTTGTATTGTCGGGATATTTTTACTAAGTGTTTGATGTCATGGAGGTTTTCCACTTTGACAAAAACGGGGTTTATCTTAATAAATAATAATTTTCAGAATTCTTATAAAATCATTATGTAATTATTGAGATAAATACTCCTTTACATTGAAAATAATAGTACTTTTGAAAAAATATATGTATAAAACCAGAAGTGATATATGATAGTATTTTTATAATAAATTTGTTGATTTTATAAACTTAATGGTTTCAAAAAACATATAATTTCGTTCCCTTGAATATAAGAATGAATTTGACAAATTCCATTGAATCTGGCTTATATTTCTAGAATAATTTTTGAATGATCCATTTAAAACTTATACCCTCCTTAGATGATAGTATAATTATGTTTGGTACACATATATATAACATTTAAATAGAATATATGAGGATTAAATATAACTAAATAATATTTTAATTGAGGTAAGTATAAAATAATAATAGCCTGAATGAAGGAGGTTCTGGTAGAAACCCTTACCTTATGTCTGAAGGTGTTCCTCAAATGATCTGAATGACCTGAATAATAAAATTTGGTTCCATAAATTAATGCTTATATAACCTCATAACCATTTTATTTATTTATTATCACCTTATTATGATAATTCTTTGACTATTGATGGGTTAATAGATTCGAATTCAATGTTTTTGAGCATTTTCATCCTTGGTTATCATGATCTGTTTACTTATATTCATGTATGGGTAAACATGTTGAATTAGAATGGTTTTCCAGAATATAAGTTGAATGTTATTAGTTAAAACCCATAATATTAAATGGTCATATTAATTTTTTGGTTATTGGGAGTGAAGATAAATAATTATATAAAACATTAATGATAATTGTTTGCGTTAATTAGTGGTTCTTGATCACAATGGAATAATTTTAATTTATAAATTAATATCAACTGTGTTAAAAAGGAGTAAAAAAACATAAATAAGTTATAATACACAGATAATAGTCTTGTTCAACAATAAAATAGTTTGATTAACATATTTTAATACGATAATAGAAATTGAAAACATTTCATCTTTGAATATGATCAATTAACACATCTCGGATTGTGGTTTGATTACTTGGATAAAAGAAGGGGAAAGGAGAGATGATGAAAAATTATTCATTTATCATATAAATATTTCATTAAATGAAAGGTATTTTAGTAATAAAAACAATTGTATTAAAGGAGGTCAGGAAAGTAAAAGAAAATAAAGGAACTTGAAATAAGAGAAGTGAAAATAAGAATTCACCTCATGAAGTAATCTTCCTTGAGAGCCTCTCTAGAGGAGAGGTTTTTTTATTTTATAAGACCAAGGGTTTTTCGACGTGGGGGATAACATTGGAAGAGATTTGGGTAGAATATATGCAAGAAAATGTCTTGACAAAAGTGAATAGAAAGGGGAGTGAGTGGGGGTTATAGTGGAGGAGAGGATGGTTTTCACATTATTTTAATCATTATTTTATAATTTTGTCAAAGACATCCAATAGTGCTGATTATTTTGACCCGAAAAACAACATTAGGTGCTTCTGAGTTCGATCCAATGGTCATTAACATCACCCATTACTCAAGCATGATGCAAAAATTCATTTAGTTTTCATATTTTGTAAATTATCGAATTTCACTATTCACCAAAAATTAGTGTATTTTAGAAAAACACTAAAAATTTAACCAAACCATTTTTCAACATCTAGAAATAAATAATGGTCTCCATTTTTTTAAAATAATTTTTACAATATTATTACATTAATCTTTACATTAAATTAAAATTTATTTGAAAAAAAAAATTTAAAATTATAATTTCTTTTGTATGACATGGAAAAATTAATAAATATCTCATTATCATATAACATAAAGAAAATAAAATAAAAATATGATTTAATATTATTTAGGATCATGTTACTATTCGTATTACTATTTATAAGGGTGTATTACTGTTGAAAAAAAATTATGTTTGTCTTATCACACTCTTAATATCTTACTGAACGCAATTATCATTCTCAGTTTTTTAAAATTCAAAATCAAAGGTGGAAAATTTATGTTTACTGTATAGATTCTAACAATGTGGTGTTTTCTGTAGTCTTTGTGTTTCATGAATTCCATATTAAATTTTTTTTATAAAACCTTGGGGTGTAACATTATCCCCTTATACAAAATATTTTTCCTCAAAATTACAGGAATGTCACCTCATAAAAAGATTTGGCCAGTTCTTCATCATAAACTCCTCATTCCCCCATGTTGCCTATTCAATTTTTTGATTAATAAAAAGTATATTTACCAGTCGATTCATCTGATTCCCCAAAACCTTTTTTAGTGTCCAGAATCCATATTTGCTCTTCATAGTAAGATAGATCATGTTACAATTCTATACAATCAAAAGTGAGGACATGCATTCGGTCTCAAGTGTACTTTTTTAATAATGAGACATGGAACACATTTTGTACTTTAGACATGCTATGTGACATATTCAAACTATAAGACAGTGCTCTAAATCTATCTAGAATATGAAAAGTTCATATGTACATAGGGTTCAATTTTTTTTCTTCCCAAATCATATAACAACATTCCATGGATATGATTTTATGAAAACATGATCTCTAACTTGAAATTCCAAATCCATTATTTGATTATCAATATATATTTATGTATACTTTGTGCTTCTTATTCGTGACTATGAATATTCCTTAATTTCCCTATTGATTCCTCCACAAGCTTCGGGCCCAATAGATTCTTTTCCACAAATTCATCCCAACATGTTGGTGCGTGACATCTCTTTCCGTAAAATGCTTCTTACGTTGCCATTTGAATACTGGAATTAAATGTATTATTGTAGGAAATCTCTACCATGGGTAGATAATTATCACACATAACTTGAATGTAGAGAAATCATGGTCTCAGTAAGTCTCTTAATTTTTGGAGCATCCTTTGTGATTGCCTATCAGTTTTAGAATGATAAACAGTTCTAAAATGAAGCTCAATATCTAATGTTTTTTTGAGAATTTTCAAAAATATAGATGTAAATAAAGGATCATGATTAGAAACTATTTAATATTGTGCTCCATGAAGTCTTAAAACACCTGTTACATAGGGTTGTGCAACCTGATCTAGTAGAAAAGCTTCCCGTATAGCGAGGAAATGGGAATATTTTTTATTTCAGTCCACAATTACCCATATTGAATCATTCTTTCTTGTAGTTTTTTTGTAATCTAGTGACAAAATCCATTGTTATGTCATCCCATTTCTATATATGAATAGGTATATGTTGCACAAATTCTGTAGGATATTGTGGTTCGGCCTTCACTTGTTGATAGACTAAGCATCTTGATACATAATCATCAATTTCCCACAACAAGTTGTCCCACCATAAATGTTCAATCAAATCTATATACATTTTAGTGATACCATGGTGTATATAGAAATTATATCTATGGGAATCATCCAATAACTCCCTTTTTAGGTCATTTATAGAGGTAACACATAAACTCTTCTAAAATTTCAGAATTCCATATACACATACGAAGTCATCATACTTCCCATCATTCACTACATCAATTTTTTTTTGATGGTTCACATCATCCAGATGATATATTTTAACCATTTCTAATAATGGTTTTGGAATAACCAATTGGAAAACTAATTATTATTCCCATTGATTGATAATTCCTTTGTCAATCTTTATTAGATCCATGAATAAAAAATTTCTTTCTATCCTCATTTGATTTAAAACTCCATGATCCATCCTGCTCAATGAATTAGCTAACATATATTCCATTATTGAGTGGTAATGTATGGATTGATATTAATCCTTTTGTCGTTAGAGCCATTGACTTTGCATCATGTTGAGTTTTTTACATTATAAGTTATACTTCAGACACTTGTGATCCATAAATATCTCACAACTTTCACCATTGAGATAGAGTCCCCATATTTTTAGAGCACAAATCATGGTTGTAATCTCAAGATAATGTATATGATTTTTTTGTTCATGAATTTTTAACTTCCATTATGCATAGGTAATAAATATATCCTTATATGTAAGGATACATCAACGTCCTTTCTTTGATGCATCACTATAGATCACAAACCCATTCTTCCCCAATAGTAGAGTTGGGATCATAGAATTCACTAATCTCTTATACAATTCAACAAAATTGCCCTCACATTTATTTTTTCCATACGAACATAATACCTTTATGTGTAAGCTTGGTCATTGGGTGGGATAAAAGGGTGATGTTATGAACGAAACACTGATAATAACCTGTTAAACCAATAAAACTATATTCTTTAGTTATGTTCATTAGAGTAATCCATAGATGAATAACCATTTTCTTCACAGGATCAACAGATGTTCCATCCATAGAGACAATTTGGACAATAAAGGAAACTGATTAAATCCAAAATTCACACTTTCTAAACTTCCCATTTAATTCATTTCTTCTAACTGTCCTTGAAATTGTGCGCAAGTTATTTCCATGATCATCGTAGCATTTGGTGTATACCAAGATATCATCAATAAATACCCTTACAATGTCATTAAAATATTCCATGAAAAATCAATTCATTTGATCCAAAAAAATATAGGGTGCAATAGTCAGTCCCAATGAAATTAATGTAAACTCATAATTATCATACCTAGCTCGAAATGTTGTCTTTGGAATGTATTTATTACTTACTAGAAAATGATGATATCCAAATCGAAGTTCAATATTTGAAAAATATTGGTCTCTATGATGTTGATCAAATAAATCATCAATGCGAGGTATTGGATACTAGTTCTTTATTTTTATATCATTAACCACCATGCACACAATGCACAACCTCATTGATCCATCATTTTTCTTGACAAAAATAAAAGGGAACACCCATGGGAAAAACTAGGGATAATTGATCCTTTATGACTCAATTTCTCATGTTTCTTTCATCATTTATACTAATTCCACAACGGCTATTCTATAGGGATTCTTTAATATAGTCCTTTAACTATGAACTAAATCAATAGAGAACCCAACTTCCTATTCTATAGGATGTGAAGGTAAATCCTATGGAAACACATCCACATATTCCTCCAAAATAGGCGCGTCCTCTATTTAAACATTACTACCCTCACACGTATATATTACATTCCCTTCCTCTCCAATAATGGAATTCATACGAGCTACTAGGGGAGAATCTAGATGGAAGTCATTGGGTGATGTTTTTTCCCTCTCAATTAAGGATTCCACATCATCCTAAAAAAATTTAACCTCCTTCTTCTTACAATAAATTTTCACATCGGGGTTAGAAAGACAATCCATAAGAAAGGATTATATAAAATTCAATCAAGTGTATGACAATATAATCAGTAAAAAATCATGTTTATATGCCATAATGGGACTACCTAACACATCTTCATTGCAAATATACTTCCCTTACGTGTTTTGACTATCCATTCTATTGTTACGTCATATTAAAAATATATATTTTTCTTGTTTAACATGAAAGATATAAAAGAATGCGATGATCCAGAATCATATAAATCATTGGCTAAGTTGAAGGAAATAATTAACATACCTCCACCACATCATTAAGAACTTTAACCTTTGTATTTGTACTACATAAGCATAGCCTTTCTCACTTATCTTTCTTTGAGGAACATTTCCCCAACAATTAGGACATTCATGTGTATAATTTTCCATCATCATATAATTGTAGAATTGACTATTGGTAGCTTCTTTAATCCCTTTACACTCTTGAGATAGGTGGTCTTTTTATCCGCACTTGTAATAGACTTGCATTCCCTTCAAGAAAGTTCTAGGGCATTTCTTCCCACAATTACAGCATGATTGAAGTTAAACACCTCCTTTCTTCCCCATTTCATTGTTGATTTTTCCATAGTTTTTGGGATCCCTCTTCTTCTCTATCTTTCATTTGAAGTCATATGACATTGAGAATTCCTTTTTTTATTGATTTTACATGAGACTATATCTTCATATGATGTGAAAATCTTATATCCCAGTTCCCTTTAGAGGAATGGTTTTAAATAATCAAATAATTGATCAATCTATCCACTTATATTATGTTTGGAGTCTCCAGTATTCCTTGAAATACTTGTTATGTTTGTTCATACTACGAAATATTTTCATCCTCCTTATTCCTCGGATTTAATATTTTTCTTTTCCATATCTGCTCATTGTTCGTAGAGAAAATATTTTTCTAAAAATATTTCCTTCAAATCCTTCTATTCTATCTATTCTATTTTATCCTCCTCCTTTCTGTTTTGGATTAATGACCACCACTGATCAACATCTACTCATAGAGGAAAAGTTCTATAAAAACATTCTCTCTTTCATTATATCCCAATGCGAGAAATATCCTCTCTATTGAACATATCCATTTCTCAGCTAAAAATCGGTTTGTAGTCCCATTTAATTATGAAGGCTATTCTCAAATAAAAAGATCCAAAAAAGATCTTCCACATAGTGGCTCATGATTCTCTATATAGGTAAGGATATTTTTCATAACCAGATTCAGTTGTACATGTATTGTTATAAGTTTCTCATCACAAGTCATTACTCCATATTCAACACCATTTTCTTTTATTGGTGGTAAATCCCTACATGGGATATGCATATTCATGCGAATTCATAATTTATAATCTCAACTTAGCCAAAATAAATAGCCGAAATTAAAATCATATGCATGGCTAATCCCAAAATCACAAACATGGTTTCATTGAGGGAAGATTTACATTTAAATCCTTTAAAATGGATTGAAAATAAAATGTAAATTATCTTAAGCATTTCCATCAATAGTTTGGAACTAGTTATGTAGTAAGTCTTTTTTGTCATGTACAAGGATACCCCCAGTTAATCTCGAAACACCCAATCAGGTTTTTCACACCTAGGTACATATGTGCCAGAACCATGCCCACTTCTACTATCCAGATAGGGATGTATTTTCAAGAAAGATCCACATAATATATTCCTTACCAAAATTAAATGATGTTATTTTATGTTTATCCTTAAAACTGTCTTATGGGTTTTTTCCTCAATCTAATTTTTCTGAATCTAGTTTCCATTTTTATATTAATATTTTTTTAATACCAATTGTAAGGACCTGACCCCAGTTGCGCAGAATTCGTGCCTTATTTGATTAAATTTTAATGATTACATGGAAGATGAATCACAACGGAACTAATAGTTAAGTAGTTTTGTAAATCTAGATATGTACATAAGTTCAAATTTTAATCTTGAAAGGAAAAACAACATATATGATTTATTTGGAACATCCACTAATATATGTTTATCCTTATAGGTCATGCATAATAAAAATATTCAGGTCTTGAGAAAATTAATCATAATAAAGGGGTGATATAAAAAACTATGTAATGTTATGAAATAGCACAGAAGATATCATAAACATAATCATTATTCATGTTGAATAACTAAAAACAAATGCCTTTAACAATAAACTTGACCACATTATGGTAGGAATAATAGATGAATAAAAACTGTGATGAAAAAACCTAGTCACATGTATTATAATAGTTAAATAACCACATGAACTATAAATTACTAGTTTCATACCAAGGGAAATCATAATGTGGTACATTATAACCATACCATCAAGGCCTTGTGGAAATATAATAAGTAAAAATTTCATCAAGGCCTTGTGCCATGACCTGGTTTGTCTCATGAGACCTACTGATGCACAAAAGCACTATAATGGCACCACCAAACTTGTAAAAAGTCCAATACATTCCTCATATTAATGGGAACATGCATAAACAACAAAATAATTTCAAATTTAAAATATTATATGAAATGTAATTATATTTCCTCGAACTTTAATCATAAACATTTACCATTCAGAGTAAATTGGTGAATGATATTAAGATAGAACATACACAGTCAAACTAATCTTAAACCATTAAATTAAATATGTTAGATTATATCTAAATTATATTAATCCCAATAATAAAAAACAATTAAAGAGTTTTTAAATAGATTAAGATGCTTTTATAAAATTATCGAGTTATTCTTGAGATAAAACTCTTTTAATTTGAAAAGAGTAGTTGTTTTGGAAGAATATTTTTATAAAATCAGAAAGAAAGTAAGATGGTATTTTTATATTGAAATTATTTATTATATAAATATAATGGTTTCCAAAAATTTATTATAGTGTGCTCTTGAAAATAGGCAACAAATTGAGAAATTACATTGAATCGAGCTTGTATTTCGGGAAAGAAATTTTGAATGATCATTTTAAAACATATAACCCCTTTAAATTAAAGTAGAATTTTCGTTGGTAAACTTATATATAACTCAATAAAAAAATATATGAGGAGAAATATGAATAAATAATAATTTAATTGATTTTTGTAGATAATAAATATAACTAGAATGAAAATGGGGGTTTGGGTAGAAACCCTTACCTTAATTTCAACAATGATCCTCGCTTGATCTTAATGACCTGAATAATCAAATTTATGTTCGTAAATTAATTATTACAGAACCATGTAAACATTTAATTTATTTATTATAACCTTAATAGATTCATTTATGGCCTTTTGATTTTTTAAGAGATTCGATTTCATTGTTTGTGCGAGTTTTCTTCATTAGTTTTCATGATCAGTTTACTTATGTTCATGTATGTGTAAACATGCAGAATAAGACTGGATGTCCAGAATAGAAGTTGTATGATATTATTGAACAACTAGAAGATTTCATGGTCCAAAATATTTTTTGGTTATTGGGAGTGATGTTGAATCATTATATAAAACTTTTTTGACAATTTTTTGGGTTAATTGGTTGTTCGTGGTCACAACAAACTCATTTTGATTTATAAATTAATATCATGTGAAAGTGAGCATTATATAACATTAAATATGTTATAAAACATATTTTATAGTATTTTTCATCCATAAAAATGGTTTCATTACATGGATTGATGTTGGTAATAGAAACTAAAATCCCATAATCCTTGAATGTGATAAATTAACACATCTCAAATGGTGTTTTCATTTCTAGTATAAAACAAGGGGAAATGATATATGATGAAAATTTATTCTTTTATCATTGAAAAATTAAAGTACATGTAATGTACTGTATTAATCACAACATTTGGATGGTAGGATGTGAGTAATGAAAAAGAAAAAAAAGGAAATAGAAAGAAGAGAAATGAAAAGAGGAACTACCTCTTGAAGTATTCTATATTGAGAGCCTCTTTAGGGATGATATTTCTTAATTTTTATGATACCAAGGGAAGGTCGACATGAGGGAGGAGATTGGGAAGATATTTGGAAGAATTTTGACAAGGAACAAGGCATAAGGGGAGTGAAGAGAAGTGGTAGTCAGGGGGAGGGGTTTTGGTGGAAGAGAGGAGAGTTACCATTATTTTAATCATTATTTTATTATTTTTTCAAATATGAAAAATAATTCTTATTCTTGTGAAAATAAATTGTAATGAGTGAATATGAGGTTGATCCAATCGTCATTTACATTTTCCATGATGCAAGAATGTTTCAGAAATTCATTTATTTGGTATATTTTGTAAATTATCGAATTTCACTATTCAATAAATATTCATGTAATTTAGAAAAAAAACAAAAAACTCACACTAACCATTATTCAACATGTTGAATTAAAAAAGATACTATATTTTTTAAAAATACATTTATAAATATGATTATTTATTTTTTAAATTAAATCATAATTTATTTGAAAAATAACAATTTTAAAACTATAATTTGTTTTATATCACCTTGAAAAAATAATCAAGATCTCAAAATATTATAACCGTAATAAAACAAAATAATAATATGATTTACTATTAATAGGGATCATATTAATATTAATAAAACTAATCATAAGGGAATGTTACTATTCAACCAGAATTATATTTGTTTTATCAGACTCTAATTATCTTACTGGACGCAACCATGGATGTTGGTTTTTCAAAATTAAGAACAAAGATTTAGATAATTTATATTTTCTGGCTACCTTATAACAATATGGTGTTTTTTATAGACATAATGTTTCATGAATTCAATATTATATTTATTTATCAAATATTGGGGTGTTACAAACCTGATATCATTCACAAGGATTACCCTAATGGTGAAAACTCTTTGTTCATTATGGATGGTGAGCATATTACCCCCCCCCCCTCCAAACAACATCAAATTCCTTAATTGGTAATTTTTTGGTAGAATCCTCATCCTACATGATGTTAAATTTTATTACCATCTTGCAAGACATTAAAATGATCATCTTTGTTGTCGAAGACATTAAACATCTTATCCTCATCATAAAATACATTAAACTAAAAATGATCTAAGCTCTAGGACCATAAACTAAGATCCCCCACATCCTTATAGCATAACATTAATAAGCGCTGAATTTTTAGATCTACTTATATCTTCATTATCATATTTATAGGATATATATAAATGAACAGACCATTCAACCATGGCCTAGCCTTAGGTCCTTTGACATTTTGAACCTCTTTTCCCTTGTTCTCTCTTAGGATTGTGCAATGTGGTATGGACTCATTATCCCCATAAACATGAAGCTATTTTTTCCACACCACACATATACCCTTGAAAAACTCCTCCTTTTTCTGTATTTACCTCATGATGCAAAACTACAGAGAATTTTTAGATCTACATATTGCTTAATTCACATCCTCATGGGATACATTGGAACGCTCAGACATTTCATTTTCCGTTTGAGCCTTATTTTTTAAAAATGTTGTCTTCCTTCTAGCCCCATGGATTATGTTATATCAGGGTGTGTATTGTGGTGTTGATTATGTCCCCATTCACCTTGTATTTTCAATAACCACGCTGTGTATCAATCTCTTGAGATCCCACCATTACCATTTCCTTCACTCATCCCCTTGATTCATATGTTCTAAATTTGTCCCCTCGGCCCTTTTTGGAGATTCACCAACGTGCTCAGATGAACTATGGTTTAGGACCTACATTGTTGGATTCTACATGGACATGTTTTCATCCATTTCCATGATTCATGTCTCTATATATTTTGGTTTACATCATCTTTCACATCTGAGTGGACTACCAAATAGCATGGATGCTTTGACATAGTTCTCTCATACAGTCTTGGGCCAACACCTTAGAGGATTTAGAACGGAAATATGACACGAGTACCATGTTGTGAATATGTTCGGATGTCTGTGCTCATATTTTTGTTCCCGTTATGGGACAACAAAACGTGGATGTTGTGTTTTGAACAATGTAAACACTTATCCTCCATCGTTGTGCCAACCCCAATGATTCCTAAATAGTGGGCGCGTGATTCACATCCTATTTCACATCATCATGTTTAGGTGGAATATCGACACCCTGGGTGTTATCCCTCCATGTACATTTTCATGGTCAAAGGAATAGTCAATAGCATGTCATCCTTGAGTCTACATCATTTCCACTTTTCATGTATTCATGTGTTGGGAAGATCCCCTCATCCCATATTTCCCACATCGAGCATAGCTCATGTGGGACTAGGGATTTGGTAGAGGTTAATGCTCGAAAGAAAGAATCTATCTTTATTCGGTTCGAGCTCTATGAACATAAACTAATATCTCACCATCTATAATGCATGACATTAAACTACATGGATTGTTTAGAACTATTTATGGATTCATTACTATCCTTATGGGATATGTATGAACACCCAGACCATTCATCTGTGGCCCAGACTCAATTACCTAGACCTTTCTAGTCTTTTTGGACCTAACTCTTATGGGATTGCATGATGTGGTGTACAAACACCTTGCCCATATTCATTTTAGGGTACTAATAGATGAACCATCTACTTCACCTTATGTGTTAGTCCCTCCCATATCCTTTCTTATAGCATGATGTTAAATTGAACAACATTCAATGAACTACACGTGGCTTGATTCCCATCCTTAGGGTGTACATAGGAATGCCTGGGAATGTCATCTTCAAGACTATCCAAAGTTTTCTTGATCTTTTCTTTCCCCTTGGCCTATGGGCCCCAACTCTGGGATTCTTTGATTTGTGGTGTGGACTTATGTCCTCTTTATCATCAAGTATCCTTAGTCACACCATGAAAATTTTTCTTTAGAACCATGTTCTTCTGTTCGTATCCAAACCATATGATGTTAATGTATTCTTCCTCATCCCACATGACATTAAAATATTGCATCATTATCCTCTGTTGTTAAAGTGCATGGGCCAGTCCTCTCGTAGACCTTAAACTGTAACACTATCATCTTGGCCTCATGAAAAAAATAGAACCATGTTGTGGTGTACTCCCTTACGGGGACACCATGTTTGGAATAAATCACCCTATATGACATTTTTCAAGTCCTACATATTGATTTATTTATACGATGATTCCCATATTCTTAGTATTTAGTTTTTTTCTCAAAAAAACACACACACCCACCCTAATGAAAAAACATGATCCATCAAATACTGCTTCATTCGGTGCATGGGTCAGACCTTCATGATAGTATATCACATGTTATCGGTACCATACCATGCCATTATCATGAACTATGTGTGTCTTGATTCCTATACTCATGCATTACATAGGATAGATCAGACTTTTAATCATCAGGTTCAACCCCAGGTACCACAAATCCTGCCTTCATTCCTGTGACATGGGCCTAAAATCTATTAAAATTATGTGGGGTGGGGTGGAATTATTTGGTCCTTGTTCACATAGCGTTTATAATTTCCACACCATGTATTTCACTCCAGGGATATTCCTTCCATGCTATATTGTGTCCTTATCGCACGATGCTAAACGACATGGAGTTTCCTGAAATTCATATTACTTGATTCCCATCCTCGTGGGATAACTAGGAATGACCGATTGTTTTGTTTTCATGTCCGTCCCTAGGTTCATGAACCCATTTTCCCCCTTCTTGTCTGGGCTTCATGACCTCTATTATGCCTCACCAATATTCATAGATACACTGTGGTTTAGGAACTAGAGTGGTGGATATTGTGTGGACATGCTTTCATCCATTTTCATGCTTCACATCTCCCTTTATTTGCGTTCACATCATCTTTGACATCTAGAAGGACCCCAATACGGTATGGATGCCCGGACTTATGTCTCATATAACTCATTGGTCCAATATCTTAGAGTATTCTAAACATCATTTTGAGATAGGTTCCTCATTTCAAATATGGTCAACAGCCGACCCTCAGGTGTTAGTTCCCCTTTCAAGTCACGCGATATGGATATTTTGTTTAAACATGATCAATAGTTATCCTCCATCATAATTACACATCTAATATGCCTTAAATATTGGTATCTTGAGTCACATCCCTTTGCACTCCATCATGTTCAAGAGGAATTTCTTCACCCTTGGTGTTATCCCACGATGCACCTATTCACATTAAGAGGCGGAGGTATCATCATAGGGTTATCATCCACTCCACACCGCCTCCCCCTAATGATATTCCATGGGTTGTAAAGATATTATCCTTCCTTTTTTCCCACACCGAGGATAGATCACATGGGCTTCGAGATATGGGTATGGTTTATACCTTCTTGGAAGAACCACACTTCTTTTTGTCTGAACCCTATGACCTTAAACTAGGAGTTCATGCATTAAACTCAGTATCAAATTCCAGGAATCATGGCTATAAACTGTTAGTGTTCTATTAGAAATTTTTTATGTGTTGTGGACTTAATTTTCCTCATTCACGTCAGGATTTCATTATAGCACCGCGTAACATATTTCCACCATAGAAATCTCCCCTTTTTTGTCTGACTGATTTCACCATTAACTAAAATCCCTTCTCTTCTTATTATACGTCACTAAGCTATGCCTTCTACACCTATGTTGTGTAATGATAAATTACCAATCCATACATTGTATTCACTCGATAATACTTTGACCCTTTTGGTGTTGGTGCCTTTTTGTACCACCTTCATGAATGACATGTGTCTTGATCCACATTATTATGTGATTTGTAGTGACGTTCATACTTTTGCATGTGTTCCATCTTCAAAATAATGATCCCTATTGTGTCATGTCGGCAAGAGTTTCCTCAAAAGAGTGTGGTATGGTGTGGACATATGTCCTCATTCATGTTAGGTTGGCAGTAACCACTCTAGGTACCTCTCTCGAGATTTCTCCATTTCACAGTCTTTACACCCTAACAATAAACTGCACCGACATGTCCCACCCACACTAACATTAACTGGACACCTAATGGTATGATCACTAAAACATGGACTTAAAATAATTACTATGGATGTTCTCACAATGCTAAACTACATAAAAATTATGGTATTTGTCTTTAAAACAGGATATCACTCTTTTGTGGTGTCGCTTTCATGTCGTACCACCCTCAAAAACTTTGTCCGGCTTGATTGCCTTCTTTATAGGATACATAGTGACACCTAGAATTATTGTATGTGGTCTAGGCGCAACTACTTTTTCCTCCCCGGACCCTATGTTTTGGGTTCATAGTAAAATTATTTTTCGGGGTGAGTAATTCTTTGATCCTCATTCATGTTCTGTTTATAATAACCCTGCCATGTACTTCCTTCGAGATTACCACTTCGTGGGTTTGACCCCCCATGATGCTTAAACCACTTTGGTATGTTCATGTTTCACACATTCCATAATTTGGATATTTTATTATCTTTCACAAAAAAAGGGACCCCTAATGACATGAATTATAGGCCTCAGTTCTCTCTTACTATCGTGGACAATATCATGGGGGATATTTAATGACATTATAAGATAGGTTCATTATAGAGAATTTGTTTAGCATTCAACCCACATTTGTTTGGTCTTCTTCAAGGCTAATGTGAGCTAAAAAAGTGTTTCCAACATGGTCAACTGTTATCCTTTATCACACACCTCTCCCATTGTTTATCAAATATCAAATGATGTGAACCACAAGGTTAATTCCCCTTTCAGTTTTATAGATCCATGACACCCCTGGTGTTTTCACTCAGTGCATTCACGTGTGTTGAGTAGGAGAGTTGTTTTGTCTAGGATTTTACCCACCCGACACTTCCATTCCCCCATTGCATGATCTCATTAGACAAGGAAGGACTGACAACACTCCTTCTTTCCTACATCATGCTTTTCTCATGTAGGACTAGGGGATGTGGTAGGTTAATATCTTTATACGGGACGATGTGACCCATTATTCCTACCATAAAACCTTAAACAACGACAATATTATCCTCACAACATAATGTTAAACTATTCTTAGTATAAAAAACTAAATGTGGGTTGATTACTTGACATGTGGGATACATAGAGAAATTCAGGCATCTAATCCTTGAGTCCAACCAACTGAATGGTAAACTCTTTGATTGGGCATTCTCGGCCCCAACACCCCTTTCATGATTATGCGATGTGGTACAGACCTCATTTATCATCATTCATGTCAGGTTATGAAACACACCACACATTTCTCCTTTATGGTACTCATGTCTTCGATGCATGACATTAAAATATAGCCCCTACCTATAATAATATGGGAATCTCCAAGACAATTATGGGATGCGCTAGCTTCTTCACCATAGAGGATTGGTGTGTATTGGTCTCCGACCACACTGTGTTGAAAAACTATGTTTGGCTTGATTCTCATAATTAGGTGATTTGTTGTGATGCCCAAGAATGTTTCTTTATGCCAAGCCACATGACTATTAACATTCATGGTTATTTTACCCTAATCATGATCTGAACTCCATGACCGTAAACTAGGGGTTCCAAGTCCATCAAACATGATGTTAAACTGTTAAATGGGGTCCCAGTACCACAACCTTAAACTATGAACAAGGCCCTGATCATACGAAGTTAAAATGCTCAAGTATCGTCCTCATTTTCATGTCATAAAACTACAAGTGATTCTAGGATCTGATAAGAGAGGTCACTTCTAGAGTAGGCTTAATCAATGTTTAGACCTATACACTCATCTATTTTTCTTTCATCAAAATCTGACAGTTTCAAGAATTTTGAGATTTTACCGAACAATTCATCATTCCATTAACAAGATTTACATTCCCTCTACTTTGGATCCTAATTCCCTCTCATTCTGTAGAAACCTCATAATAATTAGGATGTTCAACTTTAAGGGTCACATTTTTTCCTCGGTTAATGTTCTGGGGAACATCAGATGACAGTTTGAGTCTGGACCCAAGCCATGGAATATGTTTAGTGGTTAGCCCTCATTTTCCCCCATTTTAGGCTAATGTGATTTAGAATAAGTTTTTTAAATTTGTTAAACATCTATCCTCCATCATCATGTCATACTCACTACGTTCCAAATTTTGGGTACCAAAATTTACATTATTTATTACCCTATATTAATATTTACTCCAAAACCTCTCACATCAACCCTCTCGTGAGCTAGATCATGTTATGTGAGAATAGATTGGTTGTTTTAAGAAACTCCTTCTCTAAACATGACCCCCTTATACTTACTTGAAACCTAGAATGGTCATTCATATAGTGGGTGTCCATGGATTGGATGGAACTCTCGTTTTCAAGGGGAATAATGATGAAGTCATCCCTTGTTTCTCACATCAAGCACAACCCCATGAAATTAGAAATTGATATCTGGATATTTAATAGGTATGATTGAGATGTGTTAATATAAGTAGATAATGAGATTGATGCAAACAAAAAAATAAACAAGAAATCATGAATGTATGATTGTGAGTTCACAGAAATTGAAACTCCCATGGATTGGTCCCTCTAAATGATGGATTGAACTCTTAAATGAAGCATCCCAACACCACTACACTCTACATTGTGACATATTGGATCTCTTGACTCTTTTTAAGCACATTCCCCTCGTTAATAATAGTGGCGTGTAGTTCATCGTCTTTGATCTGGGACCAATCCATGTGAGCTCAGATAATAGAAGTATCACGGGATTCTTGCCTCATCTATTCCTTAACCTCTGTAAAATATGCCTTCAATCATGATATGAGTCCTGAGTGTACAATATGGAATAATGAATTTTCATTCTCCTACACCCTTAAGAATTGGATCTAATACTCAGCCTCCTAAAGTGTATTGATGTTGATGGAATTCCTCTGATTCTATCCCAGACTGAGGCCATAGTCATGTTCCCATAATTTATCTTCCATGTAATCTTGGATGATCATATGGGGATATTGGGAATCCATTCCTCTAATGCATTATTTTTGTATCTGGGAATGAATCCTCCCCATTTTTCATATCCACCCAACTTGTGGGGTCTCCTTGATGATGCACTTGATCAGTTTCCATGACCAGAGATGAACATACATCCTATCCTCTTCATTGAAAGCAGTATCATCCTAGTCTTCTATGTTTGTAGGTTTGTATATGGGGAACACCTCAATAAATTTATCAACATGATATTCCTCTAGTGTCAGGTCTGGTAGAATGAGTCCCATGTCGTTGGATTAATTCTCATCGACAGATTCCAACTTGATGATCTCTAGTTCTTGCATACCATTAGTCCTATTTGTAATCGTTATCATTGTAATTTTTCCATCTTAGAAATCATCTTTCATGAAAATTGGTTTTCCCTATGGAAAGTGAGTGTCAGAAGCCACAACCATTCTCACAAATGTATCCCCTTCCATTTAAAGAACTGTCGACATAGAAATACATCGATATCAGTTGTCCTAATTAAATGGAAAATAATTATGAATTCATCAAGGGGAGTAAAAACAAAGATAAAATAATTGGTTTCACATTCTTCCTACCACTTCCAAAACCTCGAGTCGTAGCCACCCAAATATTGTTCAAGAATATAGGGATTCATGGAGAACCACCCTAGGTGTCACATCCCTGCTAGATTATACAATCAATGGTGTCATAGGTGCAGACCTCGAAGTAATGTCTATTATTGTGCAGGACCAGGATTTACGTATGAGGTTCTATTTTAGGGGACAAATTCTAGTTGAGAAAACTAGCCTATAGGACCAGAATGACCATAGTAATAGGGGTTAAGGTTTACCTTAACAGCCTCAACAAACTCTTCCTCCTCCATGTTTGCAACCTCACCTTCCTCAAAGGGGATCCCTATGGCAGCCTCTTCCACCCACGATTTCTCTTCTGATTCTTCGGGTAAGGGGAAGTGATACCCCAATTTAAGAGTAGACAAATGTTGTGGGATAGTTTTATGGGGTAAAACTTTCACCCAGTCCTTCATTGTATGTGGATTTCCCCAAGAGTTTAAAAAGTTCCATAACTCAACAATGTACTGCTCGCCATTCTCTTAGGACGCCAGGATTCTAGTGTTGGAATTGCTGATCTTTGATAATTTCATCTCAAGATAGATAAGAAGGTTCCATATCTGGGAATGACTAAGGAGTTGTCTATTAACCTCCTTGGTGTCCCAAGACAATGGGAAAATGACTTCCTTAGGAATTTCTATTTACCATAGCTACTTCCCCAGATCCTGAGTGGGTATACTACAAAACCCCCTGGGTGGCCTCCTTTCCAGCAGGCTCTGCTCGTCTTAGACTGTTGAGCCCACTATTGTTGCTTTCCGCTCGATTGGTGTTGGTCCTGTATGTATTCGTCTCATCGTTACTGCATCCCTGCCACCATGACATGTTCTTATTATTTTCTATGCACGGTCTTGAGGATGAGGAGGCACACCATCAATAGAACAGATAGTTCATCACTTTAAAATTTCTTCTGGGTAGGCTACCTTCCAGCTCTTGGAATACTCCTTTATATTCCTATATATAGTTGTTGGTGAGGGCAGGTAATTCTACATCTTCTCGTACTCCTACATGAACATGATCTACAACTTCCTCATCATACATGGAGAATTATCCTGGAATACTCCCATGAAGACTTTCAGGGACATCCTATGCATACACAAAAACTACCTCCCAAGCAGTGTTGGGTGTATGACTCGATTATACACTCATGATCAATCTGTTCTACTAGAACTCCACCCCAAAGGCTAATAAATAGGACCAATGATACTCAGTTCCCTGATCGTCTGTAGTGGATACACCTATTTCTAATAGGAATGGATGGAAGTTTAATTCATCTTCCCTCCAGATGCTTTTCAACACCTGCATTAGAGTCCTCTTGGTTATAAATCTCCCCACAGAAGTCAAAATGTCTTTCCAATGTCTGATTCAGGGGGTAAATAGGTTTCAGATATTCATAGGTTCCCATGTGATCCTTTATCCATCTGTATAAAATATGGATAGTTCTACACACACTTTGTGGATTATTCCCCTAAAATAATGTCCAACGAAAACATGTATTGTTTGGTCAAAACCATGATCCCCATGTTAAAACACTCCCATATCACTAGAATGAATTATATAATTAATGTGCATGCACAAACTCATGTATTTGGGTCCCATACCAGAATCATCTATTGGTAGATAAGCACAAAAATGAAACCTTCTAGCCTAACCTCTGGCTACTACTTGGTGTTGAAACTGTACCCCCACAACTTCCATTGGATTTCATCTAGGGTTCACAAATAAGAATTATCATTGTTATGCTAGGATCCCTTTAGAATGGTGGGAGTCATGACTGGTTGAAGTGGTGGTTCATCCTTCCCTTTAGAGATTGTCCCTAAAAATATATTTTTGTAACACTGGAACCAAAACTTGAAGCTGATGTCCCTCACCGTCTGCTTGTCCTCACCTAATTCTAGATCCACCGGTGCCATTTCCAACCACATAATAAACTTTGTATCCTCCAATATGTTACTAGTGGGGATGAATTTCTCGTATATTTCCCCAAAGATTAGAATCCTTGGGATCTTGTGAAGGTCCCAGAGGATGTTGTAGACCTCCCCATGGTGAATATAAAACGTGTTGGTCCTCAATGACCAAGTGCTAAGCAACTATATCATCCGGACATTCGATTGATAAATGTGGAATTTGGAGGCCAACACAAATTTATATAGAGTTGTTGTCTTCAACACTATCTTGAATTCATTATATGATGCACAAAACCAATAATCTCAATCCCATTCCTCTGTAAAATTTCCGCCCTAGCGTAGCTCCCAATAATCAGTATACCCCTTCTTCAGGTTCCCCAATGTCGCCTTGATAAAGGTGTGAAACTATGTGGGAGATACCTCTTGCACCATTTCCTTATGTTCTAAATTTGTGAAATTATTATATAGGAATTATTCATTGAAATATGTGTCATTTTCCAATGTAAAACTGTCAACAACCCTGATCCACTGGTGCTTTCACAATGTAATATTTAACCAATACACTTCTTCGTCCACACATGTTCCAAAGATGAGAACGTCATCCCTTAGACCAAATTCATACAGAGGATCGTTCTTTAGACTTCCTGATATGTTCTCCCCCAGGATTCAATGTATGAATGGATTCGTACACATTCCCTAATGCACATATTATCCATCATATCTTACCTTCGGGAAGCATCAATAAAGACCCCACGAGCAACATCTTGGTTTGAAATTCTATCCCAATACATTAGATTTTTTTGATCTGGTTCACAATTCGTGATCATATTGAATGATATCAATGTTGGATCAATGAAACCGACCACATATTTATTCCTCAAATCTTGTATATACATCTTTCAGAGTGCACGATTGTTGAGTCTAAGGACTCATTGTGAGGGGAAGATAAAATTGGAACCCAGTTCACAAAGATTGATCATGGAGTGCACAGGGATTCACAATTGAGATATCAAAGCACAAAGTTGTGGAGAAAAGTGAGTACAAAATAAGGTTCATCCTCCCTTATTTATAGGTAATGACCCCCGAGAAATATATCACACCTAGCCATAGTGATCTTCATAGTGTTATGAACCTGTGAACAACTTATCCGCATTGAAACCCTCTTCCTCAACCCATCTTGGTGATCTACAAAAATATTTAGTGATCTTCCATCATCATTTTACCCTTTTTTTCACTTCTGATTCTTATTTGAGGTGGTTATTTGTTGGTTCCAAAATATGTACATGAAAGAAAAAGAAAAATACATAATAGTGCTAAAATGGGATGCTTCACATCAAAGAATGTGACAGCCGACACTAATATTGTGATGACAATGATAGTAGAACTCACATCGTGGAGGGAATACGACCGCTTCCGTGATTCCTAGAAAATTTATGGAATCCTTTGTAACCTCCAAGGAGGTAACTAAGGAAGCCTTTATTCCATGGAGGGGATGACATTCCAATTCAAGACTCCATGAAATGTGATGAAATCTTCCTCCAGTAGAAAAGTGAAAGGTACTTTACTATGCACCATCAGATCTTGATGCACCATTAAGCCTATTAATAACCAGCTCCGCCACTCCAAAAGGATCGACACCCTAACCATTCTCCATCCAAACTACCAAATCCCAAATCACCCTTTTCCCATTAAACCATTAGAAAAATAATTCATCTGATGTACTTGATCATTAAGAAATCCATTTTCCTTTACTCAAATTCACCCTTATAGAGGAAGGTATTCCATTTGTGAATCTTATGGGACATTACCAAGTAAGAAGACCCATTTGGGTACTTGTGACTTGGTGAATCACAAAATCTTGGAGCAGCACCATAAAAAAAATTACTCCTTGTTGAGGTTGAGAAACTATGATTCACAATGTTTTACACTTTTAAAAGTCATATCATATGCGAGCCTTAATGCTCTGTGATCCAAGGTTCTCTAGGAGCCCCAGTTCATTGTGAGACCACGATCTCTTAAAATCAATGAGATCAATGAGGCCCTCTGATCTATGACCCATTGAGAATTGTTACGCCCCTCTCTGTGAGGCCACTTGCTTCATGATTCCTTTTCTTGTGTGGCCCTACAGGCTCATATAAAGTGATTTCAAGGTCCCATTGTGAGTTATTAATGTCTCGTTGCTTGGACTTATGCTTCTTTTCATAGGGACACAAACGTATTTGGCTTCTTCTCATAGCCATGAAATCGTGAGCCTCTTAATCGATCACTCCACAACCCCATATCCACATGGAATTGCCAGTGCCTTCCCTTTACCAAGGGTTAATGTGTGATGGTTTTGTATATCCTATGGGTGATGAGTGAATCATCACCATCCATGCCACAAGAGGTTAAACTACCATGAACCCATATCCCAGAAATATGACATTAAAATGTGATCACCATATAAGCGATAAGTCCAGGTAGGACTGTGATGGGGACGAGCACCAACACCTTCTCACTCTTCTCTCCCTCTGAGCATTATCTCTATGAACACCATTGCCAGTCTTTACATAATCCCTATCTCCATATGATGAGATATTTCAGGTAAAATGGACATATCCTTCTCATACTTCTACACACCCCCTTTATCATTGGGCCTCTATCCTAGAGTAAGTCCAAATATTCATCTCCCTGAGATGCTACCCGTGTGTAAACCCTAATCACATAAGCACCTTTCGTGATGTGATTTCCAGGTCTTTGTTGCATCTTGTTTCTCACACATAGCATGAATCACGTTTCCATAGAATATGCATTGACCAAAACATCAACTTTGGTCCACCTTTGTGCATATCCCCCCCCATGCCGAACTATGTGGACTTTGATCCTATCTCATTCTAACCATGGTATGTATGAATCCTCCATGAGGTTCAATTCCATCGAACACAGGTACCAACCATTTCATGTTTGTTTATCCTAACCCTATATATCATTAATCTATATTCTCATATCTCCTTGCATGATGTTAAATTTTATTCTTTAATACTACAAGGGTTTTGATCCCTATCACCAACACAGTGTACGTGGGAAGCCTCTATGAAGTTCTACCCCAAACAATGATAAACTTTGGTGTCCCCTTTGTTAGGACCCAAATTCGTGGTCCTCATTTTGGTTATGTTAGATCAGTTCTCCATTAGGTAACCATGTATAAGACCCATATATAACCTATAATATTCAAACTAAGAGTGGTCCTCTTGTGATGGGATAGAAACCACATGTAATCCTCATAATGTCATTGAGTCGGTGTCCTTTATATACACTCCGATTCTATACCCCATCAAAAAACTATGTGAACTTTGATTCCCCACCATCAGTATACATTAGAAGGATCTTTGAGGATCAAGACCATCATCATCATCATCTTCTCGGCGGTTTCATCCCCAATCACCCCATTCTACGACACTCCATCCATATCCATCCTGATTCCGCCGGGGCCACCACATCCCGAGGATGTCAATCCATCCATATAGGAAACTAAAAATGTGTAAGACCCATTCATTTCATTTCTTATTTATATTACCTAAGATGGTAATCATTCATAATCCCATAATTTTTTCAGTTTGACATCCATTTTGTGCACCCCAATCCCAATATTCACCTTCTCTTACTATGTGGGTTTTGATACCTGTCTTCAAAATAAGGTATGTAGGATACCGCTACGAGGTTCAATCCTAGACCATGGTAAACCATGGTTTCCCATTTATCGGGACCCAACCATCCTTGGATATTCCCTCATTGAGAGTCTTGATTCACTTCTCCAGTAAACCTCCTAGGTGCTTCCTTATATGGATGTACCCATCTGATCCAGTACCTTATATGTTTTGATTAGTCTGATCCATATCTGTTAGACATTAATCTCATGGAAAACCTCATGCTAACATGGGAATATGAGGAAAAACATGGAAAAATTCCTATTAAATATAATCCCCCACACTTGACATGGGATGCCTCTGGCTTCCGTGCCTTATAGAAGCCTTATCATAAGGGGATGAAATCCTGGTGTACCAGTGTTTTAGCACCTAGTAACACTAGCGATTCCCAACATGACTTCTCCTATGACTGAAGGTTGCTGCCCTAAATCAACCCCATTGAATTTCTAGAAAGAATTAGTGTCATTTTATGATGTACACAATGATATTACCTCAAGAAAAGTTTCAAAAACAACGCCTTAATATTTAAGGGATACACAAACTATGCAAAAAATTTCAGAGGATGAATACACGGAAGGAGAGACTGACATCCAATCATCCCATTTTGATCAAGGATAAAACATCCATGAATATTAAATTAATGCTGACCACCATAAAAAGAGGGAATGTGGGGAAAAAATCAATTCATCATATCATGATGATGTGCACCCCAACAAAAGCATCTGAAACAGTGATATATCCAATTTAGAAGAAAAACTCATAGAAATAAAGGAATGTGTAAACCTTTTATCAGACAAGACATTAGGAAAATCTAAGCAAATAAACAAATTATATGATGCTACATCATTGGATTGCCCAAAAGCTACTAACATAGTCACAAATTATCTCACCACACCTTTCTACATATAGTCTGGTTGTTTTCCATCACTTGGATCTTTCATTAGGAAAGAATATTCATAATGAACCATATGAAAACATTTGAAACACTTTACCAATTTTTCATCTAGATTTATATTAGGAGAATTTTCATTAGAATTTTAGTCCATGTGTCCAAACAGAAATTATTGAAAACTCTTCCAGTCTTGGTATGGAAGTCCCCATGGTTCTTCTTACCACACTATTCACAAACTATAAATTTAACATTCTTAAAATCATATTTTTTTGACTTATTATTACCATCATATTCCATCCAGATCTCTTCTTATAATTGTTCTTGAAGTACATATGATCATAATTAGACTCTATTTTTACCCTCCCAACACATCATACAAGTTTCTCATAAATTTTGAGTTATCTAGATTCCAATTCCCTTTGATATCTTGGATTAAATCTAAAGTTAAATTTGTTGATTTTTATATCAATACACATAATATGTTTTGGAGAATTCCACTCTATTTAGGTGAGGTTTTCTTCATACAATGCCACTGAATATTATCTATTTTCCATCAATTCAAGGAATTGCATCTTCATCCTATATCGAACTACCATAAGGAAAAAATTTATCAAGGAAAAGACTTTTAAATTCAACTGAATCTAGGGCTTCAATAATTTCTCTATCTCTGATATTTTTGACCATTGACCAGAACTGATCATATTAACCTTCAAAATAATAAATAAAAAGTCAATCCTTTTGATTATCTGAACATCACATAACATAAAATATATTTTAAAGGACATTACTCAATAATTTAGCTACTACTAGTTCAGAATATCAACTAAAATCATGAAAGTGTTTCCTCATAAAATGTTCCATTATGGTCAATTTATTTTATGGTAGCTATAACTGTTATTTTGAATGGATTCCACAACCATTTATTACCTGCATCAGCTGGCCCATTACTGTCAAAAACTACTTGGTTCCAATTCCCTCCATTACTTATTGTGGATTCAAAACGATATCAACCTCTTGGTTCCTTCCAACTTCATCTTCCTGGTTTCTTTTATGAAGAAAAATTATGAAAAAAAACATATCTTAGATGAACCAACATGGAACTCATTAAATTCTATACCATTTCAACATAAAAACAAGGTAAATATAATTTAGGGTATTCTATTATAATCCTCCTTACCCTTGATGTAGTCTAAACCATGCTCTGATACCAATAATAAGGACCATGCCTTAAACATTACATAATATAGCTATTTCAACTAGATTTCACTTCATTACATTCCAAAATATCAATTATTTTTAGAGTTTTATAAAATTAATAAAAAGATCATACATATCAAACAAAAACCATACAAAGTTTCGACCATTAAAACATTATACATTTCTTTAAAAACTTTATCTTTTTAACACAAAACAACAACATGATTTCTTTGAAAAATATTCCTAATAATTTTCATGAATTCCTTATATATCGTACACATAATTATAACCTATGGAAAACATTTAAAAACGTAGGAGTAGAATAAAAACTCATTAATTGATATAAAAATAAGGAAAGAAACCATTAATCCATTAATACATATAATTTTATGAAATCATTTTCACAAGGACATACTTCTCACTCAAATATACTTATTTACGAAACATGTTATTTCCATAAATCATTAAAGATCATATATAAAACCGTAAAGGTATCTTGGGGAATTACATACATATATTTTAACCCTAATGGATACCTTATGAATTGTAACCCCCATGGAAAACTTACATTGTAACCCCCACTGCTACCTTATGATGAAACCATCGCTATTACACTTGGATTAACCATGTGCACTTCTTCCATATTACACATACCCAATTCATTGGAGGGAGATATATTTCCAAAAATTATCAAAATTAATTCCCATGAACTATAAAAAATCATCAAACAAGAATAATGTCATAAAATTAATCACATTGAATTTCGTAAAACTAGAAGTTTTGAAGATGATTTTATAAAAAAAGTCCCTAAAATAGCATATAATTGATATGAGAATCAATAGAACGAAAGGAATTTTGAATACACTATAAATAAAAATAATAAAATATAATATAAATAAAAAATAATCACAAAAATGGTCTTAAAACCACAAAATTTATGATGTATAATTTTAATTAAATGAATGTAAATGGGGTTTACAATTACATTACCACAGGTTCTTCTTCCTTAAAACTTGTTTCGACTACCTATATAATGTTTTAAATAATGATATTATTATTTTATAGAAACATATTAATGTTTATAACACCATATATTGTTATTTTAAAACATCATTTGAGCCATTTATTAACAATATTTTGTTATTCCCATTGTTTCGAGTGCGTTCTTCATTTGATTTCCATGGTCGTTTTGTAGAGGATATTCTTCTCGAATGGAAGAAAAAATAAAAAAGTGAAATTGAATTTGGATAATATGGTTTCAAAATATAAAATTATTACATAAATAATTTAGGATATATTGTTTGAGGATAAATCATTAGATATATCAGTATCCATATTCATTTATAACATTTTGTTCGTTATTCGTCAATCACAAACCTGTTTCATCAAATACCTTTAATATTATGCATATAAGTTAATTAAATAAATAAATAGAGGTTATATAATAAATATTACATTTTGTTTCAACCATTAAAATGGTTTTACAACTACCATTTAATTAAGTAATGGATGTTGAAGACAAGTCATCCACAATGTCGGTAAATCGATACATCACAGATAGAGTTATTATTTTTAGAATAAAGTTCAGTGGATATGGATAATGATGATGATTTTTACCATAAACAAGATAAAAATCAATAATATATATAATACATGTGTTTTCAATCCTCTTGGATAATGGGGGACAATATCTTCTAGAAAAAAAATTAATTTAAAGGAAAACATAAAAAATGATAGAGGGTCAATACCTCTTGATCTCTTCTCCTTGGGATCCTTCTTTAGGCATATGGTTTTGGCCATTTGGTGAGACCAAAATGTCATGGACGTGGTTAAGATCCTTGATAAGTATATTTGTAAGAATTTAGGAAAATATCAAAGCATGGGAGGTGTTATTGGAAGAGGTGATGAGGGTGGTATTTATAGGATAAGAGGGGTTTTCAATTATTTATATCAATAGATTCATATTTTTCCTCATCAATATGAATAGTATTTATTATTTTTACTAAAAACATTAACAAGTGTATTTTTTTTACCAATGGAAATTTACATCATCCATGAATCATGAATTATTCAGAAATTCATTTTTTAAAATTTTTCATAAATTATCGAATATCACTATTCACCAAACTTTCAATTATTTCAGAAAACCACAAAAAATTCACCCTAACCACTTTTTACCTGCATAACCTAAAATTAAATCCATTTGATCTAAATAATATTATAAATATGAGATATTTAATTTTAAATAAAATTATAATTTATTCAAAAGATAGCAATTTTAAAACTGAAACTCATTTTATAAACCCTTGAAAATTTAATCAGGGTCTCATTAAATATTAGAAATAAATTAATAGGCGAGGTTACAATTAATTTTTTCATATTAGTATTCATAATCATAAAAATAATATTAATAAGGGTGTGTTAATATTCACCAAACAAAAATTTCATATCAGACCCCATAAAACATACTGAGCACAACCTTGTAGGTCGGTTTTCCAAAATTCATATCATAGAGGTGACAAAATTATGTTTAATGGTATTCTTATGACTATCTATTTAAAATAAACTTTCTTTATGTAATGATTTAGTGTTCCATGAACTTTAATTTATTTTTAAAATTTTGTGGTGTTATATTTCTAATAGTTAACTTATGTAATATAAAAAGGATGAGGGCTGTTTAGATACATGTAATTCCATAAAAGAAATTTATACAACACCATATATTCATTTTGTGAGTAACTATTCCATGACACAACCAAATATTTCATGGATGATAATAATTTTTATTATTTTTATAGCGATTTATTTTTTCAGGTAATTTTTATCTATTTTTGAGTTAGTAGGTTCACTGTAATTATGTAATTTCCTCCATATAAGTTACGACATAATCATTTATTTAAGTTGTATTTCACTATAGAGACTAGGTTATGCAGTAGAATGAAATTGGTCAATTGTTATTATAAAATAATGTTACAATATTTTAGGATCATTAGGAGTTAATTCATTGGGAAGTCTTGACTCAGTTATCAATGGACACTATGTATTATTTTACTCATGGAAATGAGTTGAAGACTAAATGGATAAGTCACATAAATTGTATATATTGTTTTACCTAGAGGTAGGATATGAGAATACATTAATCCATCTATAGTTTCTACATATATATTTGTTTTTATAATTATATTTTTTTTTTCACAGTGTAATTTTGGAATTCATGTTTCATTTATCAGGAATAATTTAATTAGGAATTTAATTTTCCTTCAATAATTTTAGTCTAGTTTATTCTAATCTCATTATTGTAATTTATAGTTCATTTTATTCCAATTCCTAGTTGATTAATTGTTTCTTCATTCATAGAGTCGTGTGGTTTTGATTGAATAGGATTCATACACCATGTTTTGATTATTATTTTCTTAAGATATCATCTAAATATTTTTTACTCACATCTGAATTATTTTATTTATATTATGTTAATTACATGAATGGTAAATTACTATTCGGGGATGAAATCCGTTATGATAGATGAGAGTGGTTGAGTGAGGGATAACATAATACTACCTCTATCTTTTATGATATAAAATAATGTGTTTACATTGGTTATAAATTTCTTATACCAAAGGGTTTAGTTGGGGTAGTTTGTAATTGTTTCTGTGGAGAGGTATGACTAGATGCCCCATGAATTCCAACGGTTGTTGACTATATTTAATACCAAATATGAACTTGATTTTTCATAAAATTATAATGATTATACATGAAAATAAGTTCCTCAATCTTCAACCATTCACAACTAGAGTATATATAGAAACAATTACTTTATGATTAGTTAATTTTAGTTAATATTGGTTGATTTTAAAATTTATTGACAAGTTTTTTGAGATAAAAAAATTTATTTCTGATATTGTTATTATTCTTCAATGTTCATATTGTGATTTACCCCAAACCTAAAATTTTATCCATTTTTTGTAGTTAATGTTAGTTTTAGGAAAAAAATTATGATTCCCTGGATAGTCATTCCCATATTTAATGCTCATTAACACATATATCCCATAAATATATTTATACTAGTTATGAAATCAAATATATTTCAATCTATAATTACCAAATAAAAATATATAATTCATCTCATAAATCTAATGGATCTTTATTCGTTTAGAGCATTTGATAATGGGAAGAAAATGTACACTCTTAAATATGATTTTTTTATATGAAAAGTTTATAATTACATATGATACTACATAATTCATAATATTCATTTATCATCTCCCTTAAATTCATTCACAAATATTATCCTTCTAAACTAGTCACATGTGATGCTATTTCTCATAACATAGAGAAATGGAAATATATGAAGGGGTGAAATCGAACACCATGTAAAGGAAACATATATTTGAAGCATGCATGAAATAAAAATGTATTATACTTTATGATTGGAATCCTTAAAAACATGAATCCATAATTAACTTGAAACTGAAAGCAAGATATATCTATGATAATAAATGAAATATTGATGTCAATAATAATGATATAAAATAGATTTAATTATTCATTTTAGAAATCAATAACACTCTAGGAAGTCCGACATCAAATACACATTACTTATCATAGAGACAATATTCAAAATATCCGGCTGTTAAGTCCTTGTTCCAAGATACTATCCAATTTTTGGAGAATTCATACACTAAATCCCAACATATTTTTATTACATTACTTCTAGATGTATCAAGGGTAAATTTAATTCTAGGACCCACCCATCACTTGTTATGTAAAATTAATTCAAAATAAAATTCATCAATATATTTCATACCATTATATGATGTATATCTTACTTTATAAAAAATATCTATCCATATAATGGAAAATACATTACTCAAATAAAAAACAAATATAGTCAATATTCAATCATCTTCAAGAATTAAAATATTTTTCCCCATGAGAATAATAGGGATAACATTATCATAACCCATTCAAAGAAAGAACTGGGAGTGTCAAACATTACATCGTCAACATTCCTATAATCATCTATATTATATTAAAATTATATATTATTCCAATATTTTTTCCCATTTCAATATAATATCATTTTTCTAGTTAATATTGTAACATACCTCGCATCATTATGGTCTTGAGAAGGTGGTATGAAATTACACGGCCCGAGGTTAAATCCATAGGACATAAAAGGCAAGAAATAAATTACAAGGGATTCATAATATATGGGGGAAAATATACCCATTAAATATTAAGAAACAGAAGAAAAAAAAGAACCAAATAAAAAAAATATATGATGAAGGAGTACAAATAAAAATAATTAAAAATTATAACCAATAAATTCAATAATGGATAGACTATATCATAGTACAATGATAAAACCATACCACCACAACTCATAAACACCAAATTTACCAAAGTCATCAACACAACTTCTATGAACAATCTATGAGCTCTAAATCCACATTCCATGCCCAATGTATTATGAGGAATCACTAAATAAATGAGATAAGTTTCCATTACCTGTGTATCCACATATATTATCTATAAATTCCCCATATTACCCGAGTTATGGGTGACTATAAAACATAATTCTATTTCTCAAATGACATCCTAACTAATTCGATTAGGATAGAAAACGGTATCACATTTATTATCATGAACCAAATCTTGTTGACATCAAATATGGCACCCAATATTTCCCACGAAAAGTCTCAATGGGAGTTCTCAATCCCCATGGGGTGGCACAAGTGCTCGGGTATCATTTAATAAAATTTCAGAACAATTTACAAATATTTATAAACATAAAACAACAAACGAACCCAAGAAACCAAATATGGATTTTTCCAACCAAAAAATCATTTACTAAAATTCCAAACTGAATTACACAATTTAAAATGATATTTAAAGAATTTAAAAACCTTAATAAAAGAAATATAGGATAGACCAAGAACCTCAACATGGAAAGAGTCACCTCCCTCAATCCATCTCCACAACACCCTATCACGAATGACAGCTAAAAACAGAAACTATTGGCCCAAAAGTTGTACCCAAACCTGTAAAAAAATTACCAAGTATACATAAAACCAATGGTGTATGTAAGGTGTGAGCCAAATACCAGTAGGATTCCACCACTAATATATTCAATGTGATAATCATTATAAGACGAAAATCATGCATGTTTTCGATACATGAAAATCTAGTAACAATTTCTAATATTTCAACTTATATAAAAGCAGCTTCCATGTGGTATATTTTAAAGAATCAACACTTTTAGAAAATGAAGTCAACTCTACTGAATTTTAAATCCAACTTTACTCTATCCCGATGGTAAGCACATGGTAACTAATGAGCATAAGAAATGGGAAAATAACCCCTAGGCACTAGCATTCTATGGGTCCCAGGTACCTCACATCTCGGTGGGTGTAACCATCACAATATATGTTGTTATGCACGAGCCACTAGAAAGGAACATACCCGTAACCTAGTTGTCCATAATCATCAACATCATCATATTTTTATTAGTTTTTTATTGTAAATATTTCTATGTGAAACTGAGGCCAAATCCCATGGGATCCCTAGCATACTTGTACACATCCACCCACCTAGATAACCGGGATTCCCTCTTATGGTCAAACAAGTTCAAAAAGTCATAAAATGTAATTTTCACTTTCAAACACCACTTAAAAATCACACCTTAACCATATATCCTCCAGGAATATCACACAAATCACATATTATACTTTTTCATTCAATGGCATTTTGAAATCATACTCACACCAAAGTTGCCCGCAACACTTTTTACATTCCTTTAACACTTCCCTAATTACTTTAATAAAATATATAAAACCATTAAAATATATTACAACTAGATTTACCACCCACAAACATATTACATAATACCCTTATCACCTTTAAAATTGATTTTATCTTCAAACTCACTGGAAAAAGTCCACAAACATGTTTCCCACCCACATCAAAATTTATTAATACATTTCAGCAATTTATAAAAACATTATATAAATGTTTTACAATTTAAATCATAGTTTAACCTTTAAAACCCCATATTAGGTGAAATAACTCACCCATACAGTCCATACACTCCATTTTCCCTCTTTTTATAACCACAAAAAACATTTACTATATTCAAATAAAATCCCAAGGGGTATAACTAGGATTTTCACCCAAAACCCATTTTGAAACCCTCTTTAAAGGCCACAATCACACCAACACCATACCAAAGAATAATTTTCATCCATTTCAACATTTATTAAACCATTATCATGTACTATTATATCACATCAAATTATAGAAAAAATGGTACATATGAAAAACACACAATTTCATAAATCACCTTCAAGGAGTGAAATAAGGTTTTACACATAAAACCTATTCAAGAACTCTATTATAAACCCAAAAGAACACCAATACCCTGCCAAGATAGAATATAAATCCAAAAAATATTTAAAATACCACTTTCATATTTTATAAAATATACCCAAAGATTACCACAAGGTTCACACAAGAAAACACCAAAATTTGAAACAAGTAGCAACTATAAAATTAACTGCTTAACAAACTCCATCACAAATAGTTTTTGCAGAAAGAAAAGCATATGAAAAACCTTAAAAATAATTATATCAAACATTCTAACTCATTAGTAAATGGTAACACTTGGAATCACCTACCATTTGTGTTGAAACCCTCAAATATGGGTGTGAAACATCAACCACACCACCACCGCACCTCAAGGAAGCTAAAAGAAACATAAAACCTCAAAATTTCACCCCAAAGAGAAGAAGTTAAACCCTAGGTACGAGCACTAGTATATGGAAAATTTAGAACTCATGAAATGGTGAAATAACCCCTATGGAATGTGATTAAATAAAATAGTGACAGACATAATTCCATGATTTTGATGTTTTCTCCATCAGATCACCCTTAAAAGTTGAGGTCCAAGGGCGGGGGAGTGACCTTGGAGGCTATCCATGGAGTTAGGGAATGAGATAGAGAAAAGGGGGGAAGATTTGGTTTATTTTAGGAAGGGAAAAATGATCAAAAGACCAAAAATTTTCAATAACTGGACACACTGCACAGTTAGGCTACACTGTTTAGTAAATCGTACTGCCAAACTGTGCGGCCTGTTCTGGAAACCCGAAAAGTAATGTCTTGCCTCTAATTTACAGGGGGACCAATGGGGAAACATATGGGGAATGATATGCCAAGGATAGGGGAGAGTATGTCCTAATATAAACCATCTTTTTAACCCCAAACTCATTCAACTCATGGGTACAAACCCCTCCACAACATACCCCACATGTGGTGCCACTAAGAGTGTCACTAATCCAACTCCAAATCTAAAAAAAATCACAACATACCATTGAAAAAAGAGAAGTCCAGTCACCAAAAAATACACCCAAGATCATGGTCATAGATCAAGAACACTAAAGACAAAAAAATTCTAAACCCAAACCACCCAAAAACCAAGGGAAAGCTAAAAACCAAAAGAGAACATTGAATAAAGCATGTAATTGAAAATTTGAGTGTGACATTTATATAATCCAATTATACAAGACAATTTAAAACAATTATATCAATCCAATATTTTTTCCAAACCAACCCATATTCCATAGAATGAAGGAAAACAAGTGTTTCAAACCATTTATCTAATTCCATTAGGCATAACCCTTTCTATTACACACTTTAATTCCATAATGGAACCCCATATACTTGTATGTAGTGAGTTATCCTTTCACAAATCTATATCTTGGTGGGAAATTATCATGGGTTGAAGTTCATACCCGTATCGATCCATCTTTTTATGAGGTAAATTTCATACCCTTATCGATCACAACTAATTATGAACACAGAGAAACTATTTATTCCAAAAACATAGCCACACCATTTCAAAAAACCCACTTCAATAAAAAAATCCTTTTATTGAAAATAGTTTCCATACAATTTTCCATGAATCAAAATTAATAAACAGATTTAAATTTTCAATTCTAAAATAATTTTAAAAATTTCACTTTTTACAAAAAACAAATATCTATAGTTTCATAGACCATAAAAAAATAGGGTTTCCATTATAAAATATTAAATCAATATAATAATTTAAACAAATAAATTCAATCAATTTGTAATAAATAATTTAATTTTATAACTAATAGCAGTCGAGAGTGAAACCACCCACCTCACAAACATAAGATAAAAAATAACAGAAAAATCACCTCCACAAACTAGATTGAAACCCATTAAAATTTATATTGATATAATACCCCAATAATAAAAATCCTTATATCATAATGATTCACATCATAAAAAATTAATCTATCCCCAATAGGCTAGATTCCTAAATGTAATAGAGGGAAAAGATGAAAACTAAGGAAAACTACCAAGAATGGGAATATACTAAATAATCCAAGCATCAAAATCACCATAAATCATCAACAGATCTATCATGGTTCAAAAGGATAGGTCTACACAATTTTGGGAGGCATAGAAAACTGAGTTAAACTCGAATTAAGGTAAAATGAGGTGTTTATGAGTTGATTAAGATTATATATATAAAATTTTAATACCATTATTAATATTTCATTAATATGGGACATGGTCTGGAAAATCAGTACCAATAACATGGGGTATCCACTTCTTACAAACACCTCTCGCATGGTTGTATTGTATGGTTAGAAAACCCTATTCCAACCATAAAGAATCCCGATGTCTGTAGTTTCACAGTTTCTCAAGGGTGGCTGCATGGTTTTTCCAAAACATGCACCTAACCATGATCCTAAAAAGTTTCCAATAATTCATTTTCGTGTTTATAATGGTGGTTCTTTATACTATTTAAAATCCATTATAAAATTGAGAACCTCCCAAATATCCCTAAAAACATTCCAAACTCTTCAAAACCTCTTGGAACCTCACAGAGTCATTATATATATATATAATACATAAATAAATGGCCATGTAACTGAAACAAGGGGTGCTACTTTATACCCACCATTTTTTTGTCCCCAAATTATTGAAAATCAGCATTGGCCTAAAATTGGTTGGTTCAAATCTCAACTATTTATTTCTCATATTCCCATGTTCTTTAACGAATCTGAATGTGATTCCATAAACCATTAACTATACTAATTATTTTACCACAAAAAAAACATTATTATACATATCCACGTACCTCACTAACACATTACCAAAGTAGAATTCAACTATAGGTCAGTGTGATCCCATTGAGTCACATGGTTTGGATCAAGAAAATACTATTCAATTTAGATATATAAAACATAATATGCCCTGAACAAAACCATGGTGTAAAATAAAACTAGGAATCCTCCTCACCACCCCATTTATAAAACTCAACATGGGAAATGTTTCAATGATATAACATTATCTGCATCCTATAACAATGATTCCCATGAATTTTGATGAGTCTCAAGAACACATGATCACTCACATGGATGGCATTGGTCATTGATGATGATTAACATACAATTTATGAAAAATATTATCCATCTTCAATCTCTTGTCGATTTAATGAATCTTATCCATTGTCACATGCCCAAGGTTGTGTCCAACCAATAATGCCTACCTTGGTTCAACCCAATTATGTGGATTATGACTAGGTCACCCATACAATTATTCAAAAGGATCCATGTGCATGAATGCCATATTCCTATTTTTGTTTGAAAACTCCACTAATGGTATGTGATCTTCCCAGGATCCACCAAAATATATTACAGAAGACCAAATAGTTTCTTCTTGTGTTTGTATCTTCCATTCATATTTTCTATATATTTTAGGATGAAACGTCATGATCATACTCAACTGATTTTTAATAGATTTCAATAAGGACTTCTAGAAATGAGACGTAAACATTAAATCTCATTTTGATACTATCGAAATTGGTATTCCATTCCTCTTTACCACTTATTGAATATATATTTTAAGAAATTCCTCCCCCATATGATATTTCTCAATAGGGATAAAATGCTATTATATGGTGAGTCAATCTACTATCACCCATATGAAATAGTGTTTCTGAACTATTGTTGGGTGACCTTTCATAAAATCCATAGCTATCGTTTCCCATTCCCAAAGTGGAATAGGAAATGATAGAAACATTTTTAAGGGTTGTTTGTGATCTTCCTTCAACTAATGATAGGTGGGGATATCATAAAAAATATCCACAGTTTTATTCATTCAATTATACTAAAATATTTATTTTAGTTTCATATACATAATTTATATTCCAGGATTAATATACCACCTAAATTGGTGGTAAGCATCAAGAAATTGTTCATGAAAAGCTATTGGTTTGAATACCTGATCTTGAAACCACCTAAATAAACACCTATCTATCATACATTGATCTATGGTGTCCCCACCATTGTGTTTGGACTACATCAAAACAAATTATAAATCAAATGCCAATGCATATTTATCCTTATTAACCAAACTAGAAATACAAGAAACTGAAAAGAAAATTGCAACACTACATCGGTCTTCAAAATCTATGTTTATGTTTTAAATTATTGAAACCTGCAACCACAGATCTAGATTCACATTCACCAATGATCTATACGAAATTTGTCTAAATCCATCTACCACAATATTTCATTTACCCTGTTTATACATTATGCCAATTTCAAACATTTGAATTTACTGAATCCATATTCTTTTCCTCAGGTTCATATATCTTAATGATAAATTGTGTTCAAAGATCATATGATGCATAAACAATATAAAAACGTAATGACACAAATTTTTCCAACTAATTACTATATTAGTTTACTCCAAATATTTTTTTTGGTAGTTCTTCTCATTAAACTATAATATTCATGATCCATAATAAATAGCAAGATCTATCTATGTTAGAACACATCCAAACCCCGATCCCAAGGCATAAAAATACATCACATATTCCTATCCTAATTCCATAAATTTCAATATTGGTACATATATAGAAATAACTTTAATCTCTTAGAAATACGAATGACATTGATCATTCCATTGTAATGTTATATTTTTTATTTTAAAAGATTTACTTAGTGAAAGTAGTCTTGAAACATCATGAAGAATTATTGGTAATAACTAGAGGGACCAAGAAAACATTATATTTCAAAGACATTATTTAGCAGTTTCCATGAGATCATACCATAAATATATTCTGGATCCAAAGAAGAACAATTCTGGGAAATTACATGGTCAAGGAAACATAACTCTTTTATCATAAAATCACACTTTCAAGGTGTAGTATATAGACAATGATCTCCAAAATAACCAACCCTATCACCATGTTTTTTTCTTGATCATACATTGTCCAAGAAAACAACATCATTTAATCTGACAATACCACCACAACATAATATAGATACTTTTCAAATATCATAATGATAAATTCCATATCGACTAATGATTCTTTTTTTTAATAGGTTGCATAACCACAAACTCATAATGGATGTATCCACTCATTAATGATTTCTTTAGAATATCATCTTTCCAAACACTTAATAGGTGAAATTACAAATTCTTGTGAATTTTATAAAACAACCACGATCCCAAAAAATGATTGAAAATGTCTCCAATGATTGTGATTTGATTATGATTCACTACTATAACATTGTTATACTTATTATAATCTCTATAAAGCCCTAGATATTCATCCTCATTTTTTTAAAAAAACCAAACTACTTTTTCACATGGTGACGTACTAGGAAAAATGACAGCTTTCTTCAACAACATTCAACTAGAATTTCAAATTACATATATTCTATTACTTCAATATGATAATAATGAAGTGTGAGAGGGAAGATCCTTGTTATGATATCATTCATAAACTCTACCCCTCTTAGGGAAGGAAACCAAGGGAAATTATTTAAAAACACCTTAGAAAGATATTCAATGCTTGTTATAAATATGTTATCCCTAATCTCGTCCACAGATTCCATAGTCAGATCTACCATATGGTATGAGATAGATTCAATAATTATTGATAATAATCATTTTTCACCCACTTGTAGAATTTTTTTCCTCCTCCAAAAATATGCTCAACACCACCATTAGTTATAAAAATAACCCTTCAAGTATAATATTCAATGTTCACATTGAAAATTTTCATCCAATCCATACCCAGTATAGTGTTAAATAAATCAATATAATGCATATTGAAATAAAAAATCAATTCTACCCAATAAATATTTATAGAAAATTATTTTAAAATAAAGGCACCAAATTCTCTTTAACAGTGAATAGTTTTATGTTACAAAAAAAGAAGTCATCATCTAAAATAGAAAAATTAGAGCATCAATAGCATGATAATAAAAAAAGTGATGAACGTGGATAAAATAGATATTTCAAAAGGTTTGTATTCAAAATAATCATACCTATCACCATTAAAGGTCCAGATTCATCATCTGTGATCACTTTATTAGCTCCATATAATTTATTACTTGATGAAATTTGATTTTATTACACTATTGTGAGTTCAATGATTGAGGAGTGATGGTATTTCTAGAATAATCATGGTTAGAATGGTTCGGATGAAGATAATTATTCTATTTCCCTATTACAGTCGAAGAATATGATTTCTATGAAACATGAGATGCATCTGTAGCCCTCATACATAAATCACTATGAAAATTTCACTAATTACGACCCCCCCCCCTCATGGTTGTAATTGTGTATTTCTCAAGGTGATGTAATATAATCCCACTTCATGTGATAAAACAATAATACTAATAACACCATAACATACACTTGGGAATAGAAGGACGATTCACCAATCCCATAATCATATTCTAATCCATATCCTCATATTGGAAATTGGTGTCCCTCTTCCACATATTCCTATAATAAGATTTCACACCATTCAAAAAAGGAATAAATATGCTTCCACTTACCATAGATCCTAGCATGTCTCTTTCTAACACTTTATCTTTATTTCACTTGTACATATAATTTTTTTTCAAGGAATGAAAATATTCAAAAAAAAATACATAAATATGAAGAAAAACTATGTGCCTTAGGGATGCACAGCTAGGAACATCTAGTGAAAAACAGACTATGTTTAAAAACTAATATGCATACTCTGTCACAGTGACTTTCTCTTCCTTCATGTAGAAAAAGTTCATTGTAATATAAATACTGAATATTTCAAGGGGGAATAATATTTTGGACAGTACTTCAAAATCATCTTATATAAAACGATGTTCTAATATACCCTGAACTGATAAATCCCAAAACGTTCAAAATAGATCATCCAATGTGAAAATTTCTAACTTGAATTTAATCTCATATAGTGTTCCTATGAAATCAATGGTTTAATTAATCCTACTCAGCCACACTATTATTTTTTTCTGAATCACACAAAATGATAGGCAGATTCTTATTTTGGAACGTGATAGAATTATCATCATCTCTTGGTTTATCCAATATATTCCCTATATCAGTATCTTTAATATTTTTATTGTTACTCTAATATTTTTTGGCTCACCTGTGGCTCAGGTGTAACCAAATTTTCATCATCTTCTTTTAGTTAGACTCATCTACGCATACCAAGTTCCATTTTATAAATCCAAAAGAATACTCTATTTGGTCGCACTTTATACACAATTGGAAACATATAATATACATACTATTAAGAACCATGGGTATTGCCCCTAATTTTGATGGTATATCCTATACCTATGGTTTTTGGAACTATGTCATTTAAAGGGTTCAGTATAAAGATATACCCACGATTTTTAATGAAATAGTGGGTATAAACTGAGATGATTCAATACACCTACAATTTAACTCATACCATGGGTATTGATATATATCCATGTTTTTTAGAAATGTGGTATAGTTTTTTCCAGAACAATATTTATATCCACAGTTCTCTTTATTGTGGGTATAATTAGTTTTCCCCCATTTAGAAGCTTCAACAACTCTTCCGAACTAGGAACCTATTAATAACATAAAAAACATTTTATACATTCAATTTAATACAAATATTGAATATTTATTAATCAAATAAATATATATAAGTAAAATTAATATATTATATGTTACATATAGTCCATACAAAATGTTTATGTCCTCAAAAAACAATTACATTTCTCTTTACTACTTACTCAAAAATATTGAGGATAAATATCTCCCCCATCACCAACATCATCATCCTCATCAGCTCCAGTAACATCCTAATCAGCAAATGCATCATATAGAGCATCATCATCATCATCATCATGGCCACCACTACTAGATAAAATACTACTAGGAACCATTTTGACATCACTTGTGGAATCATTTAAAGATCACAATAGTTCTATATATGACTCAATAGTAGTTGTATCATTTTTTGGATGTAATTGACTTATAATTGACTTATAATTCATGATTTATTTAGTGATAAGATTAGTTTTTTCATAATCCTATAAAGATATTTTTTGGCCTCAGCCACTTATTCATGAGTACATTATTGAATGGTGGTCATAAGGGTTTGAGAGGAGCTAGATGAAGACAATTACCTTGTGGGGATGATGTTTTTCCACGGTCAAATCAGGACTCTCCCTTGGTGTTAATCACCTAATACATGACTCAAATAATCATTTGGTCCTATTTTTTCTGCTTATTTATCATAATGGTCCTCTTGGAAAGTCAATTAAAAATATAAAAATGATATTTAATTATGAATTTGATATTAATATTTAAAATAAAATTAAAAAAACATACAATCTTATTTTTGTGATTTTTCATTTACTACACTTCCATCCATTATCTTCCAACTTGAGAAAAATATTTTCTCTCAAGGTAAAATCTCTTTGATGACCAATATAGCTTATGGTAAATGACCCTTATTAGTATACACACATACATTATATAAACATTTTATAATATTTAATAATAATAAAAGGAAATATTTTTTAAATTAATGAAAAAACTGTTAATTTAAATATGTGATAATCGGTGATTAAAATTCAACATATTTCTAATTGTCCAATAATCCTAATGGTTAATTGGCATATTTTTCTATATAAAAATTGTTCATTTAGTCTATAGGACTTTTATTTATTAGGTATAATGTCCATTTGTTCATTAATCCTATACGAGAAAGCGTATTTTCATCATTATATTGAAGTGATTAATGACAATAAATCATATAATTCATCGTCCAAAGAAAACTATATACAAATACAAATCACGATATTATATTATTTCATATTAAATTACCCGGAACTCTTCATGCTCGTTTGTTGTGGTGCACCCCAAAGTGTGAAGATATGTTATTGAATAATTTTTCTTTTTTTATGTGTGATTATTTGAGAAATCAAAAAAATTAAAAGTAATAAGAATTAAATTTTATATTCAAACCATTAAATATTCTGAATATGATTAACTCATCATACATCCATTATTCTATCTTTTTCAATATTGTGATATCGAACAATATAAGAATATTGGAAAAACCTCCAAATTACAACCAACTATACTCCTCCTACTAACATATAACTCAATCATATATGATAACGAGAACCCCCAAGATCTATTAGCCTTGAATCCTTTCTGGATTCACCATAGGGAATGTTAAACTGATATAACAAATAAGATGTAAATTCATATAAAAACAAAAATAATATATATTCAACTTTAACAAATTTTTATTTCTATATACCTTAACATAATTGGTCCTTGGTTTCATTACTGATATGTCTCTATGAAACTGGATCTACTAGAATGATATCGTTGTACATGGATAAAGAAGACCCAAAACTTCAATAGTTCCTTGATTGTTTACCTATCATCTGGTTTTTTTCATTTTACTCCACCATTATTTGTGTTTGGGAATTCCAGGATTTCCACATACTAAGGCACCAATGGCACCTACAAGATGATCCCACTGAATTATATAAAATGGAAAATAAATAATACATTAATGATATAACTGGTTAAAAATAATGTGATATAAGTTGACACAATTGTCATAAAAAATCCAGTACATGCTACTCAATTGTATCTGATTGATCTTGGGGAATTATTGGATCAGTAGCCCTTAATGGATATGACTGTTCTTGTTCATGTTGTGGGTGATCTAAATGAACTTGAGTGGATGATTAAGGAACATAATATTCATATTCCTGAAGGATATTAGGAAATTTATTTGGCGTAGACAGGGAATGTTATGGGTATTTGTGTTGGTGATACCTCAAAGGATATACATATCGTAAAGGTCCCAATAACCCTAGATTAAGCATTGGAATGGTATGGTAAGTTGAGGTTAATTGAAATAATAATGGAGGCATGGGTAGTATCATCCCTAAAGGATTAAGAGTTGGATCAAAAGGTGTGGTATATGGGATGTTCATTATGTTGGTTGGGGTTTCCAATTATGGATCAAGGTGGGAACCGATATAAAAAGAGTTACATATAGGTCATAGAGTATCCTCAGTAGGACCAATTCAACAGAATGAGGATGAGTAAACTATGGTTCAACATAAAGTCCCTAAAAATATTTGATAAATATTTTGAACAAGACATCAAATTTAATGAATAAGAAAAATATTAAAATTATTTTACATACGAAAGGAATATTGGGAGGAAAACCATGCTTGCACGTCTATTAATCAACAAAAAATAATCACATCCTTCAATGTTCACTATTATTTTACTTAATATTCATAATAACTAAATGGACATTTTTTTAAATATTTTCTGAAAATCATGAATAAAACATAGAAGAAAAATAAGTCATAAACAATGTTATAACATGTCTTACAAACAATAATTTAAAACCAAGTTATTCATTTTTTTAAACCCATTTTAATCCCAAGTTTTGGTATTGAAATAGATCTAATTGAAACAAATTAAACCAAAGAAATATTAAAATGATCATATCCTTCCTAATTCAAACTAAATTATGGTAATTATAGTTATAAGAACATGATTATCCCGTGTAAAGGTATACTAAATGAACTATCAAAATATAATTTTATCTTATATATATTAACCCTGCTAAATTAGGTTCAACATAAAATCTCACAATATGAGAATTTGAGTCAGCAAATGTAATATTTTTTTCAACACAAATGTGGGAATGAATGGTGTCAAATTCATATATAGCATCATGGAAAAATATTATTGGGATTACATCATTAAGGAAATATTAATAATTTCTCAAATGATCATTCTCAAAATACACTTATTTTTTAATTGATCCCACATGTATAGTTCGTCGGTAGCTGGTAATCAACTCAAGTTAATAACTCTAAATCCACAATCATCAATAAATGTACCATGATGCATCATTAAATCAAACTCTTTATATTTCATCAAAGTTACTCGACCATGAGAGTAGCAATACAATAATAATATTTTCTCATCATGTCGATAATAAGAAACATTTTAATATAGGGTCAAACATTCGGATCCATTGGCATTATAGTCGGTTGTAGAAGATAACATAACAAATTCATTATGTGTTTCTATCTTCTCCAGTCGATCACCAGTAAAAAATTTATACCTATTTATTAACTACAATTCTCATTCATGAACAATATAATTTGGACCAAAATTGACTGGTCTTAATTCATGAGAAATGGATTAAACATGTAAAATAAATACCTAAAATATATAAAAAAAATACAATTCATGGAATATCTATATTTTATGTTAATTATATTATTGTCCACAACTCCGATTTCAATCAATCATGAAACAATTGGATATGAAAATACACTCTCCTTCAAAATGGAAAATATATATGAACTCTACTTATAATTTTTTATGATCCATAAATACAATGATAAAAATACTATAAGTTATATGTGAAATGAAAATGTTTGAGATAACATATAAATATCTAGATTACATACTTGATATAGTCATCAAAAAAACTACATTAAAAAAATATTGTGCAATGTGCCATATCCCTCAATTCAATGTTCTATGTAGCAAATGTATATAACCCAGTAAATCTTTCTTTTTAGGGAAGTGATTGAAACGAGGGATCAATTTCATGATACTGGTCATCTTTAATTCTCTTTGGCCAGTTATATTTTTTTATAACACTATACAAATACACTGACAAAATTTATTAATTCTTGACCCATATAACCTATCTCAGGGAGAAATAATAGAAAAAAGAAGTGTTCAAGGAAGAGAGGATATTGGATTTAGAAAAGGATAGAACCTATATCTATATAGGGGGGATTATATTATATAAATTAAAATCCTACTCATGTCCAAGATCATGAATATTGGCCATCTCAAAGTCTAAGGTTGTTAGGATATTAAATATATAATTAATATGCTTTTAAACTACATCAAAAATTGTCAAAACAGGATTTTAAACTCTATTTACATGAAATAAAACGTAAGAGGGGCAGAAATTGAAAAAAAGGAAAAAATATGGAAATTTCTCGGGGTGGGTGAGTCACTGACGGTTGAGTCACTATCATGTAACTCACTATTTATCAAGTCAATGAAAGAGACCCACCAATGCCCCACCTACTAACGCGCGACCTACCGACGCAAATCTCTGACACCTGACATAATGATTCCTAACCTACCGATGCCACCTACTAATGCCACCTATTAAGACCACAAACTATTAGAAAATCTATAAAAATTGAAAAATTATGAAGTGAGTCACTGTGACCTCCCAAAACCCCTCAAACACTAGATTTTCACAAAGGAATGGATCAAAGAGGTTTGGGTCATTACATGTCAGGAAGTTTGTGGTTTAGGATAAAATAGTCTTTACAGGTGAGTTGTGTTATCCCATCTATCATCAAGTTGAGATGAGTTATTTTTTCTTATGTTTCTTCATAATGATATGTGTAATTCTTTTCCATGTGATTTCCAGATGTGACATCGTATGTGTCTATAGTGTTTGTGGTTGAGATGTGATGTGGTATATAACCCACCTATCATCTGGGGGGGATTATATGTGGTATCTTGCTAAGGTGTATGCATGTGGGATGTGGTTGTGAGCCCCCAGCATGTGTGGGAAATTTTTGATGTCGTGCATCAGGAGATGTGGGAGTTCAAAATGTTTTCGTAAGATATTGACTATAATAAATTTTCTTCATAAGAATAATTTAATAATATAAAGAATCCTTTCCTCATAATATAAAATAACTTCAAAGGATCAACATATAATTCTATAGAAAAAAAAGATAAAATATTACTATTACATTTTGATTCGTAAACTTCTTCAAGTTTCATAAATTCCTTTTAGAAGATAAATTCAATTTATTATACCATTCTAACTATATAATTTTTCATGATAAACTTTTTCAAACTTTATAAGATAATGTCTTATGTGATACTCACTCATTCTGATAAATTTAATTCTTCAATTATCATAAGATAAAGTACTTCCATGATTTAGAATAATTACTTGAAAACAAATCCTATGAATAGAATAATATAAAACACATTAGAATAAACATGTCAAAATGAATATACAAATTTTTGTCAATCATTAAAACACAAAACATAAAGATACATTAGAGAAACATATTTCCAACAAGTTATTCTTTCTTGGGTTAAATAAAAAGTTACCTATAGTTTATATTATTTTTCATATCCTAAGACAGCTCGGTCAGTATCACCATGTAGTTTTGAACTCCAACTCCCATTAAATTTGGGATGTCATTGTGACAATCATTGTATTGTCCCTCATATGGGTTATTAGTTTAATGCCCTAAACCTAGTTTCCCAGAGTCGGTGCATTACTACATAACATTTACATGATCACAAAAGATCAAGTCTCGAAAGACCTATTAGTTTAGTAGCCTTAGAAATACAAGACACATTCATAAGTTTTAAATTACAGTATAAAATGAAAAACTACAACAACATAGTCTCTATAGGCCACACTCATATCCCTTAGACTATCTCTTCAGGTCAGTTATTATATACTTCTTCGCATCCAGGGAAAAATAAAACATAGAAATAGGTGAGCTCAGATGCTCAGTAAGGATAACAATATAGTGAAAACATTCGCAAATAAGTATAAACATTTAAGGCAATGTAAGACTAGAACAAAAGCCATTTAAACTTGAACTTTAGAATAATATAGAAAAGATAAAATCAAATAATTCCATTTACATATTTACATGGATATTCTACTAGTCAAATAATCATATGGAATATCAATAACCACTTTCATAATGATGGAATGCATAATGCCAAAATTCATAACCACATATTCAAGGCCTTGTTCCAAGACTACAAATAAGATTTTCTCAACTCCTTGTGCCAAGACACTATTTTGTCTCAAGAAACCTATCGATCCATCGAGGGGCTATAGTGGGCTCCATCCGTCACTTATTAAGTCCAATTGATTCCTCAAATGAAAAGTTTTAAACATAATATAAACATTAATATTAAAACTAGCATAAAAAATGTCAATACATTATCTATAAACCATGAATGGTATAGAAATAACACATCCACAGTCAAACATATCACAAAACCTGCAATACAATATAGAAGTTTTGTATCATAATAAATCAATTTCAAATAAACATAAAATCAATCAAAGGATGTTGACATAGATTAAATGAAAACCTTTTTTAGAGAAATATATCTTTCTATTTTGAAATCATTTTAAAGTCATATAATTATAAAATAAAGCATTTATTTTTAAAATATTCTTATAATCTTGTAAGGGAATCTTTGATGTTGTTATAATAGTAGAAAACAGTCACACCCTCCGTATAAGTTAAGAAAAACATTCTTATCTTAATTTTGTCGAAAATGTCATAAGGTACCTTGTCTGAAAAATGACAGAAAGATTCCTTTCAACCCATTTTATAAAAATTAAAAAAAGGGTATTAATGAATTTAACCCATAGTCTTGAAAATAATACAAATTTTTTGGAATAAAGTTTTAAGAAACATGGATGTGGATGATAAAGAAGTCCGAATATATACATACGTAAAAATATCCTCGTATAATAAAGGGATTGTTAAATTAACCATTACCTTGTACTTCTCCTAGGTCAAGGGTATATTAACCTCTTATATAATGCTTAAATAATTGTTATTAAATTATACATGAACCATATACATTAATATGATATCATATATGATCTTCCAATATTGATTTGTTAATGATATTTTAGTAGTATCATTGTTTCGGATGTTAGCTAATTCTTTTTCATTTATATTCTTACTTACGTAATCCATGATTTTTATGGATAGGGTGTATTTGATTCATATCCATAATGATATTGAGTTTTTTAATTATTATTTTTAATCATCACATGAAAATTATTCTTGAATGATTACGATGGGGAATGAATATCATCGCGTTCATGTAGACAGTAATCCGTACGTACGCACGAGCGAAAATATCAATATTTTATAATTAAAATAATTAGTAAATGGATGGAATCTCATATATAAAGAATAATTAACATGGTATATCTATTATTTACATAAATTATACATAATTATTATACCCATCCAGATAATAATGTATTAAATAACAACTGCCCCATGACGTGGAGATGGTAAGCCGTACGTACGCATGTATGGTGACATCTTATTCATATGATGGATAACATAATTAATATTGTTGTAACATTTTTATAATAACATCATAGTATATAGAAGATACTGGAGATATTATTTTATAATAGAAACAACAAATAAAGAGGAAGTGGAAGAAGAAAATAACTTGAAAGAGGTGGTGAGATATTTACCTCTTCTTTAGGTTCTTCCTTTTGATTTGATCAAAAAGGCTCATTAGGATGGCTTTTTGATGAAACTAAGGCCCCTAAGATGAAGGGAGGATAGTTTTGATGATATTTTGGCAGGTTTGGGCTGAGCCAAATGGATTTGAAGATGTAAGTTTTAGAGAAGGGGAAGTGCCCCTTTAAAGAAGGGTGAGGGGCACCTTAGGAAAAGATTGAAATATTATTTGATAATAAAATTATTTTTAGTTTCCAATGGATCAAAATTGATTTATTTCGAATATAATGTGGTTATGGGTCGAAATCATCTAAAAAAATTGGTTTTTTACAAGTTTAGGTTACCATTTTAACCATATATTTTAGATTTAATTCTTAGTTAAATTGTTTGACATTTACCATGCCTCTTTGTATTTTTATATTATATGGTTAATAAACATAATATAACAAGCCAAGAGAACCCCAAGTGGTTAATTATTAATATATGTAACTTTACCTACGTCATTTTTCCAAACTGTAGATTTTTTGGAAATAATATATCAATTAATAATATAATTTTTTTTTAAAATCTTTCATGTCATTTTATAAAATTATTTAATAAATGATTTTTTGAAAGTCCTAACAACATTATTACTTTAAACTAAATTCATATATTCAATCCTAACATGAAATATTAACCAATAAAATTTGTTTAATTCATCAAAAGTCTCAAATTACATTTATTTGGAAATTTATAATAACAATTATTTTAACATTTTATTATTAAGGTAATTATTGCATCATCATTGTGTCATAAATAAATTAATTTATTTAATGTCTAAAAATTATAAATAAAATATAATTATGAATTAAATATTTTTATATTTCTAATGAATACTTATTTTCAAATTATTCTTATGTATAACCCTATATTAAAAACAATTTACTTATTAAACATTGATTTTAACTCTTTTAACTATTATTTAAATAAAATAATAATAATTGTCTTTATCTAATCCAAGTGGACCTAAAGGATCATATTTTATTACTAAGTTTTTTTTGGGTCTAATTACACTAATCTAATAGAATTATAACATGTTTTATGGTAATAGTATTATCATTGTTACCTTTAATTACCCTATTTACTTTTAACCGTGGTAAATAAAAGTCAGTAGTTATTATTCACTAACAATTATTTTTATCTTATTGAACCAAAATTTACTTATTGATATCAGTTGTGTCTCTCAGATTTTGGAAATTCAATTTACAGAAGCGGTAAAATTATGTTTTATACAAATTTGGAAACGCTCCTAGGAGGTGGGTAAAAGACGGTAAAAGTTCAATAAAATTTTTATATATCTAAAATTAATATAAACTGACTCCAATGAATTATATTGAACTTATATAGGTATTATGACTCTATTTTTAACTAAAATAAATTTAAATAAAATAAATATTTATTTAAATATAATGTTCGTTTTGAACAATAACTCAGTGTTTTTCACTATTCATAAAAAATTGAATGTTTTCAGAAAAATACCAATAAATCAACATAAGCTAAGTTAAACATTATAAACCCAAAAGTAAAGACCATTTTTTAAAGATAAATTTTATAAAATTTCAAAAAGTGGTTATTACTATTCATAACGGCTAGTTTGATTGTTCGTGGTGTGTTTAAATCTCAAAGTTGTGTACAACGCAATCTATTGAATTATTCAAAGGTAAACATACCATGGAAGCTTGGGGTGTCACATTATTTTCTCCCTCAAATAACTTCATCCTTGAAATTTCAAGAATATTACTGTATAAAAATGTTCTGGTGGTTCTTCATCATATGTTTCTCTGGTTCCCACGTTTCCTCTTCCATCTTATGATTTTTCAATAGAACTTTTACCAGACGAGTTGCCCAGTTTATCAACACTTGTTATCTTGTATTAATAATTTTGACAGGCTCTTCACAATAAGACAGATCAGATTCCAATACAATTTCCTCCTAGGTGAGTACATGCATTGGGTCGGGCATTTATTCTCACAACAGTGATATGTGTAACACATCATGATCTTTGGAGAGACTTGGAGGCATTACCAAATGATAATCTAAAACTCCAATTAGTTCTAGAATTTCGAAAGGTCTGATGTACCTGGGACACAATTTACCCTTCATACCGAAATGTATAACACCCTTCCATGAAGATACCTTTAAGAAAACATGATCTCCTACCCGAAATTCCAAATCCTTCCTTCGGTTATCGGCATAGCTCTTTTGCCTACTTTGGGGTTCTTTGATGTGGGTTTGGATAACTTTAACCCTTTCCATCATTTCCTAAACAAGTTCTGGGCCTACAAGTTTCCTTTCACCAATATCATCCCAACAAGTTGGTGTGTGACATCTCTTACCATATGACACTTCATATGGTGCCATCTGAATACTTTAATGGAAGATATTGTTATTAGAAAATTCTACTAGAGGTAAATATTGATCCCACATACCATGAAAGTCATGTGATAAAGATATCAACATGTCTTCTAATGTTTGAATAGTCTGTTCTGATTGTCCATCAGTTTGAGGGTGGTAGGCAGTGCTCAAAAGAAGTTTAGTATCCAGTGATTTCTGAATACTTTTCTAGAATCTTGATGTAAAATGGGGATTGCGATCAGAAACGATCGATAAGGGTACTCCATGAAGTCTTACAACTTCATTAATATATAGTCATTCAAGACATTCAAGTGGTAAATCTTTTCTTATAGCAAGAAAATGTGCTGACTTGGTAAGGAGATCAATAATGACCCATATTGCATAATTCTTACTTGGATTCTTTGGTATCCCAATGACAGAATCCCTCGTAATATTATCTCATTACCACTTAGGTATGGGAAGAGGTTGCATGACTCCTCCAGGCTTTTTCCTTCCATATTTCACTTGTTGAAAAACCATACATCTTAACACAAAATCAGCAAACTCCCTCTTCATGCTGACCCACCAAAAATGTTCATTCAAATCTCTATACATCTTGGTACTACCAGGGATTATAGAGAAACTGGAGCTATGAGCATCGTCTAACAATTTCCTTTTTAGATCTGGTATATCAGGAACACAAAGTCTCATCCCAGAGTTAAAAATCCCATCTTCATATATGAAGTCACTCAATATCCCGTCATTCACAGCTTTAATCTTCTTTTGATACTCCTCATCATCATCCTGAGAACTTTTGATCCTTTCTAGTAAAGATGGTTTGGAAACCATTTGAAAAAGTATTGATGTTTCACATTCCATGATTATTCCCATATCCATTCTAACTAGATCCATGAAAATAGGATCCCTTTAAACTCTCATCTTGTTCAAAACTCCATGACCCTTTTTGCTCAAATCATCTACTACCTTATTTTCCTTCCCTTGGTGGTAGTGTATTGTGCATTCATAATCCTTGAGTAGTTCCAACCATCGCCTTTTCCACATGTTTAGTTCTTTGTGTGATAAAATATACTTCAAGCTCATGTGATTAGTATAAATCTAACATTTTTCACCATAGAGATTGTGTCTCCATATTTTCAGAGAAAATATTACAACTGCTAACAAAAGATCGTGGGTAGGATAGTTTTTCACATGAATTTTTAGCTTTCGGGATGAATAGGCAATAACTCTATCATTTAGCATAAGGACACAACCAAGTCCTTTCTTTTAAGCATCACTATAAATTACAAACCCATTTTTCCCTGATAGTATAGTCAAGATAAGAGCATTGACTAATCTTCTCTACAGTTCTTCAAAACATTATTCACACTATTTGGTCCAAAAAAAATTAGCCCCTTTATTTGTGAGCTTGGATAATGGATTAGCCAATTAGGAAAAATTCTGGACAAAACACTGATAATAACCTTCTAAACCAATAAAATGCGTACCTTAGTTATACTCATCAGTGCTGGCCATTCATGGATTTCCTTGGTCATTGAATAATTACCATAAATTCCAACCTTAGAGACAATATGTCCAAGAAAAGAAATCTCGTGAATCCAAAATTCAAACTTGGTAAACCTCTCATATAATTCATTTCTTTTAAGGGTTTTCAGAATGGTGTGCAAGTGATTTTCATTATCTTTATAGCTTTTGGATTGTACCATGATATCATAAATAAATACCACAACAAATTCATCAAGATATTCCATAAAAACTTTATTCATGAGATCTATGAATACAGAGGGTTCATTAGTCAATCCAAAAGGTATTAATGTAATATTTTTATGCCCGTACCTGGTTTGAAATGCTGTTTTTTTAATGTCTTCCTTCTTCACACACAACTGATGATATCCGTATAGAAGTTCAATCATTGAAAAATATTGAGCTCCATGATGTTGGTCGAATAAATCATCAATGCATGGAAGTGGATACTTTTTCTTTATTGTTATAGAATTGATCTCCCTATAGTCAATGCACAACCTCATAGATCTGTCATTCTTCTTAAAAAAATGGATAGAGGCTCTCCATGTAGAAACATTGGGAAAAATAAATCCCTTATTACTCAATTCCTATAGTTGTTTCTTTAGTCCCACTTATTCCACAGTGGCCATTCTATAAGGGGTATTCTATATGGGCCTTGAATCAGGGATCAAATCAATAGAAAACTAAATTTATGGTTCTGGAGGATGTCTAGGAAAATCATCTAGAAACAAATCAACATATTCCTTCACAATAGGTACATCCTCTATTCGAACATTCTTTTCCTCACCCATAGTTATTTCATTCACTTCTTCCCCAATAATTGACCTTAGTAGAGCTACTCGGGGTGTATCTTGATAAGAATCAGGTGGTGGTATTTCTGCTCTAAAGATAAGGTACTCCTTATCATCATTGAAAATTGTAACCTCATTCTTCTTACAATAAATTTTGGCATCATGGTCCGAAAGCTAATACATTTCAAGGATTATATCAAATTCAATCCTGGGTATGATGATGAGATTAGTAGATAAAGAACATTTATATGCTCTAATGGTAACTGATCCACAAAAATTTGATGCGATGATACTTCCCTTAGGAGTTTTTTCTGACAACTCACTTGTTATGTCAAATTAAAAATATCTAATTTTTTATAAAACTGAGAAGATATGAAACAATATGATGATACAAAATCAAATAAAGGATTTTCTAAACTTTAGGAAACCATTAAATTACCTGCCACCACGTCTTTCGAAGCTTCAACCTTAGCAGCAGTGATATCATAAGCTTTTCCTTCCTCCCTTTGCCTTTTTTGAGGTATGTTCCCTTAGCGCTTAGGACATTCACTTGCATAAATCCCTCTTTCTCTAAAATTGTAGCATTAAACATTGAAAGCCTCTTTATTCCCCTTGAAATCACGAGCTTGGTGGCCTTTTTCACCACACTTGTAACAGACTCTCATTCTCTTTAGGCAAGTACTGAGGTGTTTCTTTCCACATTTACTAAAGGATAGATATTCATATTTTCCCTTTTTCCCCTGATTTTCATTTCCATAGTTTCCAGCAGATCTCTTCTTCTCTTTCTTTGCATTAAAGTCATAACACTTAGAGAATTTATTTTCTATCTTGATAGTAGTTGAGACAATATCTTTGTATAACAATAATGATTGTGAGACTAATGCTCTCTAGAGAAATATTTTTAACCCATCAACGAATCGATCAATCTTACTCTTTGGGTTATGTATATAATCTATTTCATGCTTCTCTAACCTTTTAATGTTATCCTCATACTTTGCGACATTCTCATCCTTCTTTTGTCCCAGAATAAGTAATTTCCTTTCCATATCTCCTCGATGGTCGCGAGGAATGTCTTTTTCTAAGAAAAGTTCTTTAAACTCCCTCCATTCCATATATGATACTTCATCATATTCCTTTGTGTTTTGAATCAATGACCAACATTGATCTGCATCTCCCGTGAAGCGATAAACTCTCATGACAACTTTTTCCATTTTTCTACGCTTCATAGCGTGAAATATTTTCTCTAAGGAATTTATCCATTTCTCAGATACTATTGGATTTTTACTCCCATTTAATCTTAGTGGTTGTTGCCTTAGGAAGCGGTCAAACATTGATCCTCTATATTGTGGATCAGGGTGGTCCATACGGGTAACGTTATTATTCATAACCTGAATGAGTATTCTCAGTATGTTGATAAGATGATCAGCACCAGTTGTATAACCATCTCCACTATAATTATCTTGATTAGGAGGGAAATCACTACATGGAGTGTGTGTGTTGATACGGTTTCCCTTCTTTCCACTAGGATCCATTTCTAAACAATGGCATACACAAGATTAGTTTATGAATCGCAATACAAAATTTAAAACTTATAACATACTTAACATAAATTACAAATTTTATGGATAAAATTTATAATCATAAAAAATGATTTCATTGAGAAGGTATATACTCATAAATCCTTTAGAGGGTTTGTAAAGAAAATGTGTATTATCCTAATCATATCCCCCGAGAGTGTCGTAACCAAGAGTGAAGCAAGGCTCGTTGTCATGTACCAGTTACCATTTGAGTCTATATCAAAGCAGTGTTTTCAGGTTTTACACCTAGGTACATCTCTTCCAGAGCTGCCTCTACCTACTCGTATCTAGACATGGATGTATTCCCTGAAAAACTCACAAAATCTATACAGTACAAAAATACTAGGAAGTTCTTCAATACTAATCCTCAATGTCTATCTTAGGATAATGTTCTCTAATCAGAGTTTTTATAAATCTAGCTTCCTAGGTTTGTACTAAACATCCTCTGATACCAATTGTAACTCCTTGAACCTAGTTACCCAGAGTCAGTGCATCATTACATAACACTGGGATGATCACAAAAGGTCATGTCTTGAAAGACCTATTAGTTTAGTAGCCTTGGAAATACTAGACACATTCATAAAATTTAAATTACATTATAAAATGAAAAACTACAATAAAATAGTATCCCTAGGCCACATTCATATCCCATAGACTACCCCTGTAGGTCAGTCATAATATACTTCTTCGCATCCTGGGAAAAATAAAACATAGAAAGTGGTGAGCTCAGATGCTCAGTAAGGTTAACAATATAGCGAAAACTTTCATAAATAAGCATAATCATTTATGGAAACATAAGACTAGAACAAAAGACTTTTAAACATTAACATCATAATAATATGGTAAAGATAAAATCAAATAATGTCATTTAATTATTCACATGGATATTCTACTCATCAAATAATCACATGAAATATCAATAACCACTTCTGTAATGATGGAATTCATAAAGCCAGACTTCATAACCACATAGTCAATGCCTTGTTCTAAAACTACAAATAAGATTTTTTTCAAGGCCTTGTTCCAAGACACTAGTTTGTCTCATGAGACCAATCGATTCATCAATGAACTATAGTGGGATCCACCTGTCACTTACTAAGTCTAATGAATTACTCATATGAAAAGGTTTAAAGATAACATAACCATTCATATTAAAACTAGCATACGAAATGCCAATACTTTATCCATAAACCATGAATGGTATAAAAGTAACACATCCACAGTCAAACATATCACAAACCCTACAATACAATATGGATGTTTTGTATCATATTAAATCAACTTCAAATAAACTTAAAATCCATCAAAATAAGTTGACATAGTTCTAATCAAAACCATTTTTTAGAGAAATATCTCTTTCTATTTTCAAATCATTTAAAAGTAATATAATTATAAAAGAAAAAATTTATTTTGAAAATATTATTATAAAAATTTAAGGTATGTTTAAATGAAGTTGTAATGGTGGGAAATAGCCACACCCACCGTATGAGTTAAAAAACATTTTTACCTTAACTTTGTCGAAAATTTCATAAGGTACCTTGTTTGGAAAACGACAGAAAGATTCCTATCAACCCTTTTAATAAAAAGTAAAACAAGGGTATAAATTTTTTTAACCCATATTATATTAAATAGTAAAAATATTTTGGAATAAATTTTTAAGAAACATGGATGTGGATGATAAAGAGGCCCCAGTAGATACTTACGTAAAAACAACCTTGGATAATAATGAGATTGTAAAATTAAGCCTTACCTTGTACTTTTCCTTGGTAAAGGGTAGGTTAAACTCCTGTATAATGGTTAAATAATTTTTATTAAATTATATATGAACCATATACATTAATATGGTATCATATATGATCTTCGAATATTGACTTGTTAATGATATTTTAGTAGTATCATTGTTTCAAGTGTTAACTGATTCGTTTTCCTTTACATGCTTAGTTACGTAATCCACGATAGTTATGGATAGGGTGTATTTGATTAATATATATAATGATACTAAGTTCATTAAATATTATTTTTAATCATCACCTGAAAATTATTCTTGAAGGATTATGATGGGGAATGAATCTCATTGCGTTCGTGGAGACGATAATCCGTACGTACGGACGAGCGACAATATCAGTATTTGGTAATGAAAATAATAAGTAAATGGAAGTTATATCATATATATAGAATCATTAACATGTTATATCTATTATTTACATAAATTATACCTCATTATTATACCCATCCAAATAATAATGTATTGAACAACAACTACACCACGACGTGGAGACGGTAAGCCATGCGTACGCACGTATGGTGACATGTTATTCATAGGATGGATACCATAATGAATATGGATATACCATTTTTATAATAACATCATAGTATATAGAAGATACTAAATTTATTATTTTATAATGGAAACAACAATGAAAAAGTATGTGGAAAAAGAAAATAACTTGAAAGAGGTGGGGAGATATTTACCTCTTCTTCGCGTTCTTCCTTTTGATTTGATCAAAAGGGCTCCTTAGGTTGGCTTTCTGATAAAACTAAGGCCTCTAGGATGAAGGGAGGATAGTTGGGAGGATATTTGGGCAGGGTTTGGCTGATACAAATGGATTTCAAGGTGTGAATTTGAGATAATGGGAAGTCCATTTTATAAGAGGGGTGAAGGGCACCATAGGAAAATATTGAAATATTATTTTATAATAAAATCATTTTCAGTTTCTAATGGATCCAAATTGATTTTTTTCGAATATAAGGTTGGGATAAGTCGAAATATTATCAACAAATAGTATTTATAAAAGTTTATGTTACCATTTTAACCTTATCTTTTAGATTTAACTCTAAGTTAAATAGTTTTACATTTACCATGCCTCTTTTTATTTTCATATTTTATGGTTAATAAAATTACTATAACAAGACAAGAAAACCCCAAGGGGTTTATTATTAATATATAGAACTTTATCTAAGTCATTTTTCAGAACGTTAGATTTTTAGTAATACTATATCAATTAATAATATAATAATCTTTTAAAAAAACTCTTTTATGTTGATTTTGACATTATTTAATAAATTATATTTTTTAAAGTCCTAACAACATTATTACTTCAAAATAAATTCAAATTTTCAATAATAACAAGTCATATTAACCTATAAAATTATTTTAATTCATCAAAAGTATAAAATTACATTTATTTTTGATATTTATAATATTGATTATGTTAATATTTCATTATTAAGGTAATAAATGTGTCATCATTGTGTCATAAATAAATTAAATTATTTAATTTCTAAAAAATATAAATAAAGTATCATTATTTATGAAATATTTTTATCTTTATAATTAACATTTTTATTCTAATTTATCTTATGTATATCTCTATATTAAAAATGGCTTAGTTATTAACAATTGATTTTAACTCTTTTAACTGTTCTTTAAATAAAATATTAATAAATGTCCTAATCTAATCCAAGTAGACCTAAATGATCATATTTTATTCCTAAGGTTTTTTTCGGTCGAATTAAACTTATCCAATAGAATTAGGACATGTGTTCGGTTAATAATAATATCATTTTTATCTTTAATTACCCTTTTTACTTTTAACCGTGGTAAATAAAAGTCAAAAGTTACTATTCACCAAAAATTATTTTTATCTTATTGAACCTCATTTTACTCACTAATATCAATCTTGTCTCTAAGATATTTGAAATTCAACACATCGAAGTGGTTATATTATGTTTGATACAAATTTGAAAATTCTCTTAGGAGGTGGGTAAAAGACGGTACAAGTTCAATAAAATTTTTATGTATCTAAAATTATTATAAAATGACTCTAATAAATTACATTGAACATATATAGGTATTATGTATCTATTTTTACCTAAAATAAATTTAAATAAAATAAATCATTATTTAAATAAAAATTCGGTTTTGAAGAATAACTTAGTGTTTTTCACTATTCACCAAAAATTTTATGTTTTCAGAAAAAATACCAAAAATTCACCCTAATATAAATTGGATATTAGGAACCCAAAAATGAAGTCTATTTTGAAACATAAAATTTATAAAATTTCAAAAAGTGGGTATTACTATTCATAACGGCTAGTTTGATTGGTCGCATTGTGTTAGAATCTCGAAGTTGTGTACAATGCAAGCTATTGCATTATTCAAAGGGAAACATATCGTGGAAGCTTAGGGTGTTGTAATTATCTTGTTTTCTTATTTTTCTCACTACTTTATAAAATATAAAATGTTTTAAAAAAACATAAGTCAACAATGAACAAATAAATAATTCATTTTTATGTGATAATCATGTTTAAAATCATATATTATGGGATCCCTTTGTTTAGACTACATCAAAAACAAAGCTTCTTGTATTTTTCCAATACGTTGAATTATACCATGGGTTTTATCTAAAATTCTCTAATCATTTTCCCCAAATTATCTATAAAATACATATAACAGAAACTATAGAAACCCTATAATTTATTACATGATTCTTACGTTGTTTTAATGATAAAAAATATAATAGTTACACATTAAGGTTCAAAAGGATTAGTATCATGAGAAAATTGGGATCGCACATAACTTATACATATTAAAACAAAAACATTATTAAAATCCTCCTACTTTACCCACTTAAAATTCCCCACATTATCCAGAGTACATTTAGTCACCTGTGGATATACATCAAGTAATGTGGTGAGCTAAAATCCCAGTAAGGGGAATGATAACATAGAATAAATATGAGCTATTAATAAATAGTACATGGGTGAGCCTAATCACTATAATAATGTTATATACATCGAATAATGATCATAATTATAAAGAATACATTTTAAAAAAGGAATAGAATGTAGATATTCATAATGATTAAACATTAGTTCATTGTGTTCAAATACCACACATAGTTGTGAACAAATCTGGCATCTTTGAAAAACATAACATAACTGTATAAATCATAACATCATCGTGAACAAATATAGCATCATGTTAATGTATAAAGATCATAAGATACCAAATATTACCCAATTCATTGGATGGATATATAATTCTAGGACCACCCACCACATCATAATATTCACAAAATCATACATGTCACGTAGAACATATAAAAAATTTAGTCATGAAAAAATCCTTGGAAATGAAAGATTTTCATAAGGGGTTTATAAAAAATACCTTCATTTATAAACATTAGTGTTTTTAAATGAATAAGGTAAATCATTTTTGGTGTCAATATCATCATTCATTAGTGAAGAAGAACCCACTCAAGAGGGTTCAGAGATGTGTTTTCTAATAGAAAAATGTATTGTAAAACCTACTTATTCGACTAAAAATAATGGTGGAAACATGTATATACCTATAATAAAAATTTATTGAAATGATAATGAAGTAATATTATTGTATTTTCAATACCAAATATTTCATGAAAGAGGGATAACCCAAATTAAATGAGATGGGTTTGAGAATCCCCCTTCCATAATTTCTAATTTATTTCATCAATTTTACTCCTAAATAATTAAATTAGTATTATTAATACATTTAAATGGAATTTTATTATGTTAATTTTTTTCAATATTTATTAATTTTAACGATTTTATTATATTTCTTAATTTATGTTGTTAATTTTTATGTGTATTGATATAACGTGTACTTTAAAAAATTCATTTTATCTTTGATTTCACTATTTTTTCCAATGTCATTTATATATAAGTATAACTAATTTCAAAAGAATTAATACATATATTTATACATTTATATACCATAGATAATTTTGTTTAACCATCCATATGTTTGGTGATAATAAAAAAATTTGAAATGTCCTCATTAGTGGTTACCTAATTGTTAATGAGATACTGTCAAAAGAGATTGAATGGGAAGTATCTAATTTTGATATGTCATAAATATAAAATTTATATTAGGTTAACATTATTAGTAATATGATAAATTATTCTTTGTTATACTTAATAAATTTAGGTTTGAAAGGGGTAGAAAAATGATAAATAGGATATGTGAATGAGAGTGAGAATTGATGAGAACATATGCTCTTCTCAGTGTTGCTTCAACTCTATAACACTAAACTCCTTTGATGATTAGAGTTGGATAAAACCAAAACCTTCCTATGAATTATAATAGGATTAGGAGATTGTATTTGGGTAGGACATAGAATTTGATAAATGGGGGAGGGGTGGTTTTCCAAGGGAAGAGAGAGGTTATTTATACTTAAGGAGAAGGGTCTTTTTAGAATAAAATATTAAATAATATAATATATCCTTAGTAAAATCTATAATAGTGAATTCCTTACAATATAAACCATATTGGAATTTAATAAAATGATTTCATGACATTGAATCACTTTATATTCAACATTAAACAGTTTAATTGAATGGAAAAGTGTAAAAATGAGAATGTATTATTTTCATGTAATAATTTAGTTTTAATACTTTAAAATGTAATTTTTAGGTTTGGAAATCAATTTTACTAAATTTTAATAAAAATTATATCCAATTAAATAGAATTTTCTGGATCATCATGATATATAAATTATTGGTTCATTATTACATCATGAATTATGTAATTAAATATACATCGATTATGAGAACAGTATTATTTTTACTATTCACTTGAAAATTAGAGTATTTTAGTAAATTTAAAAAATACTCAACATTGGAAAATTTTGATTTTATAATTTCAAAAATGTTATTAATTTTATGAAAAATATGTTTCTAACATAGGTTAGTTCAATTTTTAACATAAAATTATTCTTTTACGAAATACATTAAAATTATGTTTGCTAAAAGTGTTCCAATATTTTCTTTTAGTTTATTAATCATGATACCTATTTTATGGTATTGTTATATTTATATTTAATTAAATTAAAATTTTTAAATATTATTTATACTAATTTTTGTTATTTTGAAGTTAAATTACTATTTAAATAGTCAGGTTATAATCCCCAATAGTTAGGTTACTATTCCAATGGTCACATTACAATTCTAATTATCACATTACCTTCTATAAATACCGTTATATTCAATCATTCAGTATCAACTGATTTACTCTAGTGGTTCAAAAATTTTATTTTCTGATATTTATTTTGTTTTAATAATTTTTTTCTATTCTACCTTCCATATTATAAAATTAAAATAATTTTTTCACCAATGACCCTTTCATTCACCAGGATTCTTTTTAAATTATGGGATCACCATCTTTTCAATTATTTTCATTTTCTACAAATTGTTTACAAAATTGTCAAAATGTTTTTATATCCTCTCAAAAAAACATTTTATCATTAACAAACAAATTTCTGCTTATAAAATAAATATATTTCTTTAGTTAAATTTATTAAACATAATTTTGAAAGTAAAAATTTTCAAATTATTTTAGCTTCAAAATTTTGAAAACTTTAAATATTTTTCATGACCCCATTACTAATGATCCTATTTTAAAATTAAATTTCGTTAACATATTTTTGCTTCTCCTTTTTCAAACTATTATTTCTCCTCAAGGATATTTTTTTTAACACTTTATGATAATTTTTTCAAAATAATTCTATTTTCCTTATCAAAATTTATTTTGGAATGTAATTTACACTTCATCTTTTATAACTATATTTTAGAAGGTTTTATCATAACTTTTTATTTTTTACTAACATTTTCTTCCCCGGTTTATCATCTATAAACTGATGTTTTGATTATCCTATCTATTGTATTATGTTATAGATCATTTTAGGACATGATATTTTTATATCCTATTTTTTCATAAGTTTTTGTTAGGTGATAATTTTAAGAAATACCATTATTTTTTCATGTGTTATTTATGATATGATTATGATTTATTTTATTGAGACACATATATATGGATTATGATGGGTGCGTTACTATATCTCCCTTAATTCCCTTTTATTAAGAATATATCTCATGAGATAGTTAGTCATTGACATAATGAGTTTTTTAGACAATCCTGAGAGTGATTGGTTTTCTCATATTTTTAGTCTTGAACATAATGTGTTTTTCATATGGGCATGGGGAAAATGGGTTTTCTCTTACAGGATTTCCTATGATTATAGTTCTTCAGCACATTCATGTTTTCCATAAATTTATGACACAATTCCAACATTACAGCATGTTATTCTAAATTTACAAGATTAATTTCATTTCCATGAAATACTATGCTTTCTTGATTATAAATTACTTATAATGTTTTCTTTACTTTTTTGTAATGTTATCATGATATATGACTATTGGGATGTGTTTGGTTCAAAGTAATATCTTTTATGATTCCATAATTTTCTCTTTTAAGATCCAATATTACTCAAAAATGATATATGATTTTTATCTGTTTTCTTGTGATCATGTATTATAATATTTGTGTCTCTATCAAGTTTTTAGTTCATTTTATGATACGTTTTCTTTTACGACGTTCTTTGTATCACCCATTTTTTATTTTTATGATCCATAGGTTATAAATATTATTATATCATAACAAATATATAGTAAAGGGTCCAAAGGATCTTCATTATGTATAAATGTTCACAAGTGTTATAAAATAAGATACTCCTTTTACTAATATCGAAGAAACCAAACATTTTTATATTTGGATTATAAATCTACTTATGAGATATATTATTTAAATCATGGGATTATTATATAGTTATAGTCTTGTTTGTTTGGGTCTATTAAAACGTCATTCTTCTACCAGATGAATAGGCCCTTACTTCACACCAAGTTTAACACTCACGAGGGATATTATTCGGTTAATCATATATTATTTATAAAAAATCATGAAGGATTATTTTTCTAGTTTCATTGAAGAGTTAGGTTTAGAATCTTAAGATAAACCGCATTAAATCACCATACATCAAACAAAGATTCATATATATTGAAATAAAGGGTGTAAAGACCATCATGGAAATGTAAATAACAATAAGTTTAAATTTCAAATTCCCTTAATAATTATGAATATTCCAACATATTGTTAATGTTTATTCAAAAAACCCTTTTGGTTTTAGTAATGGATTCAACTAGAAGGAACCTTGAGTGTGAAGGTCAGCATGAATGTTTCCTCAATTGACAATCCATTAGAATTAGATCTAGAATGATAAACATTATGATTAAGAAAAAATATCAAACATAGAATATGATTAAAAATATTAGAATATTTGATGTTCAAAACACACTAAATAATATAAATATAGACCCTCCTGAAAGATCATTTGATGAAGATGAGGAAGAAAAAAATGATCAATTTCATATATAAAAAATATATTTCAATAAGAACCAAAGTATTTTTCTTAAGGGGACTAGAATATAATTTTCTCATTGAAGAAGAGGTCATATAAGATCAAATAATAATCATAAAATTAATAGTTTAGTAAACATATAGAAAGAAGATATAATTCTACCTTTGGAACCACTAATAATTTAATGTATTATATGTTTAAATGTGGGCATTATCCCATCCAATTCCCTTATCCAAGGATTACTACGGATGGTAGTACTCCATGACCTCCGAGACCCATTGACCAGGGAATAACCTATGTAAATACTATTGATGAAGAATAAAATGGTAATTTTGTTTCACTTACCCTCCACGGTGAATAAGTGGATGTACTCTAGTTATTTCTGTTGAAATAAAATGTTTTAAAATCATAATATCCTCCTCTAAAAAATAATTTGATTATCCAAATAGAATTCTTATCATTACTAGGACTCCACATTAACTTCTAGAATAGGTAAAAAAACATTATAAATCAATAGTTACCATCTATTAGTGATATTCCAAATATGAATTTTCTAATAAGACCATTGAATCATCCATATGGGCCTTAATACCTTATTATGAGATACATTTACTTGAAATGGTTATTAAAATGGTTTTTTATAGACTTAACTATGATATTAGGAATCATATATCCTTTGAGAAAATATCTTCTGGAATTTAAATACTTTTAATATCTTTAATTATTCCTATATGTAAATTTTAATTAAATTGAAAGGAAACAATTAATTAAGGGGTATAAATTAAAGACCCATGTTCTATGATCCTTTAAAACAAACTCCATGATATATAACATTTGTCATGTATTATGCCCAACATAAATAAACCACAACACATTAATAATAAAAAAACATTAATCTATAATAAACACTTATATCAAAAACCAAAAATGTTTATTACCTCTATAAATTAAATAAATAAATTGAGTTAATAATAAAGAGGTTATTGAAAATAAATGTCAATTTATTTATTTTATATATTCTCTTTTAAAAAGACTAAATTAAAAAAATGAATTTAAATATAAACCATTATAATTCTTTTTTGAGTTACTAAAAAGAAAATTATCTTATGATATATTTTTGGGATTTTTCAAAGAAAATTAATTTTCCAGTGAATAGTGAAAATTTTGATTTTTTTTAATGTCATCGGTTTTATGAAATTATTTGTTTATATTCATAAATAAAAATATTTTGAAACCATTTTCTTACTTGAAAATATATTATAAATAACAATAATTCCTTCTGAAATATTGTTTTTTAAAACTTTTTGAACTTTTTGAATGTTTATATGTTGATTAAATGAAAATTATTTTCAACATTTTTTTTAATTAAATATAACATGTTGAAATAATTGTTTTGATTTATTTTATTTTTAAATATTTTTTCAATAAAAATTATTTTTAAAAATTTTATGGACTTGATCTAATTGAAAACACTATCCTATTTAAAAATTGTTTTTATTAAAAAAAACTTTTCTAGAAAACTACTTTTTTCATGCCACATATCCTCCATTAAGATTAATTTCCATAGAACAAATATGTTAACAAAATAAATTTATTCATAAATTAGATATATCAATGATAACATTATTTTTTAGGGGAAATTTATTTATTTTTAATTAGATTGTTAGTATTAATGCCAATTACCATAATAATGGTGATACAATTATTTTAAAATTATTATTGTATTAATATCATGGAATTTATATAAAATAAATTGAGTTCAATTAATTTAAATAAAGAATATAAAAATATTTATAGACACAAAAATAAATATATTTATACTCATTTAATTGGTCATAAATACTAAATTTGATTAAGAGCCTCTAATTATATTAACTCAATGTTTCTAAAAAATGGTTTTTCTACACATTTTCTATTTTGAATTAAGAGTTATTTTTTATAATTAAGAAATTTAATTACTTTAAATACATGTAAAACTTAGTTACGTAACAAATAGTTGTTTTTATAATTGTTGTAAAAAATGTTTATTTAGATTTTAATTACTAATTAAAAAAATAGCTACTAAGGTAAAAACTAAAAATGAAAATGTTATAAAACCGCAAAGAAATGAATTAAAAACTTAATATTATCAAAAAATTAATTTTGGGGATGATAATAGATCTAGTAACATTGACACTTAAATTGTTCTAATTTTTTGAACCATTGGACCTGTAATAGAGAAAGGATATAATTGAAGTATAACTGGTGTCTCTAAAAATAACATTCTCTTCCCTTATAAAAGGATACCACTTAAATAGTTAAAATGACAAAAAAAAATGTCATATTAATCTTTTAAACTAATAAATTTTCCACTCCGCATAACTCTCTCCATTACAAAATCCCTTTTCAACTCATATTTAGCCGAATCCCTTCAATTTCAAGGGATCTTCCATGAAACAATCAAGTCTCCAACGTAAGTGTTATACTTATCATGTTTTTCTTCAGAAAATTAATCTTCCAAATATATTATCACCATTATTATATGATTAAATAAATATTATTAGTAAAATAATATTTTTTTTATATTGGAGTAATAAGCATTATTTACTCATTTTTATCCACTCATATATATAAAATAAAATTGATTTTGTGTTTCCCACACTACATCTTCTACGAAGCAGTGTCATTTTATTCATTATCGCATTTAACAGATGGGTTTAATGGTGATAATGGTTTATAAATATTGTACACCTCCTAAAATTATGTTCTTGAAATTTTAATTTAATTTTCCCCTTTACCCATGCCCCACATTGAGAATAGGGAAAGTTAATCATGCATATGTGTGTATTTCTGCCTCCATGGTGAATTTTTTTTCATATATACATTCTTAAATTGCTTAAAATATTCAAATATAGATAAAAATTACAAAAAAATAAAAAAATAAGTATCATTTAGTTATGATGAAATAATGTCTAACATCCCAATACAAACCACCCAAGTCAGAGGCAGAATGCTACATAACCTCATTGGTTCCTCCCCTTACACAAGAGACTACAAAATAGTTGTGAAGTTATATGTTTGATAGTGGGTATATCATGGAAAAAGTCAATTCGCCATCAAACTGACACCCAGCCTGGTCCGAAGTAAGGCCTGAAGGGTGTTCCCAATCCCCACGGTCTGGCACAAGTACCCGGGTATCAAAAATAAAACCTAGGAACTATTTTCCTAAATAAATAAAAATAAAACCAACAGAAAGATGAATAAATTAAAAATAAAATTAAACAACCAAACTGTCCTTTAACACATTTTATATTTAACGGTTTATAACTTTAACCAACAACCCAAAAAATGACAATGAATGAAAACTAAAACTCCAACTCAAACCTCCAAACAACATGAGGTGCAACAACCTCAAACCATGTTCACAAAACCAACATGAGGATGTCACTAAAAACCTGATCCACAGATTTCATGCATGAGGCCTCAACCTATAATGCGAAAGAAATAGAATCTACATACACCCCAAGGTGTTTTTATGGTATAAACCAAGATCTATGAGGGATTCCATCAGGAAAAGGGTTCCTTGTATAATTATAAAATAGAGAATAAATTCTCAATTTTAATTACAAAAATAAGTATAATCTTGAATGTTTTAAAGAAAATAGGTAAGAAAAAATTTTAAAGGGAACAATTTAAATTAAAACACACACACACTACCTTAAAAACCAATGTTTAACATCAATGATTGTAAATTAACCAAGTAGCACCAAATGTGGTAGAGGCATAATGGGTGTTAGCTAGAATAGGTCCCTAGATCTTAATGTCTTGGTGAAATGTGGATTAGAAACCAAAACCCATAGAAAATGTGTGTTAGAAACCATGACCCTCAGAAATCGTGGCATAGAAACTAATACCCTTAGTAAACCGGGACTTAAAACCCACGACCCTCAGTCATTCATATGTTTAGTTGGTGTTGTAGTTATCATTCGTGGTATGTGTAACAGGGCCGAATCCACCGCTGGATCACTATACCAGTAGTCTAGTCCCCCTTCCTTGCTACCCAGTCTTCTCACTTTATATTCAAATAGGTTTCAAGTTCATAAAGAGTGTACATCACATAAACAAGCCAAGCTAAAACACCATGGCTGCCAAGATACCATTTACACCATCAATTTCACTTTTTAAATCCATGTTCATGTCACATGTAAGACTAATTCATAAAACCTAAACAAGTTACTCACGGATAGAGAATCACCATATGCACACTTAAACGCTTTTTTAAAACCATGCGCACACCAAAAATATTTTTAAAACATCACCCACATAGGTTACACACTCAATTAAACCATTTTCCCAGTTTATAAAGACACGTATAATTAAACAAACCACAAATTACACACCCAAATACCATTTTCAAATAAGATGCACAGTCAAACATTCTTCAAACACATTTTACACCATTGACATAATTTAGGAAACCATTTAAAAATATTCTGCACACTAAAAATATTTCAAAAATAAATCTTTATTACATACACAGCCAATTAAAACTATTGTGCAGTCAAAGAAAGCACTTTCATAGTTAAAAATAAACTAAAATAATTTATAAAACAATTTAAACATATGTAAAATGAATTTAAATGCCCAAAACCTTTACACAATTCAACCAAAACAATTTTTCTAACATAATAATTATTTAGTAAAATAATTAGAATTCTCATAAATAAATTTTAAATAGAAAGACACTTCTTTACACACAATACCTACTCAAACTACCTTACATGACCACATGCACACAACGCCACCTTAGGAATGCAATCTGTATCACACATGCAATTAAAGAAACCATATGCACATTCAAAAATACCATTACAATAGTTATAAAAACCGGAAGAAAAACATTACAAACCATTTAAAAATATGTTGTAAGACTAAAAAATCAAAATTACAGTCAAATATTTATTTAAGACAGAATGCATAGAGACGCAACAAAAAACACCAATCTTTCCCATTTCACATTCTAATAATGTAACTGCAAAATTTATAAAACACCAATAAACAGTTCAACATGGGTTTTTCATAGCAACAATATACTCATATTATATAAACACAATAATAAACACATTAAAACATACTAAGCCACAAGTAAAAAATTATATTCACAACAAAACAAGCTTATTAGTAAACAAGCTAAATTAACTAAATAAAAAAATTTAATTATCAACTAATACTCTTACATAGAAACACCTACCGTTAGTAGCAAACATTGCAACTTGGTTTGCAAAGATCGTTGCAACTCAATCGCACTGTAAAAAACACAACTAAACCATAAAATCAAAAAATCAAATCAATTGCACAGTAGACCAACCAAACAAAAAACTGAAATCCCATTGAATATGAACCAAACCCCAAATAAGATGAGGTGGGTATACCTAGAGGGAATCCATTCTAGAAGAAGGAAAGTGAGGCGCCATAATGTTTGTTGGTAAGAGGAGGCATGTTTAGTTTCACAGTGCAAAGAAGGAAAGTAGAGGGGGAGAGGGTCAGCGGTCGCGAAAAGAAAGCTAGTACAATGGTGCAAGGTCCAGCCATGGGAGAGAGGGTAGCACGCGGCTATTGTGGACTGTATGGGAGGGATTGGGTGGTGCCGAGCAGGGGTGTGTGAGAAGTGGTTTCTTTGGATGGAGGCAGCTTGATGCGGGATTGGTTTACCTAGAAGGAAGAGTGCTAGTCGGATGGAGAATGGGGATGGGGGATCAGTGCGCTAAGGTTTTAGGGGGGAAGGGGTTCGTGTAGTTTGAGATGGGAAACAAGAAATATGGAGAAAAAAAGAGAGAAAATAAAAGAAATACAAAATAAAAGAAAAAAATAAAATCAAATAAAAATAAAAGAATAAAATAGACCTCATATAAAATAAAAATTATAATCTTAATAAATAATAAAAAATCGATTGCCAATAATAAAAACAAGATTAAAAACCTATTACTAAAATAAATGGATTAATTATTGAGTCTGGACAACACGTACAGAAGTGTTCATGGTTGCGGGCACAGTCACACACCTGTGTAATTAAAAATTTAATCATAACAGATTCTATTATTAAATTTGGGAACAACACACAGTGGTTCGTATGGCCATGCACCCATATATGAACCCAACATTATTTTAAAATAAAACAATATCAACCTGCAGCTCAAAAGTGAGAACCAAAATAATTAAAATAAAATAAATCATCGGTCATGTTGTAAAAATTCTACCCACCATGGCACTTTGTACCTGCATAAAGTCCCAAAAGACTTGACCAAACGAAGATTCTAACTAAGACTGTGAAGATACTTAAGACAAAAACCCAATCACCAAAAGATTGAGCATTCAAAACACCCATAATATGAAACTCAATAGATCTCAAAAATAGAATCGCCTTGTAAATTACCAAATAGTAAGGAATTCACCTCTAAACAAAAGTACAACATGGAACACCCCGACCCCTAACATAGGGATCACCAGTGCTGCTCGAGACCTCCATGAACACTCATCAAGAGACCCACTACCCATGTTAATAAATTACCATGGTCAAGGTTGGGTAGAGCAGAAGTAAGTGGTTACCCCACCAAGCACGCATTGAAAACAGAGTTTTTCCAAAAGTTTATCATATAGTGATCTCTGAACCATATCAATATTCTTTAAAAATAATTGTTCTTCAAACCAAAAGGACTCACAAAACCAGACAACCTTTAACATTGTATTGACCCTCCAAGTTCCCTATGTTTAATAAAACCAATACAAGAGGGGGAATTGGTGAGACCCGCAGTGGGTCTCTCATCCATTTTAGAATTTTTCTAACACCACAACACCTGTGCAAAAATTCCCAGTTCATTTTGAGCGATATAGACTGAACTCTTCATCACGAACCCACCAACACAAGAAAAATTTCATGGAAAATTCCCAAAATGGAAGACACTCCACCACATGATATGGTTTTCATAGAGGAAACCCCTAACCTATTGGAAAACTGGATAGGCACGTGTTAATTTGACAATACATGAGCATCTCTAAAACGAGTACAATTTTGATCCATGACTGACCACAAGGAGGTTCAGAGAGAACTCCTATCGTATTTACAATAATATGGATTCTCCTAACCTCTTTAAGGCCTGATAGGAACTCCCATAAATTAATACCACAACAATGATACAAGGCCTCCATGACCCTAAAAATAAAAAAGAATCCTTTAGAGATGATACTGCAATAAAGAAATTTAAATTTTCCCATTCCTAACACAGCAGACTTATGTTGGAAAAAACCCATCCTGCGTCCAATAAGTTTTCACTACACACAACCTTAAACCTGAGACTTATGGTTGGGGCCCTCATGTCTGAAGTATCTACTACCTCACATTCATAAACTGACCACATCTGACTAGAACTTCTTCCACTAAAAAATTAACATGCATACTTCTCCTTATTTCACATGTGGCCACTCCATCCACATACCATCTAATAATTCCATAGAATGAATTTGAGTTCCTGACAGACCACACTAAAGAAAGGCTATTTAGTGGTCTGTCAAATGTGTGATGCAACAGGATGGAAGGAGAACTCCAAGAACATGTTTCTTTGGTTCACAATCTTCATCGGGTGACGAACATAAACTTACCACACTATGAAAAAGACCAAAAGCTATCACAAGATTTAAACTAATTTTCCCACACATCCTTTGGGGAACATGAAACTAGCTCATCAGAAAGGTCAACAAATCTCTTTCATGGCCTATGGACTGGTCAACCACCTACTAGATCCAACACATTCTCTCTCCTTCACTTCCTTAGGCACAACCATGGTATGAAACTAGTTTCGAGGATCCCTCAAGACATCCCCATTCTCAACAAACACAGAACAATCCATGTTTACCGGTCTAGTCCCACTCCACCAAACATACTCGAGACAACTTACACCGCCACAACTTTTGGAGTTCCCCAGAAACCTGAGACACATACAACATTCCCAAAGCACTCAACGATATTCAAGCGACCTAGACGCGTACATACCGTGCACAAAATTGAGCATAACGCAACACTACCACTCGAATGGGAGTCAGGGCTGATCCAAGATCTGAGAGGCCTACTGAAAACCCATGGAACCAATCTAGGGGAATATCGTGAACAAGAAACACAAAACTAGCCTCCGATAAAACCAAACACCTCACTAAAGAAACATCCACATTCTAGACACAAATCAATAAATTCCAATTTAAAAAATTAATTATTTTTCAAAGAAAAACTCCCTCTTGGAAACCCATGCACAATACAAAAAATCCTAACAACACTTTTGAACCCATCGCTTTCACTCTGGTGTCAAAACCATTTTCAAATTCCAAAAATATTTAACCACAAAACACTTTTTAGAGAAAAAACCCCACTTTTCATGAAAAATGAAGCTTCCATAGAAATGAATCACTCACCACTGATATTCTATGATGCCTCTTCGATATGTATTTTCATTCCACTCAGGAACCCATACCCGCGATCCCAAAACATTCCATTAATAACTTCCACATGCACACACGAGCACCCATAGGAATACCACTGAAAATACAAGAATCTTCCTCTTTCAAAACAAAATACTCCCAATATTCTGAAAATACCTTGTACCAAAACCATTTAAAAAATTCAAGACAAATTTTCAAAATTATTCCCATTTCCAAAATAACTCACTTCAATTTCCAATAACTAAAAATGTTCATTTAGAAGTTCCAATTAGACAAATGAAATGCCAAATTACAAAAACAAGGATCAAAAAACACACAAAAAGAATCATGTCATACTCACATGAATAGAAAATAAGATCAACCCCAAAGTCGTATTTCTTTTTTAAAAAAACCCTTGGTGCCAACCCAAAACTGAAGCAATACATCACCATCACTAAATCTCTTGGACAGGGAACTATTGGTTATGTCTAACCTAACTACATGATTTAGAATAACTTGCCCTAAGAAAGAGCCAACCACTACGAGTGTCAAACTTTACTCTCAGGCATCACATGGGTTGACACTCCATGTGATACTATGCACAGTACCAGTTGACTCCTACTATCATCCCCCATTCACACAGACCAAAGAGAAAAACATAAATCATAGACTACCCCTAGTTCCTCACGGATCTGAATGAGTAAGAGCTTACGATGCACTTCCCACACCTACCCCTCAAGTACCGACATTCCTATCCTCGATCTTCTTAAAACCCTAAATAATTAGCACAAAAACACTTCTAATACTATTTTTTCATGAAAAAAGGTGGATCTCCATCAGACTTATGCCTGACACTGTCTGTAGATAAGCCCGAAGGGAATTCCCTATCCCCACGGGCTGGCACAAGTGACCATGTATCAAAAATAAAACCATGGAATTATTTACCCGAATAAATAAATATAAAAAAAATAAGATGAATAAATTAAAACTAAAACCAAACAACCAAACATGCCATTAACACATTTCATATTTAAAGGTTTATAACTTAAACCAAAAACCCAAAAAAGAAACAAAAACAAAGGAAAACTAAAACTCCTACTTAAAATTTTAAGAAACATGAAGTGAAACAACCTCAAACCACGTTCACCAAACCAACACAAGGATTCCAATAACAACCCGAACCACCAATTCCATGCATGATGCCTCAACCTGGAATACAAAACAAATAGGATCTACATACACTCCAATGTGTATGCTGGGTGTGAGCCAAGAGTCCAAAAAGATGCCACCAAGAAAAGGGTTCATGGATAATTATTAAATTTCAAATACATTTACAATTTTAATTAAAGAAAATAATTATGATCTTGAAATGTTTTAATGAAAACAGGTTTAAAAATAGTTTCATATGGAACAACTTAAATTAAAACACACACACACACTTACTTTAAAAAACCAAAGTGTCACACTAATGAGTGAAAAGTAACCATGGAGAATCAAATATGGAAGAGACCTCATGGTTGAATGCCAGCGTGGGTCCTAATATATTCATGTCTCGGTGAAACGTGGCATAGAAACCCTGACCCTCAGAAAATTGATCTTAAAAAGCACTACCCGCAGTAACTGTGGATTAGAAAACATGAACCTAATTAAACTGTGGATTAGAAACCACAACCATTAGTCATTCAAATGATTAGTTACTAATGTAGTCATCAATATTGGTATGTGAAATAGGGTCAAAGAAACCCACATATCACTATCCCACTAGTCTATTCCACCTTCCTAGAAACCCGAGATTCTCGCTTTGTGCTCAAATAAGTTTCAAGTTCATAAAGGATGCACAGAACATAAACATGACAAGATAAAACACCATGCATTCCAAGATACCATTTACACCATCAATTTCACTTTTTAAACCATGTACACATCATAGGTCACACTTATACATAAAATCAATATGGGGTACTTACACACACAAATTCACTACTTGCACACTCAAACCCTCTTTTAAAACCTTACACACATCAAAAATATTTTTAAAACATATCCCACAGAGGTTATACACTCAATTAAACCATCTTCACAGTTCATAAAGACACTTATAATTAATCAAAAAAATTGCACACAATAATACTATTTTGAAATAATAATCCCTCTAAAACATTCTTCAAACAATTTTTACACCATTTAAAAAATTTAATAAACCATTTTAAAATATTACACTCACTAAAAATATTTCAAAAATAAATCTTTATTAGTTACACAACCAATTAAAACTACTACGTGGTCAAAGAACACACTTTCACCGTCAAAAACCCATTAAAAGAATTTATTAAACAATTTCGACATACCTCATATGAATTTAAACACCCAAAACAATTACACAATTCAACCAAAACAATTCTTCACAATTAATAATTATTTAATAAAATAATTACAATTTTTATAAATAACTTTTAAATTGAAAAACACCGCTTTACAAACCAGACCAACCCAAACCCCCTTACATAACCACACGCACACAACGCCACCTCAGGAACACAATATTCATCATGCATGCAATTAAAGAAACCACCCCATAGTAAAAAAGTCTATTAATATAGGTAATCAACAACAAGAAAAACATTCCAAACCATTTAAAAATATGCCTCCTCAATAAAACACATAAAATAAACTCAAATACTCCTTTAGGAAATATTTCATATAGATGCTACCCCAAAACACCAATGTCACCCTTTTCATAACCAAAATAATTAACTAAACAATTTATAAAACACTAGTAAACAGTTCGACATGGGTTTTTACAAAAACAACATATGTATATCATATAAACACACAAATAAACACCCTAAAACATACTAAACATCAAGTAAAAATTAAATTCAAACCAAAAAAAGTGATTTGTAAACATGCTAAATTAATTAAATAAGAAAATGGGCTTATCAATTAACACTCATATGCGGAACCACCTACCGTTATGTAGAAGACATCACAACATGGATCGAAACGATATTAGCACTTCAATTTCACTACAAACAACACAACTAAACCCTAAAATAAACAATTGAATCAATTACAACATTGATTAACCAAACATAAAACTGAAACCCCAATGAATATGAATCAAAACCTCAAATCGGAGGAATAGGGTTTACCTAGAGGGAAGCCATGCTGGAGAAGGGAATCAGGGTGCCGAAATTTGAGCCGTCTTGAGGAGGAATATTCGGGTTCGTAGTGCACCAGAGGGAAGTATTGGGGGAGAGGTTCGGTAGTCATGACAGGGAGGTTTATGTGCTGGTGTGAATTATGTCCATGGGATAGGGGTAGTGCACACGCCTATTGCGGATTTTAGGGGAGGGCACACACCGCATCGAGCATGAGGGGGGGTGAAAGTGGCGGTTATCTGAGAGAGAGGTAGGGTGGTGTAGTCTTGGTTTAGCTGGAATGAATAGTGCATACTGAGGGGATAAATGGGAAGGTGGATCTATGCACTAGGGTTGTAGTGGGGAATGGTGTCTGTTAGGGGAGAGAGGGGAGAGAAAGAGAGATGGAGAAAAAATTGAAAATAAAATAAAAATATAATAAATGAAAATAAAAATAATAATAATAAAATAATAAAATAAACCTCATAAAAAATATAATCCTAATAAATAATTAAAAAAACTAATACAAATAATAAAACTAAAATAGTAAAACCATTTTCAAAAATAAATTCCTTAATTATTGAGTCTGGACAATGCACAAAGATGCATACATGGTTGCCGGCACAGTCATGTGCTTGTATAATAATAAATTTAATAATAAATCATCCCCTTATTAAGGTTGGTCACTACACACGATCACGTGTACGGCCGTACACATGTATATGAACCCAACCTTTTTTAAAATAATATAGACTCAAACTATAACTCAAAAGTGAGATCGAAATTAAATAAAATAAAATAAAGTATTGGTCGGGGTGTGACAATAGAAAATATAAAAAAAATTCATTCCATAGATCAGGATAATAAATAATAATAATAATATGTTAATGATTTAAAAATTATATTGAAAGGGGTAACTAAAGAAGAAAAACATGATATATAAACAAGAGTTCCCAAAGTGGTAAGTTGTCTAGAGTAGTGAAAGATGATAATAAATAAAATAATTGTGGGGTACTCCAGTTTCTATCACAATCCACTCCATCTCTATACTCCACCTACTCATCCATCTACTACAAGACAAATACCCCTCTCTATATCTCTCATGAAATCTACAAGTTCATCAAAATTCAAGAATAGGGTTTGAATGTGAGACTTAGTAGGAAACCACCAACGCAGCTTTAACCTTATGTGATCAAGTATAAAAGTTTATTACAAAGTAATAATAAATTTATGAATCATAAACACACAATCCAAAATAGATTTGTCATGCACTAAAAGATCGTCCACTAGAACCATGACTATTCCTTTTTTAGAGCCATTTCGGAAAGATAATCATGGAATTTCTCAAGAATAACAGTCTAGTTCATAGCGATCAAGAAACTATCTCTGAATGGAAAAACATAAGGTGCTCAAAATCAATATCTGGAAAAATTAATCAGTGACCAATCATTAACCTATATAGAATCCCCTCTGTATTTCATGAACATTCAGCTGGTGTCATCTATCTAGCATGTCCACCATGTCATGTGGTGTCCTCTAGTCACAACCAGGCTACCTTGATATGAATGGTACTTGGAATTAGGGATACCTCAAATGCATTCACATTATGATGACATGTATACCTCATACCCTCACCCTTTTCCAAGGTCCTTTATTTCCATCATCACAAAATATTTCACTCCCTCTCTAAGGGATAAATATGTCCCAATGGTCCATCTATTTAAAATACCGCTAAAAACACCAATGTATCATAATACATAAAAATAGGGTGGAAATAAGAATACATGACATAATATATCATCATGATTATATAGATACAACATATCATCATGTAAACCCATCAAATATGGAAATAAGCTATAAAAATATCACCCATGTAAAGAAAATATATTAACAGATATCATGGCTACACACACACACATGAAATCACAATCAATCTTTATGTAAAGAAAGGCCAACATAAAAATTCATTATGGGAAAATGTGTAAATGAGAAGACAAAAAGGTAAGGAAATTCATCCCATAAAATTATTCAATGTCAATGGTAGGGATAAACTACCCTATGTGGTTTGGCTGATAGAGTGTAAACCTAAATAGGAAAGAACTCTTATTTGTGCTTTATTATTATAAACATCAATATGTCAACGATAAAAGGTTCTCAATAGTTCCGAAAACTAAAACCATATATTTTATTTCAAAAATAAATAAAATAACGCAAGTGATAATACTTTCTCCCACCTAAATAAACTCTAAATTATTAATTTAGACTAATTCATGTCTTTTGAAACCTCTCATTAAGAATAATTAAAAACCACATGTTATAATATAAAACTTCCTCTACATTAGCCTGATATCATATATGGTTTTTTTACTTGTAATTATTATTTGATAAAAAATATAATTATCCATAATAATATATATAATCATCCTCTAATAAATAATTGTCTTTTCGTAATTATCTAATACTTATTCTTTATCAATTATATTTTAATAATTAATTACATTTATCATTTGATAATCCCTATAATTATCCTTTAATAATATCTCATAATTATCTATTGAGGGTTTTAATAAATTATTCTTTTGTAATATCCAAATTATATTTTGATAATTTTCAAAAAATTTACTTTTTTCAAATGATATTATTATACTTTTATAAATATCTTATTATGATTTCTTATAATTCATATCTCAATAATTAATTTTAAATAAAAATTAATCATCCGTGATAATTATCTTTTAATATTTTCCCCAAAATTTATCTTTTGAAAATTTCCTTTAATAAACCATAATTATTCAATGTACCTATTGATTAATAATTTCAAAAAAAATCCATCGTCTATTTTTACAAATTATGAATCGATATATATTTTATTTATTAATTATCATTGATAATTTATTTATTGAAAAGTACATAGAAAAATAAAATGAAATAATAATAATATGGAATCAGAATTATATCTCGATGATGCACACAGATAAGAGGAAGAGAGTACTAGCCCACCAGTATTAAGGAAAAAATTCTGAAAATTGATCAATGGATGTTCACCAAATGCATTCAAATGTGTTCTGGGATCAACAAAGAGTAAACACCAATGGTCTAATGATTTATATAAACCTCACTGAGTATACATTCTATAATTTAAAACCACATATTAAACAATCATCTTATTTTTCTATTTCATTATATTTTGAATGTGTAGGTTTTAATTTCATCTCATTAATCCATTTCAAATTTAAAATCATCCAAAATAGTTTATTTTTAAGTTTTTTGTTTCAATACGCATTCAACAATTTATGTTTCACTATATTCATGGAATATATGAAGTGAATATTGGTAAAAAACAAAATTAATTAATCATATTCCTTAAAATAATTAAATATAAATTAATAACTATAATTAGGTGTAATTTGATCAAATTCCCAATATGTACAAATATAATGTCATTCTTATGGTAAAACCTACTTCCCGGACCAAATGCTGGTGTCATATTTCTCATAAAATTCATTTTATGTGAGATATTAAATTAATTCTTGAAAAGAAAAATAAAATATTAAATAATTTAACCATGTGTGTGATCATACCAATCACGTGATGAAAACCAATTTAATTTCATTCCTAGTTTAAACCATTCATCTTGGACCTAATGGTGGTATCTCATTTCTCATATAAGGCAGTGTTTGAGAGATATCCATCAATTTTTCTAAAAATCATGTGCATGTATTATAATATATTTAATATTTTAATTACATCTTCACCGAGTCTTTACAGCCGTCAAAATCTCTCATTAATTCAGCATTTGACTTTAAAAATATTAGATATGAAATTCCAAGTTGTTTCAAGGAATAAAATAGTGGTTGATTCTTATTAGAAAATTTAATTTCCTAAAATAAAGTTATTTTTTAATAAATAATCTTATTCCATTATAATTAAAAAATGAGGATTTTAAAATTCTCTTCCTCTATTGACTTCTTGTCCATGAGAATTATCCATAACATTCTTACATGAACAAATCATTCCATAGAGGTCGGATAGTATTTTTTCACTCACTATTATCTACCGGAGTCAAACCCACTGATGGGACCAATGGGAATTGTTAAATCATTAGGGAATGATCAAATTATAAATTTATATGTTCCCAAACTATACTAACTAAAAATATGTAACATAGAAGAAGTGTGGGGTTGATACCAAAAATAGTGGGGAACACAGCGATGAAAAAAGTTAAATGCAGGCCAGGTCGCTCAATTTTATGATTGATTTCAATAAAATAATGATTCAATTAACATAAATGAATTCAAGTAGAAAACTGGTTGAGAGGGGAACTAGTTTCTAGGGATGGTTTTCCTCAATAAATTAATTCAACTTGACTTGAATAAAAAAATTATAAAATAATTGTGCAACCAAGCAATTTTATCAATAAAATAAATAGTCATTCTCTATAAAACTACCCAAGAATCCAAATTCTTAAGGTTAAGATAAATTAAAATATCAAAAGTGCATTATGATTGGATTCCAAAAACTAGAACAATAATTTTTTTAAATGGTCCTGAATAAATCAACTCAATCGTGTTGGTATTCATTCATTATTGAAGACATATAGTCAATGTATTGATAATTAATAAAATATAATCATAGGAACAACATGATACTATTGAATAAAACCATTGTATGAGTGAAGTTAAATCCAAGAATGACTGTACACATCCCCTTTAACTAATTCTTCTATCCCTTATGGGTTTTAGCCAACTATCTTCCATCGATCGCTAACTAAGATAAAACCCAAAACCAAAGGAAAGAGATTAAGAAAAAATTTGAATGAATAAAATAAATATATTGGTAATAAACAAAAAATCCTTCTATGTTACAAGGAATAATAATGGATAAAAGAAAATATAAAAATAAATAGAAATATATCTATGGTAGGTCCAAACCCAACAACAGCCTCTTGGTGGTCGCACCTAAATATTTTAATTGAATCCCAATTATCCATAATGAAACCCCTTATTTATAATTCTAAAAGTCATCCCACAGTTCCTCGGGGAGAAATATTTTTTAAAATGGAAATAAGAGTCAAATTTATATGGTTTCTATCAAAACAAACATAAGAATTAGTGTTTTCTATTATGTAGGACATTTACACAATGTGTAAAATTTACACAATGTGTAGATATTTCACAACATGTATGAAATTAAAACCCAATGGATTTTTAGTTCAACTCCACATGTGTCATAGAATGAAAAAAATTTGTTACTCTATGACACATGTCATATACACTTCAAATTTATTTCCATAATTTCAAGCCATGTAGTTCTTTCATTACTTTAACTGGTTCTCAACATGTAATGATAACATGATGTGTAATGTCATCTTCCAATGTACGAATCTCTATTTTTTCGCGTTTCCTATGGTGTGATCCTAGGGATCATCCTGTGATCATCCACTACAATAGAATATCTTAATTTAAGGGATGTATTAGGTATATTTTTCTTGATTCATCAATTTCATATTCAATATATTTTTGTTTTCACATGGCGCCTCAAAGAGGCGCTGCCCAAAGTGGGATTGTCTTCTCAAAATTTCACATTTCCTTAATATTTCTCTAAATTTTTGTCCTCCATAAGAATAAAAATACATCAAATTATTCCAATAAACTCAACAATAATCAATTAATATTCAAAATTTTCATAGAAATAAACTCGTGTATATATATAAAGAATAGTTATCACCCACATCCTAAACACAACTTTCTATAGCTCTATGACCATGACCCTAAGATGCATGACCAATATGAGTCCTCATATAGGAAATTGTTGAGAACCATGTCTAGATACCTCATATGATGTTTCATACTATCCTACATTCCTGTCAGACAATTGATTCATTGTTTTAGTACAGAACTATTGGAGATGTATTATCTTTTCACATTATGGTTACTATGTCTTGTGTGATGTGAGGACCCTTTGGTACCGTCTGAACTTTTCACAGTTTATTAACTGAGTAAAACCTCCTGAAGGACTGAATAATCAATACTCCCCCCTTTATAACTAATTTTTTATACATTTATATTCTTCATATTCCTCTCACCAAAAAAGGTACTCATGGGTGTAGTTGGAGGCCCATATAACTTATCATTGAATGGTATATGGTGAACAACTAATCGACCCTCTTTCATGATCTTCTCAAAAGGTAAGGCCTTCCATAGAAAATTTGAATATAAATTCAGGTCAAAACATTGGACCTACTATCTAAGGAAAGGATGATTTCCTCTTTTGAACTTGTTAGAATTATTTTCCCCATTACCATCCATAAGAGGAGAAAAGAAGAGAAGCTTAAAAAACAATAAGACTACAAAGATATTGTGATGGATCCCTGCTCAAACTCTATGAAATCCTATCTGAAGATGATCTTTAGTGTGTTTGGGAAAACTCTATAAAACAAGTACATAAAATCATTTGATGAGAGTCAATCATGTCCTTGATCCTGACCCATGAATCAACCACAAACACCTGGAGGGTCCCTTGCGCATAAATTTTACCAATTTTATATTTCTTTCCATCAACATCTGAATGAGGTTAAATATTCCCTTATAGTTCCCATGAAATCATCTTCATCTTGGGGTTAACCAACTCCCTGAATGACTAGGGGATTCTAGAGGTGATAATCCATAACATTGTCTACAAATGATTGTAGGTGTGGGAATATACTTGGGACACCCTCCAGCTCCCCCGGTGGCCCCAAAAAATGATTGTGACGGAGAATTTATTATAGAAATAAGGATTATTAGAAACATAACTAGATCTTATCTGGACAATGGGATCACATAAGGTTCTACTAAGATTCTACCCTCAACCCAATGTGTAACCCTCTTGGAACTATCCCCTATTTTTATCCCTATATGATTTTTACATTCATCATCACATATATATATATATATATATTAACACTAAAACATGCTCATTTCAACTAATTAATGAAAAATGATATATATCACAATGGTAAGAAAACTCATATATATCACATAATAAAGGAAAATATCATGAATAGATATCACAAATCTGGGCATTTAATTAAGAACAAATATATTGCACAAAAAAGGTATATATATCGAATTTCAATTTACATGTACAGTATTGATGTCTGAACACACCCAAAATATCATAAATCACATATCAAAATCATGTGAAAAACCTAAGGTGAATTTTGTAAATTATAACAAGAAAACATAAATTCCCCAATTATTAAAAACTCGAAGGCCCACTATATTGTGAAACTCAGTCCCAGACATAGTTCCCTGCCCGAGTCCGAATCTTCTTATCTAATTTCTATCCTATCTCAAACCAAGAGAATAGAATATACCATTTAGTGAATCTTGATGATCTAATACCATTTTTTCATGACCCGGTCTTCCCTGATCCACGAATATAGTCATATGAACCCACGAGTCTCCTATAATTATTAGGTTTTCTTCCCATCACACCATAATCTATTACACACTAGGGTCACTCACAAAACTATAGAATATCCCCACATGACAACATGTGTTCATTTGTGTCATTTTTTTTCTTCACTCTCATACAACTTTAGACACTACCTAAAAGGACATGCCACCTAATCACTACTCCAGGCCAAGCATGATTAACTATATATTCCTCATTAGTGAGGATCATGAAAATAAAGAAACAACTTTTTAAAAAAATTACTAACAACCACCAAGGAATATTAATACACATACGGATTAATCACATAAGAAAAGAAAACAAAATATATCAACATGAGTATATAACATCAACATATCGTTATGTAAACACATCAAATATGGAATAAATCTACAAAAAAATTACCCATCAAAAGAAAATATCATAACAAATATCATAGCTACAAATACAAACACACCCACATGCAATAAAAATCAAGCACATTGTAACGAATGACCAACATAACTAATCATTATGGAAACATGTGTAAAAGAGATTCCAAGAAGGTAAGGAACTTCCAAACTCAAAATTCCACAATGTCAAGCCAAGGATAAACAACCCTATGTGCTTCGATAGTTAGAGTGTGAACCTTAATAGTAATGAACACCTATTTTGACCTTATTATCATGAACTTTTACACGACAAAGCTTGAGGATATTAAAGGGTTAAATTTACCTTTTAATAGTTCTTATAATTGTTCTTTGCTAATATCACACAATTATCATTTTATAATTTTACTATATTATAATTTTATAATTTCCCAAAATATATTTTAATAATTTTTATAAATTAACCATTACTAAAAGTATATTATTATCCTTTTATAAATATCTTATGATGGTTTCTTATAAGCAAACACTTAATAATTCGTCATAAATATCATTTAATAATTATTGAAATTTTCATTTTGATATTTTTTACCAAAACTTTTCTTTTCATAATTTTCATTAATTATCCTCAATTTCTCAATGTATGTATCAATCAATAATTTCTAGAAAAAATCCAATGATAAATTTTTTAAATTATGAAACGATGTATATTTTTTATAAATTTTCATCGATAGTTTTTTATAAATTAATAATTTTTAAAATATAAACTAAAAAATAATATTAATAATAAAGAACCATACTTTTATCCAAGAACTACACATAGATAAGTGGAGAGTATGAGCCAGCTGGGCTCAGTGAATAAATACTTGAAATGGATAAACATATTTTCAATAAACTCATTCAAATTAATTTGAGGATTACCGCTCACTGAACAACGAAGGTGCGTCGATTTATAGAAATTTCACCGAGTATAAATTTCCTAATTTAAAACCACATATTGAGCCATTTATTTAATTGTATTTTTGATATTATTTTGAATGTGGAGTTTTTAATTTTATCTCAATAAGGAATTTCTTTTTTTCAATCATTAAAAATGGATGATTTTTGGATTTTTGGTTTCAATCTGCATCAAGCAATGGTGGTTTTACCATATGCATGAAGAAGACGATCTGTATAGAGGTAAAAATCAATATAATTAATAAAATTCTTAAAAAAATTAATTTAATATTAATAATTTATCATATGGTGTGATGTGAGAAAACTCTTGATACACACAAATGTTATTTCATTCATATGGTAAACCATGCATCTAGGATCTAACAGTTGTCTCATATTTTTCATACGATGTACTTTTTGAAAGATATTCAATTAGTTTTTAAAATAATAAAATAAAATTAAAAATTTTCCTTGAGGGAAATCCTACCTAACACCCATTGTGGACCAATGTTATATCATACCTAGAGTAAACCCTTCGTCTTGGACCTAATGGTGGTATTGGATTTCTCATATGATGATCCATTTGGGAGATATTAATTTATTTTTAGAATATTCAGATCCATGTAATATAATGTATTTATTATTTTTTTCCCTCCCCACTAGGTCTCTATGGGCATCAAAAGGGAAAACTAACTAAATGCTTGACTCAGAAAATATTTGATTGAATATTCTAAGGTGTATCAAAGGAAAAATGGGTAATCCTTATTAAAAATAATATTCTACCATAAAATTTTTATCATTTACTAAATATTTCTATTTTATTATCATTAAAATAATTTAGTTTGTGGCATTATGTCAAAATAAACACCTCGTTAAGCCTAACTTCTAATTGACTTAAATTTTGTTCATGTTTGGGTTGGTTTACCAACCTACATGAGCCATGCATTAAAATAAGATTATGATTGGCTATAATAAAATGAAAAATTATATTATTATGATCTATTAACAAAATAATTATTAGTATATGGTTTTATAACTACTATAATAATTATTTAACTTATTATTAAAGTAAATTTATTGTTTGATAAAATTAAAAAAATAAGTTTATGTTAGCTTAGATTTTATATAATGTGGTAAAAATACATATTGAGTGGAATAAGAACAATTTAAGTGATTATTATATATATATTATAGAATAATAAATTATATATCAATAATTAACTCGGTATCAATTTATGTGAAATGAAATAAAAATAATAAAAATGCATAAATCTATCAAATTTATTAACAGATTATGGTCATAATATGTTATAACTCATTGTTTTAATCATGATAAAGAATTATAAGGATTATAAAATTTTAATATTAATGATTAATTTTATGAAATAGTGTATTAGGTTACTTATGTTTTTGTAGGATATTATATTTCTATTTTCTAAGAAAGAAAACAATCAAAGGGTTTTCGTATCAATTTTCTTTCACTGAGACATGTTTATGTTATACACTATGTTTACATTTTTATAGTGTCATTTTTACAAAATTATAATAATTATATAATTATTAACATATATTTAATGATTTTAAATGTTAAATTATCATTTCATATTTCCTATAATGTTTTGTATCAAATGTTTTGAAATCTATGATGTTTTTTTATCTTCAGTTTACTTTATTTGAGACTTGATTTAATTATTTTCACATGTTTCACTATTATGTGATTTAGTTATTTGCTTATTTATTTCCTATTTGATATATATCATTCCATAAATTATATTTAATGTCCAATTTCGTGGTAAACCTCTCTTTTATGAATTATTTTTATGATATCTTGACTATAAGTGTTTATTTGTCTTAATTTTGAACCCTTATATGCATGTTTAATCTATACCACATGTCTCCATTTGAATAGTGAAAATACTTAAATAATTTTATTTTGTGTCAATATTCTATTATATTGGATGATATATAATATTCTTTTTATAGTTATGACTCTAATGGGGTTTTTATTCAAATTTTATAATGGTTGTAATAGGTTTCTTAGACATTAATCTCTTTCTTGGATCATAATTACTCTTCCTTGTCTGTGGATTCTCGAGATTGTTATATCCTGAAATAATAAATGGTTAGGTTATATTTAAAGATTATTTTATTTGGTAAATAATTTTTCACACCAATTTCATAATCCTTGATGATTCTATTATTTCATTAAAATGTATTTTTGTCATGAATAATTTTATTTATTTTTCTTCCTTCTAAATATTTTTTCTTTCCACCAATTTTATCCATTCCATAGTGTAAAAGTCAAATTATTTTTAACCTCAAATATCCTTTTATTCCTCTTCCCAATTTATAATATATTTTTATCTATATATTTAATGATATTTATTTTTTAGAAGGTTATTTCAAAATGTAAAAAAGGTTTTTATATAATTTCAAAATAAAAGGCTTAATTATTCATTCCATAATTTATTTTGATGAAAATTATATTTTTTTCAAGTTTCATGTAATAATGATTTTTTAAAAAATAAAAAAAATTCAATTTTTTCCCTTCCACTTTTTGAAAACACTAAATACTTTTCATGTCTCCATTCTTAAATATTCATTCTAAAAGTAAAACATTTTAAAAAAAATCACTTCCCCATTTTGAAACCATTATGCCTTTTCAATTATATTTTTTTAACTATCTATAATAATGGTGTTTAAATTATTTTCTTTACCGTGGAAAAAAATATTTTTTAAAGTAATTTACACTACATTATTAATAACTTTGTTTAAAATGTTTTGTGAAACTAATTATATTTTATTTTTAATTTTTCCTCCAAGGTTAGTCTTATTTGAAGTTATGTTTAAATAATCCTCTATATGTTATAATGTTATGGTTCTTTTTGGGAAGTTATATTTTGTTATCATATTATTTCATAACATCATGTTATGTTATAAGTATAAAAAACACATTTTTTCATTGGTTATTTAATATATCATGATGATTGATTATTATTGGAATGCAAACATATATATGATAATGGGTGAGGTACCATATCACCCTCTAATGCATTAGTTTATGATTATATCTCATGAGATACTCAGGTGTGGAGATAATGATTTTTTTAACATCGACATGATCAAAATGGTTTTGTTCACATTTTTATGAGTGGACATGAGTTTATTAACATAGGAATCAGCATAATGAGTTTTATCACATAAGTTTTCCTCTACTTATTGTTATTTTACAATTTTAATTTTCTTATAAATTAATATCATATTTCTATGTTTTTATCATTTTTTTCTATGTTTATATAATACATTTAATTTTCATGAAATGTTTTTTTCAGTATTATGACTTACTTTTAATTTTTTTTCACTTTTATCTCATGATATCATGTTATATTACAATGGAGACAAGGTTTGAGGTGGTAAGTTTATTTTATGATACCTTAATTATAATGACCCATACTTTACATAAATTGTTAATAATTCAAAATTGAAGCACACTTATTACAACATATGAAAAAACCACAAAGGATCATATATGTATAGTGTCTTTAGAAACTGGGAAACATAAACAACTGGTTCATAAATCTTCTACAGTGTCTCCCATTTATTTCATCATATCTAGGGTCCCTTTTAGCATATTCTACTTAATATCCATCTTCCTGACCTGGGGAAAAAAACATAAAAGGGTGAGCTCAAATGCTCAGGAAGGGAAAATAAAGGAACTAAAAATCATATCATATCTTTTGAAAATCATAACCTTCAAAAGAGATCATAATATCTTAACATGGAATAAATCATAGAAGTGAAAATGAGATCACCATAATCATAACATGAAACTTTAAACTTTGTGGCATGCACACATAATCATGGAAAATCATTTCTTGTTAGTCATGACTCATTGCCAAGACTATCTTAGTGGACAAAGTCCCTTTCTGAACCGAGTTCACTCCTCGTTTCAGTCCTGTATCACTGAACCGAAATAACCTTCCGTTCCAGCCATGTCTATCTCATGAGATATAAAATCTTTACCCAATACATTGGAGGGAGATATAGGTCCCACCCATCTTATAATGAATCCTTTCTTATGTGTGCCACATAATCATAAATCATTCATCATCGCGTAACACATGTAACAAAAATGGGATTCTTGAAACATCATGACATCATAAAACAAATCATATAAGGTAAATGACTTCATAAAAATAATTCCCTCACAACATAATCAAATCAATATAATAATAGGGATAAAAACATAACCCTATATTATCTTAGATGGAAAATAATTTTGATAAAACATTTGAACTCAATTCTTGAGGAAAATATCCTTTCTTCTTCAAAAAAACACTTTTCTTTTCTTAACATGTCATACAATTATAAAATAAAAGAATTTGATTAAAAATAAACTTGAAAACTTTCAAAGGAAGCTTCTTGGAAATAATGTTTTAAAAATCCATTCATGCCGTATAAGTTAAAAAAAACATTCTTCGTACCTTTGTCGGAAAAGTCAAAAAGTACCTCGTACGAAAAAAAACGACAAAAGATTCATTTCATATTCTTTAATAAAAACTCATCGAAGGGTAAAATTGGATTTAAACTATTGTAAGTGGATGGAAACAATATTACATATTGAGGGAACATGGATGTGGATGATAAAATACACCCCAGTAAATACTTACGAATAAACAATCTCGGATAAAAATGAGATTGTGGTATTTTCCCTTACCTTAGGTCCGATTTGCTTTGTACGTGTCCGAAGATCCTGTATAATGGTTTAAATAATGTTATTGACTTATTCCAGAGTCATACATATTGATATGATATCATATATGGTCATATTCTTAACTTCTTGTTAGTAATATTTCATTGTTACTTGTTACTCGGGTCTTTATTGCCTTTTGTTCTTATGCGTGTTTTACCGAATAAATTCTTATTCTTATTTTAAGGTTATAGATACCTTATATCCAGAATTGTATTAGTGTAACATATATCATATTTATTCATTCAATTCATAATTATTATGTAATGATGATCATGTAGAACGAGTCGCTTCACATTGTGGAGACGGTATTCCGTACGTACGCACGAGTGATGATATCGTTCCTATGATCGTGGAATTGTATTGGAGTATATATATATATTATTTCAGTATCAATATTACTTTATAATAATCATAAATAGTTACTCATTACACCATTATACCCATCCTTGTAAAGTGATGGTGGAAAATAGATTACACCACGGCGTGGAGACGGTATTCCGTACGTACGCACGCGCGGTGATTTCATTTTTCCGTAGGATGGATAGAAGGTGAATTAGGGTTGTTTCATATTTATAATAACATATCAGTATGTAAGTAATACTGATGTTATTACTTTATCATGAAACAACTAAAGGAGAAGAAGTTGAAGAAGAAAGAAATTGAAAAGATCGGTAAAGGATACTACCTCTTCTTTGGAACGCCTCTTTGAATCCTCCACTTAGGGAAATAAGATTGGTCTTTGAAGAAGACCAGGACCTCTAGGATTATTCTAGGGAAGTGGAGAGGAGAAAATGGCAGGGTTTGGCCGAGCTTGAGTGCTCAATTTGGTGTGAGGACGAGGGGGAGGAGGTGCCCTTTTATAAGGGAGGAGAGGGGCACCTTAGGAATATCTCAAAATATTATTTTATATTAAAGTCAAAATCGGTTTATAATGGTTCCAAAGGGTCTTATTTCGAAGCTAAAGTGGGGAAGGGTCGAAATCCTATCAACCAATAGGATTTAGACAAGTTTAGGGTATTATTTTAACCTTATCAATTAGATTTAACTCTAAGTTAAATAATTTAACTTTTACCATGTCTTTTTGGTTTCTTTCACTATATGGTTAATACACTTACAATAAATTGCCAAACGAACCCCACATTTTTTATTATTAATATATATATCCTTATCTAAGTCATTTGGCCGAACCTTATATTTTTAGGAATAAAATAACAATTAATAATATAATATTTGATTTAAAAACTATTTTGTGTCAATTTTGACACTATTTGATATATGATTTTTGTGAAAGTCATAACAGAATTATATTTTCGAACCAAGTTGATTAAATCAACACTAATATATCATATTAACCTAGAAAATTTGTGTAATTCATAAAAAGTCTCAAATTACATTTATTTTGGTGTTTATAACATCAATTATGTCAATATTTCATAAATAAGATAATTACTGCATCATAATTGTGTCATAAATAAATTAAATTATTTAATGTCTAAAAATTATAAATAAAATACCATTATGTAGGAAATATTTTTATCTTTCTAATGAATATTTATAGTCGAATTTATCTTATGTATAACCCCATATTAAAAATCATTTACTTATTAAACTTTGATTTTAACTATTTTAACCCTTCTTTAAATAAATTAATAATAAATGTCCTAATCTAACCCAAGTGGGCCTAAATGGTCATATTTTATTCATAAGGTTGTTTTTGGTCGAATTACACTTATACAATAGAATTAGGACATGTGTTAGGGTAATAGTAATATCATATTTACCCTTAGTTACACTATTTACTATTAACTGCGGTAAAAAAAGTAAAAAGTTACTATTCACCAAAAAATTATTTTTATCTCATTGAACCACATTTTACTTACTGATATCAACCGTGTCTTTCGGATTTTCTAAATTCCATTCACAGAAGCGGTAAAATTAAGTTTTATGCAAAATTCAGTTTTTAACCTACCACTTAGTGGTTTCACTATTCATCAAAAATTGAAAGTTTTCAGAAAAATACCAAAATTTCACCCTAGTCTAATTTCGGTATTCCGAATCCAAAAATGAAGTCCATTTTAAAAAATAAAATTTATAAAATTTCAAAAAGTGGTTATTATTATTCATAACGGCTAGTTTTAATAATATTTTAATAGCATATGGTTGTTTAGTGAAACTCGGTATTGCGTACGACGCAAGCTATCGAGGAAGGTCGCGATTGCGTGTAAAGTAAGCCAAGCTAGTATGTAGTGAAAGATTCCTTTGATGATATATAAAAAACAAAATATTACTAATAAAAATCTCGGGTGTTACATTCTACCCCCCTTAAAAAGAATTTCGCCCTCGAAATTCGTCACTTTGTAACAAACAGATGAGGATACTTCTCCCTCATCATATCCTCAATCTCCCATGTAGCTTCTTCAAGTTGGTGGTTCCTCCATAAAACATTCACCAAGCGAGTGGTCTTGTTTCGTAGGACTTTTTTTCTACGATACAGAATCTCTATCGGCTGTTCTTCATAAGAAAGATCTTGCTCCAGCGGTACAACTTCTGAGCTGAGTACATGTGAAGGATCAGGTATGTACTTTCTCAGGAGAGATACATGGAACACGTCGTGAACTTGAGAGAGATTCGGTGGAAGCACCAATCGGTAAGCTACCTTTCCAACACGATCCAGTATTTCGAAAAGACCGATATATCTAGGGCTCAACTTCCCCTTCTTTCCAAATCTCATAACCCTCTTCCAGGGAGATATTCGTAAGAACACTTTATCACCCACTTCAAACTCTAGGTCTTTTCTTCGGTTGTCGGCATAACTTTTCTGTCGACTCTGAGCTGCTCTTATGTGTTGTTGAATAGATCTAACCTTTTCTACCATTTTATCAACGAGATCAGGTCCTAACAGCTTTCTTTCCCCAACTTCATCCCAGAAAGTTGAAGTCCTGCATTTCTTTCCAAAGAGAGCTTCATAAGGAGCCATCTAAATACTGGAGTGAAAACTATTATTATAAGAAAATTCCACCAAAGGTAGGTGTTGATCCCAACCTCCTTTGAAATCCATAGAGCAAGCTCTCAACATATCTTCTAGGGTTTTAATTGTTCTTTCAGACTGACCGTCTATCTGGGGATGATAAGCAGTGCTGAAACTCAACTCTGTATCTAGAGTATGCTGAAGACTTCGCCAGAACTTCGAGGTAAATCTCGGATCCCGATCAGATATAATAGAAAGTAGTACTCCATGCAATCTTACCACATCATATATCCTGGCAAGCTGATCTAGAGAGAAATCCTCTCTAATAGCAATGAAGTGTGCAGACTTTGTAAGACGATCAACTATGACCCAAATAGCATTATTGCCTTTGGATGTTTTAGGAAGTCCTGTGACAAAGTCCATAGTGATGTTTTCCCATTTCCATTCGGGTATGGGTAATGGTTGTAACATCCCCTTAGACTTCTGTCTCTCAGCTTTAACTTGTTGACAAACCAAGCATCGAGAGACATATTCAGCAACATCTCTTTTCATGCCATCCCACCAGAAGTACTCTTTCAGGTCCCTATACATCTTCTTGCTTCCAGGATGAATAGAGAATGAAGAACTATGAGCCTCATCCAGCAGCTCCTTCTTTAATTCGGGGATGGGAGGAACACAAACCCGATTCCTGAACTTTATTATCCCATCACAATCAACGTTGAATTCAGGAACATTTCTCACCTTCTTTTGTAACTCGACATCTTCTTTCTGTGCCTCCTTAATCTTCGCATGTATAGATGGTTGAACATTCATTTGAGAAAGATAAGATTTTTCCCCTTCCATTATAATTCCAAGATCCATCCTTTGTAAATCCATAAATATTGGATCCTTTGTGATCCTCATCATGGATAAACTAGCATGGTCTTGTCGACTTAATGCATCTGCCACCTTGTTTGCTTTCCCAGGGTGGTAATGGATTGAGCAGTCGTAATCCTTAATCAGCTCCAACCATCTTCTTTGACGCATATTCAACTCCTTTTGTGTGAAAATATACTTTAAACTTTTATGATCAGTATAAATATCACGCCTTTCACCATAAAGGTAATGCCTCCAAATCTTTAATGAAAAGATTACCGCAGCCAACTCCAAATCATGAGTTGGGTAATTTTGCTCATGGATTTTCAACTATCGTGAGGCATAAGCTATCACCATATCATTTTGCATAAGAACACACCCCAATCCCTTCTTGGATGCATCACTGTAGATCACAAACCTTTCTCCACTACAAGGCAGTGTGAGCACAGGTGCACTGGATAACCTTCTTTTCAACTCCTTGAAATTATCTTCACATTCCTCTGTCCAAACAAACTTAACTCCTTTCCGAGTCAACTTGGTGAGTGGATTAGATAATCGTGAAAAATCCTTTACAAAACGTCGATAATATCCAGCCAAACCAAGAAAACTTCGGATCTCAGTTACTGTTGTTGGTCTTGACCATCTTTCGATAACCTCTGTTTTTGCTGGATCCACAGATATCCCCTCTTTTGAGATTATGTGACCCAAAAATGCAACTTTTTGAAGCCAAAATTCACACTTGGTAAATTTGGCATAAAGCTTCTCCTTTCTCAGGGTCTTCAATATAATTCTCAAGTGCTCTTCATGCTCTTCCTTTCTCTTTGAATAGACAAGAATATCGTCTATAAAGACTACCACAAATTGATCAAGATAGTCTCTAAAGACTTTATTCATTAGATCCATGAAGATATCATGGGCATTAGTAAGACCAAATGGCATCACTATAAATTCATAGTGTCCATACCTTGTACGGAAAGCCGTCTTTGGTATATCCTCCCTTTTAACCCTTAATTGATGATACCCTGAACGAAGATCAATCTTGGAAAAGTATTGAGCTCCGCGTAGTTGGTCAAATAATTCATCAATGTGTGGGAGAGGATATTTGTTCTTGATAGTGATCTTGTTAAGTTCTCGATAATCAATGCAGAGTCTCATTGATCCATATTTCTTCTTAACAAATAGAACTGGTGCTCCCCAAGGTGACGCACTAGGGCGTATGAATCCCTTATCAAGATTCTCTTGGAGTTGCTTCTTCAATTCCTACAACTCAATTGGGGCCATTCTATAAGGTGTCTTTGAAATTGGAAAAGCGCCCGGTACGAGTTCTATTGAAAACTCAACTTCACGATTTGGTGGAAGACCCGGTAATTCCTCCGGAAATACATCATCAAACTCCCGTACAATGGGAATATTCTTAATCATGAGTTTCTCACCAACCATTTGAGATAAATAACCTTCATTTAGTGGAATCAATACCCATAAGATGGAAGAAATTTCCACAGGAAGGTTATGTTCATCCTTGCATTGATAGACGATCGTAGATTGATCTGGAATATGAAATGTGACTTCCCTTATTTCGCAATTGATATGAGCTCCATGTAGAGAAAGCCAATCCATGCCAAGAATCACATCAAATTCCACTAAAGGAAGGATCACAAGATTTGCAGGAAGCACTTTCCCACAAACTTCGATCGGAGAAGAATTATAAACTTTTGATGCGACTGTTGTTCCATTAGGTGTTGTCATAGCTAACTCAACATCTAATTGTTGAGGTAGTACGGTGATACCCTTAGAAAATTTTTCAGAAATAAAAGAGTGGGTGGATCCAGAATCAAATAAAACATTTTCTACTTTAGAGTGGATGGTAAGTGTACCTTTCACCACTTCGTTATCGTACTCCACATCGCTGATAGAAATTGCAAGTGACTTTCCTTTGTCTGTAGCCTTAAGATTTTGTTGATGTCGACCATCATCATCAACCCTTGGATTTGGGCATTGATTGGCATAATTCCCCATCTCCTTGCACTTGAAACATTGAAGTGTAGTCGGTTCATTCTTTGTATCCCTTCCTTTGTTTGCATCATTAGACATCTTCATCCCATTATTGCGGCATTAAAATGCCCGATGACCTTCCTTTCCACATTTAAAACATTTACTTGTCCCTTTAATACAACTCCCTCCATGTTTCTTTCCACACTTTGAGCATAAGGTAAAGTTCATCTTCTTTTCAGTGTGCTATTTAGATTTTCCTTTGAATTCCATCTTCCTCTTCTTATCAAACCCATGTGACTGATGGGTTACTCCAATCTCCATCTCGACTTTGAGAGCACATCGAATGATTTCTTCATAGCTATTGAAGTCCCTTATGGCTAACGCCCTTCGAAGACTTGGTTTTAAGCCACTAAAGAATCGATCGATCTTACTCTCAGGTTGGATAATAATACCAGAAGCGTACCTTGCAAGTCTTGTAAAATTTTCTTCATAGGTACCAACAGATTCATCATCCCTTTGCTTCAGTTCAAGAAACTATTTCTCCATCTTTGTTCGGATAATACGAGGGAAGTACGTATTGAAAAATAAGTTCTTGAACTCGTCCCATTCCATAGACTCAATTTCATCCCTTTGCCTCTTATTCTTAATAAGATTCCACCATTGATCAGCATCTCCTTCCAAACGATACACTGCTAGGATGACTTTATCATGTTCAGAACATTGAAGAACTGAAAATATCTTTTCAGTAGTACTAATCCATTGTTCAGAAACTAATGGATCAGTAGACCCACTGAAAGAAGGTGGACGCTACCTCATGAAGGATTCAACAGAATGTTGCTCCTTCCTTTGCTCGTTTGGAAGTCATGCATGATTCATAGCTTAAGAAAGTTGTGTGAGCATGGCTACAAGATTTTTCATTCCAGCTCCCATATCATTTGGTTGCTCAGGGGGACAATCATTGCATTGCCCATCGCATTCCGCATTAACACGGTTCCTTCGGGTTCCAGCCATTGACTAAAACCAAGAAGAATAGTGTGAGAAACACTAATTATAATAGGAAAACCACATAATCAAGGATAAAATTTCACACTTAATGTTTTATCCTAGGGTATTCATGGCCATTTCTAAATCACTAATATTGTGTTCTATGCTTAGACTTATCCTTAGGGTTCTTACTAAGGCTTTCACATCCTAGTTTCCAAAGGTTGACTATACCTTTCCTATGATACCAACTATAACGACCCATACTTTACATACATTGTTAATACTTTAAAATTGAAGCACACTTATTACAATATATGACAAAACCACAAAGGACCGTATAGGTATAGTGTCTTTAGAAACTGGGAAACATAAACAACTGGTTCATAAATCTTCTACAGTGTCTCCCATTTATTTCATCATATCTAGGGTCCCTTTTAGCATATTCTACTTAATATCCATCTTCCTAGCCTATGGAAAAGAAAACATAAAAGGGTGATCTCAAATGCTCAGCAAGGGAAAATAAAGGAACTAAAAATCATATCATATCTTTTGAAAATCATAAACTTCAAAAGAGATCATAATATCTTAACATGGAATAAATCATAGAAGTGAAAATGAGATCACCATAATCATAACATGAAACTTTAAACATTGTGGCATGCACACATAATCATGGAAAATCATTTCTTGTTAGTCATGACTCATTGCCAAGACTATCTTAGTGGACAAAGTCCCTTTCTGAACCGAGTTCACTCCTCGTTTCAGTCCTGTATCACTGAACTGAAATAACCTTCCATTCCAGCCATGTCTATCTCATGAGATATAAAATCTTTACCCAATGCATTGGAGGGAGATATAGGTCCCACCCATCTTATAATGAATCCTTTCTTATGTGTGCCACATAATCATAAATCATTCATCATCGCATAACACATGTAACAAAAATGGGATTCTTGAAACATCATGACATCATAAAACAAATCATATAAGGTAAATGACTTCATAAAAATAATTCCCTCACAACATAATCAAATCAATTTAATAATAGGGATAAAAATAGAACCCTATATTATCTTAGATGGAAAATAATTTTTATAAAACATTTGAACTCAATTCTTGAGGAAAATATCCTTTCTTCTTCAAAAAAACACTTTTCTTTTCTTAACATGTCATACAATTATAAAATAAAAGAAGTTGATTAAAAATAAACTTGAAAACTTGCAAAGGAAGCTTCTTGGAAATAATGTTTTAAAAATCCATTCATGTCGTATAAGTTAAAAAAACATTCTTCGTACCTTTGTCGGAAAAGTCAAAAAGTACCTCGTACGAAAAAAACGACAAAAGATTCCTTTCATATTTTTTACTAAAAACTCATCGAAGGGTAAAATTGGATTTAAACTATTGTAATTGTATGGAAACAATATTACATATTGAGGGAACATGTATGTGGATGATAAAATACACCCCAGTAAATACTTACGAATAAACAATCTCGGATAAAAATGAGATTGTGGTATTTTCCCTTACCTTAGGTCCGATTTGCTTTGTATGTGTCCGAAGCTCCTGTATAATGGTTTAAATAATGTTATTGACTTATTCCAGAATCATACATATTGATATGATATCATATATGGTCACATTCTTAGCTTCTTGTTAGTAATATTTCATTGTTACTTGTTACTCGGGTCTTTATTGCCTTTTGTTCTTATGCGTGTTTTACCGAATAAATTCTTATTCTTATTTTAAGGTTATAGATACCTTATATCCAGAATGGTATTAGTGTAAAATATATCATATTTATTCATTCAATTCATAATTATTATGTAATTATGATCATGTAGAACGAGTCGCTTCACATCGTGGAGACGGTATTCCGTACGTACGCACGAGTGATGATATCGTTCCTATGATCGTGGAATTGTATTGGAGTATATATATATATTATTTCAGTATCAATATTACTTTATAATAATCATAAATAGTAACTCATTACACCATTATACCCATCCTTGTAAAGTGATGGTGGAAAATAGATTACACCACGGCGTGGAGACGGTATTCCGTACGTACGCACTCGCGGTGATTTCATTTTTCCGTAGGATGGATAGAATGTGAATTAGGGTTGTTTCATATTTATAATAACATATCAGTATTTAAGTAATACTGATGATATTACTTTATCATGAAACAACTAAAGGAGAAGAAGTTGAAGAAGAAAGAAATTGAAAAGATCGGTAACGGATATTACCTCTTCTTTGGAACGCCTCTTTGAATCCTCCACTTAGGGAACTAAGATTGGTCTTTGAAGAAGACCAGGACCTCTAGGATTATTCTAGGGAAGTGGAGAGGAGAAAATGGCAGGGGTTGTCCGAGCTTGAGGGCTCAATTTGGTGTGAGGAGGAGGGGGAGGAGGTGCCCTTTTATAAGGGAGGAGAGGGGCACCTTAGGAATGTCTCAAAATATTATTTTATATTAAAGTCAAAATCGGTTTATAATGGTTCCAAAGGGTCTTATTTCGATTCTAAAGTGGGGAAGGGTCGAAATCCTATCAACCAATAGGATTTAGACAAGTTTAGGGAATTATTTTAACCTTATCAATTAGATTTAACTCTAAGTTAAATAATTTAACTTTTACCATGTCTTTTTGTTTCTTTCACTATATGGTTAATACACTTACTATAACATTCCAAACGAACCCCAAATTGTTTATTATTAATATATATATCCTTATCTAAGTCATTTGGCCGAACCTTAGATTTTTAGAAATAAAATAACAATTAATAATATAATATTTTGTTTAAAAACTATTTTGTGTCAATTTTGACACTATTTGATATATGATTTTTGTGAAAGTCATAACAGAATTATATGTTCGAACCAAGTTGATTAAATCAACACTAATATATCATAGTAACCTAGAAAATTTTTGTAATTCATAAAAAGTCTCAAATTACATTTATTTTGATGTTTATAACATCAATTATGTCAATATTTCATAAATAAGATAATTACTGCATCATAATTGTGTCATAAATAAATTAAATTATTTAATGTCTAAAAATTATAAATAAAATACCATTATGTAGGAAATCTTTTTAGATTTCTAATGAATATTTATAGTCGAATTTATCTTATGTATAACCACATGTTAAAAATTATTTACTTATTAAACTTTGATTTTAACTATTTTAACCCTTCTTTAAATAAATTAATAATAAATGTCCTAATCTAACCCAAGTGGGCCTAAATGGTCATATTTTATTCATAAGGTTGTTTTTGGTCGAATTACACTTATCCAATAGAATTAGGACATGTGTTAGGGTAATAGTAATATCATATTTACCCTTAGTTACCCTATTTACTATTAACCGCGGTAAAAAAAGTAATAAGTTACTATTCACCAAAAAATTATTTTTATCTCATTGAACCACATTTTACTTACTGATATCAACCATGTCTGTTGGATTTTCGAAATTCCATTCACAGAAGTGGTAAAATTATGTTTTATGAAAAATTCAGTTTTTAACCTACCACTTAGTGGTTTCAGTATTCATCAAAAATTGAAAGTTTTCAGAAAAATACCAAAATTTCACCCTAGGCTAATTTCGGTATTCCGAATCCAAAAATGAAGTCCATTTTAAAAAATAAAATTTATAAAATTTCAAAAAGTGGTTATTACTATTCATAACGGCTAGTTTTAATAATATTTTAACAGCATATCGTTGTTTAGTGAAACTCGGTATTGCGTACGACGCAAGCTATCGAGGAAGGTCGAGATTGCGTGTAAAGTAAGCCAAGCTAGTATGTAGTGAAAGATTCCTTTGATGATACATAAAAAACAAAATATTACTCATAAAAATCTCGGGTGTTACATTAATTATCTATTTTAAGATCATATGTTACTATAACATCATTTATGATTTTCATTTATGGTCTTATGACCAAGTGTTATGATTTTTATGCATCCCTTATTTTTTTCCTTCATATTATAATATGTTTTCCATTATTAATCATTTGAGCTCACCACTTTATTATATTTCTAATCCCTATTTTATAAAGATTATTATATGACAATTGATGTCTAATAAATTATATACAGATCTTTATTCCATAGAAATGTTTAGAAATATAGTAAAATAAGATGTTTTGTAGCTAACCTCAAAGACAGAAAACCATTTAGTCTTTCAGTTATTCAATATCTTATGATATGTATTGTTTTAATCATTTAATTACTATATTATTTAATAAAGGTTCATCATAGGTCTCTTCGAGGAGAAATGTTCCCAAATATCATAAAATATATTTCTTATTTAGCTAATCCTAAGGACACAAACCCTTATATCTTTAGGATCACTTGATTATTTTTTAGATATATTTTTTATCATATAGAAATTTCATAAATAATGATTGGTTCATCTCACAATTTATTAAATACATTGATTTAATGAATTTTTTTTAGCACCATACCTCAGAGTATGGATCTGGGGAGCCCCATCACATAGCCTAAAGAGGGCCTCCTGGTATGCAAGAGGATACTATCTTCTGGATAGGGTATATAAAAAACATGGTTTGAGTATACTCATTGTTAGGGAACAAAAAATTATAGAGAAATAATAATAAACCATTATTTATAATATAAAATTCTATGAAAAATAAAGCGATATCATAATTGTAATAGAACATCACATTCCTTAAAAAATTATAAACACCTCATTGAGGTCTTATAATTCATACATCAATTAAAATTTCTAATCATGTTTTTATTGTAAAAAATCATAATATATGAATAATAATCAATGCATAAACAATCTATTTGTCTTAATATCCGCCCAAACCCATCTTCCAATACAGTTATCTATTTAGCATGAAACATAAATCTTAATCACCACACCCGTTCCCATAAGACTATCATTAAATTTAACACACCAACCTAATAGGTATTCACCAATTTTTTACCTAAATAAATATAGTGTGTATAGGTCATTGAAAAGTAATATATGACAAAAAAATAATAACAAAACCACATTGTATTATTGGGGTTAAATATATACCCTAAGGAATGATTATACAGGCTTTGACCAGTACCGAAATGAGATTATGCATCCAACATCTGATAATAATTTTATGATTAATATTTTATATGAATAAGAAACCTCTATATGAACAAGTTATAGGTGAATAAGTAATGAACTTAATATAACTTTAAGAATTAATAAGAAATATCCATCATAATGAATGTGGTAAATTTGTTATCAATCAATCACTAGAAAATAGTGAATTACAGATCACTAGAGTATTGTTCATGTTTGAATGATATATATCTGTAATAATAATAAAGGGTAATGATACATCACTAATGAAATTGTATGGTTGAAAGATATATTGAAAATTCTATAAACATTTTAAATATTTTATCACTAATATAATAATCACGGTGAAGGATATATCATAGATAAAATGTATTAGTTGAATGATATATCACTAATTAAAAAATGGGGTTTATAATATATCACAACAGCACAAAAATCCAAGGAACATAGTGGATAAATATAATAATAAATAAGGGTGTATTATCTATAATGAATATGATAATAAAGGTGAATTAAATATCATATACATATAAATATGAAAGGGGATATAATATATCACTAACTAAATAAACATGTTGAATGATTCATCACCATAATAAAAAAATATAGTTGAGGTAGTTTTCAATGCATCATTATGGATTAGGTAAATGATTCAACTCTCTCACCACTCATAGAGGAAAGAAACACATTATAGTCCCTATAGTTATACTAATAGCCTTATTAAGATACCCATTCCACATGATTCATATATATAGGTCCAAGTAATTAGAACTTATATCCCATCGAGTGTATTAAGATCCTATTTCACCACTCATCTAAAAATGTCCTAGATATATAACCTCAAGGTAAAAATATATTTATATCACATAATTACAATATGATAAAAATTTTATCTCAAAAAAATATCATACAATCCCCGAATGGAAGGTTTATTGTCTTTAAGGACCTGTTACATAGGCAACATATTTTACAAAAATTATGAACTATTCATCATAGTTAAACTCTTCTAGAGCCCATTATAAACACTTAATAACATTAAATTATCATCAAAACTTATGAAAAATAAAAAATAATAATTGGTTATATCAAACAGTTATTAAAAAAATAATTGTCAAAATTTTAACTAGAATGAGATTATATTCATGCGAGAAAATAAGAGCAGGGAGTATTTTCATATTAAAGGGAACAAGGAACAATATGAGTTGTCCATATATCATGATGGAAGGGAATGAAATATAAAAAAACATTTTACACTACATAACAGTATGAGATAATAATGAAAATATTTCATAAGAAAATAATATCATTTATTAAAGGAATTATAAATATGTTTCAAAAATATAAAACATGAAATCATAAAGAATAATTCGAGGATCACTGTAAAGACAATAATTGTAGATAGAGTCACATAAATGATTGGGTTCACACTCCATTATCATTAAAATTGTAGAAAAAGTACCATAGTGGTTTGGGATTACTCTATAGTCCATTTTATATGTATTTAATTCATTACCCAATACATTGAAGGGTAATATAATTTTTTCCCACCAGTTAAGTATAATGGTGTGATTAGAACAACTAATTGTGCACAATATATGGTATCTCATGATATGAATACATTACCAAATACATTTGAGGGATATATAATTTTAGTTAAACCCATCACATAATTAAAATCATAAAATTTTCTATCCTATATGTTCTATGTGAGGAAAATAAACAATTCACAAAGTATATGCATAATAAAATCCATGATAAAGAGGTGGATTTCATAATTTTGTCTCATATCATAACAAAATAATATATCTAAAGGATTAAAAACATAAAAATAAATTAAATAATTTTGTATTTTCATATTTTAGTAATGAACTACATAATATTAACATTGATTTCTGATGTTGGAAAATTCCTAAGAAGGATCACTGAGAAGTAAAAATAAAAATGAACTACATTGGTGATGCTTTTCAAAATGATCAAAAGATATATTATGGAATGAAATAGATTATTATTTCCATTTAGACAAAAATTTATCTAAGATGGTTTTTAATCATATAATTAGTTTTTTAAAAATCTAATCGTGGTAAAAGAATTATTTATTTGAAACCTATCCTGAAATAATAAATCAATATGTTCCCTTAAGTCGGGTATATAAAGAATTTGTAATTTCAAAAGAAATATAAAACACATATTAACCATACAAATGAATGATATAGTAAAGTATGTATATATGTAAGAAATATATATATAATATCTGTTATAAATATTTGATACGAATATAGATAAAATGGGATAAAAATATGGAGAATGTGTTACCCAAAAGTAAAAAAGGATAGTTTTAGGTGATCCCATTTTATGTTTTAAAACACCTTTGTTGAAATATAACATCATTAAAATAATAATAAAAAATTATTTTAAAATATTATATGGTATACCTAAATTAAACATGAGATAAAAAAATTAATTTTTAAATTATAATGAAAACATTTGAAAGAATAGAAATTATGGAGAATGAGGGTAAATCATTAATAAAGATGATATAAAAAATTCTCAACAATAACATACTTTTTGAGTAAAAAATGAATCAAGGGAAGATCACTGAATTTTAAAATAAATTATCACTAAATAGTAATATATAGTTCAATATAAAATATTATTGTGGATGAAACCAAGCATAGAAGTAGTATTTTCAAGATAAAACATAATTACTCAATGAAAGGGGGTTTGAGTTAAAAAACCCCTTAAAATATCATAATATTTAAGATTGAAGATACATGGAACATTGAACATGATATGATGTATTAAATATCATCGAATTATTTAATTTTATGAAAATATAATTCCATTTTCAATAAATACATAGCTAAGAAGACACAATTTGATAATATTAATCATATCTCAGTGAATAAAAATTGTGATTAAAAAAAACACTTACATTTCAACATTATATATTCGAAAACGAACTAATATCTTCTATAACAAACATATCTATCACAATATATTATTTAATAACTATATAAATAAATATAAACATTTATAAGCAACATTTATATTTTTTTTTCTAAATTTATATTAATTAGTTTCTTCTTATTTTCAATATCTCGTGGCACTAATCTAGACTGTTTGGAACTAGTTTTGTGGTAGTAGTTTTTTTCATAATTATTCACCAAAATTTAGCCATTAAAATATCAATAAAAGAACTATAAATTATGTTTTATAATTATTTATTATGTTATAATTTTTCTCTACTGAATTTTTTGTTTTGGTTTGTTTTGATGAAATCAGAGAAAATCATGTTTTTAGTTATTTAAATCAAACAAACGGTGTTATATTAATTAATGAGTTTAATTTTAATGATAACATTAAAAACCAAAATAGATATATATATATATATATTATTAATTATAGAATATTTTATTGGTTATTAAGTTCCCATAGGCATATATGATATTATTATATAGTAGTGTTCATGTCGGTTGTTAAACCAAACAAAACATGAACATACCATAATTAATGTGTGATTATGATTATAAAAGAGGATAATTTAAAAATATTAGCGTTATAATAGAATAAAAATATTATTATTTAGACAATTTTAAGGTCATGAATCAAATTTTATGATAGGTTAGTAAATAATAAATAATCTATATGAAAAACAAAATATGTTACTTCGTACAGGCGGTATCCCGCTCAATGCATGATAACATTTTCATTTCTCAAGGAATTAGAAGGAAAGATGTGGTATTATAAATATTATATGTACAATCAAAATAATATTACATATATTGTGTTTATTCATAAATTTCCCACATATAATCATTGAATATAGGTGGTGTTGAGAAACCGAAGTCATCGCTTCGTAAAGGCAGTAGTCCACAAACACATGAATGGTTGTTTGGTTTTTATTAATATAAGATGTAGAATGTGGTTAATAGTTATTCCAATAAAATAATAAAATTAATTATAAAAACAATATGGATTTCATTTTAATTTAATTGGTAAATAATAATGAATATGTAACATATAAAGGAATAAACATTACGAAAAATGAGTACTCACATAGAAATCGTTGTGTTTTCTTTAGAATATTCCCCACAAAAAGTGGTATTAATAAAATATAATGTGACATAATTCTAAAGTAAAAGCTCTAATATTTTAAATTAAGTTGAATGAGAATGTTTTTATTATTTAACTGAATTGTTTTTGTGTTTCTGGAGGGGTTGTAAGAGGCCCCAATTATAATTGATGACAATTACATTTTTGAAAATATTTCAATCTAATATAAAGAGAGAATATGTTTCGCCTGTCAAGAATACTAAAAAAGGTAAATAATAAATTTAAGGATTATATAAGGTCTATAATACATCACACATTCATTTTTACACATATTTTAAACAAGTATTAAAATCCTTTACTCTTAGAACTTTTACTTTTACCCTTTTTGGTTTTACTATGGCAAACAACTTTTTCCAAAGAAATTTAATTTTTTCCAAATATTAAATAGAATTACTATATAATATGGACCCACTGATTTCAAATATGATGTCTATTTTATCCATAAATTTTTATTTTTTCACAAAGAATTGATTTTATAATTAGCCCTTGTAAGGTGTAGAAATAGGTTTTTAGACAGAGTGTACCTTAAAGATTAGACTAGTGTGTAGACAAAACATACCAATTTATTAAATTTTAATGAGATAAATTGTTTTATTATGAATCAAATTAAGTTCATATATGTTTCACAGAAATCTAATGAATAATTTAACAAATATAAAATTATGTTAAAAGAAAATACCAAAAAAGTTTTTATGGGAAATTATAAATTTATATCCCAAATTATTAAACATAGGATCACAAAATTAGTAATGGTATTTAAGAAAAATTATATTTTTAATCCATAAACACATAATTGATCAATAAAACTATTCATAAACTCTGATTTTTTTCTTATAAATTTAGAAAACAATATTTGTTTGTGAAAATTGTATTTACACTATTCACCAAAAATTCTTTTTTTAGAGAAATATATAAAAATTATTATAAATTTATGGTGAATCAGAAGATGTTATTTGTTTCTTAAAATTAAAATTAAAAAAATTGATAATTCATCTTTTAAATAAAATTGTATAATATAATGAAAACTTATTTTTAATAGATAATAACATTTCAATGTTTTATCCATTCTTATTATTTTTTTGTATCAATTGCGAATAAAATTATTTTTAATCTATTATTCTTATAAATATATATATTATTTATTTTAACCATATAAAATATCTATAATATATTTATTTTCTTATAATAATGCTAAAAAATATCCAATATTAGAAGGAAATATATTTCTATATTAAAATGATCTTATTAGTTATTTAGACACATAGTTTTTATCACGTAATTATTCTTAATGCCAATTATTTTATTTTTTAATGTTTTTAATAATGTGGTTACCTTTATTTTTACCCAAAAATTTAGCGGGTACATTTTAATGATTATATAATATTTCACGGTTCATTTTGGTTTGTTATTATCTGTGAGTAAAGCTATTAATATAGTTTTTATTTGAAGGAAAATATATTTAATACAATATTGGGCTCTTATATTCTCCACCCAAATAAATTTATTCCATTACATTTTAATTATCACATATTAATTAGTGTTTGAAAAGGAACGTGACTCAATATAAAATTTATAGAGGGGTATTATTATTTTAAACATGGGGAATATGTCTTTACCACTAATAGGAGGTAAATCATAAAGGATAATATGACATTATTGAATCATAGTCGCACTAACCTTAAAGATGATTCATATACCTTAGATATAATAATGAATCTACTGGGTGTTTTCATTTCAATATGTAATTGTTAGGGAAATCATACATCTGCAAATCCATAGTGAGGAATAAGTATACCTAGAAACCCTTAATTATCACCATCTATTAAAATAGTAGTAATTTATTTGTAGTATACTTGTATTTGTGGTCTATAAGGTTATTGGTGTGTATTTCATTATTAATATCAAGGATTTGTTAACTAGTTTCTATAATTACTAAATTCCTCACATTAAAAATATTGAATTACTACTGGATACTTAGAGAAAACATCATTTTCCCCCTGTATATGAACTGAAATATACATTTTTTCTAGGCATATTTTTACTTTTTGACCTCGTTTTCTCTATATAAAACATATTTGAGTTCCTTTTTGACATTACCCTAGGTGTATCTTTTCAAATTTTTTGACATAAAAGATATTTTATATCCAATCATTTGTCATCTTTATCACCCAAATATCCATGATATTTATTCCTTATCTTTTTTGTGTGATTGGTAACATGAATAATTTTATTTAATTAATCATAATTCATGATGCGTGGTTTTTCATTCTGAAAATGTGCCTCACTCCAGTTCTTAATATATTTTGTTTTATTTTTTAAAAAATCTCAGCATTGTCTATAGAATCAATTTTTAACTTATTTCCTTTAGGCTTCAACCATTACTAAAACCACAAGTTGTTATTGTGAGATATTATCAATTAAAAAAATAATATTAATATAAAAAATCATCTCGGTAAAAACTCAACCTCAAAATCCCTTACTCATTAAAACTTTCACATTTTCTTTCACCTTAACCAACATCACTCTCAACTTAATATAGGATTCATTGGGATTTGTTTTTTTATATTTCATTTACTAATTCTTTAGCATAATAATTCCATTAAAATGTCTCATAAAGTGAATGTTATTGACCAAATAAATTCCACTATGAGTATTGATCCAGGTGTGTAGTTAATCATATTTGTTGTTCATTGGAAGAAGATTGAGTTAATAAGTAATACACCCCTTTCATGTTTACTACCACAATTTACGTGTATGATATAGTTTTTATCCACATTTATTATCTATACAAGGATTTTGTTTTTATGAAAAACAATTATCAACAATTCCAAAAAAAATAGATAATATCCTTCACATAGACTTATCCCTTAGACTTATCCCTATGGTTTTCAAAAAAATATATTATCCTAAAACCTAAAATAAATAACATAACCCTAAAAAAATAAATAAAACCTATTATGAAATCATCTAGAGTTTCCCCTATATAAAAATATCTTTATTTTAAATAATTACTACAATTTATTCATTATATCTCACAAAATAAAATAATAATCCCATGAATTTAATATTTCGTGTCTCTAAGGACTAGTTACATATGAAAATTATTTGACCAAACAGGTGAACATTTCTCTATAATTGAACTCTTCTAGACTAACTTTTTGAATTCTCATATGTTTTACTTATATACATAATATAGGTAATATAAATATTATAAAGTTATGAGGTAAAATAATTGGTAGGGTAAGTAAAATAAACATTTCTTTATGGGTTAGATCACAACCAAATGAGAAAACAAGATCTGGGTGAAATTTCATAGTAAAAATAAAATGGAACAATATGTGTTTTCTATAAATAATAAATTAAGGAAAAGTAATATAAAATTAATAAATATATACCATTATATAAGATTGGGAGATAATAATGGGACCATGGAAGAGGGAAATGATATCATATGTTCATGGAATTAAAAATATGTGTAATAAAATAAAAAATGGAATTACAAGAATAATTAAAGTATCACTTCCAAGACTATCATAATAGAGGAGTCCCATTATGGATTTGGTTATAGTTCCCCAACCCGAGTCTCCAAGATTAGTGTAGGTTTCCACCCAACCTCATATGCACCTCCCCATACACAAGAGGTTTATGAATAGAGGTGTTGGCTATGAGGGAAATCATGTAGGGACTATTACCTATGTATCAAAAGATCATAAAACTATGAAATGTAAGTTATAACAATTGAAATCAACAAGTAAAAAATAACTAAATACTTAGAGTAGTAGAATATATAATAAGTACTAGTCCATGAAAAAGAAATATGGCATGCCAGTCATATAACCTGAAAATGAAGAATAATAATTCCCATAGGAAATGAATAAATTTATGAGATAAAAGTAACAAATAATAATAGAAGTATATATCCCATTATATAGTCCATCCAGATAATTCAACACCCTCCAGTTAATTTTTCTCAGCTTACCACCATAGGGCCCTTTACCTTCACTAGATCTCTATGTATAAAACCTACATGTGAACCAAAATTTCATTGAATGGTGTGAGTAAGAAACTCAATAGGTTACCATTAACAATTCCTTAACATAAGTGCATAAGATATAATATTTTACACTATGAAATCAAATTAAGCATAGATAAGAAAAAAGTATTTCACATAATCATAGAATAAATTTCATATCCTCTAAGGCTGGCTCTAGATGCTTCAAATACATGATGGAAGGATATAAATCAGTTATTGAACACATCCCACCTTGAGGATATTGCCTATAAACATAACTAACACATCCTACTAGAATGTATATCCAATGAAAAATCCAACCAATTTATAAAACATCCCTATTATGGGAATAGTTTATATGGATCAACCAATATACTCAACTAGAGAAGAAGGATCATGAAACAAAAACATATATATATATATATATGATATATCAATATAATTTCATATCAAGTAGAAGTCATATACACCATAAATCCACATATCAGAAAGAATCAATCATATATCTCATGGGTCTATGCACACAAAACACATTTAATAAAACAACCATTGTATGTATCATAGGTCTATGAATTCATTATAATAAAACATTCCAGGAACCCAAATAAACATTCACTAATTATAACCATGATCCTATATATAAAAATAATTATGGAACTCTTACCTTAGGATTAACTATGTTTAAATGAAAATGATTAATGTCCATGTCCAATTTCACAACTCCAAATCCTAGAACCAATCATGTTCCACAATGTTTTTTATATATAGGATCATTGTTGAGGATAAACCACACCCAAAATGTAGAAAAATATGACATATACATAATATAAACCACTACTGAAAAAGTTTTAGATCCAACTATTGTGAAAAAGCCAAATCTATGAATCCAGGTGTTGAGCCTCTATTTACCATTAAAACACTTCATAGAAAAAATGAAAAATAATTAATTTGAGAGGGTTTGGATCACCTAATATGGAAGTTATAATACACAAGGGTCTTCCAAAATCACTACATTGTAATCATCATGGAAGGAAAACCTATAATCAAAATGAATACAAGGATTTAATTTTGGATAAAAACAAGTTAAACGCACATTAATGAACCCCACATAAAGATCTTTTATGTTTCCAATATCATGAAAATTGGTTTCCTAAAAAATTGGTGGCCAAAATATTAATTTAAAAAAATACAAGTAATAACATGGTATGTAAAACGTTCACTACTTCTATGGTGAACTCGATCTCACCTCGACCTAAAGACATAAACATCTAGAGGACATGACCACACACTAAGTATGTACCTATTATTGTCAAGTGATTCCCACTACCATGGTTGTGGGGAGGCCTCAGTGTCTATGGTGGAAAAGGAAACAATCATCATTCAATATTCAAGACCACTCCTTTCAATGGTCTTGGAAACTCATCCCATGGTTGACATGTGCTACCCAAGAGTGAAACATTTTGGACAAGTTTGTGGTCTAGTCTATTTTGTATTGAGAAGAGGTACACCTCAATTCTTAATATCCACCATAATGAACCTTTTCAATTTCATCCTCTTGAACTCCTATAACCCACCTCAATCACATAAAACATATACCAAAATACATGTACAAACTAGAAATATATGATCCTTAAAATGAGTGTGCTACCAATTTCCCTCACTAATGAGTCATCATCCATGAGTAGTGTCTCTGTAGGTCTTAATGAACAAATTGGGATACTAAACCTAAATATTTTTATCCTAATCCGATATCTCTTTTGGAAACAACTCATGCTTCCATTAAATCTGGACAAGAAGAATGGTCTTCACTAACTGATCCTCCATACATCAGTCAACAATCAAAATGTTCTTCTCCACAAAAGATGTTTCTTGTTCAAACATAACATCATTGTAGTTGATCACATGTGCAATATCAGGTTTATACCACCAAAGTTGAGATGTATGGAACACATTATGAATACTATTATACTATTGATAATGATTCTAATGATAGAAAACTATCCAAATGTGATGAAAGATCTCAAATTCCTAAACTAAGGGGAAACCATAAGAAACATTTTCTCTCATAGTGAACTACATGGATCATATCCTTTGGTCAGTATATATTCAAAATCTATAATGACTCATAACTATCTTCCGAAGAATCAACTTTACTTGTTCTGAGGTCTCATTTACTATACAAGTCCCAACATCTAAATATTATCCCACCTCATTCCATCATACCACTGTAAATTTTATTCCACCTCATTCCATCATACCATCGAAATACATGGATATCTATAGAGAGCCTAAAATGGATCCCTAAAAATATTATAATACAAAATTTTGTTTTAAGAGAATTATATCAAACCTAATTTATTGTATCAAGCTCCACCATAATCTAAATCACATTACTAAATAAAATCCTATAATATTTGGTTTATGGTCTCCTAATTTCTGCCAATATGTGGATGAAATGTTTCAATCAGCTTCAGCTTAGTCCTCATTGCCTTGTGTAAGACTTTCAAAAAAGTGTGATGTGAATTGAGTGTCTCAATTTGATACCATTATCAAAGAAACTCCATGAGTCCACAGAATCTCCATAGTATAAATCTGGTCTTGCTTATCCATAGAGTTAGTACCCTATAATGGAAAGAAGTGAGACATAGGTCAACTAATCCATTATAACCCACACAGTATCTCAATATCTATAGTATCTATAAAACCCTATCACAATGACCATATTTACCTTATCCCATTTTCACACAAGCACTATAAGTGGATGGAAAAAACTTCCAGGTCTATGTTACTCCTCTGTCATCCTTCGAAAAGTCTGAATACAAAAAAAAACATTACAATATATATTTTCAGGTCTGGCCACCAAAATTTTTTTTCACATCATTATAAAAAAATTGATCCAACATTCACTTCACTCTATGAATCATGAGATTCATTCATAAACTCTTACTACATTATGGAAGGAACCATCACACTTCTATGATCTATAACAACACAATGTACATCTAAGTCCTTCCTATAATTGAACTATTCATCAAAAACATCTCAGAAATCACAATTTAATATGGTCCATACCTCTTATCTAGAATTTAATTAGTTCACAAAGAAGGATGTGATCACCAAGTGTTAAAAAGTTGCAACCCCTTGATCCTCAATTAACGCCACCTATCAATCATCCATCAAACTCATTATCTTCATACCTTCCTTCGGTATTTTCTCTATAATTCTTTGTGAATTATTTCTACGATTATATAAAATAAAATTCTAATTAACCGGATCAATAATCTATATAAAAGTGTAATATATTTATGTATTCTACCAAAAACCACTTATAAAGATTCAGGTTCTGTTGGGACAAAATATATCATAGGCTCTTGTGGTATGTGTGTAGAGAGAGACTCTCACTAAAGAGGTATTGTCTTCAACATTTCAACACATGAACAAAAGATTCCAACTCTAAGTCAAGAGAATGGTAGGTATGCTCATGGTTTCATTGATGACCTGACATACAAGAAACTAATTTATTACCCAGTATTTAAAAAACCCCAATACGACACCAAATACATCTCAATACACGCGATAACCAACTCCATGATCGTATGAATAAAAATAGAAGATGAAGTAACCCTAGTCTTAAACTATAATAAAGTGTATTCACACAATTATATCCATTAAAACTTAAATCCTTTTTTGGTAAGCATGGGAGTAGATTCTAATAGACTAGAATGTCCTAAATTAACATGTTTTAGTACCCATCCAAATCAAAAAATAATCTAAATCTAAAATACATTCCATGTTCATTCCAAATATTCAACTACTTCTATCTTATCTGGGTTGATATATTACCTTGTTTGAGAAACCATATACCCATTAAAATTCACCTCTTCGATCCAAAAGTTACACTTTGATAACATGAAATAAATCCAATTTTCTTGAAGTGTACTCAACATGGACTTAATATGTTTATCATGTGACTCTAATAGATTGTAATATATCAGGATGTCATCAATAAACATAACAATGAATGACTCCAATTATGGGTGAAGTATATTTTTCATGATATCAATAAACATTGTTTGAGAATTAATTATCTGAAACATGTAACAAAATACTCACATATCCCATTTATTCTCATAAACTATATCTTCGATACGTTTTCCTTTCCGACCTAAATCAGATTGCAGCTCGAATGCTAATAAATATTTTCACGCCACTGGGTCCCTATCTGTGATCAAATAATTCATTAATACATGGAAATGAATATGTTTTTTTAATAGTGATCTCATTGATCTTCTTTTGGTCCACACAATGTTTAATAATAATATCTGAAGTTTTACTGAACAACACAGTGCCACCCAAAGAGGAATTCCTTGGTCTGATGAAGACTTTAGCATCTATATCATAAATATTCACCTTGAGATCTTTCAATTCAACTAGTACCATGTGATATATAGGAATGGATATTTGTCTCACGCCATGTATAAGCTTGATTAAAATTTAAATTCCCCAATCAAGAGTAAAACCATAGAAGTCCTCCAGAATGACGTCGTAGAATTGACCCACCATATGAGGAAAAATGAGGGAGTCACTATCTCATATGCTCCAAGAATCATGTCATCCAACTACATTGAAACTATTTGTCTCACTCTTCCTACTTCAACGACTCATTCAATAATAAATATGAACAATTCCCCTTTAGGTTATTGTAAGTTCACTCGTCTCAGGTAAAAATTGATGTCTGCGTGATAGATGGCCAACCAGTTCCTTCCAAGGATGTTAACAAAACATGACATCTCTAGAATTTTGAAGCTCCACACATAATATAATCAATAAAACATAATCAAAAATTATATATAGATATGAATATGATCCAATTTATTTCAAAAGGGAATATAAAAAAATACATAATAAATAAAATACATAATTGGTATGTCAAACCCAACAACCACTTAACTATATATGAATGAATGGGATGTGTCTGCTATAATAGTTATCCACATATATAATGGTACAACCATTTTTCATGTGTCCACGAATCCTTTTCACAAGAATACTACTTTAGATTACTGTTCTTATCACATAGAAGATAATTTTTTAGAGAAATTGGTATATCCTTGAGATAATATCCCTTTCACAAACCGTTAGCACCCAGAAAAGACACCTTAGATAAAGGGATATGAAGAAACTCTTATCGACTATAAATTTGGATTCATTCCCTTATATCCAAAATTTGGATTCTTTTTCTTATTCTTAGAATAATAAATTTACACTACACTATAAAATGTAGATATCATTCCACTAGATGCATGAAGAGAACCTACAACTATGTCTTTCTAGATTCCCTTCTCTATCATCAAGGCATTAAGAAGGACTATAGTGTAGATAACCACATCAAATATCATGAAATAGACTTTAATATATGGATAAATTTTGACATAAAAATTTGGTGTCTTTGTGTGAATAATTCCCATACATAATAGGAGAAAAATGAATCAACCAGATGAATTGTATTGAATAAGAAAACACTAATATCTTTCTCTATTATAGCACAATGAACTTCATATCATTATCCAGTACAAGAACATTAGGGAATAATTCTTTGAAGAACAGGTCCTTGAATGTCTCCAACATCATTTTGTAATGTCTATAATCCTAATGAATAACATCCCAACATCATCTAACAGCTCCCTATATCATAAATGTCATAGGATTTACATTTCGATCAACTAGGGTTTCTACTAGATCAAAGATCCTCATGACGACTTGTATTCAATCTTCAATATCCATTGGTCCTATTATTTATTAGAGGGAAAGGGGATTATGGAGTTAGAAGTTATGAGTGTAATAACATATCTTTAGTCCGACCCTATAGGCCGCTCGAACAAAAATAAATAATATTTGATATAGAACCATCTAGATTGGATCAAATGGTTGTGTTATAGGATAAACCATTGGATTGTGATCAGTTGCCCCATTTTACAAAACAAGTTGTGAAATTAGGACCTTATACCTTATATAAACATTCTGATTAGGTACCATAATGAGTTTTAAAAGACCCCTATGTGGTGTAATTTCGTAAAATACAAGACCAAAACTTTATAGAAAGCCTAAAAATAATCCAATTAATATAGATAAGATATTTCAAGAACACATTAGGGTTTATAATAAGGATAAACCTGAGAGACTACCCAAAAACCATGCCACAATACCCTAAGAACATTCTAGGGAAAAAAATATTTTGGTACCTACACGTTAATCACATAAAAATATATACACTACATCATATAATACTGAGACTCAAATAAAATAATGCAATGTATAATAATTTAAATTAACATATCATAAATTTCAATATGCATTATATTTATTTGGGATCTATTTAATAAAAGAAATAATATTATTCCATCTGATCTAACATGCCAAGACATGATTCATGAGTTCATATAAAATCCCACAAATCAGTATAACAGCATCATCTTCATCATAAAAGGTGAATAAAATGAATGGTCAAATTAAAGAACAAAACAATCAAGTCTTGCGTTACGGAAATACAAAGGTCTAGTATAAAGTGATGGTCAGGCTCTGACACAATTCCTCTACCCAAATCCCGACCATCCTTTATGATATCTAACCAAACCCAACTCAATGTATAGAAAGGACTCAATTTAATTAACGTAGTTTTATGATTCATATTTATAACACCCCGAAAAAAATCAACGAATCTAATCCAAGATTCAAAAAAACCCTATGTAAACCTTCCTATACACATGTTCATTCTTACTAGTGTTGATGATCAATAGGGGAATCATGAGGAGAATATTACCTCAATATCATAAAATATTCAGAGTATATGATGGAATAAATAATCATAGGGATCAAAATGTAACAAATCATTTAATCCTAATAGTATCATCATACAAAAAAAGTACCATTCAATGTAATATAAATATGGAATTCTAGTCACACAACCAAAAAATAAAGAATACAAACCACAAAAGGAGGTGGATCAATGTATGATATAATATAAATAAATAAAAATACCAACATATATCAAGTTCATTAATCCATCCTCTAAAATAATAAACCTCTTTCTAATTCTACTTAACATTCCACCATATGGCACATTCTCTTTACTAAATCCATTGTTATAAAATCTACACATGAACTTAAATTCATGAAGAATGACTATGTATAGAACACAGTAAAACACTACAAATGGGACCTCAGAATAAGTGTACTATATTTACTAGTCCATTCGATGAATTTAAAAGAAGATAAAAGAAGGAAAAATTATATCCCATAATCATAACATATAACCTAGGTCTCACAGATGAACCAAACTTTTTATAGCTCCATGCTAGAAGGAAATAAACCAGCCACCCAACACATCCCCCCTTGAGTTTACCCAAAAACACTTTTGACACATCTCATTGGAATGGATAACCCATATACATGATGGCCAATGTCTAAGACATCCCTATTTTGGGAATAATCCACGTGGATAGAATTACAAGCTCAAATTAAAAAATATCTAATTAAACACGAATATGTAGTACCATAATAAAAATCACATCATATCAAGTAGTATTTATAACCAAAAAAATATACATGTGAGAAAACATCATCCATTGTTCTAAAGGGGATACTCACACATGCCAAATGTGAAAAACATCAAGAATATTTCTCACAGTTTTCCGCACACATGTTAAAAAAACATTCTATGGATCTTTACATAAATGGGTTAATGATAAGAACCTTATACCATAGGTACAATGATATTTTGATGAAAAGGTTCACTATCCAACACCAATTTCACCACTCTAAATCCTAGAACCATTATTATTTTTCCAAGATTTTTAAATCTTGTATTTAGGATTAACAAAAACCATGCCTAAAATTTAGGTCAAGTCCAAACAAGCCAAAACAACTTTATTTTGGCAACGGTCTAGGTATAAATGGTGTGAAGAACCCAGATTTTTTAATCTGGGTACCAATTATCTAATTATATATAATAGATTACCTAGAAAGGAAAAACAATATCTAATTTAATAGGATATGTATCACCTGTTATGAATCACTTACTATAGAAGTTAAAACATGTTTGGGTTGTCTAAAATCTCACCTCTAGAATCAGTTAGGAAGGCAATCGAATTAGTGGAATGAAAAACCAATAAAATAGATTCTTTAAAAACTAGGTAGAAAAATTAATCAATTTATAAATAGAACATAATGGCACCATTGTGTGATTTAGTTTCAATAGAACTATGGAAACATCTGTCCCACCTCACCATGAAGCCCAACATTACTGGAGGATCTACCTTGGACCTAAGGCCTTGTCCATATTTTTATGTCCACAACCTCCAATATGATTTTGGTGTGGCCTCAATTTTTATGGTGTTAATGGAGACCATAAATATTCCATGCTCTGGACCACACCCCCCACTGAGTTTCATGAATCAACCCATCATGAAAAAGTGCAACATAGGTGAAAAATGAATTGGATGAGAGAGTGGTCTGGCCTTTTTTCATTGATAAAATATAAACCTCACTTTTTTAATCTACCATCCTAAAAAAGTTTATTCTGTCATCGCATACACCTTTAACCCTTCTTAATCAAATAAAACATATTAAAAAACTATGTAGAAGGTGAAAAGAGGCATACCATAAAAATAAGGTGTCATATAGGTTCAATGTCTATTTATATAAATATACTAGAGAGAGTCAAAATTTGGATTGGGATCACTCCCCATTAATATTCATGTTATATAATGATATTTAAATCATTATCCAATGTATTAGAGGTCTATTTAATTCTACTTCCAACCATCACAAAACATAGTGTTCTTGGGATAACCCCTCAGGCACCACAAATGGTGTCTCATGAGAGGAAAAAATTACCGAAATATTAAAATGGATATATAATTTTGGTACCACATGTAAAATTATGAAAATATAAATTTATTTAAGTATATGTATTACACATGGGAAAAGAAACCTTATATAATGAATAAGAATGATAGAATCTATAATAAAGAAGTGAGCTTTTAAATCTTGTAATAAATAATAACTGACGGATATATCTTAAAATTTTAAAATATAATAACTAATTAAATTATTTTGGATGTTATATTTTTAGTAAGGAAATATAGTTCTATAATATTTAAATATTTCGGATGAAAAATTATTAGATGGATCTTTGTGATGTAATAAAAAAATGAACCATATAGGTGATGCTTCTCGAAATGAACAAATGTTATTTTAAGGAAAGAAATATATTTTTATTTCCATTTAGACCAAAATTAAACTGGTATTTTTTTTAATTACTTAATTATTTTTTAAAAAAATATATTGATGGTGAAAAAAAATTTATGGATGTGAAATTTTTTATTAAATAATAATTTGGAAACTTACATTAAGTATATTTTCATTAAAATTGGGAGCTTCCAAGGGAACCTAAATCAAGTATTAACAAAAACAAATAAAGTTATAATATATATATATATATAATGAGAATATATGAAACATTTGTGACAAATACATGTGAATAATATAGCGAAAATGGATAAAAAGAAAGGTAATTCATAACCCAAATGTAATGAGTACGGGTTGAGGAGGTATCTTTTTATGTTTTAAAACATCGTTTTTTAAATATTTACAGAAAAAAGGATAATTATTCATTCTTGTGAAAATAGACGAAAGTAAACATGAAGGTATCATGAGATAACACAAAATACGGTTCCCATTTGAAATGAATATCACTAGAGGGAATAGAAATTGTATACATAGAGAGGAAATTATCATTAAAAATAATGGAAAATATTTTCAAAAAATGATATCATTTTTAGGAAGAAACAAATCAATGTAATATCACTGAATTTAAAAAATAATTTTTACTATATAGAAAGTTAATTTTTAATATCAATTATTATTATGAAATAAATTAAAAACATAAGTAGGAAGTTCATAATGAAACATAATAACTCAAAGAAATGGAATTGAGTTAAAAAAACCTTTACAGTGTTATAATCAATTAAATTGAAAATACAAGGAAGGTATAAAATATGTTGGGTTTTAAAATACCATATATTTAATGAAAATTATTACAATAAAAACCATGTATAATATATATATAATAAATAAGTAACAAGTGTTCAATAGAAAACATATCTCAGTGGAACAAAATTGATATAAAAATAGTTACATTTTATATTGATTTCTGAAAACATGCTCTAATATCATATATAACAGAAATAAAAATATTAATAAATTTTTTTATAAACATATTCCTACATATATCCATTTATACTCATAATTTATATTTATTCTCTATATTTATAATATTTATTTTATACCTATTTTCAATACCAGGTTTGTGTAATCTCCATTGTTTTGAACTAGTTTTGTGATAGTGTTGTTTTAATTAATTATTATACAATATTGTATAATTATTATAAGATACAAGTTATAGGAAATAGAAAATTTTGTATTTTTTTATTTTTTTATAATTTTATTCTACTAATTTTTTGGTTACGGTTCTTGGAGATGAAATTGGAAACAAGAATGTTTCAGTGATTTTTTAAAAATGAATGTTGACATCTTAATTTATTAGTTTAATAATAATGTTACCAATAAAGAACAAAAAATATTTATTTATTTGTTTATAAAATATATATAATTGGTAATTGTGTAATCATTTCAATCAATATTATCATTTTATATCATTACTCAAGTAGGATGTTAGACCGACACAAGTATGAGAAAATGTGAATTGATGGATTATTATTCTAATAAAAGTTTATTTTTTTAATAAAATCATTATGTCATTGCCATAATTATACAATTTAGATAAATTTAATTTTTATATTATATTCTTGGATATTTTAACAAATAAGAAAAAAACAATTGATGAACAATTAGATATGTCACATTATGGAGGTGGTAGTTCACACAGTAAATGATTAACATTTTCATTTCATGTAAAATGAGATTAAAATATAGTGGATTATAATTTACTATTCATAATACTAATTACATTTCATATTTAATATTTATTCATAAATTTAACCATTATAATCAAAAAATATATGTGGTGGTGTAAAACTGAATATGTCTCTTTGTAGTGGGAGTAGTCATTACGATGAATAAAGGATCGTTTTATTTTTCTTAATAAAAAGGGATAAACATGGTTAGTTGTTATTAAATTATAATATTAAAATTAATTATAAAATAATAAAAATGTAATTATATATCAATTAGTATATTATAATTGAAAATAAAGATATAAATGAATAAATTTCATAAAAAATTATTACTCACAGAGAAATAATTGAGTTTTATTTGGATAATTACTTGGAAATATAGGTATTAATCCAATCACTTATGACCAAAGAATCATAAAAGAGAGATGATATTATAAGAGAATAATAATGAGAATTTTATCATGGGAATACTGAACTCATTGATTGTTCATGAAGTAGTTTTTTGAATTACCTTTTATATGTGGTGAGATTTCCATTTTTAGAAAATATTTCAAATTTACAAAAATAGAGAATAGTTTTCAAAAAAATATGTCTTCTACTCTTACAATTTTCACTTTTACTATTTTTTGTTTTATAGTGCTAATAAATTTCTACCAAAGTAATTTAAATTTCATACATAATAATAGAGTCACAATTGTTACATAATTTACACCAACTAATTCTAATCATTAAATCAATTTTATCATAAAATATTTATATATGCAAGAAAATGAATTTTTAAATTAGCGAATGAAATGTATAAAAATTATTTTCAGAAAATTATGTGCTTTTATTCTTAATATTAATATTTCAAATGAAATTATAAAAATAGTTGATTTTAAATAAATAAATTGGTTTATTAAAATAAAAATAATATATCAAATAAATTCATTTCCAAATTTTACCAAAATAATATTTGAAGAAAAGAAATGTAAGAAACAGCTTTTATTGTAAATTATTTCTTTTTGATCCTGAAATGTTAGAAATTGGTTTTCTAAATAAAAAATGGAATAAAAGAACTATTTTTTTAATCCATAATCACGATATATATAAATTAAAAAATTTATGAACTTCTAGGAATTTTTATATAATAACAATTTTATAGTTTTCGTGAAAATAGTATTTTCACTATTCACCTAAAATCATTTATTTTACAATAATTACAATAATTTATCAAAAGATAAAGTAGTTATGTGGAATATCAAAATTCTCTTCATTTATTAAAATTAAAAATCTAAAAATTGAGTATTTAACTTTTAAATAAAATCCTAAAAACTATTAGAAAAGTTATTTTATAGAAAAATTGCATTTCAAAGAGTTACACATTATTATACATAATTACTATTAATTACTAAAAAATTACCATAATTTTATTATTCATATCATCCATATACCTTATCTATAATATATTTAGGGTTTAAAAATAAAGTGCATAATATTCTAATTACATAAGAAACATTATTTCTTGTATAAAATGATATTTTTAGTTATTTAGAGATATTTTTTTATTAATTAATTGGTATTAAAAGTGAAAATTTATTTATTTATACATGTATTTAAAAATTAAGTTACTTATAATTATACCCATAAATTAAATGTTCATATTTAAATTATTTTATATTGTTTAACATCTATTTTTTTGATGTTATGTATGGAAAACGTTATGGACACAATGTTTATTTTAAGGAAAATTATGTATAAAAAACCTGAGGAATTAAATTATACCTCCTTAAACAAATTCATTCCTTTAATTTTTAATAAACATAAACTAATAAAAATTTATATGGGTGTATAAAATATATACATGACTCTATAAGTTTTCTAGGTGGATATCAACCTTTTAATCAAGGAAAATATGTTTTTCCACTTATAATCCATCAATCTTAAATGGGATAATAATACGTCTATGATTTATAATCCCAAAACCCCTAAAGAGAATTCAAATTAATTTTATATAGTAATGATACCACATAATGTTTCTATTTCTACTTGTAATGGTAGGAGAAAACATGCATCTTCAAATTTGTAGTGAATAATATGTGTTCCTGGCCCCACTTAATTTTCATTAACCACCTCAGTAGTAGTCATTGAAAAATGATTTTCTTTGCTAACATGTTCTAAAAGTTTTTTGGTGTCTATTTATAACTTAATCACATATATTAGTGCATTGGTTTTAATATTACCCAAATTACTGACATCTAAATTATATAATTACTAGTGGGCCCTTATGAAGAACATTTAATTTCTACATTTATCTAAATAAAATTTTATTTCTAATTTGGAATCTTTTTACTTTATTCTAAAACTTTTACATACATAATAAACTTTCTAGTTCCTTTAAGATAATACATAAGGTTTCTATTAATGTATTTTATCATTAAAAAGGTTAAATCTTCTTTTCATTATCATCTTTAACACCAAAAATTACATGAGACTCCATCCTTATAGTTTTTTTAACTCAACTATATTTAAATTTTTAAAAAGAATGTTTTTTATATTGTTATTCATAATCACATGGTTTCTCACTCTAGTTCTTATTCCACTTGTATTCTCATTATCATAATATTCATATTGTCAATGACATTCATTGTTAACATGATTCCTTTAGTAAATATCCATTAATAAAACTAAAAGGGGTTAATATGATTGAGGATACATTAACAACATAATATAATTATCAAATATGATTTCATAAAAAACACAACCTCAAAATTTCTTACACTTTGAAATCATCACTCTTACTTTTATTTAAACCAAAATCAATCTCGGTATAGTATATGTTTTTTAGGTCGGGTTCTCTCAAAATTATTATCCTAATTCCTTATAATAATAAATAATTAATAATATATAGTTAGGCATATTTTCCATGAATAAGTTGATGATTGTTTCAATAGCTAATTCCCCCCTTTAGGGTTATTACCCATTTTAAAATATATTTTAAATACATAATTAACTTGTAGTATAGATATTGAGATGTTATTTCTAGTAAAACTACACTATATCAACTTTAAAAAAAATTCAATATGTAATCTTACACAAAATACTATCCCTTACACATATCTCTATGGTTCTCACCAATGTTATCTTATCTTAATCATTAAAATAACTAAACTAATCCTAATAAATAAATAAAATATACTATGATTCCTTATATAGAATCAAAAGATACATATTTTTATATTATAAATCATTACCATAAGTTAAACCAAAAATCTCACAAAATATTCTTGCAAATATGATAACATAATGCTTAATTTAATTAAGGAACTATTACATAGCCAAAATATTTTATAAAAAATGTGAGTATATCTCTATAAACGGACTCTTATAGACCCCATCCTTTACTTATATTTTTTTTATTTTATTTATAACCTGGAAGAGAGAAACATAGAAAAGTAGTGAGCTAAAAACAGAGTCAGTGAATATATATCAACATTTCATTGAGGGTAAGATCAAAATAATATGGTAAAACATGAGTATTGTGAAATTTATCATTAAAAATAACATAAAAATGAGTTTTCCCGAAATCATGAATGAATGACATTCAATGTCAGAATAAAAACATATAAAAATACATTATATAGTCAAATAAGAATGGAAACATGTCATAAGTAAATGATATCATCTGTTTAAGTAATAATAAATTTTTGGAAACAGTATAATGCATGAAATCATAAGCATAAGTCAGGGATCACTTTCAAGACTATCAAAGCAGAAAAATTCCCATCCTAAATTGGGTTCATTCCCTATTCCCAAAAACTTAGTGGAAATGGTCCCATGGAATATTGGGTTCAATCCTCATCAACATTCATGTTATCTCATAAAATATAAAACAATACCCAATTAATTGTATGGATATATAACTGTGGTTTCACCTGTCACCTAATAATGTGTGATTAGGCTAACTGAATATGCATTATACAAGGCATCTCGTTTGATGAAAACATTACCAAATGAATTTGGGGATATATAAATTTTTTCTACCCATCACATTATTATAATCATAATATATACATGAATAAATATTCCCCATGAGTAAAATAAACTATATATAAATAATAATCATGATAAAATCCATTAGAAATAAAAGAGTTTCATAATCATGTTTCAATTCCTTGGCGAAGGCAATATCTATAGGATTTCATGTATAATTAAGAAATATATAATTTTGGATGTTTATATTTTATTAAGGAAAAATAATTCTTGAAAATTTAGTTATAATTCATCGTAATTCTTAATAAGTATCAAAGAGAAGTAATAATAAAAATGAACTACATAAGTGATGCTTTTAGAAATGAGAAAAGTATATTCTATGGAACTAAATGTCTTATTATTTACTGTTAGAATAGAATTGACCATTTATTTTTCACTTCATATAGTGAGGGTACTAAAAATATATTTACAGTGAAAACAATTTATACATGAGAGTCTTATCATTAAATAATAGATAGGACAATTCCCTTAAGTCGTGTGGACATAAATGTCTGAATTTCAAATGGAACATAAACCACTTATAAAAATTAAATAATAAAGGTGTAGTAACCTATATATGTATTTAATGAACATATGTAATAAAATATAATAATTAAATGAGAATAATATAAATAAACTGGTAGAAAAATAAATATCGTTAAAAACCTATAAGTAACAAGGGTGGTTTTATTAGATCACTTTTTAATGTTTAAAACGCCTTTTCTGAAATATAACATCATAAAATAATAAATAAAACATTCTTTTGAAAATAGGTTAAGGTATATATGAATTTTGTAACGACCCATAATTCTATCAATGAAATTTATCTTGTTATAATTATGTTATATAGTAAAAATCATATAAAATCACTTATAGAGTACAACACAATCATTATAAATGGGTAATGTATGAAATAAAAAGTATTTATAGAAGTTAAAGAATCCAAACCAATGGAATAATAACATAGCCTTTGGAATAGTAATGTTACCATTAAGAATAGTAACCCAGTCAATAGAATATTAACCTCACCTTTGAAATTGTAATTAAAATTTAGGCATAATATAAAGGAAAATACAATAAATATATCATGCAACAAATATATAAATGTTTTTAAAGTGATAAATTAAGTATTGGTATTTTTGTGTTTCATAAATGTTTATTTATAATTTTATAATTAATATAATTTTTTAAAATTAAATTTATTTTCATAAAAATTATTCATAAATTAATTTTTTATCTTATTATTATAACATAATTATATTGGACCTTAATTAATTTTTCAATGTGTTAAAAATCTGTTATAATTTTAAAATTTTTATTTTTCAAGAAAATTATGATTTCATTTTAAAATTAATGTTATCAAAATTAAAAAAATAATTTTACAAAATGGAGTCCAATTTTACATTATATATGTTGAAAATGGTTAGGGTGAATTTTTTGTATTATTTTAAAATAGTTGAACTTTTGGTGAATAATGAAATACTTAATTTACTGAATTTAACGTTATAAGTAAATAACTGAATTATTGGGTCATTGTTGAGTCATAGATGATATAATATTCGATTATCTAAAAATAACATAACTTATTTACAATATTTAGTCACTATAATCCTCAGTATTAATATTTTTGATCCAAAATAATAATCAAATCAATAAATTATCAAAAACACTCCTCTCCTCCCACTATAAATACCACCCCACACAACCTCTTCGACTAGCACCTCAAAAGCCTTGATACTTGTCCAAATTATTCCAATTATAATTCCAAATTCTATCTGACATATCCACGAGCCTTTTCACTCAATAAAATTTCAAACTCAACTACCTCAAAGAGGTTCTAAAGGTGAAGAATTCAATAGGTAAAAACCAATTTCTTTTTCTTTTAATTTCATTTCAATTTCTTTTCTTTTCCCTTCATATCCTCACCTACCCTTATCTAAGTGACATGGTAACTCTATTATATTTTATCTACTATGATTATATTATATTATTGAATAAAAAATCATCATTTATCTACCCCCCCCCCCCACCCCCATTTGTTTAAAAAATGAAAACAATATCCTTAATGTGTTAATTTATTACAATCATGGATGACGAGTTTTCAATTTCCATTACCACCTTATATGATGGTCAAAAAAAAATTTTATGGTAAAAATATATTATAATTTATGTATTATGTCTTATTCAATTCTATGTAATAGGTATATAAACATAATAATAATTAATAAAGAAAAACTAGTTCGTCATGATCAAAAAAACGCCAAAATAAACGTAATGGTTATAATTAATGTTTTATCAAATGAATCATCCAAACTTCTAGAAAAAATGATATATAAGACCATATAATTTTCTTTATGTTCATTAATAACACATAATTTAAATTCTATTAAAATATTCTCATTTTACATTATCTTCCATACATGAATACAAGTGAGTCGATCAAGGAAACCAATGAAACAACCACTATAGAATGAGAAAATTATATCATATAACTCTTCAAAATTTCCATCAATGAACCCAATAAAAGTATAATAAATAAAATTAATGTTTAAAATATTCTAAATTAATTAATTAGTGGATTTAAATTTATTTTCCCACAAATTAAGATCAAGTGTAGAATAGTTACGAGCATAAGATAAGGGATTCATTCTATACCTCTATTTTTACTTGTATTTATTCTTTATATCTCTTTAACCCATTTTAATTATTATTTATTTTTAGATAATTATTCTACATTGTTATTATTTTTTCCAAAATCATGTATCCAAATCATTCCATCCTTCATTTATGGGGAAATAAATATTTTAAAAATGTTCTCTTCTCAATTCTTCCGGATAAACATTCCTGGTTAAGGGGAATGTTCTGATTTCTTACCCATTTTGAAGTGATCTCTATAATCTATTTTAATACACTAATGTTTTATAAATTAACTCATTTATCTTGAAAAACTATCTTTTTTTATTTTTGGTTTTATACAACCAATTTTTTATTTCCCATTTTAAAGAATCATTAAAATTTTCCCTTAAACAACACTAACGTAGTTAATTCTAAAGTTTTTTAATCACTCTTTTTGCATGTTTTCACTTTTTTTGACATCCACTATCATTTTTTATGCCTATTTTACCTTATTAATTTCAATATATGACATAAATTCATTCATTCATGTACACCTATATGATAAACCAATTTTTTATGCCTTTTGACATGTTTAAGATGGACATTCCTTCCCATGGGAAACCCTTATGTTTATTCCTTATATATGAATCTTCGTGTGGAACGAATATTAATTAACATGTTGTTATGTGTGTTCCAAGATATCACTCCAATTAATTGGGTATTTTTTAGTCTCATGAGATGTCATGTTCAAAGAGGGAGTGATCCTGAATCCTTTTTGGGACTTTGGTTGCCATGTGTAATGGTCATGGTAATTTCCCCTGACCAATGATCCTATATATAAAATGATACTTGGCACAAGATTATTTCATGTTTTATGTTATTTCAAGTTTTATATTATTACTTTTTATTCATGTTATTCTATTTTATTTTTATTCATGTTTCATTCCTTTTTAATCACCATGTTACACCTTCTAACCAATGAGTTATGATTTGTTCATTTTTTACTTCCTTACTTATATTTTTAGCTCATCCCTTTTGTTCAAATATTTCCTAGGTTATCCAATGTAGATGTTAGATCACAATGGAAGTTATAAGATCATTATGAAAACTAAATAAAATAGGTTTTATGTTTGTTTTTTTTATTTCTAATTGCGTACCTAATCTTCCAAAGACACTAGAATTTACGATCATTGGTTTGTATTGGAAGGAAATTTTTTAAAAATTGTGTGAAATATGTGAAAAAATCATAGGTCCATTATAGTTGGTATAATAGTATATTATAGTTATTTTGGAGATTAGGATGACATGACTTAATTAAGAACCCTGGGGAAAATTCTATCCCTATGAATAACCTATATTTAAGCATAGGGAATCACAAGTTAGGATATTATTTTCAACTACAAGTTTATCGCCCAATATCCTATGTTTACTTTTTATATTCTTATTAAAAAATTATTCAATCTCCATGTTTGTAATTTCATATTCTTAGTTAATGGATATAAATAAGATAACATGTGTCAACAATCAATGTGATAGGAAATTTGATGATTTCTCTAATGAAATCCCAAATATGATGGGAATGGGTGGTCAAAAATTCAAGATAGTACTTACTCAACAATCCCAAGTTTTAAATAATAACTTTAATCATTTATAACTCCCTCTTTCTCATAATAATGAGAAATTATTTGTCAATTAATTTATGTGATAATGGCCTCCCATGTTTAGAGTATCTTATGATGCCCTCCTCATATAACAATTGACTAACACCATTGATAATATATTCTCTATCCTATGGTAATTGAATAATCGAAAGTTCTAATGTCGGTCTATTATTTTGATGGGGAAGCTAATTAGTGGTGGAAAATGATCAAGAACATGAATCCCAAATAGGGATTTTATTCCATGGATTTTTAATAATTCAAGGAAATATTATTAAATAAATTGTTTCACCAAACTTTCCATCTCAGGATGGAAAGAGAGTTCTGTGGTCTAAAGTAGAAGGAAGATGAGTCAATCTAGGAGTATGAAGAAAAATTCACAAGGATTGTATGATAAAAATCCATATTTATCATGAACATTTAAATTACTGTGGATCACTTCTTTAGTGAACTAATGTAGATTATATTACAATCATGGTTGATTAGAGACTTTGATATCTGTGAGAATATTATTCAATGGGTCCTTAAACTTGAAATAGAGATCAGAAACTCTCAATGGTCTCATGGGTCGAGGGATAAAAAGATAAAAATACAGTTTAATATGGGAGCTTAAATAGATGAATCCCTTGATCAAAATAGTATCCAACATCCCTCATGTCAAAATTGTGGGAATAAACATCTTGGGAACTATATCAAAGGAACCAAAAGATGCTTCAAATTTGAAAGAATGGGGACTCTATCCAATAACTACTAAAGTGATATGAATAATCCCACTAATGTGGAAGAATAAAGTAAGGTTCATATCTAAACTCATCCTGAAGTGAATTGTTTCAACTTTATGTAATAAGTTAATTATATGAGTCATTAAACTAAGCTAAGCTTTGTTGGAGGAAATTAACAAAAAAAAACCTCCATTAAATAAATGAAGGTCATATGTTATCACTATTGGTGTGGTGGAACCCAAAAATGATTTTGTGATAAATACGCTCATTATAAATTCAATAAATGAGAATTTACTATTTTATTATAGTTTTACATATTCTTTGGTATCATTCAAGCTTATTATAACTATTTAAACACCACCTCAAAATATAGAGGTAGGTTTATCTCTGAGAATATAAAATGGGGAATTATTTCATCCAAAGTATATAACTCCTCCCGGGTCAATGTTATAGGACTCAACCTCACATAAAATCTTTTCATACATCATTTTATAGATTTTTATGCTATATTGGGAATGGATTAAATATCTTTATAAAAAAAAGATCAACTTCAAGAATTGGATATCACTATTTGAATCAAAAATCATCTTTAAATTCAATATAAGTGTGTAAGTGAGAGGATTAATCTCTTTCATAATCATCATATTGAGTGTGGATATTATTCCTTTATGAGCATGAATATCTGGATCAAATGATTGAGATAAAGGATGGAATCCAGCTCGAGGACATGCCCATTATGAGGGACAACACTTATATATTCTCTAAATATTTTCATGGTCTTCCTCCTAAATAAAAAGTTGAATTATCTATTTAAATAATTCCAAGAACTCTTCCAATATCTATTATGACTTATAAAAAGGACACTATATATTTTGAATAACTGGAGAATTAGTTACAGGAAAATCATGACAATGGTTTTATATGCTTGGGTGCTCCATCGTGGGGTACACCTATCCTCTTTATCAAGAAGAATAGTCGATAAATATTACTCTTCATTGATTGTCATTATCGTAACAAAATCAAGATAAATAAAAAATATCCCCTTCCATGGATAGATGATTTGTTCTATAAATATGAAGGGATAATTATTTCACTAACACGGGCCTTTAGTCACAATAACACTAATTAATGGTGATGAAGGAAGATATTACCAACACTGCATTTCAAATGAGGTATGGAAACTATGAGTTCATAGTGATGCCCTTAGGACTCACTAATTATCTAGAAATTTTCATGGATTCAATGAATATATTATTTAGATAATACCTTCTAAAATTTTTGGTATTATTTATTGATGATATTCTAATATACTCCAAGATTAAGGAGGAACAGAGGGAGAATTTTAATATTGTGCCGAAAACATTACATAGGGAGAAACTATATGAAAAGTATAGTAAATATTATTTCTATATATAGGAAGTTTCATTGTTGGGAATTTTATCACCAGCAAAAGAATATCTTTGGACCTTTCCAAGATAAAGGAAACTGAAGAGTGGCCTTGGCCAACAACTGTAAGGGATATCAGTAGCTTCCTAGGTCTAGATGGGTATTAAAAATGATTTTTGAACAACTAAACATGATTATAAAATCTAATAACTAAGATAAATTAAAAGGGAGTGACATTTTTCTAAAACACATGATATGAAGACTGGTTCAAAGATTTGAAAAAGAGGCTTATCACTACATCAGTACTCACATTGCCGACAAGTGGGAACTATTTGTGGTGTACAGTGATTTTTAAAAGATAGGATTAGGTTGTGTACTAATGAAAAATTATAAATTGAAAGAATATTCTACAAGGAAGTTGAAAATTCATGATAAAACATAACCCATGCATAATCGGGAGTCGGTGGACGTAATATTTTCAGTGAAAATATAGCGGCATTATCTCTATGGGGTGAAGTCTGACATATATTGTGATTATAAGAACCTCAAATACATATTCACATAGAAGGATCTTAAAATGCACCAGTTAAGAGAGTTAGATATCATCAAGGGTTATGACTTCGTAATCCACTACCATCCTGGTAAATAAAATTATTTGGTGGATAGTCTAAGTAGAAATAACCATTCATCATTTTCAATGATGAGAATTGAGAATGATCCAATAGTCTTAGACATACCGATGATAGAAATGATAATTTTTAATGAAGGAACATCATAAATTGCTTCTCAAATTATTACTCAACCATCTCTTATAGAGATAATAAAGTGTGTTCAATTAAATAAGGATTAAATTCAGAAAAATGTGGAAGCTATTATAAATGGTAAATCCTGATAGTTCATAATTGATGAAGAATGAGTCATAAAATTTAGATCATGACTATGTGTACCATCCAATCTAGATAAAAATAAATAGATTTTCAATGAAGAACGTAGCTCGAATTTCTCTATTCACCAAGGAATAATGAAGAAGAATCATGATATCTGAGACAAGTATTGGAAGGGAAATTTGAAGGATGAGATCATTCAATATACACCAAGGTTCCTGGTATATCAGTAAGTGAAGGAAGAAAGGAAAAATTATAATGGAATGTTGCAACCATTACAAATACCAATATAGAAGGGGTTAAATATCCCCCATGTACTTTGTCACTGTACTTCCAAATTAATCAAGAAGGGAATAATTTTGTATGTTTCATTGTGGATTCTCTTAGAAAGATAGATCACATTATCAAAATTCAAGAGGACTTCTCACTGGATCAACTTGCAAGGATATATATAAGAGAAAGTTGTATGGATGTATAGTGTACCACTAACAATTGTATTTATTTCAGATATGATATTTACCTCCATGTTTTTGAAAAGTCTTTAACATGATCTAAACAATAAGTTGAAATTTTGTATGGCCTATCATCCTCAAACTGATACCAATAAGATGGCACTACTCAGACACTGGAAGATATGTTGAGAGCATTTTCTATTGACTTTAAAGGAGGATGCAACCAAAATCTACCTCTCATAATTTTCCCCTATAATAATAGTTTCCACTCAAGAATCCAAATGTCTCCATATGAATCCCTTTAAAGAAAAATATGTTGAACACATGCATGTTGGGATGAAGTCTGTAAACGTAAGCTACTATATCCTGAAATGGTCAATAAAATTATAGAAAAAGTGAAAACCATTCAACAGAACATAATGGATACCCATAGTCTATATATGATCTATGTAGACTATCATCGATGGGACCTAGAGTTTATGGTAGGGGGAATAGCATTCCTCTACCTATTTCCACAAAAGAAGATCATGAGATTTTGGAAGAAATGAAAGAAAAATTTTTGGTACATCAAACACTTTGAGATTCTTGATCATGTTGGAGTTCTGTCCTATCAAATATCACTTCCACCAACCATGTCTCAAGTACAGAATATATTCCATGTATCCCTCTTGAGGTAGTATAGACCAGATCCCTTACATGTACAGAATTTAGAGGTGGTATAGTCGGAAAATGATCTCCCTTATGAGGAGTGTCCAGGGAAGATCATGGACCAAGAGATAAAGATTAATGCAACAAGGCTACTCACCTATTAAAATTAATAAGGTTGAAGCATAAGTACAATGAGTAAAAATGAGAACTAGATGATTTAATCTAAGAGAAATATCCACACCTTCTTTACCATTTATTTGTAAATGGAAATTTTGAGGGAGAAATTTCATAAGGGGGGAAGAATTTAAGGACCAATAATTCTATCAATGAAATTTATCTTTTAATTATTTTATAAAGTATAAATCAAATAAAATCACTTAGATAATACAATACAGACATTATAAATTAATAATGAATAAAATAATATGTATTTGTTGAAATTAAAGAACCTAAACCAATGAAATATTACATGACCTTTATAATATTAATGTTGTAATTAAGAATAGTAACCCAAAAATTAAAATAATAACCACACATATGAAATTATAATTAATACTAGGAAAACTTATAAATGAAAATACTATATACTTAAATTAGAGAATAAGTAAATAAGTGTTTTGAAAAATGATAAATTAAGTATTGGTGTTTTTGTGAAACATAACTGATTATTTAAAATTTTATAATTAATATAATGATTTAAAAGAAATTTTATTCTCATAAAATAGATTCATAAATTAATTTCTTTTTATTATGATTATAAGAAAATTATATATGTCCTTAATTAATTTTTCAGAGTGTTAAAAATCAGTTATAATTTTAAAATATGTATTTTTTAAGTAAATGATGGTTTTATATAAAAATTAAATTTCTCATATTAAGAAAATAATTTTCATAAAATGGTGTATTTTTTTAAATTTGAAATATAGAAAAAATATTTGGGTAATTTTTCTAGATTTTTCTAAATATATCATTTTCAGTTGAATAGTGAAATACCGTAATTTTCGGTATTTAACATTATAAATAAATTAATTACTTTTTGAGTCATTGTTGATTCGTGGATGATTTAAGTGTCCATTATATCGAGATAACATTCACTATATACTATATTTATTCATAGGAATCATCACTATTCATATTCAAGATCTAAAATAACAAACAAATGAATAAAATAATGAATAACTCTCCTCCCCTCCCACTATAAATACCACCCTTCACCTCCTCCATTCCTCTCACCAAGAAAACCTTGATTATTTTAAAAATTACTCCCAATAATCTTAACAAGTCTCTCCCTCACATCCAAGATCCTTTGGTCTTAATAAAATACCAAAATAATGTCCCTCAGGAAGGTTCAAATGGACAAGAATTCAAGAGGTAAAAACCTCTTTCTTTTTCTTTTAATTTCTTTTCAGTTTTTTTAATCTTCCTTCCTTCCTTTATTCAAGTGACATGATAACTCCAATATATTTTATATAATAGATCTTTGTTGTGTTACTGGTACAACCCATCATCATTTCTCTTCCCATGCCCTTTTGTAGTAAAAATGAATACATCGTCCATAATTTGTTAATTTATCACATTTAAGGACATATAGTTTTCAATTTCCAATGCCTCTTTCATGTATAGTCATAATAAATTATTGTTAAAAAATATCAAAATTTATATTTCATCTCATTAAATGTTCTATAACAATTATATATACATAATATTAATTAATAAAACAAAACTAGTTCATGGTGATCAAAAAATAACAAAATAATCTAAACAGTTATCAACATTTTATCTATTTAATCATCCTAAAATCTATAAAAATGATATATAATACCATTTAATATTTGATAAGTTAATCAATATCATATAATTTTAATTTTGGACAACAATTATCATTTTAAATGATCTTCCACTAACGTATACAAGTGAACCGATCATGAAAACCAAGGAAACAAACACTCCTGAACGATGAAATTGTATCTCATAACTCAAAAAAATACAAGAATAAACATAATTAAATAATTATAAATAAAATTAATATGAGAAATTTTCTGGATTTTTCACATACATAGATTATTTTAAAGTTATTTTTAATTTAATTTCAATTATTTCTTTATTTTGGGGGTTTCACATGCATTTTTGAAGGAATGGGTGGGTTTTCATGATATGGGCCAAACTGTGAGCCCAATTCCAGATTTAAAAATAAATTTTTATTCCTTTATAACTCCTTTTTTTAACATTTTTCATCCATTCTAATTCCTAATTAGCATCCCCTAACCTATGAACACCCCCAAATTAATTTGGACGATTTACAAATCAATAATCTGTGTGGATTTTAGTTTTTATTTAAGGGATTGGGCCTGTCCAAAATCCCATTTCCTCCATTAAAAATATTTTTTAATTATTTAATAAATAATTCAATTTTTAATTTTTTTTTTCAGTGATTTCAACTCTCAATTGGTCCCACTTAACTAGGGTGCACCCCCATTCTCTCCTCCCACAATTTTAAGCTCAATAGAATCGCGAAACTCGGAAAAACTTCTCTAGATTTCCAAAATCGCCCAGATTTGAAGAGATAAATTGATCCTTTCATAAATCCTTATATTTTTACTCTTTTCCCCCATTATAGTTCCTAAATTATCTCTTCATAATTTTTAGAACTTACGTTAAATGTTTAAGAGTTTGAAAATTCAGAGAATGGTAGATTTTGGGTCGTTTTCTTCAATATTGTTTTGGGTAAGTGTTTCTCTCATCAATTCATTCCTTATCCTTATAGTTTCCTACTTCTTTCATGAATTTATTATGTCTAGAAGTTTGGTTTCATACCTATGGTTTTATTTGGGGTATTTTTGGTGAAATATTATGGTTTACGGTTTTTTTTTCACTTTATTGTGATATGGCGGAGGTGCGGTTGATGTTTCGCACCAAGATTCAATGGTTTTGACTGAAAAGGTAGGTGATTACATGTATAACCATTTTATTATGATTTATATTGCTTGGTTTATTAATTTACTATGTTTAAAGTCTATGTTTTGTGGTGAGAAAACTATTTTTGATGGATTTGGTTAAGTGTTTACTTTTGTAGTTTCATTTTTTCTTGGAATTGGGGGGTTTTCATGCGTGGCTCTTGGGGAAATGTTTGGGTGTATTTTATAACATATGAAAGTGATTTATTAGTGTTGAAAAGGGCTTAAAATTATGTTTTGTTAATACCTTAATGTCATTTTATCCTTCTAATGGCGTTTTTGAATGGTTCTAATGTGTGAAACCATGTTGTACTTTTGAAACGTGATTTGTGAAAACATGTGTTTTTCATGTGTACCTTTTGTGGAATTGTTCAAGGTATTTGTATAAAACTTTGGGGTAGTATAAAAAATGTTTTTAGGGATGAAAATTATGTTTTATATTTTTATTGGTGTTGTTTTGGTCTTGAATGAGGGAGTTGAAATGGGCTTTGTATACAAACCATGGTTATACCTCTTTAGTTGGTTTTATGAAAATTGCAAATGATTTAATGAGTTACAAAAAATTTAAATGGTTTCTTCTGTACTGTTTTGGTGATAGTATGTTCCTAAAATGAGTTTTTAAAACATAAAGTGGTCATTTATGTTTTATAACATTTTGGTAAAGTTTAGTAATTTGTTGAGGTGATTTATGAAATTGTGATGTGGGTGAGAAATATGTTTTCAGGTTGTTTTGTGTGAGCATGATGTGAAAAATGTGCTTTTTTATGAAAAGGATATTCTGTAACATGTGAGTGGGCTGTTATGTGATGTTTATCATCTTAGGAAAGATTTTAAAAAAAAATTAATGGATTTTTTTAATTGTGAAATATGTGAAAAATGTGTTGTGGGCTATTTTTGGAGTGAGTGTGATTTCAAAATTCATTTGAATGAAAAGGTCCATTTTTATACTTCTATGGTATACATGGTAGTTTTTTGGTGAATTTGTGATTTGAAAATGATATTTTCCTGTGCAAAGTATATTTCTTGACTTGTTGAACTTGTCTGAGCACAAGGGGAAAACCTGGGTATCTAGTTTGGTGGACGTGTACTAGTATGCTAGTGAGTCCGTGGGGTTTGGCCTCAGTTTCACTTAGCGAGATTGATGCTTACAACTCTAACTAAACTATGATGAAAGATGATTTTGGACCAATTTTTTATGGGTATGTTCCCTACCAGTGGCTCATGCACGAGAATATATATTGTGATGGTTACTCTCACTGAGATATGAGGTACCTGGCACCCACAACGACCTAGTGCCTAGGGGTTATTTCCTATTGCTTGTGCTCATTAGTTATTTTGTGCTTAACATCAGCATACAGTACAGTTGGCTGGAAAATTCAGTAGTGTGGAGATTATTTCTAAAACTGTTTATTCTTAATGATTCCCCACTAGGAAACAGTTTTAATTTTTAAGTTGCATCTTTTAGAAATTGTAACCAGCATTTCTTATTTATCAAAACATGCAAGCTTTTCATCTTTGAATCTTTATCACATGGAATCACTTAGTGGTGGTATCCTACTGGGAATTTCCTCACACCCTACTTACACCCTTGGGTGTAAGTAGACTTGGTTATTTTTTCATAGGTTGGGTACATTTTTTAGTGCCAGTGGTTCGGGTTTCTAGCAGGGCCTCGGTGGTGAAGTCTTCTGGTGATGGCTTGAGGGTGGTGCCCCTTTCCATGATAATTATTGGGATGTTTCATTTTTGTTTTATACCTTTTTTATAGACTATGTGAGTTTCTTAAAACAATGTAATTATGTTCTGGATTTTTTAAAAAGATGGTTTGGTTCGAAGAATCCATATTTGTTTTATTGGATTCATTTGTTGTTTTATGTTTATAAACTCAGGTAAATCATTCCCAATTCTCATTTTATGATACCCAGACACTTTTTCCAGCACTTGGGGATTGGGAACACCCTTTGGGCCTTATCACAGGCTGATTTTGGTGCCAGTTTCTGTGGCGACCATATTTGGTTTGTGACAAGCTTAAATAATTTATTTATTTAATTTTATTATCTAAAACATTAAGATTAATTGCAGAATAGTTTTGAACATAAGTTAAGGGATTTTTTCAAACCATTATTTTTCCTTTTGGATACGCATTCTATCTCTTTACCCCGGTGTAATTATTACTTAGTTTTATATAAATACTGTAAATTATTTTTATTTTTTCCAAAATCATGTTTCCATATCATTCTGTTCTTATTTTATGGGGAAATACATGTTTCAAAAAGGTTCATTTCCCATTTCTTCCGAATAATAAAGCCTGATTTAAGGGAACTTCCTGATTTCTTGCCCGTTTTCATGTCATATTTATAATATATATTAAACCACTATTATTTTTATAAAATCACTAATTTTATCATGAAAAATTATTTAGGTTCATTTTTAGTTTTATACATGGAATTATTCTATTTTCATTTTAAAGAATCATTATAATTTTCCCTTAAATCACACTAATGTGTCTCATATTAAAATTTTCTCTTAAATCACACTAAAGTTTAAATATTGAAGGCTAAAATTAAAGTTAATAGGTGAGTTAGGAGGTTCTGTTTTATAGTTATTGTGTGGGGTATTTTTGGGCTCTCCAAAAAATTTTAATTTATAATAAAATAAAACCCCTTCTAAAATCCTTCAAAATATCACAATATATAATACGAGATGAGATAGGTTTATAATATAATAAACCAATATATTTTAGACAATTTTTTACATCTATTTGAACCATGTCATTTTTATTAACATGTAGTTATTCTATTTATTTTTTAACTACGGTACCAAATATTTAAATATTAAAATAGAGAAATATTTAATTATTTGATTACAATTAGACCATAAATAATTACCTTATAACATTTTTTACCACATAATAATTAATATATTCCTTTAAAAAAAGTTTTATGAATTTTGAATAATTTCATAAAACATTTTTTTGATAAATAATCAATAGTATCAATTTTGACACTATTAACTTCATTATTTTTAAAAAATATTTAGATAATAAGTTAACTTCAAACCAAATATTTCATTATATTTTTTAGAGTTCAAGGTTATATATAAAATTAATTATAAATTTTAATTTTCAAAAATTATATATATTTTAATATTTTTAATAACATTTATTTTTTATCTCTACTAATAAATTAATTACTACATCAATTTTGTGTAATTATTTAATGTACATATCTTCTGAATAAAAAATAAAAATAAAATACTATGATTAATATAAATTGTCTATCATTAAAATAATATTTTTAGTTGGATTTATCTTCAGAAAAATCCAACATTTAAAATGTTATACTTATTAAATTATGAATGTGACATCTTTAACATAACATTAAATAAATATATGTGTGTGTGTGTGTCCAATATCTTATACAAGGCTCTAAATGGTCACTAACTTGACCCTTGGATGGTTATGGTCGATCTTTACTTGACCAATAATATTTGGTCAGGTTTTGGGGTTTTTTATAGTTCTTATAATTTTAATTAAAATATTTTTATTGATTCCTCGTCAATTAGTTAATTTTTACATCATCAGAGTATAAGTCGTTAAGTTAATTATTTATTTTTTAAAAATTACAAAAAAATATTCTAGATAATGAAAAATATTTTCTATTTAATATGAGTATTTTTAATAAAATTTATCTTCTGTATAATGTTATATAAAAATGATTTAATTATTAAAATTTGAGTGAGCCACATTTAACTTTTCATTAAATAATAATAAATTAAATGTACTGATCTCATCGAACTCACTTTTAATGCATAAAATGTAGACCTAAAAATGATTTATGTCAAAATAGACTTATTCAATGATGTTAAGAAAATTGGTAGGGTAATTTTATAATAGTATTCTTACCCTTATATACCCAATTCTCCTTTTTACCGTATTAATAAAAATTATTGAAGTTATTATTCATAATGTCCAAAAATATAATAAATATATTTATTTTATTTTTACCAACAGATTCAAAATATGGAATAAATTTTTCAAAATTCAAAACATATAAGATCCAGTAATTAATTTAAAATTAAACTGGTTGTTAGAAATAGATAACTGGTTTTAAAAGTTAAAACATTTCAAAAGATTGAAATGTTTTTAAATTTGAATTCAATGAAAAATTAAGGATAATTAAATAAATTATATTTATTGATAAAAATATATTCTATTTACACTTTTAAACCATTCAATATTATAATTCAACCATGTAAATTATTTATATGAAAAAAAAATCAATTAAATTCTAGTCTATTTTTTGATATTCCTCAAAATATGAATGTTATTAGAAAAAGATTTAAATTTCACCCAAAGTAAATTTTTATGTACAAATTCCAAATAACATTTTTATGTTTTCATATAAAAAATAATAATATGGCAATGTCTTAATTTAAAAGGGGTTCCCCATTAAGGCAGAAAATTACCCTTTTGAAGAATATATGTTTGTATATATATAAAAGGGTTTATTCATACCCTATAAACAAATATAAATTGATAAAAAATTTATTTCATTAATTTAGTTTACTAATAATAATTCACTCAATTTATTATTACAAGAATACAAAAATAATTGATTTATATTTTTCAAAAATAGTTTGCAGTGAATGACTTCACCATACATTTTCATAAGTCATATATTTATTCCAACAAACCCAGCAGGTAGGTTAAAGTGTTCATTTTATACTAAGGGTGTCTGATTTTTCTATAAAACTCGTGGTTTTTTGTAATACAAGTTGTTGAAGAATTAAAATTATTTAAAGAAAATATTTCATAAAAACATCCAGGTGTTACATTCTACCCCCCATAAAATGAATTTTTTCCTCAAAATGTATCAATTGGATAGAGATAGATGTGGATATATCTCCCTAATTATATCCCCAAGTTATCATATAGTTCCATAAAATTGGTGGTTCTGCCGCAAAACATTAACCAAGTGAGTGGTCTTTTTTCGAAAAACTTTTTCGCTGCGATCTAGAATCTCTATCAGTTGTTCTTCATTAGAAAGATCTTTCTATAGCGGTATGACTTATGAGTTTAGTACATGTGAAGGATCATGTATTTACTTTCATGAGAGAAATACATTGACCACATCATGAACTTGGGAAAGATTCGGTGGAAGCACTAATTGGTAAACTACTTTACCAACATGATCTATAATTTGAAAAGAACTGATATATCTTGGGATTAGCTTTCCCTCCATTCCTAATTTCATTAATCTCTTCTAGGGAGATATTCATATAAACATCTTGTCACCCAATTTAAACTCTAAGACTTTTCTTTCATTTTCATCATAACATTTTTATCCACATGGATCTCCTCTTATGTGTTGTTGAATAGATGTGACATTTTCTTCTATTTAATCAAAAAAAACGTTCCCTAATAGGTTTCTTTCCACTAATTCTCCCAAAAATGTTGGAGTTATGTACTTCTTTCCATAGAGGACTTCATAAGGATCCATCTGAATACTGGGGTGAAAGATAATTTTATAAGAAAAATTCAACAAAAGGTAGGGGTTGATCCCAAAAAAATGTTGATATCCATAGATAAAGCTCTCAACATGTCTTTCATAGTTTGAATTGTCCTCTTAGACTGGCCATCTATCTGCAGATAATAAGCAGTTCTAAAACATAAATCTATATCCAGATCCTACTGATGACTTTTCCAAAAATTAAACTTAAACCTTCGATCCTAATCAGATATAATATAAATTGGTACTTGAAGCAATCATAGAACATTCTTGACATATATTATGGAAATATAATCAATAGATAAATAATCTCTAATAGAAATGATATGTTTTAACATCATAAGTTGATCAATAAAAACCCATATAGAGTTATGGACATTTTATGTTTTGGGAAGTCTGAAGATAAATCCCATAGTGATGTTTTCCAATTTCCATTTTGGTATAGGTAATGGTTGTAAAATCCCCTTAGACGTTTTTCTCTTAGCCTTAACTTGTTGACAAACCAAGCATCGAGAGACATATTTTTTAACATCTTTTTTCATGCCTTCCCAAGATAAATACTCTTTATGATCAATGTACATCTTTGTGTTTCGAGGATGAATAGAAAATGAAGAACTATGATCCTCTTCAAGTATCTCCTTCATTAATTATGGTATAAGAGGAATAAAATCTAGGTTTTTAAACTTTATTATTCTATCCCAATCTAGGTTGAATTCATGAATATTTCTTACCTTATTTTGTAGATCTACATCTTCCTTATACACCTCTTTAATATTCACTTGTATAGATGGTTGAACATTCCATTGATAAATATAAAATGTTTCCCATTCCTTTAAATTCTCAAGATCTATCCTTTGAAGATCCATAAATATGGGATCTTTTGTGATCCTCATCACGGATAGGTTGGCATGGTCCTACCAACCCAATGAATCTTCCACCGTGTTATTTATCCCAGGGTTCTAATGTATTGATCATTCGTAATATTTAATCAACTCCAACCATCTTCTTTGATGCATATTCAGCTCTTTTTATGTGAAAATATACTTTAAACATTAATTATCTGAAAAAATATCACACATTTCACCATAAAGATAATGCATCCATATCATTGGTGCAAATATTAAAGAATCTAACTCCAAATCATGATTTGGATAATTTTTCTCATGGATTTTAAATTTTTAGGTTGCATAAACTATCAATATATAATTTTTCTAGTGAAAACATCCCAACCAATTATTTAATGCATAACTAAAGATCACAAACATGTCTTCACTACAAGGCAGTGTGAGAACAAGTTCACTAGCTAGCCTTATTTTTATCTCTATGAAATTATCTTCAAATTCATACTCCCACACATACTAGAATCCTTTATGAGTCAAATATTTGACTGTATTAGATAATTGTGAAAAATATTTTATTGAATGCTGATAATATCTATCCAGACCAAGAAAATATTAGATCTCACCTATCATTGTTAGTATAAGTTTACTTTCAATGTCTTTTGTTTTTGCTGGATCCATAGATATCACCTCTCTAAAGATTATGTGACATAGAAATGATATGTTCTGAAACCAAAATTCACACATTGTAAATTTTTCATAATGTTTCTCCATTCTCAGGGTCTTCAATAAAATTCTCAATTGATCTTTATGCTCCTCTTTGATCATCGAATAGAGAAGAATACCTTATACAAAGACTGTCGAAAAAAGGTCAAGATTGTCACTAAAGACTCTATTAATTAGATCCATAAAGATAGTGGTGGAATTATTAAGACCAAAAGGCGTAACAATTAATTCATAGTTCCCATAAATTTTATGTAATGTTATCTTTGTTGTTTCCTCCTTCTTGGCCCTTCAGTCCAGGTATCCTGAATGAAGTTCAATATTTAAAAAGTATTGAGCTCTTTATCGCTGGTCAAATAAGTCATCTATGCAGGGATGAGGATATTTTTTTATAGGTATCTCTTTAATTTCTCGATAATCAATGAAAATTATCATTTATCCATCTTTTATCTTAACAAATAGAATATTTTCCCCCTATGTTGACACACTAGGTCATATGAATCCCTTGTCAATATTCTCTTGGATTTTATTCATTAATTCCTACAACTCAATTATAAATATACTATATGGTGTCTTTGAAATATTAATAGCACCCAGTATGAGTTTTATTAAAAAATAAACATCACGATTTGGTGGAAGGCCTGGTAATTCTTACATATAGTGATCACCAAACTCTCGTAAAATGGGTGTATTGATAATTGTGAGATTCCTCCCAATCATTTTAGATAGATAACTTTCCTTTATAGGGATCAAGTCTCATACTATGGAAAACAATTCTGCTAGAAGGTTTTATTCATCCTTTTATTGATAGATGGTCATAGATTGATATAGAGTAGGAATAGTGACTTCCCTTCCATGTAAAAGGATTTGATCACCATATTGAGAAATCCAATCCATGAAAAGAATCCCATAAAATTTCACTATAGGAGGGATAAAAATATTTTAAAGAAGAAATTTCCCAAAAACATCAATAAGAGAAGAGTTTTAAAATTTTTATGTGACTATTTTGCGATTAGGAATTGTCACAGAAAACTCAACATCTAATTGTTGAGGTAATATGGAAATACCCTAGGAAAATTATTCAAAAATAAAAGAGTGGGAGGATCCAGAATCAAGTGAAACATTTTTTAATTTATATTAGATGGTAAGTGTACCTTTCACTACTACATGATAATAATCAACATCAATGATAGTTATCCCATTTTACTTTCCATTGGAATTGGCCTTAAGAGTTTTCTAATGTTGATCATCATAAATAATACATTGATCCGGGAATTGACTAGAATAATTCTCTATTTCCATTCACTTGCAGCATTGAAGTGTATAAGGGTCATTCTATATATCCTTTCTCTATTTTTTCATTAGACATATTTTTTCCATCATTTCGGCATTCAACTGCCTGATGACCTTATTTTCCACACTTAAAACATTTACTAGTACATTTAAGACAATTTCCTCCATGTTTCTTTCCATGCTATGAGAATAAGGGAAAGATCATTTTCTTTTTAGTGTGGTATTTATATTTTTCCTTGAATTCCATTTTTCTTTTCTTATTAAGCCCATAGGACAGATGGGTTACTCCAATTTACATCTCAACCTTGAGAGCACATCGAACGGTTTCATCATATATATTGAAGTCCCTTATGGATAATTCTCTTCAGATACATGGTTTAAAGCCACGAAATAATTGATCAATTTTACACTCAGGTTGGATAATAATTCCAAACAAATAAGATGAAAGTATTGTAAAATTTTCTTCATAGGTACCAATAGATTCATCTTCATTTTTCTTAAGTTCAAGGAACTACTTAACAATATTTTTTCAAAGAATATGATGAATGTGCTTGTTGAAAAATCTGTTTTAAACTCATCACATTCCATGGATTCAACTTAAACACTTTTCCTCATATTTTTGATAAGGTTCCACCATTGATCAGCTTCACCTTCCAAAAGATATACTTCTAATATGACATTTTTATTTTAATAAACATTGGAGAACTAAAAATATCTTTTTATGGATACTAATGCATTATTTATCCACTAATGGAATAGATGACTGACTAAAAGAAGGTGGAACATGCCTCATGAATGATTAAAGATAATTTTGTTCCCTCCTTTGATCATTTGAAAGTCATACTTGATTTATAGCTTGAGAATGTTGTGTAAGAATAGATAAAATGTTTTTGTATTCTAGCTCCCCTAACATTTGGTTTCTAAGGCAGAAAATCATTTCATTTCCCATCACATGCAACATTAATGCAATTCCTTCACGTTCCATCCACCGACTAAAACCAAGATGAATAGTTTGATGAATATTAATAATAATGGAAAAACCACGTAATTAAGAATAAAACATCTATTTAATATGTATTATGTTTTATCCTATGTTATTCAAGGTCATTTATAAAACACTAGGATTGTAACATATACTTCAACATATCCATTAGGTTCTTACTATGATGCTTTCATCCAAGTTTCTAAAAGATAATTATACCTTTTATCTGATACCAACTATAATGACCCATACTTTACATGCATTGATATTACCTTAATATTAAAGAATATTCATTATAAATATAAAAAATCCATAAAAAACTATATAGGTATAGTTTCTTTAAAAACAGGGAAACATAAACATCTAGTTCATAAGAAATCTTTGTTGTCTTCCACTTATTACATCATAAATATACCCCTCTTTGACATATCTTACTAAATACCCTTATTTATGACCTAGGGAATGGAAACATATGAAAGGGTGAAATCATATTCTCAGAAAGGGTAAACAATGGATATATAAATGAAATCCTAATAAATATATGTAAGAATTTTTTTTTGAAATTATTATCCTACATATAAAATATCAGGATATCATGCCACAGTATAAATATTTAATTTTTATAAGAATCAATAAACACAATCCCAAAAGTCATAAAATAAGACTCAATGTTTTGTGTCACACACATATACATATAAAATAATTTCATAATATTCAAGGATCATTTCTAAGACCATCATAGCAGATAAATCCCATTACTAAACTAAGTTCACTCCTCATTCCAGTACTATATTTCTGAACCGAGATCATTTCATGTTTCTTCCATGCCTATCTCATGATATATAAATCATTACCTAGAGAATTATATGAAGATATTGGTCCCAAACATCTCATAATGAAATCATTATTATGTGTTCCACAATAACATAAATAATTCATCATAACCCAAGGAGTAAAATGGGTTTCTTTAAGTATCATTCCACCATAACATAATCCATGTAAAAAAATGTAATTCATAAATAAAATCCCATCATAAAAATAATAAAAATATTAGGATCAATAAGTATATTTTATTCGAAACTTAAACCTAATATATAATTCCATCTTAGAAGGAAATTAATATTGATATAACACCTGAAATTAATCCTAGAGGAAAATATCCTTTATTCTTAAAAAATGTTTTCTTTTATCAAAATGTCGTGTAATTTTAAAAGAAAACATTTTTTTAAAATTAAATTGAAATAGCGTAGAGTAATTTTCCTCGAAATAAAAAATTTTAAAATATAAAAATATTTTCATTCTGTATATGTTAATAAAACATTCTCCTTGTACTTTATCCAAAAAAGTAAAAAAGTAACTCATATCGAATAATGAAAAAATATTTCTTTCATGAAGTTTAATAAAAATTAACAAATGGGTAAAATTGGCATTAAGAAATTATAAAATAGTATAAATAATATTATATATTTAGGATACATGTATGTGGATTATAAATATATCCCAGTAAACACTTACATATAAATAATCTCAGATAATAAAGAGATTGAAATATTATACCTTACCTTAGGTTAGATTTCCTTTGTATATATATGAACCTCCTATATAAGGATTTAAATAATTTCATTTAATTTTTTCATAATCAAATTCATTTTTATGATATCATATAGGATCGTATTATCATTTTTTAATAACATTTAATTATTACTTGTTATTCGGGTATTAACTACTTCATTTTTTATGAGTGTTTTGTCGAATAAGTTCTAGTTCTACCTCATAAGCCATATTTATATCATTCCAAATTATACTAATATTATATATATCATACTTATTCATTCTATACATTTATAAAATCATTCTAGGATGAAGATCGGGTAGAATTAATCACATAGCATCGTGGAGATGTTTGGTCATACGTACACATGATTGACGATATTATTCCAATAATTGTTGAATGGTATTGAATTGAATGGTTTATAATATATTTGAATGAATATAATGTTATAATAATCATATATATTTATTATTTACATAATGTTACCTATCTAAGAAAGGTGGCAGTGAGAAATAGATTACACTGCAGCATGGAGATGATTAGTCGTACGTATGCACGCATAGTGATTTCATTTTTCATAAGATAGATAAAATGTGGAATATTGTTGTTCCACAATCATAATAACATATATGTATATAATTGATATTTTAGTTATTAATTTATAATAAAAAAATCATGAAAATTAATTTGAATATGAAAAACATTTGAAAGAATCGGTAGAGGAGATTACCGCTTCTTTGACGTGCTTCCTCTGAATCTCCTCTTAGAGCACTAATGTTGGTGTTTGAGGAGGACCAGAAACTCTAGAATTTAACTAGGAAATGTGAGAAGTGAAAATTTTAGGGGATATATAATATTTAAGGATCAAATTAAAGTGAATGTGTGAGGGGGGATGTTTCTTTTTATAATTGAGGTAAGGGTCGTTTTTTGGATCTCCAAAAATATTAGTTTATAATAAAATTAAACCCCATCCAAAAACCTAAAAAATTTGAAAATTTTTAAAATGATATTTTATATGGTTTTAATATCATAAAACAATATATTTTTGACAATTTTGTATGTCAATTTAATCCTTATCATTTTAATTAACCCTTAGTTATTCTATTTAATTTTTAACTAGGGTTATCAATATTCCAATATAAAAAGGGTGCAATATTTTCTTATATTGTGTTAATTATACAACAAATAAATACCTTAGAAAATTTTAGACCATTTCATAATTATTATATTTTTTTAAAAAAAATCTGAATTATAAATAATTCAACACAACATTATTTTGATAAGAAAACATTAGTTTCAATTTTTACACTATTCAATTCATTTATTGTTTAAAATATTAAGATGACAATGTAACTTAGAACTAACTATTTTATTATATTTATAAGAGGTAAATTTCCTCTTTAAATATTATTAGACATATTAATTAGCACAAATTATATTTATTTTATCATTTTTAATAACATTTATTTGTTATCTCAATTAATAAAATAATTTCTATATCAATTTTTTTAATTATTTAATATAAATATTTTTTAAAAAAAATAAAAATAAAATATGATAATGAAGATAAATCTAATATATTTCATAATAATATTCATATTCCAATTTATATTCTTTAAAATTAATCATTTAAAATACTATACTTATTAAATTATGAATATGAAAACATTAACTTCACTTTAAATAAAATTATATAAGTGTCAAAATATCATTAATAAGGATCCAAATGGTCCCCAACATGACCCTTGGATAGTAATGGTAGATATATAATTGACCAATAATATTTGGTCTTGTGTTTGGCTCTTTTTATAGTTATAATAATTTTAATAAATATTTTGTTATTTATTTCTCATCAATTAATTATTTTTTTACATCATTAAAGAATAAGTCATTAAGGTAATTATTTATTTCCTAAAAATAAAATTAGATTATAATGATAAAGAAAAACATTTTATATTATAAATAAGTATTTATAATAGAATTTATATTCTATAAACCCTTATATAAAAAATTATTTATTTATTAAAATTTGAGCGAGACTTATTTAACATTTATTTAAATAAAAATAAATTAAATGTTGTAATCTCATCCAAGTGGCATCCAAAAGTACCCATTTTGATAAAAGAATGATTTAGGTCAAAAAAACTAATCAATTTATATTAATAAATGTTTAAGGGTAATTTTATAATAGTATAATTACCCTTAATTACTTGGATTACCCTTTTACCGTATTAATAAAAATTACTGAAGTTTCTATTCATAATGCCAAATATTATAATGAATATAGTTACATAATTCGTACCTACTAATTCAAAATATGAAATCAATTTTTAAAAATTCAAAACTTAGAAGTTATAATAATTAAGTTAAAATTAAATATGTTGTTGGAAAGAGAGAACAAGTTTTAAAAGTTAAAACATTGTAAAGGATTGAAATGTTTTTACATCTTAATTCAATGTAAAAATAATGATATTGATATTAATTATATTTAATTATAAAAATATATTCTATTTATACATTAAAACCATTCAATTTTATAATGTATCCATATAAATTATTTTTGATGAAAAAAAAAATTCATTTAAAATTTATGGTATTTTTACTATTCATCAAAATTGGAAAGTTGTTAGAAAAATATTAAAATTTCATCCAAAGAAAGTTATTATACCATTATTTAAAATAAAATGTTTAGTTTTACATATAATAATTATTAATGTGTCCAATTATTAATTTTAAAGGGGTTCCTCTTTAAAAGGTAGAAAATTGCCCTTTCGAAAAACATAGGTTTTTATATATCAATTACTGTTTATTCATACCCTATGAAAAAAATATATATTAGATTAATAAAAAAGATATTTTATTATTTATAGAACATATATATTTAATTAATTTATATTACCAATAGTTATTCAATTTAATTATTAATACAAAAATAAAAATATAACTAGTTTATATTTTTTTTAAATAATTGGTAGGGGATAACTTCACAATATATTTTCATAAGTAAGTTATATTTATTCTCAATAACATAAAGGTGTGGTTAAAAGGTAATTATATACTAATGTAATCTCATGGTTCTCTTAAACTCATGATTTTTTACAATTAAAGATATTGAATAATTAAAAATTATTTAAAAAAACATTTCATAAAAACGGCTGGTGTTACATGACTCATGCTCCTCCGTGTGAAATGAGAATTGATCATATTATTTCATTTTTTATGTTGTTTCCACATTAATATGATTAAATTTTATTAGTGTTATGCTACATTAGGTTTATCTATATCCCAATCCTTTTTTATCATCTTGTTATGCCTTCTAACCCTTGTGTTATTCTTTTTTCATAAGCTTATATCTATTCTGGTATTTTTCTATCAACCCTTTTTTCCATATTCAACCAGTTATCCTATGAATATTTAATTTATCAATTGTATTTATGATCTCCTTATGTATACTAAATAAAATATTTTTTATTATGGTTATATGATTTCTAATTATGTAACTAATATTCCAATGAAACAAGACATTACGATCCTTGGTTTGTTTATGATGTGAATTTATACGTAAAATCATGTAAATATATGTGTTTTTCTATCAACCCTTTTTTCCATATTCAACCAGTTATCCTATGAATATTTAATTTATCAATTGTATTTATGATCTCCTTATGTATACTAAATAAAATATTTTTTATTATGGTTATATGATTTCTAATTATGTAACTAATATTCCAATGAAACAAGACATTACGATCCTTGGTTTGTTTATGATGTGAATTTATACGTAAAATCATGTAAATATATGTGTTTTTCTATCAACCCTTTTTTCCATATTCAACCAGTTATCCTATGAATATTTAATTTATCAATTGTATTTATGATCTCCTTATGTATACTAAATAAAATATTTTTTATTATGGTTATATGATTTCTAATTATGTAACTAATATTCCAATGAAACAAGACATTACGATCCTTGGTTTGTTTATGATGTGAATTTATACGTAAAATCATGTAAATATATGTGGTAAAGGGATAGGGGTATTATAAATATCACCTGAGTTAATGAATAATTTTGTTTCATATTAAAAAGGAGATCATTTTATGGAATCAAAATTATAGACAAAGATATGAAACCAATGTTAAAGAGGATGTGAAATAATGTCAACAATGATATAATTTTTTAGGAATAAATTAATAAAGATGATATTTTTTAATTTAAAGAGTAATTTTACCTATTTTGGTATATAAATTGAAATCTAAAATATTATTTTTGTAAAAACCATGCATACAAGAATTAAGTTTAAGCGTTACATAATAACTCAAATAAATGGTGTTTGAGTTAATAAATAATTTTATAGTATAAAAAAAACAAGTATAAAATATGAATTATATCTTAATGAAACAAAATTAAGATTTAAACCCCCGTAACTATTATCTTGATTTCCTCAAAAGATATATAATTATCATGAACCATCATAGATACTCTAGCACCCTGATAACTGATCCAGCATAGATATGGCCCAAAGGGTGTTACTAATCCTTATAGGATTGGATACTAGCACCTGTAAAATTACAAGTTAAAGGTGGGATATGTTTTTTCAAATAAATAGTAGAAGAAATTGGAAAAATATATTATGAAAAAAATAAAACTACATGGGTATAAAACTACTAAAAGTAAAATAGGTATACAAACCCAAAGAACTAACAGAAAGTACCAGAAAAATTAAATATAAACAACCCAAGTCCCAACAGACAAAACACTCCAAGATAAAAGTAGTCAGCCAAAATTTCCACCTCCTAGTGGATCTTTACCCTTTCATGTACTTTTTATAACAAAATGGACAAAAATTTGAAGGAAAAGGTATGGCATGGGCTAAAGGTCTAGTAGGGTCTCAACCAGTGTTTCATAATATGGTTCCAAAATAATTAACAAAATAATTTATTAAATTTTAAACAAAATGTACATTGAAGTACAAGATAATATTTACAAAAAATCATGAATTTATTTTCAATTGATGGAAATAATTCAAACAATGGTCTAATAAAATTTTCATATATAATAGTTTATATAAATTTAAAAGGTTATTTTATGAAATTTTAAAAATAATGGACTAAATATCGAAATAATAAAAAATGAAAAACATGATCATCTTACAAGAGGTATGATAGTTACAGGTTATGGGATACTCACATGCTCATATAGTGACAATGGAAATCTTAACACATGTCCCTCTAACACTTTCCAAAAAGTACTAACCATCATAACACTTTGGAAAAGATTTTACAATTGGCTTAAGTTAGAGTTTTAATGTTTCAACCTGTTCCTAGGGCATTCCCATCCAAGAATTCTTGTAACTAATAACTCACTAACTACATGGTATATAATTTAGTCAAACAACAATAAATAATGGGAAAATTATTTGAAAACTATTTAAAATATAACTTCCACATTTCAGATTTCAATATTCTAATTTCACTTTAAAATCCAAAACATAGGTTTAGAATCAATTTATTCCCTTTTCTAGATAAAACCAATCCATGGATCTTATAAAAACAATTAAATTAATTCTCTCAAAGAAAACTTTTAAATCAATTATTTTTTAAATCCATTTCAAAATTTTATCAGTTTCATCAAATCCAAATCACACCCCAATTTAATGGAATTAGTGGTTTTCCCCAAAAAGTATATGATTTAAATTTAAATTCCAATTTGATAAAAATTGGTTTTCTACTATAAAATTAAATGTAATTACAATAATAAATAAATTCAAGGATAAATTATTTGGCCCATATATATGGAACCACATACATTTGATCTTGGCATATTGTAATATAACACCCGCAATGGGAAACGCCAATGAAGAACATTCACAACGGAGATCCAAGAATAAAACCTAGATTCAAGATCTAAAAAAAATATTTTAGTTACATTAACAACAATTTATTCAAACAACAATAAATAATGGGAAAATTATTTGAAAACTATTTAAAATATAACTTCCACATTTCAGATTTCAATATTCCAATTTCTCTTTAAAATCCAAAACATGGGTTTAGAATCAATTTATTCCCTTTTCTAGATAAAACCAATCCATGGATCTTATAAAAACAATTAAATTAATTCTCTCAAAGAAAACTTTTAAATCAATTCTTTTTTAAATCCATTTCAAAATTTTATCAGTTTCATCAAATCCAAATCACACCCCAATTTAATGGAATTAGTGGTTTTCCCCAAAAAGTATATGTTTTAAATTTAAATTACAATTTGATAAAAATTGGTTTTCTACTATAAAATTAAATGTAATTAAAATAATAAATAAATTCAAGGATAAATTATTTGGCCCATATATATGGAACCACATACATTTGATCTTGGCATATTGTAACATAACACCAACAATGGGAAACGCCAATGAAGAACATTCACAACGGAGATCCAAGAATAAAACCTAGATTCAAGATCTAAAACAAAATATTTTAGTTACATTAACAACAATATGATCTAACAAACCCTAATAAAGAAAGAATAATAAATCATGAGAGACCAAGAAGAGAAGATTCACATACCCTATGTAGATCGAATTACTTTCACCAATCTTCAATCCGCCTTGGAAAGGGTTTGGAGGATATAAAATAGGTCCTTGAGAGACCTATATGACTAGTAAATTTATATATGTAATGTTAGGGTTGATAAAGGGATAAGAATGGGGGGTTCAATAATTTTTAAATATTTTTCAGAATAATAAAAATCCACATTCATGGTTAGTTGGGTTGTGTCGTGCGGTTTGTTAAACCATTCGCCCAAGCTATGAACCCTTATGATAGGGTGAAAAGTTTTTACTAGGTGGTTTCACAATTATTAAAACTATTGAACAACCACAAAAACCCCAATTGTCTGTATTTTTATAGTTTTCCCTTGGTGGGAACATGGTTTGGGATAACCGTATGGTAACCGTGAACAGCCCAAAAGATTCCAAAATTTTAAAAATTTATCCCAAAGAACCTCTAAATAATCCCTAACCGAAGAATGATAAAAAGAGGATTTTATTAGTACCTAATAATAATAAATTGATGTTACAAAATACCCAACATAGAAACTTTATATCCCTATAAAGCCTATCAATAATAATTCAAATCAAAAACATGAGGCCACTACTCTCTCATTGGTGCCTCAATATCCCAAGTCTCATAAGTATCATAATCATGTTGTAATTTTTTTTGAACGAAAGGTATCATCCTCCCATTAAATACCATTGTTTCTGAATCAACTAACCTGATTGTATGCTCAATCACGAATAAATTAGGCTCGTCATCGACATCACTCTAGCTCAGAACATGAAGTAGATCAGAAAGATACTTTCAAAGTTGCAATACATGGAACATCTTTTGTATCAACATCAACTATAGTGGAATTTATAAATGATAATAAACATTATCCACCATCCATAAAAACCACAATATATCCCACAAAATGAGGAGAATTTTTTTCTTTCGATACAATATCAGGTGAAAACTGCACAAGCTCGGCAAAGTGATTTTCATATTCTATCATGGTCTTTTCAACCTTTTCAAGTTTGAAAACATTTGTAGTTATATCCAACACCATAGCCTCTGGTTAGAGCTCCTAATTGAAAATGAATGTAATTACTTTCCACTCTATGACCTCATGCTTCCTCTCCATCACCATAGAGTACAACCCTCTGTTTCTAGGTCCCTCCAACTTGAGGGTGGAATATTTCGCATTGATCAAATCTGGTGTTTCCATGAATTTGAATATAATATATACTCTCATGAACCAATACTGAACCTCTTGAGGATATTTTATGATTTGAAACACTGATATATTTTGGTAAATTAATTACTAAGAATGAATCCAAGATTCATCCCTTTGAGGTTACAAAGCTAGAGCCTAGACTAGAACATGTTTAGGTTCATGTCCCAGTGCTTGGACAGAACGCACAACACCCTCAACCATATTATATTACATGGGAGGATTTTATTATTGTATTTCATAGATAAATCTTCCTTGATATGATTAAAACATCTTCTTAGATTATTGATCCTATAAAACATCCAAAGACAACATTGAATATAATAGAAAATTATATATATTGACTCTCAAATTAGAGAAATGGGGAAATTGATATTGACTTATAGATAAGCATGATTTGGATTCCAATATAGCCAAATGAAAATTTGGGGAAACATTAAAACTAATCCTCAAGATATCCTTCCCAAACCACCCCTTATGAGTTAAGGGTAATTATGATGAGAGTTGTTCATGAACTCACTTGCAACAACCTCCTAAGTCTTGATAAGATCACTCAAACCACGTACTGACATCAAGGCATGATGCTTGATATTCATGTTTAATTCCAAATTCTCATGAACCGTCTTGGATACCCTTATACCCTAAAAAATTAGTCAGAACTAACATGTCTTGAAGGGTGTTCCCGATCCCCATGGGTTGGAGACAAGCATCTGGCATCATAAAAGATAAAGGTGGGAACATTTTTACACAAAAATATTGGTAGAAACAAATATAAGTAAATATTCTCAAAAGAAAATTCATCATAGAGAACATTGTAAGAAATTTAACTGGTATAGAAACCCAAATAACAACCATAATATACCATAAAACTGAAAGATAAACAAACGATTTCTCAAAGGACACAACACTCTATGCTCAAAGGAGTCAACAACAAATATCAGCTCTATGTGTTTCTTTTCCCTTACTTTAACCAATCATAGAGAAGTCTACAAATACTTGAAGGAAATGATTAGATGTGATCAAAAATCCTAGTAGGGTCTCATCAGGTATCCCATAATAATATTCCATGGTAATTAAAAAAATAATGCTTTCAATTTAGATAAAACAAGTCATAGAAGTATAAGATCATATTTAAAAAAATTAATATTTTCATTTCAATTTATGGAAACATTTTAAGGAATGTCTTAATAATATTTTATAAAAAATAGTTTTTATAAATTCAAAAGGCATATGTAAATAAGTTTTAAAAATAATGGAATATATATTAAAATAATTACAAATGAGAAACATGGTCATCTTATAAAAGATATGATAATTCCAGGTTATGGAATCCTAACACACATATATAATGATAAGATTAACTTGCATAGATGATCCTCTAACACTGGATAAAGAGGAATAGTCAATAGCTCACATGGGATAAGATCTTCTAATAGTTTTATGATAGATTTGTAATGAATCAACACATTTCTAGGTTAATGTCATCCTATAATGTTTGTCCCTAATAAATCACTAACTACCAAGGATTTCATGTTTTGAAACAACAATCAATAATGGGAAAATTATTTCAAAACTATTTAAAATAAAATTTCCCCAATTCCCATTTCTATATTCCAATTTCTTTGTAAAACCCAAAACATTGGTTTTTTCAATTCATGTATTTTTAGGATAAAACCAAACAAAGGTTCTTATCAAAAAAATTAATCCTTTTTTCTCAAATACTAATTTCAAATCAATTATTTTCAAATCAATTTCACAATTCCAACAATTTCGGAAAATCCAAATTACCCCCCCTCCCCACCACCACAATAAAATGGAATTGTGGGATTTCCCCAAAACCCTTTCAATTTTAATTTAAATCCCAATTTTCATTTAAATAGTTTTTCACAATAAAATTTAATGAAATTAAAACAATAAAGCTATTCAAAGTTAAATTAATTGGATAAACTTATAAAAAACCACCTACCTTAGATCACGAGATCACGTAACAGAACACCCGTAAAGGGAAACTCCAATGAAGAACATCAGATATGGAGATCCAAGAATCAGTACCAAATTATAGATCTGAATAAATTGATTTTATATCTATCAAAAATAATAGTATCTAAGAAACCATATTTATGAGAGAAGAATAGATCATGACAGAATAAGAAGATAAGATTCACATACTCGGAGGAGATCAAGTGATGTTCTCTAAGATTATATCCACCATGGAAAGGGTTTATTGGAGCCCAAATGTGTCCTTGAGATCCCTATCAACCATAAATATCAAGATATGGTGAGTCCAACTGGAGAGAGTGGGTGGGGCTCATGAATTTTCAAATATTTTTTGAAATAATAAAAACTCACGTGTAAGATTAGTCGGGCAGGGCCTTCGGGATTATTAGACATTGTTACCTAGTCATGTGAACCTCTAATAGGGGATTAATTTTTACTAGGTGGGCACACTATTTTTAAAACCCTGTTCCAACCATGATAACCCCCACTATATGGGATTAAATGGTTTTCCCGATGTAGGTGCATCATTTTGGAAAATCGTGCACCAACCGTGCACGGCCTATAAAATTCCAAAATTTTCATTATTTCTCTCGTTGTACCCCTAAATGATACCTATATAAGGAATGATTAAAAGAGGGTCAATGGGTCCCTGAAATCAGTAAAAGTATTTTAAAATAACAGATTTTATAAGAAAAATAATTATTTTAATACATTATTAAAAAAACATTCTAATAACTATATCCATTTATACTTCTCATATATATTTATTATTTACAAATAAATTAGTTTTTTTACTTATTTTAAATATTGGGTATATTTAATCTTGATTCATTTAGAATAGTTTCATGATATTTGTATTATAATTTATAATTTCAATATATTTTAACATTGGTTATCATTACTGTAGGAGAAATTGGTGTCAAGAATGTTTTAGGGATTTTTAACAGACAAAAGTTGGTATCTTAATTAAGGATTTTGATATTAATGTTAACACTAAAGTAACAAAATCAAATCATTTTTTTATTATTTATAACATATTTTATCTATTATTAAGTTCTCATAGTAAGTCATGATATTATTTTATTTCATTATTCATGTAGGTGTTTAGAGCATCCCAAACATGAACATACCATAATTAATGAATAATTATGATTAAAAAAGTTATTTATTTTCAACTAATATCCATACCATAGAATAATATTGAAATTATTCTGATAAATTTAAGGTGGTGAATCATATTTTAATATAGATTAATAAATATTAAATAAACTAGATAAAAATGAGATGCATTACTTTGCACAGGTGGTAGTCTTCATAATGCACTATTATAATTTTCATTTTTAAAATAATGAGTGGGAAATATGGAGGATTAATATTTATATCATCATAATAACGATTATATTATAAATTTAATATTTATTCTTCAAACTCACCCATAAATTTAGTGAGTATAGGTAGTGGTGAAAAACAGAAGTTGTAACTTTGTAGAGGCGGCAGTCCCCACAACACACAAATGAGGTTATCGTTTTTTTAATTTAAAAGTTAAAAGGTTGTTAATTTTTATTCCTTTAGAACAATAAAATTATTTATCAAAAATTTATAATTTCATTATATCATATTTGAAAATTTATAATTTAAAAATTAAGATAGAAATTAAGAAACTTTTGGAAAAATGAGTATATATGTTGAAATATTTTTATTCTATTTGAATGATTCCTTAGAAATAGAGGTATTAATAAAAATTATTATTAATAAAAGATAATTTAAAAAATAATAGTATTATAAATAAAGTGTAATAGTTATATTTTTTGGTGGAAACAAAATTCTTTGAGTGGTTTTCAAGGTGTGGGGACAGACCCATTTTAAAATTACTAAGAGTGTAATTTTTTAAAATATTTCAACTTAATATAAAGACATCACAAGTTCTATAATAAAATAAGACTTAAATATTTAAAATAATGTATTTTAAATTATATATGTTCCTTAATATCTTAATAAAGTATTTTCACACATGTATTAATCTGTTTTTAGGTCCTTTGGAGTTAGAATTTTCGGATTTACCATTTTTGGTTTTACCAGGGTAACAAATTTTTCCCAAAGATATTTAATTTTAAGGCCTAAAAATAAAGTGGACATTATTAAATAATTTTATCAATTAAATTTATTATAACCTTCTAGGACTGTATAATAAAACTATAAATTTATAATTTTTTAAAAAATGGTTTTTCACTATTCACCTAAAAAGGATTTATTTTACAAAAATCCAAAACAAATATCATTAGATAATATTATTATACTGAATCCAGAAATAAAATTCATTTTTTCAAATTTAAATTTTATAATTTTATATTTTAACATTCAAAAAAAATAAAAAATATAACGAAAAATAGCTTTTATATGAGAATAAATTTTCAAAGTATAGTTTATCCTTATTAATATATCTATCAGTTACTAATAAAATTAGTGTTAATATATTATTTATATAAAAATATATATTATTCATGCCAACGATATACATTAACTATAATATATTTGTTTCCTAAAAATAAATAAAATCAAAATCCACTTTTAAAAGAATATATATTTATAGCATAAAAATATATTATTAGTTATTTAGAAACATTAATTTTATTAATTTATTGGTATTAAAATATACATTTGTTTTATTTATACCTGTATTTTATAATTAATTTAAATATATTTTTATCTTGTAGTTAAATTCATACATTTAAAGGGTTATATAATGTTTCATGGATCATTTTGGTTTGGTGTTACGTGTGAATAAAGCTATTGAAATATTGTTTACTCAGTGGAAAACTGTATATTAAAATCCTATAGAGTTAAAATTGATATATTACACACACTAAGAATACAAATGTTCTATAGGAATGAAATTTTATCCTCTATCCTAACCCACACATAATATTCACATTAATAAGGAATTATCAATGATTCATTACAACACACACTAACCCGATTCACATGTAAATACACCCCTCAAAACTTTTATTCTCTATATATCTTGCCACATTTTCATAGTAGAATTACCAAACATGGACATTTATTCAATGAATAGATTTTATATGGATAATAAAGAGTTCTATACTATATATTTAAAAAATAATATGAAGGAAAAAAAATTTAATTTCCTTCTTAGTTTACTCACACTCTCTCACGGACTCCTTCATATCATGTGGTGCAATGAACACATATAAATAATTGATGATCTAAATACCACTTACCACATATTCATAAATTAATTCCCATATAATATTATTGTATTAATAAATACCAAATGAAACAAATAATCATTAAAGGACACTAAAACAATTAATTTATATATATATAGTAAAACACCATGTATAAGTGAAAGAAACATGACATCATGGTCATATATGGTTAGTCGTACTATTTGATGAAAAAGGTAATTGACCAAAAGGGATTACCAAGAAAATTAAGGGATAATTAATCAAAATTATAGATATGGGGAAGAGATTTTTAATGTATTATATGGTAAAATAAAAAATATGGATGTAGATTTTTAAGAGAAATAATTCAAATTACAATAATATACCCCCAAAAATGGTGTGGGGATAGCTCAATATGTCTAGTCCCCCCCCCCCCACTAGAATCCAGGTGGATAACTACAGTCCCTATGTTGACCAATAGTATCTTATTGGGAGAGGTATTGGTAATTTCTAATGACACCATATATATTATAGACTCATACTCTAATTTTAGTGGTAATATACACCTTAAACTAATTTTTGACACAAAACATGTTTCATTATTTTTCAATCTTGAATCTATACCTCCATCATCTACACTAATTATAGGTAACGTTACACATTAAATAACTAAATATAAATCAAATTAACAACTCAATGTTTGTGGTTCATAAAATAACCCGTACATCTACATATTATTTTTTAAAGATTCATGAATAATACATTAGTGGGTTTTTAATATAGTTATAGTTACATCAATTAATACAAAATACAAATACTAATTTTATATGACATGGGGTATTTATATATCTACTTAAGAAGAAATCAATATGAATATATAATTAAAATTTTATCTTATTTTTATTCAATTTAAATTATTCCATTCCGTTTAATTAATTTTAATTGGAGTCATTCCACTTTGTAAGATGAGATTAGTATGATAATTGCATTGGAAGTATTGTAATATTAATTATTTAAAATTTAATATTATAATAAGTTTCATCACATAGGTTTATAATTATTGAATGATCTTTTTAATAAACAATTATATTCCACTAAATGTTTTTTGAAAAAATTTCAAATTGTGTCCAAAAGGGGGAGAGAAAATTAAAAGAAAATTTGAGTTCATAAAAATAGTTGTCTTATAAAATGAGAAAAACAAACCAAACCTATAAAGTGGTAAAGTGGGATAATTTTTAGACTCCCCATATTCTTTTCCCATTATTTATTTAAATTATAAATAATTTTTTAAGAATAATAAATATTATCAAAAACCAATAATTGTTTGTGACACTTAATTCCAATGTGAAGAGATAAGACTCAAACTCATAAAAGAGGAAAAATATATATATAAAGTTGAGTTATTATGATGACTAATTTATAATTATAATACTTAGTGTTATTTACTAAGTGAAACAAGATGTTTGATGTTTTTAAGTGTTTCTTTAGTTGTAAATAAAGATAAAAATTACAAATGGAGGGATTACGGTGCCCATGGAATAAAATTTTTTGTATATGCTTTCAATATGTTCCAATAATATCACATTATTTTCGTATTTTGTGATATATATTATAAAATTTCAAGCATCACACATGATATGATAATTGGATATTAGTTAATATATATTATCAAGTGATAAAATAATATATTGATCAATATATGGTGAAATTATATTCAGAATATAACCCTTCAAAAGAAGAATATTTTTTGGTCTGAAGTGTAATAGTGAAAAAAATAAGATATTAATAACTCCATGGGAAGTACATGTCTCCATATTGTGAAAATACTATGATGATACTTGCACAACATAAAAATAGGAATACATTATATAGTGAATAATAAGATTTAAATTAAAAAATAAGAATAATTACATCCTATAAAATACATGTGTGGAATCGTTATGGAGTTAAATATAGAAATTGGTGACCTCTTCCTATAAAAATAGAATAATTATTTTAATATAATTAAATGATTTTGAAAATCAACGTACATGAGAAAAACACATTATGAGTAAATGGATTTTTTATTATTGGTTAGTTAAATATATACAATATTCCTCTATTTAATTTGTGTCTATCATGGATTTCAATAGTGAACATGTTATTTTCCTTAGTTTTATCAGAAAAACATATATTTTTATATAATTTTTATGGAAACATTATAATACAACCAACATCGTTAAATGATTTATAAAATTTTTTTTAATATTGTATATGATTTTTGGAATGAGTATGTAAAAGTGGAACCAATTTTTGATGAATCGTGGAGTCTCCCAAATTGAATAAACATGAATTTATTGAAAATTGAAAGTTATTAGAGATGGATGAGGTCAGAATTCATAAAAATCAATAAGAAATTAAAAATTTCTATACACAAAAGATGTGTGAGACAGTTGGTGTGGCGTTTTGTAAATTAAATAAACTTTCATGAAATATAAAATTTATTTAATGAAATATATATAGATTTTTGGATATTATAGAAATATAATGAACCTGTGTGATACAGAAGTAGAAAAATTACAAAAAAAAATATATTATATGATACATATATGTAGATTATTAGTAAAAATTGCATGAGTTATCACTTGTTCAATATAAAATTGACAATCCTGAGAGAGAATAAAATATGTTTGAGATAAAATCCATAGGAAAATAAATAAATAAAATTTATGTGGTGAATATACTCAATGTATCACTCTAATTTCAAATCATTGTATATATTTGAGAGAGATTAAAGATATATATAAAATATAATTCACTTAAGGATATTATAGTTCTACCCCATTAAATAACATTTTTATTAGTTTTGTACTAATTTATTTTAGGTATTTAGTCCCTTTTTGTCACGGCCTATCCCCCGGGGCCCATATTGTGACTACCCCATGCTCGCCTTCCATAGACCAGGGGCTAGCGACTAGCACCAAGGGCGTATTTTCCTAAAACTGGGAATGCATTGTCCTTATAAAACATGAACACACGACCAGAGTACATGCGGAAGAAAACACTGAGAAAAAACATATACAGAAGAAAGTGCTGAAAAGAAAAAGGGTCCAGAATACAATCCGAACTGTAAATTACAAATACAAGTGAAAGCAAGTACAACTAAAAAGGGGCAAACGACTGCAAGGTGAAAGCATCTCCTAGATTGTCCTCCGGGGTTCCTACCTGAAGGGTAGGTACAGATGGCCTCCTCATCACTCTACATACGTCAGACTCCACCGTGTACCAAAACATTGTAAGATCCACCTCTGGGTACCATCCCGTCCTGGCGCTCTCGGCCTCTGTCAGCGTTGTCTGTCATCTGCATCCAATATAATGAGACGCGGGTGTAGCCCGTGTAGGGGTGAGTATAACGATGCATAGTAGAGACCCAGAGACCCTCAAGGTCTCAAAAAACCCAACAAGTAAAAACCACAAAGTATGACTTCAAAAGATAGCCATTACTTAGGTATATGCCCATACATATACATAAGTTTTCAAATAACTCATCTCAATCATGAGAAAAACACAAACGTCATTGACTCGGGTCGGACCAGGATTTTTATTCATGAAACCATGGTTGCTGGAGAACTCATCCCTTATCGAGCACAGTATTCCTGTCGTGACTCCGAGGTGCAACTCACTAACCTTAGACTACTGAGGTACTCATCCTGTCGAGTACCATGGGTCTGCCGCCTCACAAAGTAGCGCTCCCCGCCATGGGTTTGTCGCCTCACATAGTAGTGCTCCCCCTAATAGCCTATAGAGGTACTCCTCCTGTCGAGTACTGCGGGTCTTCCATTTCATACAGTAGCGCTCCTCTGCCATGGGTCTTCCGCCTCACACAGTAGCGCTCCCCACTGGGCTAGTCAAGTCACTCCGAACGAATCGGACAAGTAGTCATCAGGTCTCAGCCAGCTTCTAGGTCTCCGTAGTCTACTCGCACATCTCTGGGAGGGTCCGCTCCATGAGCTACAAGGCGATACTCCAAGTGTCACTAAGTCCAATGAAAAAGTATCTCAAATCTCTGCCCCGTCATAGTGGTATCAATGCAAAAGACAACACGTCAATCGGATGCCCGGTCTGTGAGCTATTAGCCTTTGTGTCTCGGGGGCCCGGTTGGTTTTGTGTACAAACCAACCCGGTCGTATCTCAACTATACATTGAATTCCAATGGGTTATTTTTTAAGGGACCATTTCTAAAAGAGATTACCAGCGCCGCTGACGGTTCTTCAAACGGATGTCTGGTGCCAAAGATACGTCCAACGCAAGCAAAGGGTCAAAAGTGGGCCCGAGTGGTCCAACCCGGTTGGACCGACTCGGCCAAACTTAGTCAGGGTTGACCTGGTCTGGGTCAATTCGGCATGTTGGGTGGTTCATCTTACTATGTTTGGCCCAGTCTGCTGAGACTGGCCCAACGGACTGCGTGGACAATTTGGGCTGAAGTGGCCAAGTGGGCGACTCGGCCCGAAGGCCCGTGGCAGGTCCAGCCAGTGTCGTGAGGGGCGCGGCTCGGAAAACTCATTCTGAGAGTCCAATGGCGGGCCATGTGGAGTGCGGGTAGGCTTCGGGTGTACCAGGAAGGGCGCGGGGCATGCCGGGTAGGTGCTGGGGGCACCGGGCAGGCGGCATCGGCACCGGGGGCGCCGGGCAGGCGGCCTGGACACCGTGGGTGCCGGGAATGTGGCATGGGCACCGGGGGCGATGGGAAGGCGGCCGGGGCATCGGGCAGGCTCCGAGAGGGCGGCTTGGGCATCGGACCGGCACCGGGAGGGCGCCGGGCAGGCGGCACGGGCACCGGTCAGGCGGCACGGGCACCGGGCAGCGCGTGGGTAGGCTTGTCGGGCACCGCTCGACCGGCGGAGAGGTTCGCAAAGGTTGTGGGAAACGCGACATCTATTCTCCATCTTCATCACCATCACCACATTGCAATGCCGCTATTACGTCTTCGTTGATTCAAGGTTCTGAAACCATAAAGGTTGCAGAGGGGTCAGGCTGTGTTCTTGTGGCCTGAACCCTCCATTTAGAACGATAGAAAGTGGATCAAGAAGTTTATTTAACGAGAGATGATTAAGAATTAAACAACTTAAAACACACCCCTACCTCTCCTGAAATTTGTCATTGACAAAGTCGCGGAAATTAGGTGTCGTTCCATTGACGGAGTCGCAGAAGAAGACGTAGATGATCATCGTTCGTCATGTCCGTCAAGCACTTCAAAACCCGAGTTGCGTCGGCATGTTGACGATGCTCCACGTTGGTAGGTGTCTGAGGAAGAAGTCGAAGAAGGTCGGCATTCTTCGTTCCTCATTGGATAAGGCGTAATACTCCATGTGTTGGGTATCGTGTCACTTTTCTAGCATTTCGTCGCTTGGTGAAGCCGTCCCAAACCCTCCTCCCAAGCTCCTTATATATAGGAGAGGGGGGAGAGGTATGTAAAGATCATGGAATTTCTGGAGGTTCATTTATTTGGAACCATCCTAAATTCCAACGATGCGGTTAATTAATTTTAAAAGGGGGTCAAGCTAATTAAAAAGCATTGGCACAATTTAATATTTGTTTTGCCTTAATTATTGGAAGGATTCCAAGAGGCTTTTCCCACATATCCTACATCAAAACAAAAGGTAGGATTTAATTTTATTTTGAAACGTAAAATTAATTTGATAGTAATTAATTTTAAGTTGACACATAAAATTAATTGGAAGCATTTCATTTTATGTTGACACTCAAAATTAAATTGGAAGCAATTAATTTTACTTCGACACATAAAATTAATTGAGGGGGTTGAGGGGTTTCCTTTCCCTCCCCATTAAATAGGGGTTTAAGTGTCGTGTGGTCCCCACGTCATAACCTCTCATAAGAGGTTATGATTGGGTAGTCCCCACCACCATAACCTCTCATGGGAGGTTAGGGTGTGGCGGTCCCACCTCCAACTCCTAAGTGGAGGTTCAAACCAACAAAAACATCACATGATGGCTGGAATAAAATAAAGTGTGGCTACACATTATTTTATTATTTCTTATAAAAATCCAAAAACTAACATTTATTCTCAACCAACCTCCATCGAGGTGAAAGTCATTTTAAGAAAAAACGGGTGTTGAGAGTTCAACAGTGCCCCTGGATTTCAATTCTGAGCACTGGTTCAAAATATATGAAACGTCGCTCGAAGGTTTACTGAACGTACACGAAAACATGTTCGGAAAATTATTGTCAGTCAACCTCAATCCATCGTGGTGAATTTTAGGCACCTCCTGGGTGAAACACGCCCCAACAAACCCAATGGAACTCTCCGATTTTTAATCCAACTCACCGTTTAGAAGTTATGAATTTGAAAATAAAATAATCATCATTTATTTAATTTATTTTCGGCCAAAAACTAACTTTTTCTGGTGGCCCGCGCCGGCCAATGTTAGTATCTACTTAAATAAAGCACGCCCTCACGAGTTCAGCGGTGGTCTTGATTTTCTAATCCGAGCTACTATTTGTCAGTCATAACCATTTGAAAAATAAAAATAATTTTATTTAATTATTTTATTTACGGTTATTCTAATTTTGGGATTTCTCACAAGAGGCCCGCAAAGACTAAACTTAAGTCATGCCTAGGGTAAACCCACCATCCTGAGCGCAACGGTGCCCTCATATTTATGATCTGATTAACCGTTTAAGATTTATTCGACATTTTCACTAAAACTGCTTACGTGCGTTAAATTAAGCTTAACAAAACTTCATAAATTGATTCTGAGCACACCAGGCCTCGGAATCAAGTGCCGTCAGAAACTGCGGACTCGTAAAATTCCCATGCATTTTAAAAAAAATACATGGGAATTCCAGGTCTTTACATTCTCCCAACCTCAGGGATTTACATCCCCATAAGCTACAACTCAAACTAAGGGAATAAATGGGGGGTACTGAGCATGCATCTGGTCCTCCCACTCCCATGTTCTCTCATGGAGGTTTCTATGCTTCCAGCGAACGCGCACTAGAGGTATCAACCATCCATGTAGGACTCGCTCCCATCGATCCTCGATCTCCACTGGGACCTCCGTGAAAGTCGTCTCATCATCGATGTCCACCTCTTCATGGTTGATGATGTGGGATGGGTCGTGCACATATATTCTCAACTCAGATACGTGGAAGATGTTGTGTACCCGTTGTAACTGATGTGGAAGAGCTAAGAGGTAATCCACCTCGCCTACTCTGCTGAGGACCTAGAATGGTCCGATGAAATTCGGAGATAACTTGTCACCTCATCCAAAACTCCGTAGACCTCATCGAGGTGAGACCCGCAAAAAGACATGGTCACCATCCTCGAACTCCAGAGGTCTCTGTCTCCTAACAGCATATGACTCTTGTCTGCTCTGTGTAGTCTTCATCTTCTCCTAGATTAACTGCACCTTCTTCATGGTAGCTCGTACCATCTCTGGTACGGTAGGAAGTGGGCCGACTTGGTGAGTCAGTCGACGATCACCCAAGTAGAGTCATGTCCCCAGGACGTACATGGATGAACTGTCACAAAGTCCTTGGATAACTCATCCCTCTTCCACTTTGGGACCTCTAAAGGCTAAACCAAGCCTGATGGTACCTGATGTTCCACCTTCACTTGCTGACTAGTGAGGAATTGAGAGACAAAATCCACTACTTCTCTCTTTATACCTAGACACCAGTGCTTTCGTCGAAGGTCCCGATACATCTTCGCCACTCCTTGATGTACCACTAGTTTGGATCTGTGAAACTCCCTCAACACTTTCTCTTGAAGTGACACTAACACCATAGTACGTCCTCTGAAGAGTATGACATGCACCCCACCTTCAGAAAATTCTATCAGGTGTCTGCCCTGTGGATATCAGAGCACTTCATATCTTACAGTCAGCATCCCCATGTTGTGCCTCCTTAACTCGTTGAAGAAGTGGGGGAGTGACTATAAGAGACTATAGAAAGTCTCCTCCATCCTTATCCTCAAAGAATATTTGTAAGGCAGCCAGCTGCTCTGTCTCCTCACCTAGAAACTATATACCAGTCCTCCTGCTGAGCGCACCCACAACAACATTCCCCTTACCAAGAGTATATACTATCTCGAAATCATAGTCCTCGAGTAACTGAAAACACAAAACTCTTGCTACCACGAGGGTAAGGCTAGCCGACTCAAGAGTGATCAGCCGCACCATCCTAAGAATTAATTTATCCTGTGCTATATGGGTTTCCATTTTTGCCGACCGAGGAAAAAAACCCATCCCAACGTTGTAGATAAACCACAACCTTTTTTCCTAATACAGTCAATCTGTGTAAGAACTGTGGTTTCCAAGTCCATACCCAAACTAACGTCGTAAGGCCTCGATGCTACCACCAAGAGGTTCCGACCGAAAATCGCGCCTCAAGGGTCAGATCACACCGTCGGCGTAAGTGTGATTATAGAGTGTTCTCCCAAAGGTATCTCCATACATGAGGGTAAATTCAATGGTTTTAACCATAATCTCTAGGTATGGGAAAAGCTTCGTGGAAGGAAGGAATGATTGGTATGTATGTCTATTGATACGGCATCTAGTAGTAGACACAGAATGTACCTCAAATCATTCCTAGAGCCCCTAGGTCACACTTCTTGACCACATGAAACTATTATCTTCCCATTCCCTCCATCTCCCTAAGCCTGGAAAGGACTACAAAGTCAGGTGGTTATAACATGTCAAAATGTACACCACCTCATACTGCTATCCTAGCTCTACTTCCACGTCTGCTGCTCTGCAGATTAATCTGTCTTTAACACTTCCTCTTCTTGAAATATTTTACACACCCAAGTCTTTGTGACTGGAACCAGTTCCATGTTTTCCCAACACTAAAATTCACTAGTTGTATCCATTTAGAAAAATAGCATTTAACCAAAAACGTTATCTCTAGCACCCTAGCATAAGTAGGAATGTATTGAGGAACAGTGGTGGCTCGGATGTCCATTAAACACACCTCGCTCTGAGGTCCGACCTCTAAAGCACTGATCGTATCGTAGTCACTAAGTACCATGAATGATCGGTACGTCTCGATGAATACTCAACTACTGACATGTCATTCTGTCAAAGTTGTGTAAGCTCTAGAAAACTCACATCCACCTCCTCAAACCATTCCTCAGCGGCCTATGAGCTGGGCTCTCCTCAAAACCTGAGGGGTTTCTGATGCTGAAACACATGTAAGGTAGTAAGCCTACATGTGTCATCTACTGGTACCACCGGTTGTAACTGCTGACCAACAAGTAGTGACATAGCTGGCACACTACCCGAAGGTACTATCTCAGGCATTGGTCCATGTATGGAAGCCTCATCAATATGAGGACTAACCTCATGGCCACTCACTGGAAAAAAATAGAAATCGACTCCAGCCAGTCCTCTACTACCTGAAAATCTGTCTCGCCTCGTAACCTCTGAGGCCTCTGCTGTTGGAACTCGTGTAGCACGCAATGTTGGCATGCATCGTCCGCTAGTTTGGCTGGTGGAATCTGCTGCCCAATGGGTGTTGGAGCTAATGGTACACCACCCGAAGATGCCAACATAGTAAGAGGGCCTTGAACCGGAGCCTCGTCGCTCATTGGGCCGTCCTCGGGTACTCTCTCGAAACTCCAATTGGTTGTATGCGTGCAGGCATCCTGAACAGATGTGACACTGTCAAAAGATATAAACCTAGTGAGCTGAATTGGTTGAGCTGACTTAAAGAAAAGTTTTGAAAATAGACATGCAATATGTGTTTTCATGCACTGAATCTGAAATCAGAAGTCAGGGTCCTGGGGTATGGATATGTTGGCCGCTGCACCAACACTGGAATCCCAAAACTAAGAACCACACTCAGTACTTTTAACACTATTGCTTCAAAGAAAATAAATATCAGAGTCATAAGTTATGTGGTAGAACCGACTCCTATGATACAAATTTTTCATGACCCGTCCCCCGGGGCCCGTATTGTGACTACCCCATTCCTGCCTTCCATAGTCTAGGGACTGGAGACTAGCACCAACGGCATATTTCCCTAAAACTGGGAAGGCATTTCCTTTATAAAACGTGAACACACAACCAGAGTATAAGCGAAAGCAAACACTAAGAAAAACCAAATACAGAATAAGTGCTAGAAAGAAAAAAGGGGCCATAATACAATCCCAACTGTAATGTACAAATACAAGTGATAGCAAGTACAACGAAAAAGGGAAAAACAGCTGGAAGGTGGAAGGAGCTCATGGATCGTCCTCCGGGGTTCCTACCTGTATGGTAGGTACAAATGGCCTCCTCAGCACTCTACGTCTATCAGACACCACCGTGTACCGAAACATCATAAGATCCACCTCTGGGTACCATCTCGTCCTTACACTCTTGGCCTCCGTCAGCGATGTCCGTCGTTTGAATCCAACACAACGAGGTGCAGGCTTAGCCCGTGAAAGGGTGAGTATAACGATACTCAACAGGGACCCTGAGACCCTTAAGGTCTCACAAAATTCAACACAGAAAAACCACAAAGTATAACTTCAATAGATAACCATTTTATAGGTATATTCCCATACATATACCTATGTTATCAAGTAACTCATCTCAATCATGAGGAAAACACACAGGTCATTGACTCAGCTCAAACCAGAATTTCTATTCACGAAACCACGGCTGCTGGAGAACTCCTCCTCTATCGAAAACAGTAGTCATGTCATGACTCTGAGGTGCTACTAACTAACCTTAGACTGCTGAGGTACTCCTCTTGTCGAGTACTGCGGGTCTGCCACATCCCACAGTAGCGCTCCTCGCCATGGGTCTGCTGCCTCACATAGTATCCCTCCCCCTAATAGCCTACAGAGGTACTCCTCCTATCGAGTACCGCAGTTCTACCGCCTCATACAGTAGAACTCCTCTTCCATGGGTCTGTCACCTCACACAGTATAGCTCCACACTGGGATAGTCAAATCACTCCGAACGAATCGGACAAGCAGTCATCAGGTCTCAGCCAGTTTCTAGGTCTCTGTAGTCTGCTTGCTCGTATCCGGGTGGGTCTGATACACGAGCTACAAGCTGATACTCCAAGTGTCATGAAGTCCCACAAATAAGATTCTCAAAGGTCTGCCATGTCATAGTGGTCTCAACGCAACAGACGGGGTGTCAATCAGACGCCTGGTCTGTGAGCTATTAGCGTTTTTGTCCCAGGGGCCCGGTTGGTTTCATGTACGAACCAACCCGACCGTATCTCAACTATACCCTGAATTCCAATGGGGTATTTTTGAAGGGACTGTTTCTCAAAGAGATTACCATTACCGCTGACAGTTCATCAAACGGACTTCCAGTTCCAAAGATATGGCCAACACAAAGAATGGGTCAAAAGTTGGCCTGGGTCCGGTCCGACCTAGTCGGAACGACGTGGCCCAACTCAGCCTGGATCGACCCGGCCATTTGGGAGGTTCATCTTGATAAGTTTGGACCAGTCTTCTGGGCGCGGCACAGCAGACTACGTGGACAATTCGGGCTGAAATCGCCAAGTGGGCGACTCGGCCCGAAGGCCCATGGTAGGTTCGGCCTGCGCCATGAGGGGCGCGACTCAGACGACTTGTCCCAAGAGGCCAACAGTGGCCTGTGTGGGGTGCTGTAAGTCCGTACGTGTACCAGGAAGGTCGCGGTGCGCGCCGAGTAGGAGCTGGGGGCATCGAGCAGGAGGTCGGGGCACCGGGGGGCGTTGGGAAGGCGGCTTGGGCATAAGGGGTGTCGGGTAGGCGCAATGGGCACCGGGCAGGCATCGGGAGGGCGGCCTGGGAACCGGGCAGGCACCGGGAGGGCGTCCTGGGAACCGAGCAGGCACTGGGAGGGTGTCAGGCAGGCGGCCTAGGCGCCGGGGGGCGTTGGGCAGGCATCCTGGGCGCCGAGCAGCACGCGGGTAGGCCGGTTGGGCACCGCGCGACTCTCGACGGGGTTCGCGGAGGTCGCGGGAAGCGCAACCTCTACTTGTCGTCTTCGTCGCCATCGCCACATTTCAATGTCTTTTTTACACCACCTTCAATTCAAGGTTCCAAAACCATAAAGGTTACAAAGGGGTCGGGCCGTGTTCGTGTGGCCCGAACCCTCAACGTTAGAACGATAGAAAGTAGCTCAAGAAGTTGATTTAACGAGAGACGATTAACTATTAAACATCTTAAAACACACCCCTACCTCACTTTTCATTCGTCTTTGATGAAGTCGCAGAAAGCGGGCATCGTTTCGTTGATGGAGTTGCGGAAGAAGACGTAGAGAATCGTTGTTCTTCACATCCGCCAAGCACTTCCAAACCCGAGTTGCGTTGGCACATTGACGATGCTCCACGTCGAAAGATGTCCGAGGAAGAAGTAGAAGAGGGTCGGTGTTCTTTGTTCTTCGTTGGAGAATGTGTAATCCTCTAAGTGTTGGGTGTCACATCACTTTTCCAGCGTTTCATCACTTGGATAAGCCGTCCCAAAACCTCCTCCCAAGCTCCCTATATATAGGAGATTGGGGAGAGGTATGTAAAGATCATGGAATTTGTGACGGTTCATTTATTAGGAACCTTCCTAAATTCTAACGATGTAGTTACATAATTTTAAAAGGGGGTTAAGATAATTAATAATCATTAGCCCAATTTAATAGCTTGGTTGCCTTAATTATTGGGAGGATTCCAAGAGGCTTCCCCTACATAGCCTGCATCAAAACAAAATATAGGATTAAATTTTATGTTGACACATAAAATTAATTGGAAGCATTTAATTTTATGTTGACACTCAAAATTAAATTAGAATTAATTAATTTTACATCAACACATTAAATTAATTGAGGGGGTTGAGGGGTTTCCTTTCCCTTCCTATTAAATGGGGGGTCAAGTGTCGTGTGGTCCCCACGTCAAAACCTCTCACATGAGGTTATTCTCTAGTGGGACCCACCACTATAACCTCTCAAGGGAGGTTAGGGTGTGTCGGTCTCACCTCCAACTCCTAAGTGGAGGTTCTAACCAACAAACACTACATGACGGCAGGAATAAAATAAAGTGTGGCTACACATTATTTTATTATTTCTTATAAAAAGACAAAAACTAACTTTTATTCCTGGCCAACCGTCGTCAAGGTGAACGTTTTCTTAAGAGAAAACCAGTGCAACAAGTTTAACGATTCCCTCAGATTTCAATTCTGAGCACCGGTTCAAAGGATATGAAATGTCGCTCGCAAGTTTACTGAACGTACCTAAAAAAAAGATCAGAAAATTATTATCAGTCTACCTAGACCCACTGTGGTCAAGGTTAGCCTCTGCCTAGGTGAAAAACTCCCCAACGATCCCAACGGTACTCTCGTATTTTTATTCTGACTCACCGTTTAGAAGTTATGAATTTTACAATAAAATAATTTCCATTTAATAATTATTTTCCTGGCCAAAAACTAACATTTTATGGGGGCATGCGTCGGCCAAAGTTAGTATCTACTTAAATAAATCAAGCCCTCAAAAGTTCATCTGTGGTCTCGTATTTTTAATCTAAGCTACCGTTTGTGAGTTATAAGCATTTTAAAAATAAAATAATTGTATTTAATTATTTTATTTACAGTTATGCCATTTTCGGGATTTCTCACAGGAGGCCCGGGACGACTAAACTTAAGGCACGCCTAGGGTAAACCCGCCATCCTGAGCGCAACGGTGCCCTCAGATTTTTGATTTGAGTAACTTTTTAAGATTTATTCCACTTTTTCAGGAAAACTGCTTACTCGTGATAAATTAATCTTAACAAAACATCAGAAATTGATTCCGGGCACACCGGGCCTCGAAATCAAGCGTCGTCTGAAACTGAGGACTCGTAAAATTATCATTCATTTTTTAAAAAAATATACATGGGAATTTAGGGTCTTTAAATTTTTAAATTAATATTTTTAAAAGAATTTTTTTATCATAAAATTCTATAATAATACATGATATAATGAAAATTAAATAGAGAACATTTTTTTAAGAAATTAACATATATTTATATAGATGAAATTTTAAATACATGGGTTGAATTGTGGAACCTATTTTAGCAATAATATATTATATTATTATTAATAGTGTAATTGTATAAAGATTTAAAGAATAAATTTATCTTGAATTAGAATTGAGTTAAATATGATAAAGATCCAAATTTATTTTCAATAAATGAGACAACTATTTATTTAAACTTTTTTGAATGTTAAGAAAAAGAACATTGATTGTATCATTGTTCTCCATTGATATCATGAATCTCTAAAAGAAACCCATTACCAATTTAAAATTCTAAAAGGATTTTTTACACATAAATAGTGCATTACACCATTTTTATATAAAAAATATATGAATCGTGTTCAAATTAGACACCCAAAAAAATTAGTTCCCTTTATGATTTGGTGCATAATAAAATCTCATCATCATAAAATCATTTAAATTAATTTCATTTTTCATAGTAATTTTATAATATAACATTTTACAATTTTAACAATGTTTCAATAATTGGAAACATATATTAACATAATATTTTATATAAAATACCAATAACTATATACTCGTAAATATATATGTTTAATATAATCAATTACAAATGACATAATATCATGATGAATATCATGAAAGCATATTATTAAAACATTTAAAGATCATAATTACCAAATAAATGTTATAAATATATAAAACACATCATCATATGAATAACTCAAGGATTGATTCTAATACATCATACAATAGTGTCCTTGTATAAATTTTTCTGAACCGTACACAGAATTTATTGGAGTATATACATTTTCCAATTGATTGGGTGACTATATAATTTTTATATTAACCATATATTAGAAAAATTAAATTAATGTGTGTTTTTTGTTATTATAAATTGAAATCTTGGGATTATACATCAAACATGATTTAATGAGATGATAATTCATATAGAAGAAATGGGTTAAATATAAATATAAAATAACATAATCAAATAATATCTGATAAAAATTGATGTAAGTCCCCAAAAGAAGTAGGGGTGATAAAAAATAAAGATATAATGACTTATATAAATAAATCAAAAAATAAAAAATGAGATATCTTAATACATAAAAGAAGTATATATGGTAGCATGAATAAGTTATAAGAAAACCCCTTATAAATATAATAAGGGTGGATTGATAATCGATAAATCATAGCATGATTAAGAGAACTATAGATCCCTATAAAAAAGAACATAGTATAATATAAATTTCAGGTAAATAAATAAAATAAAAATGAAAAATCTATTAAATACTATAATAATTAATGAAAAATAATGGAGATGGATATGTTTTATCCTTAACTAAAGCCCCACTCAATTCGGCTATATTTATAACATATTTAATAAAAATATTAAATTAATTAATAAAATATTTAAGAACATTATTAAATATTATTTTAATTATTATTAGTAATTAATTTGAATTTATTATTCATTTTAATGTTATTTTTTTCATAGGATTTCTTTAATGGTTTTCAATCCATTGGTTCCAAAATGATATCCTTATGGATGTATCAATCCTTCTTCTATTTGAAAGGGTTCATCAACCCTAAAATATTCATGGTAATAATTTCATATAATACCCTAATTTCAGGAGTAGATTATATGTTATATGATAGGTATGGTTCAAATTCCTTGTGTAAGTGTTACATTGTATTTTTTTTCAACTAATGTTACCAACCATACTGACTTTACTTAATATAATTATGTTAATTTTAAATTTCATATTAAAATATAAAATAATCTAATTAATTAGAAATAATTTTCATATTAATATATAAAAAACATATTTAATGTCATCCATGAATGAAACTGATAAATATATGTAATAATTGTCCATATAAGTATTATAAATTTACCAAAGGCTAAATGATGTTTTAAAAGAATAAAAGATAAAATGAAAAATAAAAATTTTATATTTATGATTCAAATAAGAAAAGGACTACAAATAATTATATCATGTCATTTAATTTTTTATTATATTTAAAATGAAATATGAAATGAATGAAAATAAAGAATTATGATCATATTTTTCTACCACTTCTTTGAGACCCCACTTTAACAATGTGAATATTCCTTTAGATGAATGTGTAGTAATAATAACACCACTACCACCCAAAAGTTGATTATAGTCTAATAAGAATAATTTGAGTAATTTTTTTGAAAATTAGTATATTTTTTATGTGAATATAAATTAATGGGGAATAGATTTATTTATAAATTAATGCACTGAGTGTTTTTGAATTAAAAAGTATATCAAAAATTTATTTTCTCCATACTATAAATGGTGTAAATTATTATAACCATGAATATAATATTATGAATGGGAGTTCAACATAACACTATATAAACACAATAACTCATCAATAATGAAATTTTTAATCATGGTTTAAATTTATTATAAAATATTATATTTCAATAATCACTTTTTTATTTAACTATACAATAAATATTTCTCACTTAATGCTTTACATATTTTCAACATCCTAATTCTTTAAATTCAGACAATTTTATCCAAAAATTATTTAAATTGATTAAAATAAAACATATAAATTTAATATAAAAATACCAATATTTATAATACGAATGTAGAACATATAACAAAAAATAATTCCATTGTTATACATTTTTCCAAGTTAAGGAATTAAACAAATTATAAAATTTACAATAAATACTTATTTATATAATTGTGTATTCAGATGTTCTTATCTTTTTAACTGAATTTTATTAATTTTAAATTGACATAAACAATTATTTATAATAATCACTTTAGTATTATAATAGTTAGGTAACTATTTGAGTTGTCATATCTCCCGGGGATATGTTAAAAATTATAATGGTCATATAGATTCTTATATTCCAATATATTTCCTTTAAATAATTTACCTTAAAGTGTGTTGGTTTATTATTAACCTTTAATATTAATTTTGTAACATTGTTTTATTATTTTTAATATTTGTATATCTTATTATAGTAATTATTGCAGCTATGGTATTTCTTGAGGAATACCTACTATTTTATTTCAAAATTAATTTCATGGTATTTACTTTTATTTATTATACCTTTTTAAATTTATAAATCATATAGAATGAAAATTTATTTAAAAAATTTATGATGAATAAATAAAATTATATTTATATTTATCATTGGTTAATATGATTGATTTATAGAACACCATTATAATTATTTTTAATGATTCAAAAATAATGTTCATAAAATATAATAGATAAATTTTTATATTGAAAAATGTGTTATTAATTATTCCCTATATCAAAAATTATATTATTTAAATTTTATTTTAAACTATCATGTTATATTAAAAAATGGTTCTTTAATTTCATTACATTCTCAAGTTCTAATATTTATTCTTTGTAATTATGAATTCACTATTTCACTTTGAAAGGGTATATTTTCTTATTTTGTAGAAATTTATCTCTATATTCTATATTCGTTACTAGTTCCTCCCCATAAGATTAATTATGATCTAATTAAATCAGTTTTTAATTAATTTTATTTTACATAAATATTATATACTTTCATAAAAGAGATACATTAAAAATATTATGCAAATCAGAAATGTTTATTCAATTTACATGTCAATATGTTGTCACCCTGTATGATCAATAATATTTATGGATTAATGTACCTAGGGATTTGATTAATCTTGTTTCCAAATCTCATTACAATCATTCCTAAAGATTTTATATGAAATACTTTCTTCAAAACATCCAACATTAAGTCTCATAAAAATTTATCAATATATATTTCTTTTCAAATATGAGATACTTTAATATATTATTTAATGTATATGTTATTTTATATCATTTTGTGTATAAATATTATTTCAATGATATCTTTTATCTATTATTTTAAAATAAGTCACATTTCAATATCTCTTCCCTTAAAAAGAATTATATAAAACATTTTTATACTTTATAGAATGGAATTGTTATATGAGAACTCAAACAATGTATGATGTTGAACTTATCCTTTTAAATTTCCATAGATTAAGATAAAACCATGCATTCTATTTTATGGATAATGCATTCATATTAAAAAAATTATATTAGGACTTTATATAAAAGATTGAATATTTTTTCAATTATGATTAATGTCTAATCCAAAATGTTAAGGTAAATGTTAAATCTACATTAAGTAAAAGTAAACATTTATTCCCATCCTCAATAATAATTTTTTAATATATTGGTATTCTATTGAGGAAAAAAATTCTCAAATTGTACTAAAGTAATATAAAATTTCAATTTTACACACTTAAAACTATATATTATTGATTCATTTTGAATTCTCCATAAGACAATTGTATAAATCCATCCTGATGCTGTTGCATATCTATGTTATTAAAGGAAATAATTGTGGTATCGCATATAACTTCATAATTTCTTCCTCTATATATAGCATACCATGAAATTTTAGTTTTGTTGAAAAAACAAAATATTCATATTTTATCTTTATAATTGTTCCTATAGATATTTATACAGATTTTTGATTCCATGAAAGATAGGGAAATAGGCATTAGGTGAATCATCTAATGGATCCATTATCTTTTCCAGAAATATTATAAATAATGAATCTCTAAACTAAATGATTGAATTTTCGTTATTCTAGAATTTTTGTATTTTCACGTTATTTAATTTTTCCATATTTTTAAATATCTTATAATCATTCTCATTTAAGAAATTATTTTTTTATTATATGTATTGATGAGAAACCAAGATATAAAAGAGAAAATAACATTCATTACTTAATTATTTCCATGTTGAAATAAATATTAAATCACATTATATCCTTGTCAGAGATAAGGAAGAAGGATCCTTTATTCTGAGAATATAAATAACCATATTTAACATTTGATAATGATAATGTATTAAGAATTCATAATCATTGTTCGGTTATAAAATTCTCCACTCGCACATGATTAGAAACTTTAAGGTGAAAATATAAATTTATATTTTTTTTATTATTATATATGTCACAAGACATGTGATAAAAATAATACTTAAAAATATTTGATAGAAATATTAAAGAAGCTAAATATAAGTCATGAATTTGGTAATTTTACTCAGAGAACGTTAATTAGTGTCAGTAATAGGCTATCATCATATCATTTTTCCTAAAAATTGAACATAATCTAATCTTTGAAATATAATTTTATATAACAAAACCGTATACATAATATAATTGTGTTGGTATAGGTATAAAACCAACCTATTCCTAAGATAATTAATATATTTTACTCATTCTTTTACATAAATACATTTTACCCCATTTTGAGTTACTTCATCTGTGTATTTGAAATTCATGTGAAAATTTTAACATAATTTCAATCATGCATATCTAATACAATAAGACATTGGATATATCTTTTAATATAGTTTATGGATCATTGTTTTAATATCCATGAATTTTCAACGATCTATATATATCTCATTTCTTCAGATCATGTAGTGATATAAGGCTATCTTAGACCTCACAAGAAATTAAATTTGGGAACTCGTATGATTAATGTATAGAAATTAACTTAGTGTTACATATTTTATTTTCAAATATACCTAAAACAACCTCACATCTTATGGTAGGATTATCAATGGTCCATGTGAGGATTCATTTTTTCCCATCAATATATAGTTTTTCTATTTTCTGTTATTTCCTTGTTTTACCTCTTTATTTATTCCTATATTTATTTTAACAGTTCATCCTAGGATAAAATTAAATGTATAACCATTCTTAAATAATGGATCATAAATCATATGACCAGTTCAAATAAATTGATTAAATTATTATTGTTCCCAAGGACTCTCACAATGATTATAAATTTTCAGATAGACCAAAATATATACACAAAGGAACCCAATGAACCAATTAAAATTCCACAAAATTAGAAACCAAGGGTGAAAAACAATGTTTTATTGGATTAAATATACAATAATAAGAAAAATAGTCAATAGAAATTCTATATGAACACACAATATGAATAAATAAAAACTAATGTTAAAGAATTAATCATTAGCTACCATTTGATATACCAATGAATCAAGGAGTGATAATTCTAGGATTGAGAATTAAAGGAATTGATGGCTATGATAGAAACTACTCTTTAAGAATTCATAGTACAAGTTTTATATTAATTATAATTTGAATTGTAAGAAATACCCATTTCATTTTCTCAGATATACATATATGTTTTTGAAAAAACGCCTCAATATCCTAATCTCCCACACATTTCATAAATTATTCTAGAGTCACTCCTTAGAGAATAAGATATTCACAATGTAACATTAGTGGGAGATAATATAAATCTTGATTCACATTTTTTATCTTCTCTAAAATACATTTGTTAATTGACCCTATATTTTTTTATTATGATGAATCATCTCTATTAAAGTATAAATTTAATGAAAATGAAAAATAAGAAGATAGTTCAAATTTAAATAAATAATTAAGCCCCCACAACTCTCTCCTATAGAAATAATTCCCGATAATTTAATTTAAGATAAAGATCATATGTCCAACCCAATCAAGGGATTAAATCTTAATTAAAATATATTTAGTTTGACTTACTATATCAGGAATAAAATTTTAAATATATTTATTTAGAAATATTATATATGAGGAAACCTATATCATCCCTAGAAAATTATGGTTATGATGATGATGAATCCCTCACTAAGAGAAAATGGGTGCTCGAATAAGGATAAAATAATGAAATTTCAAGAGTTGTGACAGATGAAATGAAGCTATAATCCAAAAAAAAATAAGAACATGAAACTTTTTATTCATTTTATTTTAATTTTATCAAATAGAAAGGTTAGATTACTTTCCATATGGTTTTAATAATTATTTGTAATGATTTTAACTATCCCTGGTTTGTGAATAAAATATTATCAATGATGTATTTTAATAATAGTAAGTATATATTTATGGACTTTTAGAGAATCCAATAATCACTATGTTAAATTAAGAACACTTGATAGAGGGAGAAACATAAAATTAAATAGATACCCCTTAATTTAATTTCCTTCTCCCATTAGAGTTATATTTCATTTTTCATTTAGTGGTTGCAATAGTTTGAATTTATTATATGGTAATCGCACACCGGTTTACACTATTAGATATTGTCCAAAATCACATATGGAAATTTCTAAAAGATAAGACCAACACTACCATATTATTGGGTTAGACAAACTATTTCTAAATGTTTGTAGGAAGTTAAAAACACAGATCCTATATAGTATATTTTCAAAGAATTATTTTATCTTTCCTCTCATTCATTTTTGTTTTATTTGGAATAAAATAAATATATTTTTTTACTTATAGGTTTAAAAGATATCAAGTGGAAAACACATAGATCCTAAAAAAGAGAGTACATTAAGATAGATAAACTATCTCATATTCTTCATTTATATTTGTTTAATCACTTTATAATCACTTTTGAACATGTTTAACATAAATATTATGGTATTGGATGTAGGGGAGAATGGAAACCTAGTTTTAAAATCATATTAGAAATTTTTAGCTTTTAATTTTCTGTTTTTTTGTTGTGTTTTTGTCCCAAAATAGAACCTTTTGGTGAAATTAATCCCTACCTTTTTAATATTCATTTATATTTTTTTTAAATTAACTAATTTTTCAATTTTTGGTGTTAAATTATTTTTACTTTAGTTTTCTTCAATGATTTTATATAATTAAACAATTTTCAGTATACTAAAAATGATTTCTCATGATATAAAGACCCAATATTATCAAAAAAAATAGATTACCAAGTATTTTTATGAATATTCATTACATTACACAAACACACAACTTAGGATCCTAAGAGTTTTGATTCTTTATAAATGCAGTAACAAAAAACATTGGTCCATAGGTAAACTAAATCCCCTCTCACTATTATTTTCATAACTATAAACCCTATTAGACATATCATATGTAATAAAATTCATCATAATAATGGAAAAGGAAACATAAAAAAAGGTGAGATAATATTATCATTTAGAGTAAACAAGAGTGATATTTAATCATAACATTAATGGAAGGGTTTAAGAACATGGGTATAACATTTGAAAACTATATCCAACATATCAAGGATTATAATATTGATTCTAGTAAGAAATATTAGTATTTAATAAGACATTAATAATAAGGAAATCATAAAACATGATTTATGAGGATATAACACTATCATAATATTTAGATTTTTTTCATACACATGAGTATAGAAAATCACTTTCGTAGTAGTCAAGGCTTGATTTCAGGGAAATCATTGTGAAACGGGTTCACTTATTAAACCATTATAATAGTCAAGGGTCACTCCCAAGACTATTATAGTGTAAAACGTCCCCTACTGAACCTAGTTCATTGTCCATTACAATTTTTTCTATCTCATGAGATATAAATAATTTCCCAAGGAATTATAGGAAGAATTATGTTCCACCTGTCTCATAATGAAAACTAAATTTATGTGTGCAAAAAGATCATAAAATAATCATCATATCATAAACCATGAAATTAAATGGATTTCATTAACATTTCCTAATATTATAACATGTTTAAATGAGACATATTTGATAATTATTTCAACATTTCATCATAGCATAACTTGTGTAAAAACAAGTAAGTTCCAAAATAATTTAATTCTAGTATAACCCATGAATGAGAAATATGATTCATAAACATCATGACTTCATAAACATAAACCATTCAAAGAAATAATAATAATGTTATCCTTGGATCCTAGCACCATAAAGGAATATGTGACATCAATAGAATTCATCATACATGGAAAATTATTTTTAATTATCATTTAAAAAAATTATTGAGGAAAATATCATCTCTTCTATGAAAAAATCTTTTTAGAAAATAAAAAAAATAAAAATATTTTCTTTTAAAATAATCATGATAACATATAATTTAATCTTCAAATAAAATTATTTTTTATGATGGTGGTATTGTAAGTTAATTAAGTGAATTTTAAAAAAAAACTTTCACATTTTTGATAAAATAAAATTTGGAATATTTTGAAAAACAACATCAAGAATCATATAAAAACGTTTTAAAAAAACAAATATTATAAAAAGGTATTTGAAAAATAATAGAATAATAATAAAACATTTTCTAAAACATTTTTAGAAACATGGTCTTGAAATAAAAATTATTATCATCTTAAGAGCAAAATAAATTAAGGTTTTATCGAAAATATTTTCTCATTTATTATAATTACGAAAAGAGAGAAAAAGTAGTACTATTTCTACAAAATATCATGAATAACCCTAGGAAATTAAAATTCAGAAGTTTCATAAGATATTTACCATAATATTTTATCATAAAAAACATAATCATAAACAATCCTGATAAATTATTGAATTGTAACATAATATATTTACTACTTCTGTAGCTTTGAATCAAAATACCCATGAAGAAATAACATGAAACGAAACATAAAATATCATTAGAATACAAAAAGTCATGATATTCCAAGTAAAATAGGATTTATATTCACCTATTAAATGAATATAGGTGTATAACATAACATATGTCTAAAATAAGTAAAATTGAGACAAAAATATCTTACCTTAAGTCAAGACTTTTTTCATTAATGTTCAAACATCCTATATTAAAAAAATAAGTTTATTACAAATTTATTATATAACTATATATATATATTTCAATATATGATTTTTAAGACCTTTTATTACTAATTTATTAATAATTCTATGTTAAAGTAATGTTTCATGTGCTAAATTCCTTGTTATTCATGAATATTTTGATTTAATATATTTGGTCCCATTAAATTGATTATGATTTCATAATATTCATAATTATAAACAAGATATAAATATAATATATATTTATTATATATGTATTTTGATTAATCCATAAAATTTAGTGATAAAAAATTAAGTGCACAATTTACGGAGATGGTAGGTTATACATATACATGAACATTATTTCTATATCATTAAAGATTGAAAGAAATAAAATTAAATGGTCCTCAATGACAATAAGACATAGATATGGATCATATCATGTAAATGTGGTGTCACTCGAGCAATGAAATGGGGGATGAATTTATCAAGATCTAGGAGACAAACTAAATGGATGATAAAATTATGGAAAGAATGATCCAAGTGACTACTACCAAGTAGCAAGGTGAATGGATAGAGAAGAAAGGCCACATATTGATTAGAGTGTTTATCATGGGGAAGATTAGAAAAGTAGAGTACATGAACTCTTGGGATTATCTAGAATATCATTATGAAGACATCTTGAATGATGACCCAGACATTCAATTAAATTCCACTCCCTAGAAATTATGTTGAGAGATTGATTCCAAACGGCTTAAACTTTTCTTTACCAAAACAATAGTCTTGATGTATCCTTCATCTAGTTAGTTTTAAGGTTTCTCACTTTCCCCTTAAAAGTGTTTGAAAATAAAAAAGTAACATAGGAGGAGAATGAATGAAAATTAAATGATATATATATAAATTATCCTTAAAGAATCATTTTAAAAAAATATATATCATATTTTTTTAAACCCATCCTCGATGCATTCCATTTAAACTGTGAACAAATCCCATTGCTACCCAAGGCGGTAGTCCCCCATGCACATGACTGGCGTTATCATATTCCAAAAAAATGGAAATTATGAAGATATTTGTGATATTATAATTATATAATTATAATAATATTATAAACATCATATTTAAACCTTTAATCAGTCATTATAACTCTCTTTGAGATGTGGTAATGGAAAAATGAATGACACTGGTTCATGATGTGGTCATCTGTCACACACACGAACAATGATTTTGTAACCCATTTTATGGAAATGTAGATGTTTATAGGTCATGACCTTAACATAAAAAAATATAAATTTATATAATGTACTTATTTTATTATATCATAATGTTACAATAATAATTTCATTATGTGTAGGAATAAATAAAACAAAAATTCTCATTGATGAACATTACCTCTTCTTTGGGTATCCTCCTTAGGTTTTCACCAAAATCCTTATTAAGATATCATTCTGTAAAAAATAAGGCTTATAGTATGATAGTAGGGATGTTTTGAAGTTATTTTTTTGAACAAAATGGTTTTTATGTTGTGAATAATAGAATATTGTCGATGGACTTTTTTAAGTGAGGATAGTGGCCCACTTGTAATTTTTTGAAAGAAAAAATTCCACCCATGTTTTTTTAATTTCACATAACAAAAATAATGATATATTATCAAAAATATAATTTTTAAACTAAATATTTCTATAAAATTGTTATTGTGAATATTTTGTGTTATTTAATCCTTGTCTTTTTATTTTAACCCCAGAGCAAACCCATTTTTACCTTAACCGTGGAAAATATTTTTTGCAATTTTTTATTAATTTTTTTGTAAAAATTTAAGTTGAAATTATTAGATAATATAATTTATTATGATTACAAATTTTGAATTAATTTTTCAAAATTCAATTTATAGAAGTTAAAATTATTTATTTAAAAAATATTCCCACATACATAATGAGAAAGTGGGTTTTTGAAGAGAAAACTTTCAAAAGTTTATAATGTTTTTGCATAAAAAATTCAATTTTAAATTGATTATAACTAACTAAATTATATTAATATATTTATAAATGGGATAATAATACTTTAAAACCAATTTAATATATAATTTAACTTCATGAATAAATGAAATTAAAAGGTATATTTCAATTAAAATTCTGTATTTTTTACAATTCATTAAAAATGAAACTTTTCAAAAAAAATCCCAAATATTCAGCCTTAACTGCTTTTCATATGATGATTTAAGAAATTATGTTTATTTAATAAAATTATTTTATTAAATGTTTGAAAAATAGTTTTATTCTGGATCACAAAAAACAAATAAAAACATTTTTTAATAATATATCATGGTTTTGTTAAAACTCAGTTTTATGTGTACTGTAGGCTAACCCAGTGTTACATATAAAGAAATATTAACTTGGTGTTGCATGTAATGAAATATATCAAATAAATTTAATTTATTCCCAAAGAAATAATTCATTAAAACTTAAAATGTTACAATCTATCCCCTGTAAAATTAATTTCTCTCTTGAAATTCATCACTTTAATACAAAAAATGTGGATAATTCTACATCATCATATACCCATGTTCCTACATAGAATAATCAAAATGGTTGTTTCACCCCAAAACAGTGACCATGTGAGTTGTCTTGTTTTATAGAAGCTTCTTTGTGTCATCCCAAATCTCCAACTTTTTTTCCTCATAATAAATATCTTTCTCCTACGTTATGACCTCTAAGTTTAGTAAATTGTAAGGGTGAGGTATATAATTTCTTAGAATATATACATGTAACACATCATGTACTTCTAAGAGGTTTGGGGTAAGTTCCAAAAATTAAGCTATAGTATTGATATAATCAAGAATTTAAAAGGGAACAATATACCTAGGGCTTGGTTTCCCTTTCTTACTGAATCCCATAACCTTATTCCGTGGATAAATTCTTATAAACACCTTATCACTAACATAAAATTCTAGATCACACTAGTGATTATCATTATCACTTCTCTATCAACTCAGAGTTTCCTTGATATGCTATTTCATGTCTCTAAAATTATCTTAAATTTCTTCAACTATCTTAGGTCTCAATTTATTTCTTTCTTCATCTTCATTCCAACATTTTGGAGCACTATAATTTATCCCACATAGGTATTTATAAGAATCCATCAGAATTCTTTTGTGAAAGCTATTATTTTAAGAAAATTTAATTATAGGAATTTCCATACCCAAGTAACATTTTAAATAAAAAGAACAATATCTCAACATATCCTCTAGGGTTTTACTTGTTATTTGTGATTGACCATATTTTAATGTATGTTACGTAGTACTAAAACTCAACACTATATCCAGAGCATGCTAAAAGATTTTCTAGAACATTGAAGTAAACATCAGATCCCGATCAGTCACAATGGAATGTGGTACTCTAGGAAACATTACCACTTAATAATTTATATCTTGTAAAGATGATCCAAGGATAATTACTCATAATAGTGATTAAGTATGATAACTTAGTAAAGATATAAACTAAAACCCATATTAAATTGAATCCTTTAGAAATTTTGGGGAGTCCGATGACAAAATCTATGGTGATGTTTTCCAATTTTCATTATTGTAAGGGTAGCAGACGTAACATCCACTTAGACTTTTTTCATTCAATCTTAAATTGTAGACGTTCCAAGAACTGACATACAAACTATTTGATATCTCTCTTCATTCCATCCGACCAAAAATAATATTTTAAAACTCTTTTTACATCTTTGTACTCCCCAAATTCATATAGAATGAAGAAATATAATCATCCTATAATAACTCCATATTCAAATCTAGTATGGATGCAATGCATACACAGTTCCTAAACCTTATAATTAAATCTTTATCAAGTTTAAACTCATAAACATTTATTAAAATCGTTTTCATCTCTACATCTTCACTTTGTGACTCTTTAATATTCACTTCAATAGATTATTGAACATTTAATTGAGAAAGATAATATTTTTCCCCTTCCTTCTATCCCTTTCAAGTCTATAAATATTAGATCATTTTGAATCCTCAATACGGATAATCTAGCATGATCCTTTCAACTCAAAGCATCAACCACCTTGGTCTCACTCCTAGGGTGGTAACGTATTTGAATTTATATTCTTTAATAAATTCTAAAAATATTTTTTTGTGCATATTAAACTCTTTCTATGTCAATATATAATATAAGATTTTATAATCATTAAATATATCACAAATTCCTCCAAAAATATAATGCCTTCACATCTTTAATAAAAAAATTACCACAACTAACACCAAATCATTATCTGGGTAATATTTCTCATAAATCATGAATTATCATGGGGCATAAGTAATAACTCTTTCATTTTTCAAAATAACACATCCCAGTCACTTCTGGGATGCATTATTATTGGGTGAAAACTTTTCTACAATCTAGGTTAATGTAAGCACAGGTGTGATAACTAATCTACACTTTTGTTACTTGAAATTTTCCTCACATTCATATTTCAATAGTAACCTAGATCCCGTTTGATTTAACCTGGTCAGTGTAATAGATATTAATGAGATATTCTACATAACCCATCAATAATATCCCACTATACCAAGAAAAATACAGATATCAGTTATTGTGGTTATCCTAGACAGACATTCAATAGTTTCTATCTTTGATGGATCTATCAATATACTATATCTTGAGATTATATGACCCAAAAATAAACACTTTTATCGCCAAAATTTAAACTTAGTCAATTTTTCATATAGTTTCTCCTTTTTAGGGCCTTTAGTACAATTCTCATATGTTATTCATGATATTCCATGATCTTTGAATAGATAATAATTTCATCTATAAAAAAACTGCAAGCTGATCAATCTGATCTATAAAGACACTATTCATTAAATCCATGAAGACAACATGATAATTAGTAAGACCTAATTCCATTACTATACATTCATAGTTTCCATAACTTTTATGTAATTTCTTATTCGTTATATAGTTCTTCTAGACCCCTAACAATGATATCCATAATGAGGGGCAATCATGGAAAAGTATTAAGCATTACACAATTGATAAAACAAGAAATAAATATTGGGAATATGATATCTATACATAATTATGAACATGTTTTTATCCTAATAATCGAGGCATAGTCAAATTGATCTATATTTCCTTTTAACAAAAATAAAAAATGTAACCCATGGTGACACACTTGGATGAATTAATACCTTTTCAAGGTTCTCTTGGGTTTTCATCTTTAATTCCTACAACTGAATTGGGTTTATTCTATAGGGAGTATTCATAATTGTTGTGGAAACATATATGAATTATATTGAGAAATCAACTTAACATTTTTTTGAATGTCCAGGAAAAACTTCCCAAAATACATCAGCGACTTCCAAAACAATAGGAATAACATTGATGTCGATTTCCTCCCCTTACATTTGATATAAAAACCCTTATGAATGGGAATTAATCCCCATAAAATGAATGTGATATCCATATGAAGATCATAATTATCATCAAATTGATATATGATCACAGGTTTCTTTGGAGTATCAAAATTGACTTCCCTTTATCGATAATTTATTTGGAATTTATGTATATAAATCTAATCCATAACAATGAAATATTCAAATTAAACCAATGGAAGAATAAAAATATTTTTAGGAAGAACATTCCAACCAATTTAAACTAGATAATAATCATATAATTGAGATTCAATATTCATATCATTATGGGTTTTAACATCAAATTCAACATCTAATAATTAGGGTGGAATATTTTTACCCTTATAAATTTCTTCAGCTTTTAAATAATAGGTATATTCATAGTCAAAAAATATAATAGTAGTTCTAGAGGAGATGGTAGGTGTACCATTTACCATGTCCTTACTACAGCCATCATCAAAAATAGATATCACATAAGATTTCCTATTATCCCTCGGTTTAAGAGGCCGCTGACATTGATCACCATTATAAACCTTTGGATTTGAGAATTTTTTGTTACAATTCATGTACTCATTACATTGGAAACATTGGACTATGGGTAGTTCATTCTATATATCTTTCTCTCCATTCGAATCATTAGAAAACTTCTTCCCATCACTTTATAAATCAATTCCTTAATAACATTCCCTTCCTCACTTAAAAATTTTACTATTCCCCTTAAGAAAATTTACTTCATGCTTCTTACTAGACCTTGGTCATAAAGGAAAATTCATCTTCTTCACTCCATGGTTTTCATATTTAACTTTGAATTCCATTTTCCTCTTTATATCAAAACCATGAAACAGATATGTAACACCAACCTCAATTTATACCATGATAGCACATCAAAAGATATATTCATAACTACTTATGTATATTATAGATAACTCCCGTTTATGACATGGTTTTAATCTATTTAAGAATTGATCAACCTTGTGTTCAGGATGGATGATAATACCATAATAATACCTTACATGTCTTGTAAATGTTTCCTCATATGTACCAATGGATTTATCATCCTTTTATTATCTATATTCATATAAATAATATGTGGAAATTACTTTTTGAAAAATAATTTCCTGAACTCATCCCAATCCATGGAATGAATTTTTTCATGTTTCCTTATATTCTTGATGAGATTCCACTATTGATCTACATCCCTATCCAAATGGGAGATATGAACAAATATTTTTCTATGTTCCAAACACTGGATAATGAAAAATAACTTTGTAGTGGTTCTAATCTGCTATTTTAGAAATTATTAGATGAAAAGTCCCACTAAAATAAGGTAGATATTGCCTCATGAAAAACTCAATAGAATGTTTTCCCTCCTCTATTCTTTTATAAGTACAGCATGATTCATATCTTGATAATGTTTTTTGATAATAGAAATAATATTTTTCATTGTGACTCCCATAACATTTGGATGCTCATGAGGTCAATCATTTAATCATCTATCAAACTCATCATTAACATGGTTCTTTCAAGTTTCAATAATTAACTACAATAAAAAAACTCTTGTGTAAGAAACAATAATCATAGTACAGAAATATATAATCCTAAAAATTATATGATATCTAAATCATGAAAGCTTATTTTTAATCAAGATAAACATAGTTTTATGATTCTTCATTCATATTTATCATCTATTTAAATCCTTTATGATATTTTATTCAAATTATTCTAATATCCAAAGTATATACCACTAGAGTGTTAAACTAGGTGCACAACGAGGCCCATTTTCATGAACTAGGTAAATATTGAGTCATGATTAATGTTCCTTTTTGAGTTATTACCCCAATGTACCTCTATTCCATAGCCACATATACTTTTCATATCTACATAGGGATTTAATTTCTTAAAATCCACTTTATCTATCCTTTACCAAAATTCCAGGACATTTTCCTATACTTTTACTCATCCTTATACTTATACTAATACTTATCCTTAGACCTATTCTTATACATATCCTTAGACATTTCATTAAGGATATCAATAAAAAAATTCATCAAAGTTTCCAAAGGCTAAACTAATATTCTTATGTCAATTATAATGACACAGGCTTATCATAAATAGATATTATACCATTTTTATGAATACTCATTACATTACAATCTGTGCACAATTTTGAAAACAATGTGGCATAGCCTATATTCTTAGTGCCACTTAGACAGTGCGTGAACTTGGTTAGAACTCGGTTTAGCTGAATTATGCAACCAAACTATGAAACCTATTTTAAATGGGGTTACCTTTAAATAGTGGCACTGTATGGTTCGCTCGTGTTTAGCTAAACCATTCAGCCTAACCATGGAGTTCATTTAAAGTGTTGAAATTAAAAATCCCCCCCCCCCAACATTTTTCCTTTTTCATCCTCATTTCTTCTCCCTTTCACATTCACTATCGGGAGTCCTCCACCATTTTAATCCACCTCTAATCTTTGGCTTATATACCTCATTTGAGATCCAATATGGACATTTTTTGGGGAATTAGAAGCATAGAGGTAATTACTTGACCACTCTTGTTTCCTCTATTGTTTTACCTAAATGTTTTTCTTTCAATTTTTTAATAGATTATTTCCCCAATTTTTGGAAATGTTTCTATAAAATATCTATTTTTATCATTTCGTCATTGATTAGAGGTTGATATTCAATGGGACAGAACCTACAAGATTGTTATGGGTTATTACTATCTTTATCCTCTTTTACACATGTGTTATTGGATGTGTACCTAAATACACATGTATGGGTTGTTTGAGGGAAAAACTTAATGAATTAATTCTTGTTTTAAAGTAATAAATAATTTTTGTTATGAGAAGTCAATGTGAATTCTCTAGACTACATAAATTTGTTATGTAGAGTATTGGTATTTTGGTTGGTTGTGAAGGTTATTCTGATTTTTTGAATTGTTTAAATTAATTAAAGTATGATATTACATAATGAGTTTTATAGGAATGTGATGTGAATATCTCGTGGTATTAATGTATTTGTAATCACTGGGACTAAGATGAAGAGATTCATCGGGCAATGGTCATGTATTAAGATATCTGGGATGGTTATAACCATTAACCATTGGAGCGGTGAGGTCATAGCATTGGGAAATATGGTTATGACCATTCCATTGATGGGACACAGGTTTATCACGTGACAATGAGGTTTTTGGTTAGTGTGGATAATATAATGTTGGTTATTTTCACTCATATTTGTTAGTAGTCGTTAATTTTGGAGTCATTTTCACATAGATATAACTCAGTTGAGATGGTATTTACTACACATTATTGGTTTCGGCCTCTATAGATTTTTCAATGTAGGGGTTTGTGTTGACCATCAATATAGGAGGAGGTGATCATTATAGAAATCCTTGGTTAATGGTGTGTGAGACCATTAGTTTTGAGATAAGGCTCTTCATATATGTTTTATCTTATGTTATATGTTCATTAAAAGACATATATTATTGTTTCATAGGACATTAGGATATTATGGCTATAGTTATTTATTATTCAATAGATGACAGATGTCATCATTCCTTGGGATGTTGGGCTATTAAGATTATTGGGATTGGATGAATGGAATTATGAGGGACTAGTGATTTATTTTTTGGGAATATCATTTTGATGTTGGTTTTACTTAATGTGAGGTTATTTTTGGTATTGGTTGGAATGATATGATGTGTTTCATGTTTGTGTATAGTATAAAAAGGTCCTTTGGTACAACTAACTGTGTATATATCATTCCACTTCATTATTAGTGAAAGTAGGTAATTGCTTCCCCGTAGTTCTTGATCATGAATCAGTGGGTTATGTTTTTTATGAATGAGTACTGTTTATACTTAATGATATATTAATACACTTGTATAAATATGGATTTCATATAGGCACATGTTGGTGGTAGCCTATTAAGTTCATACCCATGCCCTACATGGGCCCCTTGAGACACGTGTAGACTATATGGTTTTTTAGATTCAGTTAGGGTCCCAGATCAAGCTCTGTACCATAGTGATTAGCGATCCACAGGTTATTCAGGTGGATGGAAGATGGATAATGGTTTTTATTTTCTTCAGGAAAAATTTTCTTTTTGGATTTTTAGTATGTTCTTATGTTTTCGCACACATGAGATCATTCATGCCTATTTTTATATGACTGTCTAACATGAATACTTTATCTGATATATATTTCTATTGTTTAATATTTTTATTTTCATTATCTATTATTACTTTATATAAGTTTTTTATTTATGCATTCATGGTGTATTATTGTCATATGACCTCTATTATTATCATCCCAAGAGTGTATAGTCTCCCCACTATCACTTAATCAGATCCTCACTGCTAGTCGGTAGCATTTGTAACATGGGGAGGCATGCCTAAGGCATAGTGTCCCATTTCCCCAAATAATAGGTTAATTGGATCCTATGTTATGATGTTAAAGTTGAATTAGATGTGTTTATTTTCCATTCTATTCTAATTATTTGGGTTATGGTAAACCAGTGACAAGGATCTGTCAAAACTGGGTAAAGAGCTTTTTTTTTTGGGTTCCTGGAACCCCATGCATAGGGAGAAAGACCAAGTCACTTGGAGTGGTAAATTGATTTTATTATTTTATCTTTTATAGTTTATTTATTTTCACCTCAATTGGTGCAATTGGGTGTGATGTTATTATATTATGATATGTTGACCCTTGGCCATGTTTGGCAGGGAATGAGTATTTTATCATCATGGTAGGAACACATGATCATATGATGTGTTTATATTCTTATGATAGTAATTGGGAATCTGGAGTGTAATGAGAGGGGTTGGGTTGCATAAAGTATCGACAAAAATCTAAAACTGGTTTTATTGTATAGGTTTTCGGTGGAATTATACTCCTCCATCCTTGATATGTGGTTCCTGATGAGATCAGAATGTGATGCTAAGTGTATATGTAATATATTTTCCTCAATATTATATGACTATGAATTAGAAATGAAATTGGGTGAGCTATTTAATGTGTCAAAAAAATCTTAACAATGTATTAATGTATAGCATTTTGGTGGAATTCTACTCAACCACCTTAGATTGATGATATCTGATAAGCATGATATCTGATACCTTACTTGGATATGGGTAGATACGAGTTCATGAGGTTGGATGATATATGATATGGGTGTGATAGGGATGTATAACGGTGGTGATATTTGATTCCTATTATATCTTTCCCTATTTGCGACAAAAATTCTAGTATTTCTCTTATTGACCATAGTTTATGGTCTTCAGTGTGATGCAACCTTGAAAGGAATTGTTACAATTATGAGTGGTTTGGGATATGGTTCCACTAGATCATGAATGGGGTGAGTCACTTGAGTTCAGGATAATGCCCTTAGGGGTTATTATTATCATGAGCCACATGTAGAGTCTCTGAGACAGGTGGGGAACCTGTATCATATATAAAATTTTGGTCCATGTCTATAGGATAAGAATAGGGTGAGCTTGGTATGATTCATACAAAGTATTGATAGAGTAGATTAAGGATATGAGTTTCAATGAATTATATAATGTTTGAGTTCCAGTATTATCACTAGGTATTATTTTAGTGTGATGGTGGATCGTAGGTAGTAAATAATTGTATCAAGTCTGTCTCAATGATTTTGGACCAGATTGAGACACCCCCAGGTCAGAGGGAGAAGCTGGATACATATAATCTCAAATGGACTTTTAATAATGTGTGGGATATACATGTATAAGTTTTTGGTCATGGGGGACTGACATGGAATGATTTCAAGGCCATGTTCATCAATCATTTCTTCCCAAATAAGTTGATGGAGGATCGAACCCATGAGATCATTAATTTTTGTTATGTTGATACATCTATCATGCATTATGAATCAAATTTCATAGGCCAATCCTAATTTGAACCTTATATAATAGGAAAATATATCTCTAGGCTGAGGAAATTTTATTATGGATTACATGATGTCATCAGGGTACAAGTAAACATCTTCAGGTCAACCATGTTCTCAAATATGGTGAATGATTCTTTGATAGTTGAGGGGAACATGATGGACTAGAATTATTTAGGTTATATTAGGTTAGATATTTGATGATAGTTATAAGTGCATCATGATCATTGTGTGTCATTTTTTCGATATGATGGATATAGGTTCATGAGGTTCACCTGTTTCAATTCAACTAACCAAGCATTGGTTAGTATGTGGGCAATGAGTATTACACACAATTTTTATGATATATGAAGGAATCATGGATTTTTTTTGAGTGAATATATATATATATATATATATATTAGGGTTTTCGAGCATCAGTTTGATGCATGAATTTTGATCATTTTTTATACAGAATATTATTGATGTTTTGGATAACATAAGAATTAATGAGCGTTGGATGGGATGGAGGAATCATATGAAATTTGATTTGATGGTGAAATATGAGTGTCATGTATGACACATGTTTTATTTGATCACCTGATGTGGTGTAGGAATGATGGTATGTCATGTGGGGACATGTATATCCAGGGATGGTTAAGGAACCTTCACAATGTCGGATTGGATTGGGAAGCGACTGGGTTGGTAATTCCTAACATGGGAAGCACCATAAGAGGAATTGACCAATGACTAGAAAAATTGGATCAGTTGGGGTTATGTTTATGATATATTTATGTATGTTTCCATATCAAGGTAAAACCCTATAGCATTGGGAAGAGATATCTTAAGGTGGGGACATTTTAATGCCCCGAGTTTTTGAAATGGGTAGTTTTTCAGGGTAAATTTTAATTCTATGTTTGGTGGATGTAAAAAAATTAAAATTGGACTTTGGATCATAATTTCGATAATTATAATGATTTGGTATATTTTTGTATATGGGATTGGAGGCCCGATTAGCCACTCAAGGTTTTGAATGAGTTTTGAGAGCATCAAGGCCTAAAAACACATTTTTTAAAAGGTGAAGTCCTAGGTGCACAATTTTCTCAAACTATGTGGACATTATGGTGAAACTATGTAGATCACATTTGAACTAGATCATGGTTAAAAAAACATTGCAGCATGTGGCACACATCTGGGAATATAGTCTTCAGTTTTTAAAAGATGTTACACATGGCCTACACGCAGTTTGAAAAAATGTATAGCCTAGCCTACATGCATAGATCCTCTTAGGAAGTGAGGGTTCACTGTTAGTGCATGGATTGGAAAAATATTGCCGCCAAAATGGGTAATCTATTTTAAATGGGGTTTCCTTTGTGTAGTGTAACTGTACATTTGGTGCATGTTTATCTAAATTGTGTGGCATAGCCATGAGGTTAATTAAAAGGATGAAATTAAAAACCTACTCATCCCTTCTTATTTCTCCATCCTTCTCATTTCTCTCCCTTTCTCACGCACTGCAAGGGGTTTTCCTCTATTTTATTCCTCCTCTATATATTTTCTTATATCAATCATTTGACCTCCAATTTGGATGAATTCTGGTGAATTATAAGCGTAGTGGTAATTCCTTGACTCCTCTAGCTTCTATTCATCTTTTACATCGTTTTATGGATTCTTATTTCTATCCAAGCTCTTTTCCCTATTTTTTGGTTGTTTTCTGAAATTTTAATTCATATAATTTAAGGTTGGATTATAGGATGATATTAAATGATCGAGTTCCTATAAGAATAAGGTATTTTTATCCTATATTTTCAACTTTATACATGTGTTATGGGATCTGTGCCTAAATATGCATCTGTGGGTTGTACAGGGGAAACCCAAAATAAATTAGTGCTTTTCTAATCATAATTAATTGTTGTTATGAGATGCCGATAGAAATTATCTAATCTATAAAAATATTTTATGCTGGGTATGGGACATGTAGTAAGTCTACCATGTTATTCTAATTTTTTAAAAAAATTAAATTAATTTAATTGTGATATGACTACATGATTTTAATGGGAATGTGATGGGAATGGACCAAGGTATTAAGGTGATGTTGATAACTGATACAAATATAAAGAGGTTCATATGGTTAAGGGAATGACCTGAGATATTTTCGTTGGTAATAACCATAAGAAATTCATGTGATGTGATCTTTGGGTTAAGGTAGATGATGATAACGTTCCGTGGATGGGAGACATAGATTTCATGTGGAAACAAGGATTCTGATTGGTGTGACTTCAGTATTTTTGGTAATTTTATCTCACCAATATTGGTTTAAACTATCATTTTAGCTACGTTCACATAGAATTTATTCATTTTATGTGGTGTTTATCACTCATTGTGGGTGGTTTTCTCAGTGGACATAGAACCCAAGAGGATAGTGTTGAACAAACTTTATAGAAGAGTTTCTCAATGTAGAATGCCACAGTTGATACTGTGGGACACTAGCAGTTGGGGAATGAGGCTCACTATATATGTTGGAGCCTATTGGAAAATATTATTGGAGTATAGATATAATTGTTCCTTCAGATGTTGGGTTTTTGAGCTGGCGGTGATTTATTATTCTTTGGAGGAAGGATCTCACCATGACTTGCGATGTTGGGCTGGTGAGATGATACGAACCCAACAAACAGAATTCTGAGGGGCTTGTGACATATTTTTTTGTGTTCTATTTGGAATATTTTATACTTTATGCATGTTTACATGTGTTATTGGTTGACATGAGAATTCATGTGACATGTTTGTGGATGAGATATCAAGGTCCTTCTATTTTAACTAACCTTGGATATATCATTCCACTCCAGTGATGGATGGAGCAGGAAAATAACTCCTTGTGGAGATTAAGAATGATTCATTAGGTTATGTTTTTTATCTATGATGGAAATTTTTATTTATTTATGTATAAATTCACTTGTATAAATATGAATGTAAGAAAGTCACACGTTAGGGGTGGCCTTCTGAGTTCTTACTCGCACTCTACATAACCCACTTGGGATATATATAGACTTTATTTATTTATTTTTTGTTAGGTGCCACCATTTTTCTCTAGACCATAGTGATCAAGGATGCACAAGTTTATGGTATTTATGGAAGATGGATGATCACATAGTGATTCACTATTAAAATTCAACCCTTATACTCTTGTTTTAAACTACTTTTGTAATGAATATTCCAAATATAATAAAAAATTTCACTTCATGTTTGACTCAATTAATTAATGTTTATCACTGTTTTATAGGGAAATTTAACTTGTTTCGGTATTTATATTGTAGGAGGAGGTGATCTGGGGAGCTTGTTATGGAATTCAATCTACTGGGCCAAACTACGCGAGAGCCCAAGCATTCATGTGGAAAATTATTTTTATTGTTAGTAATAAATGCATCTAATTGGGATACAATTGGTGTATGAGTGAAACAAAATGTGATCTACATTTCTCTAGAAGATAATGGAGCCTAATTCGTCCATTTGGACGTCCAAAGTAGGCCCACAATGTGAAGAAATCATGGGCGGGCCAAATTGGACCACCCTTATGTATTTGGGACATAACTCAGGCCCTAGAGATCCAATTGGGATGATTATATATCCCTTGTATAGATAACATGAATCCCTGACTCTCCCCAAAATTTCAAGACATTTTCATGTGTTTTTGTCACTCAACCATTCGGATAAATATTGAGTAAATTTTTTCCTTGATTAGTCACCTATCCATTTAGATATTTAACCACTTTATGTGGAAATTTTGATTTAATTTTAAATAAAATCATTTTGACACCCTATTATATCAGGTGGAATGACCAGGGGTAATTTTATTCTAATTAAGTAGATTTATTCATCCATTACATTCTTCTTCTCCCCCATGTACTTTTAAACCTCTAGTGATCAATTTAAGGGGGTGTTCATTGTTGTAATCCCAAGCTCCACGCTGGTAATATTTATAAGGTAATTGAATTTCTAGGTTTGTTGTAAATTTTTATTCATTTATACCATAATAATTTTTTTATTCTGGTTTGATCAAATAAAAATAAAAGGGAGAAGAATCCTCATGCTTCCATGCATAAACCGGATCATGTGATGATTTGAGTGTAGTCACAGATTTTCTCACCCCTTCTCATTCATGAGTGAGTGGATACATTATGTCAGTTGATAAATTCTAGGATCTTGATCCCATGAATATTCATGTTCATTTCTTGTGGAATATTTTATCATTGACACAAATCTGGTCATCTCAAAACATCATTGATGTGATGCCTTGATTCAGTTCTGCTTTTACATCGATTCAAGTTTGTTGATTTTGAGAAATCGCTAATAATAAATATCATTGATCGATCAAATACTTGGTGGTAAACTAGTAATAACTCACATAATATACTATTTTTAATGTTTATATATCATGTAATCAATGATTCTTCCCATTCCCTTGAGAACGATGATGGATTGAGCATCAAGGGACACTTACCCAGGTTGATCATGATTTCTTCGACTAGTTTCTCTCATTAGTAATAAAATTTCAATTTATATTTTTAAATAAATAAAACACAAGTTTTATAAAACCTAATTTACCTTGTAGTTTATTAATCAGAACCTCCTTTTAAAATTAATTATCTAAGGCTCCCTTAAAAAACAACCTAGTGTTGCTGCTATACTGCGGAAATTATAGTTAAAAAACTAATTTGATGTGATCGACAACACGATCAAATTTTTTCACCATTTCTAGGTAAACAAGATCAATTATTTCATTATTTTCTTTTATTTATTTATTTTAATTCTTAATTATTACTTCTTTCAACATCCCAACCCTATTTTATTATTCTTGTTACGGGTTTTTGTCTTTTTTTTTGTTTTTTTGTGTGTTTTCTCTCTCTATCTCTCTTTTTTTCTCTATAATTCTGCAGTATAATATCCTTTTCTTAATTCTCCCTTTTTTAAGTTCTTTTTTTATCACTCTCAAATCAAAAAAAAAATCACAATTCACAATTTATTAGCATGACCCGATTAGGAAAATAAATACTGTTTGAAATAGAAACTAAAATTGTAAATATAGTTCACACAAAAATCAAAGAATCAAGATTAGGTCGATCAAGTAACTCTAATAAACCCCTTATGAAACCTCAAGTGAATAATCCAATCAAAAATTTAACCAAATAAAACCCTATAAATCATGGCTGCAAATAATTGAACTTAAAAAGAATTAACCACCCCTGATGTGGAGTACCAACCTGCATATATCCAATACCCTGAGGAAGCATCCAAGTTTGATCTGAGATCGGGCCTCATCCACCTACTTCCCAAATTCGATGTTCTTCATGGTTAAGACCCTCATAAAATCCTTAAGGATTTTCATATAGTGTGATCCATCATGAAACCCCAAAATGTATCTGAGGACTTAATTAAGTTTAGGGCCTTCCCTTTCTCCCTTGATGGTGTACCCAATGATTGGATATACTATTTTCCTACATCAATTAGGGACAATAATGACCTAAAATAGTATTTTAGATAAGTTCTTCCCTACCTTATGAACTGCATCAATTAAGAAAAAAAATTGTAGCATTATGAAATCACAAAGAAAGACCATTCATGAATACTAGGAGGAATTCAAACAACTCTGTTCAATATGTTCCCACCACCAGATTAGTGAACAACTATTAATCCAATACTTTTTTGAGGGACATATCCCCATGGATTGTGGAATGATTGATGCTTCATCTAGTGGTTCCCTTGTTGATAAAAATCCTTCCTCCGCTTGTGACTTAATGGCCAACACAGCTCAAAATGCACAATAATTTTGTAAATGAGCTATTGCACCAACCCAATGAGTTCATGAGGTAAGTTATTCATCTATAGAAAAAAATGTAGATAAAAATTTTGATGATATACATACCCTTCTAAGTAAATTATCTCATTCACAGGGTAACTAATAATCTCTTCATGTTCCCTTACATTGTAGTATTTTTTCTGACAATACTCATTTTTTTAACCAATGACTAAAACTTCAAGATTCACCAGATTTTTGTGAATCCATGACCCAGGGCGTCCATTCCAACAAGCACCACCATTCAAACAAGAACAATTCAGGACAAATCAAAATCCTTGGAGGCAAGCACAAACCTTATACTAACATGGAGGAAACTCAAGCTACCCCATGCAGAATTGGTATACAAGGCCAAGGTATGAAACCTTGTTATCCTTCAACTTCTCAAAACCATAATCCTCCCCCTCCCAAATATGAACCAAGACCTAAGGATATGGTAAAAAATGGAAACCCAGAACATAAAATTATAACAAACCACACAATCAGCTATTCAAGACCTGTGAACTCAAGTGGGGAAATTAGAAAACACCATTGGTGAACTTAAGATGAAAGGTTCTCGACAACTACCATCCCAACCCATTATCAATCTGAAGTACAAAGGTAATGCATGTGCAGTTACACTTCTTAGTGGTAAAATAGTTTCTCCTTGTACTGATTCTATGTAATAGGTATTTCCCCCTCTTAAAAACACTCTTTCTACACCCATAAAATATTCCAATGACGAAAAGCAAAATAAAAAGGATAATTATATTATCATTGATGATTTAAATGAAAAATACATTCCTCTTCCTTTCCCCCAAAGACTCTTTAAATCTAAGAATAATTTTGATAATGATATTGATAAAAAAATAATGGATACATTTAAAAAGGTTCAAGTTAACATTTCGTTATTGGATGTGGTTAAACAAATTCCTTGTTATGCCAAATTTATTAAAGATCTTGGTACCCATAAAAGTAGACTGAATGGGAACAAGATGGTAAAATTTGGAAGGAATTTCTTGGCCTGGATTCAGCTAGTAATGTCAACCAAATACAAGGTTACGGTTATATTCATGATACCATATACCATAGGAGAGAAATTTTTTTCTGATGTTATGATATATTTAGGTGCTTAAATTAATGTAATGCCTTAATCCATGTATACTTCTCTACAGGTTGGAGAGCTTTAACCAACATGCATTGTTATGCAACTTGCCAAACGGATTTCTACGCATCCAACATGAGTGATTTAGGATGTCCTGGTAAGAGTAGAGAATCTCATATTCCTTTTCAATTTCTACATTCTTGAGAGGAAAGATACATAAACCCAAGGATATGCTCCTCTCATACTTGGTAGGGCATTCCTTAAAAATCAATGAAGATCATTAATGTTTCCAACGGTACGTTGTCCATGGATTACGGTGGAGAAAAGATAAGTTTTAACATCCTTGAAGCTATGAAATACCCCGTTCAAGAGCCCTCCACTCTTCCAATTTATTCGATGGAAGTTCTATCAAATCATGCACACACACAAAATTTTCCCCTCAATCCATACTCTGATTCATTTTCCCCTTCTCCGCCCATAGATTATTTGAGTTTGGATTCATGTTTTGAGTGTTTTGTGAGTTCAGAAATGAGTAAATTTTTTGCTTTAATTGATGGGTGTGTTCATTCTAAGGTACCCATGACCGTCGATGATTCTGTAAATATAATTTCAAAAAATTATCTATCCTTGGTGAATAAACATGAGCATATAAATAGTTTCATAGACCTCACTCACTCTACACACCATACCTTAATCTAGAATCCATTGGTGTTGGAACTTAAACAACTTCCTTATGATTTAAAATATTCATATCTTGAGGGTATTGACCAATTTCCCAACATTATTGACAATAACCTCTATCCACAATAATAATCAAAACCGCTCAACCTATTGAGAAAGTGTAAAAAGGCAATAGGATGGACATTGGATAATATTCTTGGGATTAGCCCATATATTTTTATGCCCCATATACATTTGGATGATGAGGCTAAGCCCATAAGACAATCTCAATACTAGTTGAATCCTACTCTACTTCAAGTGGGAAAAACAGAAGTCAGTAAATTACATTCTAAAAGAATAATTTATCAGATATCTGATATTAAATGGGTTATAACAATGCATATTGTGTCTAAATAATAGAAATAACATTTGTTTCAATTGAAAGGAATTAATTTCTTCTAACACATGTGCAAAAAAGTTTGTAAGACTGTATTAACTACCATCGATTGACTCAAGCCTTGGGGAAGGACAACTTTTCCTTACCTTTCATTGACCAAATGTAAGAAGTATTGGTTGGTAAGTCCCATTATTTTTCCATTGATGGCTATTCAGGTTATTTACAAATCCATATAGCCCCTGAGGATCAATAAAATACAATATTTACCTATCCATTCGGCATATTTTCATATAGAAGGATTTCATTCAGTCTATATAATGATCCTAGTACTTTATAAAGATGTATGTTGTGTAATTTATTGAGTACCATAAGATTTGTATGGAATTATTATTGGATGATTTAATGGTATATAGTTCTTATTTTGATGATTGTTTCGAACACCTAGGTTATTTCCACTATCTCTACATTGAAAAAGATCATGTTTTAAATTATAAGAAATGTCATTTCATGGTTGAACAAGGGATAATTATTTCGCATGTCATTTCAAATAAGGTAATCCAAGTTGATAAATCTAAAATTCAATTAATTTCATCTCTTCTATACCCAAAACGTGTTCATGGGGTGCAACCTTTCTTGGGTCATGCTGGTTTTTATTGCTGATTCATTAATGACTTTAGTAAGATCGCACTTCCATTGTCCCAATTATGACAAAAAGATAATGAGTTTGTGTTTAATAAAAATTATGAGTATCTATTCAATTTAATAAAAATATTCTCAAATCACCTCCCATCATCCAACCCCCATGGTGGGATCTCCCACTCAAACTTATGTGTGATGCCTCTTACTTTTTATTTGGGGAAGTTTTTTCACAAAGGGTTTAGAAAGCTCTGCATGTCATTTTATATGCCTCACATGCCCTTGACCCTGCACAGGTAAACTACATAACCACTAAAAAGTAACTCCTTTATATTGTGTTTTCCTTCAAAAAATTTCATTTATATCTTCTTAGGTCAAAATTCATGGTCTTTTGTGATCATGTTGACCTTTTTTTCTCCAAACAAAACCTGAAGCTAAGCCCCACCTCATATAGTGTATTCTCCTCCTCCAATAGTTTGACATTGAGATTAGAGATTAGAGGGGGAGTAGAAAATGTTGTAGCTGAACAAATTATTAGGATTTCTCTACCACTGGACCACTATGTTGACTCATACATCCCCATTGAATAATTCTTTCCTCATGAGAACCTTTATGTTGTTGTGGACCTTACCCCCTGGTATGCAGACATTGTTAATTTTCTAGAAACATATAGGGTCCCCACTGATTTCATAACTTCCAAATCCCAAAGACTTAACACTTTATTCTCGGTTGTACATTTGGGATGACCCATATTTGTGGAGAATTTTTGGTGACCAAGTAGTTTGTCGGTGTTTCCATAACCATGAGTTCACCTCTATTTTGACCTTCTGCCACAATTTAGCTAGTGGGGGCCACTTCAGCTCTCAACATAAAAATAAAAAGGTCATTGACTCATGAATTTGTTGGAAAAAATTTTATAGGGATTCCCATCGATTTTTCAAGTCATGTAGTCATTGTCCATTCACAAGGAATATCTTCAAGAGGAATTAATTACCCCAAAAATCCATGTTATTCTGTGAAATTTTTTATAAATGGGGCATTGAATTCATAGGGCCATTTATAAATTGTTTTTTCTTTCTATACATATTATTGGTTATGGATTATGTATCTAAATGGGTGGAAGCAAATTCCACCAAGACAGATGACTCTTGAGTTGTTGTTGATTTTGTGAGGTCGCAAATTTTTTTGTTAGTTTGGTTTACCAAGATTCATCATTAGTGATCAGAGTTCACATTTTTTCAATAACTACATGAAAAATTTGCTTCATAATTATGGGGTTGATCATAAATTATCCCCTTAATATCACCCCTAAACTAACAGACAAGAAGAAATATCAAATCGGAGAAGTTAAGAGATCTTGGAGAAAATGGTACAACCCAACAAGAAATATTGTATTTTTCGCTTGGATGATGCAATTTGGGCATAATGTACAGCTTTTAAAACACCAATCAAGATGTAACCATATAGAATTTTTTTGTAAAGGATTTTAACCTCCTGGTGGAGGTAGAACACCATTCATATTGGGATGTTAAACAACGTAATATGAATCTTTCAGATGTAGGTGAGCATAGAAAGATGCAGATTCAAGAGTTGTAGGAAATTCAACGTGATGCATATGAGAACTCTCGGATCTATAAATAGAAGACAAAGGTTATCTATAAAAACATGATTCATCAGCAGAAGTTCCATATTGGTGAGAAGTTCCTCATGTACAATTCCTGGCTAAAGCTCCACCGAAGTATGCTTTGTTCCTGATGGATCAGTCCTTATATTGTTACTAATTTTTACCCTTTTGGTGCAATAAAAATTTTTCAAGAGAAGAGCAGATGAAGTCATACTGTCAATGTGTAGGGACTTAAACACTTCTATAATTATTTTTCAAATAATTCAGTGGAGGAAATCCACCTTCTAGAAGCAACACACCAGTGAAACACACTAGGTTTTATCCTTACTTCTCATATTCTCATTTATTACAGTGAGGAAAGCGATCATTCTTGGTGTGGGGGGATACATTCTTTGGTTCATTAGGATTTTCACCATATTTCTTTTTTCTTCTCTTTTTCTCCATCTTTATGGTATTTTCACTTTTCCCCATCTTTCTGGGTTGATTAGGATTTTCTTTTTCTTTTTCTTTCCTCTATTTTTCACCTTCTTTATAGTATTTTTCCTTTCCTCCCCCCTTATGGTCACTAAATCATGGAACTTACTAAAAATGCAAGTTGAAATTTTATATTTATAATTTTCTATAATTTTATTTATTCTTATTATAATTTTTTATTTTTATAAAAAAAAATTACATTTTTTTCATTTTTTTTTTATTTTTTTTCGTTTTTTTAATTTTTTCTATTCATTTTATTTTATTTTTTTAATTAATTTAATCTTATATGATTTATTTTTTTAATAATTCGTCATTTTAAAATTGTCAAAATTATTTTTTTAAAATATTTTTTTTTAATTTTTTAGTTTTCTTGTTTTTATTTTCTTTGGCGTCATTGCTGGGGAGAAAAAATCATAGATATTAATTAAATAATTATAATTTGATTATAAAATTAAATGAAAAAAATTAAAATTATAAAAAACAAAATACACCAATAAAAAATAAAATATTTTCAATTAAATATAAAAAAATAAAAGAATATTATAAAAAAGATAATAAAATTAATGAAAAGAATATTTGTAATAAAAAATTTAAAAAATAAATTTAATAATTTTTTTTAAAAAAAAGTATAATAAGAATAATAAAAATTATAGAAAATTATAAATATTATATTTCAACATGCATTTTTAGTAAGTTCCATGAATATTATAAATATAATAATAAATTTCACTTCATCTTTTATTCAACAAATTAATTGTTATCACTGTTTAATAGGGTAATTTTAATTGTTTCAGTATTTACATTGTAGGAGGAGGTGGTCTAGGGATCTTGTGATAGAATTCAAGCTAGTGGGCGAAACTACGCGAGAACCCAAACATACATGTGGAAAATAATTTATATTGTGGATAATAAGTGCACCTAATTGAGCTAAAAAAATTATGAGTTCAGAACAATTTTTCCTACATTTATCTAGAAGATCACGGGGCTTAATACATCCATTTGGAATCCCAAAATAGGCAAATAATGTGAAGAAATTCTGGTCGGGCCATATTGGACCACCCTTCTGTATTTGGGCCATAAACGAGGCCTTGGATATCCACATGGGCTGATTCAACCTCCCTTAGACATATAACACGATTCCTCAACTCTCCACCGAATTTCAATTCATTTTCACGTGTTTTGGTCATTAAACCAGCAAAGTAAATATTGAGTAAAAATTCTTCCTTGAAAAGTCATCTAGCCCTTTGGATACTTGACCAGTTTATGTGGAAATTTGGATGTAATTTCCAATAAAATCACTAACCCCATATTATCTCAGGTGTAATGGCCAGGGTAGGGGTGATTCACATTAGATATATTTCTTTATCCATTCCCCACCTCTTCTCTCCCATGTACTTCTAAACCTCTAGTGATCAATTGGGGGGTGTACTTTGTTGTAATCCCGAGATCCATGCTTGTAATCTTCATAAGATAATTAAATTTCTAGGTTTTTTTCATTTTTTATTAATTTATACATTCTTAATATTTTTTATTATGATCAAATACAAATCAAATGAACAAGAATCCTCATGATTTCATGCATAACATGGATATTGTGATGATTTGAGTATGCTTGATACTTTTCTCACCCCTTCCCTTTCATGATTGTGTGAATGGATTATTTCAGTTTATAAATTCCAAGAGAATTAAACCACGAATAGTCATGTTATTGTCTTGTGGAATATTTTATCACTGACACAAATCTATTCATCTCATCACATTTTTTTGGGATGCCTAGATTGTGTTTTTCATTTAAATCGATTCAATTTTTTTGATTTTGAGTGGTCACCGATAATCAAAATTGTTGATCGATCAAATCCTAGGTGTTAACCTATTAATAACTCACAAACCATACTATTTGTAGTGTGTATAAATCAACGAATCCAGTATCCTTCCCATTACCTTGAGAGTGACGACGGGTTGAGCATCAAGGGACACTTACCCGGTTTTATCACGATTTATCCAACAGGTTTCTCTCAGTAGTAATATAATTTCTATTTATATTTTTAATGAAACAAAATCAATGTTATATAAAACCCCATTCCCCTTTTAGTTTTTTAATGAGAACCTCTTTTTAAAATTAATGATCTAAGCCCTCGTTGATAGACGGCCCAGGGTTGCTGTTATACTGAGGAAATTCTAGTTAAAAATAAACAAGTAATTTGATGTGCAAGACAATGAAATAAAATATTGGCATTGTTTTCGGTGATCCAAGATCATTTTTTTCTTTATTTCCTTTTATTTATTTATTTTACTTCTTAATTAGTACTCCTTTTAATACCCCAACATCATTTGATTGTTTTTTATTGGGTTTTTATCTTTATTTTTGTTTGTTTTTTTGTGGTTTCTCTCTCTATCTATCTCCCTCTATTATTATTTTGTTGTATAACATTCTATTATTCTTTCACCCTTCATAAGTTATTTTTTTATCTATATTAAATAAAAAAACACAAAAAACAAACAAATAAAATTTACAATTTATTTTCGTGACCTAATCAGGAAAAGAAAAACTATTTCAAAAAGACCCTAAAATTGAAAAGACACTTCACACACAAATCAAGGAATCTCAAGTGGTCATAAACCAATCCAAAAATGGACAATTAAAACACCATAAATAATGGCTGTAAATAATCAAACTTTAAAATAACTGACCACCCCTAATGTGGAGTACCAACCTACATACATCCAATACCCTAAGGAAGCAGCCAACTTTGAGCTGAGAATGGGCCTCATCCACCTACATCTCAAATTCATTGGACTTCCTGTTGAGGAACCTCATAATCACCTTATGGAGTTTCACATAGTGTTCTATACCATGAAACCCCAAAATCTCTCTGAGGACATAATTAAGTTTAGGTCCTTCCCTTTCACCTTTGATGGTGTTACCAAAGATTGGATATACTGCTTTCTTACCACAATTGGGGGATGGAATTTCCTAAAAATACTCTTTTAATATAAGTTATTCCATACCTCCTAAACAACATCAATTTGGAATGAAATTTGTTGCATTAGGAAATCACATAAAGAGACACTTCATGAATACTGGGAGACATTCCAATGACTCTGCTCAAGCTACCCCCCCCCCCCACCAGATTAGTGACCAACTATTAATCTAATACATCTATAAGGGACATATCCCCATGGATCGTGGAATGATTGATGCATCATCTTATGTTTCCCTTGTTGATAAAACTCCTTCCGCCGCTCGTGAATTAATATCCAACATGGATTAGAATGCACAAAAATTTGGTACATGATCTTTTTCAAAAACCCAAGGAGATTATGGGGGTAAGTCATTCATTTTTGGAACAAAAGGTAAATAAAAATCTTGAAGTGATGAATACCCTTCTAGTAAAATTATTTCAAACACAAGGTAACTCACAATCTTCTCATGTTCCATTACATTGCGGTATTTTTTCTGACAATACTCATTTTTCTGACCAGTTCCCACAACTTCAAGATTCACCTAAGACTTGGGGATCCATTCTCCCAGGGATTCCATTCAAACAAGAACCTCCCTTAAAGTAAGAAAAATTCATTCCAAATCGAAATCCTGGGTGGCATGCACAACCCCCGTACTGATAAGGAGTAAACACAAGCAACCCCTTGCAGAATTGGTATCAATAAGGCCAAAGTAATCAACCTTCTTATCCTTCAAATTATATAAAAATCATCCTCCTCATCCAAAATCTGAACCATGACTCAAGGATATGGTAAAAAAAATGGAAACCCAGAACCTATAATTCAGACAAACCACATAATTAGCTATTTAAGACCTTAAATCTTAAGTGAGGAAATTGGAAAACACCATCGGTGAGATTAAGATACAAGGTTTTGGACAACTACCATCCCAACTGATTTATAATCCGAAGAAAAAAATTTAATCTGTTTGTAGTTACACTTCGTAGTAGTAAATAAGTTTCTCCTTATACTGATTCTACCCAAAACATAAGTACCCCTCTTGAAAACACTCTTTATCAACCATTAAAATATTCCAATGAAGAAAAATAAAAATAAAAAGGGTAATAAAACTATCATTTATGATTAAAATGAACAATCCATTCCTACTCCTTTCCCCCAAAGACTCTCTAAATCTAATAAGAATTTTGATAATGATAATGATAATAAAATAATGGATACATTTAAAAAGGTTGAAGTTAACATTCCTTTATTAGATGCAGTTAAACAAGTTCCTCGATATGCCAAATTTCTTAAAGAGATTTGTACCCATAAAAGGAGGCTGAGGGGAATGAGAGCATAAAATTTGGAAGGAATGTCTCAGCCTTGATTCAACGAGCAATGACAACCAAATTCAAGGATTTGGGCACATTCACGATACACTTTACCATAGGGGAGACTTTCTTGTCTAATGTTATGAAAGATTTAGGTGCTTCCATTAATGTAATGCCTCACCTTATGTATACTTCTCATCAGGTTGGAGTGCTTCCTCAAATAGACATCTCCATGAAACTTTCCAACCGGAGTACTATGTATCCAACGGGAGTGATTAAGGATATCCTGTTAAGAGTGAGGAATCTCATATTCCGTGCTTATTTCTACATTCTTGAAATGAAAGATACCCAAACCCAAGGACATGATCCTCCCATAATTGGGAGTTCATTCCTTAAAACAACAAATACGGTCATTAATTTTCAAAATGGTATGCTATCCATGGAGTTCAGTGGAGAAAATGAATGTTTTAACATCCTTGAACCTGGGAAACACCCTGTTGAAAGGCACACCACTCTTCCTGTCAATTTGATAGAAGTGCTCTCAAATGATGAACACACACACAATTATCTCCTTAATCCATAATCAGATTCATTTTACCCTTCTTCACCCTTGGATGATTGGAGTTTTGATTCGTGTTTTGAGTGTTGTGTGGGTTCTAATAAGGGTAAATTTTGTGCTTTAATTGATGAGTGTGTTCATTCTAAGGTACCCATAACATTCAATGATTTTGAAAATATCATTTCAATATATTCTCTATCATTATAGAATAAATATGTGCATATACAATGTTCCATGGACCTCACTCCCCCACAATACCCTCCCTCAATCCAGAAACCACTCATGTTGGAACTTAAACAAACTCCTTCTAATTTAAAATATGCATATCTTGGGGGTGTTGACCAATTACCCATCGTTATTACCAATAAACCCTCTCAACAACAGGAATCAAAAATGCTTTATTTTTTTAGATAGTATAAAAAGGCCACACTATGGACATCGAATAATATTCCCAGGATTATCCCACCTATTTTTATACACCATATACTTTTGGATAATGAGGCTAAGACTATAAAACAATCCCAATGCTGGTTGAATCCCACTCTCCTTGAAGTGGTAATATTGGATGTCAGTAAATTACATGTTTTGGGGATCATTAATCCTATATTTGACTGTAAATTGGTTAGCCTAGTGAAAATTATGCCTAAAAATGGGAATAATAGTTGTGTCAAATGAAAGGAATGAATTGGTTCTAACACATGTGAAAAACAGTTGGCGAGTCTGTATTGAATATCATCAAATGAATCATGCCATGTAGACGAACAACATTCCTCTACCTTTCATTGACCAAATGTTTGAATGATTGGATGGTAAGTCCAGTTAGTGTTTCCTTGAAGGCTATTCGGGTTATTTCCAAATCCATATAGCCCATAAATATCATGAAAAGACATCATTTATCTGTCTATTTGGCACATTTTCATATAGAAGGATGACATTCGGTCTATGTAATGCTCCTGCTACTTTTTAGTGATGTATGTTGAGTATTTTTTTTAGTACCTTGAGAGTTGTATGGGAGTCTTTATGGATGATATCATGGAATATGGTTCTTATTTTTATGATTGTTTGGAACACCTTGGGTCTGTCCTTTTTCGCTGCATTGAGAAAGATCTGATTTTAAATTATGAGTAATGTCATTTCATGTTTGAGTGGGGGATAGTTCTTGGGCATGTCATTTCGAATAATTTAACTCAAGTTGATAAATCTAAAATTTAGTTAATTTCATTCCTTCCATATCCAAAATGTTTTTGTGAGGTGCGATCTTTATTGGGTCATGCTGGTTTTTACCACTGATTCAATAATGACTTTAGTGAGATCTCACTTCCATTTTCCCGATTATTATAAAAAATATTATGAGTATCTATTTGATAAAAATTATGAGGATGCATTCAATTCACTAAAAAGGAGTCTCACATCACCTCCCATCTTCCAACTACCATGGTGGGATCTCCCCTTAGAACTTATGTGTGTCGCCTCTAACTTTGTAGTTGGGACAGTTTTATCACAGAGGGTTGAGAAATATCCTCATTTCATTGTGTATGCCTTATGTACCCTTGACCCTTAAAAGGCATACTACACAACCACGGAAAAATAACTCATTTTTATAGTGTTTGACTTGTAAAAATTTCGTTCATATCTTCTTGGGTCAAAGGTCATTATCTTTTCTGATCATGTTGCCCTCTATTTTCTCTTAGAGAAACCTGAAGTTAAGCCGCACCTCATACAGTGGATGATCCTCCTCAAAGAGTTTGACCTTGAGATTAGAGATAAGAGGGGAGTATAAAATGTTTTAGAAAACCTTATTAGTAGTAATTATCCACCACTGGACCACCATTTTGACTCATCACTTCCCATTGGAGAATTATTTCCTCATGAGAACATTTATGATGATGTCGACCTTACCCCCTGGTATGTGGACATTGTGAATTTTCTAGAAACATCTACAGTAACCACTAATTTCCGAACTTCCCAAACCCAAAGTCTTAAACATGATTATAAGAGGTAAATTTGGGATGACCCATATTTGTGAACAATTTGTGGTTACCAAGTAGTTCCTCAGTGTGTCTATGATCATGAGTTCACCTCTATTTTGACCTTCTACCACACTTTGGCCTGTGGGGACCACTTTGTATATCAACGTATAGCTAGAAGGGTCCTTGACTCAAGAAATTATTGTCCAACATTGTATACGTATTCCCATAGATTTTTTAAGTCATGTATTCATTTTCAATTCAAAAGGAATATATCCAAGAAGAATGAAATGCCCTGATAGCCTATGTTATTCTGTGAAATTTTTTATGCATGGGGCATTGAGTTCCTGGGCTCATTTCAAAATTCATTTTCATTTGTGTAAATCTTATTGTCTATGGAATATGCCTCTATATGGGAGGAAGAATAGGTCACCAGGACTGATGACTCTCAAGTTGTTATTGATTTTGGGAGGTCCCATATTTTTTTAAGTTTGGTTTCCCGAGATTCGTCATTAGTTATCAGTGTTCGCATTTTTTCAATAGGAACATGAACATTTTGCTTCATATGTATGGTCTTGATCAAAATGTATCCACTTCATATCTCCCCAAAACTAACGAACAAGCATGAATCTCAAATAGGTAAGTTAAGAAGATTTTGTAAAAAGTGGTACAACCCAACAGGAAAGACTAGAGTTTTCTCATCGATGATGCACTTTGGGTATACCGTACAACTTTTAAAACCCTAATAAAATTTTCATAATATAGAATTGTGTTTGGAATGGATTTTCACATCCAAGTGGAGGTAAAACACTATTCATATAGGGATGTTAAACACTGTAATATGAGTCTTCTAGATTCTGGTGAGCATAGGGAGCTGCATATTTAGGATTTTGAACAAATTTTATGTGATGAATATGAGAACACCTGGATATATAAAAAGAATAAAAAGGCCATCCATGATTTCATGATTCATTATCCAAAGTTCAATATAGGTTAATAGGTTCTCATGTATAATTCCAGGCTAAAGATACACTCAGGTAAGCTTCGTTCTCAATACATTGGTCCTTATACTATTACTAATTTTTACCCTTTTGGTGCAATATAGATGTCGCGTGATCAGAGAAAACAAAGTATTGCCATCAATGGGAAGAGACTTAAACACTTCTATAAGGATTTTCCGAAGAATCTGGGGGATGAAATCCTCCATCTAGAAGAAACATACTTGTGAAACATACCATGTTTTATCCTTCCTTCTCACATTCTCAATTATTACTATGAGGACACTACAAATTCTAGGTTTGGGAGGGGTGGATACATTCCTGGGTTCATTATAATTTTCATTTCCTTTCTTATTTCTTGTCTTTTCACCTACTTTATGGTAATTTCACTTTTCTCCATCTTTCTCGGTTTGTTAGGATTTTCACTTTATTTCTTCTTTATTCTAAAATTTTATCTTGTTGTCGATCATGTCAAATTATTTGATTATTTTTAAATAGAATTTATACAATATAGAAGAAACCTTAAGTCATCTCTTGATGGAGCTTTAGATAGTTAATTTTAAAAGGTGGTTTGGATTAAGAAACTACAGGGGGTGGGTTTTTATAAAACATGGGTTTTTTTCTTTAAAAACAGAAATTGAAATTTTATTACTATTGAGAGAAACCAGTTTGAGAAATCGTTATCAACCCGAATAAGTTTACCTTGACGCTCAATCCATCATCGCTCTCAGCTAAATGGGAAGGATAATTGATTCCTTGATTTATAAACACTGAAACTAGTATGTTTTGTGATTTCTTACTAGGTTACCACCTAGGATTTGATCGATCAAAAATATTGATTATATGTGACCTCTCAAAATCAACAAACTTGAATCGATGTAAAAGCAGAACTCAATCAAGGCATCACATCAACAACGTGATGAAATGACCAGATTTGTGTCAATGATAAAATATTCCACAAGAGAAGAATAGGAATATTCATGGTTTCTATATCCTAGATTTATCAACTGACATAATCCATTCGCACACTCATGAAAGGGAAGGGGTGAGAAAAGAGGCAACCATACACAAATCATCCCAAGATCTGGGTTTTTCATCGAAGCGTGAGGATTATTGTTCCCTTAGTTTTCATTTGATTATACCTGAATAAACAAAAATTAGAATGTTATAAATGAATAACAATTGAAAACAAACCTGGAAATTTAATTACCTTATGAATATTACAAGCATGGAGCTCGGGGTTAAAACAAAGGACACCCCCCCCCCAATTGATCACTTGGGTTTAGAAGTACATGGGGGAGAATAGGTATAGAATAGATGAATAAATATCTCTAATTAGAATCAACCTTACCTCTGGTTTCTCCACCTGAGATAATGTGGGGGAGTAGTGATTATATGGTAAATTATATCAAAATTTACATATAAAGTGGTCAAGTATCTAAGGGATAGGTGACTATTCAAGCCATACTTTTTACTCCATATTTATCCAACTGGTTTATTGAACAAAATGCCTGAAAATGACCTGAAATATGTTTTAGAGTTGGGGATTTGAGTTATCTATCTAAATGAGGTGGAATCATCCAAATTGGATCTCTGAGTTCCAAGTTATGGACAAAATACATAAGGGTTGTCCAATATGGCCCACCCAGAATTTCTTCACATTTGGGCCTATATTGGGCCACAAAATGGATGAATTGGGCTCTATGACCTGATAGAGAAATGTATCACACATTTTTTCACTCATACACCAATTATTATTCCAATTAGATTCTCATATTATCCAAAATAAAATTAATTTTCCACATGCATGCTTGGGATCTCACGTAGTTTGGCCCATTAGCTTGAATTTCATCACATGCTTTTCATATCCCCTCATCCAACAATGTAAATACCAAAACAAGTAAAATTGACCAATTAAAAAATGACAATAATTAATTCATTGAATCTAATATGATGTGAAATTTATAATTATATTTTTAATATTTATTACAAAACCAGTTTTAATAGAAGTATAAGGGTGGAATTGGAATAATGTGATCGCAATGCGATCACACCCCCACACCTAAACATTTTAACTCTTGGGAAAGTCCCAAATCCAAAAAATATTTCATGTATATATTCCCAACATCATAAGGATTTAACATTTGAGGAAATTTAAATTCATTAAATTAATGTGATCAATACACAATCAACACCAAGGAGTTCTTCCTAGTTAAAATGGAAAAAAGATGTCTCCTAAATCATATCACAATGAAATTCAAAGAGATTCATGATACCAAATTGAGAAAGGAGTTAAAAAATCAACCATTCCACTAACTCTCTATGTGTGTGTGTGTGAAAACCATTCCATTCTATTCATTCCACTTTTTTCCAATAGATATAGGTTATTTTAAAAATATTCAGATTTAATGATTTTGTCCACCAAACATGCCCAACATCCTTTGCAATCATATTTAAAGACACACTCACATAAGCATTCCTGAAATTAAAACCATAATCTCCTGTCCTAGATATCCATAGATGTTTCACATTTTATCACTCCCCTCATTTATTAATTTTGTTTTTTTAGAAGTTTCATTTGGAGAAAATCTCACACTCTTCTCTCAACCCTTATTTGATATCCTCACAAAACAAATTTTAATAATTATAACAAGATCAAAGGTTGAGGAGGAGTGGTTTTTGACCAGCCTAAGACACAATCAATTTTTTTTTCTTTTTTTGGGGAGAACAACATTTGGATATTAGGTATGCACACATAGGTCAATCAGGTACAGTTATGAAATAGATCAGATAAGGAACAAACAAATGGAAATTTCATTTAAAGCTAAAAAATATTAACCAAATATATATTTACCTTCTATTAAGTAAGAAATATTCACACTTTGTGGTTTGGTGCAAAATGTGTGGAGATATTAGTGACACAGTTTTCCCAAAAACTACTCACACAAGGGTCATCAATTATCTTAAAGGTTTCACTGAGATACAAATATTTATATCATTGACAGAAAAACAATTCAGTAAATATCATTCCCTAATGTTAAATTCAAACAAATATTCATTCCATAACAGAGACAAGTTTTCATTAAATGTTAAAACAACATGTAATCCAAAATTTCAACATGAATTTTTAGTAAGTTCTATGATTGGGTGACCATAAGGGGGAGGAAAATAAAAATACCATAAATAAGGTGAAAATTCTAATAAAGAAGAAATAAAATTAAAATCCTAATAAACCTAAAATGATTTGGAAAAATAAAAATACCATAAAGAATGTGAAAAAGAGAATAAAGAAGAAAGACTATGAAAATACAATTGAACAAAAAAATGTATCCATCCCCCCCCCAACACACACACACACCTAGAATGTACAGTGTCCTCATTGTAATAATTGAGAATATGAAAAGGAAGGATAAAACCTGGTGTGTTTCACATGTATGTTGCTTCTAAAAGGTGGATATCCTCCACCGAATTCTTTGTAAAATCCTCATAGAAGTGTTTAAGTCATTTCCTATTAACAGTAAGACTTCGTGCACTCGGATCATTCTAAATATGTACTTCACAAAATGGGTAAACATTAGAAACAGTTTAAGGACCAAACCATCGTGGATGAAGCTTACCAGGGATGATCTTTAGCCTAGAATTGTGCATGAGTAACTTTTCACCAATATAGAACTTCTGCTGATGAATCATAATATCATGGATATCCTTTGATTTATCTTTATAGATATGGTAGTTCTCATATGCATCATGTCGAATTTCTTCCAAATCTTCAATCTACAGCTTTTTATGCTCTCCTGCATCTGAAAGAGTCATATTTCATTGTTTAACACCCCAATATGCATGCTGTTATACCTCCAACGAGAGGTAAAAATCCTTTCCAAACACAATTCTATATGGTAACATTTTGATTGGGGTTTTAAAATCTATATGGTATTCCCAAGGTGCATCATCCAACTTCAAACTCCAATCATTCATGTTGGGTTATACCATTTTTTTCATGATTCTCTTAACTTCCTGGTTTGATATTTCTTCTTGTTCATTAGTTTAGGAGTGATATGAAGTGGATAATTTTTTATCAACACCATAATTACTAAAAAAAATTCATGTTGCAATTGATAAAATGTAAACCCTAATAACTAATGATGAATCTCAGCAAACCAAACCGACACAAAATTCAGGACCTCAAAAAATCAACAACTCGAGATTCATCGGTCCTAGTGGACTTTACTTCCACCCATTTAGATATATAGTCCAGATCCAATAAGATGTACACAAAGCCAAATTAATTTTTAAAAGGCCCCATGATGTCAATGCCCTCTACATCATGAATTTCACAGAATAAAATGGGATGATGGGGTGTTTCATTTCTCTTAGAGATATTCCCATGAATTGACAATGACTACATGACTTGAAAAACTGATGGGAATACCTATACAATTTTAACCAAAAAATTCCTAAGTCAAGTACCTTTCGAGCTATATGTTGAGAGCCAAAGGGGCCCCCACAGGCCATAGTGTGGCAGAAGGTCAAAATAGAGGTGAACTCATGGTCAGGGATACACCGACAAACAACTTGGTCACTAAAAATTCTAAACAAATATGGGTCATCTCAAATGTACCACCAAAAATCATGTTTAAGTATCTTTGATTGGGAAGTTATAAAATCAGTGGGGACCCTATATGTTTCTAGATAATTCACATGGTCTGCATACCAAGTGGTAAGGTCCACATCATCATAAAGGCTCTTATGAGGAAAGAATTCTCCAATAGGGAAGGATGAGTCAACTTGGTGGTCTTATGGTGGATAAATCCTATTAATATAGTTAGCTACAACATTTTCTACTCCCCTATTATCTATAATATCAAGGTCAACTCATGGAGTTGGAGCATCCACCATATGAGGTGGGGCTTAGCTTCAGTTTTCTTTAGGAGAAAATAAAGGGCATCATGATCAGAAAAGACAATAACTTTTGACCCAAGAAGATATGAACAAAATTTTTCCAAGGAAAACACAATAAAAAGGAGTTATTTTTTAGTGTTTGTGTATTTTACTTGGGCAGGGTCAAGGGTAAGCGAGGCACACACAATTACATAAGGATCTTTCTCAACCCTTTGTTATAAAAATTCCCCAACTACAAAGTTAGAGGAATCACACATAAGTTCAAAGGGGAGATCTCACCTTAGTGGTTGGATGATGGGAGGTGATGTGAGACTATATTTTAGTGAATTGAATACATCCTCACAATTTTTATCAAACACAAACTGATAATATTTTTGTACTAACTAGGGTAATGGAAGGGTGATCTTACTAAATTCTTTAATGAATCGGTAGAAAAAACCAGCATGAACCAAGAAAGATCACACCTCAAAAACACATTTTGGATATGTAAGAGATGAAATTAATTCAATTTTCGATTAATCGACTTGAATTGCCTTATTTTAAATTAAATTCCCAAGAACTATCCCACACTCAACCATGAAATGACATTTCTCATAATTTAAAACAAGATCTTTTTCAACGCAGTGATAGAGGACATAACCTAGGTTTTCCAAACAATAATACAAATAAGAAACATATACTGTGGAATCATCCAAAAATAATTCCATACAAATCTCATGGTACTTATAAAAAATACTCAAGATACTTCGCTAAAAAGTACCAGGAGAATTACATAGACTGAATGGAATCCTTCTATATGAAAATGTGTTGAATGGTTAGGTAAATTTTTTCTTTTCATAATCCTCAGGGGCTATATGGATTAATAAATAACACAAATATCCATCAAGGAAACAATAATGGTTATTTCCAACCAATGGTTCTTACATTTGGTCAATGAAAGGTAGAGTAAATTGGTCCTTCTAATTGGCTTGATTCAATCGACGGTAGTCAATATAGACTCTCCAAATATTTTGCACACGTGTTGGAACCAATACATTCCTTTCATTTGACAGAACTGTTATTCCTATTTTTAGGCACAATTTTCACTTCCTAACCCATTTACTATCAGATATATGATAAATGATCCTCAAAGCATGTAATTAAATCAAATCCTATTTTACCACTTCAAGGAGAGTGGGATTCAACCGGCGTTGAGTTTGTCTTATGGGCTTAGCCTCATCATCCAAAAGTATATGGTGCAAAAAAATAGATGGGATAATCCTAATAATATCAGCCAATGTCCATTATATTTCCTTTTTTAAACTCTATCAAAACATTGAGCAGTTTTGATTCTTGTTGTTGAGAGATGTTATTGTAAATAATGATGGGAAATCGATCACTACCATCAAGATATGCATATTTTAAATTAGAAATAAGTTGTTTAAGTTCCAACATCAGGGTTTTCAAGATTTATGGATGGTGTTTAGGTGGAGTGAGGTATATGAAACTTTCTATCTTCTCATTTTTATTCTCTAAGGATAGAGAATCTGTTGAAATGAGATTTGAAGAATCATCTGCGGTTATGGGTACCTAGGAATGAAGACACTCATCCATTGAAGCAAAAAAATACACTTTTCAGAACCCACATAACACTCAAAACATGAATTAAAACACAAATCATCCAAGGGTGAAGAAGTGGAAAATGAGTCATAGTATATATTGTGGAAAGAATTGTGTGTGTGCATCGTTTGAGATCACTTCCCCTGAATAGACAGGAAGAGTGGAGTGCTCATCAACAGGGTGTTCCATAGCTTCAAGGATGTTAAAACATACCTTTTCTCTAGAAAATACCATAGAAAGTGTACCATTGTGAACATTAATGATCGTATTTTCTATTTTAAGGAATTTCCTCCCATGTATGAGAGGACCATGTAAATTAGGATCAGGTATCATTCATCTCAAGAATTTAGAAATCAACAGGGAAGATGAGATTCTTCACTCTTACCAGGACATCCCAAATCACTCATGTTGGAGGTGTAGTACTCTGGTTGTCAAGTTGCACAAAAATTCATGTTGGTTTAAGCTCTCCAACTTGTAGATAAGTATACACAAAGTGAGGCATTATATTAATAGAAGGACCTAAATTAAGCATAGGATTAGAAAATAAATTCTCCCCTATGATACACAGTATCATGAATGTGCTTGAATCCTTCTATTTATTTGGAATTGCTGGTTGAATTAGGGCCTGGATATTCCTTCCTTAGTTGATTATGTCATTCCCCTTCATCCTCCTTCTATGGGGACAAATCTCTTTAAGAAATTTGGAATATCGAGGAATTTTTTTAACTACATCCAATAAAGAAATGTTAACTTTAACCTTTTTAAATGTATCTATTATTTCTTTATCAATATAATTATCAAAATTCTTCTTATATTTAGAGATTATTTGGTGGAAAGTAAGATGAATGGATTTTTAATTTGAATCATCAATGATAATTTGATTACCCTTTTATTTATCTTTTCTTCATTGAATATTTTATGGTTACAGAAAGAGTATTTTCATGAGGGGGATATGCCTATTGCATAGAATCTGTATAAGAAGAAAAATATTTACCACTATAAAGTGTAACTAAAAATATAGTACATTTTCTATCTGATTGGAAATGGTTCTTTATTGCAGTTGTCCATTACCTTGCATCTTAAGCTCACCAATGGTTCTTTCCAATTTCCCCACTTGAGTTTGTAGGTCTTGAATAGATGATTGTGTGGTTTTTGGAATTGTAGGTTATGGGTTTCCATTTTATTCACTATATCCTAGAGGAATGGTTTATATTTCAGAGGCATAGGATGATTTTTTTGAGAAGTGTAAGGATAAGAAGGTTTCATACATTGGCCTTGTTAATACCAATTCTTCTTGGTGTAGTTTGAGTTTCCTTTTTATCGGTACTGGGGTTGTGCTTTCCACCCATGATTTGGATTTGGCCTAAATTTTTCTTGTGTGACGGGAGGTTCTTGTTGGAATGGATTCCCTAGGAACATGGTTGCACAAGAAATAGGTGAATCTTGATGTTTTGGGCATAGTTTAGAAAAATGAGTATAGTTAGAACAAATACTACAATGTAATGGAACATGAGGAGATTGTGAGTTACCTTATGCTAGTTTTAATTGCCTTAGAAGGGTATTCATCTCATCAATATTGTTATCTACCTTCTTTCTAGAGATGAATGACTTACCTCAATTACTCCTCAGGTTAGTGCAATAGCTCATGTACCAAATTGTTCTACATTTTGAGCAATGTTGGCTATTAAGTCACGAGCGGTAGAAGAAGTTTTATCAACAAGGGAACCACCAGCTACTGCATCAATCATTCCATAATCCATGGAGATAAGTCACTCATATAAGTATTGGATTAATATTTCTTCAGTAATCTGAAGGTGGGGGAATCTTCAGCAAATTCGTTTGAATCTCTCCCAGTATTCATGAAAGGTCTCTCCTTGTGATTTCCTAATGCCCAAATTTATTTCCTAATTGATGCAGTTCAGGAGGCAGGGAATAACATCTATAGAAAGATTATTTCCAGGTCATTAAATCCACAATTTTTGGTAGAAAAATATTATATCCAATATTTGGATACACCATCAAGGGGGAAAGGGAAGGTCCTAAACTTAATTAAGTCCCCGGATACATTTTGGGATTTCAAGGTAGAGTACACTATGTGAAACTCCTTAAGGTTTGTATGCGGGTCCTCACTAGGAAGACCATGTAATTTTGGAATTATATTGGTGAGGCACGATCTCAACTAAAATTTGGCTACTTATTCATGGTATTGGATGTACGCAGGTTGGTACTCCACATCAAGGGTGGTCAGTTCTTTTAAAGTTTGATTATTTGCAACCATGATTTCTGCGGTTTGATTTGGTTCAATTTTTTATTGGTTTATGACCACTTGAGGTTCAAAAAGTGGTTCCTTAGTGTTACTTGATTGACCTACTACATATTCCCCTATTCGTGTGAGAAGCGTCTTTTTAATTTTAGGGTCTATTTCAAACAGATTTCCTTTTCCTGATCAGTTCATGCAAATAAATTGTGAATTTTTTTTTATTGTTTTTTTTTTGTTTATTTTTATTTGATATGGATAAAAAATAACTTAAAAAGGTTCAAGGAAAAATATAATGTTATAATACAAAATTATAGAGATATAGAGAGAGATAAAAAAGAGATAGAGAGATAAATAACACAAAAACAAACAAAAACAAAGACAAAAACCCAAAACAAAAACAAACAAATGGGTGTTGGGTATAGAAATGATTACTAATTAAAAATTAAAATAAATAAATAAAATTAAATAAAGAAAAAAAATTATCTTGTATCCCTGTTAACGGAGGAAATATTTGATCGCGTTGTTGAGCACGTCAAATTAGTGGTTTATTTTTAACTAGAATTTTTACAGTATAGAAACAACCCTAGATCGTCTCTCAAGGGAGCCTTAGATCATTAATTTTAAAATGAGGTTTTGATTAATAAACTATAAGGGGAATTTGGTTTTAAAAAACTTGGGTTTTGTTTCTTTAAAAACATGAAATTGAAATTATTTTACTATTGAGAGAAACCAGTTGAAGAAATCGTGATAATCTCGTGTAAGTGTCCCTTGATGCTCAATCCATCTTCGCTCTCAATGGAATGGGAAGGATAATTGATTCATAGATTTATTATACACAATTAAAACATTATGGTATGTGAGTTCTTACTGGTTTACCACCTATTATTTGATCGATTAATGATATTGATTATCTGTGACCGCTCAAAATCAACAAACTTGAATCGATGTAAAAGAAAAACTCAATCATGACATCACATCAACAATGTGATGAGATGACTAGATTTTTGTTGATGATAAAATATTCTACAAGACAAGAACATTCATATTCATGGTTTCAGGCTCATTGAATTTATAGATTGACATAATCCATTTACACACGCATGGAAGGGAAAGGGTGAGAAAAGAGGCAACCACGCTCAAATCATCGCAAGATCCGAGTTATGCATATAAGTCTAGGGATTCTTGTTCCATTGATTTGTATTTGATCATACCAGAATAAAAAAAACTAAGAAGGTATAAATGAAGAACAATTGACAAAATACCTATAAATTCAATTAACTTATTAAGATTACAAGTGTTGGTCTTGGGATTACAGCAAAGGACACCCCCTAATTAATTGATCGCTATAGGTATAGAAGTACATGGGGCAGAAGAGGGAGAGAATGGATGAAAAAGCTCTTTAACTCGAATCAACCTTACCCTTAGATGTACCACCTAATATAATGAGTGTGAGGAGGGATTTTATGGGCAATTAAATCAAAATTTCCACATAAAGTGATCAAGTATCTAAATAGTTAGGTGACTATTCACGGTAGAATTTTTACTCCATATTTATCTAGCTAGTTGACTTTTAAAAAACTCTTGAAAATGACAATAAATTTTTTAGATAGTTGTGGCATCGAGTTATCTATCCCTGAGAGGTGGAATCTTCCCAATTGGATCTCCGAGATCCGAGTTATGGTAGAAATATTTAAGGGTGGTCCAATCTAGACCACCCATAATTTCTTCACATTGTGCACCTATTTGGGGCCTCAAAATGGTCGAATTTGGATCCATGATCTTCTATAGAAATTTATACCACATTTTAACACTCATAAATGAGTTTTTATCCTAATTAGATGAACGAATTATCCACAATACAAATAATAGTCCACATGTATTCTTGGGATCTCGCGCAGTTTGGCCCATTACCTTGAATTCCATCACAAGCTCCTCAGATCACCTCCTCCTACAATGTATATACAGAAACCAGTAAAATTTCCCTATTAAAAAATTATAAAAATTAATCCATTTAATCAAACATAAAGTGAAATTTATTATGAAGTTTTGAATATTCATTACAAATCCAATTTAAAACAGCTATATAAGGGTGTTATTTGAATAGTGAATCACTATGCTTTTTTTAACATTTGATGAAAACATGTCCCTATTATGGAATGAATATTTTTATAAATTTAAGATCAGGGGATGAATTTTAGTGAATTTGTTTTATGTCAATGATATAAATAGTTTTATCTCAGTGACACCTTTGAGATGATTGATGTCCCCTGTGTGAGTTGCTTTTGAGAAGACCATGTCACTAATATCTCCACACATTCTTGCACAAAACCACAAACTGTGAATATTTTTTACTTAATATAAGTTAAATATGTGTTAGGTTAATATTTTTCATCATTAAATGATATTTCCATATGTTCAATCCTTATTTGATTTGTTTCATTACTGTACCGGATTGACCTATGCATGTTTACCAAATATCCGACTGGTGTACGCCCTCCAAAAAATTCAAAAAAAATGGGTTGTGTCTTGGGAAGGTCAAAAACCACTCCTCCTCAAACTTTGATCTTGTTATATCTATTACAATTAGTGTCGTGAGGAGATCAAACAATGTTTGAGAGAAGAGAGTGATATTTGTTCCAAATGAAACTTCTAAAAAACAAAAATAATAAATGAGGGGAGTGATGAAATGTGCAACGTCTAAGGATATCTAGGTCTTGGGGGCTTATGGTTTTACTTTCAGGAATGATTAAGTAAGTGGGTCTTAAAATATGATTGCAAATAATGTAGTTTAGTTTTGGTGGACAAAATCATTTAAGCTGAATAATGTTAAAATAACATATATTTAATGGATTGAACGTGGAAATAATTGCATTGTTTAGTTTTCACACACACACATGGAGAGTTAGTGGCATGGTTGAGTCCTGAATTCCTTTCTCAATTTGGTATCATGAATCTCTTTGAATTTCACTGTGATGTGATTTATGAGACATCTTTTTCTATTTTCACTAGGAAGAACTCCTTCGTGTGGTTTGTCTATTGATCACATTACTTTAATGAATTTAAATTTCCTCAAATGTTAAAACTTTATGATGTTGGGAATATAGACATGCATAATTTTTTGGATTTGTGACTTTTCCCAAGAGTGAAAATGTTCAGGTGTGGGGGTGTGATCGCATAGCGATTCGCTATTCAAATTTCACCCTTATACTGATGTTTTGAACAAGTTTTGTAATGAATATTCCAAATATAATAATAAATTTCACTACATTTTTTATTCAATGATCTAATTTTTATCACTATTTAACAGGGAAATTTTACTTGTTTTGGTATTTACATTGTAGGAGGATGTGAACTGGGGAGTTTGTGGTAGAATTCAAGCTAATGGGCCAAATTTCATGAGAGCCCAAGCATGCATGTCAACAATTATTTGTATTTTGGATATTAATTGCATCAAATTGGGATAAAAATTGGTTTATGTCTGAACAAAAATGTGGGATACATTTCACTAGAATATTATGGTGCCCAATTCTTCCATTTGGAGGCCCAAAATTGGCCCATAATGTGAAGAAATTCTGGAGTGGCCATATTGGACCACCCATCCATATTTGGTCTATAACTCAGGCCTTGGAGATAAAATTGGGCTGATTATACCTCCCTTGGATAGATAACTCGAAGCCCCAACTCTAACCTTAATTTTAAGTCATTTTCATGAGTTTTTTCAGTAAACCATCCAGATAAAGATGGAGTAAAAATTCTGCCTTGAATAGTCACTTATCCCTTTAGATACTTGACCACTTTATGTAGAAATTTTGATGTAATTTCCCATAAATTCACTATTCCCCCTCATTATCTTAGGTGGCACGACCAGGGGTAAGGCTGATTCGAATAATAGTTATTTATTCATCCATTATCTTCATTTATCTCCCATATACTTCTAAACCTCTAGTGATCAATTTAGGGGGTGTCCTTTGTGGTAATCCTAAGCTCCCCGCTTGTAATATTCATAAGGTAATTGAATTTCCATGATTGTTCCAAAAAAAAATTCATTTATACCATCCTAATTTTTTTTTGGTATAATAAAATTCAAATCAAAGGAACAATAATCCCCATGCCTCCATGCATAACCCGGGTCTTGTGATGATTTGAGTTTGGTTGCCTCTTTTCTCACCCCTTCCCTTTCATGAGTGTGTGAATGGTTTATGTCGGATGAAAAAATCCATGATCTTGAACCCATGAGTATTCATGTTATTGTCTTGTGAAATATTTTATAATTGAAACAAATCTATTCATTTTATCACGTTGTTTATGAGATGCATTTATTGAGTTCTGATTTTACATCGATTCAAGTTTGTTGATTTTGAGCAGTTGTCGATAATCAATATCATTGATCGATCAAATACTATGTGGTAACCTTGTAATATCTTACATACAAAAATGGTTTCAATGTTTATAAATCAAGGAATAAATTATCCTTCCCATTCCCTTGAAAGCAATGACATATTGAGTATCAAGGGACACATACCCAGGTTGATCACGATTTCTCCAACTGGTTTCTCTCTATAGTAATATAAATTCAATTTCTATTTTTAAAGCAAAAAAACCCAATTTTTATAAAACCCCATTCCCCTTGTAGTTTCTTAAAATATAACCTCATTTTAAAATTAATTATCTAAGGATCTATCGAGAGATTTCCTAGTTTTTCTGATATACTATATAATTTCTAGTTAAAAATAAACAACTAATTTGACGTGCTTGACAATGTGATCAATGGACCATGGTGTTTCTTTTCTTCAAACTGGAGTTTCTTTTATTTTTTTATTACATTCTTATGTGGTCATCCATGAGGGATCTTTCATGTCTATTATTTTATAATAATCTGACATGTGTAATTTATCTAATATCTATGGCTATTAATTCATCTTATTATTGTCATTATATGTTATTTCTTCCATTGAGTTTTGTATTTATTCTTATGAAATATTTTATTATCGTATGACTTCTATTATTATCATATAAATAGGGTATAGCCTCCCAATTATCACCTAATAAGACCCTCAAATGTAGATGGAATCCTTTGGTATTCATAGAGTCTTATCTAAGGATCAGTGGACTACATTCACGAATAATGGGTTAAATGGAACTAGGGTTGGGATATTACACTCAATATTGCATATAAATGATGATTTATTCACTGTATTTAATTTTTATGACTATAAAAAACCAACTTAAAAGTGAAAAAAATTATGGTTTTTATAATCTATTGAATAGAAGAGTTGTTTTTTCTTCGTTGTATACACTTTATAAAATCATAACATTCATCATTCTTAGATATTAAAACATCTATTATTCTAGGTTTTTCGCATAAAAAACCTACCATGCATTAAACCCAAATGTAAAATTTTGAACATCCTCTGGAATAGATCATTTTCATTTTTTAATAGAGAAACATAATGCTTTATAGAATATGGTAGAACAATAAACTTTATTAGTGGGAATAACTCTATATAAAATGTTCCAATAAGGAAGGTTTCTAGTATTATAGGTGACATTGGTCAATTAGTGGTTGAGTAGATTTAAAGGCTAAATTAATAAGGAAAATAAATTGGGGTAATGGCCCTAACTTTTATAGGATATAGGATTAATGTTAATGAAATATTATTTGTTATTTTTGTTTTCATTGGTTATATTATTTTAACCTCAAAGGTTAAATTTTGTTCTTGAATTCTCATATTTTCTGAAGAGTAAAATGAATTAAGTGTTTTCTATTATGGGAATAACATGGAACAAAAAATATATAAATCCTGGGATGTAGACATGAAATCTAACCATGATCATCTCGTGATGAGTTTATCTTATACACAAATTGTTCACTAAACTTATTATTTTTTTCAATATTTTAATTAGAATAAATATAGGGGTGGAAGAAATTTAAAAAAAATACATATAATGCATACTCAAAGAATTCTATAAGGAAATAACATATAATGAAAATAATAAGATGAAGATTACAATATAAATTTAAGATAATATTGGGTAATTAGAAAACAAAAAAGAGTAAAATAATCAAAAATTAATAAAAATTTTGAAAGAAAAATATTATGCTATAACAAACTATGTCTGAGTTTCCAAGGTTTTAGTTATGCCCAATATGATCAATGAAGACACCTCAAAGTTAGATGAATCAAGAATTTACTATTTTAATTAAGAAATTTTATAGTATATTAGATTATTTTATCCCCTGTGGAGGCTAACCTTGTTTCTAGTTTGTGAATATAGATCTATTTTATTTTTAGGAAGTAATCATAAACCACCTTCATACATGTAAAGAAGACATAAGGAACATGGTATTTCTATGTAGTTTGGTTCAAAGACCTACTCTTTTCAGTGATTGGTTATTCTTAACAATTTTGGTTTCTCTACTATATTCAATGGTTGACTGAAATGGGCTGTGTTTCTCACACCTACATAGAACAATTCAATGCATACTTATTACTTCTCCACATTTGGAATTTATTATATTCATCCCCCTTGGATTTTCTTAGTAGATTCACTTTTTTTTCATAACTTCCCATTGTGATATCTGAAAACACATCAAATACCAAAAGTTCAATGAAATCGCTACATATATATGAAAGTGTTCCTTTAAGTTCCTCCCAGGAAGTAAATCAATAGTATTTTATAGGATGCATCTATATCCACTATAAAATATCTCCTTTAACTCAACATAGGATTTTTTAATGCCTTATTTTCTTCTAGACAAGAAACAAAACTCAGTCCTTAAACACAACTTAGATCTATGGAATTCTATAGTATCTAATAACCCAAATATCTCAATCACTTATCAATAACCAAAAGGATTTACTCAAAGATTATCTAAAAATGACAACATATTTGGTCTTTCCTCTATTCTTTTCTCTTCTCAAAAGTTTTTCACACTTGAATTTATTTCAGAATGACTTTGATAACACTTATTTTTTATAAACTTTATTTTATTATCTATCACATAAAAATATATAACACAAATCCCAAAATACTTAGAGTCCTAGTGTATTTTTTTAATTAGATAAATTTCATAGTAACTTGAAATAGGGATAAAATGACATTATTTAAAAACTCTATATCTTGCCCTTAAAATTCCAATTGTATTTGAAACTACATATGATAACATGGTGATTTATATACGAAAGGGGGGATCAATAAATCCCTATAAGGGAATAATCGATGAAAATATAAATAAATGTATCACATGTGAGTTAAGAGGTATAACATGAAGCCAAGGAATGGTGAGAATCATACTAATGAACATCAAATCATGGTATAAGATGATAAAACAAGGAATCATTTGATTTAGAAAACCAAATAAAATATGGCACAATAAGAATAAGTCAAAGATAAATGAAAATACATCACGAAATATTGTTCATCAGATAAATACTTACACACCATACAAGGTATCTCAGGAGATTAAAAAACTTACTAATTCATTGTAGGGATATGTAATTTTGGGCCCACCCATCACATTTATATCATGCATATGAATTTTTGTGTCATATAGATCATAAAACATATAAATATATTTACTCACTTTTAATCCCATATGAGTTTCAATTACATAAATATAAGTACCCAATAAATTAAGGATATTTCTATCTATGTGAATATTCTTGAGTGTAAATGGAAATGGTTCTTCACAACATGAAAATTCGGCATGGAAAATCATGGGATAATTTTGTCAGCGTAATGGGAATATATAAAGGTTCATATAAGGGTATAATGATAGTGAAAATTTTTCCCTCATTTCTTTTTAATCGTTATTATAGTAATGGTACGTATAAAATCACATTACTACATGAAAAAATTTAAATCATAATGATTAATATAAAGAAATTACATGAAAAAAATGGAATAGAATGAGAATCACTTACCACGAGCGGGTGCTTCTAAAATCATGAGAGCCTCTTTTCAATAGATTTGGAACACCTTGGGATGGATTTATATATTGATAGATATATTGAAGTTTTAACCAATTGTTTTTTATTAAATAGGAGTCGGAGGTTGGGTGTGTATTTGCAGCAAAAATAGTTGAATTTTTTCTCAATTTCTAAACATTTGTTTTAGAGTCTACGTAATAAAATTAAAAAACCACAAATCATACCATGGGTATTTTTAAAATTTTTTTCAATCAAAGAGTGTTGGTTTACAATAGTTTATTAGTTTAAGAACCAAAGTCCTTAAAATAATATCGATCATTATGTGGAACTATGTCTTGTCCTTGAAGAGTTGTTTTTAAAACATTCAAATATAATATTGGTTTTTTAAGATTCAATATAGGTTTTTTAAAATAATAAAATAACTTAAAAAACACATTATTTTTTAGGGGAAATCTAATTTTTGGTTTTTTAATACTTTTATAGTATTTTCTACATCACTTTTGAGCTATTATGATGTCATCATAAATATTTTATATATTTATATCATATTAAATTTTTATCTAAAAATCCAATATCTCAAATAATTATTAATAATTCCGCATTGGATAATTATAATTAGTTAATTTCAAAAATTATATTTATTTTATAAATATAATTTTTAAATAAAAATATTATTTATTCAAAAAAATTAGTTTTTATGACACAAACATTCGGACACTCATAATTATTACTTGGGACTTCATTAAATTATAAAATAATTCATAATTAAATAAATATTTCTAAATAAAACTATTTCTAGAAAATATAATTTATTTCAGAACAGTTTTATTTATCAAGTAGAGTATTATAATTAAATATATATATATATAATTTCCAAAAATAAAATTTATGTTTCTTCATATCAAAATCTAATTGCCTCAAAACAATTATATAATATATATATATATATAAAGTAATAATGAAAAGGGGCCAATATAAAAATTATTTTATTAAAAATAAAATTTAATAAATCATACTACTAGAGTCTAGATACAAAACCCCTTGTTACACTAGTATATTCCCTGAGGGTAAGGTGTGTGATGGTGGTTCTTTCATTGGGTGGTTTAGAGAACATGGTTTGGGTAGTGATCTCTATAAGATTGAAATTATTCCATAAAAAATTTTGATCATGTTTCAGTTATTTAATATCATCTTGGGAATGGTGAAGGGAAAATCCTAGTGAATCTATCTCCCTTATAAGTTCAAATAAATGGACTTCATAGTGTATGATCCTACTGGTTGAGGTTATCACTTATTCATTCTATGTAAATTAGATCTTGTTGAATCCCTTAACATGTACTAATCATAAAGGTCATAATATAATGAATATATTATCAATATTTACGATTCTTAACACACTTTTAATCCTAGAATACAATTATGGGTTTATTTTATAACTTTTAAAAATAAAAAACAAAAAATAGATCATGTGATTTATTAAACTACAATAATTATAAAGGAATATATTCATTAAAATGGAATTTAATTTATAAAAGTTATGTCCATTACATTATTCCACCCTTAATGAATTTCACCCTTGATATTTTATTTTATACACTAAAACAAATAGTGGTATATACATTTCATCATCACTTAAGATTCCCATGTTTCCTTCTGAAAAGTATGGTTTCTCCAAATTACATTAAGTAGGTGAGTTATCATGTTTCACAAAACTTCATCTTTATGGTCTAAGATCCTAACATTATACTACTCATATTATTGATTATTATCCATAGGTACCAAATCCGGATTCAGTACATGTGAGGGGTCGATTATGTACTTCCTTCAGAGGGACACGTGGAATATATCATGTACTTGATATAGAAATGGTTCCATCCTACCCTTAGACTATTTTCAATCAGACATGACATGTTTCCATACCATGCAATGAGATATAAATTCCACAATATCTCAATTAATATAATCCCAACACAAGTATTATATTAGATATCTATAAATCTTAGGGATTCTTTGGTGAATAGATAAGGATGAGATATTCACATCAACTATAAGTTCCCTCTTCTGTTCTAGTTTTTATGGGACACATATCTGGGATCCAAACCATATAACTCCATATTTGAAAATTTTAAACTATATAAAATTCACTACCATTTTTATAGAACCTTTTCATCCTTTTTTTCCTCCTTGATCCTCTCAACAACGGATGGTTAAATAGTTATTTGAGTAATGTCAAATGACGTACCTTTTATGATTCCCATGTTTGTCCTTTCCGTGTCTAAGAATATTGAATGCCTTTCAATCCTCATCATTAATAGGGTTATGGTATATATTACAATTAGAGAATATTCCATTTTATTCACCTTACCAAGATGGTAATGGATTAAATAGTTATAATCCTTGATCATCTCTAACCACCTTCATTGGTGTATATTAAGTTCTTTTTTGGGAATATATACTTGGTGATTTTATGATCTGTATATATGTCACACTTATCCATATGTAGATAAGGTTTCCAAATTATCAATTCAAATATCACTAGATCCAATTTTAGATCATGCATTGGTTTGTTCTTCTCATAGATCTTTAATTGGAAGGAGGCATAGTCTATCACTTTTATTTATTTCATGAGTACACAACCCAATACCTCTTTTGATGTATCAATGTAAATCAAAAATATATTCCTATTAGTGGGTAATATAATCATATATGTGTTTATTATCCAATTGTTAAACACTTAAAATCTATCCTTACATTCAAAAATCTAGAAAACCTTTACTTCAATCTAAGTTCCCATGGCTGTTGTGCTTGAAAATTATTAGAATTTTTAAAAAAATCAGTGATAGTACCCAACTAATCCAAGGAAACTATGGATATATATCATAAATGTTCTTTTGAGTCATCCATAAATTTCCATTATCTCTGAATGGTCGATAGATATCCCTTTACTGGTGATAAAATTCATAAGGATGTTTCTTTTTCTATAAAAAACTTGAATTTATTAAAATTTACATATAAATTTTCCTTTTTCAAGGACTTCTATATAGAATTAAAATTCTTCTCATGTTCCCCCATTCATTTGGATTAGACAAAAATATCATATATAAATACTACCATAAATTTTTTTGGTAATTCCGAAATATTCTATTCATCAATTCCATTATTATATAAAGAGCATTAGTGAGTCCAAATGGAATCACTAGGAATTCATAGTGCTCAAACCTTTTAAAAAAAAGAAATCATGGGAATATACAACTTCTTAACCCTTACATGATAATATCCCAATAAATGATCCACATTAAAGAATTATTGGGATCCATATAGATAATCAAACAAGTCATCAATTTGTGGAAGAGGATAATTTTTCTATATCATGGTTTTATTGAAATCCTGATAATAAATGTTGAGGGGAATTAACCAAAACATATTCTTGATAAAAAGAACCAGAACACCCCACAGTGAATTATTTTGGTGTATAACTCTCTATATTTATAATCATATAGTTTCTTCTTCAGTTAATCAAGTTTAATAATAAATATTCTATATGGATTCTTGGATTTTGTAAAATCACTGAGTATAAGTTTGATTGATAATTCAACCTCTCTTCTTGGAGAAACACTGGGAAATTCCTTAGGGAACACAAAATAATTTTCTATTAAAATGGGAAATCATCATGGAGGATATTTTCTATACTCTAAATCATTTTATTGATATAAACTTTCACATAAGAAAATAAAATCTTTTCTTAAGACGATGACTCCAAAATATATGTTTCTTTCTCATTTCATTTGTATAGAATCATGGTGTGATTAAAGATATGGAGGGTTATTTACTTCTCCAAGAAATTCATTTTGGCTCAATATAAGGAAACTGAATCCATACTTAGAATATAATTGAATTGATATAAAGATAGTATCATAAGGTTCTCTGGAAAATTTATCCTACAAATTTTGATAGTTAATAAGTTATATTCTTAGGATGAAATAATGGAACCATTTTCCATTTTCATCGATAACTAGAATTCAATTTTTTGAGGTGGTGTTTGAATAGTTCTATCGAACATGTATGATGTGAAATAATGGATTGAACTAGAATCAAATAGTATGTTATCTATTCATCTGTGAATAACTATTGTACCTATCGTGACTTTATTTTCAAGATCCACCTCAGCTATTGTGATGGAATATATTCTCCCTTGATCTATATGCCTATGAGTTTGTAATCTTCTATTATCTACATTGACCCTCACCTTAGTGAATTGTTTTTCATAGTTTCGTAATTCATTTCAGTTGAAAAATTAGATAATAAGTTGAAGGTTGACTGGAACTTTCCTTTCTTCAATCACATCAGTGGGTTTCTCCATTCAGAATTTTCTATCCTAGTGCCCCTCCTTCACACACCTAAATAATTTCCATTTCCCCTTCAATAAATATCTATAATGATTACTCCCACACTTTAGACAGGTTAGATGTTGTAATTTCATATGATCATGATATTTCTCCATCACTCCATCTGAATTAAACTCTATTCATCATTACTTATCTCCAAACCCATAATGACCATGAGATTAACCAGTTTCTATTTTGAATTTTATAGAACAATGGAAAATTTATTCATATAGTTCAAAGTCTTTAATTGCTAATTATTTTCATATATACATATTTAGACCCCAAAAAAAGTGGTCAAACTTACTTTTAGGGTTAATGAAAAATCCATAAGAATATCATGAATTTCTTGTGATACTTTCTTTATATTCCTAGATGGATTCATCCTCATTTTTATTGAGTCCAGGGAACTCACTCTCCATTTTATTTCAGTGAGTGCGAAGAATATATTTATCAAAAAACATTTTCTTAAATTCTTTTCACTCAATCACTTCGATCTCATCATCAGGGTTTGTATTATTGATAAGAAAAATCCATTGGCTATATTGACCCTCCATTTGATAAAAAAAGAAACACAATCATCTCTTTATTAAAGAAATAAACTAAATATAATTTCCTTTAAACGGGTTTTATCCATCCTTCTCCAATTAAGGGATCAAAAGATCCAAAAAAAATTGGAGTCCTTTACCGCATGAAGGTATCAATTTCATATTTATCATTATTAAGGGGAAGTGTTTGTTCCTCCTAATTTAAATTTTTATTCAAAAAATTTTTGAATTGAGTAAGTATACTGATAATGTTCTTGCATCCTTGTCCCATCATAATAGGTCATTGCATTTTGGTAGTCATCACATTACCCATCACATTGGTTGTCGACATAGTTATTCAAATTTCAAGAAATTTATTAGAATAAAGTGTAAAATATGGATGCGAATTTTCAAAATGTTAAACATTTAAAAATGGGTCTATGTACATTCAAGGGATAACTTATAAATGAATTATATTACTTAACCTAATAATTTCTATGTTTCAATCTATGTTATCCACATTCTATTACCTAACACAAACTCTCATTGGAATTTTTGTTCCCTTTATATTGGTTAAAAAATAGATTGTTAATTTACTAAATCATATTTATTGGTACTATAAAACTAGGTTTTGAATAAGGTATATTTATTGTACACCTGTTATAGGTCGTGTTAATAACCACCGAGCCTTTTAGGGTTATTATCCCTATGTACATCTATGTCAGAGCCACATCTACTTATAGTATCCATATAGTAATTTTGTTTCTTATAAACTACTCTATCTATACTTTACCAAATTTAGTGATTTTTCAAATGATTAGTGTTATCCCTATGTCTTTAACTAAGTTTTTCTAATATTTATCCCCGAAAATAACTAGACCTTTCACTGATACCAACTATGACAACACATATTTTTTATACACATTATTCCATGATATATTACATTAATATACATAAAAAATCCAAATTGATGTACATTCCTAGCGTCTTTGGGAAATTATTTACATATCACCATAATATAAAACAAGAATACAATGACATTTTTAAAAAATACTGTAACATTCCCATAAAATTCTATTGATCTTCTAATACTACATCGGATAACCTAGGGATGTACATAAGAAATGGGTGGGCTATAATGCCCAGTAAGAGAATAATGAAAAAATATCATAAAGTAGAGAAATAAAAATCATTAAAGAGGCATAACAAGAGGACATGCAGAGGTGAAAATCATAATCATGAACCCTAAATCAAGGTATAGTATGATTACATCAAGTCATCTAAAGAATGTGGAAATAAAATAAAACATTACATCATAAGTATAATTCAATGATAACATCTGAGAAATCATAACATGATGTGATTATGATAATGATCATCTACCATTAATGGTATCCCATGGATAAAAACATTATGTAATAAATTCGAGGGCTATATGATTTCGGTCCTACCAATCACATTCATATCCTATACATACATTTGTGGGCCCCATAGATCATAAAAAATTAGAATGTCTTTAATCAATTCTAATATCATGATTAAGGAGTCTCAATTATATACATGTAAGTACCCAATCAAAGAAGGATAGTTATATATATGTGAAAACACATGAGTGTAAATGGGGATGGATATTCACAATATAAAATTTGGGCATGGAAAATCATTGGATAATTTTGGTAGTATAGTGTGTCTACATAAAATTATATGAAAGGATATAATGAGAGTGAAAGGTGGTATATAGTTACCTATGAATCATAATGATATTAAATGTAAGTGTAATAACACAATAAAACATGAATAATTTTTAATCAAAAGGCTTCATACAAATAAATTACTTAAATAAAATGGAAGAGGGAGAGAATCCATTACCTTGAGGGGTACTTTTAAAACAATAGAGATTACTAAGATAGGTGCACCTTGATAAGGATTTATAGAGGAATTGAGAAATTAAAATCATTCACAATGGTATTTTCGTGAAGAGGAGTAGGAGGTTGGGTGGGTATTTATACAAGAGATGAGGAGAATTATTTATTAATTTCTAAACATAAATTTCGGATTCGGTGTAATAAAATTATAAAAAAAACTTCTTACAAAGGTTTTTTAAAAAGAGAAGTGGTTTCAAATATTTTTTTATGTTAATAAGTAGACTCCTTAAAATAATATTATTCATGCTACGTAAGTGATACATGTTCATAACTTTTTTTACCTTAAAATAAAATATCAATTTTGGAGGATATTTTGTAGGTTTGTAAAATTAATAAAACAGTTTAAAAATAAATTATCTTAAATGGGAATTATATTTTTTATCATTGATTCATATTATATTATTTATTACATCACTCTTGGTCTCTTATGATGTCATAATACAAGCCATATATAGTTAAAATGTATATGATTTTTAACCAAAAAATATTATGTCTTAGAAAAATATGATAAATTCACAATTGGATAATTTTTGCATTCTAATTTAAAATTTTATATTTTTTTTACCAAAATAATTTTTTTAATATAAGAATTTATAATTTTAAATAAAAAAATAGTTTATTGAAAAATACTCCTTTTCACATCACAAACAGCATTCTAACCCTTATAAAAATTATGTGGGACTACATTAAATTATATTTACTTTCATATTTCAAAAAATATAATTTCAATAAAATATAATGAAAATAAATTTAATTTCCAAGATATTTTATTTATAATGTAGAGTGTTTTAATTAAAACTATATATATAATCCCCAAAAATATAATTTTGGTTTCTTCATATCAAAATCTAATTCTATGAATCCCATTATATAATCATCAATATATATTAATTTATAACAAAAAATGGATAAATATAAACATTTTTTGACCAAAAAGAAAATAAAATAATTCAAACTAGTAGGTTCTAGATACCTAACCCCATATTTTTTCAGCATGTTCCTTAAGTTTAAGGTTTGTGATGATGTTAATTTCTTGAAGTTTTTTGACAAAAATATTTTGTATGGTGATCTATATAAGATTGAACTTCTCCCGTAAAGGGTTTTACTCGTCTTTTAGTTGTTCAATATAAATTTGGGATTGGTCAAGAGTAATGACTCATATTTCCAACTCCCTCTAAATATCTCATTAATGGATTTTAAATGGTATGGTCCTACAAGTCAAGGCCATTATTTCTTCCTTTTGTTTAAATAATATCTTATCATAACCCTCGATGTTTAGTAAACATAACGGTCATTGTGTATAAGGCCCCAGCCTTAAACCTTACTTAAACTTGAGTTATTACAAGTTTACACATTGAGGATCTTTTCAGGTTTAGAGTTTTAGAGAATTAGATCATGAAACTTGCATTACATTCCACATTTAAACAAGGTGGTTACATAAAATACAATATTCATTCTTCCCATCAATAGAAACCTATTTAAAATAAAACACGGATTCTTTCTTGACACATCCTTGACACTATCGTCACATCATGTACCTTTCCCTTGACCTGTGAAAAGCATTTCAAAAACTTGGGATGAGCATAAAAAGCTCAGTAAGGGTTATAAAAATATGGAAAGGAAACATGAGTTCATATATACATAAGAATGAAATCATACTTTACCCATAAAACATAGGCATATCAAATCATGAATAAATCATAGAAAACATAAGACATAAAGGTAACTTGAGGCATTCATAATATTCTTACGTAGGGAGTAACCCTCTTGGTTACGTTTGGAATACCCATCACAGTATATTCCCTAAATCTCTTCGGAGAAACCTTAACGTTTCACTCATTCGCGTTACCCAATGCATTGGAGAGCTATATCGGGCTCACCCGCCCTTAGTTTATCACGGAACCACCCGTTCTTCATAACAATGCCCAATAACCATAACATAATCGTATCACATAAACATGAATAAAGGAAACAAAACATTTCCACATTTCAATCACAATATAACATTTTAGGATATTGAAATAATGAATCCATTCAAAAAGAAACCATTTCCAAAACCATTTAAAACATTTAATAAAGAGATTTTTGAATCAAAGTGTCCCATACCACCTTGAAGCTTTTAACATTTTAAACCATTAATATCCATATAAATAATTCCTTAAAACCATTTTGAAAACATGGATATTAATAAGAACAAATAATTAAAACATTTAAAACGATATTTTGGTTAAAGGGGTTATACCAAAATTAGAGACACTTGAATACAATAATCAAGGAATAACATTTAGTCAGAACTTTATAATATCCTGAGAATAAAAGGATTCATGATATAATACTCCAAAGGACAGTATATACTCCATATAAGAGTGAATTGGTGCATAACAACAATGAACCCTCAATAGAAATGTCAAATGTGATGAAATCCCTTATAAAGAAGGTATCCTTAAAATAAGGACAAATAAATCTCAAAAATATGTGTGACAAATATATATACACCCAATATATGTGGATATTAAGTGTAAAACAATAAAAATTCATTCACACATATTCAATGGATGACATATTCAATGACTACAAGTTGAACCCAAAGAAATCGAAACTGGGTTAAAAAGTTCCCTTGACAGCCTAACGGCATCACATCAAAATGAGTTGATGAGAGATAAAAAGTGTATCTCATCACTTGGACATAAAATTTACATCAATAAGGATATATGAGAACATATCCCAACATAACAATATGTAAATTAAAATACCCAACAAAAGAAGTCTTTTAAAAAAGAGGAGGGTGAAAGGTTCCCTTACCGACTTGGGTATCTTTCAAAACATACACCCCATGAGAGAAGGACATTAGATCATTGATGTAAATACTCATAAACGAAAGTATATTACAAAAATAGTAGAATAATGGGAATTACATACACCACTCAATGGAATTTGTGGCAAATGTAGCATAAATTTCACAGGAATAAAAGTGAGATGAAAAATCCCCCACGAAAACTCGGCAGCCTAACGGCGCCACATAAAACTTCTGAATATGGATTGATGAGATCAAATAGGGTATATCATCACATTAAAATATAATTTACAGCAAGAGGAATATAAAAGAACATCCCCCAACATTACAAAGATGAGCTTAAAATAAGTGACATAAAGGAGAGTACTTAAAAAGAAAGAGAGAAGCTAGATCTCTTACGAAAGTTCGGCAGCCTAACGGCGCCACTCAAAACTTCCAAAATGGATTGATGAGAGATAATAGGGTCTCTAATCACATGAACATATAAATTACAGTAGGATTAATATAAAAGATCATCCCAATAACAAGAAAGATGAGCTTTAAAAGGAATGACATAAAAGTGTGTACTTAAAAAGAAAGAGAGGAGTAGGATCCCTTACCTCGGGTCCGACTTGACTCGATCGTTCTTTAATCTCCTGAATAATAAACTTGAGTTAATTTATACTTCCTTAAGAACCTTTTTCATGTTCATTATTTCTTTTATACCACTTATTACCATGTCATAAACATTATGTAATCATTTAAGTTAATAATATTTGTTTTTCCGATATTTGGTTCTTAAGTCGAAAGTGGACTTCTTACAATTACATGTTGTTCGTGTGGCCAAATGTTTATTATATCCAGAATTGTATTCATGATTTAGATATCATATATGTCATATATATCCAGTACATTCATGCATTTATAACATTACATAATCATTTAGAGGTAAGAAATGAAATGCACCGTTCATGGAGACGGTAAGCCGTACGTACGCATGAACGCTACTTTCATTTCTATTTCGTATTTTATAGAATGGAATAATAATGATATAAAGGTATATTATAATTCCAGTATAATATCATATATAATATCATATTTCCATCCTTTATACATCCCACATATGGTATTTAACGAATCAAATCACTTTGAGGGGGCGGTAGTCCGCACTTCCTTAAATGAAGATATCGCGTATACCCATAATGGAAGCCATAAAGGTAAGACAAAAATGAAAAATACAGAAGCATAAGGAAAACCTAAACATATTATATATCATATATAAAAATAGTGACATCATAATGGCCACCTTTGAAGGTGTGAAATGAGTATTGAACAATCATCGTTTCGGGAGGCAGAATTTCACCATCCACGGAAACCGTATGTTCTTTAACCATTTGATGTAGTTGTGTGAGAGTGTAGCTCGAATAAATCTTATAAAAACATCCTAGTATATTGAAGATACTGGTTTTGTTACAAAAAAAATAAATAAAAAGAGTTTAGGGGGTTGGAGAAGCAAAATAAAACAAATGAACATGAGAGAAAGAATTACATTTAAAAGTGTAACTCCTTTTGATTTGAGCCTAAAGGCTTCCTTTGAAAGGATTATTCCCAAAGGGAATCCTCTAGGATGAGTAGAGGGATGGAGAGAGAGTAAATGGGAAGGGGTTGGCCGAGCCAAAGGCTTGATGAGTGTGTGAAAAGAGGTAGAGGTGGGGGCCTTTTATAAGAGGAGAGGAGGGGCACTTTTGGAAAGTAAAGAAATATTACTTTATTTGAAAATGTGTTTCGGTTTTAAAAGATCCCACATTGATATAATTCGTGGATAAGGTTATAAGGGTTCTAAATACACCCATACAATAAGTTTTGGACATGTGTAGTTCATAGATATTACATTATATTTCCATTTTATTTTAATCGTTAAATAATGATGTCATCATTGCATCATTATGATGTCATAAATAATTTAATTTATTTAATGTCTCAAAAATATAAACAAATTACTATGATGTAGGAAATCTTTTTAGCTTTCCAATGACTATTCATAATCAAACATATGACTTGTATAAACCTACTTAAAAATTGTTTTAGTAAAACATATCATGTTTGTGTCAATTTTACTTTTACATTAAATAAAAGTTATTTATGTCATTTCCCAACCAAAGTGGATCCATGGGGTCCCCAAGTTGGCCCATGGCTTGTCGTGGTCGTCCATGACTCACCCAATAGGTGTAGGACAAGTTTAATGGTGTTTTCACACTCTTATAATATCATTTTTACCTTAAATTACACTAATTACCACTAATCGCGATTAAAAACTTAATAAGTTACTATTCACCAAAAAATTATTTTCATCCCATTGAACCACATTTTACATACTAATGACAACCATGTATGCCGGATTTTCAAAATTCAATACACATTAGTGGTAAACTTTCATTTAACTGAAAAATCAGTTTGCTTGATTACCACTTAGTGGTTTCACTATTCATCAAAAATTGGAGTTTTTCAGAAAAATACCAAAACTTCACCCTAAGCTATATTTGATATTCCGAATTCAAAAATGAAGTCTGTTTTAAAAAATTCAAAACATATTAGTCACATTAATTAATTTAATAATTAATTCCCGCTGTCATAGCAAATAGCGTGTTTTTATAAAACAATAAGTATCAAAAGATTGACACTAGTTTAAGTCTGATTTCAAAGTGAAATTAATTCCAACGACCACTATTGGATTTAATGGTAAAAAATTTTTCTAATTTCACTTTAAAACCTATTCAAAATATAATCTAATCATATAAATAAATTAGATTAAAAAGTGGTTTTGAATTAAAATACAACAGTTTACACTATTCATTAAAAAATGAACATTATCGGAAAGATACCAAAAATTTACACAAAGTAAATTTTGATGTCCCTATTCTTAAGAAGAGTTTTATTTGGTCCAATAGAATGTATAAGAGTGAACAAAACTATATTTAATGATGGTTCTCCATCAAAAGGCGATAAGTGAACCTTTAGTGAAAACTAGGGCATATATGCCTAAAATTGAATTCTTTCCGTATTTTAAGCCTCTATCCTTTATTGGATAAATGTAAAAACATTTAAAAACATATATAATCATATTTTAGTTATTTCTATCCATTCCCGCCAATACAATGGATACATGTTAACTACCATTTAAAATAATATTATTAGAGTGCAACGTAAGATTCCCAAGAAACTCGTTGTTGCGTGTTGGGTACGCCATCGAGCATAGCGTTAAAGTCATATTAATATTTTATTCACAAATAGGGATAAATATGAAAATGTCATATTCTTTATTTACCTGGGGTGTTACATCCTTCCCCCCTTTTGGGAATTGTGTCCTCACAATTTTAAAATTGCGCTTGGAAACATCCTTGAAAGTCCCACATCGGAACAAGAGTTGGTAAAACAAACACTTTAAAATAAAGAGAGATAAGTATAAAGGTCACCCGAGTTAACCCATACTAGGATTCCAAGTATGAAAATATGGACATGGAGGAAAAAACAAAGGGTCATGTTCTGATGGAGAGTGATAGAAAACTTGTTTAGGAGAAAGTTAACCATGAGAAAATCACAAACTTGTGATGGGTTAAACGGTATTCGATTCCCCAATAGGAAAAGTTAATAGACAACATTTTTGTTTTAAGTTACTTTTTATTGAGGAATTTATTCATAAGGAAACATAATCACTTATCATGTTGACTTTCAACTTTTACTAGATTCCTTAGTCAAACTCATATTTTTTCCAAAAGACGAGTATTTAGGGAGACTTGTTCGCATTAAGAGTACTATAATCAACTTCTAGAGAATCACCTAATCCCCAAAAGAGAACTATATACATCCCATGTATTTAGGCTTTAACCAAAACCAAAACCAAAAAGGTTAGTACAAGATCAGATAATCAAGAAAAGGATAACCCCTTATAAAAAGAAAATCTATTCTTAATCTCCAAAATTTTTCCAACAAAATCCAAAGTTCAACGAGGACCATCCGATAAACAAATTTGTCCATAAAAATTCTTCAAAGTAAACCAATCTAAGATTGAAACCCAAACAATTTAAGGATTTAGTCACATAGTCTTCCAAGTTAAATCGTAACATTTATCTCCAAACAACATCAGTTTCTCCTAAAGTCCCATATTGAAAAGTAATTAACCTAATCACATATCCTAAATGATAGGTTAATCATTTTCAAAAATAACCCAAAATCATCTTACTCCTAATTCATAAAATCATATAACCAGAAAGAATCATTCAAACTAACCAGGGACTTCACGTAGTCCAGTGGTAGGCAATAAATACCAGTCTCACTTTGGTTGTGGGTTCGATTCCCACAGCTTTGTCCGATGCGACGGGATGTCACACGGTCTGCGTGTTGTCCTTTTTCCAAAACTATATAATTCTTAAAACATTCCCCAAAATGAGATAAAATCTTCAAGAATAATCATAACATATTTTAACCTCAAGTTTATCTCATTCCTTTCATTTCCCATCATATCATAGAGTAACCCACAATTACCTAAAAAGTAAGGATCATATAAACCCTAATGGTTACCTTAATAATTATTACCTGAATTTCCACATAGAGTTGGCCATCTCGTACATGATGCATTAGAGAACTCACCAAGGTTGAAGTGGTTGATCATGACTCCTTGATAGTTTGTTTAGAACAACTATGAGATTCCTCATTGAATCCCCTATCTCATCCAGTATCTTAATCAGAGAACCACCACAGTTTCCTTGAAACCCATTGTCACTTTGGTGCCTGCTAGATCCAGCCATTTACTAAAACAAAAAAGGTCAGTGTGAGTATATCAACAAAACCATCATGTACTAATGAGGAAGGTAAACACTAAGATACACTTACTCATTCACTTTATCTAAAACTAGGACTCTTTATGAAATCCTAACCATTATGGTAATGTCACTTATGCTTAAAGAATACCCTAACCTCTAAAGTTATCTAAACTGACCTTTGATACCAACTATAAGGCCCCAGCCTTAAACCTTACTTAAACTTGAGTTATTACAAGTTTACACATTGAGGATCTTTTCAGGTTTAGAGTTTTAGAGAATTAGATCATGAAACTTGCATTACATTCCACATTTAAACAAGGTGGTTACATAAAAGACAATATTCATTCTTCCCATCAATGGAAACCTATTTAAAATAAAACACGGATTCTTTCTTGACACATCCTTGACACTATCGTCACATCATGTACCTTTCCCTTGACCTGTGAAAAGCATTTCAAAAACCTGGGATGAGCATAAAAAGCTCAGTAAGGGTTATAAAAATATGGAAAGGAAACATGAGTTCATATATACATAAGAATGAAATCATACTTTACCCATAAAACATAGGCATATCAAATCATGAATAAATCATAGAAAACATAATACATAACGGTAACTTGAGGCATTCATAATATTCTTACGTAGGGAGTAACCCTCTTGGTTACGTTTGGAATACCCATCACAGTATATTCCCTAAATCTCTTCAGAGAAACCTTAACGTTTCACTCCTTCGCGTTACCCAATGCATTGGAGAGCTATATCGGGCTCACCCGCCCTTAGTTTATCACGGAACCACCCGTTCTTCATAACAATGCCCAATAACCATAACATAATCGTATCACATAAACATGAATAAAGGAAACAAAACATTTCCACATTTCAATCACAATATAACATTTTAGGATATTGAAATAATGAATCCATTCAAAAAGAACCCATTTCCAAAACCATTTAAAACATTTAATAAAGAGATTTTTGAATCAAAGTGTCCCATACCACCTTGAAGCTTTTAACATTTTAAACCATTAATATCCATATAAATAATTCCTTAAAACCATTTTGAAAACATGGATATTAATAAGAACAAATAATTAAAACATTTAAAACGATATTTTGGTTAAAGGGGTTTTACCAAAATTAGAGACACTTGAATACAATAATCAAGGAATAAAATTTAGTCAGAACTTAATAATATCATGAGAATAAAAGGATTCATGATATAATACTCCAAAGGATAGTATATACACCATATAAGAGTTAATTGGTGCATAACAACAATGAACCCTCAATAGAAATGTCAAATGTGATGAAATCCCTTATAAAGAAGGTATCCTTAAAATAAGGACAAATAAATCTCAAAAATATGTGTGACAAATATATATACACCCAATATAAGTGGATATTAAGTTTAAAATAATAAAAGGTCATTCACACATATTCAATGGATGACATATTCAATGACTACAAGTTGAACCCAAAGAAATCGAAACTGGGTTAAAAAGTTCCCTTGACAGCCTAACGGCATCACATCAAAATGAGTTGATGAGAGATAAAAAGTGTATCTCATCACTTGGACATAAAATTTACATCAATAAGGATATATGAGAACATATCCCAACATAACAATATGTAAATTAAAATACCCAACAAAAGAAGTCTTTTAAAAAAGAGGAGGGTGAAAGGTTCCCTTACCGACTTGGGTATCTTTCAAAACATACACCCCATGAGAGAAGGACAATAGATCATTGATGTAAATACTCATAAACGAAAGTATATTACACAAATAGTAGAATAATGGGCAGTACATACACCACTCAATGGAATTTGTGGCAAATGTAGCATAAATCTCACGGGAATAAAAGTGAGATGAAAAATCCCTCACGAAAACTCGGCAGCCTAACGGCGCCACATAAAACTTCCGAATATGGATTGATGAGATCAAATAGGGTATCTCATCACATTAAAATATAATGTACAGAAAGAGGAATATAAAAGAACATCCTCCAACATTACAAAGAGGAGCTTAAAATAAGTGACATAAAGGAGAGTACTTAAAAAGAAAGAGAGAAGCTAGATCTCTTACGAAAGTTCAGCAGCCTAACGGCGCCACTCAAAACTTCCAAAATGGATTGATGAGAGAGAATAGGGTCTCTAATCACATTAACATATAAATTACAGTAGGATTAATATAAAAGATCATCCCAATAACAAGAAATATGAGCTTTAAAAGGAATGACATAAAAGTGCGTACTTAAAAAGAAAGAGAGGAGTAGGATCCCTTACCTCGGGTCCAACTTGACTCGATCGTTCTTTAATCTCCTGAATAATAAACTTGAGTTAATTTATACTTCCTTAAGAACCTTTTTCAAGATCATTATTCCTTTTATACCACTTATTACCATGTCATAAACATTATTTAATCATTTAAGTTAATAATATTTGTTTTGCCGATATTTGGTTCTTAAGTCGAAAGTGGACTTCTTACAATTACATGTTGTTCGTGTGGCAAAATGTTTATTATATCCAGAATTGTATTCATGATGTAGATATCATATATGTCATATATATCCAGTACATGCATGCATTTATAACATTACATAATCATTTAGAGGTAAGAAATGAAATGCACCGTTCATGGAGACGGTAAGCCGTACGTACGCATGAACGATACTTTCATTTCTATTTCGTATTTTATAGAATGGAATAATAATGATATAAAGGTATATTATAATTCCAGTATAATATCATATATAATATCATATTTCCATCCTTTATACATCCCACATATGGTATTTAACGAATCAAATCACTTTGAGGGGGCGGTAGTCCGCACTTCCTTAAATGAAGATATCGCGTATACCCATAATGGAAGCCATAAAGGTAAGACAAAAATGAAAAATACAGAATCATAAGGAAAACCTAAACATATTATATATCATATATAAAAATATTGACATCATAATGGCCACCTTTGAAGGTGTTAAATGAGTATTGAACAATCATCGTTTCGGGAGGCAGAATTTCACCATCTACGGAAACCGTATGTTCATTAACCATTTGATGTAGTTGTGTGAGAGTGTAGCTCGAATAAATATTATAACAACATCCTAGTATATTTAAGATACTGGTTTTGTTACAAAATAAATAAATAAAAATAGTTTAGGGGGTTGGAGAAGCAAAATAAAACAAATGAACATGAGAGAAAGAATTACCTTTAAAAGTGTAACTCCTTTTGATTTGAGCCTAAAGGCTTCCTTTGAAAGGATTATGCCCAAAGGGAATCCTCTAGGATGAGGAGAGAGATGGAGAGAGAGTAAATGGGTAGGGTTTGGCCGAGCCAAAGGCTTTATGAGTGTGTGAAAAGACGTAGAGGTGGGGGCCTTTTATAAGAGGAGAGGAGGGGAACTTTTGGAATGTAAAGAAATATTACTTTATTTGAAAATGTGTTTCGGTTTTAAAAGATCCCACATTGATATAATTCGTGGATGAGGTTATAAGGGTTCTAAATCCACCCATCCAATAAGTTTTGGACATGTGTAGTTCATAGATATTACATTATATTTCCATTTTATTTTAATCGTTAAATAATGATGTCATCACTGCATCATTATGATGTCATAAATAATTTAATTTATTTAATGTCTAAAAATTATAAAACAATTACTATGATTTCGGAAATCTTTTTAGCTTTCCAATGACTATTTATAATCAAACATATGACTTGTATAACCCTACTTAAAAATTGTTTTAGTAAAACATATCATGTTTGTGTCAATTTTACTTTTACATTAAATAAAAGTTATTTATGTCATTTCCCAACCAAAGTGGATCCATGGGGTCCCCAAGTTGGCCCATGGCTTGTCTTGGTCGGCCATGACTCACCCAATAGGTGTAGGACAAGTTTCATGGTGTTTTCACATTCTTATAATATCATTTTTACCTTAAATTACACTAATTACCACTAATCGCGATTAAAAACTTAATAAGTTACTATTCACCAAAAAATTATTTTCATCCCATTGAACCACATTTTACATACTAATGACAACCATGTATGTCGGATTTTCAAAATTCAATACACATTAGTGGTAAACTTTCATTTAACTGAAAAATCAGTTTGCTCGATTACCACTTAGTGGTTTCACTATTCCTCAAAAATTGGAGTTTTTCAGAAAAATACCAAAACTTCACCCTAAGCTATATTTGATATTCCGAATTCAAAAATTAAGTCCGTTTTACAAAATTCAAAACATATTAGTCACATTAATTAATTTAATAATTAATTCCCGCTGTCAGAGCAAATAGCGTGTTTTTATAAAACAATAAGTATCAAAAGATTGACACTAGTTTAAGTCTGATTTCAAAGTGAAATTAATTCCAACGAACACTATTGGATTTAATGGTAAAAATATTTTCTAATTTCACTTTAAAACCTATTCAAAATATAATCTAATCATATAAATAAATTAGATTAAAAATATGTTTTGAATTAAAATACAACATTTTACACTATTCATTAAAAAAATGAACATTATCGGAAAGATACCAAAAATTTACACAAAGTAAATTTTGATGTCCCGATTCTTAAGAAGAGTTTTATTTGGTCCAATAGAATGTATAAGAGTGAACAAAACTATATTTAATGATGGTTCTCCGTCAAAAGGCGATAAGTGAACCTTTAGTGAAAACTAGGGCATATATGCCTAAAATTGAATTCTTTCCGTATTTTAAGCCTCTATCCTTTATTGGATAAATGTAAAAACATTTAAAAACATATATAATCATATTTTAGTTATTTCTATCCATTCCCGCCAATACAATGGCTACATGTTAACTACCATTTAAAATAATATTATTAGAGTGCAACGTAAGATTCCCAATAAACTCGTTGTTTCGTGTTGGGTACGCCATCGAGCATAGCGTCCCCTTTAAAGTCATATTAATATTTTATTCACAAATAGGGATAAATATGAAAATGTCATATTCTTTATTTACCTGGGGTGTTACATTGTGTATTGGATATATTTTTTAATTTTATGATTCTTATATTTATTTTAATCCTAAAATAATATTATGGATTTATTTTATAATTGTCCTAAATAAAAAATAAAAAATAATCCATGTGATTTCTATAACTACCTTTATTATTAAGGAATTTATTCATTCAGAAGGAAATTTAATTTATAGATTTTTGGGTTGTTACAATGATGATCATATTCTTCTTCATTCATTAGCTTTGACACAAAGATGTTCTTAATTTTATTATTGGATCTGTATCATCATATTTTTCCTTGGTATTTTTCATTAGTATTCCACACAACATATCAACTCTTAGTTTCTCAATTATCAATTTCTCGAAGGATTATCTTTAGTTCTTTTTAATTAGTATTAATTATATATGAAGGAACATCAAAAATAAATTCTATATATTTATAATATATAATATCCCATAAAATACATTTATTCTTTTGATCCATTGATTTTTCACTTTTTCTATATCCGGGTGTTCCCAAAATCTCAACATTCTCATTACCTATCAATGGTTATCTCTTTCAAAATTCATAGAGTTTCATCTATTTTTAAATTTTCACATATTTCTCAGGGAATAGATGATATTATATAATATTCCTCTTCACCAAGACTCAATATTAGCTTCTTTATATTGTTTTTAAAATAAACCACTATTACTATAGAAAAATTATTCACCACATCTATATAAAATATACATTATTTTATATAGGTCTTGGCTCATTGTATTTTCAGCTTTAGATCGTTAGCGAATAATAGTGCATAAAATAAAATGATTTAAACATTTCGATAATAACTTATCTCAACCACAAAATAATCAATCATCATTCATCTAGAATCTAAAAACACATTAGGATGTTATGGAACATTTCATTTTAGAAGAAGATATTTGGATGTTGTATTCAGCATTAATTACCAAATGATACTTTTAAAATATTCTATTCTAAAATCACAATATAAGTAATAATGATTATAACTTACTTCCACCCCATGCAATAATTCTAAAAAATGACTAGATCATGGATCTAAGAAAATTCCTAATTTTTCAATCAATAAATAATAGACTCAATATCTAATAAAATGACTTTCTTTATATTTTCAATTTATACATGTTTCATCTATATATAAATATTCAAAAATTTGCATCTTTCATTGATCATGTTCAACACTATTTGAGGATTAAATTCTCCATTTATCATGCTTTATTCACATAGCCTGCTTGGTTTTCTTGGTCTATATTACCATAAAGAATGGTCCATGCATCGTCACACTTAAAGTTCTTCTTCTAATATTAAATATTGAAATAGGGAATTTTTTATCCTGTTGTAATCTTTAATTTTCTCTATGTATTGAATGAAACATTTTATCAATATTTTGGATACCTAAACATAGTGATTTTATTCTTACAATAAATAAGATCACAAATATATAGGTCATGTAATGACACATATATTTATTTCCTTTTCCAAAATTCCATGTTTCCCCATCAATATATTTTCTTAATGATTCATCGTCATTAATTCTCAAATTTTGAACACAACCAATTTGATATATAAATAAGGTGAAACCTCCAATGGATCCTCATTATATGAAATAATACTAGCATTGATTTATCAATGAGGAATAACTTTTAATTAATGATCTGAAAATTCTATACCCCTTGATCATAAAATTTTCATTAACTATGCATATCTAAACTACACTTTAATGTATGTTGCTCTTTTCTTCCCGAAATTCCAACTTAGTTGGAATGATATTATTTAATTGACCAACTAGAGAAGACTAATTATTTTTAACTTTATGTAATTATATACCCTCTTCCAACTATATATTCTATATGATTAATATATCATTAGTCTCATGAAAAATCTTACACTTTTGTGTTGATTCCTTTTTTGCACTTGAATTCTTTATATAGGGAGATAATTGATCCTTTCTATTATCACTTGAAATCTCTTTTTAACCAAGTAAAATATTCACACATCTGATATCCAAGTTTCATGCCTAGTTCAAATTTTGACACAGATATTCATTAGCTCTTAAGCTATCCCTTTTGGTTGCCCTTTAAACCTTTTCACTATGAGGTTCAATAACCATATTGATTCAATTTTCCCATTCCTAAACTTATTTTCTTTTAATTATTAGATTTATCCCTTATTTTATGTTATTCAAGTCCATTTTACAACATCCTGTGATGTGTCCCCTTTACCAACATAGAAGCATATCATTCCTATATATATTGAACATCCTATTCAACTTTTTATATTTTTATCTTAGAGGATTTGATTCAATAACCTTATTAACTAATTTATACCTTGAAGTGGACGTTAATTTCTCCTTTTCACGTTTCTAATACTACTGTGGATTTATTCTCACCCATAAATCAAAGACATATTGCTAGGTTATACTAACATTAATCATACTAATGGAAACCAAGGTTTCACTATTCACAAAAAAAATCCAAACACATCAATATTTTCTTTATAAATAGATTTCTCTATTTCTCTGAACTATGATTATCCTTATTAGTAGGTTTCTTCTCACATTAATATTTTGTCCACCAGCCTTTAGGACATTTCTAACCTTAATAGGCTATGATATTGTTCCAATATTCATTTTTTGTATACCTGAATATCTAGTATTTCCAACTATTCCAAAAAAGATCATTATTTTCTATTTCATGGAAATCTATCGAGTTATATTATATTATTATATTTGGACTAGAAAACCAATTATTTTAGATATGATAGTGTGACAACTCCTCCCACACTTGATCACATCCAACCTTGTTGTCTGGGGGTTTTTTGCCTATTACAATCTATTCACATTTTTCAATGTTTTGAGTTTTATATAGAAATGTTTCAAAATAGGTTTTTTGTAAATATAACCATCAAAAAATTAATGTACCATTATCCAATACCATTAGTTGGGGACTTTTTAAATAGTTCTCAATCCCAAATTACCACAAAAATTGTTCATTTTTGATGGAATACACCTATTTTAAAAATTGTGGTAATTAATTATATTCATATTTATTTGGGATTTCCTAGTTTATATTAATTTCATATCTTTCATGTTTATTTCCTTCTTATGAAAATTTTAGTTTCAAGTGATCTTTTCATCCTCCACTGACCTGAATATATCTTCACATTAATATTCAATCTTATAAATTTCAAAATCATAAAGTTTTCGATATTTAGTTGGATTAATTTTTATTTCTTTTATTCTTTTATCTTTTATGTATAGTTGAGATTTCTTAATATGTTGTGTAGACTCGGGACATACATTCATACCCTGGATCCTCTCTTCCAAGAGTATAGTATCTATATATTATTATAAATAGATTATTTCATTTTCTATTCATCAATTAAAAATTTATCACTGTTAATTTAATAGATTTAACCTAAGAATCAAGCTTCTTGCTGAGTAATTTTAATTTTTAAAATGTCAATAAATTTCATTTTTCATGGAGTCAACATCAACTATTATCTATGATTTTTCATCATCAAGATCATGATTAAATCCAAATACAAGAGAAAAAATTGCAGTAGTAATATTCGTCAAATAAATTCCAACATCACAATAGATGTTATCATCTTCATTAATCCCATATGTATAATCAGAACTGGAATTAATAACACCACTCAGACTACCTTTTGTGTAACATCAATGATTTAATTATAGTAATCTTTTATTTTTGGAGGAAAAAAATCACAATACAAATAGTTTTATTTCAAAATTTAATTAGAACCCAAATAATAAAATTTTATAAACTGAATTCACATAAATTTAATTTTTTCAATCATCATAACAAAATTATATTAGGTTTAAAATTTGGGATTTTTCAGAAAAGATTAATTTTTAATAAATAATGAAAAATACAATTTTTGTAAACATAACATTTCTTTTCACTGAAAAAGCCCAATAATTTTTTAATTTGATCTGACATTAATATAAATATCCTTTATAAAAAAAATATATCTTTAGAATAAACATTATTATTGGACTAGGTATAAATATTATTGTAGACTATAATAGAAATTGTTTCATAAAATAGTTTTTCATCACGCATTACGAGATTATTGTAAAACGAATTTATATTTATTATAAATATTTAACTTTATAAAATGTATTAAATAATTTTATCATAATAATTTATATTTTCTAATAATTTATACTTAATTTTTGTTTATAATGAATAGTACAAATAGTAAAAATGTGTCACTATAGTAAATGGGTAAATTGGGTTAATCTTGATTAGAACTAAGTGATAAGGACACCATTTTCATATTAATTATTATTGGAGGAATTTATTTATACACTTATTAACTTATCCTCTAAATTTAATTGTTTATGGAACACTTTTCCATGAAAATGTTCTATATAAAATTTTAAGTAAAGAAAATTTCAAAATTTCATTCCCATGACATTAATATCTATAAAACGTTTCCAGAAGTTTTAAAATAGGAATATTTATATGATAAATATTTTTTGAAATAAATTTTTTTTATCATCAAAATTTATTTTTAATTTTTTTTTAAGAAATAATCACCTTATGTTCTTGTATAAGGTTCATACAGTACTTTTGAAAGTAGTATAAAAATCCTGTAAATTATTTTAAAACCACTAAAATTAATTTTGTATGGGTGAGTTATATGGACCCAGAAATTTTAAAAGATGAATATATAATATCATAAATGTTTCAGATGATTATATTCCAATTCCATTTTTATTTCCGATACTTAAAAGTCATATTAAGTGAATAGTTTCATAAATGACAATAATTATATTTCCTGTTAAATAATATTTTATTGAATTATTAGAAAATCATAAAACTATTTCAATAAGAAAATTAAGATGATAAATAGTTTAAAATTTCTTCCCTTTTCCATTTATGATCCATATATTAACTAATAAGTGAAGTTATAACCCTTTAAAATTGAAAAATTTATTACCATGGTTAAGGTTAGAAATGGTTAATGTGGGTGTTAAACAAAAAGCTATGAGTTAAATTTAACAAAAAAATATATTAAAACTCATTAGTTGACTTTATTTCTACTTTACCCATATAAAAATATATTTTGATTCATGTTGGATCTATTTTTTCAATAATATGACGCAATAATATTTTAAAACATTGAAAAATTACAAGTGTCCAACTCACCACAATTATAAAAGGGAACCACCTCTAATCATTTATTCACATATCTTGAGCCATATATCAAGTCCAAATCAAAAAAAATGTCCCTTAAATATATTTATACACATTTTATTGGTTCTTTTCTTCCAAAAATACCAACCCTTTTGCCCATAAGAAGATATCCAGAGGAGTTTCCTATAAGAGAAGGAAATTGTATTTACAACTCATTTAAATTTATTTATTCTTATAAATATAATGAATATATTTTTCTAGGATAAAATAATGACTCTTGTTTCATGAGTTTACTTATATGTTATTATTATTATGTGAAATCCATTTTTCATCTTTTTTTATCCTACAAAAGGTGAAAAACGTCGCTCATGCATAGTTACGGCTTACAGTGTCGACATAGAAATTTAATTCATTGTTCATCACCACTTTTAATAAATGGTTATAAGGATAGAACTAATATATATATATATATATTGTTTATTACATAATTATTCATTTGGAATTATAATATCGTATCTATATTTTTTCCTTACAATCCATTGGATAACAATAATATCGCTCGTGCATACATGTGGACTACCACCTCCAAAAATAAATGTGATTCATTTTTAATTTCTCTTTTATTTGGATTGTAATAAGGATAGTTTTAATGAATATATATGATATAATAATAATTCTGGAAAAATGAATTATAATTTACCTTTCTTCTGTTCCATCTATTGAAAAGTGATAACAACACTCATGTGTATATACGTCTTACCGTCTCCATGAATGGGTTATTTTTATTTTTATATATATACCTTTCAAGAATGATTATAAATATGAAAATAATAAATAAATTCTATATTTATATAATTATTAACATCCCTGAGATAATGGAATGATAATGAATATACATCTATTGAAACTATAAAAATGAATCATATAAGAAAAATGAAACATCAAACACTCACAAATAAATATTTTAATAATGACATATTAATAAATGATTATAAAAATATTATATATTGATTAAATATTATAATATTAGTGTGTATATGGTTTTTTAAATAAGTATAAAAAATTTAACTTTATTATAAAAGTGGAAAAAAGTACTTACAAATCATGTTGGACCAGAGGTAAGGGTTTAGGTCACAATCACATAATTATTCAGGGTTGTTTTTTTTAAGTCTCCATTCGGTGAATTATATGATCATTCTATCTTAAACCGAATATATTTTCTTCTCCTATGGTTATTTTTAAAAATTAATCATTTTTCATTAATTGTTATCTTTTTAAATACTCAAGAGTCTAAAATAATGTTTTTAATAAAAAATGGATTTGTTTTCTATTCCTTTAGAAATATTTTCCTTCTTTATCCATATCTTATTTTAAAAAATTACATTAATATTTGGGAAATTTTTAGAATTAAAATAAGTGATTCAAAAAAATCGTGTTTTCCTATAGAAATATTTCAATCGTTTTTTTAAACCATTTATGTCTATGAAAAAATTATATGGTGAATATTGTGCTTTAATATGGATATACTCTTTTAATGGCATCCTCCATATTACTTTCAATGGCTTGCGATCAAGTTAAATTTGTTATTTAATGAGAATATAAACATTTAATATGAAATTTTTTCAGTAATAATGTTTATGTCGATTATGTGTTGAATTTTTATCCACATATTTCATATAATGAATGCATTATACTTATTAAATGATTGGTCGGTCCCATTATAGCCCCCCAATTCATCTATATGACTCATTAGACAAACTATTTTGGGTATTTGGAATATTCCTCACCTATTTTTGTATATTGTATTGGAATACATCCTTTATGGTAATATTATAATGTTAAAAACCATGCATTCTATCAATATGAAACTAGTTATTGTTATCCAAGTGATTATTTTTGTTATCATGTTTTCAGTAAATTTAGTCTGTATTTATGGAATTAGTTGTATGGAATCCTTGACTATTGTTTATTATGGACTTATTATTTATGTTTTATTTATTATATACTATATTCCATTGTAAGTTTTCCCTTATTGATCTGTTGAGCTTACCATTTATTATGTTTTCCTTTCTCTTGGATGCTATGAATAGATCTATGAATGGATTAATTTATTTATTTTAAAAAATAATAAACTTTTCATAAGAATTATTAAATTATACTTTTTGTCATTATATTTAATTTGAGAATCTTGTTTGTATCTAGTCTCACAAGACTAATAAACTATTCAAAACTTAGGTATGTGATTTATTATATTTTTTCCAATGTAGTAAAAGAATCACGAGCTTTATAATACTAGAGTTGGGTGTCACAATTTTTATTAGAGGAAATTTAGTAAAAACCCTGGGAACTATATTTAGGATGACATAGATTAGATAATATAACCCTATAAAAACATTGATAATATGTCTAGTTTTTTAATAATATCAAAAGGATTTTGGTAAGGTGAAGATAATGTGGTTTTCCTTGCAATATATCTCTATCTAGATACTACAAGTGGAATTGTTTTGTCACATCTTAATCCAGGTTTAATATCCCAAAAAAAGTTATTTCTTTATATTCCAGTTATAATTTTAGTGCATGGTGTGTTCCCCATTACTGTGCACCTAGTTCGAAATTCCATAGGGATATTCTTCGATTGAATCTAGTTTTATATACAAACCATCATGAAATATTTCAAAATATTTTTATTATTTGATAATATTGTTGGATCGAATAAGTAGATATATATATGTCTATTAGATGGAACAATACAAGAGGGGGGTGAATTGTAGGTTTAAAAAACCTTTGAGTTTTAGCAACAAAGAGATTAGTTTAAATGATCTTAAACTAATACAAATACAAACACCCACAATTGTATTGAATATAAAAGGTATGATGTATTGTAATACTAATGTAATGTAAAACAATTGTATTCAAGGTGAACACAATAATCAGAGTAATACAAAGATGAATGATTCTACCTTAAAGGGTATAGAATCAATCAATACAAAAAGTAATAGAATGATTGTAATTGAAACAATTACAATTGAATATGTGAAGAAGAAAGGAAACAATAAAAAACCCTTTCTAATACAAGTAACAGCGGAAATGTAAAAGTATTACAATTCTTTTAACCCAAAGAGAAGGTTTATCCTTTCACCTAGGATAAAAGGTATGTCTCACCAACACCTTGATGAGCCCTCGATACGATGATCGGCACGTCTGTCTGCCTATCCCTGGCAGCCCTTAATACGATGATCGGCACGTCTGTCTGCCTATCCCCAGTAGCCCTCGATACGATGATCGGCACGTCTATATGTCTATCCCTAGCAGCCCTCGATTTTGCAGGTAATCGGCACCTCTGTCTTTCAATTACTTGAAAACCCTCGATGCGATGATCGGACGCACAAGGAAGATGAGAGAAGTCACAGTGTCTCTCTCTAGAATCTTGGTAGTTCACAGAGTCTCTTCATTCGTTCTCTTCGTTCATCGTTGTTCTCTCAGCTTCAAATGACCTCCTATTTATAGGCCTTGGGTTCCAACGGTCATATTGCCTCCAATGGTCATATTGAAACAGAAAGCACGACATCGTTTTGATTAGTTTGTAACTAACTCAACGACATCGTTTTGTTAAGACAAGAGATATATAGAAAATTAAAACATAAGTATGATTCATATGCAATGAGTGTTTTTGACTAAGTACCAAAATAAATAATGAATCATCTGAATAGCAGAGTCAGTACGATACGATTGACAGAGTCAATATGGTACGATTGACAGAGTCAGTACGATACGATTGACAGAGTCAGTACGATATGATTGACAGAGTCAGTACGATACGATATGGTCGGTACGATCAACATTGTACGATACTATAAACATGATAAAAGTCAATTTGTAATTTACAAACATATGATAGAATACATTTGTGATTTCCAAAACATGATATAGAAGTCAAAAGAAGACTTTTGACTTAACAATCTCCCCCTTTTTGGAAAGCACAACACACAAAGTAAATGTAACAAGAAATACTTATCTCTCCCTGAGTTATTGAAAAACTCTTCTGAATAAGAAATTGAATACAACTAACTCCCCCTTAGGTATGGACTTTCCTAAGGATTGTATTCGTAGTTTTTTCTTAAGTGCATTGTAAAGCATTCTCCCCCTTCATAAAACATTCTCCCCTTTGTAAACATTCTCCCCCTTTGTGATTTACAAAAATAAAGGAGTAATCTCGAATTGTCTGAAAAAGTTAGTAAAGTAATACAAGACAATGGATAAAAGAAAAGGATCATAAGAGTCATTACAAAACAAAGACAAGTTCCAAAAGAAGACAAATACAACAATCATTTGTTTTCTCTTTCCTTCTCCTTCTTTATAAGCTCATGAAGAACAGCTTTCATCTTCTTGATCTCCTTCTTGTCTTCAGAAATTGATTCTCCCTGAGTTTTGAGAATCTCTTGTTGGTCCGCAAAAATCTGATCTTGATTTCTGATAGTCTCCTCCTAGACTCTGATTACTTCTTCAAGGGTATCAATTCTGTTTTGAAGATTCTTGTTATCCATGGACAACACAGAATTTTGATTCTTCAGCAAGACCATTTCATCCTTGAAAGATGAAACCTTCGAGAATTCAGATTGAAAAACATTCATTCTCTCTTGAAAACCTTTCACTGAAGGAACATCGTCTCTTTGAGAAGACAAAAGGTTCAACCTTTCAACTGTTTCTTTGTCAAGTTTGTTGAAAGAAATTGCAAGCTCGTTTGATAACCTTCTTATATCTTCAATAGAAATTTCATGATCATTGATTGAGCTCTCTGTTTTGTACGACCACTTGGTCATCTTATTTCAAGCCTTCTTATGAGAAACTGAGCTTTCTAAAAGAACTTTTAAATCGGCTTCTACTGACAGAACTTTCTTCCTCAATTCTTTTACAGAGCCAAACTTCTTCTTTTGATTGTCAGTAATAAAATCAATCTTTCCTTCCAGCCTCAGAAAATAAGGAATAGCCTTCTCAACCCTTCTCAAAACATGAACAATGTAATCACTCTTCTTGAGAGAGATTGTATGCTCTGAATCAGTATCTTCATCGTACGATGATAGTTCATACGATCTGCTTGAATCAACAACTGGTTGTTTCCCTTTTGCTTTTTCTTTTTTTTCCTTTCTTCTTCACACATTCAATTGTAATTGTTTCAATTACAATCATTCTATTACTTTTTTATTTATTGATTCTATACGCTTTGAGGTAGAATCATTCATCTTTGTATTACTCTGATTATTGTGTTCACCTTGAATACAATTGTTTTACATTACATTAGTATTACAATACATCATACCTTTTATATTCAATACAATTGTGGGTGTTTGTATTTGTATTAGTTTAAGATCATTTAAACTAATCTCTTTGTTGCTAAAACTCAAAGGTTTTTTAAACCTACAATTCACCCCCCCTATTGTATTGTTCTATCTAATAGACATATATATATCTACTTATTCGATCCAACAATTGGTATCAGAGGAGGCTTTCCACTGATTTGTATTACTATCTTTATTTCTTATTACTATCTTGAATACTTACTACACTAACGTGTGGAGTGGAAAAGTTGTTTTTGTTATATTAGATGGCAGGAATGAATATTGGATCAATAGATAATCTAAATCCTTCTAGACCACCAATCTTTGATGGGAATGATTATGAGTATTGGAGAGATCGTATGAAGACTTTCGTTATCAATACTGGTGTAGACAATTTTATTATGCTTACTGGGGGTTAAAAATTCCTGACAAAGAAGTTAGTTCTTTCACCAACCAAGAGAAGCAAGAATATCAACTGAATTACAAGGTACGCAATACTTTATTATGCTCTATGACCAGGAATATATATAGTCATATATCTTCATGTGAAGCAGCCAACTGTATTTGGAAGAAATTAGAAGTTACTCATTTTGGTACATCCAAGGTTATAGAAACAGGGAGAGAAATTCTTCGACCAGAGTATCATGGATTTGTTTTTCCTTATGGAGAGCCAGTATGTAAAGTTCAACAAAGGTTTATGACAATTGTAAACAGCTTACAATATATAGGAGAAAAAGGTCTTGATGATGAAGCTCTTGTTGATAAGATTATAGATATTATGCCAAATGAATGGGAGTCAAAAAGGACAGCTATTGATGAAAATAGAAAAGTCTCCCAGATTACTCTTGATGAACTTTTTGGAACTCTACTACAGCATGAGACAAGAATGAAGAGAGATGCTGATTTCAATAAGAAGAAGAATGGGAATGGAAGTGTAGCTTTTGCATCTAATGCTAAAACACCTGAAAGGCTTACAAGGTCTAAATCTAAGAAAGTTGTTATATCTGATTCAAGTGATTGTAATCTTTTGGATAATGAGTTAGCCAATCTTGCTCAAAGAATGAACAAGATTGTGGGAAAGAAAGATTTTCAATATAGATTCAAAAAGAAAGATAGGAAAGATAGGAAAGATTCAGAGGTAACTTGTTATGAATGCAAGAAAGCAGGACATATAAGGCCTGATTGTCCTTTACTGAAGAGGAAAGATAGAAAAGAGAAACACTCTGAAAGAAACAAGAAAAGGTTTTATAAGACAAAGAAAGTCTTGAAAGCAAATGATACGTGGAGTGCAAGTGGTAGTGATTCCTCAGATTATTCTTCAGAATATGAGACATCAGGACAAAGAAATATTGGCCTTCTAGCCAGATTACCAATTGAAGATCATTGTCTCATGGCTAAGGTACATAATGCTGAAGCTATTACAAATGTCTCTTTGAATGCAAATTGTATTGATAATAAATATTATGAATCTTCAAATGATAAATCATCTTCATCAGAGGATGATACATTACCTTCTTTCGAAGAGGTCTCTAGATTTTCTAAGTTACTTGAAAATGAAAATTCTAAACTCAAAAAGACATTTGAAAAAGCAAATTATAGAATTTCTATTTTGACTAAAGAAGTATCAGATCTTTCTAAAGATCTTGATGTGAAAACTTCTGATTTTGAAAGTATTTTAAAAATCCTTGAGAAAGTTAAATCTGATAAGGATAAACTTTCTAAGGATCTTGAAACTGTAATTTCAAAGAAAAACATTTTAGAGCCTAACTCTAGTTAAAATTCAAATGTTTTAGAGAATAAGAATTTGGTTTTAAAACTAAAGTAAGAGATTTTATCTTTGAAAAAGTGTTTGTCAAACTTTACTCATGGAAAATAAAACTTTGATAGAATGTATTCTCAAATTAGACCTTTGAGAAATCATTCTGGTCTTGGTTATTCTTATTCCAAACCTGTTTTTTGCAATAACTATTTTGTTCCTCAAAAAACCATTTTCTGTTCTAAGTGTCAATGTAGTGGACATTGGAGAAGAGATTTTTCTCTTAACAAAAATCAATCTTTAGGATTTCATAAAGCTCATTTTGCAAAACAAATGTGGATTCCTAAAATTCTTTTATCTAACCATTCTGGATCCAAACAAGTTTGGATTCCGAAAATCTAATTGTTTCTTTTTCAGGAAAACGAGAAGTGTATCAATAAGAACATTTGGTACATGGATAGTGGTTGTTCTGACTGGAAACAAAAATCTTTTTGAAAAGGTTATCAAAACAAAAGGTGGAAAAGTTACCTTCGGAGATAATGCTCAAGGAAAGATTGTTGGTATAGGTAATATTGTTTTTCTTGGAAAAGTTTTTATTTCAAATGTTTTGTTTATTAAAGGTCTTAGGCACAATCTCATCAGCATAAGTCAATTATGTGATGAAGGTTACCTTGTGAATTTTAGAAATGATAAGTGTCTAGTTCACAATTCCAAGGATGAGTTCATTCTATCTGCCCATAGGCAAGAGAATGTTTACACTATTAACTTAGAAGACCTTAGGAATCAAAACTTACCTTGTTTAAGTGTAATAGAAGACCAATCGTGGCTATGGAATAGGAGACTAGGACACTGTAATTTGAGAAACCTAAGTAAACTCTCAAAGAAAGGACTTGTAAAAGGGCTACCAGATCTTAGATATGATTCTTCAAAAGTCTGTGATCCTTGTCAATTTGGCAAGCAACATAAAACTAGCTTTAAATCAATTAATGAAGTTTCAACTTCTAATGCATTACAGCTTGTGCATATGGATCTGTTTGTTCCTTCACAATCTGGAAGCATTGGAGGCAAATACTATGTATTTGTTTTAGTTTATGACTTTACTAGATTTACATGGGTCTACTTTCTCACAAAGAAATCTGAAGCCTTTTCCAATTTCAAAACTTTTAGAGCCCAAGTTAAAAATGAGAAAAACCTACCATTGATAACTATTCATAGTGATTATGGTGGTGAATTTCAAAACTCAGATTTTGAAACTTTTTTGTAGTAAGAAAGGTATTACTCACAATTTCTCAGCTCTAAGAACTCCTCAGCAAAATGGTGTTGTTGAAAGAAGAAATCGTATTCTTCAGGAAATGACTCGAACCATGTTGAGTGAATGCTCAATTGCTAAACACTTTTGGGCTGAAGCTGTTAGTACTACCTGTTATACTATAAATCGTTTTTTAAATAGACCATTTCTTAATAAAACCCCTTATGAGTTATGGACTGGCCGAAAACCTAAAGTTTCACACTTCAAAGTTTTTGGATGCAAGGTATTCATTCTGAATACAAAAGATAATCTCCACAAATTTTCACCAAAATCTGATGAAGGAATCTTTCTAGGCTATTCTACAACCTCTAAGGATTATAGAGTTTTCAATAAAAACACTTGTACTGTTGAGGAAACAGTACATGTAAAATTCGATGAAACTGGTCCTTTTCTTTTCAACCAACCCAATCCTACATCCTCGGATGTGTTTTCTAAAAATGTTTATCAACCTTTATTAGAAGAGCATTCTGATAACGAAAATGTTCAAGAAAGTATTTCTGAAACATTTACCACAGAAGATTTTCTACCATATGTTGATGAACAGGTTTTACAAAACCCAAATCAATTGTTTCTTAGGAGTCATCCCAGTGATAACATCATTGGTGATATAAGTCAACCTGTAAGGACCAGAAATTCCTTAGGAAATGAAATAGAACATCTTGATTTTCTTTCCCAATTTTAACCTAAAAGTCCAAGTGAGGCCTTAGGTGATGATGATTGGATCAAAGTAATGCAAGATGAACTAAATGAATTTGAAAGGAATCAAGTTTGGACTTTAGTTGAAAGACCTAAAGAAACAACTATGATTGGTGTAAAATGGGTTTTCAGAAACAAGTGTGATGAAAATGGAATCATTGTAAGAAATAAAGAAAGACTTGTTGCTAAAGGCTATAATAAAAAAGAGGGAATAGACTATGAAGAAACATATGCTCCTGTAGCTAGACTTGAATCTATTCGTATTCTATTAGCCTTCGCAGCATATTTCAATTTCAAACTATTTCAAATGGATGTCAAATGTGCTTTTCTAAATGGTTTTGTTCAAGAAGAAGTTTTTGTAGAACAACCTCCTAGTTTTCAAGACCCAAAACATCATGATCATGTTTTTAAACTTACCAAGCCTCTATACGGTCTTAAACAAGCCCCTAGAGCATGGTATGATAGACTTACAGGATTTCTTTTACAAAACAATTATACAAAAGGTACAGCAGATCCAACTCTTTTTATCAAAATGGAAAATAAAAATGTTTTGATTGTCCAAATCTATGTTGATGACATCATATTTGGATCAACTCAGAAATCTTTAACTGATTCTTTTGCAAATTTAATGAAATCAGAGTTTGAAATGAGTATGATGGGTGAGTTAACATTCTTTCTAGGTTTTCAAATTTCTCAAAAACCAGAAGGAACTTATATATCTCAACATGAGTATGTTAAAGACATACTCAAAAATTATGGATTTGACAAAACTAAAAGTATTAGCACCCCAATTGGTACCTCAAATACTCTTGATCTTGATGAAACTGGGAAACCAGTAGATCAAACAAATTTTAGAGGTATGATAGGGAGTTTGCTATACTTGACAGCCAGTCGACCCGACTTGATGTTTTCTGTATGCTTATGTACAAGATATCAATCTAATCCAAAAGAGTCTCACTTAAAATCCGTAAAGAGAATCTTTCGGTATTTAAAAGACACTATGGATTTAGGTCCTTTCTACTCTTCTGGAAATGATTTTGTTTTAAAAAGTTTTTCAGATGCTGACTTTGGTGGTTGTAGAATGGATAGAAAAAGTACATCTGGAACATGTCATTTCATGGGAGATTCTTTGGTTTCCTGGTCCTGCAAGAAACAAAACTCAGTAGCACTCTCCATTGCTGAAGTAGAATATGTAGCAGCTGGAAGTTTTTGTGCTAAAGTATTGTGGATGCAGCACACACTCACTGACTATGGTTTGAGTTTCTCCAAAACTCAAATTCTTTGTGATAATACAAGTGCCATAGCTCTTAGTAAAAACCCAGCACATCACTCTCGTGCAAAACACATAGATGTTAGGCATCACTTTCTTAGGGATCACACACAAAAAGGAGATATTGTTTTACAATTCATCGGAACGCAAGAACAACTTGCTGACATTTTTACAAAACCTTTACCTTCCGATAGATTGGAATATATAAAACAGAAGCTTGGAATGATTACATTAAAGTAATCATTCATATCTACTTCTTGTTTTACATCTCTCCTAATAGTAAGAAACTCCTTGAAGAAAGGGGGAGGACATTTCTTTCTGTCTTTATGTTTCTTCTTATCTTATGATCTTTAACTATTTACTCTCAATATGTTTATTTCTCTATTTATCGTATTGACAGTTTTTATTATTTCATTCATTTTTTTTCTGTTCTTTTTATCGTATTGACTGTTTTATAGTATCATTTACTATCGACCGATGATGGTAATCAAATTCTTTTCCATTGTATCGACCGATGATGGTAATCAAATTCTTTTCCATCGTATCGACCGATGATGGTAATCAAATTCTTTTCCATCGTATCGACTGATGATGGTAATCAATTTCTTTTCCATCGTATCAATCAATCTTGGTTTTGTATCAACCGATGATGGTATTGAATATAAAAGGTATGATGTATTGTAATACTAATGTAATGTAAAACAATTGTATTCAAGGTGAACACAATAATTAGAGTAATACAAAGATGAATGATTCTACCTTAAAGCGTATAGAATCAATCAATACAAAAAGTAATAGAATGATTGTAATTGAAACGATTACAATTGAATATGTGAAGAAGAAAGGAAACAATACAAAACCCTTTCTAATACAAGTAACAGCGGAAATGTAAAAGTATTACAATTCTTTTAACCCAATGAGAAGGGTTATCCTTTCACCTAGGATAAAAGGTCTGTCTCACCAACACCTTGATGAGCCCTCGATACGATGATCGGCACGTCTGTCTTCCTATCCCTGGCAGCCATCGATACGATGATCGGCACGTCTGTCTGCCTATCCCCGGCAGCCCTCGATACGATGATCGGCACGTCTGTCTGCCTATCCCCGGCAGCCCTAGATTTTGCAGGTAATCGGCACCTCTGTCTTTCAATTACTTGAAATCCCTCGATACGATGATCGGACGCACAAGCCAGATGAGAGAATTCACAGTGTCTCTCTCTAGAATCTTGGTAGTTCACAGAGTCTCTTCATTCGTTCTCTTCGTTCATCGTTGTTCTCTCAGCTTCAAATGACCTCTTATTTATAGGCCTTGGGTTCCAACGGTCATATTGCCTCCAATGGTCATATTGAAACAGAAAGCACGACATCGTTTTGATTAGTTTGTAACTAACTGTTAAGACAAGAGATATATAGAAAAGTAAAACATAAGTATGATTCATATGCAATGAGTGTTTTTGACTAAGTACCAAAACAAATAATGAATCATCTGAATAGCAGAGTCAGTACGATACGATTGACAGAGTCAGTATGGTACGATTGACAGAGTCAGTAGGATACGATTGATAGAGTCAGTACGATACGATTGACAAAGTCAGTACGATACGATATGGTCGGTACGATCAACATTGTACGATACGATAAACATGATAAAAGTCAATTTGTAATTTACAAACATATGATAGAATACATTTGTGATTTCCAAAACATGATATAGAAGTCAAAAGAAGACTTTTGACTTAACAAATATTCCTAATAATACTAAGCTTATGATTATATTATTAGCTATAAATAAATTATCAATTTATGTCATGTGTTTCACTAGTTTCAAAATTATACATTATGATTCATAATTTTATTATCTAATCTATTGCATTCTATTATTTATAAATAGATCCTTATAGAAGGTATGGAAACTGTATCAATGCATGTAACCTGTGTTGGTATTTCCCTCCTGGTCAATATAATGAAAATAGAGCAATAATTGGAGTTAGAGTAGGATCTCAGCAAATTATAATAATATTGGGGAACTTGAATTAGGTTATGACCAATAACCATGATTATATAGAGTAGTCTATTGATCCTCAATGTGTTGAAACAATAATGGATCACTTCATGCATCAACAACCACCATCCTTAAAGGGGAATAATTATCCATTTTAATCTATGAAATGAATAAGTTCCTAAAATAATATATTACTTGTATTGGGAAGTAAAGAAAACATAAAGGTTTTCAAGGTATTCTATTATCTCGTTGGGGATAAAGATCAATGGTGGTTATTGATTCAAAGTAATAAGGATGTGGAGTAAATATAAAAAATTTAATGTAACTATTTTATAATACTTTCATTGAAAAAAAATTACTAATGAGAAACAAGTGGATTTAGAGACACAATTTCTAATTATACGAAAAAAATAAGAAGAAATTTTTTTTATATACAAATCCAACTATACAAGGTAACCGGGAATGTTTCGAACTACATATCTAATCTAAATAGGAAAATTTATTTTTCCTTTTATGGGTTAATTCAATACTATAAAGGGTAGTAGTATCCCAAAACTCCTCATAAAATGAGTATATATTATCATACCCTATAAATATAGATAAATAATTCTCCAAGACTTATGATCTAAAAGGAATGAAAGAATATAAAATAGTGGATAAGAACACTAGAAAAGGAGATACAAAAAAGGGATGAAGGTATGGAGGAAATTTATAACATTTAATAAATATAGAAAGAAACATCATGGAACATTGTTTTTGGGAATGGATGTTTTCTTTATGCGTAGAGAGAAAGGAAATCAATATCGTGATTATAATGTAAATAAACAGTCCTTCAATGTTAAATGCTTCAACTATAAGGATATGGGGTACTATGTAAATTAATATCTGATACATCATGGAAATTTTTTTTATAAGAGGATAAGGGAAAAAATTCAAGATTATTTAATCTCTAAAACTGAGGTTAGAGTTCATAATGATATAGTAGTAGGTATGTTCATAATATGATCAAATTTAACTGATGATTTATTTGAATCTAGGTCTTTTTACTCTTTTAGCTCTTCCATGTTTTTCAATAAAATTATATATTATCCTATAAACTTTGAAAATATTTTAAAAAAAATACTTTTAGTTTAAATATTACTGCAAAAAAGTTATGTAAATTAGTTCTTATTTAGGGAAATAGATTTACCCTATTTCAAATATTGATCAGTATATCTATGGTATACATTAATATAAACCTTTTTATAGATTGTATTTACTATTATAATGAAAAGAATATATTTTTTATAGAAAGAGATTACAATTTTAGATGATGGTATGGAATCCCTCATCGTTATAAGTGGGACTAAATCATCTAAATCATATCAGGATTAACTTAAAGTATCTCTAATTAAGGAAATTCATAGAGAAGAAGATAATACACAACTATGGATGGTAAATGTCACCCTATAATAGAATATGTTCTTATTGCGAAATAATAAATTATTGTGTTTCTAGAAGCACTAATTCGACATACACTAGATCATGAAGCTGAGTTTTCTATTGAATTCATCCCGGGTAAAAAACCAATATCTAAGACTCCCTATAAGATGGATATTGTGGAGATAGAGGAGTTAAAGAAATAACTACATGATTTGTTTGATAAGGTATTCTTATGTCTAAGTGTTTCACCTTGGATATGGGTAAGGATACTCTAGGTTTATGATTTGTGGATATAATACAGCCCTGGTAAATCTATTATGGCGGCTAATACTTTGAGTGTGAAAGATCTAGGAGTTGTGACTAAGATAAGTATTAACTATGAATTTTTATTTAGAGACTTTGTAAAGTTGAATATGGGAATTATTAGTCAATGAAAAACATAACCCATTTTTTAAAATATTTCAAAACATTCTTTATTGGAAAATATAAAAAATTATCTATCTAATTCTGTGAATTTTGAAAATAAAATTAAAGAAGTGAATGATGGGATATTTGGATATTTCATTTATGATGAAGATGTTTTCAAATTTGGAATGAGGTTATATTTTTAAACTATACCTGAGATGAAAATATAATTATTAGATGTTTCCTAAATCTTGAATTTCTCTATAGACCCTAGTATCACCAAAATGTATAGGGATATTAAGGAACATTTTTTGGGGATAATATAAAGTGAGAAATTAGTAATTATGTATAAAGATTCCTAGTTTTCTAAAAACTATATACTGAGATAAAACACCCTAGTGGATTCATGAAAACTCTACAAATTATTATAATTAAAATGGATGGCATTAACATGGACTGTTTCACTAGATTTCAAAATACTCCTAAAAGAAATGATGCCATATGCGTTATTATTGATCATCTAACCAAAAAATCACATTTTCTCACTATAAGAGAATATTTAACTCTTTATAATCTTGAAATACTATATAATAATAAATTTATATCACTTTATAGTGCACCACTTTCAATTCTGTATGATCATGATCCAAGATGTATATATAAATTTTGGAAAATGCTTCATAATTTTCTTGTTTTTGAGCTTCATTTGAGCACTGCCTATCATCTTCAAACTGATGGGTAGTCTTATAGGACTATATAAACATTATAATACATGTTATGTTCACTATCATGTGAATTTAATGGTACATGGTATTAGTATTTTCTTTCGATTGATTTTTCCCATAATCATATCTTCTAATTAAGTATTCAATTGGCATTGTATGAAGAAATATACTGTAACATCCCAAGTAAGTAATGAATAATAGATATATTTTATCTATGTCTATTAATGAATTGGATAGTGTTTTAGAGGCTTAAAATGAAAATAAATCCAATCTTAAGCATGGAATACACTAATATTTTTAAAAGATTGTTTTACTACCTTTTATTGGAAAACCATTTTTAAATCTATCTTTTGAAAATTTTATAATCTATGTTTGTAAAAATAAACTTATTGTTTATGATTGGGACATCAAAATTGACTTTGTGTGAATTTTTGGTAATTTCCCGATAAAGTTCATTTTTTAATGAATAGTGAAAAATGTTGTATTTTAATTCAAAACCTTTTTTTAATCTAATTTATTTATATGATTATATTATCTTTTGAATTGGTTCTAAAGTGAAATTAGAATATATTTTTACCATTTAATCCAATTTTGGTCATTGGAATCAATTTCACTTTGAAATTGGACTTAAACTAGTATCAATCTTTTGGTACATATTGTTTCATAAAAACGCGCTATTTGTCATGACAGTGGTAATTAATTATTAAATTAATTAATGTAAATTATATGATTTGAATTTTGTAAAATAGACATCATTTTTTAATTCAGAATATCAAATATATCTTAGGGTGAAGTTTTGGTATTTTTCTGAAAAACTTCAATTTTTGATGAATAGTGAAACCACTAAGTGGTAGTTAAAGAAACTGATTTTTCGTTTAAATGAAACTTTTTCACTTCTGTGATTTGATTTTCAAAAATCCGACATACATGGTTGTCATTAAGAAGAAAAATGTGGTTCAATGGGATTAAAATAATTTTTTGGTGAATAGTAACTTTTATGTTTTTAATCGCGATTAGAGGTTATTAGTGTAGTTTAAGGTAAAAATAATGTTTTAATAATCTGAGATGAGCTTGAAACTTATCCTACACTTATTGGATGTGTCATGGGAGACCAAGAAAATCCATGGGTCAACTTGGGGACCCCATGGAGCCATTTTGGAAGGAAAATGACATTAATATCTTTTAATTTAATGTTAAAGTAAAAATCTCACAAACATGAGTTATTTTACTAAAAAAAATTTACATGGGGTTATAAAATTGATATTTTTTACTATAAATAGTCATTGGAAAGCTAAAACGATTTCCTACATTATTTTATTTTTTTATAATTTTTAGACATTAATTAAATAAAATTATTTATGACATCATGATGATGCATCGATTACCTCATTATTTAACGATTTATATAAAATGAAAAGATAATGTAAAATATAAGAACTACACTTGTCAAAAACCTATTTTATGGGTATATTTCGAACCCTTATCACCTTATCCTAGAATTCTATCAATCTGGGACCTTTTAAATCCGAAACTCATTTTAAAATAAAGTAACATTTCTTTACGTTCCAAGAGTGCCCCTCCTCACCTCTTATAAAAGGCCCCCACCTCTACCTCCTTACCCACACTTCCAAAGCCTTTGGCTCAGCCAACCTCTACCCATTTTGTCTCTACACATCCCTCTCTAACTCTTAGAATCCTCAATTTTTACATAAGTCTTCCCAAGGAATCCTTTGTTCTCAAACCAAAGGGAGTTACCCGATTTTAAGGTAATGTCTTCACTTGAGTCCTTTTGTTTTATTTTGCTTCTCTAACCCCCTAAACTCTTTTTATTAATTTCATTCGTAACAACTCCAGTATCTTAAATATACTAGGATATTTTTATAAGAAATATCTGAGCTACACTTACACACACCTACATCTAATGGTTAAAGAACATAATGTTTCCGTGGATGGCGAATTTCTGCCTCCCGAAATGATGATTGTTCAACATTCTTTTAACACCTTCAAAGGTGGCCATTAATATGTCACTATATTTATATATGATATATAATATTTTTATGTTTTCCTTAAGCTTCTGTATTTTTCATTTTAGGCATACCTTTATGGTTTCCATTGTGGGTAAACGCGATTTCTTCATTTAAGGAAGTGCGAACTACCGCCCCCTCAAAGTGATTTGTTTCGTTAATGCCATATGTGGGATGTATAAAGGATGTAATTAATGATTTTATATATGATATTATACTTGAATTATAATATACCATTATATAATTGTGATTCCATTTTATAGAATACGAAATAGAAATGAAAGTAGTGTTCATACGTACGTACGGCTTACCGTCTCCATTAACGGTGCATTTCATTTCTTACCTCTAAACGTTATGTAATATTATAAATGCATATATATACTGGATATATATGATATATATGATATCTAAATCATGAGTATAACTCTGGATATAATAAATACATGAAAACTTGTAATTATAAAGAGTTTATTTTTGACTCAAGTACCAATGATCATTAAAACGACCGTTAATAACTTAAATAATTACATAGTGTTCATAACATGGTAATAAGTGATATTAAAGGAATAATGAACTTGAAAAAGGTTCTTAAGAAAGTAGAAATTAACTCAAGTTTATTATTCGGGAGGTTAAAGAATCATCAAGTCAAGTCGGACCCGAGGTATGGGACTTCGTCTCAATCTCCTTTCATTGAGGCATATTTTGTTTTATACATATGACAACCCTACTTTTTATTACAACTTAAGCATGCTTTATTACATAAAACTTCACTTGATACAACAAAGAAGATCTAGAGGTTTAGTGTCTTTGGGGCTTAGGATCATTACATAAAAACTTTAAACTTGAAATACAACATCTTTATTGAAAACTTCCTTTACATGACCACTACATTCCTTCGTACTTAGCATTGCATGGGATAACCTGAGGACATGCATAAGAAAAGGGTGAGCTATAAAGCCCAGTAAGGGAGTAAACAATGAATAACATGAGGAGTGAAATACATGTTAGGCAATAGGCATATCAATAGAGAATAATAGAAACATGAACATAAAGGCATGAAAAAGCATGATAATCATAACATGGAAATGTGGCAACAACACATAACATTGAATTAGCATGAGCCAAGGCTCATTGCACATGGAGCATGAGTAAACCCTTATTACACTTGAAGCACGAGTTAACCCTCGTTGCACTTGAATTAGCATGAGTCAACACTCATTGCACATGACGTATCATGATACTATACTTTACCCAATGCATTGGAGCGCTATAAAGGGCGCACCCTTCTTAAACATTTCATTTCATGCATAAGTGTGCCACATGGATCATAAAACATGGATTCATAAAACATAATCATTTCTTCCACGATAAAGGAATGTGGAATTCATACATGAAACTTTATAATCAATATGTAAATGTGTATAAAGGTGAATACCCTTGATGGAGAAATGGGCATGGTATTCACTACACAAAGACATTGGCTTAGAAAATCGGTGCGATTTCGGCAGTGTAACGGCGTGACATAAGAATTCATAAAAAAGGTTGATGAGAGAGAAATGGGTTAATCATCATATTTACATGTAATGGACAGTAAGGAGATCATATATATACATGTCCCAACAATAGAAATGGAATTTAGATTCATGATACAAAAGTATTGCTTGAATGTAAAAGGAGAGAGAGAAGTTCCTTTCGGAATTTCGGTATAGTAACGGGTGTACATGGGAGGCATTTAATGAGAGAGAAAGGTTTCTCCCATCATTCAAACAATAAGAGGGCAGTATGGGGGAGGTGCGAAACCATACCCCAACATTAATAATTGAAATAAAAAGGGCAATACAACTTAAAGAAAATTGACAAAAAATGAGAAAGGAAGAAAACCCCTTACTTGGAAGTGTGCTTCCAAAGGCTAGAGAGAGGATTGTGAGAGGCTTCTTGGGAGCTTGGGGAACCTTGAGAGGATTATAGAGAGATTATGGCAGAGGTTGGACGAACTTCAAGGGCTTTTAGTGAGGAGGAAGTGGGAGCTTGGGTGGGTTTATATAGGAAAGGTGAGAGAATTCTTTATTATTTAGGTTTGGGACCCCTTATATTAAAATAATCCAAACCACAAACCATCCCATGGTATTTGCCCATGGTTTCTGGAAAAAGAAATAGGAAAACAATATTTTACAAGTCCAAGGTCCGAACTTATTAAAAAATTAGGGTTGCTTATGTGGAGGTGAGTCACACTCCCATGGAAATTAATTTAAAAAGGCAAAGTGTTGAATAAGTCGTGAGGGCTCCATTAATGCTTTGAAAAGTGAGTAAATCAAACCCAAAACCTCATTATTTTAATGATAAAACATATATTGGCCGAACATAAGGATTATGGTATTTTATTACATCACCATTGGGTCATTATGATGTCATAAAACACATTATATATTTAAATGGTATTTAATTTTTACCCAAAAATTTGACTGTCTCAGAAAATTATGAAAAATTAACCGTTGGATAATTTCGACGTCCTGATTCCAAAAATAATATTTATTTTATCTAAATAATTTTCTAAATATGTGAATTTTCACTTTTAAAATAAAAACTGACATTTATAAAAAATTCACGGGTTTTGACAGAAATGGCTTTCAAACCTTAAAAAATTTTAATTGCATTCATAAAATTATAAGATCATTTATATTTAATAAAAATTAATTTAATATTAATAATAATATTTTATTAAAAAATTATTTAATTCAAAAATCCTTTAATTTAATAAAATATAATTCTTAATTAAATAATAACTAAAAACACCATTTGTACTTTAAAAACTAATTACAATGTATCAAAAATGACTAGAAATTATATTCATTATTATATAAAAAAATAATGTACATGAACATGGTGCTACTTATTTGTTACATAACCCCTTAAAATAGCCGCATAAGACCTAAGGGTAAGGTGTGCGATGGTGACAGACTCTTGGGGTTGCTCGGATAACATCGCTCGAGTTGTAATCTCTATCAACTTCCATTTTTCCCGTAGACGATCACGTTCGAGCTTGACTTGATGAAGTTCAGCTTGGGCTTGGTCAAGGGCAAAGCCCAAAGACGCCACCTCTTTTCCGAGCTCTGACAAATGGGCTTCGTAAGGGGCAATTCTACTGGATGAGGCCATCGCTTCCTTTGTCTGAGTAGAAAATTGGTTCGTTAAAGCCTTATATTTAAACTACCCAGATGATCACTATTCAACGGCTATAAAAGTAACGGTCACAAATCTTAAAGTAAAACTAAAAAAGTTGATATCTTATAAAATCATTTTTCATAAAGAAACATTTAACTGGATCAAGAGGGATTTTCCATTAATGAAATTTTGGGTCGTTACAACATTCCCCCCTTAAGAAATTTCGCCCTCGAAATTTTCCTTTTCCCACACTAAAACAAATGTGGGTAACTTAGCTTCATCATATCCTCCGACTCCCAAGTTGCTTCTTCAAACTTGTGGTTTCTCCACAACACCTTGACGAGGGGCATTGTCTTATTTCGTAGAACTTTTTCTCTACGATCTAAGATCTTCACTGGTTTCTCCTCATAAGAAAGATCGTCTTCTAATTGTACCACCTCGGAAGAGAGTACATGTGAAGGGTCTAGTATATACTTCCTTAAAAGGGATACATGGAAGACATCATGCACCTTGGCCATAGTAGTTGGAAGTGCTAGTCGATAGGCCACAGCCCCAACACGATCAAGAATCTCGAAGGGGCCGATGTACCTTGGACTTAACTTTCCTTTCTTTCCAAACCTCATGACCTTCTTCCACAGAGATATGCGTAAAAACACCATGTCTCCGACTTTAAACTCAAGGTCTCGTCGATGATTATCTGCATAACTCTTCTGTCGAATCTGGGCTGCCTTGATATGCTACTGAATGGTTTTCACCTTCTCCACCATTTCTTCGACCATTTCTGGTCCAAGCAGCTTACGTTCACCGACCTCATCCCAACATGCCGGTGTTCTACACCTTTTCCCATATAGGCCTTCATATGGTGACATTTGGATGCTCGAGTGGAAACTATTATTATAAGAGAACTCAACTAGAGGAAGATGTTGATCCCATCCTCCTTTAAAGTCCATTGAGCACGCTCTCAACATATCCTCAAGTGTTTGGATAGTCCGCTCGGATTGACCATCAGTTTGAGGATGATAGGCCGTACTGAAGTTCAGTTCAGTATTCAGAGCATGTTGAAGCCTCTTCCAAAACTTAGAGGTAAATCTTGGATCTCGGTCAGACACAATAGATAGTGGTACTCCATGCAACCGTACCACTTCCCTGATATATTTCTGTGCCAGTTGATCCAAAGAGAAATCCTCTCGAATAGCAATGAAGTGTGCAGTCTTTGTAAGACGATCCACAACAACCCAGATTGCATTGTTGCCTTTGGATGTCCTTGGAAGTCCAGTGACGAAGTCCATGGTGATGTTCTCCCATTTCCATTCTGGTATGGGCAATGGATGCATCATCCCCTTAGACTTCTGCCTCTCTGCCTTCACTTGCTGACACACCAGGCACTTTGATGTATATTCAGCGATATCCTTCTTCATATTATCCCACCAAAAGTTTTCTCAGAGATCTAGATACATCTTTGTGCTCCCTGGGTGAATAGAGAAATTTGAACTATGTGCATCATCCAAAAGTTCCTTCTTCATCTCCGAACTTGATGGAACACATAGTCTTTTCCCAAACCGCACAATTCCTTATTTATTAACATTAAACTCTGAGGATTTTCCCTTTTTGATAGCTTCCACTTTTTCTTGGATTCTTGCATCATCCTTTTGAGCATCCTTTAACCTTTCCAAAAGAGATGGTTGAGCAATCATTTGTGAAAGGATTGATGATGTTCCCTTCTTTATGATTCCCACGTCCATCTTCATCAAGTCTAAGAAGATTGGATCCTTCTCAATTATCATCATTGATAGAATTGCCGGATCCTTTCTACTTAGGGCATCTGTCACCTTGTTCACCTTCCCAGGGTGGTAATGTATTGAACAGTCATAATCCTTGATGAGATTTATCCATCTTCTCTGGCGCATATTAAGCTCTTTCTGTGTGAATATATATTTAAGACTCTTATGGTCAGTATATATCTCACATTTCTCTCCATAGAGATAATGTCGCCAGATTTTCAAGGTAAAGATCACCGCCGCCAACTCCAGATCATGCGTTGGATAGTTTCGCTCATGGATTTTCAACTGCCTTGAGGCATATGATATCACTTTATCATTCCGCATCAGCACACATCCTAATCCCTTCTTCGAAGCATCACTGAATACCAAAAAAAGCTCCCCACTTGTGGGTAAAGTGAGCACGGGTGCAGTGATAAGCCTCCTTTTCAACTCCTTGAAGCTTTCTTTGCATTCATCACTCCAAGAAAACTTTACTACCTTTTGAGTTAGCTTGGTAAGAGGGTTGGACAATCGTGAGAAATTTCTCACAAATCGTCGATAATATCCAGCTAACCCCAAGAAGCTACGGATATCAGTTACCGATGTTGGCCTCGGCCATCCCTCAATTGCATCTGTTTTGGAGGGGTCCACAGATATCCCATTGCTTGTGATGATATGACCCAAGAATGAGACTTCCTTCAACCAAAACTCACACTTTCTGTACTTTGCATAGAGCTTCCCCTTGCGCAAAGTCTCTAGTATAGTTTTTAAATGCTCCTCATGGTCCTCCTTGGTTTTGGAGTATATTAGAATATCATCTATAAAGACTACCACAAATTTGTCTATGTAATCTCTAAAGACTCTATTCATCAAGTCCATGAATATTGCTGGAGCATTGGTGAGTCCGAAAGGCATTACTATGAATTCATAGTGCCCATACCTTGTACGAAAAGCAGTCTTGGGGATATCTTCCTTCTTCACCCTTACTTGATAATATCCCGACTGCAGGTCGACCTTGGAAGAATATTGTGCTCCACGCAGCTGATCAAACAAGTCATCGATTCTTGGTAGAGGATACTTGTTCTTTATCGTGATTTTGTTAAGTTCACGATAATCGATGCAAAGCCGCATTGACCCATCCTTCTTCTTGAAGAAGAGGACTAGTGCACCCCATGGTGATGCACTTGGGCGTATAAACCATTTATCCAGATTCTCCTGTAGTTGTTTCTTCAGTTCTTCAAGCTCAACCACAGCCATTCTATATGAAGTCTTGGATATTGGTAGCGCCCCAGGTATAAGTTCAATTGAGAACTCAACATCTCTTCTTGGAGGAAGACCAGGAAGTTCCTCGAAAAATACTTCAGCGAATTCCCTCACAATAGGCATTCCTTCAAGGGTGGTTTCTTCCTTGGACTTAATCATCTGAGCCAGATATGCGTGCTCATAAGGCAGTAATATCCATGCTTGAGATGATGGAGCTAAAGGAGATTCATCTTCCTCCTGACACTTGTAAAGAATCGGGGGTCGATTCTCCATATGGAGTTTGATTTCCCTCTCCCGACAATTTATGTTGGCTCTATATAAGGAAATCCAATCCATGCCAAGAATTGCATCAAATTTCACCAAAGGGAGTATGACGAGGTTCGCCGGGAAATTCAATCCACAGATTATAACAGGGGAGGACTTATACTCATGGGATGCAATGATTGCCCCATTTTCCGTACTCACCGACATCTTTACTTCCATGATTTGTGGTGGTGCAGGGATTATTCTACTAAACTTTTGAGATATAAAAGAATGTGTAGAACCTGAATCAAAAAGTACGTTCGCTATTCTTGAATGAATAACTAGCGTACCTGTCACCACTTCGTTGTCGGGGTTCACTTCGGCAGAAGTGATGGCAAAAGCTCTTCCTTGCTGTCTTGGAGGTTGTTGATTGCCTCCGATAACCCTTGGATTAGGGCACTGATGCGCAAAATGACCCGGTTCTTTGCATTTGAAGCATTGAACAACGCGTTGACGTTCGAACGGAGCGTTCCTCTCCTCAGTCGCAGCTGCGGGTCCTTCTTGCTGACAGTTAACAGCTAGGTGCCCTTCTCTTCCACACTTGAAGCATTTTCTTGTCCCCCTAAGCAATTTCCAGGGTGCTTCTTTCCACACTTTTGGAAAGTGGGGTGCTGGAATTTCTTAGCGCCGTTGGATTTATCCATCGGACCACCATCATTGAAGTCCACCTTCCGCTTCTTGTCCCCATGATACCCCTGTGATTCTCCGATCTCTATTTCAACCTTGAGGGCACATCGGACAATTTCCTCATAGCTGTCGAAGTCACGGATCGCTAATGCTTTCTGCAAGCTAGGCTTCAGCCCACCAAAGAAGCGGTCAACCTTGCATTCGGGGGTAACGACAAAGCCGGAATTGTATCGTGCAATCCTTGTGAAGTTTTCCTCGTACGCTCCCACAGATTCCTCATCTTTCTGCTTGAGGGAAAGGAAGTCCCTTTCCATCTTAAGATGGAGGGTGCGTGGAAAATATTTTTCGAAAAACATCTTCCGGAATACCTTCCATTCCAAAGCCTCGATCTCCTCCTCAGGCTTCATATTTTTGATCAACGTCCACCATTGATCAGCTTCACCCTCCATACGATAAGCCGCCAGGAGAACCTTCTCTTTTTCAGAGCATTGGAGGATGGAGAATATCTTCTCAATGGAGTTGATCCATTGTTCAGCGATCGTGGGATCAGATGATCCACTAAAAGTAGGAGACCTTTGTCTCATGAAGCTTTCAATAGCGACTTGTTCTTTCTTAGGGGGGGTTGAACGTTCCTCTTGACCAGTGTTTCTATTCAAAACTTGAGTTAGCTGAGAGAGAAGCGTGACAAAGTTCGTGATTCCCGCTCCCAATGGATTGGGCATCTCATTAGTACAATCATCACACTGATCTTCACAATGGTTGTTAGCCTGAGTTCTCCTATTACCAGCCATTGGCTGGAATAAAAGGAAAGTTAGGGGTAACACATAGAGGGTAATCCAAAGACAAAAGTTGATGACTTATAAATAAACATTAATCTCTTTAACTCATGAGTCTATAGGATTCAATCCAGGCTTTTCATGATCTTCCTTCTTACATATATTCTTAGGGGAATTTTTTCCTTAATAAGGGTTCATACTAAGATTGTGAATTTATTAAAACATATCCCCCGGGAGTGTCGTAACCAAGAGTGTATCATGGCCTGTTGTCGTTCACCAGTTCCCATTCGAGTCTAGCTCAAAGCGGTGTTTTCGGGTTTTACCCCTAGGATAAATCTGTGCCAGAGCCGCCTCTACCTGCTCGTATCCAGACAGGGAGGTATTTGTTTGATAAACCACTTACTTAGTATTTACCAAAACATAGGGATGTTTTTATTATGCTTAGTCTTGTATCTAAGGCTTTACTAGGGTTTCCTAATCCCAAAAATAACTAAACCTATCCTCTGATACCAACTATGACAACCCTGCTTTTTATTACAACTTAAGCATGCTTTATTACATAAAACATCACTTGATACAACAAAGAAGATCGAGAGGTTTAGTGTATTTGGGGATTAGGATCATTACATAAAAACTTTAAACTTGAAATACAACATCTTTATTGAAAACTTCCTTTACATGACCACTATATTCCTTCGTACTTAGCATTGCATGGGATAACCTGAGGACTTGCATAAGAAAAGGGTGAGCTATAAAGCCCAGTAAGGGAGTAAACAATGAATAACATGAGGAGTGAAATACATGTTAGTCAATAGGCATATAAATAGAGCATAATAGAAACATGAACATAAAGTCATGATAAATCATGATAATCATAACATGGAAATGTGGCAACAACACTTAACATTGAATTAGCATGAGCCAAGGCTCATTGCACATGGAGCATGAGTAAACCCTCATTGCACTTGAAGCACGAGTAAACCCTCATTTCACTTGAATTAGCATGAGTCAACACTCATTGCACATGACGTATCATGATACTATACTTTACCCAATTCATTGGAGCGCTATAAAGGGCGCACCCTTCTTAAACATTTCATTTCATGCATAAGTGTGCCACATGGATCATAAAACATGGATTCATAAAACATAATCATTTCTTCCACGATAAAGGAATGTGGAATTCATACATGAAACTTTATAATCAATATGTAAATGTGCATAAAGGTGAATACCCTTGATGGAGAAATGGGCATGGTATTCACTACACAAAGACATTGGCTTAGAAAATCGGTGCGATTTCTGCAGCGTAACGGCGTGACATAAGAATTCATAAAAAAGGTTGATGAGAGAGAAAGGGGTTCCTCATAATATTTACATGTAATGGACAGTAATGAGATCATATATATACATGTCCCAACAATATAAATGGAATTTAGATTCATGATACAAAAGTATTGCTTGAATGTAAAAGAAGAGAGAGAAGTTCCTTTCGGAATTTCGGCATAGTAACGGGTGTACATGGGAGGCATTTAATGAGAGATAAAGTGTTCTCCCATAATTCAAACAATAAGAGGGCAGTATGGGGGAGGTGAGAAACCATACCCCAACATTCAAAATTGAAATAAAAAGGGCAATACAACTTAAAGAAAATTGAAAAAAAATGAGAAAGGAAGAAAACCCCTTACTTGGAAGTGTGCTTCCAAAGGCTAGAGAGAGGCTTGTGAGAGGCTTCTTGGGAGCTTGGGGCACCTTGAGAGGATTCTAGAGAGAGTAGGGCAGAGGTTGGACGAACTTCAAGGGCTTTGAGTGAGGAGTAAGTGGGAGCTTGGGTGGGTTTATATAGGAAAGGTGAGAGAATTCTTTATTATTTAGGTTTGGGACCCCTTATATTAAAATAATCCAAACCAAAAACCATACCATGGTATTTGCCCATGGTTTCTGGAAAAGGAAAGAGGAAAACTATATTTTACAAGTCCAAGGTCCGAACTTATTAAAAAATTAGGGTTGCTTATGTGGAGGTGAGTCACACTCCCATGGAAATTAATTTAAAAAGGCAAAGTGTTGAATAAGTCTTGAGGGCTCCATTAATGCTTTGAAAAGTGAGTCAAACAAACCCAAAACCTCATTATTTTAATGATAAAACATATATTGGCCGAACATAAGGATTATGGTATTTTATTACATCACCATTGGGTCATTATGATGTCATAAAACACATTATATATTTAAATGGTATTTAATTTTTACCCAAAAATTTGACTATCTCAGAAAATTATGAAAAATTCACCGTTGGATAATTTCGACATCCTGAATCCAAAAATAATATTTATTTTATCTAAATAATTTTCTAAATATGTGAATTTTCACTTTTAAAATAAAAACCGACATTTATAAAAAATTCACGGGTTTTGACAGAAATGGCTTTCAAACCTTAAAAAATTTTAATTGCATTCATAAAATTATAAGATCATTTATATTTAAAAAAATAAATTTAATATTAATAATAATATTTTATTAAAATATTATTTAATTCTAAAATCCTTTAATTTAATAAAATACAATTCTTAATTAAATAATAACTAAAAACACCATTTGTACTTTAAAAACTAATTACAATGTATCAAAAATGACTAGAAATTATATTCATTATTATATACAAAAATAATGTACATGAACATGGTGCTACTTATTTGTTACATAACCCCTTAAAATAGCCGCATAATACCTAAGGGTAAGATGTGCGATGGTGACAGACTCTTGGGGTTGCTCGGATAACATCGCTCGAGTTGTAATCTCTATCAACTTCCATTTTTCCCATAGAAGATCATGTTCGAGCTTCACTTGATGAAGCTTAGCTTGGGCTTGGTCAAGGGAAAATCCCAAAGATGCCACCTCTTTTCCGAGCTCCGACAAATGGGCTTCGTATGGGGCAATTCTACTGGATGAGGCCATCGCTTCCTTTGTCTGAGTAGAAAATTGGTTCGTTAAAGCCTTATATTTAAACTACCCAGATGATCACTGTTCAACGGCTATAAAAGTAACGGTCACAAATCTTAAAGTAAAACTAAAAAAGTTGATATCTTATAAAAACATTTTTCATAAAGAAACATTTAACTGGATCAAGAGGGATTTTCCATTAATGAAATTTTGGGTCGTTACAATACACAACCTTCTTTTATACGGTGTATAAACCCCTTTGACTTTTATGTTTATTCAAAATGAATCTTTTTTATATGAAGCGTTTACTAAATGACAAAAGGGAATTTTTTTTCGTACGTATGCAGCGACAACAAATTCTTTGCCGCCGTGGCCATTATTTGAGTTTCGGCTTCTTCTACAAGCCATACCGTTTTTTAAAAAAAAATACCATGTTTTACTTTTCTTTTATTTTGGTATTGAAAATGGTTTTCATAATGTTTTTATTATATCAATGTGTTTTATTGATATCTTGTGATTGAAATGTGGATATTTTATGTTTCCTTTATGTATGTTTTATGTGATACGATTATGTTATGGTTCTTGGGAATTATTATGAAGACGGGTGGTTCCGTGATAAACTAAGGGCAGGTGAGCCCGATATAGCTCTCCAATGCATTGGGTAACGTGAAGGAGTGAAACTTTAAGGTTTATCTGAAGAGATTTAGAAAATATACTATGATGGTATTCCAAACGTAACCAAGAGGGTTACTCCCTATGTAAGAATGTTATGAATGCCTCAACTTACCTTTATGTCTTATGATTTCTATGATTTATTCATGATTTGATGAGGTATATTAAAGTGCTTATGTTTTATGGGTAAAGTTTGATTTCATTCTTATGTATATATGTTCCCATGTTTCCTTTCCATATTTTTATATCCCTTACTGATCTTTTTATGCTCATCCCAAGTTTTTGAAATGTTTTTCACAGTTCAAGGGAAAGGTACATGATATAATGATAGTGTCAAGGAAGTGTGAAGAAAGAATCCATGTTTTATTTTAAATATGTTTCCATTGATGGGAAAAATGAATACTATCTTTTATGTAACCACTTTGTTTAAATATGGAATGTAATTCATGTTTTATGATCTAATTCTCTAAAACTCTAAACCTCAAAATATCCTCAAGGTGTAATCTTGTAATAACTCAATATTAAGTAATGTTTAAGGCTGGGGCCTTATAGTTGGTTTCAGAGGTTGGTTTAGATAACTTTAGGAGTTATAATTTTATTAAATTATTATCCAAAAATATTTTTGTAATGGTCAAATTGAAATTATATAGCATTTAAATATTACCATGTTGCTTCATCTAAGACATGTTTGTTCAGAATGGTTTTCCATAGAGGAAACAGGGAAGCAGTGCTAGGAAGGCATACATAAGGAAATAACCTTCCGAATTAGCATCCTGAGATGGTCGGAATTGGAACTGAATAGTTTGTTGCCGTAATGGCGTAGTTGAATCAAGCGACAAATAGTGGTGGTATCCATGCACGAGATGAGACAGATCAACCACAGAGGAACATGTTAGTGGTGGACCATTTCATGAGGCAACATCTCCCATCATTCAGAGGATCATATGACCTTGTGCTAGCAGAAGGGTGGATTAAAGAACTGGAGAAGATTTTCTATGTCATGGGGTGTTCAGACAATCAAAAGGTTAGTCTTGCTATTTAACATTTGGAGGGTGAATCAGATCAGTGGTGGTCGATGGTTAAAAATATCAGGGACGCTGATGAGATTGATGCACTCGACTGGAATGAATTCAAAGGTATGTTTCATGAGAAGTATTTTCCTAAGGTTGTTCGACTTAGTATGGAAAATAAATTCTTGGAATTGAGGCAAGAGGAGGACTCAATGGCTGCCTATGAAGAAAGGTTCACTCGATTGGCAAGGTATGCTCCAAATTTTATCCGAGACCTTGATAGTAAAATCAATCATTTTTACTCAGGATTAAAGCCAAAATATCGAAGGGCTTTAGTTTCTCGTGAGTTCAACAGTTATGAAAATCTTGTTCAATGTGATAAGAAGGTGGAAATGGAGTTTTCCGATGATCAAGTTTTCTATAACAACAAATATAAGAAGATACTGAGGTGGAAGGAGAAAGGAAAGAATTATTCAAAAAAGTCTGATGGTAAGAAAACTATGTTTCCAGTTTGTGATAAATGTGGTAAAAGGCATGCTGGGGAATGTCTTCTGAATTCTGGAAAGTGCTACCGATGTGGTAAGATGGGACATAAGGCTCGTGATTGCACTGGAAAAGATCAAGGTGATGGTAAGACCAAATTTGATTTACAGTTAGTGAAATGTTTTAAGTGCAATGAGATGGGTCACTATGAAAATGAGTGTCCAAAAAAGAGCTCTAGTGATGCGAAGCAGTTAGACTACAAGAAGAAAGGGGTGTTGAAATCCTTTGCAACTACTTCAGCAGATATAGGGCCATCAAATGAAGTTTTATCAGGTACTTTGTTTGTTTTTTCAGATTATGCCATTTTGTTGTTTGATTCGGGGTCTACATATTCTTTCATCTCTGAAAACTTTTCTAGTAAAATGGGAATACCATCTCAAAAAATGACTCCTGAAATTTTGGTAAAAACACCTGGGGGAAATGTTGGGGAAAAAAGAATTTATAAGAATCTTCCTATCCTTATCCGTGGAAAGAACCTACTTGCGAACCTTATTGTTTTACCTCTAGTAGAGTTTGATGTTATCATGGGTATGGATTGGCTCTCTATTTACCATGCTAAGATTGACTGTAGAGATAAAGAAGCTTCTTTTCAGAAAGACTTTCAGTTTGTGTACAAGAATGAACCCTTACTGTTGATAACTTATCAAGAGGCTGCGAAACTTGTAAAAGATGGAAATTAATGTTGCCTTGCACACATTTTTGAAAACAATGGAACTCTTCAGATTAATGATGTGCCAGTGGTAAATGAGTATCCTGATGTTTTTCCTGATGAGTTTCCTGGAATAATACCAGATCGGGAAGTTGAGTTTACTGTTGACTTAATTCCTAATGCTAAGCCAATTTCAAAACCCCCTTATCGAATGGCTCAAATTGAACTTTTAGAGTTGAAGGAGAAATTGCAAGATTTATTAGAGAAAGGTTTCATTCGACCTAGCACATCAACATGGGGTGCTCCTGTTTTATTTGTTAAAAAGAAAGACAGTTCAATGATACTTTGCATTGATTATAGAGCCTTGAATAACTTCACGGTTAAGAACAAATATCCTTAACCTCATATCAATGAATTGTTTGATCAGCTCCAGGGAGCTCAGTATTTTTCAAAGATTGACCTGAGATCGGGGTACCATCAGCTGAAGGTAAAGGAAGCAGATATTCTGAAGACCACGTTTCGTACAAGATATGGCCATTATGAATTTGTAGTAATGCCTTTTGGGCTAACCAATACACCTTCTGTATTCATGGACTTAATGAATATAATTTTCCATGAGTTCTTGGATAAGTTTGTGGTGGTTTTCATTGATGATATTTTTGTGTTTTCTAAAATTAAAGAGGAGAATGAAAGACATTTAAGGGTTATTTTGTAAACCTTAAAAGAAAAGAAATTGTATGGTAAATTTAGCAAGTGTGAGTTTTGGTTGCAACAAATTTCGTTCCTTGGTCACATTGTTTCTAAATATGGTATAACTGTTGATCCTGCAAAAACAAAGGTTGTTTAAGAATGTACAAGACCCAAAAATGTAACTGAGATTCGTAGCTTCCTTGGTTTGGCAGGATATTACTGAAGGTTTGTTATAAATTTTTCACGGTTATCTAGTCCAATGACGAAGCTAACTCGGAAGGGTGTTAAGTTTATCTGGACAAAAGAATGTGATGATTTTTTTCGGGAACTGAAAAGAAGATTGGTGAATGATCTAGTTTTGGAAATACCTTCCAGAAATGGGGAGTTTGTTATCTACGGTGATGCTTCATTGAAAGGACTTTATTGTTTCCTAATGCAGAATGATCAGGTAATTGCTTATGCTTCACGGCAGTTGAAAACTCATGAGGTAAATTACCCTACACATGATTTGGAATTATCTGCTGTAGTTTTCTCTCTAAAAATTTTGTGGCATCATTTGTATGGAGTAAAGTGTGAAATATATACCGATCACAAAATTTTAAAGTATATATTCACTCAGAAATAATTGAACATGAGACAGAGGAGATTGATTGAATTAATCAAGGATTATGATTGTACAATTCATTACCATCCGGGAAAAGAAAATAAAGCGGCTGATGCTTTGAGTTGAAAAAGTAATGCTTCATTAACAATGTTGCCTTTGAAACGTGATCTTTTGGTTAAGGATTTGATGAACTTTGACATAGAAGTTGTTGGTGCCGGATTTCCTTCTGTTTTGTTTCAGGTATCAGTGAAATCTTCTCTATCAGACAGAATCAAGCAAGCATAGAAGCAAGACAGTGAGTTGCAGAAAAAGGTAGAGCTGGTTGAGAAAGGTAAGTTGCCTGAATTCAACATTGATAATGATTGTGTTTTGATATTTGGGAAACGATTGTGTGTGCCTTGTGATTCACAGTTGAAGAGAGATTTGTTATGTGAAACTCATAATTCTCCATTTTCAGTTCATCCTGGAAGTACTAAGATGTACAGAGATCTGCGGGAGTATTACTGGTGGGATGGAATGAAAAGAGAAATTTGCTGATTTTACAGTGAAGTGTTTGACTTTTCAACAGGTTAAAGCCGAGCGGCAGTTACCGAAAGGGATGCTTCAGCCTTTACCAGTACCAGAATGGAAATGGGAGAATATATCGATGGACTTCGTTGTGGGATTGTCGAAGACACCTCGAGGTAATAATGAAATCTGGGTTATTGTTGATCGCTTGACTAAATCTGCTCATTTCCTTGCTATAAGAGGTACTTTTTCCCTAGATCAACTTTCCTGTTTGTATCTTAAAGAGATAGTCAAGTTACATGAAGTTCCTCTCTCCATTTTATCTGACCGTGATCCCAGGTTCACTTCTAACTTTTGGAAAGGTCTTCAGAAGTCATTAGGTACTATAGTAAATTTTAGTATAGCTTTTCATCCTCAATCAGATGGGCAGTCAGAACCAACGATCCAGACTTTGGAAGATATGCTACGTGCTTGTTCGATAGATTATCAGGGAAGTTGGGACCAACATCTTTCTTTGATTGAGTTTTCTTATAATAACATTTTTCATTCCAGTATACTGATGGCACCATTTGAGGCATTATATGGGAAGCGGTGTCGAACTCCAACTTTTTGGGATAAAGTGGGTGAAAGGAAGCTGATGGGACCAGAATTGGTAGAATAGTTAGCAAAAAAAGTTCAACTGATACAGAAACACATGAGAACAGCTCAGAGCAGGCAGGAGAGTTATTCGGACACCAGGAGGAAGGATTTCTCTTTTGAGGTAGGTGATCATGTTTTTCTCAAAGACTCACCATGGAAAAGTGTGATGCGATTTGGTAAGAAAGGAAAGCTGATTCCAAGGTTCATTGGACAATATGAAATTCTAGAGAGAGTTGGATTAGTTGCTTACCAAGTGGCTTTACCTCCGATTTTATCTCAGGTACACAATGTTTTTCATGTTTCGATGTTGAGAAAGTATATGATAGATCCATCTCATGTTTTGAGTCCAAAGGTAGTTCAGCTGGAAGAGAACCTATCTTATGAGGTACAAACGGTCCAGATTCTTGACCCTAGGGAGAAAGTGTTACGAAATAATGTGATTCATCAGGTAATGGTTTTGTGGAAAAACCACATGATTGAAGAGATAACATGGGAATCTGAAAATGCAATGAGGGATAAATACCTCCACTTATTCGATAAGTAAATAAATTGTGGGGATGCAATTTTCTAAAGGGAGGAAGGATTTAACATCCCAAGTTAGTAATGAATAATAGATATTTTTTTATCTATGTCTATTAATGAATTAGATAGTGTTTTAGAGGCTTAAAATGAAAATAAATCCAATCTTAAGCATGGAATACACTAATATTTTTAAAAGATTATTTTACTGCCTTTTAATGGAAAACCATTTTTAAATATATCTTTTGACAATTTTATAAGCTATGTTTGTCAAAATAAACTTATTCTTTATGATTGGTACATCAAAATTTACTTTGTGTGAATTTTTGGTATTTTTCCGATAAAGTTCATTTTTTAATGAATAGTGAAAATGTTGTATTTTAATTCAAATCCTCTTTTTAATCTAATTTATTTATATGATTAGATTATCTTTTGAATTGGTTTTAAAGTGAAATTATAATATATTTTTAAAATTTAATCCAATGGTGGTCATTGGAATCAATTTTACTTTGAAATTGGACTTAAACTAGTGTCAACCTTTTGATACTTATTGTTTCATAAAAACACGCTATTTGTCATGACAGTGGGAATTAATTATTAAATTAATTAATGTAACTTATATGATTTAAATTTTGTAAAATAGACATCATTTTTGAATTCAGAATATCAAATATAGCTTAGGGTGAAGTTTTGGTATTTTTCTGAAAAACTTCAATTTTTGATGAATAGTGAAACCACTAGGTTGTAGTTAAATAAACTGATTTTTCGATTAAATGAAAATTTACCACTTCTATGATTTGATTTTCAAAAATCCAACATACATGATTGTCATTATGAATAAAATTTTGGTTCAATGGGATTAAAATAATTTTTTGGTCAATAGTAACTTTTAAGTTTTTAATCGCGATTAGAGGTAATTAGTGTAGTTTAAGGTAAAAATAATGTTTTGATAATATTAGATGATCTTGACACATGTCCTACCCTTATTAGATGTGTCATGTCCGACCAAGAAAATCCATTGGTCAACTTGGGGACCCCATGGAGCCACTTTGGAATGAAAAGGACATTAATATCTTTTAATTTAATGTTAAAGTAAAAATGTCACAAACATGAGTTATTTTACTAAAACAATTTTTACATGGGGTTATACATGTCAGATTTTTGACTATAAATAGTCATTGGAAATATAAAAAGATTTAATACATCATAGTTTTTTTTATAATTTTTATACATTAAATAAATTAAATTATTTATGACATCATGATGATGCATCGATTACCTCATTATTTAACAATTTATATAAAATGAAAAGATAATGTAAAATATAAGACCTACACTTGTAGAAAACCTATTGGATGGGTATATTTATAACCCTTATCACCTTATCCTTGAATTATATCAATTTGGGACCTTTTAAAAACGAAACGCATTATAAAATAAAGTAAGATTTTTTTACTTTCCAAGAGTGCCCCTCCTCTCCTCTTATAAAATGCCCCCACCTCTACCTCCTTACTCACACTTCCAAAGCCTTTGGCACGGCCAACCCCTACCCATTTTGTCTCTCCACATCCCTCTATAACTCTTAGAAGCCTCACTTTGGGAAGAATTCTTCCCAAGGAATCCTTTGATCTCAAACCAAAGGGAGTTACTCGATTTTAAGGTAATGTCTTCACTTGAGTCCTTTTGTTTTATTTTGCTTCTCCAACCCCCAAAACTCTTTTTATTAATTTATTTTATAACAACTCAAGTATCTTCAATATACTAGGATGTTTTTATAAGAAAGATTCGTGCTACACTTACACACACCTACATCTAATGGTTAAATAACATATTGTTTCTGTGGATGGCGAATTTCTGCCTCCCGAAACGATGATTGTTCAACATTCTTTTAACACCTTAAAAGGTGGACATTAATATTTCACTATATTTATATATGATATATAATATGTTTATTTTTTCCTTAAGCTTCTGTATTTTTCATTTTGGGAATACCTTTATGGTTTCCATTATGGGTAAACGCGATATCTTCATTTAAGGAAGTGCGGACTACTGCCCCCTCAAAGTGATTTGATTCGTTAATGCCATATGTCCGATGTATAAAGGATGTAATTAATGATTTTATATATGATATTATACTGGAATTATAATATACCATTATATCATTATGATTCCATATCATAGAATACGAAATAGAAATGAAAGTAGTGTTCATACGTACGTACGGCTTACCGTCTCCATTAACGGTGCATTTCATTTCTTAACTCTAAACGTTATGTAATATTATAAATGCATATATATACTGGATATATATGATATATATGATATCTAAATCATCATTATAACTCTGGATATAATAAATACATGAAAAACTTGTAATTATAAAGAGTTTATTTTTGACTCAAGTACCAATGATCGTTAAAACGACCGTTAATAACTTAAATAATTACATAGTGTTCATGACATGGTAATAAGTGATATTAAAGGAATAATGAACTTGAAAAAGGTTCTTCAGCAGGTAGAAATTAACTCAAGTTTATTATTCAGGAGGTTAAAGAACGATCGAGTCAACTCGGACCCGAGGTATGGGACTTCGTCTCAATCTCCTTTCATTGAGGCATATTTTGTTTTATACACAACCTTATTTTATACGGTGTATAAACCCCTATGAATTTTATGTTTATTCAAAAGGAATATTTTTTATATGAAGAGTTTAATAAACTAAAAAAGGGAATGTTTTTGTCGTACGTATGCGACGACAATGAATTCTCCGCCGCCGTGACCGTTATTTGAGTTTCGGCTTCCTCTACAAGCCATACCGTTTTTAAAAAAAATCCTTGTTTTACTTTTCTTTTATTTTGGTATTGAAAATGGTTTTCATAATTTTTTTATTATATCGATGTGTTTTATTGATATCTTGTGATTGAAATGTGGAAATGTTATGTTTCCTTTATGTATGTTTTATGTGATACGATTATGTTATGGTTCTTGGGAATTATTATGAAGACGGGTGGTTCCGTGATAAACTAAGGGCTGGTGAGCCCGATATAGCTCTCCAATGCATTGGGTAACGCGAAGGAGTGAAACGTTAATGTTTCTATAAAGATATTTAGGGAATATACTGTGATGGGTATTCCAAACGTAACCAAGAGGGTTACTCCCTACGTAAGAATGTTATGAATGCCTCAAGTTACCTTTATGTCTTATGATTTCTATGATTTATTCATGATTTGATGAGGTATGTTAAAGTTCTTATGTTTTATGGGTAAAGTATGATTTCATTCTTACGTATATACATATCCATGTTCCCTTTCCATATTTTTATATCCCTTACTGAGCTTTTTATGCTCATCCCAAGTTTTTGAAATGTTTTTCACAGGTCAAGGGAAAGGTACATGATATGATGATAGTGTCAAGGAAGTGTCAAGAAAGAATCCATGTTTTATTTTAAATATGTTTCCATTGATGGGAAAAATGAATACTATATTTTATGTAACCACTTTGTTTAAATGTGGAATGTAATGCATGTTTTATGATCTAATTCTCTAAAAATATAAACCTGAAAAGACCCTCATGGTGTAATCTTGTAATAACTCAAGATTAAGTAATGTTTAAGGATGGGGCCTTATATATATTAAATAAGATATCAAACTCCAACTTCTTGTATAAAGTTAGTGGAAGTATTCTTGTAGTTTTATAACTTTTGGAGGAGAAAATAGTAAAAGTAGAGTCTATTCAGACCCATATTAAATACACACAGAGTAGGAAAATGATATATTCTGACAACCAAAGAATGGATTTTAAATTTTAAGTGGTAGATCAAGTTTTCTTGACAGAATCCCCATAGAAGGGTTCTATAAGTATTAGTAAGAAATAAAAATCATGCCTCTTATACATTGTACATTTATAAACACTAAAAATAATTATAACTATGGATTATCATTTAAAAATTCTTCCTGGACTATACAAAGTATGTGATATGTTTCATATCTATATAATAATGAAGTACATGATAAATCTGATGCATGTTCTTAGATCTAATGAAATAGAATTAGAAAAAAAATTATCTTACTATGATGAGCCTATCTAAATTTTTCACAGTAGAGAACAAGTGTTGACAAATCAGAAGACTCAATAGAAAAAATGTACTTTGAAGAAATCATAAGATAGAAAGGGTTATGTAAAAATGTAAAGAATTGATAAGGAGGAACTACCAAAATCTATTCATTAAGTGACATTTTCAAAATTTTAGGGATGATTTTTTTTTAAATATAGAAGAATGTAACACTCGATCTTCAATTATTGTAAGTCTTTCTTTATAGAGAAGCTATTACATAATACACGTTTTTTGTTCAATAATGTGACTAATACCTAAATTATAAAATTTTATAAATTCAATTATATTAAATAAATTAAATTTTTAAAATAATCATATTATAATTATTCTTCGATGAAATTTTGGTAATTTTCTGAAAATGTCGTTTTTCAGTAAATAGTGGAAAATAGTGATTTTTGTAAACATTTCATTTATTTGAAAGATAAGATTATAAAAATTAATTTAATTTCATCCTAAATTAATATATTTATAGTTTATAAAAAAAATATAATTACATATGAATCAATGTTACACTTGATCTTGGAATAAAAAAAAATTAGACTTAAAAAGGAATTTTTCAAAAAGTTGTTTTAGTCACAGTTTACGGGGTTATTATAAAATTAATTTCTTAGAATTATAGATATATAATGTGATATAATGGATTATATATTTTTAATAATCATAATTAATATTATTTAATATGGTAAAATTAATTTTTGGTCATAAGGAATAGTAAAAATTTGTGATAATGGTAAAAGGGTAAATCAGGTTAACCTAGGTCAAAAGTAAGTGATAAGGCCTATATTTTTTATATTAATTATTATTATATGAATTCATTTATACCCTTATCAATTTAATAATAATAATTAATTTCTATGGTATGCTTTCCCATGAAAATGACCTATTTATTATTTGAAGTATTGAAAATTCCAAAATGGCATTCTCCTGACTTTAATATATAAAAAATTTGTACATAAAGAATAATACAGAAATGGTTATGTTATAAATATTTATTTTAAATATAAATTTATTTTTTTATCATTAAAATTTACTTTATATTTTTTATGATTACATAATTACTTTAAATTATTACATAATGCTGATTTGGTGCTTTTCTAAGTAGTAGAAAAATAATGTAAATGATTTTAAAAACTATAACAGTAATATTGCTTGGGTAAGTTACTATTACGCATAAATTTTATATATGAATATAATATATTATGGAATTTTTAAAGGTTTATATTCTAAATACATTTCTATTTAAATGTCTTTAAGGTCAATTTAAATGAATAGTGTCAAGAATGAAATTAATGATATTTTATGTTAAATAACATATTATTCAATTATTTGAAAATAATAAATATCATACAAGAGAACAAGTAGGATTATAAATGTCATAAAAGGAAATAACTTGGTCATTTATGAGCATATTTTTACCTCATAAAAAAAATTTTAACCCTTAAAGATTGAAAGTGATGTTACTACGGTTGAGGTTAAAAATGGTTAACGAATGGATTAAACTAAAAGATATGGGATAAATTAACCTAAATACATTATTAAACCTCATTGGTTTGTTATATATTTACCTTATCCTTATAATATTGAAAAATGATTCATTTTTTATCCATTTTCCTATAATTTGGCTTAATAATATTTTAAAACATTGAAAAATTACAAGTGTGACACTCACCTCAGATATAAAAGGGCACCTCATCCCCATAATCCTTCACATATCTTAATATTTATATCATAACCAAAACCTAAAACATTTATTCCTATATTCCTTAGCCATATTATATGGTTTTTATTCAAAATACTAATCCTATGGTCCTTAAGAAGATATCCAATGGAGGTTTCTCTAAAAGAGGGTAATCATTTTTACAACTAATTCAAATTTATTTTTTATTATACTTATTCTAAATATGTAGATCCCATACTAAATTAAAAAATATATTATAATAAATATACTTATATTTTTTTATTAATATGGTAAAACCATTTTCAAATCACTTCTTTATCCTACAAAAATCAAAAAAAACATCTCTTATGCGTATGCACGTCTTACTATCTCCATGTAGCGGTGTGATGTGTTTTTTATCATCACATTACATTGATGATTATAAATATAGAAATAATGAATATAATTTATATTTATGAACTAATTATTCTTTTTTAATTATAATATATTATCTACCTTCTTAGCTTTAAATCTTTTTGAAAATGATAACATAACATAGAGGTGAGTGTGAACTACCACCTCCACGAAGCGATGTTATTCATTTTTTATTTCCATTTTAAATGGATGGTAATAAGTATATATTTAGAAAAAATATATGATATATATAATATAATAATAATTTTAGAATTTTTTTTATTATTTATCTTTCTTTCATTTCATCCATTGAAATGCTAAAACAACATTCATGTGTTTGTTCAGCCTACCGTCTCCATGAAAGGTGTAATTAATTTTTATATATATACCATTCAAGGATGATTAAAAATATGTACATAATGAATAAATATGATATTTATTTACTTATTAATACCCTAGATATTATGGAACTATTATTAAAATGCGGGGTCCAAGACTAATAAATCGAATCATACATGAAAAAAATAGTTAATTCTTATAAATGATGATTTTAAAAAAGAATAATTAATAAAGGGTATTGAAATGTTATAACAAGATCATATATAATATTATAAGTATTATATAGTTTTATAATATAAGTTTAACTAATTTAAATTTATTATAAATGAGGCTAAAATCCATTATAAATAATTACAAACCTGAGGTAAGGGTTTTTTTCACTATCAAATCATTATTCAGTGTTTTTTATGTTATGTCATCATTGGGGAAATTATATGATCTTTATATAACCAAATATATTTTATTATCCAATCATTATTTTCTAAATTAAATTTTTTCCTTTTATTTTCCATTCTTTAAGTACTTTATATATTGAAAGAAGTTTTTATGGAAAACATACTTTTTTCACTTCAATAACGAATCATTTTCTTTGATACCCATGTTTACTCTTTTGATATCATCTACCATATTTCTATGGATATATTTTGATCAAGTTATACTTATTGTTTGGGTAGAATATTAAGATTTCTTATTCTTGTTTTTCAATATGAATTTTTTTTATTATGTATTGAATTGTTATTCTCCCCTCTCATATTATTAATCCATTGAACATGGTAAGTGATGTGTAGGGACAATTATAGGCTCTCAATAGTTCAATAGGTCCCATGAGAAAAACTAGCTTAGATATTTGGCATGCAGATTACCTTTTAATATATGTTGTCCAGGAATAAGGCCTTAATGATAAAATTATTATGTCTAGTATTATTCATTCTTTAATGATGAAACTAGTTGTTATTGTCCATGTGATTATTTACGTTATTCCATGGATTTAGTCCCCTTTTATGAAATTAGTTATATATAATATTTGATTATTGTTTTTCTTAGACAAATTATTCATGTTTTATTTATTTTATGATATCATTTGTTGTATTTTTTCCTTTATTAGAAATCTAAGATCACTATTTATTATGTTTTCTATTCCTTAGGATACCGGGAAGATATCTATAAATGATTTTTGGGATTTAAAAGAATAAATAATAAACTTATAAAAATAATTGTTACATTATATTTCATATTATTATATGTAATGTGAGAATCGTAAATTTAACTAGTCTCTCAATACTATTAAGCTATTTGATAATTTTGGATAAAATTCCATTTATGTTGTTCCAAATTATTAAAATAAGAACAAGCTTTGGGATATAAGAGTTAGGGTGTTACATCCTTTTATTTGGTATTTTTCCTTAATTATTAAGGTTCTTAGAGTTGTATCTTGTTTCAATATCTTATTTACTATAGTTGTAGAAGATACTTATATATGTGTAACAATATGAATTGATTAAAAATTTTCTGTGAGGGGGTCTTCAATAATCTCAAATATATGCTCCACTAAATTATATAAAATCAGTGGGTTATTAGAATAGTTTGAATAAATGGTTTCCTTCACTTTGATATGAATTGGGGTGACCAATAGGATTGGTGTAGACACTAGAGAGGGGTTGAATGAGGCATTGTTTATTTTTTACCAAATTCCAAAGTCTATTTGAATATTTTAACCCCTTTTTAATTTATCTTCTATTGTTGATTAGTTTATATAGTTCTATTTAATGTTTTACAATGTATCCATTAACCACATACATTCAAGTAAATTCCAAAAAAATGCATTTATATTTTTAAATGGTTATGTTAAAACACCTACCTTTTTACATGATTGATTATTCCATTAAATCATGGTTTATCTATAATAATCAATGGTTAACTACAATGGGTGGTGCTTCCCACACCTATATAGAATTCATATGTGTAAAAAATATTTTACTTCCATTGATAATTTTCTTCCTAACATAACACATAAATTATCCTTTCATCTTCAGAAAATTTTCATATCATCCTACCATGATCTCCCTACATACCCTGGATCCCATAGATTATTTAGAATCCCACCATGCATATTCTTGTGTTTATTCCATATTTTTCTTAAAATTTTAACATTAGTTCGGAATAGGATATATCTCTATCAACTAGAATAGATCCCCTTTAACTCAATACTAGATTTTTGAATCTATTCAGTTATTTATGGTAGTAAATGAGGCTTAGTACCTACTCATATATTAGTTTCAAAGAATTATACAGTATCTTCACGCCTCTATGTCTCACTCACTTATCAATAACTAAAAGGAATAGATCTCATTTGAAATAAACATCAACAAAAAATTTAGTATTTCCAATATTTTTCTTTCTTCTCATATCTTCATAAAACATTTTTGATCTCATAATGATGGATGACATCTTAATTTTTTTTTATACCCAAGTGATTATCAGATTTAGAACACGGTTGACATCCTATATTCTTTATCAAGAGTTCTTTTAATTATTTCTCATAGCAAAACAACTATTGGTTTCTCGATTTTTGAACTCTCACAATTTGAATACTTATTCTCTTTCCATATTTTAATTATATATATAGATCATTAAGATATAAATTTTCTAGATTTTTAATATCCAATATCTCATAAAATATTTTAGTTCCCACAATCCTCACACATTTTCACTTTTTCAATATATGGTTATTCCCGTGATCTCAATATTTTCATTACCCCGTAATGTCTGTATACTTTAAAATTATGGTATTTTACATATTTTCTCACTTTTAAAATTTATACCCACCAAAAAAATTTATTATAGACTATTCTTTATCATAAAGCATTGATATCATATTCCTTATCTTTTTTTCTAAAAATCCACATTAAATCCATTGTTAACATTCACTAAAAATATAAAAATGTACATAATTTCATATGATACTTCTCTCACATGATTAATATATTGAGAGATTTATTGAATAATAGTTACACCATTAAAATGATCTAGACATTTGGATTGTAGATTATCTTTATAACAGCTTCTTCAATCTTTATTCATCTAGTATTTCAAAAACGGTTTATCAGTTTTTTTAATATTTCAGAACAACACACCCATGCTAAGATATTGTCTTCATATTTATTCATAAAATGATGATTTTTTAAAATTATAACAGTAAATCATGATAAATGTAACAATAATCCTCACTCGCTTCCATCTCATAAAGTATTTCTCAGAAAAGGCCTGGATTATGGTTCATAGAACCATCATGGCATTTCGATCATTATGGTATAGCATAAGAATCTTTAGAAATGTCATTATTTATAATCTAGAATTTTTTATTAATGAATATCTGTATAAAAAATTATAAACTTCAATCATCCAATGATCTTATTCACCATTTTTTAAAGATAACCTTCTTCATTTATCATTCCTAAATCACACACTTATCTTTTTGTCTTAGATTTTTATTACCATTATAAATGGTCCAGGAATCATTCTGTTTGTTTTTTTTAAGAAATAAAATATATAAATTTTGAATTTTTAGTCCAAATTAATATTTATTTTTTAAGTCGAATGGAACATAATATTAGTATGGATGATACCTACAAAGAGTGAGTTGACACTTATTTTGAAGAATATCACATATACTTAGATCATTAAATAAAACATATACTCATTACCCTTCCCAAATTATCATTTTTTAAATGAGATAAAACATTATATGAGAATTATGATGCTTAAAATAGGATGAAAAACATACATGCTCTCATCTTGGATCACCTATACATAAATAATACTAACATGTACACTTGATCTATTTGACACATACGTTGTGTATACCATTCCAAATTTTCATATAACAACTCCTAATTTGAAACAAATTTAATTAATCCAAGGACTCTCTCAAATGAAATTTTTCCATCACCAAATTATTATAAACACTAATTTTTATGGTACATACAATAATCACACACAAATGAATTGTACCAATCCCTTGAGTCTTCATTCACTCTAATTAGCTAGATCTCAATAGAGATAATAAATTCTTCTTAAATGTATTTAATTTGGTCAATATATCCTTTATTAAAAATTGTTATAGATAATAAAATAGTCACCCCAAAACCATATATCTTGATTCCATGAAGAACAAAAAAAATAATCCAAGTTATAGTATACTACTCAATGTTTTCTATCCAGATCATTAACTATCATAAACTATATCCCTATTCCATTTCTAGAAAATTAATGTGCCCTTGAAACTTAAAATAAAAGTACATTACATAATTAACCCAAATTTCATTGGAATAATATTCCACATATAATGGGTGGATACTCAATCTATCACCCCTGATTTCACCATTTTATTATGGAACTGTAAAATAAAATACAAATAATTGACAAAAATAAAAAAAAATCAAACTTTATGTTTGGATCCATTATAAGTGTGAAAGGGTTTTTTTATAATAATTTCATGTCATCTACTACATCTTGATTAATTTCAACACCTACACCTACTTTCCCTAGATTAACTCCATCTATACTACTAAAGTGTGGAATTTTTAATTTTATTCACTCTATAATATTCCTCTTTATCAAATTTACCTAAAAAATTATGATCATTTAATTTTTCAATCCTTAGATTGAGGCTATGTGGGACTTTAATTAATGATTTATTGATTTGATCAAGTATTTGAATTATGATTTTCAAGTTTAGGTAATGCCTAAAATATTTTCTCATATATTATGGTATTTAATACCACATGAGAAATACATTTAGATCTTAATATCATACAACATTAGAAATATCATAGAAGAAAACTATGTGAATTTCATTCATTTTGGGTTCACCTAACATATAAATTTAGGTGGGAAAATGATTCATATGTGAGTGGATATAAAGATTATTTATTCATATGTGAGGTCCATGTAAAGTCCTTAAATCTCACATGAGTCGCATAAGATTTTATGTAAATCTACCTAGAATTCATGATCTATTTTAACATAGTGACCCGATTATTATGGCATAGTTAGTGGTGCACCATATCCCACTTATACAACTTAAGAACCATCTTTGGGATACTGATATTGATGCCTATCATCTAATTTTGTGGAATAGTAAATTCTATAGATATAATATCCATTATATCAACCATAACATGGCCCTGAGAAATATTCTATAAGATATTAGAGTGGAAGCCTCTATTAATTTCTGTTTTTTAGGGAATTCATATAGGATTTACCTATATTTTATCATTTGGGTTTTCGATTTTATTATTAAAAAAATTATGGCTTTATATTTTATGTTTGTAAATGTCCATATTCCTATTAGATCAAGATCAACACTAATTTTTCTACCAAGTGTAATATGAGGCCTATAGGGTGTGGTGGAATTATTAGTGACTCTAAAGGAGGATCTCTTTATTTCATATCTAAGTATTATTGGATGGTTATTACCTACGAATCAAAAAAGGTAATTTTATTCCTATAAATCAATATTTTGATATTTAGTAACTAAAAAAATTATAGATCAATATAGACTCTTACATTATAATGTATTTTGTAAAGAAAAATATTTATATCTCTATATTAGAGGCTTATATTAGTGTGTGAGGATTTTATGGATTACAATAGGAAAATAAACATTTTGTGTTCCATATTAATATAGAGGGTAATATAATTTCTGACACTCAATCCAATTTAGGTGTTGGATCAGGGGGGTGTAATAAGTTGTGGCTATGCTAAACTAGATTAAGGATCCTTTGGTCTATGACATCAATAAAACTATATCTTACCCTTTTTTATAATATTTTCTATACCCTGAAGTTCTTCTCCAAAGGGGGATATTATTATATTTATTGAATAATCATAATAAAAAATGAAAATATTGGACCTTGTCTCATGGCCTAAAAATATCACTTATAACATATAAAAGTTATATTTTCTATATTTCATCAATTAATTCTCCATTCTCAATGTCTTCAACCCAATATGAAAGAAATTTTCATGTTGATATATTATTTTATAATATATGTGAATATAGTATAAAGTTCATTTCATGTTTCTAATGTTATTTAGTGTAAATATAACATTAATATATTCAACCTCATCCCCATTTCTTTTTAATATTTTTGATATTGAATGTCACCAATGGTGCATTGTGTTTGTATTGAAACTTATAATAATGAATTCCATTGGATTTTAATAATATAACCATGGGTGAAATTTTGGGTGAAACCAATTTTTCATTAATTTTAATTACAGTAAATTTTACATTTTTTAGCAATCTTGAATTGGTTCCCTCATTTTCAGCATTTGAAGCATTTCCTAGTTTCCCTAAAATAGTACCTTGTGTGTTTATTCCAACATATTATCATATTAGAAACAAAATTTTTGTTCAATAACCCTTATAAATAAATGATTCATCATGAAAATTCATTCTTCCTTTCTTATTTCCTAGTCCTAGAGATCATCGAGACTCTATGATATTCAATTAAACTTTTAGAGTAGTTTGAACTATTTATTAATAGAAATCAAAGTTCAAAATTGCCCAAAAATTTTATGACATTATTTTAATCCAAAAATGGATCAATGTATATTACATTAAATGTCAATAGTAAATCATATTTTATATCATTAAACTACTAAAATGTTTAATTTATAACAAAAAAAAAGATTTTTCGAAATTTTTCATTGTTCTAATGATATATATCTCTGTTTTAATTTTCAGGGTATGTGGTAACTATTTTCATAAAATTATCTTATAATATTTATACTAGTATATAGACTTGATTTAAACCATTAATTGGTTGTTCATGAAAAATGATAGCCACTTATCAACTAATCCTTTCAAATAGTAAATGGCCAAGATAAAAATTTATTTATTAGAACTTTAGAACACTAAAAACATATTATTGGTGGAATTGATCCTTTTTTCTGATATTATTATATTGTAATTTTTACTAAAGGGTATTGGTTCTCACTATATGATGGGATCAATAACGAGTTGTTAATTTATTTAGAAAATACTGGACGTTTATGTAATTCAGGTTACTACTCATAGAATTTGTTAGTTAAGTTATCATTTGCATAATCTTTTATACTTCTACTCAAATATTATTCAAAACATCATTTGTAAATTCATAGCATTATCCTTATGCATAATTATTCATATTTCCATATATTTACTAACATAATAAATTTTATCATTGAAAATAAAAATAATAATATAAAATTGGTATTCATTTATAAATTAAGTTATTTACATGAAATATTTAAAGAATATTTTCATGTATACCCTATCTTATTAAATCCTTAGTCAAACCTTGGTTGTTTATTATTGTATTTCATAACCTAACCCCCAAAATTACTAAAACCTGCTCTTATACTAACTATAAAAACACATAATTCTTAATCATTTTTTTATAATATTTTCATATAAAAATATTAATAATGGGATTCAAAATAACACCCCAAAACAAAAAAAATGATTTTATATCAATATTAGATACATAATATAAATTTGTTAGCAGAACAACATATAAGTTTATTTTACTCCCCATACCAGTCTTCAAAAAATCCATTATACTTCTATTACTATAAATTAATCCATAAAGACATGTATCCAAATAAAGGGTGAGCTAAAATTTAATTAAGGAGATAATCAGTAATGAAAATAGAGGCGATATTCAATAGGTTATCTCATGACATAAACATATATATTGTTAAGTATTGACATATAAGGATTATATATCAAATTTATTTGTTACTTTTTTATATAAATTTAATATTTTATTTTTAATGCATAGTAACTAAAAGTAAAATTATTATATTAGCTATAATATTTTTTTTTATTTTATGTCATTTTTTAGTGTTTTTAATTTTTATTAAATAATTATTAATTTTATATTTCAATTTTGATAAATTTACTTTTTGATATTCTAATTTATAAAATTATTTTAATCAATTTGTTTATTTCAATTTTTTTTATTTTTATGTATTACTTGTGTGTATTTTTATAAATATATATTAATTTATATCAAAATTTTATATGTGAATACTTTAATATAAGTATTGTGTATAACACTTGACTAAAAATACATGTTATCTTATTGCTCACTTTAATAAATAAATTGTTATTTTATATTGTGGTATTGTTTTACATTTCATGAATATAACCAAATAATTTCATGTTTGTTCATGTTATTTTGTATTTTTTTTGAAATATTGATAGAAAAAATATAATAAATGGTAGTAAAATTTAAAAAATTATTTAAATTTAATGTTTTATTTTAAATATTATTTTAAAAAAAATTATAAAATCCTTATATTAAATCATTACTATTTTTCTTTATTTTATTTTTTTATAAATCTTCTTGATAGAAATAAGTAAAATTATCTTTTATTGAAAACTATAATATTCACTTTTTTTGAATTAATTTTATATTTTAATTTTTTGGAGTACTCTTTGTGTTCAACAACAAATATATAAGTATTAATATAAGTGATACACAAGTGATTGTTGATAAACTATATAAAATTTTCCTCACCATCAAAAAAATAATATGTGTAAGAGTAAACCAAAAGACCTATCAAAAAGAAAAATTTATAGAATAAACATATTTTAAAAAATAGATACTACCTAACCCCTGATTTTGTTAAAGAGGATAGGAATTCTTGTGATATGTGTAGGCTTCTCCTCCTAAATGGATGCAGTAAAGAAGGAGTAAGGCTATAATAATACCTATAAAAGGAAGACACCTCCCACAAATTTTCATCATCACCATTGAAAGCATCTTCTCCATGTTAATCACTTGAGTGATATTTAAGAATTTTCTTTTTTATTTATTTAATAGATAATATTACATGAATCTTATCCTTCTAAATTGATACAACTATTGGAATGTGGTTTTCTACACCTCTTCATTTTCATGGTTCTTATCATGTTATAAACATTTTTCAATTAATATAAATATTTTATAAATTATTTTTTCATGAATTTACTAATACATTATAGGCCAATCATTTCCAAGTTTGAATATGATATATATTAAAGAAGTTATATCCTAGTGTTGTTCACTTTTTTATATAAATAATTCATAAAAATTTATTTTTCTCTTTAAATGTTACATCAATTGATCTTTCACATTATAAAGATTATAGTAAAAATATTAAATACATGTTTGTGATATAGTGGTGTTTCTAAACTATTGATAACTCTTTATGGTGTTGAAATAAAATACTCAAAAATTATATGGGTATAATTTTCAATGTTGGAATATTAATATGAAAATGATGTAGTGGAAGTATAATTTCCTACTCCCTAGTGGGAAAAAATTGGTTGGTGTGATGGATAGAAAATGGAATGACATCGACATGAATGATTTTTCAAAAATAAATGTTGACTTTTCTAATAATCTTATAAAGAACTACAGAGAGAAAAATGGTGAAGTAAATTCTTAATGCTATGATAAATCTATATGGTTCTGTGTTATTGCACAAAATTATGTATAAAAACTTACACAAAATTCAAATGGTGGCGTTAACAATAGTTATTTACCACATCAATACAGTTAATTTCTTGTTTACTTTGTTCGTGGTGTTGGGAAATTAAATAGGAGATAAATAAATTGTAGAGATTATTCTCCATATTATTTAAATATTAATATAATCAACTCATCATCAACCTCACCTATAATATCGTGAAGGATATTTTTTTCATCAATAACGTTGTAGTTACGGTTCTTCAAGAATAATGATTTTGTAAGAACAAAGAGGTTAGAAACAAATCACAATAAATGAAGGCACTATCAATAATGACAGTAATGAAAATGAATACTATTTATAATGAATGATAAAATCATGATAGGTCATTTCATAAAGTATTTGTAAAAAATTCACAAGTTTTATTTGTGGTACTAGTATTACTTAAAGATGGATCACTGGAATAAAATGGGAAAGGGGATATTCTCAATAAAATATATCAAGTTATTCAGAAAACAGAGACATAATTTTTAGAAATGTGTAGATAGTTACTTGATATAGACAAAATCACAATAGTGTGTGAAGAGTTTACTTAAAATAAACTTGTAACATGATGTCTTTAATGTAATTGTTTAATAAAAATAAATCTATCTTAGAATGACTTGTGTACATGTGGAATTATCACACCTTAAAGATAATTGGATTCAATCATATTTAAGAATCATGATGATGTGGTACAAACCATCCAAGGATTACACCTTGTGATGGGTATAAAGAAGAACATGTTGTCTCTATGAAAATTTTAGGATATTGGTTGTATAGAAATACTTATGAATAGAGTGATGTATATTATGAAGTGTGTTCTTTTTGTGATAAATTGATAAAAAATATCAGATAATTTTTACATATTTTTAGGTAAAATTTAATAGGAGGTAGAGGTTGTTGTTTCATCAACTATATTTGTGTAATTAATGTTAATTTAATGGACTATAAAATATTGATCATATGTTTGAATGATGAAATAAGATTAATAATGTAATTAATATACTAACTAGGATTAAAAATATATCTTTACAGTTATTTGGAATAATTATTTTTGAAATCAACACATGTTGACGTTCATAACATCAATGATATAGTGAAATTAGATCATAAATTTGAGCCATTCTAAAATTTGGTATGAATTGGTTATATATCTATGAGGATCAAGGTACTTTGTATCAATCATTTATGAGAGTTCCTAGAGATATAGTGTAATCTAAATAAAGAGGAAGAATAATATTTTTTGGACATAAGAAATCCCAATCCTAGAATGATCATGAATCTTGAAATAATATAGAGTGTTTTAAGATTTAAAATAGTTGAGAGCATGAAACGAGGGAGTTAGATAAAAAAAATTGACAATAATGTATCTAATGATAATTAACTATGGCATAAACTTCTCAAAAATGGAATAGTAGAGAGGAAGAGAAGAACCTTTTGGAAAAAAACATTGGAAATGTAACTGAATGCATGAGTTTCCAAGATATACATGGCATAAGTGGTGACAACTCAATTTATATGATCAATATATCTTCTTTAGTATTGATTGATCTAAAAACAATGATGGTATTTTGGACAAGTATACCCAATTACTATTCTATCTTATATAATTTTTGGATTTCATGTATGTGATATTTTTAATGAATAACAATGAAAACAAGTTGGATTTTATATTTTAGAAATGTATCATTTTGGGTTACTCTGGTGGAATGAAGGGGTATTATTTTTGGGGGCCCACTACCCATAAATTTATAATTATAAAATATTGAAATGTTTTAAATAATATAGTAAATATGATGATTTATAGAGACACAGAGAATATGAATATACAAATTGTAACAATAAAGGGGTGATAAATCAAGGAAGAACATATTTAATATAAATAATTATTAAATTGTGATTAGTAGGAAATGGTTGAGTTTTGAGAATTATGGTCAAATTGAGAAATAATTTTACTGATATAGCACTCATTTTAGTTTATTAGAAGAAATATATCATATGGATAATTGATAGAGGATGGTGATCCTTCTTATTTTATAGAGGAGATCCTACATCCTGATATATCCTCATTGATTGAAATGGTGAAGGAGAAACCTAAAGCTCGGTATGATACATCATATTCCTAATTCAATCATTAGTAAAAAAATATGGTTGGTCAATAGGCCTCAAGAACACCTCCCCATTAACCAGAGGCTGCCAACTAGTAGTGAGGGTCCATGATGGTACGATGGAGAGACTATACCCTCATGATCTGAGTAGCACAATAGTGATAATAAATGAATAAAGAGCATAATCATAATAATATAACATAGATAAATGAATGTAAATCATATAGACACTAACAATACTTCAAGCTATGATTTTGACTGTATACAAAATGATGAGTATTTCACATAGCTATAATAAATTAATGTGTGTATACAAAAATATATATCAAAAGAAACAAAAGACCAAAAAGTCTATATTAATTATAATCACAAGACAAGAATTAGTAATGCACTCCCAAAATCCCCTATTATAAATATTCAATCTTCCAATACTGAGCACCTTCCCAAGTCCCCACCTCAATCCATGAAGTCTATCTCGGTACCAAGTGGAATATCAAACATGGTGTGAGATATACTCTATAGGCCACCACTAATGGAACTATACAAATTACATATATAAATATAAAATAATTGGTTCAAAAATATAGTGATAGTTAGTGGAATAATGTGAGTTAAATAATAAAAAAGTTGGGTTCGGACTCCTCATAGGATACCAAGATGACCATACCTACATCAGCTAATGAAATTAATGTCTAAACAAGGATGAAATTAATGTCTAAACAAGGTACCTACAAGAGGTTAGATATGGAATTTTTAACCAATTTAAGTCTTCATAAAATAGTTCCCAAGGTGAAAAAAGGGCATCCTAGTAATAATAATTATAATAATGAAGTATCTAAGGAGAATCAAGTCATCCTTGACCATAGAATGTTGATCCAGCTTGCAGCGCATAATCATGCTAATTGGATAAGGGGTATAAGTGTAATAAAATGGGTACACCCAATTAATTCCACTATAATTATAAATAATTTTTTCAATGGCATTTCTATATATTAAATATTGGAATAATCATGACCAATGCCTAAGTGGAGGATCTAAGGTGCCTTATATCTGAATATTTCAGCTGAATCCAAGGAGTGTATCAAATGAATTATAATATGTTGAGATGATTCAAGTGAATAATTGGAACTATGTTAAGGAATTAACATATAAGTAATAAAATAATATAATTATAATGTGGTTACCTCCCTCAAAAACCATCTAATTGAATCGGGGTGGCATCCTCTGGGGGTTTAAGGCATTCCTTCAAGAATCCAAGGCTAGATCAATTATAACCACTCCTATAATAAGAAAAAGGTTCATAGTAAAATTAGGAACCATAAATTTGATGATATGACCAAGGAATATGTAATAAACATTCCAATCCATTTACTTTATATAATTCAGGTATATAAATTTTCATTCAACAATAACAAAATGCTATATAAGGTGTCATTACATTAATCATTTTATTTCAAATTAATAGGAGGAAATCCAAATATTCATTCAAATTAATAAAAAATAGTTCATCCATTTAAATTTAATTAAATCATTTGAGTAAATCTAACCAAAATACACCAAATTGTTTTTAGGTTATTAATGTGTAAAGCATCACATAGGCATATGTGTGGCCTACCTAAAGGGTCATCTCAAGTTTAGTTCATCGAACTCAATTGATAATAAGAGGGAATACTAGAGCATATAAATTTCAAATTAAAAAACTAAATTAAGGAGAATTGATTTTAGGATAATAATAAGGGATTAACCAGCGCACGAATCAATTGTATAAATTATAAATAAAAAAGACATAATAGAAAAGTCATAGACTGTGTACCTTATGGTGTTATGTGAAAAACAATCTAGTATCAGCCCTTAGTATGTTTTAAATCAAAATAGAATAAAATAATATAAAAATAACCTAGAAATGGTGAATATTAGTTCACATGGATATTGAAACGTAGATGATGAGATAACCCAAGACAAAAAAAAGAAAGTGAATTGAATCACTTACTGGTGGTGATCCAACATGATTGACAGAACCTGATTTGGGAATCAGATGAGGAAGAAATATCAAATCCTAGAAAGAGTCCATGGGATAGATCCAATGGGAGTAGGGGTGTTACATGTTGGAAAAGGAGGGAAAATTGTGGTTAAGTTATAAGGGTGAAAGGGAAAATGTGTATGTTCACCTCACTTTAAGGGGATGCAGGGTTTGGATACATGGTCATCCAAATAGTTTGAGAACCATGAGAAATTAATTATCCATGGAACCCCCATTTCTTGGACTAGGCACATAGTTAGGCTCACCATGTGTAGGCCATGAAAAATGCCTCTCTAATATATCTGAAAAAAAATTCATGGTCATGCGGTCTAGGGTGAATGGTTTGAAAAATCTTGTGTAAACCTCCATGGGTTCATTGTTTTAGTTCACTACTACAAAACTGAGTTTATTCTGTGATAGGGATTTTATAGCGCAAAGAAAAACCACTATTAAATACACCGTTTTTAATTGATAAAAAAGCATTGTTAAAGGGGTTCTTTAGTAGTTCTTTTTTTAATGATTTTAAAGGAGATCTTTAACAGCACTAAAAAAGAACTGCTAAAGGGGATCCTTCATCAGCACATTTTTAAAAGTTCTCATAAATGGGGTATTTTATCATTACTTGTAAAAAACCCTAATAAAGAGCAGGTTTTATCAGTGCTTTTTTAGAACCACTAATAATGCCCCCCCCCATCAATAATTTTTTACAAGTGCAGAAAAATTTATACTTCAAAAAAATTATATTTCGTTGAACATATGATATTAATATATTAATATATCAATATTAATATAAAAATTATATAAATATATATATGTTTTAGATAAGGTAAATAAGAATTTAGATTTAATATATAAGATAATTAGTAAAAATGGATTATAAAATAACGAAAAAATAACTTAAATAAATAATTTTATAATTATTACCAAGAAATATTTTTTTAATATAAATTTTAAGATAGAAAAATAAAAAAAATTATAAAAGATCAAAAATAAGTTAAAAACGTAACATGAACTTTAAACGTCTATAAATTTTGATATGGGTGTCTGTATAGGCTCTACCACAAATCAAATTAAGGCTTGTGATAATCTATATTCCCTAGAAATTTGAGAGGACCATAGTTGCATTTTTTCAAACCTATAAGGCCTCCAAAACTGAGTTTTCGGTTGGGGTACCCCAGTTTTATAACATTTGATGCATTTTCAGCCTCATTTATGGTGGTTCTTTTTTTCTTTTTTCAGTGGATAATGATTTTCTTGTGCGTAATTAAATTCATATTGGTATTCTGGATTTGAAATTTTATCATTTTTCGCAACGTACTAATATTTATAATCATATATATAACAATATATAAATATTTTTAATATATTCCCAAATAAAATTTTAATTTTATAAATAAATAATTAAACATATTTACATATAAAATATATTTATTAATATAATAACATATATATAAACATATATAAATATATGGATGAAACAATTTAAAGAAATATTTATATATATATCATAAAAAGTAAAATAGTATAGTATAGGGGAGTGGAAAAGTCAATGGTCTATAATCTGGAGGTCATTGGTTCGAAACTTGCTGGAGGAAGGGCCTGTGGGGGTGGGTTTGATTATATAAAGCACTACTAAAGGGTTTTGGGAAGCACTGATAAAGGGGGGAGCACTAATAAAGAGAGAATCTAGTGGTGTGCGGAGAAAAATTATAAAATAAATTTTATAACCTTTATCAATGAGGCCTTTGTCAAAAAATTCTATCACTTTTAAAGATAACCTTTAACAATGCTAAAAAAGATTTTAAAGGACCCCTTTAACAGAGCTATTTTTAGCGCTCTTAAAGGTGGCCTTTAACAGCATTTTTTAGCACTGATAAAAACTTTGTGCTTTTAACCAAGGTCAAGTTATCAATACTTTTTTAGAAATGATAAATTCATATTCTATATTTGTTAAAGTCTTTTTGTAGTAGGGGTTTCAGGGATTGTACTAACCATATGCCATAGCAGTGCTTCCCAACATTCTGGATTATGAGCTCCGAACAAGCCCCAAATGCTCCAAAAACCCTCCTTGATCATTTAATCACAATTATTATGTTAAAAAGGAAAATTCAAACTAAAAATTTACTTTTTATTACCTTAAAAGAAAACCTGGTTTGTTTAAGGCTACCGTACTTAAGATAAGTCATCCCCATGTTTCCCTTTAGAGGGTTGTATGACACCATCTAATAAAATCTCAATACATTAGGAACATACATATAAATCCCACTCACAAGTCTCATCAGGTATGGGGTTGTCTTTTATAGAACCCAGATTAATGGAATTGGCCTTCCTTGGAGTTCCTTCTTACTCCAATCCATAATAAAAATAGGATACCTCTCTAAGGATGCACCTACCCCTAAATCAACCTCATCATAATGAAGTATATTATATGGGTCTAAATATTAAAATCATAACTAATAAACATGAAAAACTTTTTCATATATACGTATTCAAGAAAGTGTTTTCACAAAACAAAATGGATTGTATTTTTTTCAATCCCCACTGGGTAGATCAAGGATTTTTCAATCCAAGTGATCTTATGGTTTGTGTGGATTTAGGGTTGAAGGTGGAATAGTTTTCTAGTGTTTTCAAAAAATTTGTCCCTAAAAAATTGTAGGTAGTTATGAGTTTTATAGAATACGGATTTTCAAGACTACCTTTTGAAAATATGAAAAAGGCATGTAATTCATTAAATTTTAGTGTCTCTGGAGTTTGTAGATTCATGGAATAATGTTTTATGAAAGAATTCTAATCCATGAAATAAAAATATGGTAAGTTATGTGATTACTACAGTTTTCATGCAAGTAAAATATGGAGTTAAGTTATATTATTATGAAAAATTTCACAATTGGAATATTTCTATAAAGTTTTGTAAAGATAGGAATTTTGAAAAATATAGTTCGACATTTGCAAATTGAGGTGACGTATTTTCTAGGAATGATAGTGTTTCAAAAAATATGCATAGTTTAAACAAATGGTGACACTCACCAATAAATAGGCTTCCACGTCTCATATGAGAATCAGAAGAGTTTTTGTAGGATGGCTTATCGATCTAATTTCTCAAAGGTTTAAACAAACATAATTCTTATGAGAATTAGGATCATTATTAAAACACAAGTTTCTTGGAAATAATTTTTGATAAATAATTTATATTAAGGCATATTAGTGAAGTATTTTCATGAAATTTTTTAGTTTCATTAAATTTTAGAGTTTTATGAATGTGGGTTGTTTTATGAAAACTAATAAATCTTGGAAAAAATGGGGGTTTTGTGAAAATGGGTGTTTATTGAAACTGTCTTACATGATCATACTTTAACATGGGAAACTTTTTTGGTACATATTGAAGAATTATAATCTGACTTACATGATGAAAAACACCATTGTCATGTTCTATGATATGTATGTGACCATCAATTCGATAAACTAAGAAAGTTTTCACCCAAAATAGTGACCAAGGGGAGTGGACCAAATTGATCCTTGGGAGGCAGCATGTCATCCATAAAATTATTTTAAAGTAAGTGTGTCTATAACTAAGTGACTATGTTTGATCAATTGTAATCCATAATATCTAGTGAAGCTTAGTAGATTGAGGTATTATCAACAGGAATTTGGTGTATGCTCCTTGGACTAGCCCATAGAGGCGAACTAAGTAAAATTTTTAGCTTGTGTTTCTATTTTTTCATATGGGTGTTTGGTAATTACATGTTTTAATAAAATAGTTTTAACAAGTTCATAAAAACAAAGTTACATGATCTGTCTTGTTTAACGGAAAATTTTAAAACCTAATTCACTCCCCCTTTATTAGGGTGTTCCAGGGTATTACATGTCGTATTAGAGGGAGTTTGTTGGTGTTAAATATATCCTATATTATTTTATGAAGAATTTAGTGAATGTTAAGGTATTTCCTCTTTTTGATGGAAAAAACTTCTAGATTTGGAATAATAGAATGATATCTCATATATGATCTCTTGGTATTTGAGTTCTGTATGCCATGGTTCAATGGATTCAGGTTAGTGATGTGACATGTCATTATTTGATTGGAACAGAAAAGAAAATGAATTATGTAGAAGCCAAATGTAAAAATTATCTTACTTAAGCACTAACAAATAAGATCTATTTAAATTTTATGAGTTTCACTAGATCTAAGTCCATGTGGGAGAAACATGAAAATATATACAAAGAAGATCACATGGTGAAGGATTCAAAACATCATGGTTTTTGAAATCAGTTCAATGATTTAAAAATTCATCCAAATTAAAATGAATATAGTTTTATTAAATACATTACTAATTTTATGGAGAAATTTCATGAATTGGTGAACAAATGTATGATATTTAAATTGAAAAGAAAGCCTTTTGAAGGCTTACACATTTATACAATCTAAAAGTGTCATACCTTGAGGAAATGTATTTCTCTATTATTTCTCTTTATGATCTGATAAATATTATGGTGGCTTATGAAATGGGAGTTAAACCATAAGGTATAAAAATTTTAGTAAGAAATGATAGGGAATTCAAAACCATAGAAAAACTTGACATTGCTAAAGGTATTAATTATGGAGATGATTTCAACGATAAACTTCTATCTCTTATTTCCAAAAAAATAAAGAGTGGAAAGGGGATATTTGATGGTAAGATTATTTTATCTTGTTTTAGGTGTCTTAAATTAGGTCACATTGTTTCTCATTTCTCCAGAAAATTAAATGATATAGAAAGTGAAGATGAAATCATACTTACGTCTCAAAGGATGTTTCTACAAAAGGGTGACTTCAAACTGGGAAATAATTTATAGTGGAATAGCTTTATTTTCAATGAGGAATAATATAATAAAGTCTTTTTAGAGGTTGTAAAACCAGAGTTTAAATGTGATTTTGAAGATTCCAAGATTTATATAGTTGAAAAGGTAAAATCAATAAAATATGAATAAAATTACTCAGATGGTTTTTTTGTCTCAAGGTGGAACTTGAGGGTTCTATTGATGATATTGACATTAAAATAAAGAAAATAAAAATATTGTATCTTTATTGAATGAGTAATTAGATTATATAGATCATCTTGATGAATAGATTTATAGACTTCAATGAGAGGTGGAAGAAATTTTGACAACACTTGGAAGCTCGAAAGATGTTGTGGAGTTTAAAATAAGGATTGAAGTGTAGGAAAAAGTTACCAATAACCATAAATTTATATTTTAGGAAAAGCATAATATAGTTGAGGGAATTGAATAAGAATTTGTTACCTTAAGGGGTAAACTAGAAGCTAAATCAAAATCAAGGTAAATGATAAATGAATTATAGTTTGGAAGTTTTTTAGATACGATGATTTTTTATGGAGTTAAAAAATGTTACGAACTTGTTGAGAAAGACTTGAATGATAAAAGATACAAATTTATAGACATAAGTGTAATTGGTTCTGATACAAAAACATTAATGTATGGAACTGAGATGATAATAAATAAAGTTAATCATAAAGTTGAACATATCCCAAAGGTTCTTGACGTCCAAATAGATATAGCTTCAAATAAAATATAGAAGAGGGATGAAAATAATACTAAATTATCCAAAGATGATATTAAACCAAATACCTATAAAAAATAAGGGTGCATGTGGAGGAATTAAAATTAGTAGATATTTTCCCTTATGATATTTCAATTCTGTGGATTTTTGGTCTATACCATGTCTTATTATAAATATCCAAGTAGCTATTTGAATAAAAAAGAACTTAATAGTGAAAAAAGGGGAATGAGACCATATCCTCCACCGTATAGAAGAAATAATTAATATGGATATTTTTTTCACTATTCTAACTTTTTTCAAAAAGTAATTTATTACATGAAGAGGAAAGGTTGAACTATCACTACATAACTCTAAGAGAAGTCAATATTATTCAACCAAGAAAAATTACTCATCAAAATATGTATTATCCTCTTGAAGAGGAATATGTGTATGATTAAACCATTCTTAGTGAAAATAGATTGTAGGGACCATATTATGTCTCCACCCAATAAGGTTTCTCAAGGAAGGAAAATAATAATATTGAGAAAGTCCACATAACAGATATTTCTCTAAATGCTAAAAATAACAGTAGCACTAGACTCAAGACAACGGATGATAATCCCACATGACCTGAAATTCAAATTTTTTGAAAAATGTTATGTAAATGGTTGATGAAATAGTGAGATTATTTAGTGACGATTCCTTAAAGATAAAAGGATTTGGAAATATGGAATTATAAAATGATGAGATAATGAAAAAATAACATCTTTATGTGGATGCATTGCATTAAAATCTCCTAAGTTTGAGTAAACTCTTCAAATTAGGAATAGAAGTGACATTTAATCAAAAAAAATCACCATAAAAGTTAATATAGATAATTATCTCATAAAATTAAGGAGGAAAATGGTCATTTATAGTAGGTATATAGTAAATAAAAAACTTATTTCACATAAATTATAGAGGAAAACAAAATGTTCCACGGGAGGATGGGTCACACTAATCAACAGAGAATAGACAACTTATCCCATAAAAATTATATTGTAGAAATTATCAATCTAAGTATTGATGGATAAAAGACAAGTTATTCTTACATTAATGTAATGATGGTGTATAATTCTTATCGGTCAAGGAACAAAAGGTCATTGAATCTTCTTGATCTAGTTCACACATATGTGTGTGGTATAATGAATATGGATGACACAAATGGAGAGAGTTAATTAATTAATTTTATTTCTTATTATAGTATAATTGTATCTGTGATTTTTATTTAGTTTAAATGATAAGTTATTGACTACATGAAGAGATATCTCTAAATAGTTGAGAATGAAAGTGATTGAATAATTAGGATATTACAATATAACAATGGAATAGAATAAACATCCATTTAATTTGAAAATTATCTTAAAAAATGTGGGATCAAGAAATATGTTTCTTGATTCATAACACAATAAGAAAATTGGGTCGTTCAACAATTAAATCTATAGGTGAATAAAATGTCCAAAACAATGCTTATTGAGTGTTGTTTTTATCATACTTACTAGAATGTGTTTTTTCAGGTTTTGGTATAAAATTAAAAAAAATAGGGATGCGTCTATGAGTGGAATAAAAACCATTTGAGATATGGAATGGAATGGATACCCCGTTAATGTATTTTTTTTTTGAATTAAATGTTTTATTTGAAATAATGAAAGTAGACAAGAAAGGTTTATTGTTGTTGCAGTTCAGGGAATTTTTCTAGAATACTAAATGAATAGTAAAACCCATAAGTGATAAAAATAGTATTCTTAAAAATATTTTGGAGAGAAATTATGTCAAGATCATTGAGGAAAAAATTAATAATAACTCTAGGAGCTCATATATTAATATGATAGAAGATTAACAAGAAACTATAAAAGGAGTAGATTAAAATATAGAAATTATGGAATGCATGTCTAACATTTAAGGTTCTTGAAATTGTGATTATTCAAAATAAAAAACATAAGAGGAAATAATTTCATAAAAACTATACCATAACCTCACAAGAGAAACATAAGATTATTATTTTATCAATACAATATCATTGGGGATAGGACTACACCTACATAGGTAATAATAATAAATAATTATTCACATTCTATTGATCCTATTATAAAAAGTAGAGTTAGTGTGTTTCCTCTCCTGCTAAAAATATTTGGGAAGGTTCAAAGAAACCTATGAAGATGTCCCATTGTACTGCAGGCTCATCACTCAACTAGTTCTTAGTCACACTAAGGCTTTTCAGGACCATACCTACCATGATAATGGTGTATAACAGAATTTCTAGTCTAGATACTTTAGATAAAATTTCTCAATTGAGAACCCTCTAAACAATGTATCCTTCAACTGGTTAAACTATTACCATAACTATGTATTAAACTACCATGCATGTATTGTCATCTTCCCTTAAGTTTTTCTTAATGATAAGGGTTTGGTTCATAATTCATAATGTAACAGTCGAATGAAAAACATTTACCTAAGAATGAATGGAATACTTGACCCCATCCTTAAAGATTCTCACTCTACATATCTCAACAGTGGTGAAGGAAGGTGAAAATTTTTAAGCATAGTAAATAGAAAAGGATAATCCATAACTAACATGGATCCTTGCTTCAAATGTAGAAACATCATATCATAGTCATCTCTCAGTATCTTCGGAAAGAAATATTCATTGAAGGATTCCTATAAATCTCTCCAAACCATATCCCAATGATTTTATACATGATTAATAACATACCACCAATGTTGGGAATAACCATGACTCGTATAAGCAACGATCTTGATCCTCCTATCTGTAGAAATCTTCATGTGATTAAATTTAGACATCACGGCCTCTAGCCATGTCTCAGCAAGTTGTGGATCAGCATCCCCTAAAAAAATGAACAGATTTTTCTACTGAAACTTTTGCATCATATCTGGTATAAAAGGGGAAGGTCAAGAATATCCATGAACATTATGAATAAATCATAGGAAATCCTCTTTAAACTAGGTTTCAGTGCCCAAGTTAGGTATAACTAGAGGTTCTACAGGTGTCACTACTAGTGGGTTACATTCCACCACTTCATGAATATGGTTTTTACCACTTTCCTAGTGCTTGACTTAAAGAACTCATGGTGGTATTGCTCAAAAAATTCAATAACAAGATTTATATAATATTTAATGAAGATAAAAGTTATAGATATTTTAATTGGAAAGGTATAATCCTTCCTATATAAAATATACGGCCCCCATCTTTCTTATAAAAATAGTTCTAGGTGTCATATGACACAACAATAAATATCTATAGATACTAACTATATCCCACTATAATGGTTAGGTATGTTTTAAGTTCTTTGCTTTATATTAGAGGTCCTAGTATATAGTTTGTCAATTGAAAGTTATTGAGTAAAACCCACAAGTTTCAATTGAAATTACTATTTAATAGAAACCATTTCCATTTAAATTTATAACTCAACAATTCTTAAATATTTCATTATGTGTATCCATGTATCTTTATATATCATGGTGAAGTAATATGTGTTAATCATTCCTAAGTTATAAAGTAATATCCTTTATAAATTGAAAATAGTACTACATCTAATAGAAACTAGGATGTTATGATGTTTTAATTAGTTGGATCACCATTCCCAATTTATAGAGGTGCACACACTATTTAAATTGAAATTTGAATACATGTAATTTCCATAGACTAAAATTTCAACTCAAGAGACCAATGGTGCATAGCTCAAACATGTTATAATTAGTGAATTAAGGTGTTATCGTCAAGATATAATGAAAAATACATTTTAAGTTGATGTAGGTACTTTAATTATTCCAATTATTTTTACCCTGTATGAAACGATAGCCCAATATCAAATATAAATATCAAGGATCAAGGAATTTTCAACAGATAATGCATGAAATAAGTAAACATTGCATGAAATAATTCCTAACATATAAATCCCCAAATGACTATAAAAACAGACACAACCTTCTTTACATATCAGGCCAAGGGTAAACATATAATCCAAATTAACAATAAAATCCAAAATACATGTTCATAACCTAATGGTGACATCAGTACAACCATAACAGGCATAATCTATATCATCAATTACCTTTTGAGCCAATTGGACTTTTCTCTTAAAGTGGGTTAGCTACTCCGAGACACAAACTTATTACCAAATTCCAATACCTTCTTAGTCTCCTATCTAAATAACCAAATAGTAAGAAAATATATAAAAACCCTCAAATATCAATGAGTAACATCCAGAGACCAGTTCACTCAAAAGTAACTAAAACTGATTAATCACAAGGAATCAAGAAATCCACCCCATACATCAGTGGCTTTCGACTAAAGTTAGGGTCCATGATGGAATGGTGGGGATACTATAGTATTATCATCATAGTAGAACAATGGTTATAATAAATGAATAAATAATGGAATAATAATAATGAAAAATAGATCAATGAAGGTAAATCAACCAGACACTAATAATACATCAAGATAATAGTGGAAACATACCCAAACTAATGAGTATTTCATGGAGCAATAAAAATAGAAGGCATATGTACATACATGTATATAAAAATAAATAAAATACTGAAAATGCTATCTCCATTATCATCGTGAGCCTATACATGGTTCTGTACTCCAAAGCACCCATGCTATAATCAATCATGAATCCAATACTAAGAACTTCCCCTTGTCCCTACCTGCATCCATGAAGTCTTTATAGGTACCAAATGGTATCCTAAAGAGGGTGTGAGATATACTCACTAGGCCACCACTAACAACATATATATAAATCCAATATATTAATATAAAACTATTAGTTTGAATATATAGATATAGGTAGTAGAATAACATTCATGAAACAATAATCACATCGGGCTCAGACTCCTCATGGGATAACCGACTGACCATACCTACTTCGGCTCATGATATTAATCTCTAAGAAGGGGACCTACAAGAGGTTATGTCTAGAATGTATAATCAAAGTGCACCAGTTTCTGTAATCCTAAAATAATATCCACGGTGAAACCGTGGTGTCCAATTCATAAAAATAATAATGCAAGATCCAAGAGGAATCAAGGCATCCTTAAACTTATAAGGGTGATCCATCTCACAACACATAACCATAAATACTAGATACAGGATTTGAGTGTAATCCAATGGGTACACCTGAGTAATTCCAATAGAATAATTTCTAACTGAGTCCATGGAGCATCTCTATAGAAAATTATGGGCTAAGCATGACACGGGACTAAGGGAAGGATCCAAGGCACCTTCTCTACGAGGATGTCAGCAGAATCCAAGGAGTATATCCAAGGCATTATAATATTCAAAGATGATTTAAATGAATATTTGGTACTCTACCAACATATTCATGGATAAATAATACATTTACCAGATACCAAGGTGGGTATATCCCTAAAAAATCATCCCAAATAATAGAGGTTTAATCCTCTAAGTGATAAAGGAATTCCCTCAGAATTCTATGGATCGCTCAAGTCTGACCACTCCTCTAATAAAAAAATTTCTATAGTAGAAATAGGAAACTTACATTTAATGATATGACCATGTTCCATGTGATCACCATGAAAATACATTCAGTTTATATAGTTTAAGTCTTTAAATTTTCATTCAATAACAAAAACATTCCATATAAGGTATCATACTATTAAACATTGGACTAAAAATTAATAATCCCTAATATAAAAATTATTTCCCATTTATAAACAATTTTTCAGACATTAAATTTTCACAAAATAATTTTATGAAATTTAACCAAACACACCAATGGGTATTTTGGATATTAATTTGTAAAGTGGAATACAGGAACATGCATGGAAAACCCAAAGGGGTTGCTCAATTTGAGTTAATTGACCTAAAATGATAATAATAGGGTGAAATTGGGTGTTTAAAATTCAAATTAAATAACTAAATTAGAGAAATTTTATTTTAGGGGAAAGCATGGGAGGAATCGGTATGCGGAACAATGGTGACAATTATAAATTAGTGAGTCTAGAGGGAAAATTAATAGACCACCTACCTTATAAAATTATATGAAAACTCATCCAATATCATCCCTTGGTTTGGTCTAAATAAAAATAAAATAGAAGAATATTCAAATACTATGGTATCATACCTTTTTATTAAAGAAATTTTCATTTCATTATACAAATAGAGGAGCCTCTCAATTTTAGTTTCTTGGAAAAGGTACATAATATATGAAAACATAAAACAATATATGAAAATAATTTGAAACGAATCATCATGGGTTCAATCTAGGTTACGTTTACTGCATCTCATATCCTAGGGACATACATCAAAAAATGGGTGAGCATGAAGCCTAGTAAGAGAAATAAGTAAGAGATACATACAGTTTACGATCTTGAGATATATCAATAAGAACAAAAGGAATAATGATAAAGCATGATAAAATGTAATATAATAATAATAATAACATTAATCATAACATGGAAATGTTTCTAAAACATTTAAATGAGACATTCACAATCATATCCCCAAGGTTTATCACCAAAGTGTCATGAATAAAATTTACCAAGGGTATTACCAAACTATCATATAACAGGTCATCTCTAGATATTAAGTTATTTACCCAATGAAATGGATATCTATCAAAGAAAAAACTTCATATGTATTAATTTCATGTGATCTACATATATCATAATAAATCATTTCACTAATAACACATGGAGAATAAATAAGTATTTCATATCAAAAATCTTGCCAAGAAAAAGAGTTTAAGACATGATAATTATGTCATTTTAAACCCAAAAAAGGATATGTGAGTTTCATATATGTAAATACCTGAATTAAAAAATAAATTTTTAAAATTATTTTAATACCCACTAAAAATAAAATAGGTTTGGTTATTCAAATAAAAAGGAAAATAGAATTACTTGTGTAAAAGAGGAAAATTTGAGAAGGAAATTTGGCACCATGATAGGTATAAAACATGTATTTAAAAAATAGAAAAATGGGGAGGAACAAGGGTATCCCATTCATAAAATAAAATTAATACAATATTTATATAATAAAAAGTTGACAAAAATGAATTTTCATGGAAATTGGAAGTCATTCTACAAAAGGAATCTTAAATAGAAAAGAGATGTGAAGATTTTCCTTACCTTGAATATTTCTTACTAAAACCTGAGGATTGAACCATGGGAGCTTGAGGAAACCTTAGGGGACTCCTTGCGAGGAAATATCACCAAAACCTAATATTGGATGGATACGGAGTGAATTTAAATAGAGAAATGAGTGGGTATTTATATGAGATGTGGAGGAATTGTTTAATAATTTTCAAATATAAGTCTTGGAAAACTAGATTGTAGTAACTGAAAAACCATTGGATTACCAATGGTTTTTTCCATAGTTTTGGAAATTTGGGTCACATTTTATGTTACTTTAAACCTCAATAACTGAACTTAATTTTTAAATACATATTTTGGCATGGAAAATTAAATATGCCAAAATAAATGTATTAAAAATTAAATTTTCGTTTTTAAACTTTGGAAATTAAATTATAATTTTAAAATTTTAATAAAATATATTAAAATGATAAATATTAATGAAATATAATATTTTAGTTCATAGATTTTTTTTAATTAATTATTATATTTTTTAAAAATAACTGTGATTTCAATATGCTGATTTCATAAATTTTTTTTATTTTTTCAGAAAAAATATGTAAATATGATATTTTTAATTTTTGAAAATAAAAATCCTTATTTATTTAAAATATCAGTTTTTAAAGAAAAATTACATTTCTAAAATTTATAAAAAAAAACCTAGGCCTTTAAAAATATATTTAATCATTTATTAATTAAATAAATTTTCTTTAAATAATATTTCATTAAAAATAATTCTATTCAGAAGACCGTGTTCAGATATAAAAGTTGATTATATTTTCGTGAAAAAATATGATTAAGTTTTTTTTAATAGAAAAATAAAATTGTCAAATTTTTTTCAATTAAACTTATATTTTGTTATAAAAAACTAGTATTAAAAGTAATTAATAGAATAAGAATTTTATTTAAACAAATTGTATTAATCTTTAAATAACTAAGACCTAGACATTTAACCCATTATTACACTTTCATACACCCTAAGGGTGAGATGTGTGATGGTTGTAGTCTCATGCAGTGCCTCGGCTAACAGTAATGGAGTGATAGCCTCCACTAACTTGACCTTATATCATAGGAAATTTCATTAAATCTTCACCTTTTGAAGCTCTGTGTAAAGACCTGTAAAATTAAAGGGAAAATTTTTTCTTAATTTTCTTTTTAATTTTACAAGAACGTAGTTTCTGGAGGCGCCTGATTCCGCGGCCCGGTGTGCCCGGAATTAATTTCTGAAGTTAGGCTCGGGTACGTTCAGTGAACGAATGAGCAGATTTTTCTAACTTTTGAACCGGTGCTCGGAATTGAAATCTGAGGTCACCGATTAACTCACAACACCGGTAATTGCTTAAAAACACCTTTTCCGGAGTTGCGTTTGCTCGAGTGTGGTTTTTAAATTTTCCGGTTAAGTAAATGAATAAAATAAAATGGTGCGACCAATTTATTTTATTTAAGTCACTTAACCTATGTTAAGTGGATGATGTGGGACCCAGAATATCCTACCCACTTGGTAGGATATTTTTGAGGTGGGGCCTGCACGAGCCCCACTGTTTCTTCCCTCCTAAGTAACGCACACGCAACCCCCCTCTTTAATGAAAGTCAACCATGTGTTTTTATGGTTAAGAAACGCCCCATTAAATTGGGCAGTTAAATTGTTACAATTAATTCACTGAATTAATTTTTCGTTTCTTATCTTTTTATTTTTCAATTTCTTATGTTATAATAATAAAATAAGGGTAGGACTTATTTTATTATGTTGGGTTTTGTGTTGTGTTATGAATTTGGGAGATAAAGGGAGGATTCTTCGTTCTTCGATGAGGAACGCGAAGAACGCACCGCCGCCGACGAAGAACGCCAACCTCCGATGGAGGACGGCGGCAAGAGACGTCTTCCTAGGAGATCACCAAACGTTAACGACGTTTCATCCGCGGTGAACCTTTTCATCCGCGACGATCCCCCTTCCGCGACGCCTTCTTCCGCGATAGGCCTTTCCGCGACGAACCCTCGCTCGACGACGCTTGAGGTAGGGGTTTATTGCTTTTTGTTCATGAAACATCCTTTGTTGTTCCTCATCTATTTTTTTCTTTTTTTGGGGCCGCTTATTATCAACTAAATGGGAGGAGGTCAGATCGCACCAACACGGTCGACCCTCCTCCCCCTTTGTTGTTGTATTGTTGCGGTTCGGAAGATGGTGGCACGGTGCGACGACACCGCGCAGGAACCTGGAGTGATGCGGCAAGGATACGAGGCACCGTCGCACCGCGCCGCCATGGCCGAACAAAAGTGTGGTCGTAGTCGGGGCCGCGAAGGCGAACGGAAGACTCCGCAGTTGTTTCTTTTGACGTGCGGATCGACGGTCATTGACGGAACGGGCCGCACAGACGATTTCATGATCCCTCAAAGAAGTATGGGACCCGGGATGAACTTCGGCATAGGCGGAATTGTAAACGGACCACCAGAGCAACTCTGGTGGCCCGCAGACACCTCCGGCGGCGCGGGTCGCCGGCGCGGCAGCGCCAGCGGCCGGAGGCGGCGGCCGGCACCGGTCGGCAGCCCGGGGGCAGGGGCGCCCCGGCGCACCGCCTGGAGAAACCGTCGCGGCTGAAGCCGTGGCGGCAAGTAGTGGGATCCCGCGGCCGCGCGGGATCCAGGGGGACGCGGTGCGCGCTGCGTCTGTGGAGTGCCAGCTCGCTGGCCGAGCCAGCGAGCCAGCCGGCCGAGCCGGTCCAGCTAGAGCGGACTGGGATGGGCCGCGCCCAATCGGGCTGGGCCGGGCCATTCCCTACTGGGCCGGACCCGGACCCGGTTTGGGCCGACCCAGGGGGGTTGGACCGGGTCAGACCGGGCCCAGACCCCCATTTTCGGATCACTTTCGGTCTTTTTCTCATATCATGGGCTATGGACTTCTAGTCGATGCACCATCAGTTACGATACGATCCTTGGATCGAAACGGTCGTTTCGGTATATTACACTCAAGTTTTCGGAGAACGTTGGGTTCGGCCGGGTTGGTTCGGATACGAAACCAACCGGGCCCTCGGAGTGGAAACGCCTATATCTTGAGCTCTGGACATCCGATTCACGTGTCGTCAACTTCGTTGAATTCCTCTTGATGAGACGGAACTTTTGGTTTACTCTGCTTGAGGTTTGGACGTCGTTGGAGTGCGGTCAGGTTGGTTCGCACACGAAACCAACCGGGCCCCTGGAACGAAAAAGCCAATAACTCACAGATCGGGCGTCCGATTGACGCGCCGTCTGTCTCATTGAATTTCTCTTCATAAGACGGAACTTTTGGAATACTTTTCCTGAGGTTTGGATGCATTTGGAAAATGGTCGGGTTGGATTGTACCCGAAATCCAACCGGGCCCCTAAAACGGAAAAGCTGATATCTTTCAGACCGGACGTTCGTTAGACGAATCGTCAGCGACGTTAGTGATCACGTTGAGAAACGGTACCTATGAGTATACCCTATGAGAGTTCGGGGTATAGTTGAGATACGGTCGTGTTGGTTCGCACACGAAACCAACCGGGCCCCGGGGACGAAAAGGCTAGTAACTCACAAATCGGGCGTCCGATTGACGCGCCGTCTGTTGCATTGAGACCCCTATGACGAGGATGTACCTTGAGATACTTCTTCGTGGGACTTGTGATACATGGAGTATCGACCTGTAGCTCGTGGATCGGACCCTCCCGGAGACGAGCATACTGAGTACGGAGACCGTGTAGCTGGATGTGACCAATGACTGCTTGTCCGATTCGATTCGGAGTGACTATCATAGCCCAGTGGGGAGCACTACTTTGTGAGGTGGCAGACCCAGGGTGGAGGAGCACTACTGTGTGAGGTGGAAGACCGGCAGTACATGACAGGAGGAGTACCTCTATAGGCTATAAGGGGGAGCACTTCTGTGTGAGGTGGCAGACCCATGGCGGAGGAGCACTACTGTGTGAGGTGGCAGACCCGCGGTACTCGACAGGAGGAGTACCTCAGTAGTCTTAGGTTAGTGAGCAGTACCTCGGAGTTGTGACAGGATCATTGTACACTCCAGAGACGGACTCAACAACAGTTACGGTTTCTATAATGAAAATCCTGGTTTGAGGTGAGTCTATGACCTTTGTGTTACCTCTTGATTGAGATGGGTTACTTGATAACTTCTGTATATGTATGGGCATATACCTAAGTAGAGGTTATCTATTGAGATCTTATTTTTGTTATCCTTGTTGGTTTTAGTGAGACCTTGAGGGTCTCAGGGTCCCTACTGAGTATTGTTATACTCACCCCTGCACGGGCTATGCCCGCACCTCATTGTGTTGGTTGCAGACGATGAGGAGTGCTGACGGAGGCCGAGTGTTCGAGGACTGGATGGTACCCAGAGGTGGACCACCCGACGAGTCAGTATCCGGAGATGGACTTGACTAGTGAGAGCATTGAGGAGCTGCGCTATCTGTACCTATCATTCAGGTAGGATCCGTGGTGGACGATCCAGGAGCTGCGCTATCTAAACCTACCCTTCAGGTAGGATCCGAGGAGGATGACCTAGGAGCTGCTTCCTTTCTTCCAACTACTGTCTTTTTCTGTTGTACTTTTTTTCAGTTGTAGCTATATTTCCAGTTGGGTTTGTATTCTGGCCCATTTACTTTTCAACACTTTCTTTGTACTTAGTGTTTTACTTCCGCTTGTACTCTGTGGTGTTTTGTTACTTTATAAAGGCAATGCCTTCCCAGTTATCGGGATTTACGTCTTTGGTGCTAGTCGCCTTCCCCTGGCCTATGGAAGGCGGGCTTGGGGTAGTCACGGAGAGGGCCCCGAGGACGGGTCATGAAAAATTGGTATCATAGGGGTTGGTTCTACTATAGAACTTATAACTCTGATATTTTCTTTCTGTGAAGCAATAGTATTAAGGGTACCGAGTGTGGTCTTCAGTTTAGGGAGTCCAGTGTTGGTGCGGGCGGCCGACGTATCCATACACCAGGACCTTGACAACTGATTTTCGACTTTGTGCACGAAAACACTAATTTACATTTGTGTTTCTAGAAATTTTTAAATGTCAACTCAAACCTGGTCATCTCACTAGGTATAAATCATTTGACTGTGTCATGTTTGTTTCTATCAGGATGCCTCCCCGTGGATGACCAGCTAGAGCCCCGAGAGTTGTTCGTACTGACAGCCCGCCGAGCGATGTGGCCTTAGTACTGGTCCTTATCCCAGTTGAGGCACCAGCGGTACTACTACCCATTGGGCCACTGATGCCACCAGCCCCAGCAGCAGAGGGTGCGCGTCGCTTGAGCGCACTGCACAAGTTCCAGCGCCAGAGGACACCCAGGTTCAGGGGAGAGACGGACCCGCAGGCGGCTGAGGATTGGCTGGAGGCTGTGGTGAGAGTCTTCAGGCTAGTGGGGATGCCAGCAGACTTCATGGTGATCCTTGCTGCCATCCTTCTTCAGGCAGCAGTAGGCAGATGGTGGAGCCTGATGCTCCAAATGCATGACAATGTGATACTTCTATGGGTAGACTTTGAGATCCTGTTCCTGGAAGAGTTTGTACCAGTCACCCTTCGAGCGGTGCGTATACAGGAGCTACTTCAGCTGCGTAGGGCAGCATGACAGTGGTGCAGTATTCAGCGAGGTTCACAGACCTCTCGCGCTACTCCACAGATATGGTACGGGACCCGTTCTTCAGGGCCCGAACCTTCGAGTAGGGGCTCAGGCGAGAAATTAGAGCTTCTGTTGTTTCTCACAGCATTCTGACACCTATAGGGGTGTTGGAGCGAGCCCTCTTAGTGGAGAGTTTCCTTGCTGAGCAGTCTCCAGTAGCAGGACCCACCACTAGCCGGCATGCGCCAGATTCTTCTGTAGCAGGCAGTAGACATATGACGCAGAGGTCCAAGAGGACCAGACCTACAGGTGGTCGACCACATGACTCAGGGTCAGTAGTGCGAGGCACCAAGAGGAATGACAGAGCCAACCCTGCCATACAGTGTTACTCCTGCGGCGGGATTGGTCACATGGCACGTGATTGTCCGACCATCCATGTAGATGACCAACAGTTAAATGAAGAACCTCCCAGGCAGAGGCAGAGGTTCGATCAAGTCAGACCGCTAGGAGCTGAAGGCCGAGAGCGGGGAGATGTCCGTGCAGCTGGAGGTGGACGACGCTTTGAGGTGTTTCCACCACCACCACGAGGAGGTCCACCCCGACCGCAGGGAACAGGTGGACATGGGAGAGCTTAGCTTCAGGCAGTAGAAGCTTACGACTACGGAGCTTCGGAAGCGAGTGGACAGGAGCGGAACAAGTGGTGTATATCTAGTTCCATGTTGTTGTTGTTACATTTGTGTCTCTGTACCATGAGCTGCAATAATATAAAGACACTTACCTTTGTGACGTTTTCTTTCCTGTCCTTTTGTTTGGTTGATACTGAGTGGTCCCGGTTAAGACTGTTGACTTGACCCTCACTTTCGAGATTTCTACTGGAGGAGACCCAGTGACCTCACACTGATGCCGACAGTGTGAGTCGACCCTTGGAGGTGAGAGTGACAGTTGGATCTCTTGGTAGTAACGTCGAGGCCTTACGACGTCTTCCATGGCATGAATACATCATTAATGTCCAGATTAACTGTATTAGGCAATGAACGTGGTTCATCCAGGGGATGAGACCGAGTTTCTCTTTTCGGAAAAGGAGAAATTTTAGCATCTCTTTCAGATCATAGTAAAAGAAGGTGCAGATCATCGAGGAGCAGATGAAGACTGTACAGTGTGGTAAGAAACAAGAAACGGGCACCAGTCTTAGAGACTCAGGCATGTTAAATGTTTCAAGATGTGGAAGCTTTAAGGAGAGATAAGTCTGCGAAGCAGCAGACGTGGAGGCAGAGCTAGGGAAGCAGCATGAGGTGGTGTACGTTTTAACATGCTATAACCACCCACCTTAGTTATCCCCGCCAGGCTCAGGGAGATGGAGGGCAGGGGAAGAGGGTAGTTGTGTGCGGTCAGGGAGAGTGACCCGATGGCTCTAAGAATGATTTGAGGACAGTCTGTGTCCACTAATAGCTGCCGTAGTAACAGACGTTGATAAGAATCATTCCTTCCTTCCACGAATCTTGTCCCAGACCTAGAGTTTCTGGTAATTCGTAGACTTGACCCTCACGTCTCGGGATACCTTGGGAGAAGACTCGATAATCACACTTACGCCGACAGTGTGGTCAGACCCTCGAGGTGAGAGTTTAGGTTGGAATCACTTGGTGGCAGCGTCGATCCCTTATGACGTTGGTTTGAGTATGGACTGGGAAATCACAGTTCATACACAAATTGACGGTATTAGGCAAAAAGGTTGTGGTTTAACTATGACGTCGTGATGGGTTTTCCTTGGTCGGTGAAAAGGAAACTCCAGCCAGCACAGGATGAACTCATGCACAGGAGGGTGCGACTAATCACTCTTGAGTCGGTCAACCTTACCCTCATGGCAGCAGTCATTTTGAGTTCCAGTTCTAACAGGAATTGGAGACCTCTAGAGTTCGAGGATGACGATCACGTCCTTATACAGGTCTCACCTCGATGAGGTTTACGGAGATGTGGCCAAGACGGCAAGTTATCTCCGAGGTTCCATGGACCTTCTTAGGTCCTTAGTTGGGTAGGTGTGGTGGTTTAACGCTTGACCCATCCACCTCAATTTCACCAGGTGCATGACGACTTCCACGTATCTCAACTGAGGAGATACGTGCTTGACCCTTCGCATATCAATGGCCATGAGGAGCTGGACGATGGCGATGGGGTGTCTTTCACAGAGGTTCCAGTGGGGATAGAGGATCGACAGGAGCGGATCCTACGAGAATGGTCTATTCCTCGGGAGCACTTTCACTAGCAGTACGGGAACCTCCAGGTAAGCACATGAGAGCGGAAGGCTCAGATTCGTTCTCAGTACCATTTTTGTAACCCTAGTTTGTGTTAAAATTTACGAGGACGTAAATACCTAAGGTGGGAGTAATGTAAATACCCATAAAATTCAAGGGAAATTTTTTCATAATTTTCTTTGTAATTTTATAAGAACACAGTTTCTGACGGCGCCTGATTCCGAGGCCCGGTGTGCCCGGAATTAATTTCTGAAGTTAGGCCTAGGTACGTTCAGTGAATGAACGAGTGGGTTTTTTCTAACTTTTGAACCGGTGCTCGGAATTGAAATCTGAGGGAACCGATGAACTCGCAGCGCCGGTAATTTCTTAAAAAAACCTTTTCCGAAGTTGCGTTTTCTCGGGTGTGGTTTTTAAATTTTCCGGTTAAGTAAATGAATAAAATAAAATGGTGCGACCAATTTATTTTATTTAAGTCACTTAACCTATGTTAAGTGGATGATGTGGGACCCACAATATCCTACCCACTTGGTAGGATATTTGTGAGGTGGGGACCGCACGAGCCCCACCGTTTCTTCTCTCCTAAGTAACGCACACGCAACCCCCCCTCTTTAATGAAAGTCAACTGTGCGTTTTTCTGGTTAAGAAATGCCCCATTAAATTGGGCAGTTAAATTGTTACAATTAATTCACTGAATTAATTGTTCATTTCTTATCTTTTGATTTTTCAATTTCCTATATTATAATAATAAAATAAAGGTAGGACTTATTTTATTATGTTGGGTTTTGTGTTGTGTTAAGACTTTGGGAGATAAAGGAAGGATTCTTCGTTCTTCGACGAGGAATGCGAAGAACGCACCGCCGCCGACGAAGAACGCCAACCTCCGATGGCGAACGACGGCGAGAGATGTCTTCCTCGGATAACACCTAACGTCAACGACGTTCCTTCTGCAGCGAACCTTTTCTTCCGCAACTATCCCCCTTCCGCGACGACTTCTTCTACGACGGGATTTTCCGCGACGAACCCTCGCTCGACGACGCAAGAGGTAGGAATTTATTGATTTTTGTTCATGAAACATCCTTTGTCGTTCCTCATCTTTTTTTTATTTTTTTGGGGCCGCTTGTTATCAACTAAATGGGAGGAGGTCGGATCGCACGAACACGGTCGACCCTCCTCCCCCCTTTGTTGTTGTATTGTTGCGGTTCGGAAGATGGCAGCACGGTGCGACAGCACCGCGCGGGAACCTGGAGTGATGCGGCAAGGATGCGCGGCGCCGTCGCGCCGCGACGTCAAGGTCGAACAAAAGTGTGGTCGTAGTCGGGGCCGCGAAGGCGAACGGAAGACTCCGTAGTTGTTTCTTTTAACGTGCGGATCGACAGGCATTGACGGAACGAGCCGCAGAGATGATTTGATGATCCCGCAGAGAAGTACGGGACCCGGGATGAACTTCGGCACTGGAGGAATAGAAAAAGGACCATCGGAGCAACTCCGGGGGCCCGCAGACACCTCCTGCGGCATGGGTCGCCAGCGCGGCGGCACCGGTGGCCGGCCGCCGGGGGGCGGCGGCGCCCCGGCGCGCCGCCTAGAGAAACCGTTGCGGCTGAATCCGCTACGGCAAGCAGTTGGATCCCACGACCGCGCGAGATCTAGGGGGACGCGGCGCGCGCCGCATCCGCGGAGCGCTAGCTCGCTGGCCGAGCCAGCCAGCCACCCGGCCGAGCCGGGCCGGGCCGCGCCCTGCCGGGTCGGACCCGGACCGGGGTCGGGTCGACCCAGTTCGGGCCGACCCAGGGGGGGTTGGACCGGGCCCAGACCCCCATTTTCGGATCACTTTCGGTCTTTTCCCCATATCCTAGGCTACAGACCTTCTATCGACGCACTGTAAGTTGGGATGCAATCCTTGGATCGAGACGGTCGTTTCGGTATATTACACTCAAGGTTTTGAAGAACTTTGGGTTCGGCCGGGTTGGTTCGGATACGAAACCAACCGGGCCCTCAGAGCGGAAACGCCTATATCTTGATCTCCGGACGTCCGATTGACGTGCCATCGACTTCGTTGAATTCCTCTTGATGAGACGGAACTTTTGGCTTACTCCGCTCGAGGTTTGGATGCCGTCAGAGTGCAGTCGGGTTGGTTCGCACATGAAACCAACCGGGCTCCTGGAACGAAAAAGCCAATAACTCACAGACCGGGCGTCCGATTGACGCGCCGTCTGTCTCGTTGAATTTCTCTTAATAAGATGGAACTTTTGGCATACTTTTCCTGAGGTTTGGATGCAGTTGGATAATGGCCGAGTTGGATTGTTCCCGAAATCCAACCGGGCCCCTGGAACGGAAAAACTGATATCTTTCAAACCGAACGTCCGTTAAACGAACCGTCAGCGGCGTTGGTGATCACGTTGAGAAACGGTCCCTATGATTATACCCTATGAGAGTTTAGGGTACAGTTGAGATATGGTCGTGTTGGTTCGTACACGAAACCAACCGGGCCCCGGGGACGAAAAGGCTAGTAACTCATAGACCGGGCATCCGATTGACGCGTCGTCTGTTGAGTTGAGACCCCTATGACGAGGCGGTACCTTGAGATAATTCTTCGTGGGACTTGTGATACTTGGAGTATCGACCTGTATCTCATGGAGCGGACCCTCTCAGAGACGAGCATACAGAGTATGGAGACCGTGTAGCTAGCTGTGACCGATGACTGCTTTTCTGATTCGATTCGAAGTGACTAGCATAGCCCAGTGGGGAGCACTACTTTGTGAGGTGGAAGACCCATGGTGTAGGATCACTACTGTGTGAGGTGGTAGACCTGCGGTACTCGACAGGAGGAGTACCTCCGTAGGCTATGAGGGGGAGCACTATTGTGTGAGGTGGCAGACCCATGGCGGAGGATCACTACTGTGTGAGGTGGCAGACCCGCGGTACTCGATAGGAGGAGTACCTCAGCAGTATTAGGTTAGTGAGCAGTACCTCGGAGTTGTGACAGGATCAATGTACACTCCAGAGATGGACTCATCAGCAGTTACGGTTTCGATAATGAAAATCCTGGTTTGTGCTGAGTCTATGACCTTTGTGTTACCTCTTGATTGGGATGGGTTACTTGATGACTTAGGTATATGTATGGGCATATACCTAAGTAGAGGTTATCTGTTTGGATCTTCTTTGTGGTTATCCTTGATGGTTTTAGTGATACCTTGAGGGTCTCGGGGTCCCTAATGAGTATCATTATACTCACCCATGCACGGGCTATGCCCGCACCTTGTTGTGTTGGTTGCAGACGACGGGCAGTGCTGACGGAGGCCGAGTGTTCGAGGACTGGACGGTACCCGGAGGTGGACCACCCGACGAGTCAGTATCCGGAGGTGGACTTGACGAGCGATAGCATTGAGGAGATGCGCTATCTGTACCTATCCTTCATGTAGGATCCGTGGTGGATGATCCAGGAGCTGCGCTATCTGTACCTACCCTTTAGGTAGGATCTGAGGGGGACGACCCAGGAGTTTCTTCCTTTCTTCCAACTGATATCTTTTTCTGTTGTACTTTTGTTCAGTTGTAGCTGTATTTCCAGTTGGGTTTGTATTCTGGCCCATTTACTTTTCATCACTTTCTTTGTACTTAGTGTTTTTCTTCCGCTTGTACTCTGTGGTGTTTTGTTACTTTATAAAGGCAATGCCTTCCCAGTTAACGGGATTTACGCCTTTGGTGCTAGTCTCCAGCCCCTGGCCTATGGAAGGCATGCTTGGGGTAGTCACGACACAGGCCCCGAGGACGGGTCGTGACACTCTGGTTGGCATTGGTCAAGGGAAACACCCAATAATGATACATACCTCCCATGTTCATACAAATTAGCTTCAAACAGAATGACTCTACCGGCAGACGCCATTGATTCACCATTCGTTATAAATTATCCTTTTTCATTACTACATATAAACACTTATTATAATGGTGAAATTTTCAACCAAGGGTATATTTTCTAATGGTAATACTGACCAACGGTCATGTTTACCAATGGTTATATAATGTTAAAATACCAAAAATCACATTTTCCTTTATACCTTATAAATACTACTTCATTCTACCAAAAAATATTCACTAAAATTTCTCTTAGGGTTATATTTTCAATTTCATAAGATGTTAATTTTTTTACTAATAATTTGTTTTATTTCTATTTAAATTTTAATGGGGTGATGATCATAGAATATTTTGGTGATCTATACTTTCCCATTTTAGTTATTCTATTTTATATTCTCTTTCTAGTTGTAATGTTTGGCATTTTAATCGGTTTCATATCCGGCTAATGTAATGATCTATATTAATGATATAATTTTTTTTTATTTTTCTTAGTTTTTTAATTGTATGGTATTATATAATATGTAACAATCATTTATTCAGGAAACAAATGTCATTTTGAAACTCTAGGTCATTACATTCTTCCCCCTTGAGAAATTATGTTCCTAAAATTTCAACTTATTATCTTAATTGAGGAAATGTGGGGATACTTCTGACTCATTGTCTCCCTGGGTTCCAGCGTTTCTTCTTTATATTTATGGTTCCTCTATAACACATTGACTAGGTAGGTAGTCTTGTTGCATTGAACCTTGTATTTATCATCCAAGATCTCTACTAACTACTCCACATAAGAGAGGTCATGTTCCAGTTGTAAAACCTCTGGGTTTAGAATAGGTGTGGGGTCAAGTATGTACAACTCAAGAGAGAATCCTAGAATACAACATTAACTTGAGATAGATTCGGTGGAAGTGATAGACGATAGTCCACTTCTCCTATGAAATAATTTATTTCATATGGGCCAATGTGCCTAGGGAAAAGCTTCTCTTTCTTTCCAAATCTCATGAATCTATTCCATAGTGATATCAGAAGGAAAAATTGGCCTCTAATATCAATCTCTAAGTCCCTTCGATGTTTGTTAGAAAATATCTTCTATAAACTATGAGTATCCTTTATATATTGTTATATGTAATGAGTATTTTTTCATCTCTTTATTAATATCAGGTTCAATCAATTTCCTTTCCCCAACTTCATCCCAGCAAGTAGCATTTATACATCACTTTCCATATAGATCTTTATATAGGGACATTTGAATACATGTGTGGAAGATTTTATTATAAGAGATCTAAATTAATGGGAGGTGTTGATATCTTCCACATTTTAATTCAATTCAGAATGTTCTTAGCATGTCCTCAAGTGTCTGAATAGTCCATTCAGATTAGTCATTAGTTTCGGGGTGATAGGCTATATTGAAATTCAATTCAGTATTCATTGAATGTTGAAGACTTCTACAAACTTTATATGTGAACATTGAATCACTATCAGAAATGATAGAAATTTTCACTCTATACAACCTCGCCAATTCCTTTACATATATATTTGTAAGTTATTTATGCGATAAATCATCCCGAATAGTGATGGAATGAGCAATCTTGGTGAGATGATCCACTATAACCCATATTGTATTGTTTCCATTGGATTTTTATCAGAGACCCATGATGAATTCTATAGTGATATTATACAAATTCAATGTTGGTAAGGGTAGTGGTTTCAATACACCTTTAAGAAGTTTCATCTATGCCTTCACTTGTTGACCTACCAAGGACAATGCAATGTAGTTGAAAATCCCTATTTTCATATTATCCCACTAATAATGACCAAAAAGTTACTTAAACATTTTCGTGATTCCAGGATGTATGGAGAATATATATCAGTGAGATTCATCCATAAAATATTTCTTTATCTTTGAGATGGGTGGAATGCACAGCCTTGTATGAAATTTCAATTCACCTTCTTCGTCAATATTAAACTCCGGAAACGTATCCTTCTTCACGTGCTCTATAATCATATTTAAAAAAGGATATTCTCTTTAATATTTCATGACCTTATCTAATAATAATGGTTGATAAATCATTTGGGATATGTTTGATAAAGTCCCTTCCCTTACTATTACCATGTCCAATATTACTAAGTCCTTGATCAAAGCATCTCCTTTAATCCCCATCATTTCCAACACAATAGGTTCTTTCCAAATAAATGCATCAGTGACTTTGTTTTCCTTTTAGAGTGATAATAAATTTAACAATCATAGTCTTTAATAACTTCCAACGATCTCCTTTGTCTCATGTTCAATTCCTTTTGAGTGAAAATATACTTTAAACATTTTTGGTATGTCTATATATCACATGTCAGCCCATAAAGATAGTGCCTCTATATTTTCACAGAAAAAATGACAACGTATATCTTCTGATCATTCATGGGATAATTATCCTCATCACTATCAAGGTTTATAAGCAATCACCTTTTCATTTTTAATGAGGATGAACCCAATACCTTTCAAAGATTCATTGGTATAAATAACGAATCCTTCTCCGAAAGAGGGTAATGTTAACACTGGTGCAGTAACCAATATCTTTTTCAGTTCTTGAAAACATTCTTTACAATACTTTGTCTATATAAACTTATCCCATTTTAAAGTTAACTTTTTTAGTGTATTTTTAAGTCATGAATTTTTTTTCAAAAATCTCATTTAATATCCTACTAAAAAAGGAAACTATGAATATCAGTTACTATTGTAGGATTATTACACTTCTCTAAAGCCTTTATCTTCACTAGATCAAATGATATTCCTTCGATGGTTATAATTTTCCCCAAGAAAGAAACTATTTGTAACCATAAATCACATTTTATAAACCTTGTAAAAATATTCTCCTTCCTCATATATCCCAAGATAACCCTTATAAGGTCCTCATTCTCCTCAAAACATTTAGAGTATATCACAATCTCATCGATAAAAACTACCACAAAATTATCATGGTAGTCCTTAAAGACTCTATTCATTAAATCCATAAATATAAAAGGATGATTAATCTGGTTGAAGGGAATATCAACAAACTCATAATGAACATATCTTATTACGAAGGAATTATTTTGAATATATTATTTCTTTACCCTCAATTGATGATACCCAGATCAGAGGTCAATATTAGAGAATATTTAATCCCCTTGAAGATGATCAAATAAATAATCAATACTACGGAGAGTTTACTTTTTCTGAACAATGATCCCATTAAGTTCTTTATAATGATTTCATACATGCGTTGGTTTATCCTTGTTCTTCACAAAGTGAATATGTGTTCCCAATAAAGACACACTTGGTCGAATAAAACCCTTCTATAAGAGATATTGATGTTGTTTCTTTAATTCCCCTAACTATGTATTTTCCATTATATATGTGGTATTTGATATCATATTAGATCCAAATATTCTTCAAATGGATAACTCTACCTATCTTTATTGGGGAGTTCTAGGTAAATCTTCCAAAAATACATAAAAGTATTATTGAATGATAAGAACATTCCCTATCCTTATAATTTTATTTGCTTCTCCCTATTAAACTATAACATTCAAAAATAAAATGTTGGAGGTGCTTCTAGAAAAATATCAGGATGTTATATATCTCCTTTGAAAATAGTTGAGGGTTGTGAATTCAAGACTAATGAAATTTCATTGCTTGTGTAGTTGAACTTAGCATTATACTTTTAGAGCCACTACATCCCTATTCATACATGGGAATAACTTCTAGATTAACAATGATATTTTAATCACCATAGTTAATACTAGAGTTTCTATAAACTGTTGAAGCTAGGATAATTCCACCAGGAGTTTTGATTAATAAATGTACTTATATTTGTTCATGGATTGTTATATATTCTTTGAAAAGATATATGAAATAAAGTATTTCATAGAACTATAATCAAATAAAGTACTTTCTAGGTTTGAGAGCACAATGAGTGTAACTTTCACCACATCATTTCGAGAATCCACTTTGGTTATCATGATAAAAAAGGTCTGACATTTATATCTTGGCCTAAGATGAGGTTTATGGTGGTTCTCATCCATTATATTTTTATTTTTACATTGACAGGAAAATTACAGAAGAAATCCACGCCTGAATCATTGAACTTCGAGTTGGACATGCACCATCTTTCCTTTATTGTTATTTTTTAAAATTTGAGGCTTCACCACACCATGATAGTTTCAATCTATACGGAAATCTCTTTCACACTTTTATCAATTTCCACTACTAATAAATTAGTTCCTTGAATGATTCTTCCCACATTTATTACATGTGTTAAGCTTTAATTTCTTTCTTTCACTTCCATGATCAAATTTCCTCCCTCAGTTTAGGTCTATTGATCTCTTCTTTTCATTTGATCTATGTTACCACGACATATCTTCTGTAAAGACCAGAAAAATTCAAGGAATTTTTTTTCTTAATTTTCTTGGAAATTTTACAGGAATGCAGTTTCTGACGGCACCTGATTCCGAGGCCCGGTGTGCCCGGAATCACTTTCCGAAGTTTATCTCAGGTACGTTCAGTGAACGAATGAGCGGGTTTTACTAACTTTTGAACCAGTGCTCGGAAACGAATTCTGAGGGCACCAATGGAATCGCAGTGCCGGTAATTTCTTAGAAACACATTTTCCAGAGTTGCGCTTTCTCGGGTGTGGTATTTAATTTTTGGGGTTAAGTTAAGGTATAAAATAAAAGTGGTGCGACAATTTATTTTATTTTACTTAAAGCGACTTAACCTAAGTTAAGCGGATAAGGTGGGACCCACAATATCTTACCCACTTGGTTGGATATTTGTGAGGTGGGTCCCGCACGAGCCCCACCGTTTCTTTCCTTCTAAGAAACGCACCCGCACCCCCACCCCCTTTTAATGAAGTCAAACTGTGCATTTATTCTAGTTAAGAAACGCCTCATTAATTTGGGTGGTTAAATCGTTACAATTAATTCATTGAATTAATTGTTCGTTTCTTTTCTTTTCAAATTCAAACGTTGGCATGTGCGTTAATAAAATAAGACAACTCTGATTTTATTTCTATTGGAACTTGTTGCATGGAGAGGATTTGGAGAAAAGCCTTTTTCTTCGACGAAGAACGCGAAGAACGCGAAGAACGTGAAGAACGCACCGACCTCCGACGAGGAATGCCAAATCCTCAGAGATCGACTATGCGACATTGTGTACCGTGACGCCAGCAATGCTTCTTCTGCGACGCTTCTTCCATGACGCTTCTCCGTGACGCGACGATCCTCCATCCGCGATGCCTTCTTCCGTGATGGTTGTTTCCGCCACGAATCCTCACTAATCAAATTCAACGAGGTAGGGGTTTGAACCAATTAAATCTTTGTGATTTATGCCCACGGTATATGTTTAAATATTTTTCGGATGCCTTTTTAAACTGCTAAAGCGGTGGGTGCAGACCAACGAACAAGTCCAAACCCACCGTCCCTTCGTTCTTGGTGTGCGGATAGGCGGGCGACGATGAAGCAGGCCGCACGGGCATTCTGAGGTCTTCGTAGTGAAGAACCAGTCCTGGGAGGCCTGTTGGCGAAGGCGGCGGGCAATTCCGACCACCAGAGCTCGTCCGGTGGTCCGCGGAGCAACCCGCCAGCACGGCGGCAGGAGGCGGCGGCCAGCACCGGCCGACCGCCAGAAGAAGGCGGCACCCGGCACGCCGCCGGGAACAGCCTTCGCGGCTGAAGCCGTGGCCACAGGCCGCAAGTCCCACAACTATGAAGGACCGAAGTAGGAGGGACGTGGCAACCAGCCATGTCCGTTGGCAAGCGGCGGCCCCCACGCGGGGCCGCGGTTTCGTCCAGGGGGTGATCCCCGCTTTGCACGGCCGCTTGGCTAGTGCCAGTGCGCCAGCGCGCCGGGACGAGCCGCCCGGTCGGACCGCCAGGCTGGGCCGGGCAGCGCCAGATGGGCTGAGCCACGCCCAAGCGAGCCAGACCCGGACTCGGGTTGGGTCGACCCATTTCGGGCCGACCCAGGGGGTACCGGGCCGGGTCGGGCCGGGCCCGAACCCCCCTAATACCGGACTTTTTTTGTCTGTTGCCCATAACTTGGGCTACGGACCTCCAATCGATGCACCGTCAGTTGCGTAGCGGTCCTTGGATCGAGACGGTCATTTTGGTATATTACCCTCAAGGTTTCTGAGTACTTTGGGTTCGGCCCGGTTGGTTCGTACACGAAACCAACCAGGCCCTCGGAGCGGAAACACTCATAACTTGAGTTCTGGACGTCTGATTGACGTTCCATCGACTTTGATGGATTCCTCTCAGTGAGACGGACCTTTTGGCTTACTCCGCTCGAGGTTTGGATGTAGGTGGAGTACGGTCGGGTTGGTTTTGACTTAAAAACCAACCAGGCCCCTGGGACGAAAACGCCAATAACCCTCAGACCGGGCGTCCGATTGACGCGCTGTCTATGAAGTTGAGTTCCTATTGACGATATGGAACTTTTGGATACATCAACTCCCGACTATGTGTCAGTTGATGTATCAGTCCCTCGTCTCATGGAGTGGACCCTCCCGAACGAGCTTGTTGTGTGCGGGAACCCTAGAGATGGCTGCGACGACGACGATGATGAAGACTATACAGTAATCCTATGTGGATTCGACGACGATGACTACAGCACTCAGCGATCCTACGTGGATCAGTGATACCGATCCTGTGTGGGTCAGATCCTGTGTGGGTCAGCGCTCAGCGGTCCTGTGTGGGCCAGCGCCTACAGATTATGTGTGGGTTTGATCCTATGTGGGTCATTGCGGGGGTTAGTTACCTATCGATCATGTGTGGGTCAGATCATTTGTGGGTCATTGCGGGGGTTAGTACCTATCGATCCTTTGTGGGTCCGATGTCTTAGATGAATCAGTGGATATATCTGATCATCATTATCGTCATACGAAGAAGTATACCTGTGTGAGATGAATCTTGACTTGCTTTCCTATGTGGATTATGTTATGCTTTCCTGTGTGGATTCTGTTGTGTTATCCTGTGTGGTGGTGATCGAACCTGGGCTCGGACGTTGGAGCAAACTGAAATTGATGACTTAGGTATATGTATGGGCATATACCAAAGTAGTGTCGGATGTTACTTCGTGATTGTATCTTTCCTTTGTGGATTATCCTTTGTGGATTCTGGGATACCTTCGGGGGTCTCGGGGTCTCTACTAAGTAGCTTATACTCACCCATTCACGGGATATGTCCGCACTACGTTGTGTTGGTTGCAGACGACGGACAGCGCTGATCACGGTTGAGGCTTGCGGAGCAGGTCGGTACCCAGAGGTGGACCACTGGCCGGGACGTACTCAAAGGGGACGGTTAGACCCGAGGAGCTGTGGAGGCTATCTGTACTCACCCTTCATGTGGGACTTCCAGTGGACGGCTCAAGGATGCGGCTTTACTTTCAGTTGATGTTTTCCCTTTCCAGTTGTACTATACTTTCAGTTTGGGTTCGTATACTGGCCCACTTACTTTTCCGCACTTTCTTTTGTATCAGTTTTTACTTAGTGTTTACTTATACTTATTTCTTGCTCTATGGTGTTTGTTTACTTTACAAAGGCAATGCCTTCCCTTTTTATTGGGAATTATGCCTTGGTGCTAGTCACCAGCCCCTGGCCTATGGAAGGCGGGCTTGGGGTAGTCACGACACGGGCCCCGAGGACGGGTCGTGACATCTTCGAACACTAGTTCAACCTTAATATCACTCTGTACTATCTCTTCATATTTTTCATAGTCTTGATTTTCCATATTCCACCTCATATGGGGTCTCAGTCCACTGAAGAATCTACCAACCCTTCCCTTAGTATCTATAAATAAGCTAGAGGTGTATTGAGAAATTATTTTAAATTTTATTTCATAGACTCCTTCAAATTCATTTCCTTCTAATTTAGTTCAAGGAATTACTTTTCCAATTTTGTTTTCATTAAACGGGGAAAGAATTTGTTGAAAAATATTCCCCTAAACTCTTCCCACTCCATAGAATTGATCTCCCTTCTTCGCTTCAAGTTTTTAATTAGTCTCCAGCATTGATCATCATATCTTTTTAAGAGTTATACTTATAGGGTAACTTTCTTTGGCTCCAAACAATGGAGTATAGAAAAGATATATTCTATAGATATTATCCGTTGTTCAGAAATCAATGGGTCAATGTAATAATGTGGTAATTGATGCATTAAGGACTAAACATAATGTTGATCCCTTTGAGGGTAATCTAGTCTCTTGACTTGATTCAATTTATTTTTCATAACTCGATTTAGTTGATTAATCAACCTCATGATGTTTTCCATTCTTCCTTCCATTATAATTTGCTCAGTGCATCATCCGTTAAACTCATTATATTTGTGGTGCCTCCTATTTCCATCCATTTTTTTAAAATAATAAAACCTCAGTGAAAAACATGTCACTTTTAAAAATATTATAATTCTAATGTATTTTATGTCTTAAAATAACCATGCTTAAATATTTTACTAATATCCTCTAATAAAAATTACATTTTCTATATATATTACATAATGGTTCATAAATAGCTTGTGATTAACCAAATATACCCCCCAGGGTGTCAAACTAGAAGTGCAGTAAGGCCCGTTGTCAAGCCCCAATTCTCATTCGAGTATATCACAATGTGGTGTTTTTTTGTGTTACCCCTAGGTACATCTGGGTGAGATCCACATCCACTTGGTCATATCTAGAAATTGATTTCTATGCTCAGAAACCATTTACTTAATACTTCACCACAATACCAAGATTTTTTCGTATATTTAGATATTTCCATAAGGTTCCTCCTAAATTTTCCAAGTCCTAATTTCCACAAATAACTAAACCATTATTTGATAACAACTATTCCATCCCACATTTTTGTTACATAACATTCCATTTCATTGTGAAAATAGAGTATCTTTTCAAGTTTATTTTCTCGTAAAATGTAATTTATACATGAAAAAATAAAACATTCTTTTAAAAAAACATGAAATTCATTCTCATGAGTTCAATATATATTACTTTTATTATATCTCAGGTCATGGGAACATACATTAAAGGAAATGGGTAACCATGAATCTCGGTAAGAAAAATAAGCATGCGAGACGTATAGGATGTGATCTCGAGGCATATCAACAAGGAAAAAAGGCATAACGATAAGGCATGAGAAAGAATAATATAATAATAATAAGAACATGGATTATAATAGGGAAATGTGTCTAAATCATTTAAATGATACATTCCTGATCATATCACCATGGTTTATCACCAAGGTGTCCTAAATAAAAATTACCAAGGTTATTCACCAAGGTATTGTATAACATGTAATCTATAGAGATTAAATTCTTTCCCCAATGCATTGGAGAACTATTAGAACACACCACTCATATTTATTAATTTCATGTGATCCAAAAATATCATTACAAATAATTTCATTAATATCTCATGGAGATAAAATAATGGGTTTATTATAAAAAATATTGGCATATAAATGAGCTTAAAGGAATGATAATTGTGTCATTTAAACCCAAGAAAGGATATGTGATTTTCCTATATCAAAATCCCAAAATTCAAAAATCAATTTTTAAATTTTTTGGAATACCCACTCAAAACAAAAGTGGTTTGGGTATTATAATAAAACGAAAATATAATTACTCACGTAAAAGACAAAAAAATTAGAAGAAAATTTGGCAGAATGATCAGTATAAAACATGGTTTTATAAAAAGGTAAAATGATGTGGAAAAAGGGTATCCCAATCATAAGTTAATATTATTAAAGTATTGAGATAATAGAATGTGGAAAAAATTAATTATCTTGGCTATTGGAAGACATATCACAAAAAGGACTCTTTAATGGAAAAGGGAAGTGTAGATTTATTTTATTTGAAGATTTATTCCTAAAAAATGAGTATGAAACTTGGTGGATTTAGGATGACTTGGGGGATTAATGGGAGGAAATATCACCAGAAATTAACATAGCATTGATTAGGAGTGAATAAAAATGGATAAATGGGTGGGTATTTATATGATAAGTTGAAGAATTGTTTAATAATTTCCAAATATTTGTCTTAGAAAACTAAATTGCATAAATTGAAAAACCATTGGCTCAACCATTGCTTTTTCTCATGGTTTTATACATTTGGGTCAAATTTAATGCTATTTTAAGCCTCCATAATCGAAAATAATTTTTAAATAATTATTTTGTCATGGAAAAATAATGATTCCACAATGTAATGTTTTACAAAATCAATATTTGTTTACTTTGGAAAGTAACTTATAGTTTTAAAAATTGAATATAACCTATTATAAAACTTAATATTAATAAAATTACATATTTTATGTTGGGTATTTTATTTAATTAATTATTACATCATTATGACATAAATATGATGTCAAAAAATATATCGGTACCCAAAAACTCCATGTTTTTGTATTCATGAAAAAATAAATTATTTTAGAACATTCTCATAATTTCTCCATAACCTTATTTTTATGTATTTATTTCAAAAATATTGTTTATATTATCAAAAAAATTCTCAAAATATGATAATTTTAATTTTTAAATATAAAAATCCTTATTTATTTAAAAGAGCTTTTTTAAGGCATAATCACATTTCTCGCATTTATAAAAAAAATTATACGACTTTATAAAATTATTTAATCATTTATTATTTAAAGAAAAAAAATTTAAAATTTAATTTAATTAAAAAAATATTATTTCTAATACCTTGGTAATATATAAAATGAGAATTTATTTTCGTTAAAAATGAAATTACGTTTTTTTCGTCCAAAAATCAAATTATCAAATTCATCATAATTAAAATTATATTTTATTAGATAAATAGTCTTAAATGGAATTTATGGAATAATTATTTTGTTTATACAAAGGATATTAAACTTTAAGTAACTAATTCTTGGACATGTTACCCCTTATTACACCCGAATTTGCTCTGAGGGTAAGGTGTGTGAGGGTGGTAGTTTTGTTTGGTGCCTCGACTAACATTGATCAACTGGTAATCTCCACTAACTTGAACTTCTCCCATAGAAAATTTTATTCAAGTTTCACTTGTTTAATCCCAATTGGTCTTGGTCAAGGGTGAACCCCAATAATGATAACTCCCTCCCGAGTTCTGAAAAATGGTCTTCAAACGGGATGACTCTTCTAGTTAAGGCCATTTATTCTCCATTCTATATTAATTATCCTTTGTCATTACTAATTATGACAATAAAATTATCAACCAAGGGTATAGTTTCCAATGATCATGTTGACCAATGATCATATTGACCAATGGTTATATAACAATCGAATCTCAATGATCAAATTTCCCTTTATACCCTATAAATACAGCTTTATTCTTTCACTCTAAATTCAATACAATTTCTCTTAAGGTTATATTTTGATTTTCATAAGATGTTGATTTTTTTACTAATACTTTGTTTTATTTCTACATCATTTTCTGGGGGAAAATGATTCTAATATATTATGGTGATTTATACTTTCACATTTTAGCTATTTTATTTTATAATCCTTGTCCACTTATAATGTTTTTCATTTTAATCGGTTTCATAGTTGACTAACGTAATTATATTTATTAATGATATAATTTTTTTTTGTTTTTTCAAAGTTTTGTAGGTGTATGATATTATATAATATGTAAGAAGTATTTATTTAGGAAATAAATATCATTTAGAAAATATTGGTTGTCAAAAATACCCTAAAAATAGGGAATATTAGGTTTAATAGATATTATGTCGTAGATGGTGAGATAACCTAATAAAATAATAAAATGGATTTAGACACTTACTAGTGGACATCCAACATGATATATAGAACTTGATTCGGACATAGGATGAGGAAGAAACCTCAAATCCAAGAAAGAGGTCATATGAGAGCTCCAATGGGAGTAAGGGCATTTCATATTGGTATGAGGGGGTAAAAGAGGGGTTAAGTTATAAGGGTGAAATAGAAAATCATATTTTCACCCCTCTTTTAGGGGTTACATGTTTTTTCCCACATAGTTATCCAAACTATGTGCCACCGTGTGATATTCATTATCCCTGAACCACCCCCCCCCCCCCCCCCACACACACACTAGGTAGGCTCATAGTTAGAATAACCATGGGAATATCCTGGAAAAAAAACCTCTATAACATGTCTTAAACATTTTTAACGTTCATTTGGTCTAGGGTGATCAGTTTGAAAAACTATATGGGACCCTCCAAGGTTTTATGGTTTGAGGTGTATAGTCATCACTAACAGTGTGCTAACCATGCACCTCAGGTGTTCTTCCCAGAAACCAGAAATCTGGGCTTTGAACAAGCCCCATACACTCCTGAAACATTCCATAAAATTTTAATCACAAGTATAAGGTTAAAAAATAATATTGAAAATGAAAATTACCTGGTTCATTCCTCAAAATAAAAAATGGGTTGTTACACAGTATAACAACAAGACTTGAGATTTTATTCTATTTGCTAATGTATTGAATTCCACACGCCTGGAAACAATCTATCCTCAAAAATAATAAAATTATATTTATTAAATAATTTATTAAGAAAATTTTCATCTATATTTGTTTTTTATGGTCTATTAATATTCATATTTCATTAATTTATTGAATAATCGTTTTTTATATCCAACACTTGAGGTCATTTAGAAAACTTCTCCAAAATCACTTTAGTTTGTTGACAGTGGTAAAAGTTTATATAAAATAGTTCTATAATTTCTATAATTTTAGCATTATTGTTTATTTATCATTCCCATTTCAAAAAATTTTAATTTAATAGATTTTAAATAATATATTCTAATTAAGAAAAATTTATCATTGTGATCATTTTGGAGGTTTAATTTACATTGAATATTTATTATTAATATTATTAATATAATTGAAAAATTATCCTTAAATAATATTAATAATGTCATATATATTATATTTATGGATTAAATACACTTTTAGAACCATCCATATTTTTCAGTGATGGAAAATTAAATATATTGTTCATGGATGCAGTATTTCCCACATAAAACAAGTCAAGTTATTATTTTCTAATGAATATGAGGGTAGATAATGATTTATATTTAAAAAATCGTAATTATTTCATATATATCATATTTATTCATTAAACCCATTTTTGTACTATCCATGTGAGGTGGATATGGAAAATAAAATACATCGTTTATAGAGGCAGTACTCTATACTTACATTTTTGCGATATTTTAGTTTCCCAACAGATTGAATATAGGTAAATGATGGTTAATCCCTAAATATAATAAAATTTTAGTAAATTAATTATACTATTTCATTATTTTAGGATGTTTATATAAGATTTAAAATATTATTGAGATAAAATAAATATGAAAGAACTTGTTTTAAATGATTATCTTTGTATTGGATATCCTCCTTTATACCACACATTACATTTTCAAATATTTATCGTTTTTTTTTCATTGAAAAAAAACTAGGATGTGAAAAATATATTTTGGGAGAAATTTTTTAAGTTTTTGTTTGAGATAAGTTTCTCAAGGATTTTTTTATTAGTGAGTCGGTTACGGGGTCCTTTTATAAGTGAGAGGGTTGGTACTTTTGTAAATACTCTTATCTTTGAAACAATATAAATATCTATATCATTTTTACGTGGTGCCAAGGGAACCCAAATTACATGATAGGATAGTATAATTCAAAATAAAACCGACCAATTAAATTAAAGTTAAGTCTATTTTGTATTTATAACTTTATCTATTAGTTTAATTTCCCCTTTAATCCCTTCATCTTTTACCGTGGTAACAAAATTTTATCATGGTAACTCGTTTTTAATAACAAAAATAAAATGAATTTTATTAAATTATTTGAAAATTAAAATAAAAAATATTGAAATAAATTTATAATATTCATATTATTGAGTTTGTAAAATTATATTTTAATATATTTATTCTTAATTCAATAAAAATAATTTTTAAACAAAATCTGTTTCCAGCATAAATATGAATATGGAACGAAAGAATATATAGTATTCATTCCAATAAATTTTTTGGTTTATAGTTAAATAAATGAGGCTTATGTTACATTCAAAGTAATCTAAAATTAAATTTTACATTGTTAATACTTAATTAAAGGAAAATATACCAAAAAATAGTTTTTTAATCAGATGCCACTTAGGTTCCAAAATGTCAAACATGAGTTTCTAATTTAAAAATTATATATCAATTTCATTATTTCATTTTAATAAATAATTTTTTTTATAAAATGGTTTAATAAATTTAAAATTTATAATTATATCATGATGAGTTCATAAATCAACCTTTTTGAAAATTCTAAAAAATTTACCCAAAGTTAAATTTTACATGATGAATAAAAATATGATATCCAACTAATATAATTCAGATCATAAAATTTCATAATATTTCTTTTAAACATATTCTTGAATAAGGATATCTTTTTTTTTACTAAAATGATGATATAATAGAATGTGAATTGTGTTATAATTTAGGTATTTAGTGATTATTATTAGCATAGAATCTCATTAATTAAATTTCATCGCCAATATTGATAAAATCTAGAATTGTAGAATATATATATCTAGGGTTTTTTATTTTGGTCTTGAGACTATAAAATTATATTTTTATTATATATATTTATGAGGAAATAAATATTGTGAATAGTTGTCTATCACAAATGAATAACCTGATTAATATCTTGAATATAATTCATTATATATGATTTTAACCTAATCGCTACCCATATTCCAATTAATTTCTTATCACCTTCTTTGATGTGTCCTAGTAGTGAAGTAGACAATATGGATATTTCTCAAATACAATATGTATCAATAGTGAGTAGTATAAGGCTCACTATGGATTAGATTATACCCAAAATATTATACATTAGGAGAAGTGGGATATTTCTCAAAGACAATAAGTATCAAAAGGGTAATTATGGTTTAACCTTTAAAAATATATGTATAATAAACATTTGGAACTATATAGTGTTTTAAAATACATGTTGGGTAGATGAAAGGTTTACATTAGAGGTATGTCTTCCTTCTTGACTAGGGTTTCTAAAACCTCTTGTTGCAACTTTTGAGTTTTCCCTATGCCTAAAAAAATAAGATATGTCACAAAAATACATTAACTCACACTGCATCCATGAACATGTAGTAAATTTCCATTATAAAGAGGTTATGCACCTTATATGGATTTGTTGTTTCATATTAACATGCACTATGAAAGGTTTGATAATCCAAGGGATATTCATGTCATGAAGGGATAATGATGAAACTACAATCATGAAGAAGGTTGAGACAAATATTTCCTAATAAATTTAATGGTTTTACATGGGAGTGTCCTTCCCTGGTAATATAGATAGAGGAGGATATAATATTTTGAAGATATATGATAGTATTTCATGGTTTTCATGCATCATGACACCCAAATCCACATGAAAGAGCCAATATAGAATGCTCTAAGGGAGTTTTTTTTTCAGGTCAGGAAGTACCTTATTGCACCATGAGGGTTCACATATAAAAAATTGACACAATTCAAAAACCCTACCTCCTTCTATAATTTTATAAGTATATTTTTTATATAATTAAAAGGTTTTTTCATCAGAAAAAATTGTATGTGGTTTTATTTTTTAATTATTCAAGACTACGGTGTTTTTTATTCAGTAAAAGGGTGTATTGAGTGCTAGATTGAGTGGTGATCATTGATGAGAATAGAAAAGTTCCACTTCTTGTGGATCATTTTATGAATGGGATATAGCCCCACATTATGTTGATTTTTTTAGTAAATGTTTTGAGAGAACAACACCAATTGAAGTTTCCCTCTTCCCTTGAATGCCAAATCTAAAGACACCACTTCAAGTGGTTCCCTATTTGGATTTCGCTATAAATGGATAAAAACTACTCCCAAAAATCAGGCACTCTACTTGGAAACCCCACTCCACTCTCATCCCTCTCTAGATTAGATACACCCACTTCTAGTTATAAGATCCTCAAATTTTGTGGCCTTTTAAATTTTATTGTATTTATTTTTATATTTGAGTTTTTTAATATATTAACTTATTTATTTAATGGTTTATTAGTTAGTTTAATTTTATATTATTGTGCATATTTAATTATTTATATAATTTATTATTATAATTTGGAATAATTTTTTTATTATAAATGTTAAAATTTGCTTGTTGAATTTTTATAAATTTTGTATATTTATCTAGTCATTTAATTTTCATGTCCAATTTGTTTATCTAGTTGTTTAATATTCATGTCCAATGTTATATAGCTATTTTTAATTTTCCTATCCAATTTATTTTAATTTTTAGTTTTTAATTCTTTTTAATGTTTTTATGTTTATTTAGCTCGTTTTTTATTTTATTTTAATTTTCCTTATTTAGTTCATCTTAATTTGAACTTTATTTAGATTAATTATTTAATTAAGAATATTCATTTTCTTAGTAATATAAAATAGTGAATAAATATTTATTATTTAGTGAATTATTATAAGTAATTAAATAGTAACTATTATTTATTAGGATAAATTGTTATTTAATATGATTAAAAATGGGATTAAATTCATTTGTAATTAATAAATTTGATTAATAAATGTAATTTAATTACTATCTTTACAATTAAGAATAATAAATATGAATAAAAAATAGTAAATGTGATTAAATATGAATACGAATTAGTAAATATGGTTAAAAATTAATAATTATGAATAAAATACCTAAATGAGATTAACACTTAACAATTATCTTAATATAATTAATTAGTGAATAAATATTAATTAATTAATTAATTATTATGATTAAAAAAATTAAAAATAATAAACATGATTAACTAATAATTAATAAATATCAGTATCTATTAATAATATCAACAATTATAAAGTAACAATTAACAAAATATAATTAATTTATTATTAAATAATAAATTTAAATTTAATTAGTAAATAATTCATAATAAGTAAAAAATAATTAATTAATAACTAATTAATAATTAATTGATAAGTAATTATAATTAGTAATTAAAATTCAAAATTATAATTAATAATTTTTTCCAATTTTTAATCAATTATAACTAATAATTAAGTAATAATAAATTAAATAGAATTACAAATGAGGATGAATTTGATTTTAAAATTATTTATGAGACTGTTTTGAAATTATGTATTGACTAGAAAATCATTTTTTATGATCTTTCAAGTCACAGGAGATCACAGTTTTGTGAGAATTGCTTTTCTTAAGACATGATGTGAGTTCATGCTATAATAGGGCTAAATTTGTAAAAGTGAAACCTAGTTTTGTTCTGCTAGATCAAACCATTCCTTGGTAGGAATGTTGATATAATGTCTAGATGGGAAAGGAAATTAATAATGGGAATGATGCTGGATAGTTTTAGTCTTTTGGTAAAGGGGTGTTTTTCAATAGCACAAGGATGGATTGACTTTATTAGGTTAATTTTGTTAAAATAGTAGTTGAGGTTGCATATTTTGACATTCCTAATAATGGATTTATGGGGGATTTGAAGAATCAATCTGAAATCAAAACACATTAGTCATTCTCTGTTATTGAGAAAATATTTGGCAGTAAGAAGTTATCATGTGATATTGTTGTTGAGGAAGGCATAGTGAAAATTTCCAACCAATTGAAGGTCCCTGTTGGTGTAAATGGAAAAAGTGATTTGGTGATTATCTTTGAGAAGACATCTTTGGAAGAGCTGGATGATAAGGAAACTGATCCTTAATATAATTTTGAGGAATATAACATTCCTGAACAAGACAATTCTTCAAGAAATCATAAAGTGAATTAAAAAACTTGATCTCCGAGTAATGAATAAAAATAATGGGACTGAAGTATTTCTTCTAAATATTATTTCGTACTTGGTAGGGAAGAAGAAGATTATAGTAAAGGGATTGGTGGATGATGGAAGATTTTAACTGGTCTCCTATAAGAATACCAACTTTCTCTCAAAGTTGAGTTTGGTTGGTCTAAGTCCCATAAAGAAGGAATGGATAGAGACTCCAAATATTTTTGTTTTTCTTGAATCACATAATGAGGATTCAAGGAAATGTCAATTTAAATATCGTGATGATGTTTCTCGACCTCTAGTGGATAAAACTAGAGAATTTTCATCTTCTCATGTTCTTACAAACATGAGTTTATCAATAGGGATTCCATAGGATTACTAGGAAAAAATATGATGCAACCTTTGATAGATTTTGTCACTCGGGAATATACGGTTGTACGTATGACCATTTAGACTACCATGGATAAGAAAAAATCACATTTAGAGAGTGAATAACCTGAAGGAAATTTAAATATAGATATAAACTCATTAGTTTCCATTATGGGTCTAAATAGTATAGAGCTGGACCCAATAGAGAAGGAAAAATCTGAAGTGGTAGAGGACAAAAAGGAAGGTACTTGGAAGAAATTAAAGTTAGGGAAATAGGGTCTTCATCTAAGAATTTATGGAAGAGGATGTGGTCAGGCCATTTGGTTTGCTAAGATAGAGGAATTTTCACTAGAGGATCCTGATTCATATGGTACTGACAACAAATTCCAATTAAATCAAGATGAAATCTTGAAAGAGCATTATTATATGGGTTATGGATGCGTATGTGATTGAGGAATTGATTGGAATGTATTGTGGGAAGAATAACATGGTATTGGGATAAAAATAAGAAAAAATATTGGTCTGTGACTGTTTTTTATGAGGGTAGTGATGCTTTTTCTGACCCCATCATTCCATTTCTCTGTTTTCTTGTTTTGTATTTCAATAAAATAGTCCTTGTCCATACATCTATAAAAAACAAATTAATTGTAATCAATAATTAATTACAATTACTCCTTAATAATCACTAATTAATTTCTTGGGGATCTTAATAACATTGGTAGATACAGTTGGGGGTTCTCTTTCTTATTACATCTATATAGATGACTATGTATGGGTTTTCAAGAAGATACAGATAAGATTTTTGGGTGTATGGATCTACTACAGATGTGGGTCTAGGATTGTTTCCCACACATCAGTCCTAGAGTTATCACACAACTTCCACAACACCTTTTCTAAGACTTCCCTTTGGTATGTTGGTATGTTAACATTATTAATTTGAGTTATTTTGTAAATTTATTAATATCATTTAAAAACTTATATTATATTAATTTTCATTAACCATGTGGAGTCAGGCTTAGTGTTACATACTAACCCTAATTCATAGCGTTCATAGCCTTCTGTTCATTTTTTATTCCATACAACCAACTGATGTATGTTAAACATTAAATTTTTCTTGTAAAATAATGAATTTTTTTTATTAATTTTATAAGTTATTTCAATTTTAACTAAGTAAAATTGTTTTTCTAATATATGAATTCTTTTCTCGGTTAGAATTTTAGGTTTTATGTACCTCATACTGGATTTCTATACATATCACTTTTACCATACTACATATCTATGGTTGGAGATTTTTGTTTGGTGTTTCCATTCATCCACATTCACATCATTGAGTGGCACTAGCCATACCAAGCCATGTGAAATTTTTTTATATAATTCAAATCCCATTTGAACCATGATAGGATGATAGATTACATTATATTATACTTATACATTGGCATCTGATGGATTGGTCACAATATCATTCATGTTCTATTAAGTGTTGGTAAACACGTGACTTGTAAAATATATTTCATTATAGATATCCCACATCACGTTTCCAGTTAGTTAATCAGGGAGATTATAAATATTAGTACCAAAAGAACACTATCATGTACCTTACATTCCCTAGGATGGATATTGATTGGTTGTCCAAAAGGCATTGTTAATTCCTCCGGGAGCAAGTCAAATTTGAAATTTATATGTCTCCCAAACATTACTAACTACTAGGGTGTAGTATAGTAGAAATATGGGGTCGACCCCATGATAAGTGTGTTATTCTTGTGAGGAAAAGAAATCTGGTCTTGAATTCTTTGTAGGAATCCTTACTATCTTGACTTAAGTTTGTGTGGTGTCTAAATAATTTTTTGTTTGACTTCAAGTGATTAAAGAGGGGTCAGTATCAAGTATGAGTATCTAGATAAAGGTGATATTTGTTCTTATCTTGGAAAGGTCCTAAGTGCTTATTCTAGGAAGAAATCATAAGTCACTAGTGAACCTTGGTCCAATATTCTCATTCTACCTCGGATTTAACTATTCCATGGTTAGGAGGCTAGATACAGCCCTAGATGCATACGTTAATCTCTTATTACATAAATTTCCCTGAGCTACTGTTCATGGTCATAGTTTACTTCAATTAGGATAGGGTCGGTTGGTTGATTGTTTGATGGTCATGGTACAGTCTCACAAATGGGGTTTTAAGGTTGGTTTATATCCTAATTACTAATCCATTTAGGTTTTCCATGTTTAGAACAAGAGTTCTAATTAAACATGTAGATAAATTAAACCTTGACCCCTACCCTGATGTGTTTAGCTACTCATGGTGATAATTAAAATAATAAAAGGGGTGAAAGAAATCATAATTACGCTAATAGGATCGAATAAATATGTGACAAACATGCAAGATAACATTAAATAAAACCTTACTTAGAAGGAAAGAAACAGAAATGAAGTAATGCAGGAATTGAAGGCATTGAAGAAAATGAGTCCACATATCATAGATTGAAAATGTAAAAGAATTATATATATCTAAGGTGTTCAGTGAGGGAAGGAGAAATAAATCTCCAAAGGAGTATAAAAGATATAGAGAGCTAATCGAAGCATGTTCCAATGTGATATGGAACTGATCCTTATATAAGTGGAAATAGTCACGACTTGTACCTAATCATCACATTGTGAACCCTAAATCTGTGTTATTTCGACCAGGATCTTCAGTGGGGCATACAGATATTCTACAGATTAATGATGTTTTACCATGGTCACATTATTTATGGATACTTCAGGACGTGTACCCCAAGGCCAGTAGGCTTTTTGCATTGATCCTCACGGATTTCCCATTATCTAGTTTCATTGGTGTCACGACGTGTAGGAGGGACTCATGATGTGAACTGAAAAATTATTCAGTCTTTTTGGTTTGTCACGAATAAGGCTTCATGTCTTGATGCGAGCTTTGATTATCAATTACACGATGTGAACTTGGCCATCATGATGTGTACTTGGCCACTTTATAGCTTTTCTATCTTTCTTCCTTGGAATCTTATAAAGCTCTATTTCCTATAGTATTATATATCTACCATGTACATTATCCATTATATGAATGAAAAAAAATGGAAAAGTGATAGAATATATATATATATATAATTTAATCTTATCAGGTATTTAGTAGTTGTTGTGTTTACTAAAATTTATTATATTTCTTTAGGTTTTGTTTCCTATTAATTTGAAGGTAATTTCCATTGAATTTAGAAAGACTTGATCAAATTATACATATCATTCATCCTCATGTGGAGGAATTTATCAGGTGATATGTAGTTTAAAGAGATCTAATGTCTCTTAGAGACCCTCTTTATTTAATATTTTAAAGGGTATATGATGAGGAACCACAGTTATGTTTTGATTCACATAATCCAAATGAGTCACTTGTGGAAGATTATATGTCTATTGTTACCACTTTGGATGATTAACCACCATCGACACCACCAATCAGAGGATAAAGATGATGATATAGATTTGAGAATAGGTAAGGACTGATAGAGTATCACCCTAGATAGGCTTCTGCAAATGTTGTTGCACCACAGGGAGAGGATCATGTATAGTAGGTGGAGGGACTTGCATAGACAGAAGTGATTTATGATTCATATATTTCTACTTATACATTTGATATACTGTCATCATATCATATACATAATGTGATTTTCACATCTATACCTTTGATGGATTGGGACCTGGAAATGGTATCAAAATTTCAGTAGGCCACAGGTGACACTTCTGTCAATGGCGACTTCTTGGATATCACATTTCCAACATCTTTAGGATCTCCTTTCATGTTGCTACAGTCCGAGCCATATAACTCTGCATATGATTTTGGGCCCTCCTCTACACAACAGCATGAGGAGGCACCCACAGCATCACATGTTGAGCTACCAGTATCATCAAAATAGTATACAAAATAATTAAACCCACAACCATCTATGCCCACAATTGAAGAAGAGTCACAAAATGAGGAGGAACTCGTGCCTATAGCTATGACACTGGAGCATCATATTCATCATAAACGAAGTTGGTTTGAGGTTAATACTTTTGGTTGTGGTACTGAGGGGAATTTTCATTAATTTCCTTTGGTGTTACACATTATATATATATATAAACCCATTTATTGATAAAACTAAATTTTATTTTAGAATCTATACTTTTATAAAAAAAAATTGTTTACAGCACTTCCATATTCCTTATTTTTTCTCGAGAAAAATTATTTCTCCATGCACAAGTCCTTCAATATTTAATACATCCCTTTGCAATGAAATTTTATTTAGAAAACTATTATTCAATTAAACATTTTTTTGAATAAATTAATGCATTATAACCAATATTTAATTTAAAATAACCAAAACCAATTGAATTAAATTTAATCGAAATGTATTATATTATCATTAACTTTAGTTTTACTTTAAATAACTTTGGTTAACCCATGTTTAACTTCTGTTTACCCTTACATAAATTTAGTTTACCCATACATAACTTTATTTTAACCTTACATAACCTATAAAAGTTTATTTTTACCCTTATATAACATTTTAATACCCTTAATTAAATTTTTTACACCCTTCCTTAACTTTAAATTTCCCTTACTAAACATAATTTTATTCTTAATTAACCTATAAAATTGTTTTACCCTTAAACAAATTTTCTTTACCTTTACTTAATTATGTTTTACCCTAACTTAATTTTAGATTACCCTTTCTCAACATGTACAAGTTTATGTTTCCAATTAAATAATTGGTTTTCAATTTTAAAATCGATTTGCCCATACTTTTCTTTAACTTACTCATACTTAACTTTGTTTTACCCCTACTTAACTTCAGTTTACCCTTAAATAACTAGTGAAAGTTTCTATATATCCTTACATAAATATTTTTTACCCAAAATTTAATTTAGTTCACCCTTAATTAACATTTTTTTACCATTACATAACTTATTTCACCCTTAATTAACCTATAAAAGTTCATATTTACCCTTACATAACTTTTTCTAAACTTACTAAACATCAATTTCATTATACATAACTTTAGTTTACCATTACTTGTATTTATTTTACCCAATATTAACATTGTTTACCCTTACTTATCTTGTAAAAGTTTTTTTTATCTTACATAACTTTTTTACCTCTACTTAACTTTATTTACCCTTACTTAACTCTAGTTTTCCATTAATTAACTTTATTTTACCCTTATTTAACTTTAGTTTACCCTTACTTAACTTTAATCTACCCTTATTTATAAATATAATTATAAATATATATAATTATAAATATAATTATAATTATAAATAAATAAATTTAAAATTATATAAATATGATTTTTATTATAAATAAATATGATTATAAATAAATATATTTATAAATAAATAAAATTATAATTTAATATAAATATAATTAATTATAAATTATAAATTTATTATAAATATAAATAAATAATAATAAAATTATATTTATATAATTATATATGTTTATATAAGTTTATATAATTACAAATATATATTTACAAATATAAGATATATATTTATTTTTTATTTATATGTGGCTATATTTATAAATAAATATATTTGATGAATGACCTCGAGACCTTAGTTTTTTATTTTTTTTGGATAATCCAATTTTTAAATATGTTGAGGGGGAACAGTTACATGACCCGTAGGCCTATAGTCACAAGTCCCAAAACATGTCCCAAAGGCCCTGAGGCATAAGGGCCAATATATGACATGGATTCCCAAATACCTTACTGTACTAAAATTAACCCTCCCCAACACATTATTTATTAATGGATCCTTGATCTCTACCTCAGATGACTAATCAGCTAGAATTTCCTCGTGTAGTGTTGCACAATGCTTAGTACAATGGGTGATTGTTATACCCTATCATCCTTCCCAATCATGTTTATAATGACCCATACTTTACATACATTGTTAATACTTCAAAATTGAAGCACACTTATTACAACATATGACAAAACCACAAGGACCGTATAGGTATAGTGTCTTTAGAAACTGGGAAACATAAACAACTGGTTCATAAATATTCTATAGTATCTCCCATTTATTTCATCATATCTAGGGTCCCTTTTAGCATATTCTACTTAATATCCATCTTCCTGACCTGGGGAAAAGAAAACATAAAAGGGTGAGCTCAAATGCTCAGCAAGGGCAAATAAAGGAAATAAAAATCATATCATATCTTTTTGAAAATCATAACCTGCAAAAGAGATCATAATATCTTAACATGGAATAAATCATAGAAGTGAAAATGATATCACCATAATCATAACATGAAACTTGAAACTTTGTGGCATGCACACATAATCATGGGGAATAATTTCTTGTTAGTCATGACTCATTGCCAAGACTATCTTAGTGGACAAAGTCCCTTTCTGAACCGAGTCACCCTCGTTCCAGTCCTGTTTCACTGAACCGGTATAACCTACCGTTCCAGCCATGTCTATCTCATGAGATATAAAATCTTTACCCAATTAATTAGAGGGAGATATTGTTCCCACCCATCTTATAATGAATCCTTTCTTATGTGTGCCACATAATCATAAATCATACATCATCGCATAACCCATGTAATAAATATGGGATTCTTAACATGACAACATAAAAAAATTCATATAAGATAAAGGAATTCATAAAAATGTTTCCATCACAACATAATCAAATCCATGTAATAATAGGGATAAAAACAGAACCCTTTTATTGTCTTATATGGAAAATAATTTTGATAAAATACTTGAACTTCATTCTTGAGGAAAATATCCTTTCTACTTCCAAAACATTTTTCCTTTCTTAACATGTCATAAAACTTGTAACTAAAAGAAGTTGATTAAAAATAAACTTGAAAACTTGTAAAATAATCTTCTTGGAAATAATGTTTTAAAAATCCATTCATGCCATATAATTTCAAAAAACATTCTTCGCACTTTTGTCAGAAAAGTCAAAAAGTACCTCGTACGAAAAACGACAAAAGATTCCTTTCATTTCTTTTACTAAAAACTCACCGAAGGGTAAAAATGGATTTAAACAATTGTAGGTGGATGGAAATAATATTACACATTGATGAAACATGGATGTGGATGATAAAATACACCCCAGTAAATACTTACGAATAAACAATCTCGGATAAAAATGAGATTGTGATATTTCCCTTACCTTAGGTCCGATTTGCTTTGTACGTGTCCGAAGCTCCTGAAATAATGGTTTAAATAATGTTATTGACTTATTCCATAATCATACATATTGATATGATATCATATATGGTCATATTCTTAGCTTCTTGTTAGTAATATTTCATTGTTACTTGTTACTCGGGTCTTTATTGCCTTTTGTTCTTATGCGTGTTTTGCCGAATAAATTCTTATTATTCTTTTAAGGTTATAGATACCTTATATCCAGAATGGTATTAGTGTAACATATATCATATTTATTCATTCAATTCATTTATATAATTACTATGTAATGATGATCATGTAGAACGAGTCGCATCACATCGTGGAGACGGTATTCCGTACGTACGCACGAGTGATGATACCATTCCTATGATCATGGAATTGTATTGGAGTATATATATATTATTTCAGTATCAATATTACTTAATAATAATCATAAATAGTTACTCATTACACCATTATACCCATCCTTGTAAAGTGATGGTGGAAAATAGATTACACCACGGCGTGGAGACGGTATTCCGTACGTACGCACGCGCGGTGATTTCATTTTTCCGTAGGATGGATAGAAGGTGAATTAGGGTTGTTTCATATTTATAATAACATATCAGTATGTAAGTAATACTGATGTTATTACTTTATCATGAAACAACTAAAGGATAAGAAGTTGAAGAAGAAAGAAATTGAAAAGATCGATAACGGATATTACCTCTTCTTTGGAACGCCTCTTTGAATCCTCCACTTAGGGAACTAAGATTGGTCTTTGAAGAATACCAGGACCTCTAGGATTATTCTAGTGAAGTGGAGAGGAGAAAATGGCAGGGGTTGGCCGAGCTTGAGTGCTCAATTTGGTGTGAGGAGGAGGGGGAGGAGGTGCCCTTTTATAAGGGAGGAGAGGGGCACCTTAGGAATATCTCAAAATATTATTTTATATTAAAGTCAAAATCGGTTTATAATGGTTCCAAAGGGTCTTATTTCGAAGATAAAGTGGGGAAGGGTAGAAATACTATCAACCAATAGGATTTAGACAAGTTTAGGATATTATTTTAACCTTATCAATTAGATTTAACTCTAAGTTAAATAATTTAACTTTTACCGTATCTTTTTGTTTTCTTTCACTATATGGTTAATACACTTACTATAACATGCCAAACGAACCCCAAATTGTTTATTATTAATATATATATCCTTATCTAAGTCATTTGGACGAACCTTAGATTTTTAGGAATAAAATAACAATTAATAATATAATATTTGATTTAAAAACTATTTTGTGTCAATTTTGACACTATTTGATATATGATTTTTGTGAAAGTCATAACAGAATTATATGTTCTAAAAAAGTTGATTAAATCAACACTAATATATCATAGTAACCTAGAAAATTAGTGGAATTCATAAAAAGTCTCAAATTACATTTCTTTTTGTGTTTATAACATCAATTATGTCAATATTTCATTAATAAGATAATTACTGCATCATCATTGTGTCATAAATAAATTAAATTATTTAATGTCTAAAAATTACAAATAAAATACCATTATGTAGGAAATATTTTCATATTTCTAATGAATATTTATAGTCGAATTTATCTTATGTATAACCCCATATTAAAAATGATTTACTTATTAAACTTTGATTTTAACTATTTTAACCCTTCTTTAAATAAATTAATAATAAATGTCCTAATCTAATCCAAGTGGGCCTAAATGGTCATATTTTCTTCATAAGGTTGTTTTTGGTCGAATTACACTTATCCAATAGAATTAGGACATGTGTTAGGGTAATATTAATATCATATTTACCCTTAGTTACCCTATTTACTATTAACCGCGGTAAAAAAAGTAAAAAGTTACTATTCACCAAAAAATTATTTTTATCTCATTGAACCACATTTTACTTACTGATATCAACCGTGTCTGTCGGATTTTTGAAATTCCATTCACAGAAGCGGTAAAATTAAGTTTTATGCAAAATTCAGTTTTTAACCTACCACTTAGTGGTTTCACTATTCATCAAAAATTGAAAGTTTTCAGAAAAATACCAAAATTTCACCCTAGGATAATTTCGATATTCTGAGTCCAAAAATGAAGTCCATTTTGAAAAATAAAATTTATAAAATTTCAAAAAGTGGTTATTACTATTCATAACGGCTAGTTTTAATAGCATATTGTTGTTTAGTAAAACTCGGTATTGCGTACAACGCAAGCTATCGAGGAAGGTCGCGATTGCGAGTAAAGCAAGCCAAGCAAGTGTTGTGTAGAAAAAGATTCCTTTGATAACATAAAAGTCTCGGGTGTTACATTCTACCCCCCTTAAAAAGAATTCTTCCCTCGAAATTCGTCACTTTGAAACAAACAGATGAGGATACGTCTCCCTCATCATATCCTCAAGCTCCCATATAGCTTCTTCAAGTTGGTGGTTCCTCCATAAAACTTTCACCAATCGAGTGGTCTTGTTTCGTAGGACTTTTTCGCTACGATCCAGAATCTCTATCGGCTGTTCTTCATAAGAAAGATCTTGCTCCAGCGGTACAACTTCTGAGCTGAGTACATGTGAAGGATCTGGTATGTACTTTCTCAGGAGAGATACATGGAACACATCGTGAACTTGAGAGACATTCGGTGGAAGCGCCAATCGGTAAGCTACCTTCCCAAAACGATCCAGTATTTCGAAAGGACCGATATATCTAGGGCTCAACTTCCCCTTCTTTCCAAATCTCATAACCCTCTTCCAGGGAGATATTCGTAAGAACACTTTATCACCCACTTCAAACTCTAGGTCATTTCTTCGGTTGTCGGCATAACTTTTCTGTCGACTCTGAGCTGCTCTTATGTGTTGTTGAATAGATCTAACCTTTTCTGCCATTTCATCAACGAGATCAGGTCCTAATAGCTTTCTTTCCCCAACTTCATCCCAGCAAGTTGGAGTCCTGCATTTCTTTCCATAGAGAGCTTCATAAGGAGCCATCTGAATACTGGAGTGAAAGCTATTATTATAAGAAAATTCCACCAAAGGTAGGTGTTGATCCCAACCTCCTTTAAAATCCATGGAGCAAGCTCTCAACATATCTTCTAGGGTTTGAATTGTTCTCTTAGACTGACCGTCTGTCTGGGGATGATAAGCAGTGCTGAAACTCAACTCTGTATCCAGAGTATGCTGAAGACTTCGCCAGAACTTCGAGGTAAATCTCGGATCCCGATCAGATATAATAGAAAGTGGTACTCCATGCAATCTTACCACTTCCTTTACATATATCCTGGCAAGCTGATCTAGAGAGAAATCCTCTCTAATAGCAATGAAGTGTGCAGACTTTGTAAGACGATCAACTATGACCCAGATAGCATTATTGCCTTTGGATGTTTTAGGAAGTCCTGTGACAAAGTCCATAGTGATGTTTTCCCATTTCCATTCGGGTATGGGTAATGGTTGTAACATCCCCTTAGACTTCTGTCTCTCAGCTTTAACTTGTTGACAAACCAAGCATCGAGAGACATATTCAGCAACATCTCTTTTCATGCCATCCCACCAGAAGTACTCTTTCAGGTCCCTATACATCTTCGTGCTTCCAGGATGAATAGAGAATGAAGAACTATGAGCCTCATCCAGCAGCTCCTTCTTTAATTCGGGGATGGGAGGAACACAAACCCGATTCCTGAACTTTATTATCCCATCACAATCAAGGTTGAATTCAGGAACATTTCTCACCTTCTTTTGTAACTCGACATCTTCTTTTTGTGCCTCCTTAATCTTCGCATGTATAGATGGTTGAACATTCATTTGAGAAAGATAAGATTTTTCCCCTTCCATTATAATTCCAAGATCCATCCTTTGTAAATCCATAAATATTTGATCTTTTGTGATCCTCATCATGTATAAACTAGCATGGTCTTGTCGACTTAATGCATCTGCCACCTTGTTTGCTTTCCCAGGGTGGTAATGGATTGAGCAGTCATAATCCTTAATCAGCTCCAACTATCTTCTTTGACGCATATTCAGCTCCTTTTGTGTGAAAATATACTTTAAACTTTTATGATCAGTATAAATATCACACCTTTCACCATAAAGGTAATGCGTCCAAATCTCTAATGCAAAGATTACCGTAGCCAACTCCAAATCATGTGTTGGGTAATTTTTCTCATGGATTTTCAACTGTCGTGAGGTATAAGCTATCACCATATCATTTTGCATAAGAACACACCCCAATACCTTCTTGGATGCATCACTGTAGATCACAAACCTTTCTCCACTACAAGGCAGTGTGAGCACAGGTGCACTGGATAACCTTCTTTTCAACTCCTTGAAATTCTCTTCACATTCCTCTGTCCAGACAAACTTAACTCCTTTCCGAGTCAACTTTGTGAGTGGATTAGATAATCGTGAAAAATCTTTTACAAAACGTCGATAATATCCAGCCAAACCAAGAAAACTTCGGATCTCAGTTACTGTTGTTGGTCTTGACCATCTTTCGATAACCTCTGTTTTTGCTGGATCCATAGATATCCCCTCTTTTGAGATTATGTGACCCAAAAATGCAACTTTTTGAAGCCAAAATTCACACTTGGTAAATTTGGCATAAAGCTTCTCCTTTCTCAGGGTCTTCAATATAATTCTCAAGTGATCTTCATGCTCTTCATTGCTCTTTGAATAGACAAGAATATCGTCTATAAAAACTACCACAAATTGATCAAGATAGTCTCTAAAGACTCTATTCATTAGATCCATAAAGATAGCAGGGGCATTAGTAAGACCAAATGGTATCACTATATATTCATAGTGTCCATACCTTGTACGGAAAGACGTCTTTGGTATATCCTCCCTTTTGACCCTTAATTGATGATACCCTGAACGAAGATCAATCTTGGAAAAGTATTGAGCTCCGCGTAGTTGGTCAAATAAGTCATCAATGCATGGGAGAGGATATTTGTTCTTGATAGTAATCTTGTTAAGTTCTCGATAATCAATGCAGAGTCTCATTGATCCATCTTTCTTCTTAAAAAATAGAACAGGTGCTCCCCAAGGTGACGCACTAGGGCGTATGAATCCCATATCAAGATTCTCTTGGAGTTGCTTCTTCAATTCCTGCAACTCAATTGGGGCCATTCTATAAGGTGTCTTTGAAATAGGCAAAGCACCCGGTACGAGTTCTATTGAAAACTCAACTTCACGATTTGGTGGAAGACCCGGTAATTCCTCCGGAAAGACATCATCAAACTCCCGTACAATGGGCATATTCTTAATCGTGAGTTTCTCACCAACCATTTGAGATAAATAACCTTCATTTAGTGGAATCAAGACCCATAAGATGGAAGGAATTTCCACTGGAAGGTTATGTTCATCCTTGCATTGATAGACGATCGTAGATTGATCTGGAATATGAAATGTGACTTCCCTTCTTTGGCAATTGATATGAGCTCCATGTAGAGGAAGCCAATCCATGCCAAGAATCACATCAAATTCCACTAAAGGAAGGATCACAAGATTTGCAGGAAGCACTTTCCCACAAACTTCGATCGGAGAAGAATTATAAACTTTTGATGTGACTGTTGTGCCATTAGGTGTTGTCACAGCTAACTCAACATCTAATTGTTGAGGTAATACAGTGATACCCTTAGAAAATTCTTTAGAAATAAAAGAGTGGGTGGATCCAGAATCAAATAAAACATTTGCTACTTTAGAGTGGATGGTAAGTGTACCTTTCACCACTTCGTTATCGTACTCCACATCGTTGATAGAAATTGCATGTGACTTTCCTTTGTCTTTAGCCTTAAGATTTTGTTGACGTCGACCATCATCATCAACCCTTGGATTTGGGAATTGATTGGCATAATGCCCCATCTCCTTGCACTTGAAACATTGAAGTGTAGTAGGTTCATTCTGTGTATCCCTTCCTTTGTTTGCATCATTAGACATCTTCTTCCCATTATCATGGCATTCAAATGCCCGATGACCTTCCTTTCCACATTTAAAACATTTACTTGTCCCTTTAAGACAACTCCCTCCATGTTTCTTTCCACACTTTGAGCATAAGGGAAATTTCATCTTCTTTTCAGTGTGCTCTTTAGATTTTCTTTTGAATTCCATCTTCCTCTTCTTATCAAACCCATGTGACTAATGGGTTACTCCAATCTCCATCTCGACTTTGAGAGCACATCGAACGATTTCCTCGTAGCTATTGAAGTCCCTTATGGCTAACTCCCTTCGAAGACTTGGTTTTAAGCCACTAAAGAATCGATCGATCTTACTCTCAGGTTGGATAATAATACCAGAAGCGTACCTTGCAAGTCTTGTAAAATATGCTTCATAGGTACCAACAGATTCATCATCCCTTTGCTTCAGTTCAAGAAACTCTTTCTCCATCTTTGTTCGGAGAATACGAGGGAAGTACTTATTGAAAAATAAGTTCTTGAACTCGTCTCATTCCATAGACTCAATTTCATCCCTTTGCCTCGTATTCTTAATAAGATTCCACCATTGATCAGCATCTCCTTCCAAACGATACACTGCTAGGATGACTTTATCATGTTCAGAACATTGAAGAACTGAAAATATATTTTCAGTAGTACTAATCCATTGTTCAGCAACTAATGGATCAGTAGACCCGCTGAAAGAAGGTGGACGCTGCCTCATGAAGGATTCAACAGAATTTTGCTCCTTTCTTTGCTCGTTTGGAAGTCCTGCATGATTCATAGCTTGAGAAAGTTGTGTGAGCATGGCTACAAGATTTTTCATTCCAGCTCCCATATCGTTTGGTTGCTTAGGGGGACAATCATTGCATTGCCCATCGCATTCCGCATTAACACGGTTCCTTCGGGTTCCAGCCATTGACTAAAACCAAGAAGAATAGTGTGAGCAACACTAATTATAATAGGAAAACCACATAATCAAGGATAAAATTTCACACTTAAGGTTTTATCCTAGGGTATTCATGGCCATTTCTAAAACACTAAGATTGTGTTCTATGCTTAGACTTATCCTTAGGGTTCTTACTAAGGCTTTCACATCCTAGTTTCCAAAGGTTGACTATACCTTTCCTCTGATACCAACTATAATGACCCATACTTTACATACATTGTTAATACTTCAAAATTGAAGCACATTTATTACAACATATGACAAAACCACAAAGGACCGTATAGGTATAGTGTCTTTAGAAACTGGGAAACATAAACAACTGGTTCATAAGTCTTCTATAGTGTCTCCCATTTATTTCATCATATCTAGGGTCCCTTTTAGAATATTCTACTTAATATCCATCTTCCTGACCTGGGGAAAAGAAAACATAAAAGGGTGAGCTCAAATGCTCAGCAAGGGCAAATAAAGGAAATAAAAATCATATCATATCTTTTTGAAAATCAGAACCTGCAAAAGAGATCATAATATCTTAACATGGAATAAATCATAGAAGTGAAAATGATATCACCATAATCATAACATGAAACTTGAAACTTTGTGGCATGCATACATAATCATGGGAAATCATTTCTTGTTAGTCATGACTCATTGCCAAGACTATCTTAGTGGACAAAGTCCCTTTCTGAACCGAGTCACCCTCGTTCCAGTCCTGTTTCACTGAACCGGTATAACCTACCGTTCCAGCCATGTCTATATCATGAGATATAAAATCTTTACCCAATGCATTGGAGGGAGATATAGGTCCCACCCATCTTATAATGAATCCTTTCTTATGTGTGCCACATAATCATAAATCATACATCATCGCATAACCCATGTAATAAATATGGGATTCTTAACATGACATCATAAAACAATTAATATAAGATAAAGGAATTCATAAAAATGTTTCCATCACAACATAATCAATTCCATGTAATAATAGGGATAAAAACAGAACCCTTTTATTATCTTAGATGGAAAATAATTTTGATAAAATACTTGAACTTCATTCTTGAGGAAAATATCATTTCTACTTCCAAAACATTTTTCCTTTCTTAACATGTCATAAAACTTTAAACTAAAAGAAGTTGATTAAAAATAAACTTGAAAACTTGTAAAATAATCTTCTTGGAAATAATGTTTTAAAAATCCATTCATGCCATATAAGTTTAAAAAAACATTCTTCGCACTTTTGTCGGAAAAGTCAAAAAGTACCTCGTATGAAGAACGACAAAAGATTCCTTTCATTTCTTTTACTAAAAACTCACCGAAGGGTAAAAATGGATTTAAAAAATTGTAGGTGGATGGAAATAATATTACACATTGATGAAACATGGATGTGGATGATAAAATACACCCCAGTAAATACTTACGAATAAACAATCTCGAATAAAAATGAGATTGTGATATTTCCCTTACCTTAGGTCTGATTTGCTTTGTACGTGTCTGAAGCTCCTGTATAATGGTTTAAATAATGTTATTGACTTATTCCAGAATCATACATATTGATATGATATCATATATGGTCATATTCTTAGCTTCTTGTTAGTAATATTTCATTGTTACTTGTTACTCGGGTCTTTATTGCCTTTTGTTCTTATGCGTGTTTTGCCGAATAAATTCTTATTCTTCTTTTAAGGTTATAGATACCTTATATCCAGAATGGTATTAGTGTAACATATATCATATTTATTCATTCAATTCATTTATATAATTACTATGTAATGATGATCATGTAGAACGAGTCGCATCACATCGTGGAGACGGTATTCCGTACGTACGCACGAGTGATGATATCATTCCTATGGTCGTGGAATTGTATTGGAGTATATATATATTATTTAAGTATCAATATTACTTAATAATAATCATAAATATTTACTCATTACACCATTATACCCATCCTTGTAAAGTGATGGTGGAAAATAGATTACACCACGGCGTGGAGACGGTATTCCGTACGTACGCACGCGCGGTGATTTCATTTTTCCGTAGGATGGATAGAACGTGAATTAGGGTTGTTTCATATTTATAATAACATATCAGTATGTAAGTAATACTGATGTTATTACTTTATCATGAAACAACTAAAGGAGATGAAGTTGAAGAAGAAAGAAATTGAAAAGATCGATAACGGATATTACCTCTTCTTTGGAACGCCTCTTTGAATCCTCCACTTAGGGAACTAAGATTGGTCTTTGAAGAAGACCAGGACCTCTAGGATTATTCTAGGGAAGTGTAGAGGAGAAAATGGCAGGGGTTTTCCGAGCTTGAGTGGTCAATTTGGTGTGAGGAGGAGGGGGAGGAGGTGCCCTTTTATAAGGGAGGAGAGGGGCACCTTAGGAATATCTCAAAATATTATTTTATATTAAAGTCAAAATTGGTTTATAATGGTTCCAAAGGGTCTTATTTCGAAGCTAAAGTGGGGAAGGGTCGAAAGCCTATCAACCAATATGATTTAGAGAAGTTTAGGATATTATTTTAACCTTATCAATTAGATTTAACTCAAAGTTAAATAATTTAACTTTTACCGTGTCTTTTTGTTTTCTTTCACTATATGGTTAATACACTTACTATAACATGCCAAAAGAACCCCAAATTGTTTATTATTAATATATATATCCTTATCTAAGTCATTTGGCCGAACCTTAGATTTTTAGGAATAAAATAACAATTAATAATATAATATTTGATTTAAAAACTATTTTGTGTCAATTTTGACACTATTTGATATATGATTTTTGTGAAAGCCATAACAGAATTATATGTTCGATACAAGTTGATTAAATCAACACTAATATATCATAGTAACCTAGAAAATTAGTGTAATTCATAAAAAGTCTCAAATTACATTTATTTTGTTGTTTATAACATCAATTATGTCAATATTTCATTAATAAGATAATTAATGCATCATCATTGTGTCATAAATAAATTAAATTATTTAATGTCTAAAAATTACAAATAAAATACCATTATGTAGGAAATCTTTTTATCTTTCTAATTAATATTTATAGTCGAATTTATCTTATGTATAACCCCATATTAAAAATGATTTACTTATTAAACTTTGATTTTAACTATTTTAACCCTTCTTTAAATAAATTAATAATAAATGTCCTAATCTAATCCAAGTGGGCCTAAATGGTCATATTTTATTCATAAGGTTATTTTTGGTCGAATTAAACTTATCCAATAGAATTAGGACATGTGTTAGGGTAATATTAATATCATATTTACCCTTAGTTACCCTATTTACTATTAACCGTGGTAAAAAAAGTAAAAAGTTACTATTCACCAAAAAATTATTTTTATCTCATTGAACCACATTTTACTTACTGATATCAACCGTGTGTGTCGGATTTTCAAAATTCCATTCACAGAAGCGGTAAAATTATGTTTTATGCAAAATTCAGTTTTTAACCTACCACTTAGTGGTTTCACTATTCATCAAAAATTGAAAGTTTTCAGAAAAATACCAAAATTTCACCCTAGCCTAATTTCGATATTCTGAGTCCAAAAATGAAGTCCATTTTGAAAAATAAAATTTATAAAATTTCAAAAAGTGGTTATTACTATTCATAATGGCTAGTTTTAATATCATATTGTTGTTTAGTGAAACTCGGTATTGCGTACGACGCAAGCTATCGAGAAAGGTCGTGATTGCGTGTAAAGCAAGCCAAGAAAGTGTTGTGTAGAAAAAGATTCCTTTGATAACATAAAAGTCTCGGGTGTTACAATGTTAGTTATACTCTACTGGCTACTACTTTCTTTCATTCCTCTTCTAGGTCCTACTCCCGTGTGGTTTGACCTGATGTTTCAAGGACCATAATCCCTATATCCTGAAATCCCATGACTTGAAGGAATGAGGTGTCCTTGAGGCCCTATGTTTTGAAGGCCTATGGTGGCCCAATGGCCCTATTGCCCGAAGTCCCAAATCGTTGTTATGTAAACCCAAATTGGGTTAATGGTTTTAAAACTACAGTAACTTCTATAGTAAATTCTACGATAAGTGCTACAATAGCTTGAAAATTCACCACAACCCAATTTTGAATAGGGTTTATTTGGATGCAGGATTACGGGTTTCACCACTCATATTCCACCCCAATTACTATAAATAAATATGGGGGCCTATCAGCCGGTTTTTTATAGGGACTTCAAGCCTCTTACTGTGGGGCTATGAGACATGTCATTAAGCTATGTGGGTTTATGGCCATAAAATTATATTGAAAGGGGTCGAATGGATGAGTTATCCTTAGAGGGGCTATGGACTATCCTTCCACCCTATGGGTATGGGGGTGTGTGTGTTTATTTTTATTATACCCTCAATTAATAATGGAATTAAAATTATAAATATTTTATTATATTTATAATCATTTATTTATATTTATTATAATTTTATAATTATTTAAATATTTTTCATTTTATAATTATTTATTAAATTTATAATCATTTATATTTTAAATATAATAAATATATTTATAATTATGATTCCATTATTAATTGAGGGTACAATACAACGAAACACACGCACCCCCACACCCATAGGGTGGAACAATAGGTTATACCCCCCCCCCCAAGGGTAATACATCCATTCAACCATTTTCATTGAAATTTTAGGGCTATATGGCCCACACAACTTAATGACATGTCCCATAGACCCATTGTAAGAGGCTTGAATTCCCTATAAGAAATTTTCCCATATGCCCCCTATGTTTTCCTATAGGCCAAAACTAACCCAATTTTTTTACTAAACCACCTCCATGTAAGTCACAACCTTCTTCATCCACAGTACTACATCACCCTTTCATCACCAACAACATCACCCATGATGTCATCCGTACACTGATCGCAGCCCCAAATTCATTGTCGCCCAATGTTGATGTAACCCTAATGTGTCGCATGTCTAGTTTTCACCCTACACAAAATGCTATATATCAATACACCTCCCAAGACTGTTGGTAAAGTAAATTAACGGCCCATCTATGTAGAAATAATCAAAAAAATAAAATAAAGTGAAAAAATCAGAAATAAAGGACTCCTTATGTAACGTGGAAAAAACCTAAAATAAAAGGGGTAAAAACCCATGGGAAAATAGAAGTATCACTATGGGTAAAAGTATGTACACACTCACTAACTATTAAAAGGATAAACCCTCATTAAATATATTTAATAAGTGGGGAAAGTTCCACATGAAATACCACTAAAATTAAGGAAGAACTGGTGATGTTAAGTGGAAGAAGATGATGGAATCAGTAGGAGAGAGCCCCATTTATAAGATACTTCTCCCCTCTAGATACTACTCTCCACTGGATGATTTGGTGGGGTTGGCCACCCACCATATTTTCCACACCCACCTTCCTTGAAAAAATAGTGGTGGAACCGTCATTCAAATAAAAAATGTCAACACATCTCCTAATTAGATATTTTATTGTGAACTAATAACATCTACACACATCCTTTGAATCATCCAAATCATGCTTCTTAGGAATCTGTGAGGCCGCACAAGGATCTACACCATCTGAACTTATCAGAGTCAGCTACCTTCATCCAGAAATCTAGAATATTTTCTTTAGTGTGAATCTTTTGTATGTCCACACTACCTTCCTCAACCACATCTAAAAAAAGATTATATTTTACCCCAAAGTTCTTCATCCTAGAATGAAAATATGGATTCCTTGCTATGTGAAAGGTGCTCTAATAATCACAAAACATTGTAATCTCCTCTTTTCTATTCTCAAGATCCTCCAATAACCTTCTAATCTAAAAATTTTGTTTACAGTTCTATGTAGCTTCCATGTACTCTATCTATGTCGTGGATAAAGCCACAACTAACTGTAGCATTGAAATATATCTCACATATCCTCTTGTAACGGTCATCACATAACCAATAGTGGATTTCCTTCGACCAGAATCACCTACAAAATCTAAATCAGCATATCCTCTAATAGTGAAATCTGATCCTCTATAATATAATTTTGTATCTAAGGTCTCCTTAGTGTATCTCAGAATCCTCTTCACAAAGAACTAATTTTCATGTCCTAGAATCACCATGTACCGACTAACTTCTCCCACTGCATGTGAAATGTCTAATCTAGAACAAACCATAGAAAATATCAGACTACCCACTGCTAATACTTATATTACTTGATACATATACATCCTCTCTACTCCACTTATAAGAAAAATCATAGAGCGTAAAATGAAATTAAAAGGAAGTGTACTAGATATTGGATTATAGTCTTTCATGTTGAAGTGTTACAAGACTCTCCATAAGTAATTATTCTATGATAGCCAAATATTCCCATTAATTCTTTCTTAGTAAATTTACATCCCAAGAATCATGTTTTCTAGTCTCATGTAATTCATATAAAATCCATAATCATTTGTGCTTTGGACTCTGGGATCTAATCTTTGTCGGTTCCTAAAACCAAGATGTCATCCAAATAAAACATAATAATGAATAAATCATTACCATTTGGACCCCTAAAATATGCACAAGTATTTAAATGAATTCTATTTTATCTAAGTATCATGATATAGGAATAAAATATCTTGTACCAATACCTCATCTCCTTCTTGAGACTGTACATAGATTTATTCAACCTTAAAACCATGTTATCTTTGCCTCATTATATAAATCCTTCTATTTCAATCATATATATCTATTTATCAATATACCCATGTAGAAAAGAAATATTCACATACAGCTGCTCTAGATGTAAACATTTTATAGCCCACATCACCAGAACTAACTGAATAGTATTCAGTCTAACAACATGAGAAATATTTTATTGAAATAAACACCTTCCTTTTTAGTATATTCTTTGAACACAATTCGTTCATGATATCCTTCCACCTAGTACTTTACATCCCATTTGATCTTAAAAATCATTTGGTTCTTATATTTTTCCTTTCATGAGGTAATGAAACAAGATCACAAGTCTTGTCCTTATATATGGCATCATGTTCCTCTTGTATTGCTGCAATCAATGAGGATACATATGATCTCTAATTTTCCCCGAAAAAATAAGATAAATCTCCACCCTATGTCAATAATCATTATGCAATATTACTCCCTGTGACATAGTCTGAGTGCCCTACTGGTGCCCTTTTCTCCCGAGATGACTGTCGTTGTCCAAAATGAACCGGTACTAAATCTTCATGGACTGGTAATTCCTCAAAGGAAAATGGTTCTTCCTTGGATTTTTCTTCTATTTATACTATTTTAGTTTCTGTATTCTTCTTCTCCATGTATCGATTAGTTTCCATTTTCACCTTGACTTTTTCAAAAATTAAATCTCTCCTGCTGATATGTTTTCTAGCATTGGGGTCCAACAAATTATATCCATTCACACTATTAGTATACCACAAGAAGATCCATTTCCTATAAATTGAATCCAAAGTCAATTTTTCCTGGTCATTGTACATTTCATATACAGGAATTCCAAAATTATGTAACCGAGAATAGTCAACGGCTTTACCAGTTAACATTTCCATTGATGTCTTTAGATCAATTTCTATTAAAAAAGATCATTTAATCATATAACAGCTGGTATTCACTACTTTAGCATAAAATGTTTTTGAAATTCCTTCAATATTCATTATTTTCCTTTTATTATTCAATATAGTGATGTTCATCCACTACCACTCCATTTTGTTGAGGAGTGGACGCCACTATGAATTTCATCTTGATTATTTCTTATTGAAAAAAGTGTCAGACTCTTGTCTTGTATATTCTCCACCATTTTTAGTCCTTAGAGACATGATATTATTTCAAAATTAATGTTACTTCTACACTTTGAATGTTTTTAATAATTCAAAAATGGATTCTTTTCTATTTATTGGGTACACACAACATCAACTGGATTAATAATAAATGAAGGATATAAAGTACGTTCCTCCTCTCAAAGATAAGAATATTTCTTGATAAAATTCATAATGGATCAACTCTAAGATCTCATGACTTTTTCTGTTGATGTCCAGCAATTTGACCAATATTTATTGCTCAACACACAATGCTCCTAAAATGGTAAGGATAACTTTGTAATCACTAGAAGAAACGTTTAATCTATAAGAATATTTAGGCCTCATTCTGACATATGGCCAAGCCTTTGATTCTATAACATCTCCAATGCTTCTGTCAAGGTAGTTAATGTGACAACTATCTCTTACTCCTTATATGTTTCTCCCCTAATCATGAATAGGTTCTTTGAGATATTCTCTACCTTCATCACAACTAGTGCACCCTTCACAATTCTCATCACTCCATTATTGATGCAAGTCTTCCATATGATGTCATAAAATTGTCCCAAATACAATATGTTCTTCTGTAAGACCTTCACATGTCATATTCCTTGGATGGTTCGAACAATACCATCTTGAGTCATCTGTTTTATAGTACAGACCCCAATAATCATTAAGGTGTGATCATCACCCATGTACACAAATACTTCTAGGATAGTTTCATACAGGTTAAATGATTCTATTTGAGATAGTATATTCTATGTTTCTCTTGATTTGATCATCCATGAATCATTGAGATGTCTTCTACTTCCATTAGTCATCGCTGCTTCACTGACAATAATGTCTCCCTTTTGAGAAGTACTCACCACATTCAGTTGAGAACTCTTTTCTTTACTCTTATAATTCTAGAAATTCTTCCTGATGTTCTCCTTATTTCCACAATTTAAACATGTTTCATTCTTCTTATTACTCTTTGATTTGGACTGGTCATAATTTTGGGATCCCACTTGAACCACCGTCCATCATCCTTCCTCTCTCCATTGACAAAGACTTTATTTGGTGTGAAGTTTCCTATTTTTCCTCCATGTTCTTATTCATAATTTCTTGTTCAAGAACCGCATCTGAAACAACATTGAAGGGTATCATGTCCATTAGGATATTTTTAGTGATGTTAATGATGAGTTGGTCATAAAAATATGGAAAAATCAATAGTAGAATCTCTGCACTTCCAGTATCCCAAATTTTATAGCCCAAAATAATGAGATGAGTGAATAGAGTATTGAGGTTGTTGATGTGGTCGGTCAATATTGATTGCTCTTCCATTAAAAGAGTGTACAATTTTCTCTTCAAGATAATTTTTTTTGTAGTGACTAGGGATCATATAGCTTCGTTATAGTATCCTATATTTCCTTCACTACTATTTTCTCTACAATTCCATATAAGACATCATCTTCCAAATCCAAATGGATATTCGAAATATAATTCTTGTCCATGTCCTTCCATTTCTCCGACGTCACAAATACCGGTATATCTCTAATTTCTTGTAGGTAATTATCTATCTACAACAATGCCTACATCTTCATTTTCCACAATGAAAAATTATTCCCATTAAATTGTTTGATCTTGAATTTTTACACCATCGGGACACATAGGAAGTCCGTAATCTCTTCTTTTTCACAGTGATTTATTTAATAATGTCAAAAAAAATTTCTAATGTGAAAGATCAACCAAATTCACAATCATAGAGCATACTTAAATTCAAAATAATTATTAATACCAGAAAACGTGAACAACAACTCGCTAGAACATTCCTCGGATACCACATGTTGAGACCATAAAAGATTGAAACATTGGAGCAGCGATAATCATAAGATAAAATAATGTGTAAAATACAGAAATAAATGACACCAAATGTAATTTTGAAAAACCCAAAATTGAAAGAGGTAAAAAAACATGTGTAAAAAGAAGGATCACTATGGGTAAAAGTTGGTTCACACTCCCTCACTATTAAAAAGAGAAAATCCACATAAAATCCCTCTTGAATAAGTGGGGAATTTCCATTTAAAATAATTCTCAAATTGAGGAAAACCCAGTGATGAGAAGATCAATCTAATAGTGGAATCACTGGGAGAGAGACCCATTTATAGGTAACCTCTCCCCTCCTACTATTCTTTGTTGGATTATTTTGTGGTGTTAGACACCCATCACATCTTTAATTCCCACCTCCCTTGAAAAAACAATTTATGGAGCTATCTTGTAATTAAAAATAGTCAAAAAATACATCACCACTCTCAAGGTCCTTTCTCGGAGTTCCTTTCGTCAGACATCCTCATTTCCCATGAGGTACAAGAACCTCCCTCCCAGTATCATAAAAATTTATCCTTAACACAAGAATTACTGGATCCACAAATCTATACCCTACCTCCATTGCAAGGTGATGCTGACAGCTACTTTCATATCACTAGGTCAACCATCCCTGTCACCTAGAGAGAGGTCGACTGGAGGCTAACATTTTTTCGTATGAAGTTTCCCTTTTATCAAGACCTACATCTATTTCTGTGTGTGAGGACCTATAGTCTCTTCCCATTCCAGTCGAATACCACCACCACACATACAACCCCAAAAGCACACCTCTGAGAAAACCCGGACCCAAACCTGCCCAAATTAATGAATGGTCAAGATTTGACCCTTGTTCTTGCCTCATGTTGTTTCGAAATCATTCAGAATCATGAACTAGGGAAACTAGATCATGCTTGAGTCCCACCAGACTCGGATATTGTTCATATTATTCACAAGGCGATTCAAATACAGTGCTTAGCAGGGGGACGTGCAGTGCACGCTAGCTTGGAGGATCCCCCAATGAGCCTAGGCATGTTACACATACACACATTTTGAAATAATTATCATTAGTATAACGAAATTTCATTATATTAATTTGAAATAATGGTATATCTCATCTATCCTTAGAATAGAGATTTTTAGGGTTTCCAAATGTCTTCTCAAGAATCCATCTTTGATCAATAAGGGTTTGATTCCACTAGATCCATGTTTCATGATACTGTACCTCCTTTTTTTCTTAGGGAGCTGTCGAAGGCTGTTGAAATTGGGAATAGTGGATTCCAAAAAAGGGAGTATTAAGAGGATCCAGTTATTCTGTCTTCTTCGGCGCTTCTAAATCTGGCGACATCTTTTTCTCCACCAATCGATCTTGATTTGAGGAAATTTGATTCACACATATTCACAGTATATGTATATTACCTTTTATTAAAGATAACCATGGTGATAATAGAGTCTACTAGTGATACACTGCCTTTCATTGGTGTTGGGGTGCCGATAAGTCGACCATAGGTGTGTCGAGTGATCCTTCTACTATTGAAATTCTTGATTCATAGAGGACGATGTTGGATGATGCATCAAAGGTAGGTAAGGGTTATCATTATTTCTTTATTTTCAAGGGTTCTTCCACTGGATCATTATTCCTAAAGGGTAGTGTCACTTATGCCAAATCAGGCTCGGATGTTGTATCATTACGATAGGATATCGGTTAGTTTTTCTTAATCACGTGACTGATTTTTTCTCAATGGTTATAAACTGTTTAAAATTGAATAAATAGTCGGTCTTAAATCGTGCATCTGGGTTTTTACCAATTAGATGTATGCCTCTTTAGGATGTGGTTTTTTTCATATGTGGTTCCATTTGTTGGATCTGAAGATGAGAGTATGGGGAATGGGTTCAATTTCATTCAAACATGGTGTTATTCACTTATGGGAATGGTATTATAGTTTCAATTAATTAGAATTTAAAAACTTCTGTATCCAATTGTGGGTCAAGTTCAACAGCTTGAACTATACTTTTTGGAACCAGAGAATTGTATATGACATTTCATCAGTGATTAGAATCCCATTAAGAATTGAAAAAGAATGTAAATTGGAAATGTATGGTCATTTTTCTCACTTCATGGTTGAAGTTGACCTATTCTCTACTCTTATAAATAGAGTTTATATTTCAACATATGAGGATGAATTTAGTTTGCACATTGAGTATGAGAATATGCCCCATTTTTATTCTGTTTTCAAGAAGACTGTTCAAGAGGCTTCAATCTGCATAAGTGATTTTTTGTGTTCATATTGCTCTAGTAGAGGAAATGAGGAAAGATAATGTTTTAAAATGAATAATAAGGGTATATCGGCTGGACTGGATGGAACAAGTGTGGATGTGTCTTACCCCCGATAGATGGCTCAAGTAGCCATGGAGATAGGATGTGGTTCTCAAGCCACTCTTCATAATGGTGAAATGGTTGCTCATGACATTGGCACAAACATTAAACCTTATGGGTAGGTAGGAGAACCTATTTTTCCTGTTTTTGAATCCTATATTAGAACTTAGAAAAATTGTAATAATTGGAAATCTTGGTCTGATATTTCTAAATATGAGGAAAATGTTGATGAAGATGGTGGTTCTGTCAAAGTATATAGACCAATAAGTGAATAAAGTGAATGGAGATGTAATTCAAAGGGTGGTTGGTCAACAGTTTTTGGATGAGCAGAAGATTTCCACAAGTCACCCAAAAGGCAAGAAAAAGATACATGTTTCTTATCATATTAAGACTCTAAAGAAGTTTCTTGTGGATCCTGAGAGATTCCAGATGGTCCCTACTCAAAAAAATCAGGTTGGAAAATTGTTCATTCTAAAATCCTATCAGAGGACCAGACTATTGTTAAAGTTATTCTTCTAGAGGGCAGTAGTGTTCCTCTGGATTCTAGATCATTGGAGTACACACAGGATGCTGATCAAGAAGGAGCTTGTATTCAAAAAACATGGAGACGATAGAGGAATCCCAAAGGTCATGGTCAGGGGTGTGGGTTGATGATTGTGCATCATGGGGGTGGCCCACCAGGAATTCTACCAAGGATCATCTTACACCAGAGCAATTAAGGCTCACAGAGATGTAAACCATGCTCCTCAATAAAAAAATTACAACTTTACTGGGAGTCAGTAGATGATGGTGTAGCCTATGGATATGGTCATGGTGAAGGCATTCATACTTTTGATCTATAGATTTTTCATTCTCCCATACTTGTTTGTTACTTTTCTTTATATTTTTAATGAATTTCCAGGAGTCTTTCCTTCCAGCTGTACTAAATTCATTATCTTTATATTTATAATTATAAATATATATACATATATATGCTTATAAAAATATATTTATTATTATATAAATATATTTATAATTACATATATATATATATAATTATATATATTTATAAATATATTTATTTATATATATACAAATAAATACATATCAAAAATTAAGTAATAATTTTTAATGTAATTTATATATATATAAATATTTATAAGTATATTTTTAATTAAATAAATATTTATTTACTTATAATTATATATATCTGTGTATATATATTTATATATATATTTATGAACATCTATTTTAATTTTATAAGTATATATATTTATAAAATTATATATATTTATTTATAATTATATATATATAACTAAATAATTTTTTTAACAAGGGGTGTGATCACCAAATGAGGCATCACTCACACCAAAATAACATAATGAAAATTAATCTACCATTGGGAAATCCTAGAATAAAAACTGCCATTATTTTATTAAAAATTTTAAAAACACTTATTTTCAACAAAAAATATTGTGTTTTCCATGAGATTCATGAATTATTTTTAAGGAGTTAGTGTTCTATATAAAAAGAGATTTATTTTTCCATGAAGCTAGTTGATATATATTTAGATACATGTGATGATAATTTATCTTATAAATCGAGGGAATTGGAATACACTAAGGATCATCGAAATCTTGAAATATCTTCATGTTCCATCATCGGAAGGTAGACTGGTGGTAGTCCCTGGTTTATTTAGGTTTTATTTTCTCCTTTTAATGGATAAAATGTCTAAGTAGATTTGTTTTTGAGAATTTTTTAATGAATATGATTTTATTTATTTTGAGTTAATTATTTTAATGATATTTCATTAGTGGTTTTTCTATTATTCTTTTCCTCTAACCACTCTTTTATCCCCAAAATCATTTCCACTTTTTTGTGAGTGAGAGGGTTTCATTTATTTCATGAAATATTATGTGATATATTTCATGGTCCTTTGGTTTAATATATGATATATTTAAACATTGTTTTGGGTTACCCAATTAATAAGTTTTCCAAACTACCTAACCAAGAGAAATTGAATGCTTAGAGAATTTTACAATGATCACCTAGAACGAGGGTTATTCCTAGACCTTATTCTGACAACTTCTCAAATATCAATTTTCAATTTTATGCTTTATCACTTCACAATCCTAGATTTTTAGTTTCATGTTTCTATTTTATCATTCATTAACTTTAAAAATAAAAGTATCTATAATTTTATTTTACATTCTTAGCTAACCTATAGAGTTAGAGAGATTTATTTCACCAGGTATATATGGGTTTGACCAGAGTACTCACATTCATGTAATACCTTAGTAGTTATTATGTTTCTCGTGATGTGATTTATAAATTTATAAACAAGTTACCATATAATAATTAATGAAACCCTGTGATTTATCATGTCTTTAGAGCCAATATTAGGAACTTGGTTGTGGAAACCTTATTAATTATTTTGAAAAAATGGATGGATATGTTCTCAAGGTGCGGTTATGGATCCAAAATTAATGGCTTAAAGAATCATCCCCTAATGAATTTTTTGGGTTTCTATTTTTTTTATTTTTAATGACATGGAGAAACAGTTATTAAAGGTTGGGTCATACACTTTGCTAAAGTTCAGACATGTGATGTTGCAAGAACAGACTGTCAGTGGAGCATAAGGTGCATTCGCAATTGAAGAAAGGATGAATTATCAACTTGGGGTAGAATGTGGCCCCCATTTTGACACACCACTAATAATCAAGGTTTAGGTATTCAGGGTGTAGGTATCCAGAGTTAAGTCTCATCGTTTAATGGTTTTCCCCTATCTAAGAAAAATGGGGCTTTATGTTGGTTCCTCCTAAACAACATTAAAAGGTGTTATTTAAAAAAATACAAAAACAATAAATAAGAAGAAGATAGTTTATGAATTTTATTTTCCCAATATTTTTATATTTTATAATTTTTGAGTAGGACATTCTCTTATTTTTTTACACACTGGGTATTTTTTGGTTTTGATGGAAGTAAAAAATATATCATGTGCAAGCACATTAACATTCACATCAATTTCATGGATCATGTAGATCAAATTGATAAACATAAGTTGAATAACCAAAAGCAAGGAAAAAGTTTCCCACACCCATACATAACTGATAATAGGGCACTCCTCTATAAAAAAAAGAGTATGTTTTCAAAGTGGCATGTTAAGTCATGGAATGGCCAGAAAGTACGCTAATGAATCCAAGTATGAAACAAATTATAATGAAAAAATTAAGAAAATATTGAGGATAAATTTAAGAGTGATGTTGAATTTATGGCTGATTATAAGGTAGCATATAAGGATAATGATAAACTAGATACTTCCATGGATGATACTCTTAAAACTATTGATTGAAGGGAGAAATTAAAATAATCATGAGCCTAAAAAATAGAAGATAAGAGAGATAAAGAGGTTTCATTTTTTGAAACATGGAGTAATAAATAATATTTTAAGGAAGATTAAAAATGAAAAAAAGTCATAAAATATGAGTATTATGAGATTTGGATACACCAATAGCTCCTTCTCTAATCTCTAAGGTAGTACAAATTATAGTTTCCTATTCAAAAATATATCAAGATAGATTTGTAGGGGACTATAATTCCTATAGTTGGGGAATAATAATAATTATTCTAGATAAAATTGAATCCTTTATCATCTTATCATACTCCAATTATGTGATAAAAGAAATAATTTCTTACTAAAATAAATTAATCAATGCACTTTTTAGGTGGAAACTTTTTTTATCTTGATTTTTTAAGAATTAATTATTACGAAATTTTTTCCAAATATAATTTTAGATTTAGTTTAAATTCACATTTATCATTTTGAAACAAAAATAATAGGCCTTATACATTCACTATTGGTTTTTATTTTTTTGGACCACGATGATAAGTGGACAAGAAATTAAGTGGAAAATGAGAGCACTCCAATAGATAAGGGAATATTTTTTCTAATGATTTATTTTTTTACATCCACAAAAAATTTCTTGAATTTGATATTTTAAGGGAATTTATATGCCATGATTAGAATTTGTTTCATTATTTTTTATCTAGTATGAAAATTTTATATAGGAATACCATCATTCCAAGTTTTAGATGTCATCTTTAATAATATTAAATGAGTAAAATTGGGGATGTATGGGTAAAATATATGCATGAGAGTGTTAATATTATGAATCATAACTTCGATTAATTAATCAATTTACATAGATGAAATTCCTCTAACACTTTTCATTATTTATTTTCTTAATTTTATGTAAATTCATTTGTTATTGTACAAAATCATATGTTTCCCATTCAAGCGACACTTCTAAGAAATTATTTTATATTCATTATAAATCCTTATTTATTGAGAGATAATTGAACTATGTAGACCTACTAGAACATGAATTTATATATTATTGAATCTATGGAAAAAAAGACACTTTAATATAAATGTGGAATATTTTTAATCCCTTAAAACTATAAGACCTACCATTATATTTACTCTTTCTTATAATTCAATATAATTCATGAATTAACTTGGAAATGAAGTTATATTTCAAGTCTATTTTATCATTCCTACATAAATCTAGGTATTTTTCATGATTTATAATTGGACATGTGGTTGTAAAAGGTTCTTCCATTATATTTAGGGAATTAATTTTTTGGAAAAGTGATATGTGAGGTATTATATTGGATATCGGGAAAGGTCCATAGATTTCATATCAATTAAATTTAGTTTCTAACATCAAAATAGATGAGAAAATATAAAAAAAATAAATGTTGAGAAATAATCAAAAATATTATTTCAAAAAATATCAAATGTGACTAATTATATATAATTATTTTTACTGATATAATGTTTTAGACTTAATATAACATGTGGTGTGTTTCTTTTCATCATTTATAGGGGATTATTTTTTATATATTTCTCTATTGTTTATAATTTATTGTGCATTTGATTTTAACATTCTCCTTGAACCTAATGTTTTTCTACAAAAATTATATATTAACCCACATACTCAGGTACATTTGATTCTTTCATATATATCATCAAGATTAATGCTGTTATTTTTTTATAGGGTGGATAATTGAAATTATTTTAAATCTTATGGTTATGATGTTTGTATTCAATATATGAGCATAACTATAATAAAATATACACCTTGAGTGGTGACGGATATTTTTTCAAGGTTAGGTACATCAAAATAATCTTGTATACTAATAATAAATTGATATATGTTAATGGAATCTAAAATAAGAGTTTTAATTTAAATGGGATGAGTAAAATACATGCTTAATTATTTTTCTTAAAAAATAAGGTTTGGGAAAACATATCTTATATGATATGTGAAATTTTGTTCTTTACTCATAATTTTATAATCTTATTGAATATTATATTTAGACTATGGCATGATGTGATTTCTTTGGTAATATGTAGATATTTTAGGATTGAGTACAATCAAGGTATTATATGTAGGGGAATTTTAGAGTTTCAAATTTTTAAATTTTTTATTTTTTTTAAAATTAATGATTTCTTAATTAATTATGATTAAAATTTACTTTGTAAAAAAATTATTAGATTCATATTTTGGAGAAATATTGTAAGAATAAATAAATATAAATTTATTTTGGAAAAGGAAAATAAACTTTGAAGTGCTACATAATAGGGTTATCCTAATAAAAACCAAATGTTGGGCCATTTATTGGTGGAAAATTAGAGTAGTTATTGCCAGTGTGGTGTTATTCTAGTATGAATGAGCATAAATATATCCACTATGGAGGAACCATAATAGGGTTTCTTCTATAAGTTTTTTTAAAAAAATTAAACAAATAACCTAATTTATTTTATTTCGAAAAATAGGCATGAAAGGAATTAATGGCCTTACACTCCTTTGGTATTTATTAGTGGGGACCAAATGCATCTTCACCTTCAACTCTATTTCTAGAAAGTTTGGGAAAAGGAATCATGGGCCTTATCACCTTTTCCTAAATCCAAAATAAAATTAAATATACATGTCTACTTATTAATAATTGGTATTTTTATTTATGTATATATAATAAAAAATTATCATAATTTAACTAATATTATATATCCATCATTAAAATAATAAAACCAATATGGAATTATGACAGAAACCCTCACTCAAGGATTCTTTTATAATTTTTGTGTTTTTTTTGTTCTTAATTTAATATTTTATTTTCCATTTATTATGAGAGGATTAATGATCATTTTATGAACAAAAAATGTATTGGGAATATTACTTCCAGATACCAAAAGAACATGATATTATCTAATTAAAAAAATATAGTCACATGGTTGTCACCTATGAGTACAAGAAGAAGTGGGATGGACTATATATTAAAGAGGAATTGGTTATAGATTCTAAGTAAAACAATTTTTAAATATTGGTATAGTATCCTATATTATTAATATTGTTCATGGAAATAAATACGTCTTTATAAACTATCATATGTTTGGGAACCTTGTGGAATATTGAAAATTCATACTTCCACTTAATATTGGCCTGACCAAGGAATCTGGAAAAATTATTAAAGATTCTGGTAAAGACAAGTAAAAAATCAAGACACATAGTGAGGAGGATCCTATCCAGTAATTTTTTCATGGTGTTTTTCAATTATAGGACACATACAATATGGGTTAGGATGAGTAATGCTCCTATGATGATGAATATTTAATTGATTCGTATGACATGCTTGGTTTATTCCTCTTCAAGAAATATGATTGATGGGATCCAAAGACTTGGGTGGTTACAACTGTCTCTGCAGGCAGTCTCTCATTTGGACCTGAGAGGTACATGTGTAGGGTATTCTTACAATATATCACATTGAAATGATGTATACATTCATATTGCACCTGGTCAAACTATTGGCTGGGATTTTCAAGCCATACTAAGGATTCATGTAATATGTGTTGTTTTCCAGCAGCTGGATGTTGTGTCGAAATAGATTAAGTATCCTGCCATAAAAAAACATGATATAGGAATTTATTTAGAAATATTATATTATACATGGTATGGGTAATCATAAGCCTTCCCATGTAGAAATGAAACAAGATCTTAATAATGGGTGTTAGCAACTAGGAACTCAGGTAGTGCATATTGTAGCCTATCATGAGGATGGCCAAATTACCTCATAAAAAAGTGATCCTACAAGGGAAAGAAAAAATGATTTCTTCTCTATGATTAATTCCCTTAAAAATTGACTTTGTATCCTTATATCTTGAGTGTGTTAAGAAGAGTTGGGTTTTTACATACAATGTGGAGTTTCTTTAGGGGATCGTTCACTCGTCATTGAAGCAGGCTCTTAATTGCAAGTTTGAGACTCTAAAGGAAAGTAATGATAAGAATTTGGGAAAGGTAAATCCTCCTTATAGTGTTCTTGTTGCATTTTTTTACATCTTTAAGAGTGGTTTCTCAAATTTTAAATCAATTTATAACTCATATAATCCTACCCACCCCATCCTAAGGACCAAAATCATGAAAATATACCCAAAAGGGGATCTCTGTGGATTTAAAGAAAGGTGCTGCCACTGATAGGTACCAGCCCTTAGACATGGATGAGAAGATTATGCCCCATCATACCCATAATCAATGGAGGATAGGTTTAAACCCAGAAATCCAAGGTGGGTCTCAGAACAGGGACAATAAACATAAAAAATTGTGACTCTTGTGTTAAGAGAATGTCTATGATGGTGGCATTTCCACTTTGTTTTTCATTTCATCCCCCTATATTTGTAATTTACATTTTTCTAATAAATTTTTCGGGTTGGTTTGTGTCATCAACTCACACTAGATCCACTTAAATTAATTATAATAATTATATATTTAGTAATTATTACTTATAATTTAGTTTTTATTAATATTATTTGTTAGTTATTAAATATTATTAAAATATTAATTATTTATAACACATTAATTATTAATTACATATTAATTAATTAGTTATCTATTAATATTATTAATTATTAATTTATATTTACAAGTAATTAATATTATTAATTAATCTTGTTTAATTACTTATTATTTGTAAATTAGTTAATAATTAATATTTAATACTAAATGTTAATAGTTAAATATTATTTAATTATTATTACTATTATTTATTAATAATTAATTATAAATTAAAATTTATTATTTTTTAATTATTAATAACAATATATTATAAATTCTTATCATGGAAGGGAGAACCTGAATCCCACATTGGAAATCCATAAGGATTTCCAGAGCATTACTTCTTATAAAAAGGATCCATGGGTGAGGGGTTTTTTTCATAATTTCATATTACTTTAAATTTTTTAATGAAAAATATTTAATATTAGTTATATTATACTAAAAAATAGTATTTAAATCAAAATTTGGCTCTAAAGGATCTTAATCATGGGGTAAGACACAGTAATATATGTGAAGAAGTAGAATTATAATTGAATCATCGATTTGTGATGAAAAAGAAGAATGTGTTTTAAATTTGTGTGATCTAGATAAATTGATGTTGTTCATGGTGAATCATCCTACTTGTTTAGGGATCCATTGACCTCATGGAAAACCTTATGATATTACACCATGCATTCAAAAAATGAGTATATGCCAAAAATTCATGTTGGCCCACAGTATTGTCATGGTTAAATAGTTATATTCCATTGTTAAGTGGTTACATGGTGCATATAAAGTTGTTGTGATGCATGAAAATCTATTGGGAAAGGCTTGATGTAATAGGGTATTTACATATTTCCTAGGGTTGATAATACGATCGTGAACATTAATAAAGTGGAGTTGCTTACTTATAGAGTCTTGTTGTGGTAATTCATGGAAGTTTCATATTGCAGCCATAAAAAAAAGGTCCAATTATATGGAATTAGGAATTTTTCATATTGAAATTACCTATTTTATTATTATTCCATTTAAAATACATGCATGAAAAAATGGAATTATTTTTTATGCTCAATTTTATATGTTGGGCCTTTACTTGAGTTGGGCTGCTAATTTCTCTCATGGGATAATGATTTGAATCATTGTACTTGTCCAGTTTCTTTTTCTTTGTCTCACACTTTCCAAGATAGAAATTTGTGGGGGATTTATTTATGGTCATTAATTATTATTTCTTCTCATTTTATCTATATAAATCACTAATTTAATTGTTTTTTATGGTTGCACTTAATTTTTTATTTGTTATGGTTCTGTGGTAGTTACTGATTCATCAGGTTGTTTAGAGGTTCTATTCTTTTTCAAGGGAATTGATCAACCCTGTTGTGATGTTTTACCTTAGTATTTATCATTCTATTTATCCTCTCCTGAGTTAAATCTCATTTATTATCTACTGAAACCCTAATCTTGGAGCTAGCTTATTCCGAGATGAACCCCTAGTTCTAAGCCTTTTGTCTCTAGTTTGTGTCCCTAGTGCACCCATCCTGGTGGATTTAATTATGATGATACTTATTTGAAAATAATTATGGATCTCCTAAAAACCTAAATGATCTGGGGAGTTATTTCTTGAAAAGACCCCAACCCTAGTATCCCAGAATAAGTGGTTACTTTATTACATAGGAATAATATACAAGGAATTGCATCCTGAAGGATCAAACAGTTTAGTAGGTTTGGAAAAATATATACATAATTTAATCTTATGTTATAATTAAAAATATAAAATACAACATAGTGAATCCTTTGAGAACACCATTATTCTCCAATCAAAACCCTACATATCAACCATAATAAACATCTTGGAATCCGAGGGGAAAATAAAAAATAATAAAGGGGTGAGATCATATTCTCAAAAAGGGTATGTATAATCTATCATAAATAATTAATAACAATTATGGGAAGGTAAATAATATAAACATTTTCATTTAATCGATAACTTGAGAATAATATGGTCAGGATAAAAGATGATCAAAAAGTTCTCTATAAATAATCACATGACCTAGAAAACTTAACCATGGATATTCTAAAAATTGAATAATTACAAGGAATTCACTAACTATTCTCATAATTTGGGAATGCATAATATGGTACATTATAAACCTAATTTTTAGGCTTCATCTAAGACAAATTACTTAAAAGGGTAAGACATCATCCAATACTAAAACTAGTTTGTCCCATGAGACCTACCGATGTTTTGAGAGGATATAGTGGTCCTTGACCATCACTTACTAAGTCCAATTAATTCCTCATATAAAAGGGGTTAAATAAAGTCAATATAAACATTCGTATTGAAAATAGAATTTGAAATTTTAATAGTTTTCTCAATCAATAAACACAATCATAAACCATTAAAATTAATAAGGATTACGGTATCAAAATAGTACAAACCCAGTCAAATAGATCGTAAAAAAATTATTAAAATATGGAGGATGTTATCATTAGATATCAACCACAATGAATAATAAGATTTACAAAATTATGTTGATATAGATGAAAATACTATAAATGAGATCATTAAAAAATCATGAGGAAAATAGCCTTTTCACTTTGAAAGTGAATTATTTTTAAAATATTGTGGAAGTATAAAAGAAAAATTTTACTTTGAAAATAACCATATAAAATTTTAAAGGAAAATATAAATCATTTAGTCATCATAATAGAGGAAAAGTCTTCATGTACAGTATAAGTTAAAGAAATATTCCTTCCGTATTTTTTTATTGAAAATTTTCAAAGAACCTTGTTTATAAAATGAAACAATATAGCATTAAAACCATTTAAAAAAAATAAAACATTATAAAATTAAATTTAAACAATCATAGTATAATGGTAAAAAATTATAAAAATAATTAGAAAACATGGCCATGGAAGAAAATGATATTTTAAAGGAAAATTTTAAAAAGATTATTTTTTAGATGAAAGTCTATAAAAATATCATATCACTGATGTGAGATTTAATAAAATTATTCAATTATGTGTATATACTAAAAATCCACATATAAAATGGGTAAATTAAAAATTAAATAATAAAAAATTCATTTCAAACAAAATCTGATCATGATAAAATCAATAAATTATAAGTTTAACCCAATGAATGGAAATTGAGTTATGAAATCCCACACCTTACACTTCCCTTTAGTTTTATATATTGTATCCTCCTTTATGATAGTTCAATTAAAGTTATTAAATAATTAAATAAATATTTTCATATTTATATTATCTTATATTATCCTTTTATAACACCTTACCCCTATTGATTAATAATATTTTATCATTTTCATTATTTCGAGTGCCTTTATTTCATGGTTTTATGGTTGGTTTGCATGTGTATAATTATGGATGTTCTTTTCAAATGGAAATAAAACAATAGAAGGGAAATTAAATGGTATTAATTCACTTAAATAATTTTAAATGTACCTATATATCATTTTTATTTATGAAATTAGGATGGTTCATTTGATAAAATGTTAATGATAAAAGTTCAGTTTATTTTGGCAGTTTTTCCAACCATCACGAACAAGTTTCATTTTATATAATATTATGTCTATCCAGTAGTTATAGAACATGAAATAGGTTATACTATACTTATTAAAATATTATTTTACTAGAATAATTATTTTTTGACCATCCTTGAAGGTGATAATGGAAAATGAATAAATTCATTATCTATTGAGATGATTGCTGACCTTAATCTGGACAATGGTTTGATTTATTTGAATAAGATGGGATGAAAAAAGGGGTGAAAATAAAATATTCTGTTATAAATATAAAATTATATTATATACATGATACTTAATTTATTATTCATTTATAGATGAATGGGGTGATGAGGATAAATAATAAGAAAGTAAATTAAGAGAGGTGGTTTGAGAAAGATACATATTGAATATCACCTCCTAGAATGACCCATTATGTAACTTGATATTGGACTTTGGGTGAGACCAGTGTAACTTATATGTGAGGAGAGTGGGTAGGAGAGGTTTTAGAATGTATTTTAAGATATTAAAGGATTTTTAGGCAAAATGGAGAGGTGAGGGGTGGAATTTATACTTGAGGACGGGTGATTTTAAGTTATCAAATAATTTTTATGTTAGAGTTAAAGCCAACCACATTTTGGTTGCATTAATTCAAATTAATTGGATTTATAATTAATTTTTTAAGTATGGTTAAGTTCAAAAAAATAATAAACCAAAAATATAATGTTTATTAGGTATTTTTATCCTTTACCTTTAAACAGTAACCAACTACATTATCTTACCTATATTGCAGTAAATCTTTTTTTGACTATAGAAACTTTTTTATTACTAAAAATGAAAATAAACATACAATATAATCTATAAATCCTTATACCAAATATGGAATCTATTTTACTTGATTAAATTTATAAAATTGATAAAAATAAATTCTAAAAAATTTATTTGTATAACTCATAAAAATAGTTTTTTAAGGTTAAAATCGTCGTTTTTTAAATTTCTAAGCATGTGCTTCAAAATGATACACCTTATGTATTATTTATTTAATTAAATATTTTTTTATCAATAATAAGGGTCAATAAATTTTAACAAATGATATATTATTTAATAAGATTTATGGTATTTCATAAATATAGTATTTTCACTTTTTAACCCAAAAGTTAATATTTTTAAAAAATTGCCAAAAAAATCTGAAGCTAATTTTTACATTCTGATTCCAAAATGAAGTTTATTTTGTTAAATAGATATGATAAAACTATCAAAATTATATTTTATTTATTTTTTCATATAAATGTTTAAAAATATCTTTTTGAAGGAAAAAGTTATTTAAATAATAAAATGACTTTACAAAAAACTAATGTGATCATTTACTAAGCATAATTAAATTTGTATTGAATATGAACTTCATATTTATTTCATAATATATTTAATATTCTTCACACCCACTAATTTAATGGATAATTTATAATAGTATTGTCAAAATAATAATATTTTTGAGTTTGTTTAATCTCAGTGTTTTGGGCAACTTATGATATCAAACATAGTGTTATTTTAAAATCTTTGTGTTTCATATTCTCTACTCCTAAAATAAATTTAATCCTTGAAATTTCAAATTTCACTTCAAAAAAATAATATTTTGGTATTTTTAAATTCTTTTATTGGGAAATCCATAACATAAGAATGGTTAATGAAACTTCCTCTTAAAAAGAAGGGAAAAAATTTAAAGATCACCACAAAACTAGGTTTTCGAATATTATAAAACTAGTGTTAAGTGAGAACACTTACATGGAAAATAAATATAACTATCAAGTTCTAATAGAGGGTGATATATAACATGGTCATCAAAAAGTTTACAATCACAAAACTACAAATCTATTATTGGTTAAAAGGTTATTGATTTCTTGGTAATAAAATTCAAAGAATAACATTTCTTTTCCAAACTTTTTTCTAGAGTTTAGGAATTATTTTTCTTACTAGATTAATTATATAAGGAAATATACTAACTTGATAGTTAGATTTTAATCCTTTAAATAATTTCTATCACAAACTCATTTTTTTCTCCAAAATAAAAATCAATCGTTATTCCTCAAACAAAATTCCAAAATATTCTATTTATATTAATCATTTAGAGTTCTTAAACTGAAATTATCCATTATGTTTCATAACATTTAAATAATACATATATATTATTCTAAAAAGGACATCATGTATTCCAGTGGTAGGTGATTCACCCATGTCGCCCTTTGGTTGTGGGTTCAAGCATTGTATTCTTAGCGGATGCGACGATTTGTATCCTCAACTATATGTTGAACTTTTTCTAAAACTATATTAATATAAGTCTTAAAACATTGAAAAAATGACCTTAATATATTAAATATTTAAGAAATTTTTTAACCACAAAGAAAATCTCATATATTTCATTTTTTATTCTCAAAAATATAATAACCCATATTTCATCATTTTTACTTATACAACTTGGTAATATAGTGAAAAAAGTTCAAGGTAATTTCATCCCTTACTCTAATAAATGAATATAAAAAATAAAATTTTTATGCCTTAACCACTAAAATTAACATTTAATGGAGTATATTAATTCGTTTCATCTATCTAAAATTATTTTCCAACACTAATATGGTTGAAAAAGGTTATCTCATATGCATAAATACATTAATATTTAAAACTCCAACAAAATTTCAACTTAAACCATTTCATAAAGTTGTAACATTTTGAATCCTAAAATATTAAGATCCAAAACTTTATAAGGAAGATTACTAATATTCAAAAATTAACATACCATTAATCTCTCAAAAACCATGAAGTAGATCTTAATCATCACATACTAAACTTGTGAATACCTTCATCATGTACAATCTTTAAATGTTGTAATAATATTAATTAATATAAAAACTTATTTAAAACATGTGTGCTTCCTTATTCCTTAATCAAAACATAGATTTCTGGAAATATTACTTTAATATAAACATGTAGTCACTAATGTTATCCCATAATCATTTATTTATTATTATATCAACATAGAGAACATATTAAAGGTTATATTTCCTTCAATCATGTGTTTTAATAGAATTTATACTTACCATTTCTTCATACCATTTGAAAAATGCTTTAGAATCCTTTAATAAATAGTACATCAGTATAATACTTAAATGTTTCATAATTCTTGTAACAAAAATAAAATAATTTTACAACATATTTATTTTTTACAAATACCAATATGTGGTAATCATTTCACTTTGGCGATATCAATGGAATAATCTTCAACTTTATCCCTTTTATTCTTCTAGGGTAATTTCCCTTGATTCTAGGGGAATTCATTTCCATAATTCCCCATCTTCTTAAAGTTGAAACATTGCACAAATTCTTTATTTCTCTTGAAAACATGATCCTGGTGGCCTTTCTCTCTCATTTATAATAAACTCGCATTCTCTATAAGCATTTATCAGGGTGTTTCTTTACATAATTATCACTTGTAGGAAAATAATTCTTTATTGTCTTACATTGTCAATTTTTTTATCTTACATCCTCTTCTTCTCTGGTTTTCCTTCAAAAAAACAAGACTCAAAGAATTTTTTATCAGTCTTGATATCATAAGATAATATATACTCATATGATGAAAATGTTTGGGAGACCAGTTCCCTTTGAATGATTTCTTTATGCCCATCAAATAAATGGTCAATATAAATATTTGGATTACGTACACAATCTGTAGCATTCATGGACAAACATATATAGTGAGATTCATACTTAGAAACATTTTCTTTTACCTTTTCTTTCATACCCATGAATTTTATCTCCAAATCCTCTCATTGTTCTTTAGGAAAACATTTTTCCAAGAAAAGTTCTAAAAAATACTTTCATTCCTTGTTTATTTATTTCTTATGCATACTTAGTGTTTAGAATCAATGAACAACATTGATCTTCACCCCCCACCTAGAGATGATAAAATTTTATGATAACCTTATCTCTTTCATTACTTCCCATAGATATAAATATATTCTCTATGGAACTTATCCACTGCTCAGATACAAATGGATTTTTAGTACTATTGAATGATAGATGTTGTTGTTGCATGAAGGGATCTAGCATTATTACACCACATTGTGGATCATTATTCTTCATATGGGTAAGTTTATTGTTCATAACTTGAGCTAGTTGTCCCAAAATATTAATAATTTATTTATCCCCAATTGTGGCCCCAACTCTAGCCACACCTCCAGCTCCAGATTTATTACCTTTCCCAAAATGGAAATCCATACATCGATTATGGGTATTAACACAGTTCTCATTCCTTCCTTTAGGATCCATTTCTAAATAATTTATTACCCAAATTTAGATAATAAAATTATGAAACATAATGAATAATCTCAAAATAATTTAATGTAAATTAAAAAATTAAGTATAATGAATATCTAAATCATAAGTTTAGTTAATTTGTTAATATTCTCAATAAATTTTATATGGTTACTTTTCCCTAATATTTTTTTCCTAAATCCAGTTACCAAATTTTATACTGAACATCCTCTGATACCTACTATAAATACCCTGAGCCTAGTAGCCTAGATTTAGTGGTTACTTTGTTATATTGACATATTATATAGGGAATTCCATCCTGAAGAACCAAACAGTTTAGAAGTTTTGGAAAACTAGATAAAATTTTAATATTATATTGAAAATATAAAATATAAAATACAACATAGAGAATCATTTTAGAACACCATTATTCCCCTAGTTTAAACCTTCATATCAACCATAATAAACTTCTTGGCATCCTAGGGAAAAATAAAACATAAGAAATGGTTGATCTCAGATACTTAGTAAAGGTATGTATAGATTAAAAGATATTATTAATAAGCAATAACAATTATGGCAAGGTAAATAACTAAAACACAAAACACTTAATTAATAACTTTAGAATAATATGGCTGAAATAAAATATTATCAAATAATTCCATATAAATAATAACATGAGATATAAAAATTAACCTTGTATATTCTACTCATTGAATAATCACATGGAAGTTAATAAATAATCTCATAATGAGAGAATACATAATTCAGAAGATTATAAACATACCATAAAGGCTTCTTCCAAGACATAATATATAAATGGGGTAAGACATTTACCAATAACCAAACTAGTATATCTAATGAGGCTTACTGATGCATCAAGGGTCTATAGTGAGTCTAATACGTAACGTGATAATTTCAATACGTTAGTCATTTTAAAGTGGTGAAACATATTTAATATAAACATTCTTACTGAATCTATCATATGAAAATTTAATAATTTTCCCAACTAATAAACATAATTATAAACTAACCAGAGTAATATGGTGAATGGTATTAAAATATTAAATCCCCAGTCAAAATGATCATAACCCATTTAGTAAAACATGGAATATGGTATAATAAGATATCAATCTCAATGAATCAAAATATTCAACAAAGTATGTTGACATAGAAGAAAATAATTTAAATGATATCATTGAAAATTTATTGAGTAAATTAACCTTTTTTACGTTGAAAATAACTTATTATTAAAATGTTGCTTAATTATAATATAAATAATTTTATTTTAAAATAACCATGTAAATTTTTGAAGGAATATTTTATTGATTAATTAATAAATAATTTTAAAAGATCCACTCACAACATATAAGTTAAAAAACATTCCTTTCTTATTTTTGTCGAAAAATTCTCAAAGAAGATTGTTTAGAAAACAACAAAATATACCTTTCAAAACATATTTTAAAATGTAAAACATGAGTTAAAACGACTTTAAACAATCATATGATAATAGTAAAAACTTTTTGATAATTTATTTTTAGATGTCATGGTCATGTAAGAAAAAGAGAGTTTATGGAAAATTTTAAAAAAATATTATTTTTAAAATAAGTTCTCTTAAAAATATCATATATTTGTAGTGAGTGTTAATAAAATGATATTATTATGTGTATTAGCTATAAATCCACATAAAACAGGTTGAAATGAAACAAAATACAATAAAAATTCATTTCATACATAATCTTAGCATGACATAATCAATAAAGTGAAAGTTTTACATAATGAAAGGAAATTGATTTAAGAAATACCTAACCTCAAGCTTCCCTTTAGTTTTTTGAACTCTAATATACTATATAATGGTTTAAATAATGTTATTAAATTATTCCAAAACTATATTCATATTCATAACACAATATATGATACTTTTATAATATCTTACCACCAACTCATTAATGATATTTCATTATTTTCATTGTTTTTGGTGTGTTCATTTCATGGTTTCATGGTTGGTTTACTTGTGTATAGTGATGGATGTTCTCATAAAATGGATATAAAACTCTAAAAGAGAAATTAAATGGTCTTTATGAACTTCTTAAATTTTAAATTTTCTCATATTTCATTTTTATTTCTATCATGGTGATGGTTCATTTGATAAAATGTTTATGATAAATGTTTACTTTATTTTGGTAGTTTTTCAAACCATCACGAACTGGTTTTATATTATTTAATATTTTGTATATATATAATTTCTATAACATGAAGTAGGTTTTAATATATTTATTTAAATATTATTTAAAAATAATAATTCTTTTATAAACATCCTTGAAGGTGGGAATGGAAAATAAACAAAATCATTGTCCATAAAGAATACTAACGACCATAATTTGGACAATGATTTCATTTCACTAAATAAGATGAGATGAGAAAATGGTTGGATAGAAAACATTCCAATAGAAATAAAAATTATAGTATATACATGATACTATAGTTATTATGATTTTATGGATGAATGGGGTGAAGAGGAGATAGAATAATAAAGAAAATAGAGATATGTGGTTTGAGAAAGTAACCTCTTGAATATCACCTCCTTGATGTAACACTTAAAAAAATTGGAATTAGTCTTCGGGTAAGACTAGTATAACTTAGATGTGGGAAGAGTGGGTATGAGAGGGTTTGGTATATATTTAATATCTTCTACACTTTTTAGTAGAAAGTTGGTGGTGAGGGGTGGCATTAATTCCAAAGAGTTGTAATGATAATTAATTTTATAAAGTATAGTTAATTTTGAGAAATAAATCACCCACCGTTTATTGTTTTATTGTTTTAGTTATTCTAATCCTTTACCTTTTAACTTTTACTCACTACATCATTTTACCTATATTATGGTAAATATTTTTTTTACCACAATAAATTTTTTATGCCTAAAAATGAAAATGAAATTATAAACTAATTTCGAAATCCTCATTACAAATATGGAATCCAGTTTACTTGATCAAATTTATAAAGGTTGTAAAGATATATTCTTAATATGTTACATGTATAACTCAAAAAAAATAGTTTTGAAGGTTAAAATCACAGTTTTCAAAATTGCAAAGCTTGTGTTCATAAACGTAACACCTTATGTATTACTTCATTCCCTAAATAAATTTTGATAAATAATAAGGGATAATAATTTAAAAATCATGACCATATAATTTCACCAGAGTTATGGTATTTCGTAAAAATAGTATTTTCACATTTTAACCCAAAAATCTACTTTCTAGAAAATTACCAAAATAGATACCCTATGATAATTTTTATATAATGATTCCAAAAATGAATTTTATTTTTTAAAATTAATTTTATAAAATTTTCTACAACTGATTTTATTTATTTTATCATATAAATGAATAAAAATCGGTTTTTGAAGAAAACATTTATTTAAAGAATAAAATTACTTTGCTAAAAATTATTTTTTTCATTTCCTCATAATAATTAAATTTTTTTAATATGAAATTAACATTTTTTCATAATATAGATAATATTTTTCACACCCACTAATTTAATGACTATTTCATAATTTTAATTTTAAAATAATTATATTTTCGAGTTCATTTAACCTCGGTGTTATGTGAAACGTAAGCTAGTGAACATAGTGTTCTTTTGAAATATTGGGATGTTACATTACTTCTTCACACTAAATAATGATACTAACTACATCACTTAAAGTTTGAATGCATATTTCAGGTGACCAAGAAGCGATTAGGGCTTGTAGAAACAAATAAATCTATTTGGGTTTGTAAGTTATTTGGTTCTATAATATTTTCTATTAAAGAATTTATATGAATATTTTGTTCTAGTGTTTTGTTCATATTTTATGGTTTATTTATATTGTACCTAATTATTTTTTTGATCTTAATAAAATTTATGTGTTTGAGTGGGGTTATCTCCAGGAATTTAGTCCCCAATGAGACAAAATCATATTAAATCCTCATATTCCTCTTTACTTCAATAGTAATTTCACAGGTTGTATATTCTATAAAAGATAGATTCAAATATTATGAAATAAAATACTCAAATTGTATTCTAATTTGTGTTCATATTATCCCTTATTAGTTCACATTTACTAAAAAAAGTGATATTAGATCCTAATTGGGCTTACTTCTGTTTTTCAATCTACTTCTTTTTTTAATACTTCTTCTATTTTAATTAAACTTTCCAAACACTTCTCAATTAATCTTTATCATCTTATATTTTCAATTTAAATCAATTTAGCCTAAAACATTAATCTAATTCAAAATCCTAATTTTAGACTCATTCATATCCAATGTTCTTGGATAATTCTTGGGGGTTTATTCTTTCGTTATCCCCAAAAAAGTAGAATCCAATATTTGGAATAAACATGAAAACAACTAGTTTTTAAATTGAAAAATATGGTGGTGATAATGATTTCAACATTTTTAGAATTATGATGAGATCTGGTGTTTCAATTAAATCACATTTAGATTAATTCAATAAAACCAGACTTGATTTAGACAACATAAATTTGATTATTTATGGTGAGGATAAACCCATGATTCGTTTAATCTCTTCTCATAATACCTCAAACACATTAGTAGATGCAATAATATATGTTTTTGACTTTCTAACTATATGTTAGTTTACATTTTTCATGATATCTAAGGAATAAAATTCTAAACATATAGTTAATGGTAAGGTAGAGATTCTTTTCACAAGGGTTAGACCACAATCTAGGGGTATAAAGGAATAGTATAGTAAGGACAAAAGAAATAATGATAAACTTACCAATTTTTTTCTTCCACTATGGTAATCCCAAAAACACTATCACTGATTTTATAAATCTAAAACAAATCCATGAAACCAAATAACCTACTCACTAGACCATTTTAGTGAATTATAGTTATGATAAAACTATACCATTTAATGTATCCATCTATTCACACACCCATGAGTGGTTCTTGGATTCTAGTTGTTCTTTACACATGTGTCCTTTTAAATAATATTTCCTTGATTTGGTACAAATTTTAGATGGAGGTTCTCTTTTTGTAAATAATAGGTGGTTTCAAGTAATGGGAAGAGATTGTTTCAATAGAACTAGATAACCACTATAACATTAATTTGATAAATGTTAGGTGGGTTCTTGACCTCCATAGAAACCTCATATCCTTAGGAATTATAGGCCAAAAGTAATTTACTTTTTGGCCTAAATTAGGTTTCCTAGAAATCTACAAAGTATCTATATCTATCATCAAGAGGTCACAAGTTAATGGTTTTTATGTATTATATAGAAAAAATCAATTCTAGAAAGTTGGTTAGTGTTTATATAATTAATACTGATAACACATTGTTATGAAATAAAATATTAGGGCATGTGAGATCCAAGGGTCTTGAAGAACATAATAAAAAAGTATTTTTATCTGACATTACACCAAGTAACCTTCCTATTTGAAAAGATTTTGTAGTGGGTAAAGCTAAGAGAGTCAGTTTCAATAGATATAGATTTAAAGCTGGAATTTCATTTGAATACATTCATTTTTATTTATGGGGAACGACTAGGAATACCTCCCATGGTATATGATTATATTCTGTTACCTTTATTGATAACCATTAATAAATATTTAGATTTACATACTCGAGAAAAAATATAATGTTTTTTTAAACCATTAAAAGATATAAAATCCATGTTGAAAATAAGTTTTAAAGGAAAATTAAAACTGTGATAACTGATAATGCATAATAGATTTCTATTAATTTCATTCAGTTCTACAAATCTGAGGTCATTTAAATACACAAAATTATTATGGAAAAACTCCAACATAATAGACCTACTAAAATAATGAATAGTACTATTATTGATAGAGTCTGAAGCATGCCTTCATTCTCGAGTCTCCCTAAATAGTTTTTAGAAAATGTTGTCACCAAGTTAGTGTATCACATAAATAGGTTACAATCCTCTTCAAATCACTTTCAAGAACTTTAAGAACTATGTGACAAAAAACCACCTTCCTATATCATCTAAGATTCTTCTCCTACACTATATATTCCCATGATAAGACTGATAATATTGAACCTCGAGCTCTTAAGTGGATTTTTGTTGGGTTCTACAAGGGTGTAAAAGGTTATAAATTATTGGTAGATATACCAAGTTACCAAAAATGAATAATTAGTAAAGATGTGGGGTTTCATGAATCATGTTCTCCAAAGTCTAATCTTATCACACAAGATAATAGTGATGTATCCATTTATGGGGTTGTTGAAACTAACCCATTAACCCAATTTGAGGCATTATACAGCCACATCCACCTGATCATAAACTAGTGAAATTAACTAAATCCATCTCTAATTCTTATTTAGATTCTGAAAATATACCACATAATAACAATGATGATTACCAATTGATAGTGATAGAGATAAAGGGGTCCTTATTCCTATTTCTAATTTTAGTTAATATGATATGGCCACATTTTCCTTTCATGTTGCCTTGGATATTATGGATGATGGTCTTTATACTTACAAGAAATCCCTTAATGAAAATGATTCTAAATAGTGGTTATCAACCTTAGATGAATAAATATACTCCTTAAATAAAAATCACACTTGTTCTATCATTGAAAAACCTCTCAATTATAAAGTAATTGGTTGTATGTGGATTTATAAATGAAAAGATTAAAACACTACAAAAAAAAGAAAAATATGTTTAAAGATATATTAGTCATAAATGGGTTCCTCTAAAGAGAGGGAATAGACCATTCTGAAATCTTTTAACCTATTGTAAAACACTCTTCTATTTAGCTGTTGTTTTCTTTTACTCCCTATAATGAATTTTCCATTGAAGAAATAAATGTGAAATCAACCTTCCATCATTGTGACCTTAATGTGAAATTATATATAAATTGTTCTTATGGTTATTCTAAAAAATTAAAATCTAACCAATTTTTCATTTTAAATAAATCAATGTATGTTTTAAAACAATCCTCAAGGAAGTGGTATAGAAAATTTTATTCTTTTATGATTAATAACCATTTCAATAGGGTTAAATATGATGCTTGTGTTCATTTAAATTATTTCCAAAATATAATTCTTTATCTTTTTTAATATGTATAGGATATGATTATATTCAATATATTGAAGTTTATTATTTCTATTAAATCTCAATTAAAATGTGGGTTTTTAAATGAAGGATTTAGGGGAAGAATAAAAATTCTTCGTGTTGAAATTATTAGGGAAATACCCAATAAAATATTGTATCTTTACAAGCATTTTTATTTTATAAAATCTCTTAAAACGTACTTTTCTTAATCTCTAAAACCTTTGAATGTTCCAATTGGATATTATTCTACGATTTATTCGATAGAATGCCCACTATTGTGGTTGATGTAGTGTATATGTCTAAAATACCCTATGAAAACATTGTGGGGAGTCTCAAGTACTTCATGATATACACCATAATTGATGTTTCCTTCGCAAAATTCTCCCTTACCAGATTTATTCATAGTCCATGTAAGCTGCATTGGCATGCCCTAAATTTTCCATTCGGTAACTATAATGTACTTTAGACTTATCTTTGTGTTATGATAAAAATATAGATACTGCCAAAATGATTATTGGATATGTAGATGTTGAATATGTTGGTAACATTGATACTTGAAATTGATTTACTAGGTATATATTCAATTCTTTTTGATGTATCATATCCTGAAAATGTAATATGAAATATGTTATTTCACTTTCAACCATAGAATCAGAATATATTGCAATGACTGAGGTTATCAAGGATGAATTATGGTTTAGGGGTTCTATTTATGAACTTAAGATTTATTATTATGTTATTATTGCGTATATTGATAACCAATATTATTTACATTTATCCAAAAATCTAGTATTCCATGGTAAATCCAAACACATAGATAGTATAATGTTAGAGATTTTATTGAATCTGGAACCATATGTTTCAACAAGATACATAATTATAATAACTCAGCTAACAGCTTGACTAAAGCTATTGTATTATCAAAATTCAAATAATTTTTAGATAAATTTAATTTGGTTCCAATTTAATAACTTTTGGTGAAATAACATCATCAATTTCAACTAAATAATGGAAATTATTTTTGTGATTATGTGTTTTCATATTAAAATTCTCTATTTTATTATTCTTCCATTTATAATAAATTCATGAAAAAAATGTTGGAATTATTCTATCTAATTAAATTTAATTTTTTTCACTTTATTATAAGTTGGGCCACTAATTTGGTAAATTTTACTCGGTCTATTTCTTTTCCTTCGACTCACACTTTCCAAATCATCGATCTATGGGGGATTTATTTCTAGTTGTCAATTATTATGGTTACTCATTTCATCTATGTAATCATCATTTTTTAATATTGTTTTATGAAGATTCTTCATTTCTATTCTATGTGGCTCTATGATGAATTTATATTTATTATGTGGTTTGGAAGCATTGCGCTCTTTTAGGGGAATTGATCACCCTCAAAGTGGTGTGTTCCCATAATGTGTCTCATTCTAGTTCTACTCTACATGTTTTCCTCCCGTTTTCTTTTATTGAAACATTAATATTAGAGCTATATTCTATGGACATGAAGTCCAAGTTCTAAGCCTATCATCTATAGTTTTCACTCCTAGTACACCTTTCTTGGTGGATTTTGTGATAGAAATCCTCCCTTGTGAAGAATTGTGTCTTTTCTATTAACCTAGTAGATCATATGTGGCATTTACTCTACAAAATGAATCTTAAGACTGATTGTATCCCTTCAATATCAAATGAGTAGTTCTTTCCAGTGATAATCAATCTGCACCCCCATAGAGTATTAAATCTATCAGGGTTTGTAAGTTATTAACTCTTTTAAATCTTTATTTTAAAGAAGTTTGAATATTTTGTTTGTGTATTTCTTTTATCCTTTCTCGTCTGATTTATCTTGTGCCTAATTCTTCTTTTTAGATAAAAAAATTACTATGTGTGGTTGGTGTTATAGTCATGCATGTAGGCCCTAATGGGACTAAATAACTTTAAATCATCGTGTTTTTATTTTCTGATTTTTTACTTTTTAATCTTGCATGTTCTATACTTGTTAGATTAAAATCATATGAAAAAATATCTAAATGGTATCATTATGTTTGTGAGTACCATCCTTTGGAAATTCACCTTTACCTAAATTTTTTTTGAAGATATATGAGAATATTTCATAAAACTCATGAAGGGTGACATGCCACAGATATATAATATGAAATAAAAGAAGTTCAGAGGGATTTTATTTTTTCACAACAGGAACCATATATGTGTGTTTTTAATAGATTTTGTCACCATGGTATGGTGCATTATATGTTCATTCAATTAGATGAGGCATCGGGGATGGTTTTTTCAGGTTCCCCATCAAGTATTATCTTTGAAATTTGTTGGTCATCCAAGGCTATTGATCAGCGATTCCTCATTGAAGTCTAATATTTAGATCTTGGTTTTGTTGTGAATTTTTATTGATGGTGTCATATTCTAGTTTAAATTCACTTATCAAAAGATGATGAATAACCCATGAATTTTTGGTTAGATATTCTTTATAGCTAGGGACCTCAAGATGAAACATGTGGTCTCTACTTGTTATAGATTGATGGAAATGTCTTCAATCACATTATAGAACTATATTTCTAGTTATGACGTTTTTATTAATATGTTAGCTAGTGTTTATTTTGATTTTAAGGTTTGGGCATGCATATGGTTCCTATTATAGATCATCGTTCATATGGTATGATTCATGTTTTTTCACTTCTTGTGACAACAGTTTCATTACTATGGTATTGTCATTGTAAAGTGACTTGTATTCCTTGTTCCAGTTACGGTTTAAGGTTTCTAAAATATTTGATAATATAGGATGTTATTAAATAATATTCAATTTATATATATTTATATATAGATAGAGATAGAGAAGTGATGAGAAATATTAGTACAAATTGAGGGAATCTCTATACTTTGAGAATAAAATTCTAAGAACATCCAACCATGGAAGGGAATTAACTTTGGTCCCTAGATTTTTTATATTTTATTACCTCAATATTATATATATAATGAGTGAGTATCTTTGATATGATTATTTTTTATAAATATTAATTTATTTATTCGGAGTTTAATATTTTTAGTCACATTTCATGGGGATTTTTTTCATTCATTATTATTCTAAAACATCTATTTACTCAAGATGGTACAGTTATGGATTTGGAGACCCAAACCCATAGTCTTAAAAAGTTATTATAAAAAATAAATGTACAAAATAGATAATGGGAGGATAATACATGGTAATCATACCAAAATAAAAACATATTTAAAGACCACATAGTACAATCATCGCCTTTTATGTCAGTTAGCCTCGCTTCGGGCCCCACCTCGACTAGTTGGATGTCGACCACTCCTGTACTGGGGAATCTATAATGAGGTGGGATATTTATCCTCTGAGGCATCTATCAAACCATCCTCATGAAAAGTAATTTAATCCCAATTGGAATGGTCTACCACCTCATCTTTTTTTAGAAGTGGGATGTCACCATGTTCATTTTTTAAGGTCCTTCACATTTGGTTTCTGCTCCACTTGTATTGTTGTAACTTTCCTCTTTTACCATTGGGTTTATTATTTTCTATTTTTAAGTATGGATTTGGATTACTTATCTATTTTATGCCTCATTAAATCATCAACCATGATTTTCAATTTACCAATACCTTTTATCATTTTTCTCTCTTACAAAGTAGAAGTAGTTGACTTTTTATTTAATATTTTTATATTATATATTGAGTTTGAGAGATTGTTTACACATCGTCTATATGTGTTTGACCAAAAGACTCTCATTAATATACTAAAAATTAATAGTTATCATAGTTTGTGTGATATTTGTTATAAAATTATGAATTAATTAATCTAAAGGAGTTAACAAAACCCAATGGGTCACCAATATTCCAACACAAGACATTTCTAGAAACACCCCAAGTTTTTTATTTATGGACGATTCTCTCCCCCCCTAATTATTTTTATGGAATAAGTAATGAATGTTGAGGAAGGTATTTAACCCCATCTAAATTTATGTATTTGAGGTAGAGTAGGGCCGAAATAGTTCTTATAAATGGAACAGTTCTCCTCTTATTTCTCATCATCATCTTCAACAACTATTTTACCCTTTTGTTCATTTGAGTGATATGCATGAGTTTCTCCCATTATTAAATAGAGTACATTATAATAATAGTTTCCTAGTAATTTTTAGATAGTGTGTGTATCTATATTTTCAACGTGATACTTATACCTACCAATGTTATTTTACCACCCCCCCCCCCCTTTATTTTTGGAGGTTTTCCACATTATATTTGGTGTTTCTATATTTTTTATATTTTACACTTATGTTTTATTTTTTATTTTTATTTTTTATTTCAATATGGGACCATATTTTTTTATCCTAACTAAATCTTCAGAACTAATCACATAACTTTTAAAATATTACATCAAGATATTAATTAAAATAAAAAATTTAATATTTAGACAAAAAAATATATAAATAAATAGTAATTTTTGGATGTTGAAATATTACATAAAAATTTAATAAATAGAAGATTCATGTACCCTTAACTAAGTAAAAAATGTTCATTAAAGGGGGTATTATTATACCAAAAGTATTTGACTATGTTTATTTTCAAAATGTCAATATTTGTTTGGTTACAGAAATTGGTGACGTGTAGAGTATTGTTGTGGATTACAACATCAAGAAAATAATTATGACGATTAATGTGACACACTTCAAAGAAATTAATGAATTTGTATTTTTAGAAGAAGGAACATAGCCAATAACATATTGGAAGTATATCTGAGTGCAATGGGAAAGGCCACGAATCAAATCGAAAGATTTTTAGTATCTATTTAAAGATAATATCAGAATTATAAAGGTTTCATAATTATAATTTTGACTTTCTATAGGTTTCATAAAGGTAGGTCATTACATACATATGTGTAAGTAGTGTTGATATTGCATTGCATAAAGGTATATGATGAAATATATTTCCTTTTTAAAATAAAATCAATATGTATATAGGATATTTTATGGTGAATTGATATTAAAACATCCTATGTAAAAGTAATTAATTGATACGTAATGGTACACTATAGAATCCACTACCTACATAGTTGTATGCTTAGAATAATATTATAAACCTAAAGGTATAACAGAAATAATAGAGATGTAGAAGAAGAATATTAAGAGATACTTAAAGGTAGTGAGGGAATTATAAATTCTATGTAAGGGTTATATATTACTATATAATTGTTCTATTATCTATGTAATGGTTAGCCATAGGATTCACTACCTGTGTAAATACTGACCAGGAGTCCCATAAAGTAAGAATTTTTTCTAGTGAGTTTTGAGAGTTTCGTAAAGGTAATATTTTATCTACACTACCTGCATAAGGGTCACTAAAATTATGTAAATATAGTTAATTCAGACTTTCACAACTATATTTTATAATAACTGTAAAATTTATTTCATTTTGTGTAGTCGATCTTTGTGTATTATGATTAATCTAGGATGTCATGGTTGACTAAAGATGGTGCGATCAATATAAGAGGATGGATTAGTCAGTCCACTAATCACATTGAGAATTAGTGAATTATTGATCCACTAGCCACATCAAGTATGAATTTTTGTTTGATCTATTCATGTTCACAAATTTCAATGCATACGTTCAATCCATGAGTTAAGATGGTAAAGGTAATCCACAAACATTCATTAGGGTATGTTGATATTTCCAAAATTTGTATATTCTGAAGGATTTATAATTTGGTAATGTATATGATCTGATATTCATGGAAATATACATCCAAATAATTTGAATGAATTGTGATTTAAGGAGAAATCGGTTTGATTATCACATGAGGAAGTGTCATGTTAAAGGACCATGAATTTAAATATTCAGTCATACATGGATGTTGATTTTATTAATATGATACATGATTTATTGATGAATACAAAGAAGAAACACATGAATTCTATGCATGATTACTATGTATAAAATCTCATGCTTCCATGATAGTGTGGTATACAATATTAAATTAGAATTCTATGAGATTTTTATGGATTCTTATATTTTATTGTTCTAATATTGTGTATGCAATATAAAAAATATCATGTAAAAAGGATGAATCATAAGACATCATGATATTGATTGACCATTTTACATAAAAATAATTGAACCACCTAGATATTTCATGGTTGAAGAAGAAAATAGATATCTTAATAAGAATTATGGGGTATTAAATATGAAATAATATCCTATAATAATTGAGAATAATATTGAAACAATTAAATAAAAAATGAGTCTGAAGATGATGAGGAACATGTTCAGAACTAGATATAATTATGAGAATAATGAGATCTAAATACAAAAATGTATGGAAGAAAAATGTGGAGTCAAATCTGGGTGAAATTATTCTCAACTGCACTCACGTTTTTTAGAATACTAATAATAACTAGGAAACTCATGGTTTGGAAAATGTTTTAAAACCAAAATATATATTCTATGAAGTTTTTGGAGATATATAAGATCTTTAAAAAAGCATAAAATGTTATCTATCTTGTTCATGGAGGGGTGTCAAATGAAAATTGGAATAGTAGAAGCCATGAGTATTAAGATGCCTTTCTACAAGTGGATCAAATTTGAAGAAGAAGTTTGAGAATAGGGTTTCTAACCCATTATTAGAGGCTTTTTACTTGGATGTCTAACCAATCATTGGATGATTTCAATTGGGGTATCTAACCAATTTGTGGTGAATTATAACTGGTTAACTAACTATTTGTATCTAACTGTGTCTATAGTGTAGAAACCATTTTGGTGTATCTATACAACATGGAAAGGGGTATTATTTTATAACAAAACTTTTAAATATGTTATTTTTATATCTCCATCATTACTACTACACATGAGTCTAGGTTTTGAGATTTAATTCTATGGGTTGATAACTTAAATAAGTCTAAAAGGTCTAATTTAAAAGAGGATTAATTTAGGAAAGAAAGAATATTGATTCACAACCTCCCTCAGTAATCTATCTAGATCTATCAACTATAATTAATATCAAATAGAAGGTCCCCTATTAAAATCCAATAATAATAATGAGAAATTAGGAATCTTAACTTAGTCAATAACTGAGGTTTTACCATATTCAATGGGAAGAACTATAACTACCAGAGGAAAAGGATGTTACCATATCTCGTATCACTTTTCCTGTAGGTGAGATATTCCACACTAGTGGGTATTCAACCCACTACTAAATGATATTCTATAGATTAAGTTGATAAAATAAATATATAATTAGATGGGAAGTCTCAATAATAAATATTAATGTCCTTATCATAAAATTTATATACCAAGTTCATGGATCTTTAAACTTAAAATGAGATTTGATAAAAATTAAAGAGTAGTTATAAAATAAATATCAATGCTAAAGATGCTGGGAAATAAGTATAAAGGGGAAATTTTATTAGAAAAATATGGATGATGAAGAAACCATTGATGAATTTTTTCAATTTTCAGTGAGATTGTGACAAATATTTGAGGTTTTGGTGAGAAGATATAAGATTTCATCATAGTCAAAAAATACAACGGAGAAATTTTACAGATTTTTTTTGTTAAAAAAACGCGATAATAAAGAGATAATTGTATACTAGATGTTTTACATGATGAAATCGTATCTTTTGAGATAATAAAAACTCTAGCTGTTAATAAAAAAGAAAAAATGATATAGAGTTTAAGGCCATAATAAAAGGAAGAATAAATTAATGAGAAGTTATAAAATGATGTTATTATGAGGATAATAAAAAATATAATGGCTTAAAGAATATTTTTCACTTCTTTTGAAGATATTCAAAAATGGAAATAAAAGGGAAAAATAAAAAACCCCAAAAGTGTTGTAATTATGATGAAATTGTTCACAATGATTATGATTTTTTAAATAATAAAGACAAGGAATCCAATATTATATGGAAGATGATAAAATTCAAAAATATAGAAAGGATAAGAAGAAGAAGAGACATTCTAGTAGTAGGGAAAATAAATTTTTGAGAAATCATAAGAAACCTGATTCATATTGAAGAATTTATTAAGATAATAAAGTTATTTTCCTTCCCAATGTTGAAAAATGTTTTAATTCATCAATAAATGACGATGATAGAGAATAAGGGATAAATCTATAATTACAATTAAAGAATGTGTTAATATAATATATTAAGAAGATTACAAATCTTAGGAAAGAAAATAAAAAAATTAATAATGGGGAAAAAATAAGGGTGTTAAATAGAATTAAAAGATAATAAAGAAGTATATAGACTATGTTTATATGATCCAAAAAAACAAGCATACAGTGGATAAGAAAAAAATATGGAGTTTGATTTAAAAAAACGTTTAAATTATAAGGAAGAAAAAAAATTTGGGATACAATCCATATGTTTTACAGTTTAGCATGAGTTGAACCTGGATAGATGAGACTTCAAAAAAATCAATATATTTTATGGATTATTATTCTTAAACAAATGATATCAATTATTCCAATAATTAGGTAAAATTTGGTTTATATAAATATCAATATAGATCTACTATAATTGATAGTTTTATTATAAAAAAACCTAAATAAATTTTTACCAATAAGAATGTTAACAAAAATTCATTACCATAAAAATAATAATAGTATTCAAGAAAACCATAACTACATATTAAAAATAATGCCCAATTTGAAGGAATAAAACCCCCAAAAAATTATGTAGAGATTTATAATTTGATTGGGAGATTACTGTTCAGATACTTTTTTATTGTTGTTAAAGTATTGGTAAAATAAAAATATTTTTGAATTTATATTCCATTTCTAAGGAATTAGTAAGAAAATGGGTGTACATTTTATGAGAAAATTAGAATAAAAAATCATATAAAATTAGTTAATACCAATAATATTTCAAAGTTACCCCCCAAAAAATATTTTAATATTTAGAGAAAATGTGTGGAATATATAGAATCAAAGTTCATAATGTTGTTGAGTTTATGATTATATTGAAAGGATAAACTACCTATAATGAAAAGGGAAGAAAAATAATAATAATAAAATGAACTATTGATACTATAAATAATTCATGTGAAAATCCCAAGGAAGATGAGAAAATAAGGGTAGAGTGCTTGTATGTTTTTGCAGACAAACTTTCCAAGGATAAATAGTTGAAGAAACTATAATAGAACACTAAGGATAAAGGAAAGAAAGTTATTCTAGATGATACTTTCAAGAATAAAGATTATTCATCCATAATAGGTAACTTAAAAGTATTAAATAATTGAGAAAAAATTGAGCAAGCTGGGTATGGAATAAAACATTTAATGATGGTCTTACCAGCTCAAGAAGAGATGATGAAGAGGATGATGAAAGAAAATAGCAATGAAATTACCTTGATCTCTCAAGAAAATTAAACAAATTTTAATGAACAAAAAATACCTAAAAATAAAATAAATGAAAAATATTTTAAGTCTTTTATAAATTAATTAATAACCTCCCTCCTAAGTTTATAATAAATAATAAGACAAGTATGAGAAGAAACTCATGCCCTAAATATTAACTCTGAGGAATCAAGAGGACCCTCTTAATTACATTATTTCTATTTATTAATGAGATAAAATATATGTAATTGAAGGATAATTATGATGATTTCACAGCTATTATAGTAATACAAATATATCCTCATGTAGTTTAATAACAACAATGATGAATATGAAATAAATTTATCCCTTGAGGGGGAGCTTTAATGAGGAGTGGCTGTCAAAAACTATATTCTATCAAAATCTGTAATTCTTTGACTAAAAGTAGAATTTAAGTAATAGTGTATGAAAATCACACATACAAACTTTTTTTATGATTTTATTCATAATTTTAATGAATGTGGAGTGTTTTTTATAAAATTAAGAAACAAAGGGGGATTTTTTTTCCTTTCACATAAACTATTTCGAAAGTTTTTTGACATGTGTATGGGATATTTATTTCTTATTAAAACTATATTGAATATAATCTAATATGAGAAATTAGAAATTATGAGCATGGTATGACATGTATCTGTATTTGTGGGAAGTATTTATCTCCTTAATTATTTATCTCTTGTTTTCTACATTGGGTTTTTCCATGTAGACATAGAGGACATTAACTAAAAGTTGTTTGCTAAGAAGAACATGTGATGTTATACATACATCAAGAGGATAAAGTTTGTTACTAAGATATAAAAAAGGAAGAAGAGTATGTTATTTTAAATAATAAAGATAAAATTAGAAAACTCCTTATAGAACCTTTTAATTTTAATTTTAAAAATCTGGAGAAATAAATGAGCACACATATTGAATTTAATGATGTGAGGTGATATTTTCAACAATTAAAAAGGGGGAGATTATTATTCCTAAAGTAAAATATTTCATTTATTATCAATATTCAAATATGTGTTTGGTTGTTTAATGTGGTTCTTCTTGAAGGATTTTTACTAATTCCTTTGTCAAGAAAATAATTTGTATGATTTATGTGCTGATTGTAATACTCAAACCCCACTATAGTAGGTAGACACTATATCATGAACAATCATGAAATAAACACTCTAAATAAATTTTATTCATATTTATATTTAAAATTTTAATTCATAAATTTCATAATTTTTTAAAAAAATCATTTTTTAATTTTTCAAAATGATAATACTTTAAGATGATTTTTTTGGATTTTTCTAAAAAAATATTTTTTTAGGTGAATAGTGGAATATACTAAATTTTCTAATACTAAAAATTTTATGCTACTATTAACATGTAATAAATTTATTAAACCTATGAATTAAAAAATAGGTATTTTATAATTGAAATTATACATTTTAAAATATTAATTACACTTTACAAACCCATGACTGGTATTTTGGATCTTAAGTAATATTTTTCACATAAAATATTTAATGTATTTTAATTTATTCATATTAAGATTAATTTTTAACACTTATAGAAATTGAATCAGAAAACAACATATTTTGAATTTATGATTTGAAGGTCCAAATTATCAAATAAAGATCATATTATTTTTAGTTATAAATATTAAGCTACCTTAGGTAAAAACTAGTTACCGTGGTAAAAGGTAAAATTGTGAAAGTAATGATTTCAGGGATAAAGGACTGGAAACATGATAAAAACATGTCTAGAGTTGAGCTTATAAGGTCTATATTGACCTTTTCTCTTAAAAACTCAATTATTTCTTATTTTTAGTCCACTTTACATATTTAACATGTTCTCTATTTATATTAAGTTTATATATTTAAAAAAATGATATTCTCATCACTTAAAAAAGGGGCCTTTCACCACCCCTACAAGACACACATAAAAGTTCAGTTTATTGCTAAAAATCATCCCTTTTCCTCCTACTGTAATACTCTTCCACTCTCATAATCTCATTTTCAAAATTCTTTTTCATAAGGCCTTCATTCCCAAGTAGATTTCCAAGGATTATTCAAGTCCTCAGTGTGAGTATTATCAACTACTTAGTTTTTCCTATTAATTATATTCATTTAAATTTGTTCTACACAAAAAAAAATATTTATATTAGTAAAATTTATATACTATAATTTTATTATTTTAGGTTTAGTATCATTGTTTATTCATATACCCAATCCACCAAAAAAATTAAAATTGTTGTTCGCACATTGTGAGGACTACCGCCTCCATAATGTATCGTGTTTCATTTTACATTACCTCCTTAAAGGGTACATATAAGGATGGTATTAAAGGATAAATATTATTTTAATGATATCATTAAGTTTTTTATGAAAAATTAGATAACCTATTAAATATATGATCAATAAATGGTCATTATTAATTTAATCGTTTAAAATGAGAATACTATATAGATAATATTTTATTCAAATTGAGTAATATTTTCATATAAATTAATTATTCTGCTATGTAATTATAATTACAACACTAATTGATAAAAAATAATATCATTATTCAGGTATTATAATTACATTACAGTAAATCCACCTCATTATCATTCATTAAATCTGGGCATGTTCATGTTTGGGTCGGTTTAACCACCAACTTGGAAAATACTATAAATTTATATCATGGATGACTATTAAAATATATTTACTGGTATAATATGTTATAAATTTGTAAATAATCATAATTATTATTATTTTGGATTTATTATACCATCATATAATTCATTAATTTAGGAAACACCCTATGTTCATCAAAAATCACCAAAACATGCTTATTATCGACTTCATCTTCAAGGATAAGGTCTAAAACACTCATGAAAGGAATTTAAAACATCATAAATAAATATATATCATACCTAAAATTAAATTTAATGACCTATAAATAATTAAATTTTGAATTTTAATGAATATGAACATAAAAATTTTAAAGCTAGTAAAAACGATCAAAACTATACACATCGATGTGGAAAATCAGAAGAATTCATATAGAAAATGATTGTTTATGTAGTGTATAGTTGAAAATGGATATAATTAAATTTGTTAATAAATTGGTTATGATATATGTGTTTATTATACAGTATTTTAAAGTACATTTATTTATATTAAGAAAATATGTAAGGGTTTTCCATCTCAAATTAATCTCTTTAAGACTTGTTTTATGTTATGCCCCTAATTTCATTTATGTTGTGAATATACAGACTATTTGAGATTTAATATCATGAAATGAAATTATTCATTTTATTTTAATATCAGGTTTAAGAACTATATTTCAAGTGGTTAATATTGAATATCTACCAAGTCCATTAGTGGGTTGTTTCGTCCTAATTTTTATTCTTTGGGATTCATATTATAATAAACACCTAATTTATTTTTTTTTGTGGAATACATTTACATGGAAAGATTTTTACATATTAATAAATAAATTTACGTTATTTTCAAGACTATGGTTTTATCCCTCTCATATTCTTCTTATTCAAGAGTTACCAGAAAACCGTTATAAAACTCAATCATTTCCACGACGGAAACACCATACAATCTGTTGGTAAAGTAAATGTGTGTATAATTTCTTAGAAAATACATCCCCACATGGATACTATAAATTTTATATGGATGTTGTGAAGATTAAAATATGGGTAATCACCCTAAAAAGGGTTGGTTGATCATTAACTTAATCATCCCTATGATACATTATGTGTGAGCCTAAGATTGTACACCTCAAGAGAAAATCTTGGAGGATAGGATTTGTAATATTTACATGCTCTTAATGAGCAATAGTGAAGGATTTTTATTACCATTTCCTCATACCCCTACCAATAAAAACTATTCAAACTAAGTCATATCTTCTATGGATAACCCATCACATTGAACATACCTTATCCCCTATATTTCCTTGATAAGGGTAATACCTATTAATTTGATGATACCCCAAGATTATAAGTTGACTAAGGTATGTTCTCCTAGATATACATAATATTATATTAAATAAGGAAGTATATTATTTCCATATTTATCATTATATGGATATCCATGTTTTTTCAGTAATATTTTTCTCAGGAAATGATATGAAATATCTTCATTACTTTTATAGTGAATGCATTGGACTTAATCAGGTTACTAGTGGGGGTTGGAATTATAGAGACCTGTAATACATCAATATGTACCATGAGACAAAATAGGTGGAGATTTTTTGTATGAATATTCCCATAATAGGATAAGTTCCTTAAAATAAGGCATTGATATCTCATTTTGATTTCAGAAATTATAAATTCCATAAATATAAGAAATATTGTTATTGTTATTCTTGTTTTAATTCATTTTCATAGATATATCATGCCCCAAGTTTTACTTGATTATAGATTTTGGTTGTTCATTTTTTCTTATCATATCACTTATTACATGTTTATGTTATGTAATCCTCCATCATATACTACTCTTTACTAAGCATATGAGATCACCATTATTCATTTTCATTTCCTTAGGAATCCCAGAGTAGTACTTTGTGAGATTTTAATAGATACGTTAGAAGGGATAATATTGTTTTTTCAAGATGTTATTATTGTATCTTTTGTTTTAAAATGTAATGTATTTATATATCTAGTATTCTAAGGCTACTGAGTTGTGAGATATTGCAGGAACTCATGTATTCTTTATTAATGGTGTAATATTACTACCGAATTTAGGTTTCTAGAGTCCAAGATGTTATAGTTGGTATTAGAGTAGGTTTAGTAGGAACCTTGGTGAATAGATTTATAGGGACAAAGTTAGATATCATAAGTTCTATAATAAACTATCGAGATTTATAGGGAACACTCTATAAATCATAAATGAAATTTTATTTTAAAATTAAATATTATAAGATAATTATGTGTATATCATTATTGAAATATTATGACTAAGGGGAGTAATAGGAATAGTCTCTACACTAGTAGTCAGTATAGGGAATGTCCCCTAAAAAATTTTATGAATCATAATATTAGGATAATTATTTCATGACATTATTAGGGTAGTTGACCCATGTTATGAAAAAAAATATCTCCTGAATAGAGTTACATCCATATTTACAACATCGTGTAACAATGTTGGGCTGCTTCATGTGAAAAAAACTCTAAAATTCCATGAAAATACTAATAACTTGGTAGCTGAACAATAGATAAAGTTTATCGAGAATATATTTCTCTCCTTAGAATGTATTTAAAAGGTAAATTCATCATGGTGGTCTATCCTCTGAAGGGATATGAAAACCAATAGTTGTTGTTAATTCAAATAACTAAGGAGGAAGATGAGATCAAGTACCTAGAATGGGTAAAATTTAGGGGGATATTCTTTAAAAAATACTTCCCTTGGGAGAAGAAATAAAAAATGGGAAGTAGGTTCCTCAATACTTGATAAAGTTTATCTAGGCACATTGTATACTATATATGTTGGCTGGAAAGCATGATTAATTTTTTTTTAAGGGTTAAATTTGATCCTTTAAAGGGCATTGGTATCTTGTTACTTTTGATCATATGAGGATATAGTCTTAAGTTCCATTAATAAAGATAAATACCTCTCCATGATTTATGTATTCAAGGTAAATTATGAGAATAAGTGATCAGATGAGAATCATGGTAAGAGCATTGTAGATAAGGGGAACAAATGAAGGATTATATTTCCACATGAGCTAATAACATGAATTCGTAAGGGTACATGATATTGTTACAATTTAGTAGAAAAAGGACAAAAATCTCCCCAATGCAAGAGAATGGAGGAATCTATTGATGCTCAATGCTTCAACTATAGGGATAAATGACATTATGAGAACCAATTCCATGAACATCAAGTAAAATTACCTTAGAATATGAAAAGGGAAAAAGGAAAAAGTTATGTGATTACCACATCCAAATTTTAAGTCCCTAATGATGTAGTGGTTGGTACATTAGTCATTAATTTGTAGTTAGATAATGTTTTATTTGATTATCGATCATCCAACTCTTTTATATATTCATTTTTTTTCAAAAATACAATATGCACATCCCTATCACCTTGGTAAGATATTTATCAATTAAGTCATCATGTGGGAGTCTTATTACAATAATGAATTTATAGGAAGTTCCAATTATGATTCATCATTATAACCTATTTTCAAATTTGGTGATTATACCTATGGTTGAATTTGATATAATCATAAGTATATATTAGATTTCAAAGTATAATGAAAAACTTTATTTCCTAGAGAAATTGATTATGATTTATGTAGTTGAAGTGGAATCCATTATCTTCATAGGGAAAACACAAAAATTTAAATCATATAAAGATCATCCCCTGTTAGTTCTAATTAATAAAATTTTGGAGAGATAGGAAGATAAAGTGTGATATATTGATGATGTGTAAATCCTAAGAATAGAGGATTTACCTATGGTACAAAAATTCATTTATTTTTTTCATAATAATTACATTGTGATCCACCAAAGAGTGAAGTTGAGTTCTCCATTGAATTCATTTTTGAGAAAGTCCAACATCTAAAAATCCTTATAGAATTGTACTAAAAGAGTTAGTAGAGTTGAATAAATAGTTTTAATATTGGAGTGATAATAGATTTATACTCCCTGGTGTTTCACTATTGGGAGCCCCAATTTTATTTGTGAAAAGTAAGGAAAGTTTTATGAGACTGTGCATCAATTATATAGAGGTCAATGTTATTATTATAAATAATTATTATTCTTTACCATACATTTATGGCATATTTAATCAATTTGAATAATCCCTATACTTTTCAAAGTTTTATCTTCCTATTGGATATCACTATTAAATGGTGAATAAGGATTATATACTGAATATTATATTTCAAACAAGCTACAGACATTATGAGTTTAATGTAATTCCTATTTCATCAAATAATACACCTTCTTCCATTATATATCTAATTAATAGAGTATTTAAGGAGTATCTTAATACATTTTTGGGGTTATTCATTAATGATATATTGATATAATCTAAGGGCTATGAATATAATGAGATTAATTTATAAATCATTCTCAATACCCTCAAAAGAAATAAATTATATAAGAAGTATAATAAGATTGAATCTTGTCTCAATGAAGTTTTTTTCTTTATCATATTGTATCCAAGGATAGGATTTCTATTTAAACGTAAAATACAAAGGTATTTAATGAATTTCCAACCCCGATGTACATAACCATGATCTAAATTTCTTGGTCATACCAGGTTACTATCAGTGGCTCATCCAAAATTTCTCTCAGTTTTCCAACCCATAAATCAAGTTAAGACGTAAGGGGTAAATTCACTCTGTTAAAGGAATATAAGGAATATTTTCAAGAGGTGAATAGAATACTTCTTAATTCATTTATTTTTAATCTACCATTAGTTAAGGAAATGTTTTTAATATATAGTGATGCATCAAAAAAGGATTTGGTTTTTTCTTTATGAACAATAATATAGTGATTTCCTATAAATCAAGGAAATTGAAAATTCATGAATAGAAGTACCCAACAAATGTCCTTAAGATATAAGTCATTTTATTTTCTTTGAAACTATATAGGAACTACCTCTATGGGGAAATATGTGATATATACAAGTACACGAAGAGTTCAAATTATATCTTTCTCATAAGTATATCAACATGAGGCAAAGAAGATATTTGAAACTGTCCAAGGACTATGGATTCTAAAAACACTACAACCTTGGAAAGGAAAAAATGTGGTTGATGCATTGAGTATGAGAGAATATTTGGTTCAAACCATGATGAGGATTAATAAGGATATTATATACAGATATTTGGAAAAGAATTATATATTAATTTTTCTGTAGGATAACCAAATTTTATTTTTAAATAAATTGTTAAACTATCATTATGAGAAAATATAGATAAGTACCATCAGGATGAAAAGAACATAATAAGGAAGATTAAAGTAGTGAGTGACGAGAAACTGACTAACTTCATCCAGAGAGATAGATTGTTGATGTTTTGAATAGGTTATGTGTTTTATCCATACTACAACTAAAGAGGGAACTAATAAATGAAGCACAGTTCTCAAATTTATTCATACACCCTGGTAGCATAAATATGTATAGATACTTAAGAGAACATTTTTGGTTAGATGGTATAAATAATGAAATTGAAAACTAAGTTTAAATATTATTAGTATGTGAATGTTAAAATATAGAATCTAATAGATTCATGCATCCTCTACCTATACCATAGGAAAGTGGGAAAATGTTACAATATAATTTTTCATATGACTCCCAAAGAATATAGGGAAGAACAATTCTATATGGGTCAATATTGATCTTATTAATAAATATTCTTATTTCATATATATAAGAGAGAATCTACCCCTTAAGAAGATTTCCCGGCTTTATATCAATTAAATCATAAGTCTTCCTTGGGAACCTCTATTGATAGTATCTAACCCTAAACCTCATTACACATCGAAATTTTGTAAGAGTATTAAAGGGGATCTTAACACTAATAGAAAATTAAGAACCACCTTTAATCCCCAAACTAATGTTAATTATGAAAGGACTATATAGAATTTAGAATACATGTTGAGATCATGTTATCTTGAATTTAAAGGTAGATAGGATCAGTATCTCCCTTTGGTGAAATTTTCAAACAATAATGTTTCAATTCAAGAATCAATATGGAACCATATGAATCATTTTATGGGAAGAGGTTTCTTGATTCAACTTGTTAAAAAGAATTTGGAGAAGGAAATATAGTTTTCCCAAATCATATATATAATAATATTGTTAAAGTATGGACTATTTAGGATCACATTAAAGAATATAAAATTAAAAAAAGAGTTATATTGTTAATTGAAGGAAGGAATTGTAATTTCAAGTTGGGGATCATTTATTCTTGAAGGTTTAACTATAGAAGGGTGTCATAATATTTGGTAAAAAAGGTAATTTATTCCCTATGTACATTGGACCTTTTTAAATACTACAAATAATTCGTTTTTTAGCTTTCTAATGGGATATTTCACCCAAACTCTATCAAGTACATGATGTATTATATGTTTAATTACAGAAAAAATACATACTAGATCCAATGAATGTGATCATATATTGGGTAATATAGTTATATCATGACTTTAATTTTAACGAAGAACCAATCAAGATTTTTGATACTAGGGAGAAAATATTACAGAATTATGAAACTTTATTGTTGAGATATATTTGGAGAAATCACAATATAGAAGAGGAAATCAAGGATTCTAGAGAAACTATGAAAAAGTGATATCCATAGCTGTTCAATAGACTATATATACCCCAATTTTTAGGATTGAATTATTTAAGGGCGGAATGTAATACTAGAGACCCCACTACAGCAGTTATACACTATATCATGAATTATCTTGCAATTCACTCTCTAAATATTTTTTATTTACAAGTATATTTAAAATTTTAATTTTTTAATGTTAATAAATTTATGATGGAATGCTTATGAAACCCATTTATTTTCCAAAATTTATTCTTTCATAACTGTTTTTATGGTCTTGTGAAACCCTTATGTATAGTTTCCATTGTTTGATTGGAAGCGCTAGAATTATATATTTCTCTAATGCATTGGGTAATGATTGATAAATCATCAGATAATATGAACAAGAATGGGTAGTTAATCAAATTTAGTAAGGGACTCTATCCAGTATGATAGTTTTGGATGTAATCCTTGACTAATGAAATTATGGGAATGAGGAGTGAACCCAATCCACTATGAGAATATTCCCACTAAGATATTTTTACTAGTGATCCTTGTAAAATAAAATAATTTCATATGCTTATTTTTATGTCACAAACTTTTATATTATGCTTATGATATGTTATCATGGCTCATGATTGATTAGGGATGATTCCACACTCAAATGAATTACATATTTTGTTATGAAAAATACATATGTTATAACTCATGATTAATGATATTTGATTTATTTGGTATGACTTTCATAATATAAGATCATTTTAATATACCTTTATTCTTATTTTTTTTCTCACTTATAATCATTGATTTATATGTCCAATGTTTACCATTACTAAGCATATGTTGTAACACCCCGATATTTTAAAAGGGACATCATATTTCATAGTGTATATGAAACAAAACACCAAGGTTAGAAGATAATGTGAAACCAAAAAACATTAATATGTATTTATTAATAAAAATATTAAATTTTTTATAACTTTTAATACACACAACAAAGGGTTTGAACGAAGCATGATACTCTATTAAAATGTTATTATTTAAACAATACCATTATAACCTAGCCATTAGGATGGAAGGTATGAAAATCAATAAAAAATTTATAAAAATTATATTGTTTGAACATTTATAAAATAAAATAAATGGTTATATATTTATTATAAATAAAATAAGACCATTTTAAATAGAAATAAATGTTTTTTGAAAACCTGTATTTTTCTAAAAGGCAGATTAGTTTATTCATTGAGTAAATAATTTAAAATTAATTTTTACCACTCTTATAAATTTTATCTTAAAAAATAAATATAATTCTTTTAATATAAATTTCAAAACTATCTTTAGGTGAATTTTTAAAATTTTTCTTAAAATATTAATTTTTTGATAAATAGTGAAAAATATAGATTTTTATTGAAAATGATTTTTCTTTCAATTTTTTACAAACGTTAATTAAATTTTTAATTAGTATTAAAGAAAAATTAGTTCAATTTTATTAAAATTTAAATAATTTAGCTCATTTTAAAATTTTATATTAAAAAATTTTATACTTATGAGAATTTTCTCATTAGAAAACCTCTCTTTTGTCTCATTTTTTTTGTTTAATTTGAAATTGAATTCTGCCAATGTTATTTATTGAATTAAGAAAAATAGATTAAATATTTTTAATAGTCACAATTTATATTTTTTAATAAATTTAACTTTATTTTTTCTCATAATGAATAATAAAAACATTAAAAATTGATTACTACAGTTAAGGTAAAAATGAGTTTATTAGTGGTTAAACTAATTAGATAAGGGTTAAAACTGATCTAAAACTTGTAAAAAATCAATTTTATGTCCATATTTATATCTTATATGCTAAAATTATAGATAATAATTCATTTATTAATATATTTTCATGCGAAGAATATGGGTATCACTTTATTTTTTTTTTCAAAACATCCATGTGTGTCATCTTCCCCGCTTATAAAAGGCCAACCCCTCTCCTTTGCTCTTCATAATTCCAAAACCATTGATTCCTCTAATACCTACCCAAATAACTTTTTTAATTTCCACACCACATTATATAGGCCTTATTTTTATTGTTAATCCCTATTAATATGGCTTTTGTTATAAACCTAAAGATGCTCTCTTAAGAAGAGGTAAAATTATTAAATGTGCGTATTTTTTTAATTCTTATTAAACCTCATTAAAAATTTATTAAAAATGATAATATAATAAAATAATCATACATTATATACTAATATGTTATTTTTATAATGTAATAAATCTGATCTTTCTCCACTTCCATCAAGTGAGAAACGAAACCGTCAATCCTGTGTACGACGAACTACCGCCTCGCGAACCAATGTAATTAATTTACCATAACCTCCTTTCAAGGATATATCTAATTAGGTATTTAACATATTTTAATCATATTTACTAAATTATTATAAATATTGAATTATTATATCATATATGTCTTCTATATTTGTATTCTTTCGTTGATATGATAACGTCGTTCGTGTGTTCGGTGAACTACCACCTCATGAAGCGATGTGATTAGTTTTTCTCTTACACTTTACATGAAAGGGTGTAAAGTTAAAATCAATGAATATTTGTAATATTTATTATATAAAAAACTTACGAAAATATTATATCACATCTAACATATTATATTCCATTTCGTTGGAAAACAATAATGTTTCTCATGCATACGTTTGGACTACCGCCACCACGTAGTGATGTGAAATGTTTTTCATTTTATTTTTACATTAAAGGTTATAAGGATTTATTTTATTAATATAAATACTACATATGACATAATAATGATTCTATAAAGGTTAATTAATATTTATTTTCTTTTTTTTACATCCATCTCGAAAAATGGAAACAACTTTCATGCGTACATATCGTCTACTATCTCCATGAATAGTGTCATCCATTTTCTATGCCTAAATTTATTAGATTATTATAAATAAATATATAATGAATTTATATTATATTTATATAATTATTAATACTCTTTATATAATTTAATAGTGATCAAATTAAAAGGAAAAACTACCAAATTAAAACATATATGAAACACCAAGAAATTATCACCAGAAATAGTGATTTTAACAAAGAATTATTAATAAGAGGGTGATAAAAGACTATAACTAAATCATATATGGTATTATATATATTATTATAGATATTGAATATATTTATAATAAACAAATATTTATTATATAGGATTTTAGGATGCATACAAATGAATTTAAACCTGAGGTAGGGGTTTTTCATCACACTTTTACTTTCGTGAGACATATATCATATTCACCACTTATTTCTTTTTATGGTGTATATAATTACACTTTTGATATGTTATATCATGAATATATTTATATTAATTGTATTTAATATTTCATTTTATGTTATTTCTTGTACTGGGATTATGATTCAGTATTTACAAAAGTGGTAAGTGTTTATTTCACAATCTCATCATTATTAGAGATTGTTTCATGTTTATGTCTCCATTGGGGGAATTATTTGGTATTTATATCTTAAAACCAATAAATTTTAATATCCTATAGTTATTTATTAATTATTTATGTGTTAATATGTCATGACCATACCCAGTGGGGTCCGATCCATGACTATCCCAAGCCTGCCTTTGATAGGCATGGGGATGGTGACCAGTGTTGAGTAAGCATATCACACACATGGGAGGACTTAGCCGAATGTAGTTATACACAAACACACACCTATATAATTATATAAAATGAATAAATGTAAAATAACAAATAAATATGCATCTATACATCTAAAAAATCCACAATTAGAGTCCCTATCAATATTACAAAAATTCACTTGGTTATAGTCCCTATCAGTGAATTGTTTTCAATGTAACCACTAGAACACAACTCTTCCTATCAATATTACTAAAATTCACTTGGTTATAGTCCCTACAATACTCTATCAAAATTTTGTTCATCTTCATAAGACAGGACACATGTGGGCAATGTCCATGTCAGGCGAGTATAATAATAACCAGTAGGTCACCTCAAAATCACTAAGTGTGTATCATCAGGAATAATAGTCACATAATCGTAGGTATATGTGAACAGAATAAATTACAAGAATATATATATATATAGTCATTATATTCATATAGTATCAAGGTAAGGTCACAATCAGAAAACCAACCTAGGATTATGTCTTGAATGTTCCATATAACACTCATCCTGGAGAACACACTCCATGAGTAAGTAACACTGATGGAATCCATACGAGAGTTCCTACTCATCAAGTCTATCCATAGGAAGTTCATAATGGAAGTCTGAAGAGATCTATAAATATATGGGGATCACAGACAAAGATATAGTGTATACCAACGACCCATTTTGAATTATCCCACTAAGTATGGGATCGATGCCCATGAAGTCTTGGTCACAATGGCACCAAAAATCCCACATAGGTTAATGATGATGATATAGGATCTCACTTAGGTCCTCATAGAGGGATTCCAAAAACTCAATTTGAGGCTGAAGTTCCTTGTAGGGGGTCACCATCTTATTCATAATATGAAACTCCACAATATCCCTTAAAGAAAGGATTAAGGGAACATTCACTAACAAAACATGTCTAAGATGAAGAGGATAAGGCCTCCAATACTTCTTTGAAAAGGGTAAAAAATGTGTATTGGCCATACACAGTGTGTCCCTTCAGCACTAGGTCTAACCCATGTGATACATCCCTTAAACATGTTCACATCTGAGTACACGGTGTGTGGCCCTCCACATAGTGTGTGGAGCCACACGATCTTCAGGGAATGTCCCACCTACAAACACAGAGCTTCCTTTTAGGGTGTAAACAATGTGTGGATTAGACCACATGGTGTATAACACCACCAAAATACCTAGGCATGTGCACCCTGTAAACTCTGATTAAATATTCAAGGGCCACACTGTGTGAGACCAAGTCACACGGCATATGATATTTATCACTGCACCAGAACACTAACACCACATTAGGGGTTCCCACATGATGTGTAATTATATATTAAATTCCATGTAACATAGGATTTTCTAGAATCTAATATCTATTCATGTGAAATCTATCATTCCTACTTTTCTTCATGTTTCTTCGATAAAACTAAATGAAAACCATGTATCTCAATCTGTGTGAGTCTTTTGTTGTCGGCAGATGGATTCCAACAAATTTCACTGCATGGGAAATGGTAAATATTGTATCTCATCACCACTACATGACCCACTCAAACCAGGGGTCTCAAATCCATTCATGATCTATCATCACCATCATCACAACTCAATCCCATCATCGTTCCAAACCCAGATCTGTTATATCAATCTGTTGCACCAAAAAATGGGTCCCAATGAATGATTATTTGGTATTTGTTGAACCACCTACCAAAAAGAACATCGGAGATGAATGAATGAAGAACAGTGGGATAAAACCATGAAACAAAATATAGGAATGATCCTCGAACATAATTGGGATTTCCTAAATTCATTTCCATTAGAATTAAGAATGAATATCCAAAAAATAAACAATTTATCCCAAATTCCATGCAAATAAACTTGTACCCACAATACGATTGACCCAAAAATCAATTTGTTGGTAGATTAATTCTTGACCATATTAGGATAAAAACGAGGATAAATACACATACAATAAATGTCTTACCTTAATATGTATTAATAATTAATGAATAATGAATCTATGTTGTTTAAATTGGTGTGATCCTTGAATTTAATGGTACAATGATGCTTAAGATTGATCCAATATGATGTCATTCACCAAGAATTCTCTCATCCAACAGTCCTCTTGGTCTCCAGGGTTAAACAGACACCCATGATATCTCTTCAAAACTATTAATTTATAGAAAAAAATAGGTCACTGTATCAATATAATAAAATAAATTTATTTATTTTATTATTTATGTCAGTGATAGATTTTAACAAAACGTCTAATGCCGACAAAGATTATGTTGCGCCTAGGATAAATCCCCTGATTTGAACTCAAATATGACCTCATATTTCAAATCTAAGCCTCCATTTACATTAAATTCTAGTTTTTTTAGCAAATTTTTACATGCATGATATTTAATTTATTTCAAAAAATAATTAAAGGCTCACTAGGCATCAGAATCTCACACCATCTCAGTGCCTAGATATGAAAGTAATTCATATCATATTCCAAAATAATACATGGAAAAGTAAGTTTCTTTAAATTCTACCCACAATGGGTTTTTATATCTAAGAAATTTAAAATAAAAGGCTGAACAAAGAGATGTGAGTAACAAACATGCATTTGGGTCCCCCAGTTCCCAGGTACTCTCCTGAAGATTCTCATGTTGCCACTGAAAATGCACTAAAGGAGTTTCTCACCCACTAAGGATCCTCTCCAATAAATCCTTAAAATCTATTAGTAACTTTTCAAAAGTAACTTCATCCTCTATGTTAAGATTCCCCCCCCCCCCAATTCGATAATATATGATGGGTCCCACATGTACCTCATCAGTTGCGATGTGTGGAAAACATCATGCACCCTGTATAACTGAGGTGGTATAGCTAAGTGACACACCACCTCACTCACTCTTTGAAATATCAGGAAAGTTTCATTGAATATTTGAAATATATTTCCTCCCCATGAAAATATCCAAAACCCGCATCAAGGTGATACATTCAAGAACACATGGTATATCTCCACAAACTCTAAAGGCCTCTATCATTAGTCCGCAAAGGAATTGTGATGGATCGGTGGAGTCCTCATCAATTCCTATATGATTTTAACATTCTCTTTAGTGGCTTTCACTAACATTGGGCTCATAAGTGATGACTCTCCAAATTCATTCTAGTATAGTGGTGATCTGCAGGGTCGTTTATACAAGGACACTAATAGTTCCATACTAATGGTGGAATGGTAGTTGTTGTTTTATGAAAACTTCAGTAATGGTAGGTTATCCTCCAAAATAAATCCAACATCTAGCATAAAATCTCACAACATTTCCTCTAGGACCTAAATGGTCATATCTATCAAGCCATCGGTTTGGGGGTAAAAATTCATGCTCAAATGAAACTATGTCCAAAAGGATTCTTATAATCCCTTCCATAACCAAGATGTGAAACAAGAATCATAATATGGAATAGTCATCAAGTGAAATCCATAGATTAGGATTATATCTTACATGTATAGTAATCTCAATATCTCTACTAGACTCTTCTTAATTATAGCTAGGAAGTGGACCAACTTGGTTAGTCAGTCAACGATCACCCAAATGGCATTGTTTCTTCTAGACATACACGGTAACCCCATCATGAATTCCATTGATATCCCATCCATATTTAACTCTGGAACATCAAGGGTTTGATCTAAACCTACTGGAACTTGTTGATAAACTATTACTTACTGATAATTAAGGCATCAAGAGACAAAATTTTCAATACACCACTTCATTCCTAGCCATCAAAACAACCACCTAAGGTACTAATACATCATATCCATACATGGATGTAGCTCTAATGGTGAAGTATGAAACTCTACCAGTACCTCCTATCTCAGTTAAAATAATTCCATCATCCATCCTCTAAAAATAAATACATGATACCCACCATTATAAAATCCATCAGAAGTATATATAGAGGTTATCTGAGTATGTAGGGTCTCACAATCCATATCTATAAGCTATACATCCCTCACTAATTATGTAATTGTAGGGGTAAAACCCATCATATAAAGTTAATCTAATCTATTCGCATCCACAAAGGATAACTATAACTAGGATTCCTGGTTCAACACATTGCCCCGTAGCTATAAACAATATCTCCTACTGAGATAATATTCTACCACATTTCCCTTCCCAAGAGTATAGTAAATCATGAAATCATAATACTAGAGGAACTCTATAAAAATCCTATATCTCAAGTTAAAATCCTTTTGAGAGAATATATACTTGGGACTTTTATGTTCATAATAGATGAAAACCTTCTTATACATAAGTTAGTGTCACCACATCTTTAGTGCAAGGACTACCACTACTAGTTCAACAATGTGGGTTGTGTAGTTCTACTCAAGTGGTCTCAACTAAATTGAACCACAGAAAATCACCACCTACCTCTAAATTAGAACACAATCAATCCCAGTCCATGATTCCTCACAATATACTATGAACTCTACACCCTCATCTGGAAATCTCAAGACGGTATCACATGTCAATATCTTCCTCTACTCCTAAAAATCATGATGGAACCTCTCTATCCACTTAAAATGATACCCATTTTGAGTTAAATCTGTCAAGGTAGATCATATCTTGGGGAAATCGGGTATGAATCTCTAATAGTATCCTACCAACCTAAGAAATATTGACTCCTCTATTATGCTCTTAGGTGGATCCAATGATAACATTACCCCAACTTTCATTGGGTCCACTACTAAACTGCATGCAAAGATGAAATGTCCCAAAAAGTGGACCTTCTAAATCTAGAACATTAGCTTTGAGAGATTTCCATAATTCTAGTTCTCTCAAAGAACATCCAAATCCACCCCCAAGTGTCTTGATTGATCCATCTCATACTCCAAGTACATTAGGATTTCGTTCATGAAGACTAACATAAATTGATCTATGAAAGGCTAATTCATGAGTCTCAAGAACACTAATAGGGGTTTTTTCCTATATAATGGCATTGTCACGTACTTAGAGAGAATTTAGTGACATATGAAATTTGTATTCTGCATATCCTCAATTTGTACTCATAAATGTTGATATCCTGATCTAAGATCAATAATTGAGAACCATCATGCCCCTATCAACTGATTGAAGAGTTCATCAATCCTCAGTAGTGGATACTTTTTATTTACAATCACTTGGTTTAGGTGGCATAAATCCACACGCAACCACAATCTCCCATCTTACTTCTAGGAAAACAATACTAGGGTTTCCCGGGGTAAATTATTGGGTCTTAAAACCCCTTCCTCTGCAAGACCTTCAACTATACCTTTATCTTGTGAAGCTCTATAAGAGTCATATGATATAATGGTGAAAAATATCAGGATTATCCCCGGGTGTAGGTCAATTCATAATTATATCCCTCGATAGCAAGGTAACTCTCAAATGTACTCATGAAATACATCCTCATACTCATTCTCCACTGCAAGAAACTGAGAACTCATATTATCCACTACACCAGGGGTTATAATAACCAACTGGTGTGTAATAAAATTTACCCCCCTATGCATGAGTTTATCATACACTACCTGGGTTTCCTTTTAACTCATAAAGTAATAAATTTTCTTATCACTTTCAATACACCACATACTCTACCTAAAATAGTTTATCTATGAATGAACTGGAGATAACCATTACATATCTAATATGGCATTATAAGGAATCATTGATTCTAAAAAGAGACCCCAAAATAAAATATCACCTCCAAGAGTTAGTTCACATCATCAATAGAAGTGTGTGATCAATGATTCACCTCTATTAGGAGTCTCCAATTGAAAGGGTTGATCCAAGGGCTCAACAAAATCACTATGTATCAAACCAGATAAGTGGAAAGAAAGGAATTACTCATGTATATTTCTATTTTTACTACAGATAAGGCATAAAATACATACATTGTACCATGTATCATCCCTAGAGCCTCTGGGTTATAAGCCTAGACCACTTGTAGCAACCCTCGCCCAAGTTCCCCAGTTCCCTCATCTTGGAACAAACAACCTAGGAGTGGTGGGCGTAACAAGTCAAAACCTATGCCACCTCTAGCTAATCTCTCATATCATCTTCCATTTATTATAACCTATGTATATAGATACACTATCCTTTTACACATATCATTATATGATTTTAATCATAATAAAACATCATATTGCAGGCAAATTATCGTAAAGTCTAGTGTCTCAAAATACTATGTATATAAAACATAAAACATGGGACTAAATATAAAATTTCATTATTTAATATTCAGAAAGATATCCTAACTTTTATTGTGATAAAAAATCTTCATAGGATAAAATGGGGATAACATGAACAAAGGTATGATCTTAAAAGTCCAGCAAGGGAATAAACATAAAAAATAAATCTTTAGTAGATGGGTTTGAAGGCATAACATAATGATATTAAAAATACTAGAACATATATAATAATAACATATAAACATGTGATCATATAAAAATAATTTCATAGTAATATTTTATCACCATAAATAATGACTTTAGCACAATTCAAGGCTCATTGCACATTGAGGAGCATAAGTCAAGGTTAACCACCAAGACCATTGCACATGGTTGCATGAGTCACAGATAACAGCCAAGACCATTGCAGATAAAGTCTAATGAGACTCAAATTTACCCAATTAATTAGAGTGGTGTCTAGGAGAACCCATCATAACTTGTTCTTGAATATGATTTCCACAAATAAAATCATACATAATCAATCACTCCTAAACATAAAGATACTCAGGGAAGGAAATGGGTATAATAATCATGTCATGAAGCATAACGAATGGGCGTATCATAAAGTTTCCATGAAATAAAGGTATTAAATCATACATTTAAATTAATAAGAATATATCATGGTAAGTTATTTGAAATAGAATTTATAACATGTAATATTATTATTTAATAAATTTTATCATTAAAACATTTTAGTGTGGTTTAAAGGAAAATACTAAAGGGAATTTATAAAAAAGGAATAATATTTTACATAAAACCATAATTAAAACAATAGGGTTTTCAAAATAAAAATACTGATATATAGAAACAATGGTGTCTTATAATAGATGATAGAGTGTACTTGAAATTTTCTAAGAATTTGGGAATTTCCCTTAAAACAGGCTTACTTATCGGGAAGAATTGATGAGAGAATCATTTAAAAACATGTATATCCCCAAAATAGATTAATGAATGGATATTTATACATGAGTTTGGATAATATAAATAAAACATAGAATATTTTCATAAAAATAATAGATAACTTCATTTGGGTAAAAAAATAGAGCAACACAAATGAATAATGGAGCTTTGGGTAGAATCCCTTACCTTAAGTCTGAAGTTGTCTTTCACTTGATCTTAATGTCCTAGATAACAAAATTAAATTTATTAATTAATATTCAAATAACCTATTATTCTAGTAATTAATTTAATATAACCTTATTAATTACATTCATGGCCTTTTTAATGGGTTAAGAGGTTCAATTTCATTGTTTGGGAGCATTTGTTTCCCTGGTTTTCATGGTTGGTTTACTTATATAAATGTAAGCATAAATAAGAGATATGAGAATGGTTATCTAGAATTTAAGTTTTATGTTCTTAGAGAACATAAAATAGATTACTTGGTTTTAAAATTCATTTGGTAATTTAGAGTTAAGATAAATCATTATATAATACTTTAATGATAACTGTTTTGTTTAATTGGTGGGTTTTTTATCACATTGAACACATTTGGCTTTATAAATTAATATATTGTGTACAAAAGATTAATAAACCTTAAATTATAAAAAATACATATATTATAGTCTATTTAATCCATAAAAATGGTTTCTTGACAATAATTTATGACGATAATAGAAATTGAAAACCTATCATTTGTGAATGTGATAATTTAACACATCTCGGATGGTGTAGTCATTTATAGTATAAAAGGAGGATAAAGGAGATATTATGATAAATTATTCCATTATCATAACAAAATTATAGTAAATTTATGTTACTGTATTTATCATAATATTTTTATGAAAGGAGGTGAGGAAATAAAAGAAAAATAATGGAACTTGAAAGAAAATAAAAGAAATGAAAAGAGGAATTTACCTCTTGAATATGTCTTACTTGATAACCTCTTTAGGGAAGTGGATTTAATCTTTTGAATATACCAAGGGTTTTTAGACAAGGTCTAGGGGATTTGGGAGATATTTGGGTAGAATTTAGACAAGGAAAAAGGTTTGATAGGAGTGAATATAAGAGTTAAAGAGGGGTGATATTTATAGTGGAGGACATGACGGGTTTCCCGTTATTTTAAGTACTATTTTAATGTTTTTTCCTAAGACTATAAATATTCTAGATTATTGTGTCAAAAATAGTAAGTAGTTCATGTGAGTTTGAGAAATTGGTCTTACATTATCCATACATCAGCTGATGACATCATAATTCATGTATTTAGCATTTATCGTAAATTATCATATTTTAGTATTCACTAAAAAATCAAGTATTTTAGAAAATCCAAAAAATTAATCCCAGACATTTTTTGATGTGTAAAATTCAAAAATTAACTCCATTTTATGAAAATTATTTTCTAAATATGAGAAATCAATTTTTTAATTAAAACCATAATTTACATGAAAAATACAAATTTGAAAATTAAAAATATATTTCTAACACTTTGAAAAATTAACTAAGGTCTATTAAAATTATATTATGATAATAAGAAATAAAAATAATAATTTATGAATTATTTTTATGAAAAAAATTATCTTTTAATTTATTAAATTAATTATAAAATTGTAATTAAATATACAAGACTTAAAAAAATACCAACACTTAATTAATAATTTTTAAAATATTTACATAATTATACTATGATATAATTATATTATATTGTAACTTATAATATTGATAAATATTATTTATACTTTAATTAGTGATGTTTCAATTCAATTGGTTGGTTTACTATTCATAAGGGTCACATTACTATTCTGGAAGTAAAGTTACTATTTCAACAGAATATGTTCCTTAAATTCAAGAGATACCTCTTATTTCACTCATTATTTATTTGAAAGGTTTTTTGTATTCTATTTGTAATCTTATATGATTATACTGTAAGAATAAATTATAATAATGGAATTACATTGATAAAACATTGGGTCGTTATAGCGGACTTACCATATCCTAGCACTACCTCTACCAAGGTGGCCCATCCACAGTCTCTCTATTAGTTTTACAATGGTTCAAAAAATCCCACATGAGATTTCCCATACCATCACAATAGTACCACCTCCTCTCCCTGGGATGAATAGATCTATCCTATGAGCCTTGTACCGCATAACCTCTTTCTAAGGACCGCAACTTGAAACCTCTCACATAGCCAAGTCCATATGTTTATCTTCAATGTTTTGCCGCTGAATTCTCATCTCCTATGTGCCCATAGTCAGCACCATCTTTAAGTGTATCCTAGCCTAGGATACTCTCAACCACTAAATAATTCTCTATCACTCAATCATAGGTAGGAATGAATAGATTTATTACATTATATCAAGTATCTCAGTGTAGTGCTCTCTTGAAGATCTGTTCCCAAAAGAACTGATCATGTACCATATCCATCAAGCAATGAGAGAGGTTGGTGATCCTTGATGAGTACTCAACCATTATCTTACTATTCTGTTGAAGTTGTAGAAACTAATGGATGCATAAAACCTTCAACATAGCTATAAAAATCTACTCTGTGAAAAGGATCTCTAACTCTGACCATGAAAGATTCGCCTCATCATGTGATTCGGTCATTAAACCCCACCATCGTCTCACAGAACCATGGGGAAGGCTCACTTCCAAGACCAACATCCAGTCTACCAGTGTCCTGACAATATAGAAGACTCACATCACTAACTCCATCCAATCCTTATCTCCCTGTGAGTCTAGCTCACCCTTGAACCTGAGGGGTCGCTGACATTGAAACTCATGAAGCGTTCTCAGCCTTTTCATCAAATATTATAGTACAACCAATACCATATGTTTCCCAAAAAGTGGTGGTAAGACTGATGCACTGCCTAGAGGTAACACATCCAGAACTGGTCCCTATATTGAATCCTCATTACTAAGGGGGTTATCCTTATGATCCTATAATTGAATCCTATTTGGAAAATTTTATTGAGGCATCCTGTGAAGTAAACAAGATGTACCAAAATCAATGAGTACATCTTGAGAGACAACTCAATATGGACATGTAAACCAAAAATCATTCCTATATGAGGATTATACCAATTTTTTCCCTACAACCAGTGTATATATGTACTGAGTCAACAATACTGTTTTTATAATCCTGGTGAACGAATACATAATCCACTGCACCAACACTAGTGTCTTGGGCCTAATATCCAAACTAAATACACTTAACATTGTTACCATAAAATCCAAATCAATCTCATAGACTCTTATACTAAGTTAGAACCAAAAAATCATATATCACTCTGTGATGATCCAACCCAGTGGGGCTGGAGCTGAAAATTCCCCAAGCCTACCTCTAATAGTTCATTAGGTGAAGACCATCACCAAGATGGAAAATCCCATGCATGTTAGGCCTTATCCTAATGTACATGTACAAACAAACACATCTCCAAGACCATGAAATGTTGAAATATAAACAACCAATATACATTCTTTCACACATCTAAAAATCCCACTGCCAGAGTATGACAACAAGTACTAAAAAGAAATGGTCAATTACAAGCCCACTAAAAATAAACTAAAAAAGTACAACCTATGAAATAGGAGTGAAATTATATCAATATAACCACCCAAATATACCTCGGTCTATCTATCTCACTAATCTCCCCTGGTCAAATTCTCTATAGAGAAACATAAAAAGTTCATTCATCTTTATAAGACACAAAATGTGAGGGAAAATCCCATCTAGGGTTGATTATAACAATACCCAATAGGAAAACCAAAAATCAAGAAGCATATATAATCAAGAATAATAGTAATCTCATCATAGGGATATATCAACGACATACATAATAATAATATCTAGATATACTCATATTAAACACATAGTCTCAAGCTAAGGAAAAAACCATAAATCCATCCTAGGATTCCTTCTCGAATGTTTCATGTAACGCTCATCTGGTATAACACACTCCACATGTCATATAGCACTCATGATGTTATTTCGAGAGGTCATACTCATAAGGTCTCTCCATAATAAGTATGTCATGGAAGCTTAAAAATATTGACACATAGATGGGGATCACACCCATGTCCATTGTTTATTCTAACTATCCAATCTAGATTAACCCACTAAGTAGGGGATCAACTCCCGCATAGTTTTTTTCATGATGGCACCAAGAACCCAACTTAAGGAAATGATGACGATAGAGGATCTCACTCTAAGCCTCATAGAAGGAATCCAACATCTCTATCTGATACTGAAGTTCATTAGAGGGGATTACCATTCTGTGTAGAGGACATGACTTAATAACATCCCTCAGGGAAAGGATAAGGGGAAAATTCCTTAAAACAACTTTTCCAAGATGAATTGGATAGGGGCTATAATAAAAATTTGAAGAAGTACACGATATGTACTATGAGTACACGATATGTCACTTCGACATCGAGTCCTACCAATGTAAAACATCCCATACATGTTTCCATGTCTGAGTACACAGTTTGTGGCCCCCCACATAGTGTGTGGAGACACACAGACTCCAGGGCATGTACCACCTATACATGATGATCCACTTACTAGGGTATACATGGCATGTGTCCTGGACCAAACAGCATGTAATTACACCCGACTACCTGGGCATGTACACCCTGTACATATTGATCTTATCATCAAGGTTTATATGTAATGTGATATTTATCTTTGCACTAAAACCCTAACATTACACTGGTGGGTCCCACACAGTTCGTCATTCTATATTTCCCACAGTGTATCCCTAGATTTTTCAAAATCCTATATCTATTCACATTTCATATTTTTCATATCTTGATCTTTTTGGATCTATTTTAAGCCTCACTAAATAACATAAATCTTGATTAATGTGACTCGATCATTGTCTTCAGCCATATTCCTTCCAATATCATAGCTCAGAAAATATTCATCATTACACATTATTTCTGCTAAACACCCCACTCGAACTAGGAATCTCAAATCAATCCTTGATCCATCATCATCATTGAAACTTGATCTCATCATCGATCCAAACTCAAATATATGATATCATTATGTTGTTCCAAGAAACAGGTGTGCAACGATTAATTATTTAGTATTTATTGAACCATCATCCAAAAAAAACGTTGAGGATTAATGATTGAAGAGTGGTGGTAGAAAACCAAGAAAAAAAGATAGGAATGAACCTCATTTTTTGGGTTGGCTTATATTTTTTGTTGTTAGAATGATGAAATAATATCCAAAAAAATAAACAATTTCTCCCAAATTCCCGAAAAATAAACACATAGCTACAACATGATCGATCCATGAATGAATTTTTTGGTCTATGAATTCACGTTCATCAAAAGATAAGAAAAAAAGGATAAATCTGCATAAAGAAATTATCTTATCTCAAGATGGGTCAATCTCTAATAAAGAACTAATTTTCATCGTTGTTATTAGAAAGATATTTGAATTCTGATGGCGTAATGATACTTGATCTTGATCGGATCTGATATTTTTTTCAAATAACTACCTCTTCTAATAGTTCTCTAAGTCTATAGGATTAAACATTCAACCCTAAGGTCTCCTCATAACCATGTATTTATAGAGGAAAAATAGTTCATTGTTTCAACATAAAAAAATAAATTTATTTATTTATTTATTTTATTATTTATGACCATGATAACTTTTAACAAAATTTCCAACATAGAAAAGGATTATTTCATTCCTATAGATCATGTTCTAAGCTTAACAGAAGCATCATATTTCTGATCCAAGACTCATTTTAATAGTTAATCAACTTTTTTAATAAAACTATTCAAGTGTGATATTAAATATATTTAATATATATCAATAATAAATTATAGGATTATCTGGCATTGAAATCTCATGTCGTTTGAATTCCTAGATCTAAAAATAATCCATATAATATTAAAAATTAATTTATGGAAAAAATAGAGACATTACATAGTATTGTTTTCTCTCTCTTTGGTACCTAAAATAATTGATAAAATGTTTTTAAGAAAATAGTATTCATTTCTCCCTTTGTTCAAAAATACATTTTCTTCCAAAACAATATTTTCTAAAAAAATAAAATTGTTTTCAATAGTCTCCAATTGAATTATTAATGAACTTTTTACCCATGTTTTAATTTTTACAAAAAAAAATTGAAAGGAATCTTCATGTCATTTTTCAAACAATTCACGGTTTCCATATACCAAAAATGTGAAATGAATATTTGTTTTAACATATAAGACATGAGTATAATTTTATTCCTTCATGACCACTCAATGTTTTAAATCTTATTTTAAATTTTTTTTAAGGTTATTTTTAAAGAAAATTATTTTCAAAATATTTTTTAAAATTTTTGTTTTTAAAAGTATTTTCAATGAAAAATGGTCATTTCCCTCAACAATTAATTTAATGAAATTTTATGGTATTTATATTCATCAATGACATCAACACTTTATTATACTTATAATCCATAGGAGATATCACTACTGGAAAGTTAACCTATAACAACGGTTACAAACTATTGGCATAGGGGTTAAATCGTTGGCATACAATATCAGAATAGTTTGGAAAACCATTGGGTAGTGTGGTGTCAGGATAAACATATACCAACGATTTATAAATAACCATTGGTATAGGGTTCCAAACTTACAGTTTCCCAATGGTTTTTGAGAACAATTGGGATAGATAATTACCAATAGTTTAAAACTATTGGTTTTACAAAGTAAACAGTGTAATAACAATGGTTTTTGAACTATTGGCATAGAGTTTTTTCAACAGTTACTTACAACTGTTAGTATACATTACATGTCCAGGGATATACCAACATTTTAGTAACTGTTGGTATATAGTTTTCAAAATATCTATACATAACCATTGGAGAACACATGCTCTTTCAGAACTATACCAACAGTTATAAACTGTTGGTATAGTATTCACCCAAATTTGTAGCTCCACAGCAACTCCAGAATTACACACATAAACCTACACATATAATCCAACATAAAGAGGTCTCTAATATTGTATACACCAGCCTCAAAAATTGCATACATTTCACACACCACAAAAATATTCAAAAACTCTTCAATACCATATACAATCATCTCCAAAAACACTACAATACCAAATATTGAATTTTTAAAAAAAATAAAAAATTCATATTTTTTATTCCATTTGAGGGGGTTCTAAAATGTTTGGTAACCCAGAACCAAGAGCATACCTCACTCAAAGGAATTTATTGAACATACCTCACCCATGGATATGAGATGTTCTAAATAGTGGGATGTTACCTATTGTATTTTGTTTGAGATGAAACCTTAGTATCTATGAGATATCATTTTATATCATAGTTTATCATGACCCTTATAAGATTATAACTAACCTAAAAGTGGGTAGTTTGGTTGAGTTTAAGCCTATAAAATTATTAAAACCTAGTGCAGGTGTCTTTGAACTTAGTGGTGATGAAAATGGGTGTGTATCAATGGGATTGTTGGACTTAGGTAAAGTAGTTTTCCTTAGTGTATTAGACATCATGTTTTTTAGAATAGGGGTAGGAGTTCCTCACATGATAATTGGATTGTGTGAGTATGGAACAAAGGGAATAGTTTTGAGATCCCAATGATCTGTAAGCACATATTAGGATAGTGTTGAGTGGGTGGGTTTGGTGATTGAGGATATCTATGAAAGGGATCAACCAAATATCATATGTGTTTTAGATGTGTTGGAAAAATGTAGATGTTTTAGAATATGGAATCAATGAATAGAGGTTTTATCAAGTATATTATGTTTTTTGGGTGATGACTTAGTTTTCTTAAGGAAGGTTCCTCGAGTGTTGGTGCTTTGTTATTGAGGTTGGTATTGGAGGGAAGGATCATTTGGATGCCTGAACCAGAGATTATTTTTGTGTTTGTTTTAGTGTAGTGTGAGAATAGTTGTACACTTGAGTATTTTAAATCACATTGCATGTTAGTTTTTATTAAGATGGTTGTATCCGTAGTGTGTTAGTTGGTCTAATAGAAAGGTTCCTATATTGATTCTTCTTAAAGTTAAACTAACATGCTAAAGGGAATCTTAGTAATTCAAGTTTAAAATTTTATCACATCATGACATTTGACCCCTATGTTTTGATGAAAATAATTCATTAAACACTCTATATTCATGGGTAATGGAAAATTTTGATGAAATTATCATGGGTGTGCTGACCTGAAACTTTGTACGAGAATAAGGGGAGTTTCATGGAATGAGATGCACGTGTGACATGGATCTTATTACATGTCATCGATGTTGTTATAAGAAGCCAGAAACATGTGGTAAATTGTGTTTGTACTATATATTATGTTTGAGAGGGATGCCCACACTCAATCCTTGAGTTTGGAAATTAATGGATCATGGTTCATGAAGGTTGAGAGTTTGGTCCAATAAGTTAAGGTAACAACACTCTTATAGTGGGGAGTGATGTATTAGTTATAGGCATGTAACCCTTGTGAGGGGAGGGCCATGAGAGTGTCGAACCGACCATGGGATGGAATGATAACATCATGATGTTAGTGAATAAGTGGACCCAAATTCATTTGGATTATATAGTGAATTCCACGTATAAATTGAGATGTGATATTGGGTGGATTCTAAGAATAGGTGTTGGCTTTAGGATGTTTAATGATAATCCAACAAAGGAGATCACATGGGGAATGACGTAAAAAAATTGGTGTGGTTACAAAAATTACTATGGGGATACTTTAGTCTTAAATTCGTTATGATTTCATATTTGGGAAGTGTGTATGTAGTGAAAGCTCGACGTTTTCAATAAGGGTTTTATTATGTATATTTGACTAGTGTTTTTGCGTGAGATAGATTGTGATGATCTAGAAAATGAATTGGGTTCATATATATCGGTATGAAGGGTGTGTTTTGAGAGTTGGATAGGTATTTTTAGGAATAGACAAAGTGTTCAAGTTTTTCCTGGATGGTGAAGGCATGCCCATTTTAGCAGGAAAAAAGAGAATAAAGTGTTGATACTAGTGTAAGTCTAGCGTTCTTATTCATGTCTAGGTGAGGGGAATTGAGAACCACACTGAGTGGGTTGGTGGACCACTAGAATCATGTCATGGTAGTAAATTCCAATGTTGGGAGGAACCATATCTTGGAATTATCCCTGTTACTAAGTTTCTATAGTGGGGAGAACCACAAAATCAATAATTAATTGGGGATAATTCTCAAGTTAAGAAGAATGGTGACTCACCAATGGTTAGAGAATGGGTATCCTTTAAAAATATTCCTCAAGCTAGAAAGAATAAATCTTCAGGTATGGAATAATATGAAAAGGTTAATGGAAGTAAGGACTATCTGATAAGGATGAACTCCATTGACCAATCCTTATTGTCACTAGAAATTGGGTTGGATTTCAGGATTTCCAATCAGTATGATGAGAAACCACAACCCCCCCCCAACCCACTACATCCTCCCCTCACCCCTTGCAGCTCCCACACCACCCCCCCCCCCCACAACCCCATGTAAGAACCCCCTCCCCCAAACCTCCGCATCCACATACCCCCTGCACACCCCCATGAAATAGCCCCACTGACCCACTACAACCCCCCTCCCACAGCCCCACCCCTACATCCACCCCTACCTACACAAATCACCACCCCCCCCCCCCACTTCCCACCTATACAACCCACCCCCTGTACATCCCCCCCCCCTCCCCACCTTCACAACCCCCCTCCCACCTGCATAGCCCCCCCCCCCCCCCCCTCCCACCTACACATCTCCCCACCTGCATAGCCCCCCCCCCCTGAACACCACCCCACCCCACATCACACCCCTAACCCCATGGAAACCCCCCTAGACACCCCCACCCCCTTGGATAGCCCCCCACCCCCTGGACAACCCCCCTCCACACCACCCACCCCCACTGGACACCACCCCACCATGGACACCCCCCCACACACCACCTGGACAACCCACCCCCCCCCCCCCCTCCCTGTACGCCTCACCCCACCCCCCCCCCAACCTTCACACCCCCCTCACCATCTATATAGCCCACACTTCCCCTCCCCACCTACATAGCCCATGCCCTCCCCATCTTCACCCCCCCCCCCCCTCCCAACCAATTTTTAAATATCAATTAATTAATTATATCAAGGGGAAAACTACACACCCATTTCAATCAAACTTTTCTAATTCATTAGAAAAAAACTTTTTAAAACATTTCTAGTTCAACACCTCACATTATATCAATTTCATTGTTAAATTGTATTTTTTCACTCCATAAAAAATGAAATCAAATAAAAATATATCCCACATCATTAAATCCATTTTAAAAGGTCTCAATGGTATTTAATAAATTCTTACAAACAAAGATATCCAATTTCAAACATGCGAACCTTAATTTAAAAAAAGAAACCCTTTCTTATAATCTAAAAACACATTTAAATATGTCTTTCTCTCCATGATTTAACCCTCTACATGTGAACCATGTGGTTACTACTAAAAGTGTGGGTAAACCATAAAACACCCAAAAAAACTCCAAAACTATAATATTCCAATCCAAATATCACTTGTTCTTCAAATGGCCCAACATATGATAAAATAAAACAAGATAATCACTAAAATGATGCTAACAAAAAGAGAGACTTGAATCAAGATTAAATTGAAACCAAATAAAAAAAGCCCTAATAAATAGAGGAAAAAGTTGTAACGGGTATTCAGTCACAACATATCATCAAACATAAAATCTCATTAATATTAGTCACAGAAAATCATCAAACATAAAATCTCAGACATATAAGTCAAAAATGTAACAGATCAATATGTCCCTCATCACCATCATTGTCATCATCATCATCATTATCCTCATAATCATCCTCATCTATAACCCCATAATCATCCTCACCCTCATCCAAATCCTCATCCCCACCCTCATTCTCATCATCATCCTCTTCATCATCCCCAACCACATCCCCATCCTCATCCTCACCCTCATCCTCCGCCTCAGCCTCCTCCTCGCCCTTTTAGTCAGCAGTATCCTCACACATGGCCTCTTCCTCGCCATCTCCATCACCATCGCTAGGAACCAAATCTTCTCGACCACCATAATAACTTCTACCTGTTTCACTATATAATGAATTCATTGACAAAATATATACATCAAAAGATGCACTGGTCTCTGATGGAAGTGATGGACATAAAACTTTCATCTATTTCATGAATTCAGTGTTTTCCATTTCAACTCATTCTTCCACCTGTGTGGACATTTTTTCAGCCTATTATGCATGTAACTTAACCTTTTCCAACTAGCTGGAAGTACAACTAGTACCTAAAGAGGGATAATACCTCATCGGGACTATACACTTCCCAGGTCAGCAGCATACTCTTCCAAAGTTCTCATCTCCCAACACCTGATGTAAATGATCATTTGGCCTAAAATTGTCAGGTTCCTGGGAATCAAGAGCCTTCAAATAAATATATTACAAATTTAAATTGATTATTAAGTAAAAAAATAGATATTAAAATTTTAAATCATAAAAGTAAAACATACAATCTACTGTTATGTCGCTTCATTAACATCACTTCAATGTTTTTTCTTTCTGCTCGGGCAACACAGTTTTCTCAAGGCACACATCCTTCAATATTTAATTTATTCCTCTAGAATTAAATTGGATGTTGGAAACTATAATTGAAAATAAATTAGCAATAATTAATTTCATAACTAAATTTATATCAAAACTATAGAAATCGAATAAATTATAGGGGAATCAATAGAAAGTGTAGGTACTAAAAAAATTATAAACTATCAAATCTAATTTCTTTCAAGATCTAAAATTGTAGTACACCTCAAGGTGTGAATATATTTTTTAGCATCAATGCTTTGTTTAATTTTTCTGGATGATTCCTAAATAAAATTCAATAATATGAAAGATAATATTAATGAAGATCCTGAAATTTTTCATTTAAAAATATCAAATGTGATTAATACCTCAAACTTGGTAGTCATCCAATGAGTAATCATTTGTAGATACTATTTTATCAGGTAGTCATCCAAGATAGGTACCACTGCTAAATCTGTGCCAACTCTAGCATGCCATCCAATATACAACATATGTTTATAGCCTCTCTAAATCTCACCTAATTTGTGTAGACATGCTGACTGACACAAAAATATTAATTTATATAAATACAAAAATAATATATTACATTAAATATAATAGAATTTTTTACCCATATATGTGATCAAGAATTATCCTTGACATAGTTTGGAAACTGTCTCTATGAGATCGGGCTGATGGGAATGATGTCGGAGTATCTGGGAAGTGTGGCCAAACTCTGACATTGCTGCCCTGTTTTTTCTACCATTTTATTATCTTCATTTTAGTCCGCCATAAATTGTGTGTGGCGGTTCCACACCTAATGCATTCATGTGTGCCCCCGCCCCCACATCCTATTAGTAGATGTATCTGTTATGAAAGAAAGATAAAAATTATATCAATCCATGTTATAATTAAAATAAATTATGATATAAAAAAATTATAGGGTTCTATAAATATACCTAAGGCAATCAGATTAGTGGGTGCCACTGGATCTGTAGAAACTGAAGGAACACCCAGTATAGGTGGAGTGGGTCCTAGTGTATGCTCTTTAGGCATAGAATATTGCAGATAATGATTCAAAGACAATGGAATATATAAGCTCAGATAGAAGGAAGTATAAGTAAAAGAAGAAGGCATGGATGGACGACCAAATTTCTGATATGGATGGGGAGTGGAAAACATAATCGGATGTGGTAAATATGGGTGAAGAGGCTCATATGAAAAGGGTGGTAAAAACCTGGGAGGTATAAACATCCCATGTGTCAATAATGACACACCAGAATCATAATGTGGGATAGATGGTATGTTAGTGGGAGGGGTAGGGTCTAATCGATTATGCCGACTAGATTGTCTAGCTCTCGTACCACCCTCGCTTGTACCACCAGCCTGATAATTGTGACCACTACTAGGATCCTCATCAAATAATTGTCACCGGAGTTTTGGATCCTACAAAAACATTTAAAACAAAATTAATCATCGGATATTATATGTTATATATATATATCTGAAATAGAATACTCCAAACATGAACTAGTGGAGGAATGCCTATCTCAGTCAGGTAACAGTTATTTTCTGTCATCCTATTTCATCACATCTCTTCAATCGATTTCATTTCATGTATTTGAAAACAAATATGGAATTAATTAAAAAATGATAACTAATGTGTACCATAAAAAATATAAGAGAGTGGATAGGGGATTTATGTGTTTTGGGGTCAAGCAACCATGTTCAATAAAACATTAAAATGTTCACCAAGTTAGAAATTATTGTTTTGTAGGTTTGAATACAATTCAATTCCAAATTAGAAAACTTAATTCAAATAAAACTGAAACTAATATTGAAAATTCACATTAAGTTCAAGTAGGATACAAAATATTTGTAATCAATATTAAATAAATTTGGATAGTACCAACCTTAACAACCAAAGTCCAACTAAACCCAAATAATTGAGAACATGGATGGATGATTCTATATATTTCCCACCACAACTTCTGGTTCATAGTCGACTCTAAAAATTGAGCTATTGGAGTCATCAAAAGTAATAAATTGATCGGTTCTAAGGGTAGTAGGGATGGTGGTAATTCTATCATCACCATCATCAAAAATATATCTTGGAGTTACTTCAATAATGATTTAAAATTCAGGTTGAAGATGATCTTTGACATAAAAAACTTGTTTCGACATTGACGCCAACACATATGATTCATCGGTAGAAAGTGTGTGAGTTATATCAATTACTCAAAATCCACAACCATTAATAAATGTTCCATGCCTCATCATTGAATCAAACCTCTAGCATTTCATCATAGTGACTCGTCCATGAGAGTAATAATCCAATATTATTATTTTTTCAATGACTCCATAATAACCTATATTTTCAAATTGAGGTCTACTATATAACTCAATGTCATAACAGACTTTTGTGGTAGAAACCAAAACACCGTCATGTTTTCTTCTCATGTTCTTTGCTCATTCGGTGATAATAAATCTGTACCCATGATAAAAATTGATTTACAGTCACGAACCATGGTATTATGACCAAATGCCAAAGCTCTTATTTCCTTAGAGACAAAGTCAGTGGGAAAAATCAATACTTGAAATATAAATGAATATTAAACTTAATTAAATATCGATTTAATTATTTTAAACAGTAATATTTTTACCTTTAATTTTAACCAAGAAGAAAACTATTTTTTATGAAAAGTATCTCTCATTATCCAAGATAAAGAACAATGATTTCTATTAATCATTGCTTTCTGTTCCCTATAGATAAAAATAATAATTGTTTAATAGATATTTATGGTATAAATATTCAATTTACTTACCTGATGTATTCATCGAACAAATAACAGTTGAAAAAAACTGTGTGATGTTCCATCTCCTGCTCTTCCATGATTAATGTCATCAATGTATATGATCCAGGAATTCATCATGTTTTAGGAAGTGATGGAAAACTGGGTTCAATTTGGTCATACTATTCTTATTTGTTTCTCATTAGTGTGTTCATTCTTGTAGTCAGATCAAAAAAATACATAGAGCAGAAATCCATTCATTCTTGAGCCAAGTAACCATTCACAATAGAACCTTCAGGATGATTCCTATTTCGGAAATAAGGATTTAATGTGTACATATTTCTTTTAGTTGGATACCTGAAAAGAAAATAAATAGGTCCTCCGAGAAGTATTTTAGTTTCAATATGTACAGTCAGATATAGAATGCGTGTGAAAAATAATGGAGGAAATATTTTCCCTAACTCACACAAAATCAATGGGGCATCTGCCAACATTTTTTTCAAGAAAAACATGGAAAACTTCTTAGAAAAAATTTCTCTAAACAAATTGTACAACTGAATAACATCCACCCTTACATTATTTGAAAAAAGATAATTGATTGCTATTAGAATAAAATCATGCATAAGGATGTGATAATCATGTGCCTTTAAAGACTTTAGCTTCAACTCTCTTATATTGACCCGTTTAGATATGTTTCTTGAATATCCATTAGTAACATTAATATTCTCTAGTACTTCCAGAAATTGATTTTTTCTATAGGTGTCATCATATAAGAAGAACATTGAAATTTCCATTTATTTTCACGGATACACACAAGATGCAATTCTGGTCTGATTCCCCAATCCATCAAGTCATGCTAAGACCGTAAATCATCTTTTTTCTTTCCCTAAACATTTAGAAGAATTGAAAGCAACATTTCACATATATTCTTTTCAATGTTCATTACATCTATGTAATGATGTAACAAATTGTTTAACCAATATTTCAAATCAAATAAGATACTCCTCTTCTCCTAATTGCAACAGGTTTTAGTGGAAAATATATTTCTCTCTCTATATTTCATTTGACCCATCTCGATTGAAAAACTGAAATCTTTCAATTCATTAAGCACATCAGTTATATACATATAATGAGGTGGATCATTTATCTCCATGGTATTTTCAAATCGTCGATGATTATTTATATATGTATTTTCCATTGGAAATTATCATCAATGTCCCATAAAATGGAAACAACAGTGATGTTTCAGTCTTCAGGATCATGTATTCTTCATAAAAACAGGACATGATATTTTTCCATTCCTGCTCTATCCATACATAATTTCATAAGTAGGAAAATCATTGATCATTCACATAAGCGCAGAACTCATCTGAAATATGTCTTTCAAACATTCATCGTATGTGTGCACACCCACATCCTAAAGAAGTTTCAACTCTTTTATTAAAGGTTTCATGTATATGTCTATATCATTGTTGGGATCAGAAGGGCCAGATGTGAGTATACTCATGAAAGTGAGAGTTTTTCTTTATATAAAACCATGAGGGAAGGTTATAAATGTGTATAAAAACCATCCATGTGTTGTGATAAGTAAGAATCTTCCCAAATGAATTAAATATTCACATAAAATACCCAGACTCACATTACACACATCAGCTGCAAAATCAAGATATTGAGCACCAAATCTCTACAATGAAAATCTATCTGTTGGGTGAACCAATTCATCATTAGTCTTCTTTATCTCAGTATCATTCCATAACATTTTTATTGATATTTCATCATACATAAAAAGATGATGGAGTCTGGGGATCAATGGAAGGTGAAACATTACTTTCTGTGGCACACGGGATGGTGTTCCATCAGCTTTTGGAATCCAGCAGGATATAAAACATCTTATAAAATCATTTCATTCAGCATTTTCCTCCCAGAATAAACTATAATCTTTCAAGAAAGCATGAGTATTGTTTCTTGAAAATCCAAGTTCCTTAACTAACTTCCATTTCATATAGTGGTTTGGGGGAATATCTGTATCTTCTAGAAGTAAGTAATTCAATAAGGTAATAATGTAATCGATGGAAGTATTTGAAATCCCATACATAGTTTTCCTATGAAACAGTCAAATTAAAAATTCCAACTTTTTCATTTTACCACATTGTCGATATACTGGAGTCGTGGTAGCATCATTCATTTTTCTCACCCTGAAAACATCATCATTTCCATTAGATGCATGATGTGTACTTATAACGAAGTCTTATTGGGTTAAAATCCTTTCTTCTTCATGATGATGAATAAATGGAAATTGGTTATATAACACATTTTCCAATCCAGTCCTCTCATAGGGATTATCATCACTTTGAGATTTCATTTTCTCCCCATTATGATACCACACATAGTAGTTTTATTTAAAACCATATTTGTTTATGTTGTAGCTAAACTCTAAATGGCTCAACCAAGGTCATCCAACGTAATTGTAAAATGGGAAGTGTATGTGGCCACTATCTGAAACACTATGAAATAAATAATCTAAAAATATCTCCCAATTGTTTTGAAAATCTCTTGAGTTCCGATCAGTTTCATACATCCAACTTCTATCTGTTCTGTAAAAGAATTGTTATAAGTCATTTTCTCAAAATAAATTCAATAATATTTAAGTTTAATCAAAAATATATTTAATTAAATGAGAATTTTTCACTTTATATGAAACCTTTACTGACACACTACTCTATATAATAATCACAATATAAAAGACAACAAAATACTATACTTATAAAAGAATACTATAAATTAATATAAATACATGATATTGATCACAATTATAAATATAATACCATGATATTTGTTCATATTGAGAAAAAATATATAATCTACGGGAGAATTTTGAGAGTCATATACGTCTTGTGTCAAAGAGAAGGAGAGATTTAGAATCCATGACCCTTTGAAGGATGAATAAATAAAGAATATTTTTTGAAGATTTAAAATAGAAAATATTACCTGCTACCAAAGATCAAAGAGAATCCATATTTTGAATATGGAATATTTTACTCAAATTATATTTTTTATCAATTTATTGTGGAAGTTGAAAAAGATGAAAGTAGTGTATTTTAAAAGAACTGGCATAAACTGTGTGAGAATTATGAGAGAACAATACATCATATATCAAAGAAAGAGAGATATTTTAAAGTCGGGAGACATTGAAGGATAAGAATCATGTTGTTCTCGAGTATTTATATATTTGAGGAAGAACTATACCACTTGAGATATTTTATGTATAGTGTTTTCAATTCAAAATTCAATACATATAAAATTGAATCCTGTATAACACATAAATAATTGAATTTAGAATTTAGAAGGTAATTAGATATGAAGATTGAATAATACTCTTCCTATGATTATGGGATCTATCTCTTCTGTATATATCCTCTATATGATGTCTAGACATGGGAAGTGAACTAAATACTATTTTTCTTAAACCTACATGATGTGGGTTGTAACTATATTGAGCTCAACCTATCAAGTATGAAAAATTTGTGTAATAATAATCTAATTCCTTTCAAAGAGGTTCATCTTATTCAATTTTCATTTGTTGGTAGTGATTCACTGGTTCAGCTCAAAACCAGGAATGAGGTTTGGATATTGAAAATTCACATGTGTCTTTCATTGAAAATGTGTGATGGAATTAAATAGAACTAGCCATTCTATTGGAGTTATAGAATCTTGTCCAATATAATGATCCCTATGATGGGGTGTTCCATGATTATTTAGGAGGAATCAGTTTAAGACACTATGGTGTGTCCATTTGGACAATTTTAGTGATTGTGGTATCGAATTTTTGTAACAGTGAGCTTTTGGATCATCATATGGTGTTCATGCTTAGATTCATACTAGAAAGTTTGATGGGGGTCTCTAAGGGTAGGGGTGTGCAGTAGGGTGGGGGTTGTCTAGGGGGTGGGGTGTGCATGGGTGGTGGGGGGATATCTAGGGGTGGGGGTGTGTAGTGGGGTGGGGGGATGTCCAGATGGGGTGGGGGTGTGTAGGGGTGGGGGGTCTACAAGGGTTGTCCATGGGGAGGTGGGGGCCGTACAGGGGGTGCAAGGGTGAAGGGGGTGTGAGGGATCTCCATGGGGGTTATCCAGAGGGGTGGGGTTGTCTAGGGGGTGGGGTGTTCAAGGGTGGGGGGTTGTCCTGGGGGGTGGGGTGTGTAGGGGGTGGGGGTCTACCGGGGTGGATCAGTCTTGGGGAGTTGTCCAGGGGGTGGGTGGCTATCCAGGGGTGGGTGGGTGCAGGGGGGTGGGTGGTCTGTCTAGGGGGTGGGGTTATCCAAGGGTGGAGGTGTGTAGGGGGTGGGGTCTATCTAGTGGGGTGGGGGTTGTCCAGTGGGGGGGGTTCTATCTGGGGGTGGCGGTGTGTAGGGGGGTGGGGGTCTGTAGGGGTTGGGGGAACTGTCCAGGGGGGGGGGTCTACAGGTGGGGCTGTCTAGGGGGGTCTATTAAAGGGTGTGGGGGTGTGAAGGGGGTGGGGGATTTCCATTAGGGTGGGGGATATTCAGGGGCGGTGGGGGACTACACAACGGTGGGGGTCTGCATGGAGGGTTGTCCAGGGGGTGGGGGATGTCTGGTGGGTGGTGTGTAGGGGGTGGGGGATTCCAGGGGTGGGGGTTTTCTAGGGTGTTGGGGTTATCCAAGGGGTGGGGTGTCTAGGGAGTGGGGGGTTGTCCAAGGGGTGGGGTGTGTAGTGGGGTGGGTGGCTATCCTGGGTGGGTGGGGGTGTACAGGGGGTGGGTGGTGTGCAGGTGGGTGGGGGTTGTCAAGTGAACCCTCTAGATAAATATAAATATAGAACTCATTCTTAGTACCAAGGTTCCAACGACCAATAAAGAAGTGATGATGGTGAGTAATTAATCATTTATTAACACCAATACATAATAAATGACACTCCTTCACTTGTAACACCTTCAAAATGAATAAGCCCACATATCTTGACCATATAAGGTTTAGATATGCATATTACCACACTGGGTGATAAAATTCAATCATGTAGTCCCAAAAAATCCACACAATGGGTAAACAACTCAATGGAATAATTAAAATTTTATTTCACAACCATCCATTTAAAAAAAGTTCCAAATATGTATTTAATGCTAAAACATGGTCCAAAATCCCAAGTGCTTTTAATTTTATTGTATTAGTGAAAATTATTTCACTTTCAATTCAAAAAAATTGTTGAATAATCAACCAATTAGATATTGTTAGAGCATTTTTGTGACCCCAAAAAATCACTTTGTTTATTTTATTCCCTATAGTCCATTTTTTATTATGTTTTCAAAACTGCCCTTTTAAGTAGCTTATGATTTTATAAAATTGTATTTAGATGATGAATAATCAAAATTACTAATTTTTAACTACATGATCAATTATGTAATTGTTGATATAGGCATACAAGATCAATGTTTAGTGATAATGAATCAATATGAGAGGTCATCATGCATTTTTTTAAAGGGATGTAGGACTCTAGGTGATAGGTGTGATTATATTCTTAAACAATTCATTCTTAAAGATGGATGGATGTAAAATTACCACCAGAGGTATAGAAATAATTTTAAAGATCTTTAGTTGTGATTCATGGATAAAACGTTTTTTGAATGTTATGGTCTAGTTCATTGATGAAAATATAAATATATATATATATTTCTGCCAGTGTGCGTATCTTTGTGGGGAGGAATGATATATTAATGGAAAAGAGTTCAAATGTGGTTAGTTTAAAGAATGGGATGGGCAAGATTGAATCTAAAGTCACCATATACCCATGATAGGTAAGTATGTATGGGTTTTTGAAGCAAAAGGAATAAGAAAATTTGGGTTGGAACTAGCTATACATGCATGGTGTAGCAACATGGATATGGATCGGTCATGGTGCAGGGTGACTCCACAAAAGGTGTTCGAGGGATGCATGACATTTTAGGGATGATAAAGAATAAAATGGAAGAATTTATGGTCATTGTGGGTACATTTAATAATATGAATGTGAAGATAATAATACTATACCATAGAGTAGAATACCATGGTAATGGTGGTTAAAAAATGGGGAATTGTTTTACACCATGATGGGGTAAAAGTTGTTTCACACTAAGAGTTTTACTATAGGAAATAGGAATCCCACATATAGATATTTTAGATGTCCAAATAATTTTGAAATCCATAGGTGATAATTAAAAATGATACATTCCCCTTATTAAACTAAAAATGGGAAACTATGTGGAGACCACATTAAGGTACTTGGTGTGTTATAATTTAGTGTTACTTATGTGAAACAAGGAATCCAAGAATATATATTTCATTGACTATGTGAAAGGGTGATGTAGTTCAATGAAAATAAAAATGGAAAACAAAAAATCAAAAAAACATTGATTTAATCAAGGTGAATATAAGGATTTTTATACTTTATTGGAAAATGGATAGGATGTTTTGGTTGTTCCATTTATAAAAGGTTGTATTTGGAAGGATTATTTCATACTAGATATTTTTTTGTACTAAAAGGTGAATAGTACCACTGAGAAATATAACAATTTCTCAAAGACTTGGAACTATGTATACAACATTTAGTTTCTTATAAAAGTGTAAATAAATACATATGAGAGTTTCAAAAAGACTTCGAACAAAAAAGGGGATCATAATGAACTAGACATTGTAGTGGAACCGAACCAAAAAAATCTAAAATAAATGAAGGCAGATGTACCGTTTTGTAGTGGAAGAACAAAAATTACTTGAATCAAAGATAGATGACTGGTTAGAAAGTAGAGTTATCACCTAGAGATCCAGTTGGGAAGTAGGGTTACCAGTAGCATGGAGCTCTCTTTTAGAGAAAAAATTTCAAGATCGGTTCTAGAGGTTGTTGTCACGTGGGATTTGGGGATTTTCTATCCCAAAGGTTTGTAAAAACAATTGGCATAGTGGGATAGTGGCACACTATACCAACAGTTGGCATAAACCATTGGAAAAAGAAAATATATACCAATGGTTTTATTAAACTTTTGGTAAAACCTTTCATCAAACCCACTATACAAATGGTTTTCTATAACCATCGGAAAAGGATCCTTATTAGAACAGTTTTTTAGCTGTTGGGAATAAAGTGTTGGTATGGGTGGGTTTTAAACCACTGTATATTATATTGATATTATGATTATTCTTTCTTTGTATGGTTTATTATCAGTTTTAATGAGGATGTACAATTTTATTATCATTCACCATATTACTTTGTATGGTTTATGATTATGTTTATTTGATCGGGGTAAATATTAACATTTCATATGTTATATTTTCTATATGAATATTTATGTCAATTATGTTTCACTCCTTTTATGTGATAAATTCATTGTAATTAGTAAGTGATGAGTGGGTCCTACTTATAGATAGCCCCTCGATGCATCGACGGGTCTCATGAGACAAATGAGTTGGCCAAATTAGATGGGTTTTTTTTCCAAAGTTTAAAATTTTATTGTGCAAGGTATTGATAGTATGTATTAAATTCCAAGAATTATGTATTCCCTCATCAATAGATACTTAATTTATATAACTTTAATTATTTCATTAGTCATATTGTACATGGATAAGTTTCATGATCATTTCATTATTTATATGGATTTATTTGATCATTATTTATTCCTACTATATTATGATAAAATTATTATTTAAATAGAATTTTTTCACTTATTTAACTTTACATATTGATTATTCTTATTTATTTTTAATAGATTCAATTGTAAAAATACCCTTACTGATTATCTGATATCACCCCTTTCTTATATTTTATTTTCCCCAGAATACCAGGAAGTTTATTATAATTTATATACTATGATATGCTAATGAAAAAAATATCATTCTCAAATAAAACACTTTTTGAATTTTATGTTTTGAAATGTATATGAAATTCAAGTATGCAACTATTTTACAAAGACTAGTAAAATATTCATCCCTTAGAGATATAATTCCTTTTATTTAGTTCCAATGTAATAAAGTAGACACCAGCTATGGGTTACTATACTTGGGGTCTTTACAATTGTTATCAAATAAAGTTTAATATAAAACTTGGGAACTAGATTTAGGATAACATATATTATGGAATATAACCCTATGATAAACATTTAATATAATTATATAATAAAATCCTAAATTTTTGGTAAGGTATATATTATATGGTTTTTTCTAGAAATACATCCATGTCTATATACTACAAGTAGATGTGGTTCTAAAAAAGATCTTCCTTGTGGTAATAAATCTAAACAAGGTGTTTCATGCTTAAACTGAGTGTTACATAGTACATGAAAAAGGGCCTTTATGTAAACTTGGTTTGACACTCCCGGGGGATATTCTTTGGATTGTTCATATTTTATTTACAACTCGTTATGAAGGATTTGAAAATATTTTTATAATTTAGAAACTTTTCAAAATAAACCATGTTTATGATTATAAGATTATACATGCATAAATTTATAAATTCATGTTAAGTGTTACACAAGTTTTAGGATTATAAATTATGATACATAATGTTATGATTTAATTTAGTCTATTACATTGTTTATAAATGGAACCTAATGAAAGTAATGGGAACTATATCAATGCATGTTATCCAAATAAAAATAATAATCATTTCCTTGATGGGGTTAATCCAATCATTCGAAGGGAACTAGTCTCCCAAACATTTACATTATAGGAATACATGATATCATGTGATATCACAAAAGATAAGTAATTATACAAGAATTATGGATTTAAATGGAAACAAGAGAATAAGAGGATGTCATAGAAAAATATGGATAAACGGAATAAGGGAAAGAATGATTTCCCCATGTGATAATTGTGGAAAGATATTCTCTTGTACTTGCTTGAAGGGAGTGAGATTTTTCTATAACTATAGATAGAAATTACACCATCATCATGATTTTAAGGATGATAAATAAACTAAAAATGTGAAATGATTCAAATGTATGGATATGGGACACTATGAAAATTAATGCCCCATGTGTTAATAGAATATACCACAAAAGAAGATGAGGGATCAAATTCAAGATTATTCTATTACAACAGATGAAGTGGAATGATTAGTGGGATTGTTTTTAGATTCAATAATTATGTTATAAGAGTATTTTATTAATATTATTTTTGTTATAACAATTATAAAATGTATAAGTATTGTATTGTAGTACTATATCTTTGATTATTTGAGAGCATATATTGAATGGTACCAATGACCAAGAAAAGTGATTTAGTGGAAAGTAAAATTCTTGGAATACATGTGATTGAGGGAAGATAACTATTAATATGTTCTATATGTCAAAATAATAATTATAATGATATGTTTATGGGATAGTATTGATGACCATGAAATTGGTTAGTGATTTTATGGCTTGTGTTATCTTTACTGGATTTTAATGCATGTTTGGATTTATGAAATATTTTCAACAACATGATAGTTTATATCTGGAAGCATGCATTTTTTCATTATGGTTTTATAGTGATAAAGGTATTAAAATATTTTTAATGTGATATTAAGAGACACTTTATATTTTCTGGGAATATAATGTTGATTTAGTGACCTTCCTTCCAAATTTTTGGATATTGAATTTGGTCAGACATATTTTGGAAAAGTATTAGGTTTAATCATTTATGAAATGGATTAAGTTGAATTTTGGAGTTACTATTGAGGTATTAGAGATTAATGTATTATATTGGATAAATTTTTATGACCATTTTGGTTTTTTAAAATATCTAGATATAGGAGAAATGAATTTTCATTATTTTACTAATCTAATGATCTGTTAAATGTTAATTTTAGTGATTTAGACATAGAAATTACTATTTTATATTCATTTATTGGAGTAATAGATGAAGTAGTGTAACACCCCAAGCTTCCATGGTTTGTTTCCCTTTGAATAATGTAATAGCTTGCATTGAACGCGACTTCGAGATTCTAACACACCGCGACCAATAAAACTAACCTTTTTGAAAAGTAATACTCATATTTTGAAATTTTATAATTTTTATCTTTCAAAATGGACCTCGTTTTTTGATTTAGATTATCGAAATTAGTTTAGGGTGAATTTTTGGTATTTTTCGGAAAAATTTCAAATTTTGATGAATAGTGAAAAACACTGAGTTATAGTTTAAAACTGAATTTTTATTTAAATAATTACTTAATTTATTTAAATTTATTTTGGTTCAAAATAGATACATAATACCTATATAAGTTCAACGTAACTCATTGGAATCAGTATATAATAATTTTAGATATATAAAAATTTTATTTAACTTTTTAACCGTCTTTTACCCACCTCCTAGGAGCATTTGAAAATTTGAATAAAACTTAATTTTACCGCTTTTGTGAATTGAATTTCAGAAATCCGAGTGAAATAGTTGATATCAGTAGGTAAAATGTGGTTCAATAAGATAAAAAAAATTTTTTGGTGAGTAGTAACTTTTGACTTTTATTTACCACGTTTAAAAGTAAATTGAGTAATTAAGGGTAAAAATGATATTATTATTAACCTAAAAAATGTCCTAATTCTATTGGATAAGTGTAATTCGACCAAAAACAACCTTATTAGTAAAATATGATCCTTTAGGTTCACTTGGACTAGATTAGGACATTTATTATTATTTAATTCAAAGAAGAGTTAGAAGTGTTAAATTCAAATCTTAATAACTAAAACATTTTTAATATAGGGTTATACATAAGATAAATTAGATTATAAATATTAATTAGAAAGATAAAAATATTTCCTATATAATAGTATTTTATATATATTTTTTAGACAATAAATAATTTAATTTATTTATGACACAATGATGATGCAGTAATTACCTAAATAATGAAATATTAAAATATTTGATATTATAAATATCCAAATAAATGTAATTTGAGACTTTTTATAAATTCCAATAATTTTATAGGTTAATATGACATATTAGTGTTAGTTAGATTAATTTTTTTTGAACTAATAATGCTGTTATAAATTTAGAAAAAATAAAATACCAAATAGTGTCAAAATTGACATAAAATAGTTTTTTAAAAACATATTATATTATTAATTGATATTCTATTCTTAAAAATATAATTTTCAACCAAAAGACTTATATAATGATATTTGTATCATTAAATAACCACTTGGGGTTCTCTTGTAAGTATATAGTATGTTTATTAACCAAATAATATAAAAATACAAAGAGACATGGTAAATGTCAAACTATTTAACTAAGAGTTAAATCTAAATGATAATGTTAATATAGTGACCCAAAAATGTATAAAACCTATTGGTTGAGTGGTTTTAGACCCATCCCCACCATATACTTTAAATAATTCAATTTGGATCCATTAGAAACCTAAAATGATTTTATTATAAAATAATATTTCTAGCTTTTCCAAAGGTGCCCCTCACCCCTCTTATAAAAGGGAACTCCCCCTTCTCTCTAATTCACACCTTAAAATCCATTTGGATTGGCCAACCCCAAACCAAATACCCTAAAAACGTTCCTAACTTAATCCTAGAGGACTTATTTTATTCATAAATCCAACATAATGCGACCTTTTGATCAAATCAAAAGGAATAACCTGAAGAAGAGGTAAATATTTCATCACCTCTTTCAAGTTCATTTCTTCTTCCACTTAATTTTTCTTTGTTGTTTCTATTATAAAATAATAACTCCAGTATCTTCTATATACTGTGATGTTATTATAAATATGGTACAACCATATTCATTATTCTATCCATCCTTTGAATGACATGTCACCATATGTGTGTACGTACGGCTTACCGTCTCTACGTCGTGGTGTAATTGTTATTCAATACATTATTTTTTGGATGGGTACAATAATGATGTTTAATTGATTTAAGTAATAAATATAACATGATAATTATTCTGTATATATTATTTACCATTCAATTATTTATAATTTTAATATCAAAAGAATGATATTTTCGCTCGTGCGTACGTACGGATTACAGTCTCCACAAACGCGATGAGATTCATTCCCCATCGTATCCTTTCAAGATTAATTTTCATTATCTGATTAATAATAATGTTTAAAGACATAATATCATTATGAATATGAATAAGATAAAACATATCCATAACAAAAAATACTTACGTAACAAAGCATATAAAGGAAAATGAATAAGTTAACACCCGAAATGACGATAATACAAAGATATTATAAACAAAGAAATGTTAAAAGATCATATATGCTATCGTATTAATGTATATTATTCTTTTATAATTTAATAACAATTATTTCACCATTATACAAGAGTTTAAACTACCCTTGACCAATGAAAAGTACAATTTAAGTGGTTTTCATCTCACTTTTATTCCCGTGAGATTCATGCTATATTTGCCACTATCACCTTTTGTGTGGTGTATGTACTGCCCATGATTGTATGGTTTGATTAATTTACATTATTTTATGGGTATTTACATCATAATTGGATAATCCTTCTTTAATTGGGTGTATGTTTCATATGTTACCAAATTGTTAAGGGAATTTCAAATTTCAATTTCCACTCATTCGGTTTTACGCAAACTTCATTTATTACATTACTCCAAGATTATGTGTGAAATCACTATTTATTTATTTATATAGTAATTTCCACTCCCCTTTGTGTGGATATAATTTTGATACACATAATCACTCCATTGATACATTCTCAATTCATTGGTATAAAATTGATAAGATTAATTTTAACTCAATTTCAATTCATTGATTTAAACATCCATGTCATTGGTATTGTTTTTACAAGAATATGTGTGAATGTCCTCTGATTTATTTACACTGAATATTAAATCATATTTAGTGTATTTATATTTTTCACACATAATTATGTCATTTATTTATCCTTTACCTAAAGATACTATCTTTATAAGTGATTTCGTCTCAATTTACATTCTTTTGAGACTTATTTGTTGTTACGAACCAATTCACTTTTATATGGTGTATATACTGTCTTTTGACATAGTATATAATTAAATCCTTTATTCTAATGGTATTATAAGGTTTTTATTAACTAAATTTTTAGTATTCAAGCATCTCTCATTTGGATAGTAATTTTAACTAAAATACCATTTTAAATGTTTCAAAAATTTATTCTTCTAAATCTTTCTCATTAATGTCCATGTTTTAAAAATGGTTTTAAGGTATTATTTATATGGAAATTAATGTTTCAAAATTAAAATTCCATTTAAATGTTTCAAAGTGGTGTGGGACACTTTTATTCAAAAATCTATTTTTAAACAGCTCCTTGACAAATAGTGTGACTTTTAAATGTTTTCAAGAAAAAGGGGAATATTTCTCTCAAATAGTTGTGATGATTATTTTCATCTATGTAAATATCCTTCATTTTTCTTGATTGAGGTTAATATGTTACAATACAATCTTACATATTGTATTGAATGAGTTATATTTTACTATGTATATGCTATTTTTATACCATTATTGACATTCTGTATGCTCGTTTTAATACGAATGTTTATGTCATGTTTCAAACTTTTCATATGAAGAATTCATTGGACTTAGTATGTGATGGGTGGAGCCCAATATAGCTCCTGGATGCATCGTTAGGTATCATGAGACAAACAAGTGTCTTGAAACAAGGCCTTGACAAAATCTTATTTGTAGTCTTGGCATAAGGCCTTGACTATGTGGTTATGCAGTCTGACATTATGCATTTCATCATTATGAAAGTGGATATTGATATTGCATGTGATTATTCAACTAGTAGAATATCTATGTGAATAAGTAAATGGAAGTATTTGATTTTTATCATTTCCATATTATGCTGAAGTTCAAGTTTAAAAGTCTTTTGTTTTAGTTTTATAAATTGCCTTAAATGTTTATACTTCTTTATGAAAGTGTCAGCTATATTGTTATCCTTACTAAGCATCTGAGCTCAACCCTTTCTAGGTTTTATTTTTCCCACGCTGCGAAGAAGTATATTATGACTGACTTTCAGGGATAGTCTATGGGATCTCAATGTTGTCTATGGAAACAATGTTGTTGTTGTTTTCCATTTTACGATGTAATGTAAACCTTATGAATGTATCTAGTACTTCTAAGGCTACTAAAATAATCCGTCATTCGAGAATTCATATTTTTTTATCATTCCAATGATGCATAACAATGCATGGACTCTGGGATTCTGGGGTCGGGGCATTACAGTTGGTATCAGAGAAAGTTTAGTACAAACCTTAGAAACAAGATTTAGATAAATTATAATTAGAGCACATATCCCTAAGATAGACTTTGAGGATTAGTATAGAAGAACATCCTAAAATTTTGGTATCGTAGAGATTTTGTGAGTTTTCCAAGCAATACATCCCTGTCTGGATACGATCAGGTAGAGGCGTCTCTAGCACAAATGTACCTAGGGGTAAAACCTGAAAACACCGCTTTGAGGTAGACTCGAACGGAAACTGGTGCACGATAGTGGGTCTTGCTGCACTCTTGGTTACGACACTCCTGGGGGATTTTCATAGGATAATTTACATTTTCATTACAAACTGATTTGAAGGATTTTAATAAAAGATGAGAATAAATTACCTTGTTTAATCCTAAGGTGTTTCAAATTAAAAATAGGGTTTCATGATATTCTCTAAATGATTTTATGACTACTGTTACTCACCCAATGCTTTCTAGGTTTAGTCAATGGATGTATTTCAAGGAAGTCATGGTAACATTGAGCATGATGTACAAGGTGGGAATGGTGGTGGAAATGAGCAAAAAAATGGAATATTGATAGGTGTAAAAGATATCGTGTTCATGAAAATCAGTTTTTCAAAAATATAGTCAACAACATATATATTAACTAAATACCAGACTCAAAAAGAAGAGAAAGATGATGAATGATAAGAGCTCCAGCAGTAGAGACCATGGAGAAAAGAATCCTCAATTTCCATCATGTAGGAAATGTGGAAGGAGACACCCAGGAAAGTGTCTCAATGGAACAAAGAAATGCTTTACATGTGGGAAAGAATGACATAAAGTAAATAATTACTGAGGAAAAATAAAGATTACTATGGAAGAAAATAAAAATGGTCCCAAGAATCAATTTAGAGTCATTTTCCGTAAATCTAGGGGACCTAGCCATTACCCGAGTGAATTCCCTATTCTATAAGATATTTTTTTGGTCAAAGAATAAGCTATGTGGAAATAAATGGTTGGAGAAATGTTTAAAGGTATTAGTGCTCCTTATTGATGGGATTACTTTGGAGTAATTTTATTTTTTATTTTTAAGCCTACAGTTTGTCATGTGAAAAAGATATTTGAGGAAAAATTATCTTTTCTCTTGTGGATATAGTTATAAATAACAATTTGTTTTTATATGATCATTGTGTTTGAGGCAATTACAAGTTACTATATTTTTTGATGAAAATACAAGGTATGAGATAACATTTGTGGTTAAATTATGTTATGGTTATTTTGATGAATTTATCTCATTTCGGTAAATTTATAAAATATATTTTTTGAAAAAGAAAAATAGACAGACCGTGTGACAACCCGTCACGAAGGACAAAGTTGTGGGAATCGAACCCACAACTAGAGTGCGATTGGGATTTATCGCCTACCACTGGACCACGTGAAGTCCCTGGTTAGTGTGACTAATTATTTTTAGTAAAATGATTTTATTGATAAATAATAAATTTATTTGGGATCTTATGTCTTATCAAATGGATACCCATAGTATAAAAAATGATTTGGTGATTAAGTGATAAATGTTATTTTGGAAGATGTTCGCTCTGTTGGGAACACTATATGTCTAAGGAAAATAGAATACTATAGGATTTCATTTGAGGAGTAATGGTGGATTTTTATCTATGTTTTTATTTTGGATTTATAGTGATTTGGGTTATTTATAGAAATGATTAACCTATAATAGAGAATATATGATTAGGTTAATTACTAATAAATTTGTGACCTTAAGAGTAGTCAATTTCATTTGAAGATACAATTTAACGTGGAAGACTGCATAACCAAATTCTTCTAATTTTTGGTTTTCAATATTAGTTTGGATTATATTAAAGTATTTTAAGGACAATTGTTTATTGAATGGTATTTATTTAACATTGTGTTATTGTTGGTTTAATTTTAGCAAATTAAGATTAGTGATTTTTTCTCTAAAGAAATATCCTTTTGGGGGATCCACTGATCTTGTACTAACCATTTTGGTTTTGATTAATCTCTAAAGACAAGGTAAATATATAGTCTATCCCTTATGTATCATGTGATTCACTAGAAGTTTATTCTAGCTCTTCTAGTGTGACCAAGTCATCTTGAATACTCATCGTTTGAAAAAACAATGAGTTAGTGGTAGAAATTTATTAAAGAATGAAACCCTACTTAAAAATTAAGTATATCTCTTTATGTTCTTAGTCAATATCATAAAAAAATTCCTCATCTTTATGAAATTTAACTTAAATAAAAAACCAAAAAACATTGTACTTTAACTTTTCCTACTAGAAAACTAATGACTGTTTCTACTATCACATGTTTGTGGTTTTCTTGTTGTTAACATTCTCCTGAATCATGTTTTCTATCCCTCTCCATCAGAACTTGACACTTTTTTTATCTTTCATATCCATGTTTTCCTACATGGAATCCTATTAAGGGTTATCTCAGGTGACCTTTGTACTTCTCTTTCTTTCTTTTAAAGTGATAGTTTTATTGACTCTTTTTCTGATGTGGGACTTTCAATTATGTTCCCAAGACCAATTTTAAAAGTTTTGAGGATGCAATTTCCAAAAGAGGGGAAGAATGTAACACCACAATCTTCCACAATATGTTTCCCTTTGAATAATTTAATAGCTTGAATTGTATGCGACTTCGAGATTCTATCACACCACGACCAATCAAACTAACCGTTATGAATAGTAATACCCACATTTTGAAATTTTATAAATTTTAACTTTCAAAATGGACTTCATTTTGGGATTCATAATATCAAAATTATCTTAGGGTTAATTTTTGGTATTTTTCTAAAAACTTTCAAATTTTTATGAATAGTGAAAAACACTGAGTTATAGTTTAAAACCGAATTTTTAATTTAAATAATTACTTATTTTATTTAAATTTATTTTAGGTAAAAATAGATACATAATACCTATATATGCTCAACATAATTCATTGGAGTCAGTTTATAATAATTTAAATATATAAAAATTTTATTGAACTTTTTAACCATCTTTTACCCACCTCCTAGGAGCAATACAAATTTGAATAAAACTTAATTTTACCACATCTGTGAATTGATTTTCAAAAATCATAGAGAAACATTTTATATCAGTAAGTAAAATTTGGTTCAATAAGATAAAAATATTTTTTGGTGAATATTAACTTTTGACTTTTATTTACCACGTTTAAAAGTAAATTGGGTAATTAAGGGTAAAAATGATATTATTATTACCCTAACACATGTCCTAATTCTATTGGATAAGTGTAATTCGACCAAAAACAACCTTAGGAATAAAATATGATCTTTAGGTCCACTTGTATTAGATTAGGACATTTATTATTATTTAATTCAAAGAAGAGTAAAAAGTGTTAAATTCAAAGCTTAATAACTAAAAAAAATTTAATATAAGGTTATACATAAGATAAATTAGATTATAAATATTCTTTATAAATATAAAAATATTTACTATATAATATTATTTTATATATATTTTTTAGACAATAAATAATTTAATTTATGTATGACAGAATGATGATGCAGTAATTACCTAATTAATGAAATATTAAAATACTTGATATTATAAATATCCAAATAAATGTAATTTGGTACTTTTTATGAATTATACTAATTTTATAGATTAATATGACATATTAGGGTTGGTTATATGAATTTTTTTCAAAGTAATAATGCTGTTATCAATTTAGAAAAAACAAAATACCAAATAGTGTCAAAATTGACATAAAAGAGTTTTTAAAATAAATATTATATTATTAATTGATATTATATTCATAAAAATATAATGTTAGGACAAAATACTTATATAATGATAGGTGTATCATTAATTAACCACTTGGGGTTTTCTAGGAAGTATATAGTACATTTATTAACCAAACAATATAAAAATAAAAAGAGACATGGTAAATGTCAAACTATTTAACTAAGAGTTAAATCTAAAAGATAATGTTAATATAGTGACCCAAACCTATCTAAAACATCTTTTTTGAGTGTTGTTAGACCCATAACCTCCTTAGAATTTAAATAATTTATTTTGGAGCCATTATAAACTAAAAACGATTTTATTATAAAATGATATTTCTCGTTTTTCCTAAGGTGCCCCTCACCCCTCTTATAAATGGGAACTCACCCTTCTCTCTAATTCACACCTTCAAATTCATTTGGCTCGGCCAAAACCTGACCAAATACCCTCTAAAATATCATCCCTTAATCCTATAGTCCTTCTTTTATTCAGAAAGCCAACATAAGGAGCCCTTTTGATCAAATCAAAAGGAAGAACCTGAAGAATAGGTAAGTATTTTATCACCTCTTTCAAGTTCCTTTCTTCTTCCACTTCCTTTTTCTTTGTTGTTTCCATTCTAAATTAATAACTCTAGTATCTTATATATATTTTGATGTTATTATAAATATGGTACAACCATATTCATTATTCTATCCATCCTTTGAATGACATGTCACCATACGTGCGTACGTACGACTTACCGTCTCTAGGTTGTGGTGTAATTGTTATTCAATACATTAATTTTTCGATGGGTACAATAATGATGTGTAATTTATGTAAATAATAAATATAAAATGATAATGATTACGTATATATGATACACCATTCAATTATATATTATTTTAATATCAAAAGAATGATATTGTCGCTCGTGTGTACGTACGGATTACCGTCTCCACGAACATGATGAGATTCATTCCCCATCGTATCCATTCAAGACTAATTTTCATTATATGATTAAAAATAATGTTTAAAGACTTAATATAATTCTGAATATGAATATGATAAATCCTATCCATAAAAAACATTACTTATGAAACAACTCATATAAAGGAAAACGAATCAGCTAACACCAGAAACGACGATAATACTAAGATATTATTAACAAAGCAATGTTAAAAGATCATATATGATATCATATTAATATATATGATTATTTTATAATTAAATAACAATTATTTCACCATTATACCGGAGTTTAACCTACCCTCGACCAAGTAAAAGTACAATGTAAGGGGTTTTCATCTCACTTTTATTCCTGTGAGATTCATGCAATATTTTCCACTATTACCTTTGGTGTGGTGTATGTACTACCCATGATTGTATGGTTCGCATAATAAACTTAATTTTATGGGTATTTAAATAATCATTGTATGATCCTTCTTTCATGGTGTGTATGTTTCTTATATTACCAAATCGGTAATGTAATTTCAATTTTCAATTTCCAATCTTTCAGTTTTACGCAAACATCACTGATTACTTTACTCCAAGATTATGTGTGAAATCACTATTTATTTACTTATATAGTAATTTCCACTCCCCTGTGTGTAGATATACTTTTTATACACATAATCACCCCATCGATAAATTCTCAAGTCATCGGTATAAACTTGATAAGAGTAATTTTAACTCAATTTCTATTCATTGAGTTAAACATCCATGTCATTGGTGTTGTTTCTACAAGAATATGTATGAATGTCCTCTGAATGATTTAAACTGAATATCCAATCATATTTATTGTATTTATATTTTTCACACATAATCTTGTCATTGATTTATTTTTTACCAAAGGATACTATCTTTTTAATTGATTTCAACTCAATTCATATTCCTTTGAGACTTCTTTGTTGTTATACACCAATTCACTTTTATATGGTGTATATATTATCATTTGACATAGTATGTAATTAAATCCTTTATTCTCATGGTATTATAAATTTTTGATTACCTCAATTGTTTGTATTCAAGTGTCTCTCATCTGGATAGTAACTCTAACTAAAATACCATTTAAAATGTTTTAAAATTTTATTCTTCTAAATGTTTCTCATTAATGTCCATGTTTTAAAAAATGGTTTTAAGGTTTTATTTATATGTACATTAATGTTTTAAAATTAAAATTTATTTTAAATTATTAAAAGTGGTATGGGACACTTTTATTCAAAAATCTATTTTTAAAGGGCTTCTTGACAAATAGTGTGACTTTTAAATGTTTTCAAGAAAAAGGGGGATATTTCCCTCAAATAATTTGGATGATTATTTTAATCTATGTCAATATCCTTCATTATTCTCGATTGAGGTTAATTTTTCACAATACAATCTTCCATATTGTATTGAATGAGTCATTTTTGACTGCGGATGTGCTATTTTTATACCATTCATGGTTTGCAGATAAAGTATTGACATTTCGTATGCTAGTTTTAATACGAATGTTTATGTTATGTTTCAAACTTTTCATATGAGGAATTAATTGGACTTAGTAAGTGATGGTTGGAGCCTACTATAGCTCCTCAATGCATCGGTAGGTCTCATGAGACAAACTAGTGTCTTGGCACAAGGTGTTGACAAATTCTTATTTGTAGTCTTGGCACAAGGCCTTGACTATGTGGTTATGCAGTCTGCCATTATGCATTCCATCAATATGAAAGTGGTTATTGATATTGCATGTGATTATTCAAATAATAGAATATCCATTTGAATAAGTAAATTTCATTATTCGATTTTTATCTTTTCCATATTATGCTGAAGTTCAAGTTTAAAATGATTTTGTTTTAGTTTTATACATTTCCTTAAATGTTTATAATTCTTGATGAAAGATTCCTCTATATTGTTATCCTTACTGAGCATCTGAGCTCACCCCTTTCTATGTTTTATTTTTCCCAGTATGTGAAGAAGTATTTTACGACTGACCTGCAGGGATAGTCTATGGGATCTCAGTGTTGTCTATGGAAACATTGTTGTTGTAGTTTTCCATTTTACAGTGTAATGTAAACCTTATGAATGTATCTAGTACTTCCAAGGCTATTAAAATAATTGGTCTTTCAAAAGTTGATCTTTTTTTATCATTCCAATGATATGTAATAATGCACTGACTCTGGGATTCTCGAGTTGGGGCGTTACAATTTGGAATTGATTTAAGAACAAATAAAGGATGAAATTATGCCAATAAAATATAAATATATCAAGTAAGTGTATTTTTTTTATGTTCACGGTCTGGATGGTAAAGCAATTTCTCAACTCCAGGAAAAGGATCTTGAAACCAGAAAAAATATTCTATAACATTTGTTTCCAAAAAAATAAAATAGTCCCTTAACTCATCAAAAATTTATGTTTTTTTTGGTTTATAAATTTTTATTGGTTATTTACTTTCTTGTGATCAATAACCTATATCACCCTCCACCATTATTTGGGTGTTACTCTTTTCTTCTATGTTTATATATTAACTTCACACTTATGTTCTCTTATGTGAAAACATAGCTATGTAATATTTCCATATGAACTATGTGATTCCCTTTATATCTTATCAAGATAATTTTTTATTAACCCTTTTGACAATTTTTTATTATAAATAGGTTATTTTAAATTGTCAAACCCTTTATTAATGAGATCAATATTTTATTGTGAGAATACAATTTATTTAATATGGATAATATAACACCATGACATTTTAAAAGAGGAAAATCATATTCAATAACATATATGAAAAGAAACCCCAAAAATATAAAATAATGTAACACCTTGAGTATTTAAGATATTTTTATTTTTAAATAAATTCACACACTTCAATATCTTGCAATTCACGCAACACCGAGTTTGAATAAAAGGTGATTCTCTGTTAAAATATTATTATTAATACATGACCATTATAACCAAGCTATTAAGATGGAGGGTATAAAAATTAATAACTAAATTATAAAAATTATATGGTTTAAACCTGTATAAAATAAATTCAATGTTTATCTATTCATTATAAATAAAATAAGAACCATTTGAAAAAGAAATAAATGTATTCTAAAAACTTTATTTTTCTAAAAGGTGGATTAAACTTGCATTGAAAACATAATTTAAAATTTATTTTTACCAAATTTGGAAATTTTATTTTACAAAATTAACTTCATTTTTTATCCACGTGTCAAAATTATCTTTTGGCAAATTTTTGATAATTTTCTAAAAATATTAATTTTTTATGAATAGTGAAAAATACTAATTTTTATTGAAAAATTCATTTTCATTTAAATTATTTAAAAAGTTAAATTATATTTTAAATTGATTTTAAAGTGAAATTAGTTCAATTATATTAAAATCTAACTAATTTAGTTAAATGTAATCAATTTAATAATGAATTTTGATATTAAAATATTCTATGCTTGTGAGAATTTTTTCTTTGGAAAACTACTTTTTTGTCGCTTCTATGGTTTAATATTAAATTGAATTTGGCCACTTATTTGAAATTATTTTTAAAAATGAATTAAATATTCGAAATAAAAAATATATAATATATAATAATGACATCTTAATTTTTTCCATAATGAATTGTAAAAACTATAAAAATTAATTATCATAGTTAATGTAAAAATGGGTTTTCTTAGGGGTTAAACTAAGAGGATAAGGATTTAAAGTGACCTAATACTTGTAAAACCCCAATTTTATGGCCATATTTAGACCTCATAATCAATAATGTTCTATAATAAAAAAAGTTATAGTATTTTTTCAACATAAAAATGAGGTTATCACTTAATCTTTTCAAAAATTTCATGTGTTCCATCTCCCCCACTTATAAAAGGACACCCCTATCCTCCCCTCTTAACACTTAAAAAACATGTTGGTTTGAAAAAATAACTACCCAAATACCTTTTTTAATTTCCTAAACACATTCTAGAGGCATTATTTTGATTATTAATCCAACCTAATAAGGCTTTATTTATAAACGTAAAGAGGCACTCCAAAGAAGAGGTAAAATTAATAAACATGTGTATTTTTTATTTATTATTCAACATCTTTAAAAAAATATTAAACTATAATAATATAAGAAAACCAATTTATAATATATAATTATATTTTATTATGTTAATTTCATAACCCATTTCTATATCCACTTTCATCAAATGGGAGAAAACTATCGATCGTGTGTACGGAGGACTACCACCTCATGAACTGATTTAATTCATTTTCATTCACAAACTTTCAAGGATAGATATATTATTTTATTTTATATATTTATATTATATTTATTACATTATTATAATTATTTAATTATTATATCACATATATCTTCTTACTTTTCATTCTTTGGGGGATACGATAACATCGCTCATGTGTAAGGCAGTCTACCGCCTCATGTGGCAATGTGATACATTTTTCTCTTACACATTACATTAAAGGTATTAAGGATAAAATTAATTAATATATGTGATATTAATGATATAAAAATACTTCGTGAAATATAATTTCACCTATAACTTCTTACCTTCTAATCCTATTGAAAACAATAACATCGCTCGTGCGTACGTGAGGACTACCACCTCCATGTAGCGATGTGAATTATTCTTCATTTTATTTTTACATGGATGGTAATAAGAATTTATTGGAATAATATAAATTCTATATATTTAATAATAATTATTCCATAAATTTTAATTGATATTTATTTTCATTTTTTTCAATCTTTGGAGAAAATGGAAACAACGTTCATCGTACGTAAGGCCTACCATCTCCATTAAGGGTGTAATCCATTTTCTTATCTAACTTTAATAGATTAATATAAATACATATATAATTAATATATATTATATTTATATCATGATTAAAATTATGTATATTATTTAACCATGTTTATATTAAAAGGATCAAAACTACTGAACTAAAATATACATGAAAAATAAAGCAATTATCACCTAAAATTGTGATCTTAACAAAGAATTGTTAATAAAAAAGTGATAAAAGTATACATGTAAATCATATATAGTATTACATATGTGATTTTGGTTTTTTAATATATATATATATATATATATATAATAAACCTATATTTATTATATGAGAGGTTTGAACACATACAAAGGAATTTGAACCTAAGGTAAGGGTTTCTCATCTCACTTTTACTTCTGTGAGACATATGCCATATTCACCATGTATTCCTTTATGTGGTGTATATACTGACCCTTTTGATAATTTATATCATTAATATATTTATATTTATTTTATTTCATGTTTCATTTGATTTTATTTATTTTTGGGGCTTATAATTCAGAAGTTACCAAAGTTATAAGAGTTTATTTCACAATCTCGTCATTATTTAGGATTTTTTATGTTTAGGTAACCCTTGGGGGAATTATATGGTATTAATATTTTTTAAAAAACATATTTTCATATAATATGGTTATTCATAAACTTTATCAATTAATAGTGGAATTTTATCCCTCTTTAGCACTTAAAATGATTGAGAAAATGATTTTCAGAAAATCCAACTTCATTTCTCTCTTCGGTCAAAAATATTTTTTCTTCCAAAACCATATTTTCTAAAAATGTTTTTAAAATTATAAAAATTATTTATTAAATAAATTTTTACCCAATTGTGAATTTTTACAAAATAAAAATTTAATGGAATCTTCATTTTCTTTTCTACAGATTTCTCATTTTTCTTTTACCAAAAATGTGAAAGGAATCTTTATTTTAATGTGTATGGTATGGAAGTAATTTTCCTTTGTCATGAACACTCAATGTTTTAAAGATTATTTTAAAAAAAATCAATGTTTATTTTCCCTGAAAATTATTTTCAAGATATTTTTTCAACTTTCTATTTTAAAAAAATATTTTCAAATTAAAAAAGTTTATTTTCCATAAGAATTTTTTTAATAGAATCTTTATGGTATTTATATTCATCAGCATCATAAATAATTCATTATAATTATGATCCTCTAGGGAAATTTTTATTGATATAATTATTGTTATTTATTTTTATTCTTTATTAACAATTTGGATGAGTACAATTTTATTAGTATTCACCATATTAAACTGGATGGTTTATGATCATGTTTATTTGATTAGGGTAAGTATTTACATTTCATATGTTCTATTTTCAATTAAAAAATTAGTTTTATTAGGTTTAACTCATTTCAAATAATGAACTTATTAGAATTAGTAAGTGGTGGGAGGGGGTATAATAATAGATAGCCCCTCGATGCATCGATATGTCTCATGAGACAAATCAGTTGGCCAAATTGGATGGGTTTTTTACCCAGAGTTTTAAACTATCTTGTGAAAGGTATTAAAATTATGTCTCATTTATCTATAATTATCCATTACCTAATTATAAGATTAATTATTTGTTTCCTTCTGATAATCTATTGCTTATAATATCTATGGACAATTTTCAAGCTCATGTTATATTTTATATGGATTTATTTTATCATCATTAATTCCTACCATATTATACTCAAATTATTTTTTAAATTGAATGTGTTTTAGTTATTTAAATTTTCATATTGATTATGATTATTTATTCATGATAGATTCTTCTATATTCATACCCTTTCTAGTCATCTGATCTAAACCCTTTCTTATGTTTTGTTTTCCCCAGGATACCAAGAAGTGTTTTGTAATTGATATTCAGAGATAGGATAAAGTGAAATATAGAGTTCTCAAATAAAACACTTTGTGTATTTTATTTTTTCAAATGTTTGTAAAATTCAACTATGTGTCTTGTTTACCAATACCACTAAACTATTTGTTCCTTTGTGATGTGATTCATTGTATCTAGTGCCTATATAAAAAAGTATACAATGGTTTCATGTCACTAGAGTCGGGTTATTTACATATGAGCTCACTCTTTCTTATGATTTCATTTCCCCGGGTTATGAAGAAAGGTTTTAAATTGGTTACATCTAGGAAGAGTACTATGTGAGAATAATTTTGTGGGATATGTTGAAGATATTTCATGAAATAATTTGATTACCTAACTAGTATCTAGAGACACTAAACCTCTATGGTTTTGGGGTGTGTATTATTGTGTGACGTATTGAATATTTATCTAAAATAATGTAATATGTATGTCATAAATTATTGGGTCACCTAAAAATAAATCCTTTTTAAAAATCATCTCATACAATTTTTTTTTTGGGTAGTGTTTATAATGCCTGGACCCACACACCGAGTTCCAGTTTCATTAACTCATACTCAATGTATATTCATTAATACCAGCTATAAAATTATAGATATAACCATCCATAATTAAAAAATTAAAAATAATTATTCAATCTCTTACATATAAAGAATATTTTAAGTTTTATATCTTTAAATATTTAGCAAAAAACATAAAATAGTAAAGCTCATGTCTTTCAAAACTAATGAAATGTTTTTCTATTATATATAAGAAACTACTTAATTCATGATAAGTAATCAAGATCTCCCATAAATTCTTACACATGTTGAATCCTTATAAACATGTAATTGGTACTAATTTTATTCATAAACAAGTTAATTGAAATATATAAAAGGGGTGATCCAAAAATCTCATTAAGGAAAACATATAACTAGTGAAATAATGTCATAAATAAGAAATAAATATAATGGTGGGAAATGGTAAACATTATGAAACCATAATAATCTTGAAACTTGGGGTATTTTATAGCCATGATAATAAATGAAAAAATGTATATAAATAAAAGAGTTATCATATTAATGGAATTCATAATTTAAGACATAAAAAATATGTTTTTAAGGCTTTATTCCAAGACATTATCTTGTTATGGAAGAGGCATACACCAAAGCCCAGAAAGTTTTGTCAAAGGAGGCCTATCGATGCATCGAATTGATATAATTCTAGGGCACACTTGTTGCTTTATTAAGTCCAATTAATTCACCATAATATTCATCAAGACCTTTCATAATAATTCTTAATTAACATTGGGATAAATAAAAACATTGGTACCCATATAATGAAGAATAAGAAATATCAATACATGAAAAACCTACATTAGTCAACAATCATCAAGATTGTTAAAAAATTTCCTCATGTCAACAAAGGGGATAACATGATCATAACTCTTATAGAGAAAGAAGGTGTATGGTCAAACAATACAAATAAAACATTATAATAATCATCTATATAGGAATAAAAACATAAATAACACAGATAATTTTCCACATTTCAATATAAAAACACCCATTCTAGGTGAACATCATTCAATATAAATTATTTAAAATGTGATGTTCATGATATATAGATCAATGAGTATAAAGATAAGTCAATAATAGAATAATATGATCATAATTCATCTAAAGAAAAAAGTTAGATGGTTTCAAGAGAATATAACCCCAGTGAAATAAGGAAGCATAGAAGTGTATTGACTTAAATGAAAAACAACGTCATAAATAGAATGTTTCAAAAGGTATCATAAAATAAGGGATAAAGAATTGAATTTTTTGATACCGTGAGTTCAATCCCACAAATGATAATATATATATATATTAGAGGATAAATCATGAAACATAATCTACATTAAGGTAAATTATTTTAAAAATTATAAGGTAAATAGAATTGAAAATAAAAGAGATGTAAAGACCAGCACTTCTCATACATAGATATTACATCTTAATATATGAATATTGATTTAATTATATAACAATAAATTCCATAATTGTTTAGGTCTAGTGAATTTAGAAACATGTATACATAAACAACTGGTTTATAGGTGAACTACATAATCATTCAATAAGTTCTTCATAAATATCACCCTTTGTAGAAATATCATAAAAAATACATTTCTTTATAACCTAGGGAAAGGAAAAATAATAAAGGGTTACCTCATATTCTTCATAACAGTAAGAAAAGGGGATATCAACAAAATGTGAGCACAATGTAATGATAATAAGATAATAACATTTGAAAACCATACCCTAAATATCATAGATCATAAAAAAGAGTCACGACATAAATCTTGGCAATTAATAAGGCATGAATAATAATGGAATAAAACATCATGAGCCATGAGATCATAACATTGGAATAAAATTGAGATTTTTGGCATACGCATAAGTATAGAAAAATATTTCATTAGTAGTAAAGGATCATTTCAAAAACTATCATAGTGGAAAGGTTTGACTTACTAAACCATTATTTTAGTAAAGGTTCACTCATAATACTGTCATAATGGAAAACGTCCCTTATCAAATTGGGTTCACTCCCTATTCTAGTCATGTTTATATCATAAGATATCAATCTCTACCCAATGCATTAGAGGGAGATAGGTCCATAACATACTTAATTGAAATCATAAATATGTGTTCCATAACATCATAAAACATTCATCATATCAAAACCAATGAAAATAAATGGGTTTTATAAAAATTTCATCATATAATAACCCATGTAAAATAAACAAGTTTTATAAGTATTTCATTATTTCATAATATAATAACCCTAATAAATTAATTTATTTCTTAAAAATACTTTCATCATAAAAATAAATCATTGAGAGAAAGAATAAGGATGGTAAATTGGATAATATCCCAAGTAAATTTTAAGTAACATCAAAAGATTCCATCTTAGATGGAAAATAACTTCAAAAGAACATTTGGAATATTTCTTGAATAAAAAAACCTTTATACTTTGAGAATGACCTTTTTTAACTAAAATTCCACAAAACATTGTGAAAATCATTTTATTTGAAAATAATATATGAAAATTTTGAATTAATCCTTAAAACATCAAGTGTTCATGATGATATAAAATATCATTCATGTCATACATCTTAAAACTGTAGGTACCAGTCATGCAGGGGAATCCAAAAAAATGAGATTTTAAAAAAAATTCACCAACGATCGACATAACCGCATCATCACCGGAAAATTTCCACCCGGTTACAACTTGAGTATCCTCACGTGAATAATCTAACCAAAAAATAAACAGAAGAAATACCTTTTTGATCTAAATTCATGCTCAACATCTACTCATTTTTAGAGATTGTTTCTTAAAGGATCTGAATTAAAATCCCTATAGACTGTCCACGCACGCTTCGAAGGCTTATGGGAGCATCGATCGTCATAATCTAGGTGATAGTGTAGAGTTTCGACGATGCCTTTGATGTCCTGACAATAACTAATGCTCTATTCCATCGATCCACAAATATGTATTGTGATTGAGTGACTTGAACAAGAGCATCTATCTCTATGAATCGGGATAGATAAGAGAGAGACTCTCACCATTGAGTAGTGAATAGTCTCCATCATGAGATCTCTCTACTCTATTTATAGTTAATCAATAAATACATAGTGTAAACTCCTAAATACCTAAATATTTATTTCACACTAAATAAACCATAAACGACATGTTATTACAAACTAACTAGGTTATAAACATTATTTATATTTTTATAAATTTATTATAATATAATAAATATATATCATGATAAAACCTGGTCTATTAAATCAACTCATCTTTCCCATAAATATTAAATAAATATTGAATATTTTAAACTAATATTTGTTCATATATTATTTTCCATATATTTACTTCAATACTTGTAAATAAATTTAATAAATAAATTTGATAACAATTATTCTTAACTCAAATAATATGAATTTATTTATTCCTTTTATGATCGTATATCCTCAGACATATCTCGGACCTTAGTGGTGGGGCCCACCATGTCCTAAACTCATATTGACCAGAATAGGGTAGAATTTTGAATATTCTATTTTTTTGAACCTCAAGGTCCTTATCTCGATATTAGTGAATACTATTCATAGACAAAGAGCTGAATTTATCAACACATCATGGCCCCTAAAGATATGAGGAATAGTCATAGAAAAGGCAACCAACTTATGAACACCCATTGTGAAATATAATATATTTATCTTTAGATATATCATAAATTAGGATGCACACTTGTGTAATTTTCTTTTCTTGATTTATTATTTATTGACATAACTGAATTGATTTAACCTTGACTACCATGTCAATGGATTTATGTAGGAACTACCATCCTGGTTAACAAATATCGATATATATTACTTCTTTAAATCAGTAGAAAAAATATATCTTAATTATTCACCCAATTTCATACCACCAATAATGCACAAAACACAAGCTACCTCTCCATGATTTCATTATCATTGTTTTTTCCTTTCATCAAAGTATTCAATCAAATGGAGCACATTGAAAATGATCTCAAGTTTGGAGACCAATACACATGTTCATAGATAGGAACATCCAATAACACCTAAAAAAACATAGTGTTATTATTGATGGGTGTGTCCTCATGATTTGAACTACTAGAGATCACCAAGTGTGATCTTCATGAGAAAAAGTCTCAATTATTATGAGCCCATAACACCTAATAGTCAAACACCAACTTTTTTTGGTCAGTATGATGTATCTAGACTATATGAAATATATTTAAGATTAATTTCATGGCATCTTGAGTTTATAATTATAGCATGAGATCTTCTATAAACTTTTTATATGACAATTAATCTATTGAAATTACCATTTTATAGTGGATATAGAAATGTCTATACTAAAATAATAAATAAACATTAGGCATAACTCATTGGATCCATGATATAGTAATCAAAAGTACTGATACTGTTTGGTCTAGGGTACCCACTTTTAGAACACTCCCACTTTCACTAGATCAATCTTGATAGCCATCCTTGTTAGCTCTCACATGATTAAGATCATGTTTCTGCTATGTCACGGATTTAGTTTCTATGTCTTCCACGCCTCCCCTGTGTGTCTATTTTGCTATGTACGACCTCACCTCCTTGAATGAAACTCCTCAAGAGATGTAAAACCAAGTATATTCCTTTTTTTACACTTTAAAAACTAAAATTTTGGCTAGTATTGGTAAAATAATTATCATTATGTTAAAACATTACTCAGTGCAATTCTAATAACATGAAAAATTTGTTTCATACAATACACTACTTCTTATCTACCTCAGAAGCCACAGCGTACTTTTTATTTGTATAAATGGATAACAATGGATTATATGATCTTGTATTTCTCATTAACTAAGACTAAATGTGATATTAGATCTAAGGAAGACCATTTTATGTCCCCTTAAACTAGTATTCCTTCAACTCCACTTACCAGGTACGTATCCCTTGTACCTCCTCAACTACTATTGGATAGTTATGAATGATTCACTTGTAATTATTTTGGATATAACTAATATTTGAATACTGTAAAGTATATATTGTAAATATCAATTAATTTACATATCATGGAATACATGATTGATCCATCACTAAAGTGTGTGGAATTAAACTCACCTCATTAATCTCCTCCTAGTTCCCAAAAATGTCTACATATAGAGATATATATCTTGTGAAACTGGTAATAATTCTCTTTAAAATTGTTTCAACCTCTATTTTTTAACACCATGTCAGTATATGTCTGATTTACTAGGTCTAATCAGTCGTTAGATCTACCTTAGTATATCATATTCCCAAGAACATAGAATTCTATTTTTAATGGGATATATGGAGATTTACTTTCATCCTAGTGTCAAAAAACTATAAAACCATTTGTTGTTTTCCATATGTTACCAAACACATTTTACTTGGAAAATAATGATTCTCCCACTAACCATTGGTAGGCACATATCAAAGATTAATTCCAAATGAATATTCTATGATCAATATTCTACTTTAATCTAGAGTTAGATTTTTCTAACTTACAAACGTGTTGTAATTATGTGATGTCATCATCCCTTTCTAGTTGCTTCATATATACACCTTCCATAAAAGTTGTTCTTGACATATAATTTCCAATTATATGATCATAGAATGTAACTATAACAAAGTAAAATTATAATTCATTTAGGAATACTGACATAGTATTAACAATTATTCTGTATTAGTAAGACGCGTGTACCATCAATGTGTAGTTCCACTTGAATACCAACTGAAATATTCAAAAATAAAACCCAATTTACTTTGATACATGGACTACCTTTTTTAATTTTAATTTATCTTTTCAATATTAGGTTAATTACATATTTTTCTTACATGTAGTAATAATCATTATCAATGAATAATGCATCACCATCTGTAGTGATTATAAAACCATCACCATGGTTTTATCCTTCCTACAGAGTATGTTTCTATGGAACATTCCTCTTCCACACCTCTTGTGGAACTCATTGGAATTCCAACTATTTATGCACCTCTATCATTGAATAAATGAAAGTCAATTTGGATAACACTATCTAAAATAGATATGTACACCCTTATATATAAATATAGTGTATAACTTGAATATATCTTTCAGTCATAGAGATTTTTGTAAAATCCTAATAAATTTTTAGGATAATTACTATAGATGCACATTTTTTAGTTCCTTGATGAAAGTTTATTTATATCCTCACCAGACTCTTTGCATCTAAACACATTCTCCTATAACATAATATATTTTCATCATATTATAACTGATATGATGTCCATTTTTCATTGTAGTTGGCATACAATAATGGGATAACATCATTATTTGAAAATAATATCTTGAAATATAATGGAAGTTTCGGTAATGATTATTTTTCCAAAAAATGATACTCCTTTTACTAACATCATGTCCCATATGTGTATAAGGAAATATAAATTTAGGAATTATTCCATGCTAAATTTGATTAATCAATATTTTTGTGTGATAATTATCATTTACCCTCCTTATTAGTATCACATATCTGATGTGGATAAGGTAATGTGCATTTCATAATTACTTCACACTATATTATATTGATCGATGAATACTCGGTCAATATTTTATTCGGTAGTCATGCCCGAAGCATCTTATATATTTTGACCATGAATATACCATAATTCACTTTTATATTCCTTAATAATAACTTAAATAAATATTATCAAGTATAGGAATATACCTCTAGCTTACCCTTGAAATATTTCACACTCACTAGCTGAACAAATTTCAAAATATTTATAGTTTACCCTTATTTTTAAAGGTTTATTTTTCCAAAACTCATTAAGTATATACATCGATAATACCTAAGTTTTTTAGCCTCATTGATTATAAATACAATTCTAGGAATATCCAATACATCCATTTTTAGTTTTTTGTGAAAAATATTTATCTTTCCACAAGTCTTACATTTTACATTCACCACGTATTTCATATTATTCATGTATCACTAAACAATTACTTGATTATTTGAAACAAGAAAAAACATGCATTCCTAAACTAGAATAATTTCTCCCAGTGTCCAAAGGACACGTGAGATTTTTTTTTCATACTCAATAATAGTTTTATCTCATAATCACGTACTATGTCATCACACTCACAACTAGCCATGTAAAAAATAGAAAATATTCATCGCATCCCATTTTCATTTTATCTATGAATTTTTCCTATTATTTTATGTGATCATGCATAAACAACACAAACATAAAATAATAAACCCTACATAAATAAAATAAGATGATGTGATCATTATCTAATACTAATGGTTGATCCATTGAGTGATTAATGGATTAACCTAGACCCTTGGGATAACTCACTGAGTCACATCACTTGTAGTTGGAGTTGTAGTGCTCACTCATCCTGTGTGTCAAACTTCTATCTAGTGCATCACCAAATCTTAACATGTCACTACTCGTCTTCATCATTATATAATAATACTCACACAAAGGTGAGGTGGTATCAGGAGTACAAAATAAAACTGATAAATTGGATACGCAGTCCCTTAAACATATACTGATGTATATAAGACACGCAGATTGTTATTTATTAAACTAATTATTACACACATGAATTGAAATAATTAAAAATTAAATAAATATCATACATGCATTGGTTGATATATGTATCATACTCATTCATTACACATTAAACTATAAAATTAAACTAATTTCATAAACAAAAATTTAATATGCACTACATTATTTTTTAGGTTCAATTTATTGAATTAAAAATCCACTCTTATTTTTAATTAAATCATTCTCATCACTCACTATCAATGTTAATTTAATTTGAATATCAAAAATTAAATTAATTTGTTACTTTAATTGAATACCTAAATTAAATTAATTTATAAAAGGATATAAAAATAATTTTTCAAACCAAAAAATTATATTTAACTCATTTAATTTAAAACCAAAATTAAATTAATTAATTAAATTAAATTTTTTAATACATAAAACTAACGAGGCCTTAAAAACCCAGGATGGGTCCATTTTGGGATAGGTCGTCCCACCACAACCCATTATAGGTTGGACCGACCTTCTCGTGCCCGTTTCATGGTGGATCAGGACCAACCATGCCAAGTAGGGTTGTGGTGGGGGATACTTCGCATAGTAGTGATGCGGTTCTATGGGACCAAGCATAGGTAGCACCCAGCGTGGAGATAACAGCAAGCTCTTGAGTGATGTAAATTGTCATTGGATAGTGATGGAATATAGAGGAGGCTGTGAAGGGTGTTATTCAGACAACATCTGGTAGGATGGACCTGTGGGTGGCCGGTTTCAGCTGAATTTGTGAATCTATAGTAGCGGTGGGTGACAAATTAGTTTCATATAGAGGGTCATAGTAAGAGGGAATAACTATTGATAAGAAGAGTATTTTCATTAGTATATGTGACTAGTGGAGGTCAATATTAGAATAGACCATTAAGATGAAGGTCGATGGGTACTCAGGCGGGTGGCCAGAACCGTGACAACAAGCTAGATATGGCTGGAAAAGGCCCACTACGGCCGGAACCAAAGAGAGACAACAGCGTACATTTTCAATGATAGAGTTGGTGGTGGTTATCACTCAGGAAGAGGATATAAGTGGTGGTCCTTCATCGGTGAACGAGCTGGCAACACTGATTTACTTCACAGGGTGGGGAGGAGACCAAACTTGCATATGTTAGAGTAGGGGGTGGTTGGCCAAAGAGCAGGCTAGGGGAGGAAGGTGGACGGCCATAGTGGGCCACATTGAAGAACCTCCCCAAATTTTTTTATATTTTTTATGACTTTTAGAGAAAGCATCCATTTTTTTAATTCTTTTCCCCTTTGTGACCATCACACCCTATCCCATTCATTTTTTTGTCCATTGTTTCGTATTCCATATGCCCATGGAAGTTTTTTCAAAAACAAATCTTATAGTTAATTACATATACTTGTTTAAGAAAAATAATTATTATTATAAAATGAAATAAATTATACTTGTTTTTGGAATAAAACATCTGATTGGAAATTGGTGTTCAAACCACAAGTATTTCAGCTGATGTTTGTGTTTTCTATAATCTAATTTAAAATTTTGAATGATGATAGCTTCATCATCCAATGTTGGATTCAAAAACTGTATGTATCATTGGGATCGAAATGGTTCCCTTTTTAAAATTTAACGAAAATTTAATTTTTCTATTAGATTAAAATTTCCACGCATCACTCTCATACCAATTTTTGGTACCGATCATGAAGAAGAATCCCCAAAAGTACGATTTTAAAATTTTCCCAACATTTATCAACATAATTTTGTCGTCTCTAATTAAGCACTTCCTAATTACAACCTAAAGATATTTGTGTGAATAATTTAAGAACTATAATAAACTGAAGAAATAACTTTTCGATCTAAATCCACATTTTACATCTTCTCATCGTTGTAGATTGTTTCTTCATGGATTTGAAGTAAAATCCCTCTAGATTATCCATATTCACTTCAAAATCCTATATTAGTTTCAAAATTTAGAATATGGGTGCGAGTATGGAGTTCTAATAGCCCCTTTGATGTCTCAATGATCACTGCTACTCTGTTCCATCAATCTGTGAATAAGTACTATAATCCAGTGCTTGGAACAAGAGAATCTATCTCTAAGAAATAGGAAAGATAAGAGATAAAGTCTCTATCCATTGATTAGTGAATATTCCTTATCCTCAAACCTCTCTCCTCCATTTATATTGAATCAAAAAATACCCCATGTAAACTCCTTGATACTTGAATATCTATTTCTCTCTAAATAAACCATAAATAACATGTTATAACCAAATAACTTGTTCATAAACATTATTTATATTTTTATCACTTTCTTATAATATAATAAATACATTCCTTGATAAAACCTAATCCATTAACTCTACTCTTCATTTGCATAAATATTAAATGAACCTTTAATATTTTAAACTACCATTCGTTCATATAATATTTTCAATGTATTTACTTTAACACTTGTAAATAATTTTAATAAATATATTCAAAACCAATTATTATTAACTTGAATAATATCATTTTATTTATTCCTTTGGTGATCATATATCCTCAAACATATCCCAAACCCCAGTGGTAAGGACCACCGTATCCTAAACTTTCATTCATTAAATATGGAATACTTTTGAATGCGCTATTGTCTGGGGACCTCTAGTCCCATATCTAGAATGTAGTGAATATTATTCACAGACCAAGATCAAAATCTAGCAACCCATCATGGACCCTAAATAGATAATGAGTATTCATAACAATGACAACTAACCTATGAAAAAACATTTTTAATATAATATCTTTGTCTTTAGTAATATCATAAATCAGGATGCACACTTGTGTCCATATCCTTTATTTTTTTATTATTTGTTGATCTAAATAGATATATGTTCCCTCAAATACTAGGTCTATGTATTTTTGAAGGTACTACCATCTTGATCAACCAAGAATGAGATATATTAATTCCTCAACTTGGAAGTTTAAAATTATATTTTGATAATTCAACCAATTTCAAATAACCAACGATTCACACAACATGAGCTAACTCTCCATGATTTCATTATCATGGTTTTTACCTTCAATAAATGTACGTGATCAAATGACACTTATAGATAATTATCTCAAGTTAGGAGACCAATTCAAATGTTTATAGGTAGGAACATCCAATGAAACACAAAACATGTTGTGTTCTTATTGACGGGTTTGTCCTCATGATCTAAACTACTAGAGATCAACAAGTATGAAATTTAGGAGAAGAAGACTCAATAATTATGAGACACCAACACCTGATATTCAATAATAGACTATGTCCAGTCAATAAGATGTATCTAGATAATAGTTAATATATTTAAGATTAATGTTATAGTATATCTAGGTTCTCATTATAGCATAAGTTCTTGTATAACTTTTTGATATGAAAAATAATATATGGACATTACCATTTAATAGTGGATGCTAAAATGTATACATTAAAATTTTAATTAAAAATAATGCATAAATCACTATATACATAATATGTTAATCAAAATTACTGATAAATTTGGGTCAAGGTTTTCCCACTTTTATAACAAAAACAATGATTCCTTTCATATTTTCTATAAAAAGTCAAAAGTACCTCATTCAAAAAATGATAAGAAGATTCTTTTTAAACCATTTTTAAAAAATTAATACATGGGTAAAATTTTATTTAATAAATCATTGTATATCATAAAAAATCTTTAAAACATTTTTAGAAAACATGGACAAAGAAGAAAAGGGATTTTTTTACCGAAGAGATAAATAAATTTATTTTTTCTTAAAAATATTATTTTGATATCTTGAGTACAAAAAGAGTTTAAATGAAATGAACAAATTTATTTTCATGATATAAATAGAGGATAAAAATTTGTTATTTTGTTGATATATAATTAATAATATTTCATAATCAAAAACTTAATCATAAATAATCTTTATAAACAATGAGATTATAACATTAAACTTCTACTACTTTAGTATCTTTTGAATCATAAGACCATGAAGTAAAGGAAATTATATGGATATTTATAACCAATAATTTCATGAGAATAATCAAAAAATATATCTAGGAGTAGTATATATACCACAAAAGAAATAAATGAGTGGTGAATATGGATTGTGCCCCACAGAAATAAAAGTGAGATGAAAATCCCCTTACCATAAGTTTCAACCTCCTTCATACACATTCAAACCTCATGTATATAAAAAATAATTTTATTATAAAAATATTATAGAACCATAATAATATTTATAATACCATATATTATTTACCAATAACCTTTTATTTCCCATCTATTAACAATTCCATGTTAAAATCGCATTTTGGTTAAAAACTACTTCGTTTTTCATGTATATTTTGGTTAAGTATTTTCGATCATTTTACACTGATCCTGGTTACATAATATAAATAATTTTAACCAAGATATAAGTATCATATATATATATATTATATATTTATTTATACTAATCCATAAAAGTTAGAGATGGAAATGAATTACATCGTTCATAGAGACATCAGGTCGTATGTATGCATGAATGTTGTTTTCATTTTCTCAATGGGAGGAATGGAAAGAATATAAAAAATATATAACATTTTAAAAGTAATTTTGAATTCATATATATAATATTTTCAAAAAATTTACCCTTATTACCTTCCATGTGAAGATTAATTGAAAAACGAATCACATCGCTTCTTGAGGCCGGAGTCCGTTGTACACATGAGTGACGTTATCATATTCCCACAGAATAAAAATTAATAATTTATATGTGATATTATAATTAAAAAATTATATTTATATCATAAATATAATACAATTATATTAAATACATTACTATATCCATCCTTGAGATGAGTTTTAGAAAAATGAATTACATCTCTTTGCAAGGTGGTAGTTCGTCGTACACATGGTCAATGATTTCATTTCCCACTTGATGGAAGAGAAGATAGATGAAGGTAAAGAAATTAACATAATATAATTTCAGTATATTTTAGAAAAAAAATTATTATATAATAATTTTTATATAATATTTTAAGGCTTATTTGGAAGAAATAATATAAAAACATATATTTAAGGACAATTCCTCTTCTTTGGAGAACACCGTTACATTTACACATAATGCCTTATTAGGATGGTTTCCAAATAAAAATAAGGATTTTAATATGTGGAAATTTAATTAAGAAATATATTTGGATTTTTATTTTCCTAACAAAAGGTTTTTTTTAAGTGTGAAGTGCGGAGGAGAGGGGATGCCCTTTTATAAGTGGGGGAGAGGACACACTTGAAATTTATGAAAAGGAGAAAGGTGTACCCACGTTTTAAACATGCCAAAAAGCTCTAAAAGGGTTAATTATAAAACCTTATATTATATGAGGATGAAATATGGCTCAAAAATAGTAATTCTAGAAGTTTTAAATTCATTTTAACCCTTTTTTCTTTTTTAGTTTAACCCTTAAGTAAACTCGTTTTAACCTAAACCTCGGTAATTAATTTTTACTATTTTTAAAACTCATTTTGACCAAAAAATTAGTTGAAATTATTATATAATATTAATTATAAAAATTTAAAATATTTAATTCAAGTTTCCAAATTCCATTCACATTAGTGGAAAAAGAATTAAACCAGTAGACGCGACAAAAAAGAGGTTTTCCAAAAAAAATGATTTCAAAAATATAGAATGTTTTAATTTCAAAATTAAATATGAATTTAATTTCAATAAACTAAATTGGTTTAATAATAAAATAATTTTAATAATTTTTCTTTTAAAATAAGTTTAAAAAAATGGAACTTTGTAAATTCTTTAAACGAGAATATAGTTTTTAATAAAAATTACAATTTTTTCACTATTCACTGAAAGATTAATCTTTTCAAAGAATTATTAAAAATTCATCCTAGGATAATTTTGACTTTTTTATTCCAAAAATTTATTTAATTATTTTAAATAAATTTTCCAAAACTATTAAAAAATAGTTTTATTATTTTCTCACAAAAAACAATTCAAAACACTTTTTTGAGAAAAAAAACTATTTTTGAATCATATAAAGACATTTCGAAAAATTAAGTACTTATTTATAATTATATTTTATTTATCTAAAACCATTATACTTAATTTTAAAAATAAATCTTTCCAATTCATACATCCAAGTTTAACGACTAGGTTGTAATAGTCATGTTTAAATAAAATATTAAGATTATATCATGATTCTTTAAAACTCGGTGTTTCGTGTAATGCAGGCTATAAAATAAATTAAATTTATTCAAAAACATATATTTCATAAAAAAATGGAGTTTTAAAATAGAGAATATAAAAAAATAACATTTTTGTTAAACTAAAATATTCATGTCTCTTTCATTGGTAACTTTTTAAAATGTGATGTTGTAGCCTTTGAAAACCTTTTATTTTAAAAATAATAACTAATAATATATACTTAGAAAGGAATAAATTTTATCTTATAGAAATTAAAAGAGGAATAAAAAACATGTGAAAGTTAAAGGAAACCCCATTTATATTATTTTCAAAGTACCTATGTTTAAAACTTGAATTGTAATAAGAGTAATAAAACATTTATTTGTATTAAAACTTCATTTTATTAAAGTGGATTATAAAATGACATATAATAAAATATTTGGGTGGGAGATCCCAATAGTGGTATTAATAAGTTCATGATTAAACATTACAACTTAAGGAATGAGACTTGAGCTATCAATATCCCTAACGGGAAACAAACTCCACGAAACATGAATCATTTTAAAAGGGTTTTATATGTTAAAAATGTAAACCATGAGAGAATATAAAATAGTAAAATCAAAGGTAATAATTTACTCAACTTATATTAAATAAGTTCAAGTAAATGATCATAATTCAATGAAGGAAAATTGTGTTATTAAAAACCCTTATGAATGGGGAAACACTTGAATCAAAAGTCATTTGAAGAAAAGAACTTAATTTGGACTAGTTTATCCCATGAATTATAGTGAAAGAATGTATATAACATTCATGGTATAGTAAATAAATATAAAAACATACAAAATAAACCTGGTGCAATACATGTAACATGTCTCAATGAATCATAATTGAGACTAAGGAAACTCTTATGGCTTGATTAACACCTGAATCCAAACCACTAGAAATATATGGATTGTAATTTTACATAAAATAAAAATATTCAATGATAATTCAGGAATTTATATCTCAAATAGTCAGTATAGACATCACAAAAATAAAATTAGGTTCATAATACCAAACATGTCTTAATTAGAGGAATTTGAGACAAAAACCCTTACCTTGTTTCTTTTATTAGTTTATGAAACTTTAGCCTCCTATAAAATAAACATATATACTTTAATATTATATTTAGTTACATTTTTCATATATATTACCTTTTATATCCCTCATTTTTAATTATATATTATGGGTATAATGGTTAGTTATATCTTATTTCAACCATCAAGTGTTAAAAACTTTCACCATTTGAACATGTTTCATAATGTGGATATTATAGGTTTCGGGTTTAGCAAAATCATGCAATGGGTCATGACCAAAAAAAATTTATCTTGATCAATGATAAATATGAGATCTATATGATGATAAATTTCATGATCAATTGAATTGAATCAAATAAAACAGATAATGGATAGAATATTTGAACTAGAGAGAGGATCATCACGTATTATTTATAATTAAATTAATCAATTAAATAATTACCTTGTGTGAATTATTTCTTCATTGATGGATCTAAAAATATATATATGTTGTACCATCATTTCATTTTAGTAATCAAGATCAAATTCCCTCTAGTGGTGATCCACATGTTTTCCAAAAAACTCTGAACGTTGTCGTAAGAATATCTGGGTGCTATCATAGTAGATCATATCACTTGCATCGTACACTTTTGATCACCATGATAATCACTTCCAAATGATTTTCCTTGACCTATCTAAACTTGATAGTGGGAGGTGGTATAAGATAACTCTCTATTATTAGAATGTTCTTAGAGAAGGAGTTTTCTAGGGATTGAGAGGATTCTCTATGATTTTCATTGTGTGCAACACAAATGAATTGGATCTCTCGGAAAATAATATAATTAGGTTTAAATATCTCTAGGGTTTAGAAATTAATATTTTCACAACTGCATTTTAATATTTATTTAATACCTTTCATAACCCCATGTCTAAAATAATAATATGATTATTATTCTCCAAAATGCGCTTAACTTGTTAATTAAATTGAATGTTATATAATCAAATAATATTCAATATATATTGTTTCTCACTGGACCAAAATACTCAGTCATCCATTACTCTACAATATTTATTGGGACTGGAATAATGACTATTTATTTTTCAAATAAATATATCATCAATATTCTCCAATAAATAAATAAATATTGTATTCACTAAATAGAAAATAAATATTTAATAAATATTATGCTCACATTATATTCTCTAAAATAACTGGTGACAAAATATATGTGATTAAGAAAACATGAATAATTATAAAACCAGATGTGATAATAATATTTGTTCAACTTATTAAATAATAAATAATAATAAATATTATTTAACCATTATTCTAGATACACTTAGTGTGTGACCCTCTAGGACTCTTTCTCAGTGGAATTTGGATAATCATGCCTAAATTCCAAGTTTAGCATCTAGAAACGAACCAAGTAACCCATAGATAAATAAGTTAATATCACGACAACATAATACCTCATACATATTCTTACTATGTAATTTAATCCCTTTATCGCGATATCTATAATCAAGCAGGTTGCATTCTGGTACCATTAACATATCTTCTTGATGTCTCTTTCTCTGACTTTTTGGACATCGAACTTTCCCATAGAACACCATGGGTATGGATTTATTGAGGCTATATTATTTTCATGAAATAGACTAAGATATAAACTTCTATAAAAGAACAGAAGGTACGAATACTTTCTCTCTTTATTCATTAATGCAATATTACTCGTTACACACCCAATGTATCCTACCTCACCATAAACATCTACCGTCATGGATTTCATCAATATATCAAAGTAAATAACTCATAATACTCATTGATAATAATCTTAAAGTCTAAGGACCAATACACATATTCATAGATAGGGACATCTAATGACACATATAAATATGGATTTCCTACTGATGGGTCTCATTCTCATAATATCATACACTGGATATTAAAAAGGGTGTACACCATGATAAGGTGCCTCAATGTAATATAATTCTCCACCCATGACAACATGTATCATTTGTGCCCCTTAAATGATATCACCCAACTATAGAATATATATTTAATAATAGTGTCGCAGCACTTCTAGGTTCTCATCATAGTAGGGAACTGCTATGACATTTTAGCATGAAATCAACTCTTAGGACATTATCACATACCATGTTATACAGAATATCAATTATTATACGATAAAGAGTTTATTAATATTAAAAAATATGAATAAATGTTAACATAAAGTACACAGAAGTTGGTTCAAGGGAACCAACTTTAACAGACTCCCACTTGAACTATACCCAACTACTAACAACATTTAGTCTCATAGCTCTCACATGATACTAATTCTTTTTCAAAGATATGGATTTAATTAATGGGTCCTCCACGTTCTCTTTTTTGGGTACTCTTCTTACCACAACTTCACCCCTCTAATAAAAACCCCTCAATATGTGATACTTTAGGTGTATATTCATTGTCATTTGGTGTGACCTTCCCTCATTTTTAAGATCCACCACTACAGTATTATTATACTATAAAATTATAGGTTATTTACTTCTATGTACCTTGTAAATCTCTCGGATATAGTTTCATATCCAAACATCTTCCTTGCTTTCATCAGAAGCCACTATATAATCATACTCCACTGTAGAATCAGGGACAACTAGCTGCTTTTAACTCTTATAGCTCATAACTCCTCCATTGAGATAGAAAATATCTTCTAACTATAAATTTAGATCATTCTAATATATTTGAAAACCAACATTAGTATAACAGCTGATACCCTCTCCGCATCTTCTCTATACACCAGTAACATATCCTTAGTTATTCTCATATACTTGAGGATATCCTTAATGATTTTTCAATACTGTTCTTCGGGATCATCTTGATAACTTCCTACCATACTCAATGCATAGAAAACATCAATTCTATTAGATAACATGGCATAAATTATTGATCGTATCACTGAAGCGTATGAGATATTACTCATTCTCTTTTCCCCTATTATGTTTGGGGACACATTTTCTTAAAAATATGTAAACCATGTGACACAAAATCAACCCCCTATTGGGTTGATCAATAATAAATATATTTAGTATCTGATCAACATATTTACATAAACTTAGTCTAATCAGCTTCTTGGATCAATCATGAATGATCTTTATTCCTAAAATATTGGTTGTTTCTCTAAATTCCTTCATTGAGAAACATTTGTTTAATCAGTCCTTAACATACTGTAAGACTAGTATGTTTTTTCTAATAAGTAATATTTCATTAATATATACTACTATGATAATGACATCATTTCCACTAAACCCTTTGTAAACACATGGCTCACATTTGTTCTTAATAAAACCAAATTCTATTATAGCTTCATCGAATCGGATGTTCCAAGACCTTAATTCTTTATTCAATCTAAAAATGGATCTCTACAACTTGAAAATCATTTTATCATAAAGAAGAGTGGTAAAACCTTCTAGTTGTATCATATAGAAATATTCCTGAAGTTTCCCAATAAAAAATAAAGTATGGACATCCATCTTCTAAATCTTAAAGTCACGGTAATCTACTATAGAAAGTATAATTTTGATGGGATTAAATACGGAAACTGGTTAAAAGGTTTCATCATAGTAAATTTATTGATGTTTTTTAAACCCTTTATCCACTAGCCTTGCTTTATAGGTATTTAATTTAACTTACATCTCCAGTTTTCTCTGGAATACCCATTTTCACACTACAGGCTTTACATCAACTGGAGCATCAAACAGAACCAAAAGATTGTTCTAATACAAGGAATTCATTTCTAAATTTATGGATTCTTTCCATCATGAAATTTATGGTCTCTCTAATACCTATTTTTAGGATATATGATCATCATTTTCAACCAATATTTATTTACCGTCTTTGGTGACTAGAGAACCCTATCTCTCTGGTTCTCTTACCTATCTTTTTATCATATATCGTAATTGTGTTTCAGGAACAAATTCTTCCATTGGGAATTTTGGAACCTATGCTTGTACCAACTCTTGCGTATCTTGATCATAAACTTAATTGAATCCAATCTTTATGCCACTATCCTTTTTGAGGATGTTCTACCTCTCAATAAAGATATATTATCTAGAAAAAACACTTTTTTGTCTGATGGGTTATATATATAGTATCCCTTTATTTATTTGGTATACCCTAAAAAGATACACTTTGTTACCTAGAGTGCTAGTTTGTTTCCTAAGAAGTAACTAACAAATTCCTCACAAACCCATACATGTGTTTCTAACAAAACAGGTTTATTCCCACTCTAAAAATCAAAAGGAATTCCACTTCCATCTTTATTTGGTACTCGGTTTAATATGTATGTTATTGTTTGTAATGTATATCCTTCAAAGAATAATGAAAGTTATGTATGGCTCATCATCAACATTACTGTGTACAATAAGGTACGATTCCTTCTTTCACTTACACCATTACATTGTGATGTATAAGGTAGAGTGAGTTAAGATATAATTACTTAATCTCGTAGAAATTCTATAAAGTCTTGGTTAAGATATTCACCACCTCAATCCGATCAAAGACTCTTTATCTTCTTTCCAAGTTGATTATCTACTTCATTCTTGAATACCTTAAATTTTTCAAAGGAAATAGACTTATAAATCATTAAGTATACATAACCATATATACTCAAGTCATCAATAAAAGTTATCAACTAAGAATAACCACCTATATCTTCTACTAAAATGATCCACACACATCATTATGTGTCAATACTAGAAGATTGGTCTCCCTTTCACCATATCCACCAAATGGATATTGGGTCATTTTTTTCTTGTAAACAAGAATTCCACATTTTATGTGGTATTAACTCAAAAGAACTAAATAACCATTTTGATAGATTTTTCTCAAAGGCTTCTCATTTATATGGACAATGCAATGATTCCATTACTGGGTATTATATGAGTCATGTGGAAATGATTCGTTTTAAATTTCCAATACTAGATTTTTGTAATTTATTATGTAAATACCATTATTTAAATGTTCCATAATATAACATATTTTATATTTATAAAAGAAACAACTTTTATTTTCAAACTTGAAAATAAACCCTTCTGTATCTAGGCATGATATAGAAATTATGTTATTTGTAAAATTTGTTATATAATAGCAATCTTTTAAAACCAAATCATTCATGTTGTCAATGAAAGGTGGTAGCCACCAATGGAGAGAGAAAGGAGCCTTACGCCATTAGTAGTTATCAAATCTACGTTTCCTTTAGAAATATTTTGGAATATACCTGGTTCCTATATTTAGATACATATATGGGCACCACAAGTTATATCTAACATCCAAAGTGTAGATATTGAAATATTAGACTTGATAACGAATGCATGTTTCGATTCCCCTTTCTTATAATTGTAGTTCTACTTATAGTGGCCTGGCCTTCCACATGAAAAACATACTACATTTTTTTCCTTAATCTACCATTGGATCTTCCTCTTCTTATAAGTTTAGTGCTCAGGAGTTTTATAATTATTATGATTCCTGGGACACTTCACCTTTTTCTTCCTTTTCTTATTCACCATAAGGACCTGGGTTTATCATGCCTCATGTACTCAATCACTTGGAGAATCAAAGTAATAAGTTTTGAAATACTCTTCTCATTGTTGCTAATATGTTAATTAACAATAAAACTACAGAGGGCCTTGTACAGTGATGAAAGTATGAGATATGTATGAAAATCATTCGAAGATTTAATCACTAAGTTTTCTAAGTGTTCAATGTATCCAATAAGCTTGAATATATAAGGCCCATCTAGAATATACTCTCCAAGTGTAGTATTAAAAAAATAATTGGAGATCTTGTATCTCTCTTGTATCACCTTATATTTATAGAGATCCCAATGGTGAATCATCATGCTATACGCATCCATGTCCTCAGGTTTCTTAAAAATCTCATTGGTCATTGATGATAGCATGAAACACTGAGCATCTATGGAATCCTTCAAATTTTTCTCATTGAGTGATAACTCTTCATCACTTTCCACATTACTAGGCATCTCAATAATAGGTTCTTCCATCACATATAATTTCATTTTATGGCATAGGATAACACATAATCACCTTTTCCACTCTTGGAAATTTTTCCGTTGAGAAGATTATCCTTATCATATATAGATCACGGTGATATGTTTGATGTCATTTTTATAGTTGTTTCTAAAATTAATATGAGAAGATTATAGTACTTTATATGATAAAATTTAAAAAAATGAATAAATATTATATTTATTAATCACCCACTATTTTATCAAAACCCAATAGCCCTCACCATTGGGTTCAAAATATCTAGTTTCTTGGGAATTCTAGTGGAAATGATTCATATTCCCCTTCACATTAATCTAACTTTGGTTGTTCAAGTGACTTTAATTATTTTATTTATACATTCCAAATTCCAACTGCGTTAACTCAAAGTTCCTTGATCAGTTGGGTGGAGTTCCCAAGCCTAAAATCATTAAATTGGATTTCCTAAACCCCTTCCTCTTAGTTAGACCAATTCATGCTTTAGTGTACAAATATTAATGTGAACTAAGTTATCTAAAACACAAACTTCATGCTATAATTCTCTTATAATTGAAGGAACCACATAATTCTTTGGCCAATCACTTTTCACTATGGTTCAATTTTAACTGAATTAATGGAAGACTATGTCGACTTAATATATAATTGAGGGATTTTATCATTTATGCAAAAATTTACAATTATTATCTTTATCATATTATTATTAATATTAAGTATATTTACTTAAGTGATTAACCATTTCTTATATAACATTTACACATAATACAATTTATTTTAGTCCTATACTACATGCTTGTTAATTCATTAATTGATTAATTCATTAATTCATTAATTCATTAATTCATTAATTCATTAATTCATTAATTCATTAATTCATTAATTCATTAATTCGTTAATTAATTAATTAATTCATTCATTCATTAATTCATTAATTCATGTTATCATGAAAAAACATCCATAATGAAATAACCATGTAACATTAAAGAAATAAAATAATAAATTTTTATGATTATGATATTTTAGTAGCAGTTAGTTTATCTAGAAATTGATAAAATAACCATTGAACAGGGGGGAAACACCTTGAACCAATTAAGGTTCATGTTATAGATTTCCACATGTCCATATATGTGACTCTCTTGGATTGGTTTCATCTCAGCTCCAAACTTGAACCACCTCCAATAGCATGGGGGCTCCATCTGTTACATATGCCTTTACTCACACACAAATGATAGGAAAGGGGATTACATATAAGAATCCATGGTCATGCTGGCCCTTGCATAATAAGTTAAGATAAGAAATGAATTCCAACAATTTAATTTAATTATAAATTAAATGAATCCAATCACAAAGGTATAGTCTATTCTCATGATCATCCACAAGCATTCAACGAATAAAGAAATTAATAAAACTAGAATTTAATTATTAATCAATAATATTTAAGATAAATTGTGATCGAATAAATTAATTATCTTCTTTATTTAATCCATTATTTTATCTTAATTCTCATCTAAATTTCAATTGTATTCTAATCCATAATAATTTTAAGAAAATTAAATTTATTTATTTAAAATTAAATGTGTACGTAAATATACCTTGGAGTCAAAACGGTGAATACTCGTCCAAATCTTCCCAACATCTATTATATTCATATGGTGTTTACTCTTGTGACATATGTAATAAATGACTTATCATGTACTCTCATGGTGTGTACTATCAAATTTATGATTGCACAAATTACATGATTTTTTCATCACATGTTATGCTTCAATGCATGTAGAGTAATGATTGTAATACGACTCATACATGATATACAGACCTGAACATTTTTTAGAAATTAATTAAACATATATATATATATATATATTAAAACCCCTCACATGGAATGTACTATAAACTTAATGACCACACACAATCACATGTCAATATGGTTTTTATAGTATAATTAATTAATTTTAATTCTATGTAATTTTGTATAAGTGCACTTCATGTACAGGCAAGCTACACGGAGTGTGTGTATCTCACCATCTATCTATGGTACACACATAGGGACTTGGATTGTAAATTGTAACTTCGAAAAATTGTAGTACATGGCATGTATAAAGGGATACATAGTTTATGGTCTCTAAGTTACATGATCACCAGTCAAGTAGGTCGTGTATGAAAATGCATGGCCCTTATGTTACTTAAATGACCTCACACCGTGTACGTGGGCTACACGACATGTACTCTAGATGATTGTGTGCCAGGATAGCCTAGTCAACATGTAGTGAAAGAAATTAAATTCACCATGTGTATTCAATGCACATGGATTAAATTAATTATGAATTAATTCTTGGTACATTAAACACTACTACACGGAATGTAACTCTAGTTACACAGCGTGTACTCTTGTGTTATCTGAATACAATCCCAAGAACCTTTGAGTGATTTATTTGGTTTTATTTCATTCATAAAATTAATCAATTTGATTATATTTATGAGAAATTAAATAGGAAGAATAATATCTCACAATTCGTATTAAAATAAATATTAAACATCAATTGAAAACAAAATGAAAAATGTGTAAATTAATCAATAACCTTTAAGTAATTATAAATAATTATATGACCACTCTCATACCACTTGTAGGTTCCGAGTGTAGTGTAATCATGTGATGGGTCATGCCCAAATTTGATTATTTTATGATCGATGATCAATCCATGATCTACATGATGATAAATGTAATTGAATCAAACAAAATAGACAATAGATAAAATACTGAAACCAGAGAGAGGATCATCACATATTGTTTATAATTAATTTAATCAATTAAAAAAATATCATATGTGAATTATTTATTCATTAATGGATCTGATGACATATCTATGCTTTATTGTCATTTTTTTGTATGAATTACTTGAAAATTTTATTAGTGGTGATACACACATGTTCCACAAATCTCTGAAAATCATTGTAGGAATCTATCGGTGCTAGAATAGAAGATCTTATCACTTGAATCATCTGACTTTGAACTCCATGAGAATTTATTCCAAATAATTCTCCTTGATCTCTCTAGAATTGATAGTGGGAGGTGGAGAAAGATTGATCTATGTTCTTGGGGGTGTTCTTGGAGAGAGAGATCTCTAGGTATTGAGAGGATTCTCTCTAGATTTCATTGTGCACAATACAAATGAATTCACTCTCTCGAAAAATAATATAATTGTGTTTAAATTTCTCTAGGTTTTAGAAATAAATATTTTCACAAGTTCCCTTTAATATTTATTTAATCCTTTTTGGAACCCCATGTCTAAAATAATTATATTATTATTATTTTCGAACATGAAATTAACTTGCAAATTAAATATTATTTATTCGAATAATATTCAATATATATTATTTCTCACTAGACTGAAATACTTGATCCTAAAATCCTCCAAAATATTTATCAGGTCTTAAAAAATGACTATTTATTAAATAAATAATTATCACTGCATTATTTTTCAATAAATAAATGAATATTCAATTCACTAAAGAGAAAATAAATATTTATCAAATAATTTTCTCACATTATATTCTCTCGAATAACTGGTGATGGAATATATGTGATAAAGTAAAAAATGAATAATTATTAAACCATGTGAGATAAAAATATTTATACAACTTGTTAAATAATAAAAAATAATACATATTATTTAACTAATATTCTAGATACACTTAGTGTGTGACCCTCTAGTCCTATTTCACAACGTCATTAGGTGAAGGAGGCGAAAATTTAGAGTTTATCATCTAAAAATAGTCCAAGGCACCCATAGAGAAACAAATTAATGTCACAATGACATAATACCTCATACATTTGATTACATTGAAATATAATCAATTTACCACAATATCTCTAATCAAGAAGGCTGCATGCTTGTGTCATCAACATATGTGATAGATTTCTCTTTCTATAACTATTTGAAAATTTAAATTTCTCATAGAACACTATGTTTATTGATTTATTTAGGCTATATAATTTCCAAAAAAAGGTCTGAGATATCAACTTCCATTAAAGAAAAAAAGTTACAAATCCTTTCCCATATTATTCATTAATACAATATTACTCATGACACAACCAATGAATTCTACCTCACCGAGAACATCTATCGTCACAATTTCTATCAATACATCAAAGTATGTGACTAATAAAACTCATTAATAATAATCTTTAATTCTAGGGACCAATGCACATGTACACAAATAGGAACATTCAACGACACATATAAATATAGATTTCCTACTGTCTAGTCTGAATCACATAATATCCTACAGTGGATATTACCAAGTATGTACACCATGAGAAGGTTGATAAAAGTCTTATAAGTTTCCACCCAGATATCCCATATCATTTTTCCTTCAAATGATATCATCTGGCTATAGAACACATATTTAATAATAGTGTACTAGAACTTTTGGGTTCTCATCATAGAGGAGAATTACTATGAACATTTAGCACAAAAGATACTCTTTTGACATTATCACATATCATGTTATTCATAAGAAAAATAATAATTTGATAAGGAGTTTATTAAAATTCAAATTTGTGAATACAAGTTATCATAAAGTACACAGAAGTTCATTCTAGGGCACCAACTCCAACAGATATAATTACCCATTTATGGGTACCAAGTTCATAAATAATATATAATTTAAGATACCATAATATATAACTTATATTTATTTATAAATATATTATATCATTCAATAAGTGTTTTAGTTATGTTGTGTTAAAATTGAATTACTGTTGGCCTATTTCGGTGATTTTAGAGAACGGAGATGATATTATAACAATAAGTTAAATACTTAATATAATATTAAAAAACCATATACCAATCATGATTTTTTTATTTTATTATGATAATATTTGTATTTGTGTTCCCATGTTAATACATTATATAGTTTTATAACATCATTCATGTAGGTGGTTAAACCGACCCAAACTTGAATACACTTTAACTTTATGGGTTAGTATGGTTATGGTGGTATTTATTTTGACATGATATCTTTTTAAAAGAAGAATAATTATATTATTTTTATTTTTTTATGATTTTTAACCATGTTTTTAGTTGTTTGGATAAATAATAAAAATTTAAATAAAAAATGGCAGATGGTTCTTTGTGGAGGTGGTTGTCCGTGAAAATACATAATAGGAATTATTTTGTTTTTATAAGTGGATAGAAAAAATAAAAAATAGTAATACCATTAATATAACAATATATAATTTTAACAATGATAATTAATTACTTATATTATTATGGTGATAATATATTTGGAAGAGTATAATTAAAAAGAAAAACTTAAAAAGGAAATAATACAAACATTGGAGACTTAATCTTTCCTTGGAATACTTTTTTGGAATTTAAGGGTTATGATAATTTAGTTTGATCAGAGGATCTAATAATTGGGATTGGGTGATATTTTTAGAAAACATTAAGAGTTTAAATGATAAAATATAATCTGAATTTTAAGATTTAAAGGGTGGGAGTGGTATCCTTTTGTAATAGAAGAAAATGTCACTTTTGAAAAGACTCATCATTTTCAATAATTTCATGCCACTATTCAATATTAAATGGCTCAAAAGTGGAAAAATATGGGGTGTGGGAAAACATATGGCTAAAAATAATCTCATCCATTCATTTGGGTGAAATCTTTGAGTGTTTTTGCCTTTTATTTTAACTTCTAAACTTTTACCCAATTTAACTTATACTATGGTAACTAGTTTCTACATAATTCATTTTATACTTTATTAAAATAAATAGTCAAACCCTATTACCATATTTTGGTATTATGAAACTTATTTTATCCTCCTTTTAATATAATTATATTTCTAAAATATATAAAATTAACTTTTAAATTAAATCAGATAATATAGAGAAAACTATTTTTGTAGAAAACATTTATTTTTACTATTAGGTGTTAATGGGTGTTAATATACTTATATATATGCTAAAATATTATATTAGATTTAGTATTTAAAATATATTAAAATAATTTATTTAGATAAAAATTACATGTCGTTACAAAAACAATTCAAAAGTAACACTTTCACTATTAATGTGGTAATTAGCATTGACCATGGTAATATAATAACTAAAAACTAAATTTTCATTATTAAATAATATTTAAATTATTATATAAAAATTTAGATCCATTTTATCAATTTAAATTTCTATATTTAAGAAAATTAATTTTAATGCTAGCGCATACAATGCGTAAAAACCAATTTTTTGAAAAAATTTATTTTTAAGTTTAATATTTATGTATAAGAAAAATTATCAATTTTATTAATTATAATGATACTAATAAAAATATTATGATGTAAATAATATTTAATTGAAACTAAAATAAATTTTAGCCTAATTTTTCCAAGTGTAAATTTAAGTAATGAAATAAATAAGAAATAATTTTCATAAAATATTACTTAATTTTCTAAAACGATATTCTTGGGTTTTATAAGTTGAACATAGTATTTTTCTTTAGATGTTAATATTAATTTATAAATATATATATTTTTATCAAAAATATTTCCAGAAACTTATAATTAATATAAAAGTTATGGAATTAGTAAAATCAATATTTTTCACTATTCAACTAAAAACCAATTATTTCATAGAAATACCAATAAATCATCTTAATATTATATTTTTATTATATATAAAAACTAAGGTTCATTTTTTTGATTTAAAATCATAAAATTTAAAAATTAATCATTTGAATAAAATCATATAATATAATGAAAACTGACATTTTTTATAAATTCACATTTTCAAATATTAAATGTTATTATTCTTCTTTCATATGACGTAAAAAATAAATTAGTGTTAACTAATTATTAATATCAAACATAATTTATTATTATTAATCACATTATTACTGTAGTAGAAATTTATATCAAAGATAGGAAAAAATTGAAAAATTACTTTCAATTAAATTAAGTTATTAGTCATTTTAGGTAAAATAATTGAATTTTAATAATATTAAAAGTATAATTAATTTTATTTATATATATATATATATATTATAAATCAATTAATACTATAAATTCCAACTAATTCAATTGTTATGTTTTTATTTTCATACTTAAATATTTATATTTTAACAAAATACATCACATTTTCATTTAAGTCCGGCATTGTGTGTGGAGAAAACTCTCGAACACTTTCACTTATTTAAATTTGGTAATGTATTAAGATCTTAGAGTGTTACATTCTACCACCCCCCATAAATAAGTTATGTGATTTAAAGTTTATTTATTACTAATTATATAAAGTTGGTGAGGGTATTCTTAACATAGTCATTATTTGAGGTATAACCTATAATATGACATCTACCATAACCTATCATTCCTTAAAAAACATTAATCATTACTATGATCATATACCCAATAATTTATACACACTAATCATATATTCTCTATAATATGCCATTATTTAAACTATTTTAATCTCCAAGCCTATAAACAACAATGAATTTATATGTTCCTCTTAAAATTAACTCTATCTTTAACCCTCAAATGGTTTTAACCATGAGTTCAAATGGTCACACACTAGTAAATTTAAGTCATAATCCAAAAAACTCAAAGAACATCACCAAAAATATAATGAATAAATTATCAATCCCAAGGCTACCAATTTCATATAACTTATGTTTCTCAACATAAATCAACCCTTTATTACCTCAACATCAAGCATGTATTAAACCTAAGAGTTATCTATTCCTCAATCATGTGTTCTCAATGGTTTCAACCAAAATATAACCTTATTGTGAAATAAATTTTCAAGTTTATTTATACCATTTAATATATATTTCCATACCTTTAAATAAAACTACTGAATAAGGACTCTTATATGTTCTACAAAATCTTAAATAACATTTACAATATACTAAAATGTCATTGATAAATATCACTTCTCTAATTAAAATAGATAAAAGTATCAATAATTAATTTTAATTGTTATATCAACCTCACCCTCATAAGTATGAATAATAAAATCACTTTTTCTATAATAATATTAATATACTAAAATTATTAACAATTTATCCATGCTCCATAATTTAGTTATAAAGATTAGTGGTTTCTAGATACATGCCTTTCCTCACTTAATCTTCATGATCCTATCTCAACAAAATAATTAAACCAAAATAGTTATGATAATATCAAAAATATGGATATAAAAATATAAATATTATTATTTATTACCTTAAAAATATTTGTTTTTAAAATATGGTACTTTTATATCAACCTATGAATCTCCTTGTTCAATCATTGGTTATCTATGTCATTTTACAATTTGTTTCTATAACCTAATTATTTCACATCATACTCAAATCATTAATAATTTTTCATTAGAGAAAATCGGAATAAACTATATAAAATCCCATAGATGTATCCAACCAATTTTTCATTTAGGAAATATTTTTTTTCACTAGGTGATGATCAAGTTGAAACATAATCCACCCTTTTTGAGGTTATTTCCCCTAGGTACATCTCTACCAGATTTTGAATCCAATTATAATATCCAAATAATGATATAATTTCTAGGATAACCACACAATATTTACTTTACTAAAACTTTAGGATGTTATAATATACTTTTATTTATCACTTATATTTATCCCTCAGGTTTTCACAAAAGTTATTTTATCCTGATCCACAAATAAAAAGTGCATCATTTCCTTACCATGAAATCATATACTATCCCAAAGGGTTATAAACACCTTTTAAATTTTCATCAAATTTAACTTATAAAACCTCATATTATCCTCAAAAAACATCATAATATCTAAAGTTATATAAACCATCACTTTGATAGAAACAGTGATGTCGGGACTCGCACTACCAGTTTTGGTTCCACAAACACATACTTTACATGCTTACTTTGATTGCAGTTGTAAAATCCTATATATAACCATCAATAATTACAAAATAAAAAATTATTACTGATTCTCTTTCATATAAAGAACCTTTTCGTGTTTATATCTTTAGATAACTTGGATAAAACATAAACTAATAAATATTGTGTCTTTCTCAACTAATATACCTTTTTCTATTATAAATAAAAAACTAATTAATACATCATAAATATTTAACATATACCATAATTTTTTCACATATATTATCATTCTAAACATGCCACATGTGCTACTTTTCTTCATATCCTAGGGAATGGAAACTTAAGTAGAGGTTTATCTAAAACTATATGTAAGGGAAACATATAACTGAAGAAATCATGGAATAAATATTATGGTTGGAAAAGGTAAACAACATGAATCCATTATCAACTAGAATTTGGGAGCATGATATATCCATGAAAATAAATAAAATGATATATTTAAATAATACTGATCTCATACTGATGTAATTTATAATATTAGATATCAAAAACCAATTTTCTTATCCATGTCACAATACACTATCTTTTAATGGAAATATGAATACACAAAAACTCAACCTATTTTCTCTCATCAAACTTTTCAATGCATCATAGAGATATATAATTCCTAGTCTCATCCTTCACCTGATTAATTTCAATGCATTTTCTATAAAATTCATCAATACCTTTCATATCATTTCCAAAGGAACCTTTGTATGAATAAAAACATTTCTACTCCTAAAATGAAGAAAACATTATATCAATACAAAATAAACTTGCTTTAGTAGTCAATAATCATCAAGAATGTCAAAAAAATCCCAATGTAAATAAAAGGGATAACATTATCATAACTCATACCGAGAAAGAAGGTGTATGGTTAAACAAAACAAATTCAAACTTTCCAATAATCATATGTGTTGAAATAAAAAAATTATGAATTCCAATACTTTTCCCTATGTTAATAGAATAATATTATTTATAATAGATCATCATCTAATTTGAATTCTGTAAGATATTATGTTCAAACAGTATATATCAATAAATATATGGTTATGTAAATACAAGAATGAAATTATAATAATCCATCCAGATAAATAATGTGGATGGTTACAAAATAAAATAACCTAGTGAAATAAGGAAACATATAAGGGTGTTGAAATAAATGAAAAACACCCTCTCAAAAATAATAATTTGAATAATATCACAAAAGAAGGGATCAAGAATTGAATTGTTTGATACCACAAGTTCAATCCTCCAAAAGATAACATATATATATTAGAGGATAAATCATGAAATATAAATATCATCAGTTTAAATGATTTTTAAAATGATGTGGTAAATGGAAGAAAGAATAAAATAGATATTTTAGAAATCATTTTTATTATTGACGTCAAAAACATATTTACATGTCACTTTCAAAGGTTACTTTTGAAAAGGTGTTTTGAAAGAATTTGAAAACATTTAATTTTAATAAGAATTACCAATAATTTAGAATTTAAAAGTAAAAATGTTTATCTTGGATAAGTGAGGAGAGGAAGATAAAACATGTTAAAGTGAAAGTAAAATCCCTTTTTATTATTTTCAAAATATCATTGTCTAAAACTCACTTTATAAGAAGAGTAACAAAAAACTATTTATACTAAAACTTAATTTTATCAATGAATTTTATAAAATACTATATAATAAAATATTAGGTTGGTTGAACTCAAGTATGGTATGAATAAGTTTTGGGTGATACATTATAACTCAAGGAAGGAGACTTGAGATATCAATATCCCTTATAGGAAACATACTCCATGAATAATGAGTCATTTTAAAATGTATTTATGTGGTAAAAATATAATACATGAGATAATACCACATAATACAATTAAAGGGTATAATTTTCTAAACTTATTTGAAATGAGCTCAAGTGAATGATCATAACTTAAGGAAAACAATTGAGTTACCAAAAACACATACGGTTAGGGAAACACATGAGTTAAAATATATTTGAATAAAATAACACAATTTGTATTATTTTATCACCTGAATAATAATAAAACAATGTATATAACATGTATCAACATAGTATTTTCATACATATATATTACATCTGTTTAGATTAATATTCATTACATTGAAAAAACACACTCTTGGGCATCGTAAAGGTATAGTGCCTTTGGAAACAATGACACAAAAACAACTAGTCCATAAGTGAGTTATATTATATCCCACTATGTTCTTAATAACTTTCACCCTTCTTAGACATATCATACACAATACATTTCTTCATAATCTGAGTAAAGGAAACATAAGAAATGGTGATCTCAGATACTCATTATGGGTCAATAAGGTAGGTACATAAGTGTAACATGAACATAAAGGTATGAGAACATGATCATAACATTTGAAAACCATGACCTTAATATAAAAGATCATAATATTGAGTCATGGCATAAATATAAGTTGTTTATAAGACATGAAACATAATGGAATCAAAGAACATATTCCATGAGAGCATAAAATTGGAATAAGATAGAGAATTTTGTCACACACATAAGAATATAAAATCATTTCTAGGGTATTCAAGGATAACTTCAAAGGTTTTAAAATTTGAATAGGTTTAATCCTTAAATGACTGTAGTATTCAAGGTTCACTCCCAAGACCATCATATCAGACAAAGTTCCTTACTCAAGTGAATTCACTCCCCATTCTAGTCATGTCAATCTCATGAGATATTAATCTTTACCCAATTTATTGGAGGTTGATATAGGTCCCACCCCTAAAATAATAAAAACAATATGTATGTGTTCTAGAAAATCAAAAAACATTCATCATATCACAACCCTTGAAATGAAATGGGTTTCATAAACATTTCATCATATTATAACCTATGGAAAAGAAACTTGTTTCAAAATCATTTCATAATTTCATCAAATCAAAACCCGTGGAAAAATAAATGGTTTTCATAATAATTTTATAATGGTATAACCCATGTAAGTGAAGCAGGTTTCATAATTATCTTTTCATCATAAACACAAACCATTCAGAGAAGGAATAAGAATGGTTTCAATCGATCATATCCCCAATAAATAAAAATTTACATCAAAGGATTTCATCTTTAGATGGAAAATGATTTTGAAATATTACTTGGTATAATTCCTAAATAAAATGTCTCATCCACTTTGAAAAATATAATTTAAAACCTAAAAATTTTTCAAAACCCTTTTCTTTGAAAAATAACCTTTAAAATATATAGCAGAAGCTTTGAAAAAAAAATTAAATCATTTCTTAAGAAAAATAAAATTTCTTTTAAAATTAATTTTTAAAACTAAAAACTCATAATAATTTTTTTAAATATATTTATTTTAAAATAAACCTTAAAAATTGTAAAGGGGGATTTAAAAATCATTTAAAACATTTCTTGCAGAAAATATCATTTCTTATTTAAAACAAACAATATATAACATAAAACATTTTAAAAATAATTTTCTTTGAAAATAAACTTAATAAGTTATAAATTAATATTTAAATAAAATAATTTTCATGATAATGAGAAAATACATCCATATAGTACATGTTAAAATAAATATTCCTTTCACATTTTTGATAAAATCTAAAATAGCATTTTTCAGAAAAGGATCTGAAGATTACATTCAAAAAAAATAAAAAAAAATAAAACATTTGTAAAAATGTCCTAAATAAATTATTTTATAAATATTAATATCATTTTTGAAAATATTTTTAGAATATATTGTTTTATAATAAAAAGGGTTTTTGACCAAAGATAGAAATAAATATTATTTTTCTTAAGAACATAATTTTGAAATCTTGAGTACATAAATAAAGGAACATGCAGGGAAAATTTTATTCTCATGAAATAACCATTGGAGAATAAAATTAATGAGTTTATTAAGGGATGGATAGTAATATTTAATCATAAAAAACATAATCATGAGCAATCCAGATAAACTACGAGATTGTAACATAAAACCCTTACCACTTTGGTAAATTTCAATCGTAAGACCCATAAAAGAATAAAATTAAATTAAAAATAAAATATCATGAAAATAATTATATTCATCATATAAAATTTAAAATTTTCATTATATACACCTCATAAAATAATATATGTGCACAACGTAACATATGTCTCAAAGAAAGAAAATTGAGAAAAAAATATCTTAGAGCATTGGTAATTTTTGAAATATAAACCCCGTGATAGATAGATCATAAAATATATATGTAAATCCCCATAATTTTAAGTTTATTAATCATAAAATACATTCATGGGTAGAATATACATTATATAAAATAAATAGGTGTTGAATATGTCATGTGTCTCACATAAGTAAAAAGTGAAATACAAATCCCTTATTACTTTAGTAATATTTAGGATCGTAAGCCCCAATAAATTATAACATAAAATTAAAACCATAAATATTATTAAAATAACTATCTTAATGATATAAAATTTCTAATGTGTATTATATACACCACACAAAAGAAATGAGTGATGAATTTTTATATCTCTCACAAAAATAAAAGACAGACTATAAATCTCTTACAGTAAGACTCAACTTTCATCATACTCATTTGAAAATACTGTATAATATATTTAATATTATTTTAAATCTATTATATAACCATAAATATATATATCATATCATATGTGGTTTACTTATGACCATTTTTTACCTGTTTATTAACAATTACCTGTTAAAATTGCATTTTGGGTAATAACTGCTTTGTTTTTGTGAATGTTTAGATTTTTTATTTTTGTCCTATTACTTTTATCATGGTTCCATAATTTAAAAAATATTAAATATGATATAAATATCATATATATTCAGTATTCATGTATTTATAGTGATCCATAAAAGTTATATATAAAAAAAAGAAATACACTGTTCATGGAGACAGTAGGTCAAATATATGCATGAACGTTGTTTCCATTTTCCTGGTGGATATAAATAAAGAAAGGTAAATAATATATTTCATTAAATAATAATTTTTATGTCATATATATCACATATTTTAATTAAACCTATCCATATTAACTTCCATGAAAAGTTTGAATGAATCACATCGCTTCACAAGGCGGTAGTCCATTGTAAACACGAATGATGTTATCGTATTACCACAAAATGGAAAGTAATAAGTGACAAGTGATATCATTATTAAATAATAATATTAATATCATAAATATAATATATAAACAATAAATCCATTTTTATATCCATCTGTGAGAGGTGGTGATGGAAAATAAATAACATTGGTTGGTGGGGTGGTTGTTCGACGTACGCACAAATGATGATTCTGTAACCCATTTTATAGAAGAATAGAAGGATTTAGGTTATTAAATTAACATAATAAAATATAATTATTTGTAATATTTCAAGTTATTATGTAATCATGGTTTAATAATAATTTAAATATGTGGAAGAATAAATAAAATAAAAAGTTTGGTTAGGGATGTTACCTCTTCTTCAGACAACTTATTTTGATTTGAACCAAAAAAACATATTAGGTTGGATTTCTGACCAAATTATGGATTCTATTATGGGAGGAGGTAATTAAATAATATTATTTAGTTATGAATTATATTAAATAAAGTGTTTTTTATATGAAAATCATTTTCTTTATTACACATTAATATCATTATTCATTACACATAACACAAACCAAAAGATTGAAGAGTCTGGTATATTTAAGAATTAGGTATGTATAATAACATCTTGAACATGGGTAATAAATGGGGTGAGAATAATAAACATGAATAATGATCAGTGGGAACTGTAGAAGTGGTGGGTGACATTGTTGCAGTGGCAGGTACTGTAGTGAGTACTATAGTGGAAGGAGTACAGTAGCAGGTATAGTAGCAGTTGAGTACTATTCATATAATGGGCCTTTGGGAAAAAATGTGGGGCCTATGATCCATTTAATGGGGTTCATGTCCACTATGAATTTGTGTCAAAATTATATTATGTAATAAAAGTGGCTGGTTGTGTGGTTTATCCCTTGCAGGGTTATGACCTGCCTTTCAAGGTTGTGTGTATGGTGTGTGTGTGTGTCTGTGTGTGTTTGAATATAATTGTACCACAAAGCACCTAATATATATATATATATAAAGAAATTATTAAATTTTAAACAATATTAATTTCAATTTTACATAAATGGTGTGAGAATAATAATCATTAATAATGATGCATGATATAACATGATAGCATAAATGCAGTATGGGAAAGTGGCCACAGCTTAAAAAATTTCATTATAAACATAAGTCAAGGATAACCTCCATGACATCAAAACATGGTGTAAAATTTACCATGATATATAATGTTCACTTTCTAATCCTTTTAAGGAAATCTCATGATACTAAAACATTACTAAATGAATTAGTGAGCTATATAATTCTGGGTTCACCCATCACTTCCATATCATGTACCTGCATAAGTGTGTAGTATAGATCATTAAACATAGGATCATACATAATCAAATTTAATTCCATGATCAATAATTATGGAACACATACATGGAATTCCCAAATCAAAGGATTATAGATATATTGAGATGAATACCCTTGAGTGGAAATATCAATGGTATTAAAAATAAAAAGGTATTGTATGTAAATATCACAATGAAATTTCGGAAGCATAATAGAAGAACTTAAAGATTCATAAAATGGATTAATGAGAGATAAAGGGGTCTATCATCATTTTTAAGTCAAATGGAAAGTGATAGGGATGTGGAAAAAAATATCCCAACATTATTAATTGGAAATAAATTGTATAAAATGAAGAAGGTGTTTGAATAAAATTGTAGAAGGAAGGGATCTGTTACCATGAGAAGGTGATTCCAAAAGGTTGTGAGTAGCTTCTTGAGATCTTGGGAGAACCTTGGTAGACTCAATATAGGTGAGGTGTGACATATTGTACATGTATTCCCTTGAAGGTTCACCAAGCTTGGTTGGAAACTTGGCCTCAACTCCATCTCACCGAATTCCAGAGGCTACCAACTAGCTAAAAGGGACTGACGTGTGTCTCTGAGGTGATTATGCCCTCATTATCAGAGTGTAGAACAATGGATAAATATAGTATAATAAGAGATAAGTAGGGGAATAAATGTAATAATAAACAAAATTCGTGGGATAATAATATATGAATAATAATACAACGAGCACAACTGATATTAATATACAAAAGATAATGATGAAATGTCATGTATCTATAAAGATGGAAAACATAGGTACAGATTAGAATACAACACATGATATAAAAAAGTATAAAAATGAGTCTAAAAACGATCCCAATAATCCCAAGATCCAGCTTCGTCATCTGCTACCAAATCCATATTTGGAAATCAAGAAATAAAGTGATCGAAATGATATGTTTTATTCTATTAACACCTTCATGCATATATTCTCCCTGGGTGCCAATAGAGGTCCAGATAGGGTGTGAGATAAATTTTATTAGGACACCACCAACGGTGTCTATAACATCATGTATGTGTAATGTAAATTGAAATAGTGTGAAAGCATGCATATACAAAAGTAAAGAGGTTCAGAAATATAAATACCCAAGTACCTACTTCATCCCTCACCTGGTGTTTGAACATGTAACCAATTCATTTAATAAGTTACTTTCCAATTTATATATGTATGTCATTTGTGGCATATCCATCCCTGAAAATCTGACATGATAATGGTAGTATAAGTTCCAAGATGTAATAATGGAACCATAATGATTATAATATTGAAGAGGTTCCAAGGTAATAACCACAGAAACCAAGACCGCAAGGGTCTCCTACTTAGTAGTAACTGTAGCCCAGCTAAGGGGTAAGAGTGTAATCCAAGGATCTTCATCTAAGGAATTCTATAATAATCAATCTAACAGATCCCAAGGAGAAAATCCAAGTTAAAATGGGATAATCTATGTCTAGTCCCAAGGATGTAACCAAGGAACCTCATGTTCGTAGAATCCATGATGGATCCAAGGAGTGTATCCAAGGAATCCTATATAGTAAAGCAGGGATATTACGGTTTCATACTAGGAATCCACTAATATATGTGGATCGAGTTACAAGGTGGGTCTCAACCAAGGAAACCGACATCCTTGAATCAGAATGGCTTCCACGATTGCTCAAGGCATTCCCTTGGGAATCCAAAAGTTGACTTGAGTATGACCACTCCTATAACAATGATGTCAAGTTCTAGATACAATTAGGCACCTTAAATTTGTTTCATTTAATTAATTATTCCATTTAATGGTCATGCGATTTAAATAAGTTCATTTGGTCCAAGCCTTTCCTTTCATTAGTATGACCAGTCTAACGGGCATTCAACCATTTAATTAAATTCATAAGTCATAATTATTTAATTAGGTTAATTATTCTACCTTCTATCATCAGTTTTAGGGAGTTCTAAAAACATGAAACCAAAAAATAATTTATATTTAAAGAGTAGAACTCATATATATATATATATATAATATACTTTCCATTTCTATTTAGATTGACTTATCAAATTGAAGCGCTTACCTCAGGTTGGTCAAGTAGAAAGAAAACATGGTTCTATCCATTAACTATTTCATAACCCATCTAATTCAATTAATTAAAGTGTTCTTACCATTAGCAAGGTATATCCACACATCTTAACATTGGTGTAGATAAAGATTTTAAACCATTAAAAACTCAATTGTGAATAGCTTTCTACTTAGGGTGGTCATAATTGTGGATGTAACCACCAATAATTAAAAACATATATGGAATTGGTCTTAGAACATGGCTATAATGACTATAAGAAATGCATATTAGTTAAACAAGAGACACCTAATGAAATTGACGCATAGGCACAACAATTTATAAAATGATGAAACTTGAGGTATAAGTTATATACAACCTATCTCATACTCATATGACTCTCTTCATCCATTATTTTCCTTTAATTCCTCTTAGATTAGAATATATCTAAAGAATGGATCAATTACCTGAAATTAGGGCATATGAGCATGCATCTAAATATCATCATTGATATGAAGAAGAATGACTAAGGATTAAAATGGAATTAAGATATTACCAAAATGGATCCAAAAAGATGAATGATGATTGAATCGGACTCCAAAAGGATTTTTGATATCAATTCCTAGAATTGGATTAAATAGGGCTTAGAAAGGTAGGAGAAAGATATCTTGGTGATGAAATGAGAAAAATTTAAGGAGTAGAGTTAAAAAATATTACTAACTCTGAAAAATGAAAATCAACAAAAAATAGCCTTCGCACAGTTTGGCCATACAGTTTTTCAAACCATGTTCCAAGCATGCATTGTCAGCTATAGGAAGAGGGGGATCTGCACGGTTAGGCCACATGGTTAGAAAAATTGTGTGAATTACCTCTTTAATTTTTTCTACATTTTTTTCAATTGTGCGGCCCTATGTGAATGGTTAGGGAAAACTGTGCTCCATATATCACCCCACTATCCAACAATACATGGTTAAAACTAAACATGTAGCCAGCCCCACATGGTTTAAACTAACTATGGGATAGGCCTTTTCACCCCTAAAATTGGGCTCTGAACAAGCCTCGAACACCCCTGAGACCTCCATAAACTCTTTAGGAATCCATATTTGGTATATAAAAGAGAATTAGACTAAAATTTAAAGGATCCATACTTGAGTTAAAAACTTGGTTCTTACAGTCCCCCCCCCCCCCCGGTAAAGGAACATGTCCCTCAGTTCACCTCCCAAGGGCGGTGAAACACTGTCTGGGAACGACTTTTTCCACCGGTCATGTATGTCGGCCTCCTTCTCCCAAGCCTTGTCTTCTACACAACTTTTATTCCATAGAAACCATACTAGAGGAATAGACTAGCCTCATATAGCTTTCGTTCTCTGTTTAATGATGTATATAGGATACTCCTCAAATGAAGCATTGGAATCTAATTCAACTTACTCAGGATCAAAAGTATGAGACGGTTCATCATGATGTCGGTGAAGCAATGAGACTTGGAATAAATAATTCATGGAATGGTACCTTTAAGATATTAGTAGATGATAGGTTATAGGCCCTACTCTCTACATAATCTAAAGTGGCCCAACAAAGTGCAGTGATTTCTTCCCTCGCTTCAATATCTATCTATGCCCTAACCTGAGAAATACCTGCAGGAAAACATGATCTATGACCTCAAACTCTAGAGGTAGGTGGTGTCTATTAGAATAATATTTCTATCAAGACTATGGAGTAGTTAAATTATTCTTGATCAGCTAAACCTGCTCAAAATTCTCTTTCATGAGAGGAGGGACTATTAGGGTTGCCTCACCTACCTCTAGCCATCATAGGGGTGAATGGAATGGCCTACCAAACAAGGCCTCAAAATTATCCACCTGAATATTCACCTGATTGATATTATTATAGGTGAAATCGATGAGAGGTATATTCTTCTCCCAAGAACCACCAAAATTATGGACGCATTCCCAGATCATGTCATATAGAACTTATATCATCTGTTCTGATTGTCCATCGGTCTGAGGGTGAAAGGTTGTGCTCAAAATAACCTACATAGCCATAACCTTCTTCCACTCATTTGAAAACTATGATGTAAAACAATAATACATATATAAAACAATAGTGTGAGGGACTCCGTGAAATCGAATAATCGCATAGATATACAATATTCCTAAATCATCAATTGAGAAAGTATCTTGGAAATTAATAAAGTGGGATACTTTTTTCAGTCTATCAATGAAAACCCATACAGTGTCACTAACTCTAGGAGACCTTGGTAAACCAATAAAAAATCCATGAAAACATATTCTCATTAACATTATGGTATTGGAGGTGGTTGTAACAAGCATGTAGGTCTCTGGTGCTCCTCATTAACCTAGTGATAGGTGGAATTCCATATGATAAAAACATGTTATCCAAGGTTTCATCCCAAGAAACCAATACTGGAGACACATATCTTGATAAATTTTAGAAATTCTAGGATTAAATACCTAATGAGAAGCATGGTACAATCAAATTAACTCCCCTATCATATTTATAGGAACCCATAAACATCCATGTATATTCAGGATATCTTCTCTATCCACAGACTAATCCGGTGGTGGGTCATCTCTTAAAATACTCTCACAGCGAACCAAGCCATCCGGATCTAAAGATTTCATACCCTTAACCTTATCAAGGAGGTAAAAGGTAACTATCAAGGATTATATATAATACTTCTCATGACTATTGAGAAACTATATATTCATCTTAGGAAAGAGAGACATCAATTTCTATTTGTCACTGGCTTCTCGTATGGCATGTGTTGGAGTTCTCTGAATCAGTACACCAGCTACTACATTTCCTTTTCCAAGCATATAGGCAAGCTCCAAATTGAAGGATAGAATATATTCAACACATCCTTTTTGTCCAAGATTCTGCTATACTATGTAAAGATATATTTGGGGCTCTTTTGGTCCATATACACTATAAAGTGATCACCCAATAGATAATGTCTCCAGCAACCTAAGGCATGGACAACTACTGTGAGGTCAAACTTGTGTGTTAGTTAATTTCTCTCATGAGGCCTCAACTATTAAGATTCTTATGTAATGACTCAATCCTATTGCATCATAACTGGTCTTATGAAGATTCTTTATGCATCATAGAACACTATATTACCTCTACCTGAGTCTGGAAGAATCATAATAGGGGTTGAGAAAAGCCAACCTCTAAACTCTTAAAAGGATTTCTCACACTCTTCTAACCACAGGAACCTAATACCCTTCTTTTTTAGACCATTAATAGGTGCATCAAGGCATGATTAGTCTTATTTGAAATTCCGGTAATAAACAACCATCCCCAAGAAACATCATATGTCCAACAGATTCTTCAGATGCTCCTAGGATGCCATAGTACTCACCTTCTCTTGGTCAACAGATACTCCTAATTATGAGATAATATGACCCAATAAGTGAATTTTTTCAATCTAGAAGTGGCATATAAAAATATTGGCATAAAGGTGATGCTCTCTCAGTGTACTCAAAACGATCTCAAGTTTATTAGTATGGTCTCTATGAGTTTGGGAATACACTAAGATAACATTCAAAAATAATATGAAAAAAATACAAATAGGGGTGAGACACCCTATTCATCAAATCCATGAAAATGATAGGTACATTAATAAGACCGAATGGTATAATGTGGTACTCATAAAGGCCATACCTCTACAGAAATTTATACTAGGTATGTCTATTGTCCTGACTCACACCTTATGATATCCCTATATTAGGTATATCTTTGAAAACACCCTATCTCCCCAATATTGGTCAAGGAGATAATCTATTCAAGGCATTGGATTCTACTTCTTGACCATAATCTGGTTTAGCTATCTATAATCCACACATACAAGAATAGTCTCATCCGCCTTCTTGAAAAAAAACATAGGAAAGCCCTAAGAGGAAGTACTGGGATGTATAAAAACTTTAGCCTCTAAATCCTTTAACTTTCACTTGATCTCCTGGTTCACATTACGTGACATCCTTTATAGAGGAATGGACACTACATATGCTCCTAGATCAAGCTCGATTGTAATATATACCTCTCTCTCAGGAGGTAATCCACACAAATCATCAGGAAATATTTCCTTGAAATGATCTACTACTAGAGGGAATTCATCCTAAAGTAAACATCGATCCTTCATTAAGAGATTATAAATATGGGTGGTCACTCCACCTAGACCATGATGATCTGGTCTAGCTCTACTAGACCACATATCCCACTCACTCTTGTGTAGATAACTACTACCTTCTAGTTATATAAAAGATATCCTTCAGTGATAGCAGTCTATAAAGGTGTGATAAAAAACCAATCAATCCATATATAGAATGATGTCAAAGCTGGTCATTTTGATAAGAAAGATGTACCACAAGAAAGGGTAACTGCCTTCCTCAAGGAGAAATCCCCTAAACTGGTGTATTCCCTCTGACTGTAACCCCAACAGTGTATCCAGGGTCATTACACCATAGTAATACTATATTTATAGCCCAAGGATTTCCATTATAGATAAATTGATGAAGGAGTTTGAAGAACCTATATCGAATAAAGCATATACTAAAATGGAGACTACTAGAATAGTACTTCATATTGTAGATGATCTTGTTACTTGCTCCTAGGGAATCATTTGTAATACATGCAACTAACCTGATCCACGGACTTATCCTAATACTGAACAACCATTATAAAAACTGCTCTGCTGGTGCTATTGGTGATCGGGATTCTGGATAACATGGTCACAACCTCATCCTCGGCCAGTCCTATCGGTGCTACTACAACTCCCCTCTTGACGTGACGTAAAAGAACATTCCCCTAACGGTGAAGATGGTAAAATCATCTTCCACTAGAAGTTGAGAGAATGGTCTGACATAACCTATAAAGGTTCCCCATAAAGATGCAAGCTTGGAACTCCATAGGGTCTCTATCACACTGACTCTTCAGGTTACCCTATTTTCCACACTAGTGACACACGATAGAGCAACAAGTATGGGTACTCTGGCTACCAAGGCCTTGATGAAAAACCTAGAGGGAACGTTTTCTTCTACAAGAATAAATATTTCCATGCTATGAACCTAATCCTCTATTCTCAGTACTATCTCTATCCCTTAGGTTGTGATTAGTAATAAACTCATAATTAAATATTTTAGAAAAGGTAGTTAGGTTAAAAACATTCACCTGATTATAGATTTCATACACAATCCCATCCTTGAAGTGTATGGCACTCAAAAGGTCAACATCGGGTAGAAGTAGTGAAAAGTTTTGTAACTCTATGAAATGTGCTGAATAATCCATGAATAACATAGAACCCTAATTAAGGTGCATGAACTTTATGGCTATGTCATCTCACAGTTTTTGAGAAAAGGATTGATTATAGAAATTAGTCTGGAAATCATCACATACCATGCCCTGATGGAGACCAGCCTGGGAAATCACATCCCACTGGAACTTGGCCGAATCACACAGCATGTACGTATCAAGCTTAACACTCCACTATGGATCCATCTCCAGATGATGAAATACAGATATGGGAGACACCATCCAAGACATAGTATAATATGGACTTCCATCCTCTGAGAAGGTATGAAGATGTTGTTGCTAGAACTCATGGGCCAGATCAACCATTATAGGTTCTGGTCATGGAGCACCATGAATGGACTGCATTAGACATAAGAAACTATCACAAAGCTGAGTTTCAATTCCCATATCAGGTAAAAAAAAGTGGTGCCTCTAGTGGAACTTCTGTAATTAAGACCAGCGGATCAGGGCCCACCACATCTAGAGCATGGTCATTTCCACCCTCTTACTACACGATACAAGGATGTCATGGTGTAATTGGTATATAAATTTCAATAACACACCTCAGAATAAGACAGAAGCATATAGATAGAAACACTAGTAGAATATGAATGAAAAGAAAGGGTTCACTACCCATGGTATACTACCCCAACTACCCGCTTAAAAGGACAAGTATTTGTAAGTTCTAGAGTATATGTTATAGGGGTTCAAGTAGATGAAGGGTCAACTATACCTTACCTCATCATTTAATGGAAACCATTCCTCAATATAATTCAAGTTTCAATTTTACAGTTTACATTTTCTCATTTAAATATATCATGGTTCATCCAAAATGGATCTTTATTCCAATTAAATGAGGACACATACTTCTTATCACTAAAAATGGAACCCATTTGATTTTAATCTAATACATTAACTCGTTAAATTACCAATTACAACCCACAAGGGCCCATGAAAACTCATGAATTGAAACAAAAAATCACTCAATAATATCCCTAAGTAGCACAATTATATCCATACAAAATATTATCACTCAAAATCATAGGCATATCAAGAAATGAAAAGAATAAAATTCACCTATATGGCATGGAAATATGCATGACATTGGAATTCTAGGTGCCTATGATGATTCATGTAACAATGACCATTTCCATCACATCATCAGTCCAAGGAAGAAATTAAATCCTCAATCATAATAATAATAACAACCAAAACCCAACATGTGTTTCACCCAATGGTGAAATGATATCAACTATAATAGGAAGATGTGGAACAAAAATTGCAATTCAGGAAACTCAACATTTATCCCAAACATGGATTCATGACACCCAAACATGGATTATGAACAAGTTACAAGAATTACTACCTTCCAATATATTTTCTCCAAATAGTAAATTAATAAACAAAGTCCTATTATACAACTTTTCAATGTCTTAGACTTGGATTCCACTGAAGGTTCCCCAAGCCCGGTTGGCCACATAGCCTCAAGAGCATCCCCCTGAATGCCAGAGGCTTCCAATAAGAAGCGAGGGTATAAAGAGTTTCTATTGGGATATCTTTCTCTCATTACCATAATGAAGAATAGTGTATTAACATAATATAATATAAGATAATTACCTAAATCAATGTAATAATAAGAAAAATACACAACACAAGAAGACAGGAATAAAAGGTGAAACTGATATAAATATACAAAAGTTGATGATGATAATTCATGTTTCTATAAATCTAGAAAAAAATGGATACATAGTATCATACAACAGATGCTATAAAAAAGTTTCAAAAAGTAATCCAAAACAACCCCAAGCTTCCTGAGCTCTTGCTCGGTTATCTTTTACCATCTCCATCCTAATAAATCAATAAATCAAGTGTCTGAAGTGATATGATTCCCTTTATCAACACCTGCATACATATAGTCTTCTTAAGTTCCAATGGAGTCCTAGATAGGGTGTGAGATAAATATTAGTAGGCCACCACCAATTGTGTCAATAAAATATGTTTTTGTGTAATATAAACTAATATAGTATGCAAGCATGCATATAAAAATGTAAAGGAGTATAGTAATATAAATACCCAAGTACCTATTTCATCCCTCAGTTGGTGTCTGAACATGTAACCAATTGATTTAATTAGTTAAGTTCCAATTTATATATGTATGTTTCATGAGGCATAACCATTGCGGACATCCTGACGTGATAATAATAGTAAAGATTCCCGGATATAACAAGGCAACCATAATGATTATAATATTAAAGAGGTTCCAAGGTAATAACCAAGGAAACAAAGACCTAAAGGGTCACCAACTCAGAAGTAATTTTATCTTGGATAAGGGGTAAGAGTGTAATCCAAGGAGCTTCATCCAAGTAATTCCACAATAATGAATCTAACCGAGTCCAAGGATAGCATACAAGGTAAAATAGGATAAGCTATGGATAAAACCAAGGATATAATCAAGGCACCTCATGTTTGTAAAATCCATGGGGGATAAAAGGAGTATATCCAAGGAATCATATATAGTAAATGAGGTATCCTATAGTGTCATACTAGGCATCCACTAATAGATGAGTATTAGGTTCTAAGTTAGGTCTCAACCAAGGAAACCAGAATCCTTGAATTAGATTAGCGTCTACGAGTGCTCAAGGCATTCCCATAATAATCCAAAATACAACTTGATTCTGACCACTCCTATAGAAATTTTTTCAAGGTTCATATACAATTATGCACCTTAAATTTGTTTTATTTAATTAATCAATCCATGTAATGGTCATTCGATTTAAATAAGTTAATTTGGTTCAAGCCTTGCCTCTAATTAGCATGACAAATCTAAGGGTCATGAAACCATTTCATTCAATTCATAAGTCACAATTATTAAATTAGGTTCATTCCTCTACGTTACATCATAATTTTAAAATGGGTGTTTTGGATATACAACCAAACATTCATTTTAGTTTAAAGAGGCCACGTCATATATATACAATATACTTTCCATTTCCATTTAGAATGATTTATAAAAATTAATCACTTAACTTAGGTGGGTTTGGGGGAAATAAAACATGGTAAAATATATTAACCATTTCATAACATATCTAATTCAATTAATTAAAGTGGGATTACCATTAGAAAGTTCATGCCACACACCCAAATGGTGGTACTGATGAACGTCTTAAACCATTAAAAACTCAATTATGAAGAACACCCTTCTTGGGGTAGTCAATGTTATGAATATAACTGCCAGTAATAAATAACATATATTGCATGGGTCTTAGAACATGGTTATAATGAATATAATCAATGAATATTAATTGAATAGGTCATACCTATTGAAATTGGTATTCCCATAGGACAATTTATAAAATTATGAAACTTGAGGGATGAGTTATATACTACCTACATCATACTCATTCGACTATCCCCATATATTATCATCCTCTAATTCATCCTCGATTGGAATAGATATGAATAATGGATCAATTACTTGAAAATGGGGAATATTATCTTATATATAAATAGCATCATTGACAGGAAGAAGAATGGTGAAAGATTAAAAACGAACAAAGATCTTATTGGTGTGGATCCAACAAGATGAACGGTGATCAAATAAAAATCTGGACAGATTCATAATATAAATTCCTAGAATATTCATGAATAGGGATCAAAAGGGATGAAACGGAGATCATGGTGATGGAATGAGAAAATGGGAAGATTGAGGAAAGATAAAAAATCATTAAGGGTGAAATGGTAAAATCACCCAAAAATAGCCTTTGCATGATTTGACAGCATGGTTTTCCAAACCATACAACAACCATTCATAGTTAGCTATAGAAAGGAGGAACCTACATGGTTAGGATGCACATTTAATGAATTTGTGTTCCAACTATGTGAATAAACTCTGCAATTTTTTATGTAGTGTTTGTATAGTTGTGTGGCCACTGGTGCATGGTTAGGGAAAATCGTGCACCCTATATCACCCCATTATCCAACCTTTCACTGTTTAAGCTAACCATGCAGCAAGACCAACACAGTTTACACTAACTATGTGGCTGGACCTTTTCACACCTAAAATTGGTCTTTAGGCTTCAAACAATCCCAAAACACCCCTGAGACCTTTACAAACTCATTAGGCATCCATATTAAGTCTATAAAAGAGAATTATACCAAAATTTAAAGGATAAATACCTGAGAGAAAATAGGGTTCTTATAGGAGGAAAAATTAAGGGTGTGTTCCAATGTTTTTTATCAAAGAGTAATGGTATATTGTGTGGTTTTATATAGAAAAAGATATGGCAGTTCTTTATTATTTCTCAATCTTAGGTCTTTGACTCTATATAATATAGTAATCAAAACCACAAACCTTATCATGGTTTTTTCCCATGGTTTACACCAAAGAGGAGTGTTTTTAAATATTTTATAAGTTATAGGTCCTAAATTAATAAACGATTACCCTTGGTGATGTGTAAGTGAGTCATATTCTTAAATAAATGATTTTAAAACTTTAAAATATAATATAGGTATTGGAGGATTTATACAAATTTTATAAAATTATTCAAATAACCTCAAAAACACATTTTTTTAAAAGGAAAACATATAATTGGTCTTGGATACCTTTTATAGAATTAATTACAACAATTTTTGTTCATTATGATCTCATAATATGCATCATATATTTATACCATATTTAATTTTTACCTGAAAATTTGATTATCTTAGAAAATTATGAGAAATTCACCATTGGATAATTTCTATATACTAATTCCAAAAATAATATTTTTTTTATAAAAATAAATTTCTATATATTTGAATTTTAACTTTTAAAACATAATCAACATTTATTGGGAAATGATGGGATTTTTAAAACTAACAGTTTTCAAACCTTTATAAAAATTATTTTTGGCTTCATAAAATTATATTATCAATTATACATAATAAATATTATTTAATAATAAAATTTTATTAAAATATAATTTAGTTAAAAAATTCTTTAATTCATCAAAAAGAATATCTTAATTGAAATTGTATATTACCCAAAAATTCAATTTGTGTTTTACCATATTAATGCCAAAATCATCTTTAATGTAACAACAATAAGGAGTAGATATAATTACTATTCTATTGAAAATAAAATATACATATTTATATTCTTAGGGACTTGATATATATTCTTATATTTCCCTAGAAAATGCCCTGAGGGTTAGGTATGCAATTGTGAGATTTTCTTGGGGTGGTTCAGCGTATATGGTCTGGTTTGTGATCATGATGAGCTTAAACTTTTCCCATAAATGGTTTTTATTGGGATTTATTTATTGTATCTCATCTTGGGATTGGTCAAGGGAAAATCCTTACGGTGTATCTCCCTTGAAATATTCGATAAATGTTATTCAAAGGGTACGATCCTACTATTCGATGTCATCACTTCTTTTGTCTGTGCCAATTGGATTTATCAAAACCCTATACTTATACTAACATTACGATCACTATTCAATGATTATACAATCAATGGTAATGATTCTTAATGGTCTTTAAAATCTAATAGGATATAATAAAACCAAATAAGTGTATGTGTTATCGATAACCATAATACACAATTGGGCATTTAATTCAATCCCAAAGGGAATTTTATTTTTAATGGTTTGGTTTATTATATTGTAAGTGTTAATAGAAGATGAGAAGAGGTGGCCTTTTATAAGTGAGGTGAGTAGCGCGCTTGTGATTTTTTTTAAAAAAAAGTTGTACCCACATTTGCCTCATTCCACAGAGCTCAAAAATGGTAAATTCTCAAACCTAGAAGAGATAAGGTTGAAATATTTCCATAAAATCGGTGTTTGAAAATCTTCATGTCATTTTTAACCTTATCATTTTAGTTTAACCACTAGGTAAACCCATTTTTACCTTAACCATGGTAATTAATTTTTTACTATTTTCACCGATCGTTTTGGTCAAAAATAAATTTGAAATTATTAGATAATATAAATAATTATGATTCCAAAATATGGAATCCATTTTTATAAATTTTATTCACATAATTGGAAATTTTAATTTAAAATTAATCCCACTAATGGGATGAGAAAGTTGATTTTCAAAGAGAAAATATTCAATAGTTTTCAAAGATTTTATGTCAAAATTTAATATAAAAATAATTACAATGAACCAAATTCGATTCATATATATATAATTGAACTAATTTTACTATAAAAAAATTAAATATAATTTATATTTATAAATAATTTATACAGAAAGTATTTTTTAATTAAACTTTTGTATTTTCACTATTCATTCAAAAATTAATCTCTTCAGAAAATTCTCAAAAAAGTACCACTAAGATAATTTTTATATTAATATTTAAAAAATTAATTTTATTTTGTTAAATACATTTTATGAAATTTTCAAAAAAAATTAAAATCCAGATGCAAAAGGCGAAAAAACTACTTTTTAGAAACGTATAATTTTTAAGAGTAAAATTAGATTTATTCTTATTTCTTGTATAAAAAACACATAAAATGAATTTTAAAAATTTAATTGAATATATAATATATAAATTTAATTAAAAAATTCCCTAAAATTTTTTGTCTAATTTATTTAGGGGAAACATGTTTGTTTTTATAAAAATGATTTTCTGGAAAATGATTTTCTTTATTTTCAAACAGTTTTTATTTACATTTATAATTAACTGGTCACAAAAGAATTAATTTTATATACATGTGTATACCAAATATTTTCATAATTTATTTAATACTATTCATAATCACCATTAAAATATTTCAGATATAACTATTATTTTAAATAATAAAATTTTAATAGTATTTCATGTTTCGTTTAATCTCAGTATTTCATGTAACGTAAACTAAACACAATGTTGCGTGTAATTAAAAATATAAAAAATATTAAATTAAAAAAATATTACAAAAATTTCCGGGTGTTATAGAAAATTAATGTGACATTAAATCAAAATAACACAATACAAAATAAACATGGTGCATAACATGTTACATGTCTCAAAAATTAGAATTGAGACCAAGAAAACTTTTACGGCTTCAGTAACACTTTAATAAAAACCCCTTGAAAGATATGGATTTTAATTCTGATAAAAATAAAATGATTAAAATATAATTCATGATATGATGTATCAAATAGTTATTATATACAATACATAAATGAAATCAGGTTCATAATACCAAACATGCCTCTAAGAGAAGAATTTGAGACGAAGACCCTTAGCTTGTTTCCATTCTTAGTTTATGACACATCTTCCTCCTATAAAAAAATATAGATACTATAATCATATATTTAATAACCTTATTTGAATATATTACCTTTTATAACTTTTATTTATAAATATTTATTATGGTTTTATCTGTTACTTATACCTTATTTCAACTATCATGTGTTAATAACTTTCACTATTTGTGCATGTTTTATAATGTTGATATCATTACCCATTATTTGAGATAAAGATAATCATTAATATAAAATTTAATATACTTTCATATATGTCTTATATTTATTTATAAATATCTTATATCATTCCATAAGTTTTTTAGTTATACTGTGTGAAAATGCAATCAGTAAAGGCCTATTTTGGTGATTTTAGAAAATGAAAATGATACTGTAATAATAAGTTAAATAATTAATATCATATTTTAATAACCATATAAATATCATGTTTTATTATTATATTATTATTTTATTATTATTTATTTTCACATATTCATCGAAGATAGATTTTTATACCATCATTCATGTAGGTGCTTAAACCGACCCAAACTTTAACATACTTTAACTCGATGGGTGAGTATGGTTAAAGAGGTATTACATTTGACATAATATCATTTTTACAAGAATAATAATGACATTGTTTTTATTTATTTATTTATTTGAACCATATTTTAGTATTTTTGGATAGATAATGAAAATCTATATGAAAAATGAAAAATATATCCTCGTGGAGGCGGTAGTCCGCACACACGCACGATTGGCATTCTTTTATTTTTATAAGTGGATGGAAGTGAATAAATAAGGCTTATAAAATTAATATAAAAACATATAAGAATAATTATTATACTTAATTCATTATATTTATAAGGTGATAATATATTTGGAAGATTAATATTAAGAATAAAAACTTAAGAGGTATGCAATACTTATATTGGAGACTTGATCTTTCTTTATAATAATCCATGTAATTTAATATTTTAGGATAAATTAGTGTGAATAGGTGATTTATTAAGTGGTATTAGGTTATAGTAGGATAAAAATGGTAGATTTTCAAGGATAAATTCAAATGTGAAGTTTAACTTTGAAAGGGTGGAAGTAGTATCCTTTTATAAGAGAATAAAAGGTCACTTTAGGAAAGACTCGTCATTTTTCAATACTTCTATAACACTATTCAGGGTTTAATAACTCAAAATTAAAAAAAAATATGTGGTTTGGGAAAATATAAGGTCTAAATTCCTCTAAAATAGTCATTTTGGAGACAAATTTTACTTTTTTAAGGCTTTTATTTTCACTTTCAACAGTTTACCCAATTTAACTTTTACTATGGTAACTAGTTTCTAACTAAGTCATTTTATAATTTACTTAAATAAATAGGAAACCATAGTATCATATTTTGGTATGATGAAACTAAATTTAACCACATTTTAATGAAATTATATTTCTGAATGATAGAAAAATACCTTTTAAATTAAATCACATAATATCGAGAAAAGTGTTTTTATAGAAAAAAATATTTTCATAATTAAGTGTTCTTAATAATATTTAAAATTGATTAAACATTAAATGAGGGTTAATATACATATATCTATGTTTAAAAATCATATTAGATTCATCATCTAAAATTTATTAATATAATTTATTTAGATAAAAATTACACATCTTCATTAAAACAACTCAAAGGTAATATTTTCACCGTTGATATGGTAATAAGCAGTAACCATGGTAATAGAATGTATATAAAAAAATTATAATTATTAATTAATATTAACAGAATTATCTAAAATATTATACACATTTTATCAAATAAAATTTCTACAGGTTGGGAAATTAATTTTATTGTTAGCATATATAACACATAAAAACCCATTTTTTGAAAAAATATATTTTTAAGCATAAAGTTTAGGTATATAAAAAAATTATCAATGTTATTAATTATAATGATATTAATATTTTTATTATTTTTAAAATAATATTTATATGTCATCAAAATAATTTTAAAACCTAATTTCCTGATGTGTAAATTTAATTAAAAAATATATGAAATGTAATTTTCATAAAATATTACTTGATTTTCTAAAATGATATTCATGGGTTTTATAAATTAAACATAGTTTTTTGAAATGATTTGTTTTAATTTATAAATATTATATATATATATATATATATCTGTGTTTCTCAAAAACATCTAAGTCATATAAAAGTGACGGTATTAGTTAGCAAAATTAGTATTTTTAATTATTCACCTAAAACCAATTATTTCAGAAAAATCAAAAAAAAGATATCATCTTAATATAATATTTTTATTCTAAATCCAAAAATGATGTTCATTTTTTAAAATTAAAATAATAAAATTTATAAATTACATTTTTTAATAAAATCATATAATATAATGAAAATCATCTTTATTGAAAAATGACAATTTCAAATATTTACTATTATTATTCTTATTTTATACCATCTACTAACTAAATTTGTGTAACCCAATTATTAATATCAATTATAATTTATCATAATTAATCACTTTCTTCTAGAAATATAAATTCTTATCCCCTAGAAGGAATTTTTTTAGAGAAATTCTTTTTTATTAAATGATCTTATTATTAATTTTAGGTAAAATAATTGAATTTAATTTATATAAAAAGTAGCCTATATATATTTCATAAAATGGTTACTCTTATTCATTTCTATTAATTGAACAGCTTGGTTTTTTTGGGAATACTTAAATATTTACATTTTATATATATACATAACGGTTTCATTTAAGCTAGGTGTTCCATATAGAGTAAGTTATCAAACATATTGACTTATTTAAAGGTAATCATATATTAAGATCTCGGAGTGATACAATGTTAGGATATGTTATGTGGATATAGAAGACAAGGTATAAGATCTATTTAATAATCCATTAATGCATCAATTATATGAGGGTCATGTTAAATCTATTATTATATGATGCTTAATAGATTGAATGTGCAATACTCTATGTTCGTATGGGTGTGGAAAATTCAGTGGGAATTTCAATTTTTCATTTATTTGATGACATGTTTTGAGAACTGGGTGTCATAATGGGATTCTGAGAGTTTAATGTCTCGAAATGGTGTTGTTGGAAGTCTTTTAAGGTTCAAGGATTCCCCAAGAGTTCAGTTGAGTTCTAGAGTATTTTTTGGGGACCTAGGTTGATGAAAAGTAAATTTTAGGACATTCAAAAAGTGAATAGGTCACTCACATAATAAATAATCCATTCACATAGTGAATATGTTTCATGGGGTGTGTTGGGGAGATTCAGGCTATGAACGGGGAAGAAGATGTGAACTGGAGGTATGGCTTGAAAATTCAGGGACTAGAAATATGTGTAACATCATGATATATACTAATTTATTTTTTAAGAATCCTATAAGATTAAAAACTAAGTGAAAAGTACCTGTTTGTTTGTAATTTCAACACCATTGGATAGGTCAGGGAGTTTATCACTAGTTATTCCATTTTAGGATTTCATTTCAAATTAATTAATAAATTAATTTATAAATTTTTATGGTTGAGTAAGGTGGTCTTGGACCTGATGGAGGTATGTATGGGCTCAAATGAGACTTGGACATACTAGATTAAGGATCGATGGAAAATAGTAAGGGTGGTAACTCTATGGTTGAGATTAGCAGTCCTGCATACCTACCTATTTAGTTTATTCAAATTTTATCTGGAATGTACAATGAGATATTTCCACTAAGGGTGGTGACCTCATTTAAATAGGATTTTTTAATTTAAAAATTAAATTCTTAGATATGCGGCACAAAATTCCAACACCACAAGGGTTTTTGGCACTGGCTTGATTTCCTCAGTCACCAATGGTTGAGGCCTTGACTTTGACCTTGAAACTTGAACACCTCTAATAGTTAGTGTGACATGAATTGAGATGGAAATCCCTAGTAGGTTGGGTGAGGACCCTTAAAATGTGATAATAATAGGTGGGTAGAGCATATGAAGATTAGAGACAGGTTGGGTGAGCTGACCATCTTATAGTGGACCTGAACATAGAGATGGGGCTTTTGATATTTATTAAGACTATCTCTAATGAGGCATACACTTAAGTTTGATGAGTCAGGTTGATGAATTTCATGATGCTAAGGGATGGTATGTCCTCCTAGTGTTGGGTGTTGGTTGATATACCAGTTGTTATCAAGGATCCCGAGAGGGATTTCTCTAATGTAGTGATGATCTACGGGACCTCTACGGGTTCCCCTTTGAGACATTGCCCTGATAATGTGTATCTATCTATAGGTATATATGGTTATCAATGTTACCTAAAATCTAAACCAATATTTAATCCTAAATGGTATGTGATAATGAGGATGGAATTAGGCATTAATCCAATACCTATTATGTTTTTATTTTATTTTTTATATGTTATGTGATTTCATAAGATGCCTAAGAAATGGTCTATGAGACTGACAATAAATTGATTATCTAGCACACCTAAGAATCATCTTTTTAGCTGGATGATACCACGGGATGCCCAATATTTTTGGGATCTGGTCTCATGGTATTTAGAGGGAGGATTCCTAGTTTTAATTGCATCTATTATGGTTGGTATAGTGGTCGATTCCTAGTGTTTGTTCTTAGAATCCTATATTAAAGGATATGATAACGTGCATGCAATAATTCCTGATAATCTAGGGATTCCTTTATTACAATAATACTATTTTGAATGCCTAGGGAGTTGGGATTTGAATGGTGATACCATTGGACCATTATGAATTTTTGGGACTCTCAGGACTTGAATGACATTATAATGTAGTGGGTGGGAATATATATTTGATCATGAATATTGTAAATCCCAAGGATGATTTTTGGATCCTCTCTATTGATTCCTAAGATATTCCGAGTATTCGATGGATGCACTAGTGATGTTTTAGTTGAGGAGCCATGAGATGTGGATACCAAAGCCAGTGATTGCAGGATCTAGGAGTGTATTCCATTCTATTTTCTAAGATACCCAAAATTCAGTCACACATAGACATATATGATTCCCTAGGGCCTCCCCTCCTAGGTATCAGATGTCAGTCTAACATCAATAATTTCTAGGTACTAACATGGGGTTAAGGTTGAGGGATTGAGGATGAGGGATTCCTCGTGATATCCTAGGTTCTACTAATCATCATTATAGAGGAATTAGTGTGGGATCCTCAGGACATGGGAAAAGGTTCCTCTAAGGTGATGCTTATGATTAGAGAAACCTCTACACTGGCCGAAGTAGGTATGGTCGATCAAGGTCATGGACTAGATTATAGGAATTAGTTAGTGGGATAATCCCAAGTTATTTTTATACACCTTTTGGGAGATTAAGATACACTAGTTGGCATAGTCATCATGATTTTCTCATATACATTTCGATATCAGGCCAAAGATGGTATTTTTAGTGGTTTTGTTTATTTATTTATAGAAATTGTTTATTTTATTATATAATTTCACATGAACATATCATTGTGTTATTGGGATAGTGTGAGACTGTGTTGGTGGAACAATACTAAGTTATGAACTCACACCCTACTCGGGCTACCATTACATTGGGGTACCTGATCATCTTTCACTTGGTTGAATTTTTATATTGACTTGAGTCCCAATATTTATTGATTTATAATTATATGTTTGATAATTTGGAGACTAGTATGAGGTGTTTATGGATCCTTAGTGGCTTTACTCTTATTCAAGCATTCATGTTTGAGTTAGTGTGTTTTTTTTTCATTTTATTTTTTTATGATCTTATATATTTCTATTTCATATGCAATCTATTATTTAGTTTTCTCTCTTATGATTTCACATTCTGATATAGGTGGTATTGTCTCCACATGATGCCTCTGTAGACCCTTGAAGCTAGTCTCCATCCTCTTAAGTAAGGGGAGGCATGCCAGAGTTCATGTGGTGGTCCAGTATAGTTACTTCTCATAGTGAACCGAGAAAGGGTGTTACAAAGTGGTAATAGATAATTCTTTTTATTTTGACATACTATTTTGGGATATGTAATCAATGAAATGTAGGAATATGTTGGAACCTTTTATGAATATAGGTATGGTGCATCATGAACACCCTTATCAGTATGAAGTTCAAGTTACTAGGGACGAGATTGATGTTATGAATTTTCAATTTTATAGTTGATTGATTTCACCAAATGTGATGCACATGATGTTTTGATTTATGATTTTTTTTGTATATATGTATCTTAGACCATTGGAAATAGACCACTTATGTATTTTACTCATGGACTATGGTGGAAAGAGGCATCTACATGCATCAAGGATCGGTGTATAGTGATTCACTTGACATATAGGTATTTTAGTATGTTATTATGTCCCTGATGTAAGGTTTATCTATTTAAAGTGTCTAAAATAGATTATATGGAACTTTCCCATATATGTTCTTGGTGGAATTATTCTCAGTTGTACTGACTTGTATATATATTCTCTTCTGAAGGTTGGTCATATGGATTCTATAGTGAGATGGTGGATGATGATGATGATGGTACATTCCCTCTAGTGGGGGAAATTTAGTGAACCTATTAGGCCAATTTTACTACTTTATACCTTAGTGTGAAACCCCTTGGGGTGGTTATTACTTTGGTTCAGTTATTTAAAGTTTCTTTAACAACCTATACGGTGTTTTCTCATATAGATTGGAATGAAAATCTATTTAACTGAACTGTTTAATAGTTTTTAATAGGATATGGATCATCATAGGGTGATTCTATTTGAATGTTTATGCCTTTGTGATGTGAAAAAAACCTACAGGGAGTAATTTGATGTGTATATGGTCAGATATGGTGGGTTCCTTAGGAATGGATCAATACAAGCACATCGTTCACTTTATGACTATGGGTTTGGTTATTTAAAGTGAACTTGGTGCACTTAATTCCTATCAGTTTGGTTATTTAAATTGTTAGTAAAAACCTATATTGTGTTTCCCCATAAATCTTATACTGAAATTCTACCAAACCAAGCTAGTTTTTGTAGTTTTATTTGGTATGGATCATCCAATATGATTTTTTTGGTTATAATAGTGATGATTGATGATTTTTAATTATTGAGGGAGAATTACTATAAGTAGATTATTGGTGAGAATCAGTTCCATGGTAGGTTTATGACTTGGAATGAGGTTCCTAATAGATGTTTATATGGGACCCTAGACTGGGAGTTTGGCATGTTGGATATCCTGCGATTTTTGGAGATAGGAGCGTGTATAATGTCCAGTGAGTTGTGACATTGTACAAGACATGAACTTTGGGATAGGTGGGAATACCTAGTGACCCATGAGATATGACTTGAGATTATGAGTGATTCAATTCCTAGTTATGTGTGTGGGAAACTTGTGATATGCGTTAGACAAGGGTTGTGAGTTCTTTAGAAATGGGAGTGTGGGTTGATGCATCGGGTTGGGATCGATGCATAGAAGATATTATTGAGAAAATAGTATAGTAATGGTGATTCTTTAGTACCCTTTGTGTGATAAAAAAACAATTTAGAATCATTTTGAAAGCATGAATATTTGATTTTTGATATAGTATGTCATCGGGTGGTAGATAATCATTTGGTTAATCTTGGATCTGGTGATGTTCCTAATTTTTATGAGGAGAACTGAAGGTGCTCGAGATGGATTAGACTAAAATTACCTAGAGCATGGTTCGTAGTTTATGAGTTGATACTTGATTAAATGATATAGGACTCATGGAGTTGTGATTCAGGTTTCATGATTTTACATAGTAAGATAATGTGACCCTTGGGTTTCAATGAGATCAAGGTAGTGCACACTAGATACGCACAACATTTCTGAGTTTGAAATTGGTGAGCGGTCATATGCGAGCTGAAGACTGATTTTTTTATTAAATTCTATGGGCATGGTTACCTGTGAGTTTTTATGAAATGATAAATTTCCCACCATGTTATAGGAGAAACCAATATTGAATTGAGTGTGGTTGAACAGTTGATCCTCATTGATCCTGGAAAAGTGTTTCCTGTGATAGAAGAGTGTATCTCAGGAAGATCGACAAGTGTGTAGTGAAGGAACCCTTTGAGGTGGTTCTTGAGGAGTAGTATAAGGTAAGACATATGGAAGGGATTTCACTATCAATTGTTTGATGGAATATACCTCCTTATTATCTTAATTTTGTGAGTTTCCAAGGATGATTTTCTGGGATCCATAAAAAGTGAAAAAAGATGTCTCTTGTTGGCACTCAGGCATGAAAAAATGCTCATTTCCATCCATTTCATGAATTAGTAGGTGGAGTGTGATCCATTATAGAATGATCTAGGTTTAAAAGGTTCATGGTAATGAGAGAGACAATCATTTGATGGTTGATATGATAAGTGAATATTATTTTATATGGTCCTAAGGTAAATACCATATTTTTGGTTCGAATGAGATAATGGATGTTGTCGGTGAATTATCATTGGGATTAGGATGATTTTGGTGTGATACAAAAGTTATTCATGAGGTGAATAAAATTTTATGACATGGTTTGGAGGTTAACTAGTTTCATGACATGGTTCAAGGGGTGAACCCAAGTTTTGTGACATGTTTCAAGGGTGAATTAGTTTCATCTCATGGTTCAAGGGGTGAATCATGTGATGAAAAGTAATGAAGGTTTAATTTTGGGGGAAGTTATTGGGAAGGAAAGAGATTTGGTATCATGGATTAAGGCATAAGAGGGACCCCACATGTATAAATTTTATTATGGATGTAGGCATTTCTTTTGAGGATGTATTAGTGGATCCGACTGAGAACTTTGAGTATAGTCATATGGAGGAGGTATGGCTGGTTCTATGCTTGAAGTTAGGTATAGTGATAAGGAAACCATGTCAGAAATGTCATGTGGGGTCTAGTTGGAAGTTTTTTAATATATGAGGGAGATGTTTTAGTAGGTAGTTCCAATAGTGGGGAGAACTATGGATCAGAATCATCCATTATGAAGTGAAGCTTATGGTGGGGAGCTCCATAAGTTGGAGGATGAGACTATTGAAAAAACTAGTGGTGTAAAATGATAAATGATTTTTAGGGAGTTTCAAATAAATTTTTTGTTGATGGATATGATAAGTGTCTCAGTTTTTATAAATTATCCTCCTTGTGTTTGAAGTTGTGAAATGGAATATCATTTGGAATTTCTAAGTAGAATGTGGTGAATTGAGTATGGTTTGGTGACCAGAGTAGGTCAGGTTTTTTGGTTTAATTTTCTATGATACTTATAGATTATTAGAAGTTTTATGGTGGGGATATTTTTATAGCCTACTTCCATACATTTGTGTAAAATTTAGCAAGAATTTAAATTTTTCATTTAGTGGATAGCTCAATTTGAGAACCAGGACACAAAATGAGATTTTAAGAGTCTAAAAATACTAAAAAGGTGTTATTGGACATGGTTTATGATTTGGGGACATTTTGAGGGTTCAGGTGAGTGTCAGAGGAGTTCTTGGGGGTTTTTTTTGAAAAGTGTTTTTGTAGTCAATTCAGGTCATGAATAGGTCCATCATGTAATGAATATGCTTCATGGGGTGTGTTAGGGTAATTCAGGCTATGAACATGGAAAATGGGGAAAACAAGAGGATTTTCCTAAATAGTAAAATCATGGACACATGGTTCATTAAATAATCCATGATGTTATTTTTTATAATAATCGTAGGGTTTTATAAAATAGAAACCCACTTAGGTTTCTTTATTTGGAGACTGTGCACATACGGGGAAGCCAAACCACACCTTATTCTTCTTTATCCTTTGATCAGGGCCTGTTCTTGGTGATTCATCATGAAAAATCAAGGTATTACATCCCACTATATTTATGTTATTTCTCTCAATATTTATTTTTTTTATGGTGTAGGGTTCTAGATGAATTATTTCACCACAGCATGGAGAAATTTGTGTGCCTGAAAATGATTTCATATGTAGCTCACAGAGGATGCCCCGGGAGGCCATTAACAATACATTATTCTTAATTTAATTCATGGTATGTAATTTTTTGGATTTATGAATTTTTTCTAGATATTTTAGATAAAATTTTCCACCAATTCAAATTTATAATTTGGGGATTTTTGCTACCTAGAAATAGGATTGAGTCAGAAGAATAGAACACCATGTTTCTTATGATTTTGGTAATGTTGGACTGCCTGGTGAGTTTATCACCAACTATTACATTTTTTATTTTGATTTAAATTAATTAATTAATTAATTTAATGATGTTTATGGATGAAATAGGTTCTCATGGACCCGGTATAGGATTTTACTGGCTCAAATAAGACATGGATGGGATAGAATTAGGCTTAGCAGAACTTGGAATGGGAAGTAACTCCTTGGTTGGGAGAGGTGGTCATGCACACCTACCCTTATGGTTTATACACATTTTATCTAACATGTTCTATGTGGTATCAATGCTAAGGGTGTTGAAATTTTTTAAATAAAATGTTTTTGATTTAAAAATGAAAGGTTTAGGCAGATACCACAAAGTGTCAATGCCAAGAGGGTCCTTGGAACTGTCATGATTAACTCGATTGATATTGGATGTGGAATTAACACTAAACTTGAAAATTCGACATATCTAATATTTAGTGTGATTTTACTTAAGATGGATGTCCCTGATAGGATGAGTGAGGACCCCTGGAATGTGTTAGGCCTATGTGGATATAGCTTTGGTAGATTATAGATAGGTTTGGTGAGCTAACCAACTTTGAGTGACCCTAAACATAGAGATGGTCCTTTGACCATCTCTCAAGACTATCTCTAGTGAAACATTCCCTCGAGTACTATGAGGCTATTTGATACCTTTGATGTTTTAAAAGGATGGTATGTCCTCCCAATGTTAAGTGTTGGATAAGATATCAGTTGTGATCGAGGACCCTGAGTGGGATTACTTTAAAATAATAATGATCTAGGGGACCCTTGTGGGTGTCCTGTTGAGATATGATCCTAATCGGGTGTATGTGGATATGGGTAGAGATAGTTTAAGGTTTTTCTTATTACCTGAACCAAAATTTAATCTGGAAGGGGTTTTGATGATGAGGATGGTCTTGTGTGTTCGTACATCCCCTGTTATGTTTTTTTATTTTAGATATGTTATGTGATTGTCCAAGATTCATATGAATTGGATGATGGTAATTCCACTATTTTTATTTCTTGGGATCCTCGGCAATCACCTTTTGAGCTGGATGAGACCCTAGGATGCCTCAAATGTTTGGGATCCATTCTCATTGTATTTTTTGGGGGTGGATTCCTAGTTTTATGTGAATAAATTATAGTTGATGTGGTAGTGGATTCTTAGTGGTGGTTCATAGGATCTAAATTAGAGGATATCATAGTCCACATTAAGTAATTACTAAAATTCTAGGTATTCCTTTATTATATTGATACCATTGAGAATGCTCGAGTTGTCGGGATTTAAATGGTGATACCATTAGAACATTTTGAATTCCAAGTACTCCCAATATTTGAGTGGTGGTATGAGGATTTGGGTGGTATTATTACCCTAAAAATGGGTTTTGGACATATTTATGGGGACTATTGGATCACCTTGATATATTCTTAAGATACCCCATGGGATTGGGTGGATGCATCGATGGTGGTTTGGATAAGGTTTCGTGAGATGTGGATGTCCAGGTGAGTGACTATAGGATCTAGGAAGGTATTCCTTTTGATTTTATGGGTCACCTAGGAATTAGTCACACTTGGATATATATGATTTACTACTCCATCCCCCTCCTAGGAATGAAACGTTGTCCTGACACTTAGAATTCCTAGTTACTGACGTGGGTTTATCTTTTTGGAATAAGGATTAGGGATTACTGGTGACACCCCTGGGGATTATACTCATCATGATATAGGTGTGATAATGGGGTCCCTAGGGCATGTGAATAGGTTCTCCAGAGGTTATCCTCATTCTTAGAGACATCCAAACGCTGGTTGAAGCAGGTATGGAAATTTTGAGTCAATGACCTGAGGAACGATGTTGGTTAGAGGGTTTGGCCTGAGTTATGTGTGTATGTAATTGAGGTAGTTTTGATACACTAATTAACATGGTTATCATGATGAACTCAAATACATTCTAGTGTTAGGATAAGGAAGGAATTGTTTCTGGTTTTATTTATTGATTTATAGTATTTTTTTATTTTACCATAGCATGTCACATGCACGTATCACTGTATTTTCAGTATAGTATTAGACTGTGTTGGTGGGTCCCTATAGAGTTATGTACTTGAAATATTTTCAAGCCACCATTTTATTAGGGTACCTGATCATCCTTCACTTGATTTCTTGTTTAGGTTTTTTTGAGGTCCATTATTTCTTGATTGATCAGGATAGCTTGGATGGTGAGGAGATTGGGATGGAGGAATTTGTGGAGCCTCAATGTATTTACTTTTATGTGAGCATGACCATTCGAGTTTGTGTGATACATTCCATTTTATTTTATAATTATCTAATTTATTTTTGTTTCCTATATAGTTTATTATTTAGTTATTTCTATTATGATTACACACTCTAATATAGGGGGTATTGTCTCTCCATAGTACCTCAACAGGCTCATGCTTCTAGTTAGTAGCCTCCGGCATACAGGGAGGCATGCCTTAGGTCATGTGGTGGTCTGATCCAGTTATTGTTCATAGTGAACTAAGGTAGAGAATTATATAATGTTTTTATTGTAAATGTGACATTAATTTATGAAAAAAAAATAATATCTTTTTATTATTCATTCATGTGTGTAGTAATTTATTTTACATAAATTGTTGAATGATAATATCACCACAAATTATGACTCTAAGTTGTCCCTAACTAAGTATCATCACAGAGTATTATGGTTTTTGATGATATGGTAATTTTGAATTGAGTTTAATCTTATAATAAATAAAAATATATATGTGACACAATGAATAGATTCATTAGATAATAAGTTAAAACTGATTACTTGTACTGACTCACCAAATCATATCACATGGATTGTTATATAATCATTAATATACTTAGGGGTCTATGCTTATTATCAATCCTCATTACTTGAGGATGGATAGATACCTAGAGTGAAATACCTAATAATTTGAGACATTCCTTATGAAATCCTTATGTCTTAGCTAACCAAGAGTGGTTGGGTATGTTTCTAATTATGTCATTAGTTAAATTTCAACCAATATAGTATTTTTTCACTCATATATAGAGAAAAGTAATTTAGGACCTTAATTAAATTAGACTTAGGAAATTAATGGTCATGCTTAGTTGATTCACATTTGATGTGTGTAGCTACTTTGATGAAGGGCCAGTGATGTGTTCATCTACTAGATGAATGACATTTGATGTATTCATTGACCTAGTCAATCTATTTTAGATAATCATTAATGGATCAAATGGCCCATACTAGATTGACATTTTCCATGTCTAGTGGTCACTCTATTTCATGGAAAAATGGATTATATAGGTATATATACATTATATACGATACATATTTTTGTGGATATGTTCATATAGAGACATGAGTATATTTTATTGATATCATGCCTGATCCATTATTATCCTGAGTAGTAATGATTCTTTTCTAAAGGATTCACTTTTCTAAAATTTATAGAATCGGGAATTTATATTTTTTTCTATGAAACTATTTTCTAAAGGGTTACATAGTTATTCCTTTGGATAATGATTAATTTTTGGTAAAAGTGTTTGTTTCAAAATAATGATATTTTTTAAAAATTGTATTCAAAATATTTTTACATGGAATCATAAAGAGTTATAAAGTTTTATATAAAGTCTTTATTTAATTTAGTATAAGTGGGTGATTTTTGGATGTTCACTTAAAGGGGGTATCATATTGTATGATATCCCCCTATATCATAGCCAAGGATACACATAAGATGGAGTTTTGGTCATTTTATAATTTTAATAGTTTTCATGAAACTAAAAACACCCAACAACTATCATATCCATGATAGGAGATGTCATTGGGGAACTACTTTCTAAAAGTAGGTGATTATTCAGTTTTCCTACTAGTGATTATTAGTGATGCACTTTGGTCAATAGGGTGGGAGGTCAGGATCACAAACCATTTTTAGTGGAATTTTACCTAGTCTTGAAATCTCTTATAGATTTAAGATATTTTTCATGAATCCTTCCCATAACCAAGTACATAATAGGTTTCCAATGTGCCAACAGTTGGTCATTAACATGTATTGAGGTGAAAATGAAAATGTATCAGAGTTTTTCCATCAACATGAACATATTTATATATCATAGGTTCTCCATAGATAGTATCATCTATATGTATCTAAGGTTACCTATATTTTTTTATTACTTAGTGATGCTTAATTTTTGGGAGATATGGTTTAATGTCACATAGTTAGTGAATTTTTTGTTTATTTTCTTCGAGGAAAGATGTATATTTTCATGGTGTTGGTATTGGGTTCATAATAAGGGCTTCCTATGTATCCTTATAAAGTGAATCAAATCTGACATAGTATAGTGCCACTTAATGGGGAACATTGTACCTTTTATGTTTTTTGATAAGAATTTTTCCTTATAATTTAACATCATGCGGTAAGTAATTCTAGGTAAATGGTGACTAGAAATGGCTAGTTCAGGGATTATGCATAAGTGGGACTTCTATGTTGACCATGAAGGTGATATGGCCCAAAAATAATGGGATTGGGCTTTGCAAGAAATATAGACTTGTGAAGAAAATATTTCCACAAAATGAATGTGATCTAATTAGGAAGAGGTGGTGGTCACCCAGAAAGAATATGGTAATCCAATTTGGCGAATGATTTTATTGGGAATATAGCCTAATAAAGAGATTCCCTCAAGGGGTATGGCCCTATAGAAAGGGGCGTCTTGTTTCATGGATATATATCCTGGAGAGGGAAGGATGTAGATAATATTATAAGGAATATGGCCCCATAAGGTTTGAAATATAGGGGATATCGATTTTAAACTATGGGGAAGCATCCTATGTATCTCATCAAAAGAGGAATCAAATTAGAAATAATTAGATTGACCTAATTTAAGTTCATATGGAGGGACAATACCATAGAGTTTAACATCATGAAATAAGTAAATATAGTAAAAAGGTTCCTAGAAATTGATGGTGTGGGACATACACATGAATATCCCTTTTTAGTTAACCTTTAAGTAAATATAGACTAATGATAATGGGTTTGTCCTTGCAAGGAATTTTTCCTTGTGAGGTGAATACATTACGATCTAGTGAGGAAGATATGATGGTCATATAGAAAGAATATAATCCACCTGGTGGGGGTATTATTTTATTGGGAATATATCTCTATAAAGAGAGTTCACCAAGGGGTGTTTCCATTGAGAAAATTACTTCTAGGATCAATGGAATATATCTAGGTGAGGTAAGGATATATATGATCCTATGAGGAATATGACCCCATAAGGATGGAAACAAAGGGGATATCAGGTTTCAACCTTGAGGAGGAATCTTATGTATCCCTTTGAAACAATAATCAAATCTCATATAGTTAAAGTGACATAGGTAATTTTTTTGTGGTGGTGTTGTACCATGACATTTAATGTCATGTGACAAGATGTTGTCAGGTATTTTTACATTATACGACTTGTAAATTTTCCATGTGCTTTAACATCATGTTGTCGGGTCATCTATATCCTCAAAGGTGAAACAATATAGAATCGATCAGGTATTACACATATGAGGCTTCCCTTTATGGTAGATATGGGTATTACACCTAAGGAAGAGGATAATTGGGGGAATATCTCATTGGATAGAGAATAAATCCATAATCAAGTTGGAGGTTGAGACTTACACTTAAAAGGAATCCCATATTAGAGGCATTTTAATTGTATTGGTGGATTAATCAACTTAGATCTATAATACCATGTGATTTATCCTATATATGAGAAATAAAAGATAATATAAGATCAAGCACATTATACGAGAGTTCACAATTATATTTGAATGGGCATTGTGTATTGAGGCTACCTAGGGTAAGTATCTTTGGTGAGTTGCTGACATTATCAATTGGAACCATCTTGGTGTCATAACTAAGAGGAAACCCATCCTCCCTTCTTCCTATATACTTATAGGAAGAGTGGGATATAGAGGTAGGGGTATGTCCCTATTAAATAAAGGTTAGGGGATTACTCCTTGAGGGATTCCTTGTCTAACTCAGTTTGATGGATAGAGAATAAATCCATCATTGATATAGAAGAGACGGTTCTAGTTCCTTCCCAATAGGAACCCTAATTATCAAGGTAATCCATGATTTTGATTCCTATATGGGTTATATATATCTAGTAAGATAATTCCTAATCCTCATTTTATCAAGATAATCCACGATCAACAAGGTACATGATGGTGTGCATGTTCTGATCCCATGTATCTAGTGTATTTAGGGGAGGTCTCAATAATTAGAGTCCTAGGTAGGAGACTTAGGAGAAGAAATTATCTTCTATTAAAACTTATCTATTCATGGTTCCTTGGTTTGGGAGTAGATGAATATGAATTTATATATTAAATGGATTGAAAATTTATTCTCCCAAGTGATAATAGGGAGGGTAAAAGGTTAAACAAAGTCAGGGTGAATAAAAGCGTTCATATGAGTGATACTTTGGTGAAATGTAACCCTGGTTGTATTAGGGAGAGAAAGTTGGTTCTCCCAAGTGAGGTAAATCTAGAAACTTCTCCCATGTGAGGATGAGTAAAAGGATTTTCCTAATTTATACTCATGAAATGTGGATCCCTAGTAGAAATTGAGTGAGTTATATTATAGGAAATAGAAATTGGTTGCTCCTTCACCCTAGTAATAGGGTGTCTCCTAAGATTCTTTTGAATGAATAGCATGTAACTATGTGTCTAGGTAAGTTTCCTTCGCCATAGTATTGATAAACTATTGTCTAAGTGGTTCTTCAAAAAAAATTCATTGTTTCAAAACCTTTGGGAACTCAATAATCCTCTCTCTTGGTTAATTTCCCTTGATTTTAGAATTGGATAAACTACCTAAAGGTATTTGAATACTTGGGTGTGATACTATGTAAAGAATAGCTTTGGGTTGTCACTTCATCTTCCCAACAGGTGTAAATAAAGATCCCAAGTGTCCTATTTATATGAAAATTTAGAGCTCTAGTTGAATATAGTTTGGTACGTAGGTGGTGTGAGATGGTCTGAATTGTGCACAAGACTTAAGAGCACAAGTGGTGCATGTAGGGTTGACTTGGGTGCTCTTTTTGGGAGAATTCAATGGGTTTGGATGAAATTATATTACCTTACTTATAACTTTTATGTAATGAACTAGAATTTTATCAATAAAATTTTCATTCTTATAATTATATTATATAGTATAAAACACATACATCACATGTAGAACCCAATAAAAACATTGTTTTCGTAAATTAAGAATGAAATAAGTATAATTTATATAAATTAAGGAACTTAAACCAATAGAATAGTAACCTGACCATTATAATATTAACGTGATTGTTAAGAATAGTAACTCATCCAATATAATAGTAACCACACCTATGAAAGTATAAATAAAATTTAGGTATCTTATGAATGAAAATACAATATATTTATATCATAGAAGAAGTAAATAAATATTTTAAAAAAAATAAATTAAGTATTGGTATTTTTATGAAATGTAAATGTTTATTTAAAATTTTATATTTAATATAATTAACTAAAATAAAATTTATTTTCATAAAATATATTTATAAATTAATATTTTTTTTCCTTATTATTATAAGATAATTTTATGAGACTTTAATTAATTTTTCAAAGTGTCTTAAATTAGTTATTATATTAAAATCAATATTTTTTCACATAAATGATGATTTTAATTAAAAATTAAATTTATCATATTTAGATAATTATTTTCATAAAATGGAGTCCATTTATGAATTTTACATGTTGAAAAATGGTTAGGGTGAATTTTCAGGATTTTTCTAAAATAGATCAATTTTTTGTGAATATTGAAATATGATAATTGATTATATAAGATAAATACATTAATTTTTGAGTCATGGATAATGTATGGATAATTTAAGAACCATAATATCGAAACATCCTTCATTATTTAATATATTTATTTATAATTATCAACATTATTGATAGTATTGATCCAAAATTATAAAATAATGAATATCAAAATAAAAATACCCCTCTCCTCCACTATAAATAGCACCCCTCACCACCTATTATCCTGAAACTTTATATTCCTTAAATATTGTCCAAAATATGACCAATAATATTACCAAGACTATCCCCCCACATCCATGAGCCTTTGTTCTCAAAAAAATACAAAACCCATTTTCCCTAAGGAGGTTCTCAAGGAGAAGTTCAAGAGGTAAAATCCTCTTTCGTTTTCTTTTAATTTTTTTTTTTTATCTTATCCTCAAATTAACTTATCCTAGTGAAATTATAACTCTATTATATTATATATAATGTAATTTTATTATGTTATTTGAATATCTGTCATCAAAACTCTTCTCCTCTCTCTTTTATTCTAAAAATGAAAACAGTGTCTGTGATGTGCCAATTTTCTGTCATCGTGGATGATGCATTTTCATTTTCCATTACCGCATTAAAGGATGGTCATAAAACCATAATTATATTTAAATAATATTTTATCATACATATTATAAGTCATAAAATGTTTTGGGACCAATTTATAAACAAGATATTAAATAAAATGATATAAGTTCATAATGGTCATAGAAACAGCCAGAACAAATTAAATCATTTTCATTAACATTTTATCTAATGAATAATCCTAATATCATATAAAAATGATATATAATACCATTTAAAATTTTTTTAATGTCATTAATAACATATAATTTCAATTCTGGATAATTATTCCCATTTTACATGAACTTCCATACTTGTATACAAACGAACCAATCATGAAAACCAAAAAAAAGGAACACTCCTGGAACAACGAAATTGAAATCTATAACTCATCACAATGGCCATAAATTAAATTAAAAGATATAATAAATAAAATACATGTATAATAGGTTCTTATTTGATTTATTTATTTATTTATTTTGATTATTTGTGACATTACGCACAAGCGCAAAACACTTTCGGACATAAGGTAAGGTATTGTTTCTAAACCCCTATTTTTCCCTTCAGGTTACGTTTTCTCTCTATTTAACCAAATTTAAATTTTTATTATTCTTATTTACTCAGAAAAAATTCTGTTTTTATGTACCAAACATATGTACCTATCTCAATTCTTCTTTCTTTTATGGGAAGATACATGTTTTACAAGGTTCCCTTCTCAATTTTTCCGATAAGCAAGCCCGATTAAAGGGAACTTCCCACTTTATTACCCATTTTCAAGTACCTTACATAATTTTTTTTAGGACACAGTTATTTTTATAAAAAACACTCATTTCATCCTAAAAAATATATTTTTTTCATTTCTGGTTTTATAAAAAAATTATGCCTTTATCCTCTTCGAAGTCGCTTTAATATTTTCCCTTAAACTGCACTAAAGTGGATCATTTCTAAATTTTATTAAACACTATTTTTACATATTTTCACTTAATTTGGACATAATTTAACATGTTATATTCCAAATTTACCTTATTAATGACCATTTATTTTTTAAATCCATTATTTCATGGATATCATTATCATACACCCATTGTTTATGCCTTATAACATGATTATTATACTCATTTATTTTCATGGGTAACCCATATGTTTATACCTTATATTTGATACTTCATTTGGAACTCATATGAATTAACATGCTATTATGGGTATTCCCAGATAGTGCTCCAATACATTGGGTAATTTTTAGTCGAATGATATGTCATGTTGGGATAAGAAATGAACCTAGTTCCTTTATGGGATTTTGTCTTCCATGTGAAATAGTCTTGGAAGTTAGCCTTGACTAATGCTTATGCCATAATGTATATTTCTTCAAAATTTCTATAATTTAATGATTAAATGATCCCATGATCTACATGTTATTCTTCCTTATGTTTATTCATGTTTCATGAATTTTTATGTCACCATGTTGTGCCTTATAACCTTTTTCTAGGCTTTATTCCTATATTTATTCCCATACTGGGTTTTTTAGCTCATCCTATTTGTTCATGTATTCCATATGTTATCATATGTATATGTAGGATATAAAATAAATTTAATATCTATTTATATATGATTAACACAAATATGTTTTACTCTAGTTCCATGTTCTCAATTTTAGGTACATAATCTTTCAAAGACACTAGGCATTACGATCCTTGGTCTGTATTTCATGGTTAATTATGCTTAAAATCATGTAAAGATATGTTTAAAAGGCTAGGGTTTCTATATTTTCACTTTATATTTTTTTCATGACCCCCTAACACCAAGATATCACAATTAAGGGATATTGATAATGACCCTAGAGTCTTTCCTCCAGTAAGCTCTGGGTTGGTGACTTGCACCAAGGGTATAAAAATTTCATAAATGGGATGCATTATCCTCTATAATAAAACAAGATTGGGAGATAAGAAAAATCAAATAAAATGAACTCCATGATATATTATAAAAATAAATCTAAAAACCATCCCATAATGCATGTATAAATAAAACTAATGTAGATAAAATTATCCAAAAGTAAATACCTAAAAGAAAATCCAAAGTAGTGACACAAAAAATATCCAAAAATATAATCTAGTAATGAAAATCATAGTCCACATAATCCTCTTGAAAATCTGAAAATCAGTTTATATATGTAGGGTAAACATACAGGTATACTCTGTAGGATAACCAATGTCTCTCATTCACATGTGAAATAATCATACTAATGTACCCATGAGAAAACAACAAAACCAAAAATAACCTAAACAGGTTAACTACCCAAACCCATTCTCACCAAAGAACCCTCACCAAATAATACATCCATGTATAATAAAAAATTACGAATCATATCAATAAATAGTAACCTACAACACTTCCCACTAATTTTCAACTCTCACACCCCATCATTGTACATCCTGTAGGTCCCATCTCTCCCGAATAACATATACCACTTCCCCACAGCACGATCACATCACATCACACCCACAGACACCTGGACCATCGCATCACAACCAATTCCATAACCAAAGTAGTAGGGTATCTGGAAAATGAAGTACATCAACCTAGTTCCACCCTTATACCATGAATGAATTTCACTATAAGATGTCCCATAGAATTTAAATATCACATGTCACCTGAAGACAGATGGGCCACTACCCCGCAACATAGTCATGTAACATCTAGCATGAAGACACCTAGGACATCACCTAGTTAAATAACAGACCTTGATTCATCGCATTATGTGTATATCTACATGATTGGAAGATAGATCAAGAAAGATCAGGTATCCATACATTTTTCCTCATCACCAGTATATTTAGAAAAACACCCCATGTGAAAATACAGGTGTTAGCACATAGTGCTTGACATGGGGTGAGTGCGTATAGAAATAACAAGAAATATAAAAGTATATACATATATCCACACAAAAGTCCAACCTATGGGTTTAAAAAAAACATGAACCAACTCACAACATGCCCACTTCCACTGTTGTCTTTAAATGAATGACATCACATAAACCACAATCATATCTCGCACCACTAACAAATTCCATTATCTAGTATATTCATTTCATTATTTTCCAACAACCACATTTAACCACACATCCAATCAATTATTTGATCATTATTAATTTCTATCTCATTAAACAAACCAAACCCCGGCCATTTTATTTATTATTAAAGAGTTATTTTATCACTACCTTGGCTTCTAGAATAATGAAACAATTCACACAAGTGTCTCAACATCCCTATTGAATCATCTCCTCACCGCCACAAAATCAAATCCAAAACAACCACTACCTCACTTCCCCAAAACCATGAATAGACTAACCATCACCTCTCCACCCCAAAAGCATATAAAAATAAGGAATCACCTCGATACACCAAAATCACATCCAAACAAACCATCACCTCACTACCCTAAAAGTATGACCAAACAAACCATCACCACACTGCCCTAAAATAATGGCCAAACAAACCATCACCTTCCACCCTAAATGAATATCCAAATAAACCATCACCTCACCATCCAAAAATCATGACCAAACAAACCACAACCCATAAAATATTATTTTAAATATTTAGAAAAGTGGATTTTCTCACATTTCACATTATTTTAGGGGCATTATCCCAAAATCCAAAAATCTAGGGTTAGCCATTTTATTAACCAAATATAAGTGGTTATCCAAAATTTCATTTTAGGGTGATATCTAAAAAACTACACAACAAGGTATCCAAAACACATATCACACAAACCCAAACAAAACCCCAAATAGCCACAATTTTTAGTAGGTAAATCAACCTATACATTTATAATGTCACAATAATATCAAAGATATAAAATAATGTGAATCATTCCCCTTCCTAATCAATTTCAATTAACCGATTAATTTATCTTTATTAGGCCAACATAAATCATATACCATAGATAAATAAGGGTAAACCCCTCCCACATGATGAACAAAAAGTGATAAATGATGGATTCTCTACCTCAAAAAATATTTTCCAACTCACTATGAACCATAGGCAGAAGAATAAATTCCAAAAAACCAAAACCGCATGAAAAACACATAGATAAACCTACACTGAATAAAGGGTTATCAAAAAGACAACTTAACTCACAACCCAAACCAGAATATCATCGCCACAGTATATAAGTAGGATAATAATGGAAGAAAAATAACTAATAAGAAGATAAGTTTTATCATTGATCATCAATGAGCATCCACCAGATCCAATAGATCAAGGCAAGGGAAGGAGGGATAGAAAATCCCTCAAAATCTCTTACGGATTTGTAAAAAAATGAGATGAAGAAAAGTGGTAAAATGAAGAGGGGTTTGTCTGAAAAAAATAATTTAAAACCTATAATCACATTATGAAACCAATTCACATCATGAATCTAATTCATGATGTGATCCATGACAATTCCCCAAAAACCATCTTTCATTGGAATTTACATTGCCTCAGCCTTTATTTAATCACACATCATGAATTACTTTCATGGTGTCAATATGTTTCATGGGTTCCCCTCTAATACACATAAAATTCATAAAACTGGATGTCTACACAAGTCGTGAACCACTGATTCACATTATGTACCCCTTTAAAAACTAGAATTTATCACTGCAGCTCTGAAAAGCCTCTAACAACCATGGAAACTCCTAAAGCCTCATATAAAACACCTCCAGCACACAAAACCAAAAAAGTAATAGGATATAAAGGCATAATAAATTATATAAAATACCTATAAAATGATTCTCATCCTCCATAATCAAAACCAAACCCAAAGAAGAAAATTTGGTATGAATAACCACCCCACAAGATACCTCTTAAGGATCTGATCAAATCACAAATGATGACACTAACCAAAATATCTAGCTAAAACACCCACAAACTTCCCTCACAACCACATCACCACATAACCACACTACCACACAACCAATATACCACACTTCCCTGAACAGATGAATCAATAAATTTCATCCTTCTTATCAAGATGTTATCCACTCTAGGCAGAATGAACTTGTCCGCACAGGTTTAATCACATCATAATATAATGCATCTCGATTAGGGATCAAGTCCTACCATTTTAATGTGTTGGATTTTTACCATACATCACACATCAGGGAAAAAATACATATCATAACATAGAAAGATCATAACATCACATCACAATCAAAATAGAGAAAAGAAAAACTCAAAACAGTTAAGGGTACAAGGAACGCATCTGCATCTCTTTCTCGCAAGTACTCTCCTATTTTCCACCATACTTCTAAAATACAAAAACTAGGGGAATGTTTAATCCATGTAATACCTTCTCTTGTAAATCATGGATCTCTATTGGCATCTCCAAAAATGTTGAATCATCCTTAATATCCAACTCTCCTAAATCAATGAAATGGGAGTCATAGTGAATATACTGATGAAGCTGAGATATGTGGAAGACATTTTAGATCCTCCCCACCAATAGTGGAAATTCTAATATAAATTAAACCTCAATCACTTGACCCCGCACCTACAAGGGTATAACAAATCTTGGAGAAAGCTTACTCCCCCTACCAAACCTCCGCTTCCCATAGCAAGGGGATTCCTTCAAGAATATATGGTCTCCAAGATTGAACTCCAAAGTCCTCATCCTACAATTGGTGTAGGAATTTTTCCAGTATTGTTCAACTTTAATCCTCTCTCGATCCAACTGAACCTTTTCTATCATGATCTACACCACATCAGAACCAATAATTTATACCTCCCCAAAATCCATACAACACAATGGAGAACAAAACAACCTCTTATACAAGGGCTCAATCAGATCCATATTGATGGATGAGTGATGGTTGTTGTTGTTATAATAAAACTAAACTAAATGAAAATATCACACCCAGGATCCACCAAATTCTAAGACACATGCGCGTAATATGTCCTCTAGTGTTTTTATAGTCTATTATGTATTCTTGTCCGTCTAAGGGTGGAAATTAGTGTTGAGGAATAACTAAATTCCAAAATCATACTGTAATCCCCTCTAGACTGATGAGGTAAAATGTGCACCCTGATCTGATATAATAGATCTTGTAACTCCATGAAACCAGACCACCTCATCCACATACCTCTTAGTCAAATCATCCACTATTCCTGACTTCTTGATAGCTAAGAAGTAGGCCAATTTTGGGAACTGATTCAGGATCATCTACATAGAATCACAATATCCCTGATATAGGGATAACCCTATGATGAAATCCATTGATATTTAATCTCAATTCAACTTAGGAACATCCAAAGGCTACAATAAACCACCATAAACATGATGTTCATCATTTACCTACTGAAAAACCAAATACCACTTCATAAACTCTATCACAGCATGTTTCATTCCATCCCACAAAATTGCATCCTCAAGTGACAATACATCTTGGATAATCCAATGTGTTCCACCAAAGGTGAGATATGAAGGAATCCATTGCACGTAACTATTGGAACAAACAACCTCTCATGAAACAAAATCCTGTTCTAACCATCCTCTAACCATCCCTACGGAGAATCGCCATGGTCAACATTATTAAGCATCACCTATGCCTCTGAGTCTCCCCAAAGAGACTCCTCTACCTACCACATCAGATAAGACTGCACTTTCATCTAAAAAAACATCATCTACCATCATCCACCCTTAAATATAAGTACAAGGACTCCAACTCCTTCATCCCTCTCCAAGAATCCCCAGACTCATAAACAACATCCTTCCATGGATTACTTCTAAAAGTTTCATCCAAAAAAATACCCTTTTGAAGGTATAGGATATATCAAAATAATAATCCTTGAGAAAAACTATCCACATCCACTTTTGAAAATTCATATCATATTGATAAAATATATACCTCAAAATCTGGTGATACATGAAGACCATGAAGTGCTACCCAATGAGAAAATTCCAGCACAAATTCAATGTAAACATAGCCTCTACTAGATCCACATCATGGGTTGAATAGTTATACTCATAAAGATGTAATTTCCAAGACCCATAAGATATCATCACTCTCTTATGCATCAACATGCAACTCAATCCTAGATCGGAAGTGTCACAAAACACCTCCAACATCACACTCTTCTCAAGAAATAGAAGCACTGGAGCACTAACCAAATTCCACTTCAGGTAACCAAATGTTTTCTAGAACTGATCACTCCAAAAAAAACCTAGTCCTTCCAAGTAAACTCTATTAATGGGGTCACAACTCTAGAGAAATTTGTCACAAACCACCAATAATAGCTTGTAAGATCAAGAAAATTTTGAAACTATACCATGTTCTTGGGTAATTCCTAGGAAAACACGGCCTCAACTTTTGAGGGGTCTAATTCCACAACTTACTGAGACACCACATGCCTAAGGAAATTCACCTCTCATGTCCAAAAAATACATATGGAAAACTTTCTATAGATTTGGTGGCATCGAAGAAACTATAAAACATATCTAAGATGATAGACTTTCCCCTCCTCTAAATTTGAGTAGATCAAGATGTAATCAATGAACACGACTACTAAATATGATAGGAATTCACAGAACATGGAGTTCAATATCCCCATGAACACAACTAGTTCATTTGTGACACCAAACAAATTGACCACAAACTCAACGTGATCATACCTATATATGAAGGCAGTCTTCAAGATATCACCCTCCTTCACCCTCAACTAGTGATATCAAGGTTACAAATCAATCTTATAAAACTAAATCACCCATATCAACTAGTCAAAAATATCATATATCATCTAAAGAGGTTCAAGGTTCTGGATCATTACATGATTCAACTTTGGTATTATATACATAACCTCAGACTACCATCTATGTTTTTGGTGAAAAACACGAGATCACCCCATTATGACACACTAGGTTGGATAAACACTTTATAAATTAGATCATATATATTAATCCTTAACTCATCCAACTCATAATTTTCCTTCTAATAAGGATACATCAAAATAAAATAAGAACCAAGCAATAAATATATCATGAACTCAACATGACATTGAGGGGGTAGCATCACAAACTCCCTAGAAAAAAACATCTAGAAATTCCTCAATAATCATGGTAACCAATACCATCATATCCTCTACTAATTCCACATACAAATCCTCCATAAAATAAAGAATGAGATCTATATAATGACTTCCTATATTACAACACTTATCACCGAAAAAAAATAACATGTTGGTCATCCACATCTAAGAACATAACTCGCCTCCAAAAGCATTAAATAATAGTATATATATAATAAAACCAATATATTCCAAGAATGACATCATACGACTTCATCTAAAGTAATAAAATATATCCATGGGATGATGTGGGCTCATCATCAGTCAACACCCCCAGTGTACATCAAAAAAGATGGTATGCCCTCCAACTAGAATAGTCAACACAAGGGGAATGCAAATTCTCTATATGTCTAGTCCCATATTATAGAATAGGGTGGGTACAACAAAGGAGTTCAAATATCTTAAATAAAATAAGTCACTGACAAGTTTATACAAAAAACTACGTGTACCTCAAATGATCTTTATCCCCTCTGGTGTTACTGCCTCCACTATGTGAAATTGACCATGAACAGAACTGTTTCCTCTCTAATAATGGCCACCTCCATGACCACACATGGATTTAGATCCCTGAAAATGAGGAATATTATGATTTCAATCTCTAACTAACCCATATTTCCTTAGTGGAGTATAATCATGCTGCCCCTATTTCTGGAACAGTCTCATTGGAAACAACTACTATGTTTTTCATTGAACTTATCTATATCAACCAAACTAATCTTAAATAACCACTGGGAACTACTTATAGTAATTTCCAATAACCCCATAAAAAATAAAATAACTTTAATCTCAGAGGAAAATCATGGAAACCACTGTTCTTAGAAATCCGGAAAGAAAGATTCTAAGGATGAGTCCTCGCTATTCAAAACCTTGAAGGCCCTGATTCCTAAGACCTGTCACTGATAACTCTTCTTCTCAAGGAACCCTATTGGTTCATGTCTCATGTAAAACCTCATCACAATTACATCCTCTATTTCACCCCCACCTAATTCTAAACCTCGATATACATCAACAATGAAAAAGGAGTAACCACATAATGGATTGAATGCTAGAGTTATTCCTTAAGGCGTCTTACATGAGACTACTCATCTAGAAAAATATTTGGGGGGAAATGTAGAAGTTCCTTGAAATTGACTCCCAACTTCCACACTAACATGCTCCCCTTATGAACAAAAACAATTCTACCTCTTTACTGCCTTTATGGTCGATGAAAGGAACTCTACTCAGAACTCTTTTTGAAATTCAACCTAAAAAACATATGCCTATTTCTTATCACCTAGATACAATATCTACCACTGATTCAAAGCTCCCCACATCTGACCGACTACCAAAGGGACCCATTACCCCACTAGGGCCCAAATCAAACTAAAAGCAATCCTGATCTCCTTTAACCATATCTCTATCTTCACATCCAAAACACTTTCCTCATACTTACCCAAATACTTCCACTGAAAAGTGATCAATTATATTTACCAAACATCATCCTCCTCTACCAGATCAACCCTATTGTGATCAACCAAATCAGCTTGTTGAACCCCAACTTCCTAATCCACACGTGGATGACATCCAGGATCCATAGACGAAAGGAAAATTAATATTTTTATAATCCTAGATAGTATGGAATTTTATTAAGATTAATTTTATTCATTTTATTCATTTTATTCATTCTATTCATTCTATTCATTTTAACTTTCCTAAAACAACACAATTAAAATAAGAACACAATTCATACTTATTCATGTACTTCTCTTAGGTATCTACCTTGAAAATAGGTCCACCTCCCTTAGTCGTTCAATAATATTAGAGTTCATGCGGTGGATCATGGGGGGATAAAATTTCGATCTAGTAATGTCCAACATGTTCCAGGTAATCCTCATATAAACCTAAAAATCAGTTTATATACACAGGGTGATCATACAAGTATACTCGATAGGATAACCATAATCTCTCATGTACGTGTGCAAGAAGCATACTAATTCACTCCTAAGAAAACAATAGAACCAAAAAAAACCTAAATAGGTCAAATATCCAAACTCATCCTCACTAAGGAATGCTCACTAAATAATACATCCAATTATAATAACATAATAAGAATCATATCAATAAAGGGTACCCTGCACTACTTTCCCACTGATTTTCCCCTCTCACACCCCTATGTTGTATGTCATATCGCTCCCATATCTCCTGAATAACATATACCACCACCACATGGAAAGGTCACATCACATCACACTCACAGACAGCTGGGCCATAACATTAAATCCACTTCCATAACTATATTTGTATGTCATCATGAACATAAAGGAAATAAACCTCATGCCTTCTTCTTACCATGCACGACCCCACAATAAGCTGACCCACACCATGGTTATATTAAATCTTACTTAAAGACACCTGGTCCACTGCCCCATAGAATGTTCATATCATATATCACTTGAAGACACCCAGTCCATCAACTAGTGACCTAACATACCTCTATTCATCATAGCCTACGGATATCTAGTCTTCTGGAAGATAGATCAAGAAAGAGTAGGTATCCGTCCATCCATCCTCATCACTGGTATGTTGTGAAAAACACCCCCATGGGAAAATACGGGTGTCGGAACATAGTGAAAAACACAGGTGGGGTGTGTATAGAAATCACAAGTGCAACACCCCAAGTTTTTATGAATTTTTTTTAATAAATTAAATTTATTTGATGTCTCGCGTTACATGAAACACTGTCTTAGTTAGCGTTACACACAACACTGAGTTTCTATGAAAAAAAATATATTATTGTAATTATTTAAACAAGATAATTATTAAATATCCATTATAATGGAAGGTATTAATATGATAAACTTAATTATGAAATTGTTTTTTACACATGTAAAAACGTTTTGAAATTCAAAAGAAATATTTTTCTGAGAAATTATTTAAATAAACACAAGTGTATTTTATAAAAATAAAATAAAAAACCACTCTTTTTATATTACATTAATTTAATTTTTATATTAAAAATTCAATCTAATGTTTAACATTAGACCTATTTGTTTTCCATACATGACATAAAAATAAATCCAAATTTTCGCTTAAAATTATATTTTTCTAAAAAGTAGTTTTGGTTCCTTTTGATGGAGCACTTATTTTAAATCTAGTTTTTGACACTTTTAAAAATTATATTTGAAAAAATAAAGTTATTCTTTAAAATTGGGATATAAAAATTTCTTTGGTTGAATTTTTGGAATTTTTATGATAAGTTTCACATTGTGATGAATTGTGAAAAACTAAATTTTAATTGAGAACATATTTTTAGTATAAATAATTTTGAGTTAAATTGTATTTTTTTGGGTTTTAAAGTATAATTTTATAAATTTTAAATAAATTAATCCAATTTATGAAATAAGAATCAATTTTACATTAGAAATGAATTTAAAAACATTTTGATATTTTCAATGTTTTCACTTTAAAACTCATTTTCTCATTCCATCAACAGGATTAATTTTAAATTAATTTTTTCTAATAATGTGTTTCTAATTTTTAGTAATGGAATCCATATTTGGAATAATAATTTCTAAATTAATAAATATATTCATTTTATTTTTTGTACAATATGAATTGTAACTTTGGTAATTTTTATTACAACATTTAAGAGTAAATCGGGTAATTAAGGGTGAAAAAATATTATAAATATTATAAAACTACCATAAAATTTTCCCAAATTTTATTTTAGGAATTAAATTATACCCTTAAAACCTATGTTTTTTAATTTATTTATTAAGGGGAAAATTTTCCCTGAAAATGACTTAGATATTCTTAAAATCAAATAGAGTGAAAAAATGTCACACTCTTACTTTTAAAAAGTATAATATTTTTAATATTAGTTTAAATAGAATATATTCTCAACTATATATATTATTATGAAATATAAAAGGTTTATATACATTGTGAAAATTTATTTCTAAATTTTAGGGAATAAATAATTATCATAAATAATTATAAATTGATGATGCTGTAATTATTAAAATAATGAAACAATCAATTAAATGATATTAGAAATATTAAAAGAAATATAATTTTAAATATTTTAGGTCATACACAAATTTTATAGATTCATATGATATATTAGGGTTGTATTAAATTATTTTTGTAGAATATATCTTATTTTCTTTAGTTTCTTAATGTCAAAGTAATGAATAGTGTCAAAATTGATACATATGATATCGTATGAAAAGAATATTTTATTAAATTATTTATAGACAATAAAATATAAAATAAGGACAAAAGAAATTATATATGTTTTAAAATATCATAAATTTTCCATTTATTATCTAATTTACACTTTATATGAAAAAATGTACAACCTTTTAATATTGAAAAGTTGCTACCACAGTTAAAATTAAAATAATTTAACTAGGGGTTAATCAAAATGAAAAGGTTTAAAATAGAATCAAAACATGTATAAAGTATATTAGTTGATAATATTACAACCTTATCATATTTAAACTTCTTATAAATGGAATTTCGGAGTTATTTGTATTGATATTGAATTTATTATAAATTAATATTTTGAGAAATTCCAAAAGGGACCCTCCTCTCTCTTATAAAAGGGCATTCTTCTCTTTTCTTCACACTTCAGAACCAATTTTGTTCATCCAAAACTTGTTAAATTATCTTCCCAAATTCCTTAAATTTATCCTATAATCCTTCCTTTTTTCAAAAATACAACTATTTGAGTTCTTTAGTGCAAACCAATAGGTGGTTTTCAAAGAAGAGGTAGCGTTCATTAACGAACGTTTTTGTTTTATTTCTTCCTTGAACCCCAAAAATTATTTTTATTTAATGTTTATATAATAATAATAGTATCCTAAATATAATTATACTTTTTAAAATTAAATTTTTTACCTACACTCACACACACTTCCATCAAATGGGATACTCAATCATCGTTCATATGTATGGAGGAGTACTGCCTTGCAAATCGATATCATTCATTCTTCCATTTCCACATTTCAAGGTCATAAATAATGAAATATATTATATTTTTATATGATATTTATGATTTATTTATTCTTATTTAATTTTTATATAACACATACCTTCAATATTTCCATCTTTTATAAATATAATAACTTCATTTGTGGTTGTGTGGACTATCGCTGCCTCAAAGCGATTTGATTTGTTCACACATTACATGGAATGTATTAAGGATAGGTTTAGTAAACATATATGATATATATTAAATAATTATTATTCTATAATTATAATATATATATATATACATATCATTTACTTTATTTCTTTCAATATGATAAGAAAATGGAAACAGCGCTCATGCGTCCATATGGCCTACCATCTCCATTAATGATGTATTTCATTTTTATTTCTATATTTTATAGATTATTATAAATACATATATACTGAATATATATGATATTTATATCATTTATATCATTATTTAGATTATTAAATCAAAAAATGAGGACCAAAAATGTAAAAAATTAAAATAAATTCAAAAAACAAAGCGGTTATTACCCAAAACATAACTTTAACAAGGAATTGATAATAAATGGGTAATAAAAGGCCATAATTAAATAATATATGGTATGATATAGTTGAATATTTTTCTTTAATGGATGTTTAATAAAATTATATTCATTATATAGGATGTTTTCACGGTTACGATAAGATTCAAGACATAAGGTAAGTGGAATTCTAGTCTCACTTTTCTTTTTGTGAGACTTATACCATTTTTACAACCCATTTCATTTGTGTGGTGTATATAATTCCCATTAATGTAACATATTATCCTTATAAATACATTTTTTGGTATTTACATATCCATTTGATGATCTATCTATCATGGGGTTTACGGTTCAAAAGTTACCAAATCGTTAAGGTAATTTTGTCTCAATTTTCCTTCTTTGAGACGCATGTTATGTTATGCACCTATATTATTTTATGAGGTACATATATTTAACTTTGAAATATTTTATCACAAATATAATTATTTTAATGATATTTTATACTCCAATTAATGTTACTCTCTCTTTGGTTGTAAATCTTTGTTCCTTCAAAACAGTGTTTTCTAAAAAATATTTAAAAGTATTTTAATTGATATTTTAATAATTTTCAAGAAAATTGATTTCAAGAATGTTTAAAATGGTTCCAATTATTTATTTATAAGTTTTAAAGTTTATTTTCAAATAAAAATTTTTGATGAATGTTTTATGTTTTTAAAATCATTTTTCAAAGAGGAATGAATATTTTCCTCAATAAATGTTTTAAAACGATATGTCAAAATTATTTTCAATATAAGATAGAATTATTTAATGTTACTTATGATTTATTGGGGTTATTATTAAAGGATATTAACCTTATTCTTTATATTTCTGGTTTATGTGTATTATGAATTATTTATGGTCCTGTGACACACATACATATAGTTTTCCTTAAGTGACGGGTGGGACCTATATATCCCTCCAATGAATTGGGTAATGATAAATGTTATATGATATAAAAGGGTACACAAGAGGTAATCCTAATCCTACAACAAGAGGGTTTATAGGAGGTCATCATAAGCCTTAAAAAAATATGGTACACTAGAGTTCATCCTAATCCCATGAAAAAAGGGTATACGGGAGGCCATCTTAAGCCCGTGAAAAGAGGGTGAACAGAAGGTCGTCCTAAGCGTGAAAAAAGAGGGTACACTGGAGGTCATCCTAAGCCCACGACAAGAGGTTACACAAGAGAGTATCCTAATACTAAAACTAGAAGGTATATGGGACGTCATCTCAATCCAAAAGTAGGTACACAGGTTATTATTCCAAGATTAACATACTGTGAATGTCTTGGTAGGTATTGTTGACATAACTTCTAAGCTTATGTGTATTCCAAAAATTCCATGTGTTGTGAAATTTTTATACTCTCATGGATTAGTTGCTTTGATTATCTTATGATTCATGTCTTATGAATATCTAAACTTTAATTCAAGGATTCAAGATTATTATCTTTGATATATAGGGTATGATTTTCAAATGTTATGATCTAGTTTTTATACTCTTATGCTCATGTTATGCTTACGTATCTTTCATTTTTAACCTTACTGAGCATCTAATATCATGCATTCATATGTTTCCTTTCCCTGAGTTATAAAAAAAAATTATATAGAAGTACTAAAGGGTAAGATCTTTATGGGAGATATTAAATATCTTTCACCAAATTAGAATAATTTGTTCCAATTTTCCAAAGGATCTAAACTATTATGGTCCCCGGGCATGTATCTGTGTAATGTAATTAATATTAATCTAAAAAGATGTGATATACATGTATGAAAATTTTGGTTCAAGTTGGCACTAGAGGAACGTTTTAGTCAACCTTTGGAAACAAGGATGATAAAACTTTAGTGTGATACCTAGATATATTTCTAAGGATATGTCTAGCGATGTATCTAAGGATAAGTCTAGGTATAGATTAAATCCTTGAATTTTGGTAAAAATCATGAATAACATATGGTTATACCTAAGAGATATTGAAGGTAATTTTCCTTGATTATGAGGTTTTTCTGGTATTATTAGTATTGCTCACAATATTTTATTTTGGTTTTATTCAATGGTTGGAACCCAAAGGAACAGTGATAATTAATAATACAATTGACAATGCAATTATGGACCGCCTAAACAACCAAATGTTATGAAATATGGAATAAAAAACTTTTTTTCTATGGCCACACAACCTTAACAATCCATGAATTATAATAGACTACCAAATGATCAAAGGATTGAACAACATTTTCTTGAATCCTTATAAAGTAAATTTTCACCTTCTTTTAGTGGAATGATCGATCCACTAGTTGCTGGGAAATGGATCTATACCATTGAAAATATATTTCTCATTCTTCATTTTTTAGAAAGTGAAAAATTTTAGTTGGGAACTTATCGCTTGGATGTTTAAGTGAATCAGTGGTGGAACTTTATCAAGAATACAAGGCAATGAAATAAAATTGAATCTGTGGATTAGGACAAGTTTAGGAACTTATTTTTTAGTAAGTACATTCCCATTGTTATTCATAAAAAAATGGAAATTTAAGTTTTCCATCTATCTTATGGTTATGATAAGAAAATAAGTATAAAATTAAAATGAAACTCTAAAAAATGGAGATGATAATATTAGATTTACATAATTCTACAAGTTTGAAAGAGAACATAGATAGAAATTCCTTAAGGAGATTGGTAAATGTTTAATGTGTTGCAAACAAGTTTATCGATCATTTGACTTCCAAATTAATGGGAATAAAAAAACTCCAAAGATTTCACCTCCTATAATTCATTATTTAAATTATAAGTAATTTTTGCATTGCACTATCAAGTTCCCAAATACAAGGACTAGTGTGGATGGTAAGACACAAAAACCTATGAAGACAAAGGAAAAAAGTGAAATATTATAATGTAATAATGGATAAAGTGAACAATGATAATTAGGGAATATTTATCCTCTTCTCCTTTTTTCATAATTTCATGATTTATATTGAATGAATAATCCCTATGAAAATATTATTGTTCATCCATTATTGAAATTTTATGTGATTATTTACTTGGATTCTAGATTAATGAAATCATATATTATATCGGTAAAAGGATGAAATCAAGCTTCCAATGAAAATGTTTGAGTATAAGAAAAGAGTATATATATGTAATGAAGAATAATGTGTGTATTAAATATGATTTTACAACAATTAGGGTAATTACCATGTTTCAAGAGAATATATAATAATGGTCTTTAAATTTTTGGTGTGAGACAGTTAAGAGCTACATCAAGTTTTTTGGGGGTTTAATGATAATTTGATTTTGGAAATTTAATAACCTTATTTATAATGTTTTGTATTTTAATGTTTTTCAAGGTTCATAAGGGTAAACATTTATGAAAATTTTTAAGTTGAACTTTGGATTAGGTTTTAGATATTAATTTTTTACTTATATATATAGATTTATTTGTATTGGATAACTTGTTCTAACCTTTTTGTTATGATAACTAGAGATATAAGGAATCACTTTTTATCCCATTATGGATCTCATGATCCCCTAGCTCTTCGGGCATTACAATTTCAACCTTATTTCTTGGATTAAGAGAGAATAATAAATTGATCAAGGCACAATCTATAGATGATATTGAACTTAAAAAATGTAATTAAATCAAGTAATTATATCTTCTCAAATGATTTTTGAAAACAAATGTTATCCTATTATCATCATTTAAGATGATATCAACGACCTTTCTTCAGATCTATTTGGTTTATCATCTTGTTGTCATTAATATTATATTTGATATATTAATTATCATTCTCCATTTGAACTTCATAGTTATAATTATCACCCACGTCCATGTTTTCACTTTCTACTAATGTCCTCCTAATTGGAATCCTAGTTTTGGAGGTGATCTTCACCTTTTGCTTTCCCCCTTTTTATGAGGAAGTTTCTTTTACCCCTTTTATGATGTGGGATTACCATAAAGGGGTTTTCAAATATCCACCTTTGATTTTCTAGGTGAAATTTAAAATTTCAAGGATGTTATTTCCTTTTTAAATTCTTGATCATATCGAAATAGTGCCTTATCCATTGGCATTTCCACAAAATCTCACTCAAGTTCATGATTTGTTCCATGTATCTCTTTTGAAGAAGTAAATAACTAATCCTCTACAAGTACTAAACTTAGAATTCATACCACTGGAGAAAAATATTTCTTATAAAGATAAATGGGTAAAAAATTTGGATCATAGAGATTATGTTCTAAAAAATAAGACCACTCACCTGGTTAAATTTTGGTGGAGAAACCCCCAGTTTAAAGAATCTTCATGGGAACTTGAGGATACGATGAATAAGAGGTATCCTCATTTGTTTTTATTAGAGTGATGAATTTATAGGTTGAAATTCATTTCAATGGGGGTAAAATGTAACACCCTGAATTTTGATAAACCATTTTTTGAATAAATTAAATTTATTTTATGTCTTGCATTACACGCAACACAGGATTAGTTTTTATTAAAAGAAACACAAAGTTTCTAAAAACATAATTTTATTATTATAATTATTTAATCAATAAAATTATAACATATCAGTTAAAATGGTTCATAATACTACTATTAACTGAATTATGGAAGTACATTTTACACATGTAAAATCCTTTTGAAATTAAAAGGAAATATTTTTATAAAAAAACATTTAAACGCGCACAAGTATATTTTATACCAAATAAATAAATAAATCACAATTATTGTATTATATTAATGAAATATATATATTAAATATTCAATGTAATTTTTAACAATTATCCTTTTTGTTTTTTAGATGTGATTAAAAAATAAATCAAGTTTTATGCTAAAAAATGTATTTTCTAAAAAGAAATTTTTTTACCTTTTGATGGCGCACTTGTTTTAAATATAGATTTTGAAATTTTTATATATTATATTTGAAAATATAAAATTATTATTTTAAATAGTGATATAAAAATTTACTTTGGTTTAATTTTTGGAATAATCCTGATAAGTTTAATGTTTTGATGAATAAATAAAAATACTGAATTTTAATTTTAAACATATTTTTTGTATAAATAGTTTATAGTGTTAAATTATAATTTTGATTGGTTTTAAAGTATAATTATATCAATTTTTTATCATTTAATATAATTTAGATCATAGGAATCAATTTTACATTGGATTTGGATATAAAAACATTTCAACATTTTGAACATTTTCACTTTAAAAACTCATTTTCTCATTCCGTCAACAGGATTAATTTTAAATTAATTTTATCCAATTACATGTTTTTAATTTTAAAAAATGGATTTAATATTTTTAATAATAATATCAAAATTTATTAAATAGTTCCCTATTATTTATAGACAATATGAATAGTAACTTTAGAAATTTTTATTGCCATGGTTATGGGTAAATCGGGAAATTAAGGGTAAAAAAAATTTTAAATACTAGAAAAATGCCCTAAAACTTTACCCAATGTTATTTGATGAATTAAATTCTACACTTAATACCTATGGTTATAATTTTAATTATTTAATGGACACTTTTCCATGAAAATTACTTAGATATTATTGAAATCAAAGAGAGTGACAAAATATCACACTCTAACTTTCAATAAGTATAATATTTTTAATATGGGGTTGAATAAAATATAATATATAATATATATATTATTATGAAATATAAAAGGATTATATACATCATGGAAGTTTATTTTTAAATTTTAGTTAATAAATAATTATCATAAATAATCATACAATGATGATGTAGTAATTATAAAATTAATGAAATAATCAATTAAATGATATTATAAATATTAAAATAAATAAAATTTGACTTAATTTAGGTTATACAAAAATTTTATAGATTATTATGATATATTATGGGTGTATTAATTTTTTTTTTTTTGAATATATCTTTTTTTCTTGAGTTTCTTAAAGTCAAAGTAAGAAATAGTGTCAAAATTGACCCTTATTATATTTTATGAAAATAATATTTTATTAAATTATTTATAAATCATAAAATTATTAAATAATGAAAAATTGAAAGATATATGGTCTAAAATATCATAAATTTTCCATTCATATTCCAATTGATAATTTATATGCAAAAATTTATAACCTTTTAATATGGAAAATTTGTTACCATAGTTAAAATTAAAATAGTTTAACTATGGGTAAATCAAAATGATAAAGTTTAAAATAACACAAAAACTTGTATAAAATATATTGTTTCATTATATTAAAATCTTATAATATCTTATATTCAAACAAATTTACTTTTTTATGTATTTTTATTAAGATTTAATTTATTATAAATTAATCCTTTGAGAAATTTCAAAAGTGCCCCACCTCTCTCTTATAAAATGGAAAGTATTATTCTCTTTCATTAACACTTAATAAACTATTTGGTTTAGTAAAAAAATATTAAAATATACTCCCAAATTCACTAATTTTATACTAGAATAATTCCTTTGGGAATAAAGGAAACTAATGGATTCCTTTGGTGCAAACTAATAGGAGATATCTGAAGAAGAGGTAACATTAATCAATGAACATTTTAGTTTTATTTCTTCCTTGAACCCCATAAATTATTTTTATTTAATGTTTATATAATAAAATAAGAATAATTATTATAATTATATATTTTTATATTAAGTTTTATACCTACACTCACACACACTTCCATCAAATTGGATACAAAATCATCACTCGTGTGTACGGTGGACTGCGGCCTCCTGAACCGATGTCATTCGTTCTTCCATTTACACCTTTAAAGGTTATAAATAATGATTTGATTTATATTTTGATATTATATATATATTATATTTATAAATTATTTATTTTTTTAAAATTATTATGTAACACATGCCTTTGGGCTTTCCATTTTGTGGAAATAAGATAACTTCGTTTGTGGATGTGTGGATTACTACCTCCTCAAAACGATGTGATTCATTCACACTTTATATGGAATTTTTTAAAGAAAAATTTATTAAATTTATATGATATATATAAAATAATAATTCTACTATAATTATAATATATATATATATATATATATTTCATTTAATTTCTTTCTTTCAATATGACAAGAAAATGGAAACAGTGCTCATGTGTACATACGGCCTACCGTCACCATGAACAATGTATTTAATTTTCAATTTCTATATTTTATATATTATTATAAATACATATATACTAAATATTTATGATATATATATCATTTTTATCATTATTAATATGACAAAATCATTATATAATTAAGAGGGAAAAAATATAACAAATCATAACACGTGTGAAAAACAAAGCAGTTATTACCCGAAATATAATTTTAACATGGAATTGTTAATAAATGGGTAATATAAGGACATAATTAAATAATATATGATATGATATAATTGAATATAATATTTTAATATATTTATAATAATCTTATATTTATTATATATGAGTTTTTAATGAGTATAAAGAGAGTCAAGACATAAGGTAAAGGGATTTCTAGCCTCACTTTTATTTCTATGAGACTTATTTTATATTCACGGCTAATTTAACTTTTATGGTGTATATACTTAACATAAATTTAATATATAATACTTATCATTAATTTATTTATATTTAAATATCCATTTTATTATCTCTCTTTCATGGGGTTTATGGTTCAAAAGTAACCAAATTGGTAAGGTAATTTTGTCCTAATTTGTCTTCTTTGAGACACATGATATATTTTTGACCTATATTATTTTACGAGGTGTATATAATACCCTTTGAAATGTTTCATTATTAATATACTTATTTTCAAGATATTGTAAGCTTCAATTATTGTTAATCTCTCTTCATTCGGAAATTTGTGTTCCTTCAAAACAATGTTTTCTAAAAATGATTTAAAAGTGTTTTAAATAATCATTTAAGAATCTTCATGAAAATGGATTTTAAAGATGTTTAAAATTGTTTCAAAGAATAAATTTTAAGTTTTCAAGGTTATTTTAAAATAAAAAGTTTTGATAAATGTTTTATAATTTTAAAATATTTTTCCAAAGAGAAAGGGATATTTTTCTCAATAAATGTTTTAAAAAGATCTTTCAAAATTATTTTTCATCTAAGATAACATTATTTGAGGCCACTTATGATTTAATGGGGTTATTATTCAAGGATATTTTCCTTATTATTTATATGTTTGGTTATTGTTTATGATTAATTATTTATGTTCTTGTTTCTCACATATTTATATTTTTCATTAAGTGAATGGTGCGACCTATATCTCCCTCCAAAGCATTGGGTAATGATAAATGTTCTATGATCTAAAAGGGTACATGGGATTTTATCATAATCCTGAAACAAGAGCATACATGGGAGGTCATCCTAATCCAAAAACAAGAGGGTACAATAGAGGTCATCCTAAGCTCACAACAAGAGGGTACATGGGAGTTCATCCTATGCCCACAATAAGAGGGTATATGGGAGGTCATCCTAAGCCCATAATAAGAGGGTACACTATATATCATACTAAGACCGCAAAAAGAGGGTACATGGTATGTTATCTTAATCCTAAAACTAAAAGTTACAGGATATGTCATCCCAAGACCGAAGTAGGTACATGAGTGATTAGCCCATTCTTAACATACTGTGAATGTATTTCTAGGTATCACTGGCATAATATATTTTAGGATTATGTGTATTCCACAAGTTCTCTGTCTTATTCCATTGTTATACTCTCATAAATCATGTGCGTTTATTATCTTATGAATCATGTCTTATGAACTTCCAAAATCTAATTTTAAGATTCAATATTATGATATTTGATATAAAGGGTATGCATTTTAAGTGTTATTATTATCTTTACATACCATTATGCTCAAGTTATGATTACGTATCTTTCATGTTTATCCTTATTGAGCATCTAAGATTTCCCTTTCATATGTTTCCTTTCTCAAAGTAATAAATAAAGGTTTTAAGTAGGAGTAATAAATGGTAATATCTTTATGGGAGATGGAAAATCTTTCACCAAATTAGAAGAATGTGATCCAAGTTTCCAAAGGCACTAAAATATTACATTCCTCAGGCATGTATTTGTGTAATGTAATGAATATTCATCTAAAAAGATGTGATATCAATGTATAAAAATCCTAGGTAATTATAACAAGTAATATACAAGTATATACATATAGTCACACACAATACCTACTTATGGGTTCCCAAAAAAACACTAACCAACACACAACATTCCCACTTTCACTGCAACCTCTAAATTAATAACACCACACAAACCATAAGACATATCTCACACTACAAACCAATTCCATTATACATCCCATTCATTTAATTATTTACCAACAATAGCATTTAACTACACATCCTGTCATTTATTTGTTAATTAGTCATTTCAATCCAATTAATCAAAACAAAAACTATCCATTTCAATCATTATTAAATAATCATTCCATCATAACCTAGGATTCTATTATAATGCAACAATTATTACAAGAAACTCACCATCCCCATCTAATTTTCACCTCATCGCATCAGAATTATATCCAAACAAAACACAACATTTTTTCCCCAAAATCACATCCAAAAAACTATCACCTCACCACTCCAAAAACATGGACAAAAAAACCATCACCTCACTACCCCAAAAATACGACCAAACAAACCATCACCTCTTAACCTCAAAAGCATGGATAAATAAACCATTACCTCACCACCCCAAAAGAACATCCAAATAAACTAACACTTTTCCACCCTAAAATCACGGACAAAAAAACCATCACCTCACCACCCCAAAAAATGGATAAAAAATCCACAGCCCATCAAATATCATTTTATAGATTTAATAAAGGGGATTTTATCACATTTCAATTTATTTTAGGGGTGTTATCACAAAATCCATAAATCCAAGGGAACCCATTTTATTAACCAAATACATTTTGTTATCCAAAATTTCATTTTAAGTTGATATCACAAAAATTTAACAAAAATATCTCCCTAACACATATCAAACTAGCACAAAAAATCCCCCAATGGCCACAATTTTTATTGGGGAATTAAGTACATACATTCACAATATCACAATAATATAAAATTTGTAAGATAATTTGAATCATTCCCTTTCTCCATAAATTTTAATTAATTGATTAATTTATCTTCATTAGGCCAGTTCACGCTATCTCTTATAGATAAATAAGAGTAAACCCCACTCACATGATACACAAAATTTAGAAACAAGGAATTATCTCACTCAAATATGCTCTTACAAATCGTTGCACACTAAAGGGAAAAGAAGAAACACCTGTAAACCAAAATGGAATAAAAAACCCATGGATCAACCTACACCATCTCAAGGGTTATCAAAAAGACATCCAAACTCACAACCCAAACCAAAACTTTCCCATCAAAGCTTATCCCCATGAGAAGAATGGATGAAAAACAACCAATAATAAGAGAATGGATTACCAACAGTCACCAATGATAATCCAACAAAACAAAAAAAACAAGGTGAGGGAAGGAGTTCTAGAATATCCCTCAAAATATCTTAGTGCTAGGCTGAAAATGAGAGGAATAAAAGATGTCAAATATAGAGGGTTTCATCCAAAAAATAATATAAAAATGGAGTACCACCCCTTTCATGTCATGAAACTAATTCACAACATAAATTCCATGATAATTCTACAAAAACCAAATTCCACTGAAATTCAAATAACCTCAACTTTTATTTAATTACACCTCATGAATTACATTCACAATATGAATCTGTTTCATAGGTCCCCCCCCCACACCAATATAAAAGTTGTAAAATAGGATGACTACACAATCCGTGAACCATAAATTCACATAAAGTACCCCTTTCATGATGTGAATTTCCTATTTCACCTCCAACCACCACGAAACTTCCTCAAGCCTCCTACAAAACACATCCAACACTCAAAACTGACAAATTAACAGACAGGGAAGGCATAGACCATTAATTTTTTTAGGTGTTTCTCCTTCTTCAAAGAATTCTCACTTTTACAAAAGGAGACTACCAACGTATGTCCCCCATATCTGGATTAAATCCAATTATAATAATGAGTATTTAATCATCAAGACAATTTGATACTCAAACAAGTGAATTTCTAAGAATAGGGGGATTTTGTGTTGAGGCATGGATGAGTAGTGTTAATAACATGTGCTAGTGAGGTGTTTAGTTTTTTTATGTAACTGAAACATGAATATACCATGCATAAGTGGTTCAAGAAACACTTATAAATACTATGTGAGCCTCATGATTTTCATACATTTTACTTTAGTTCTACTGAACATAAAAAAGGTTATCTATTCTCCCTTGTGTTTTCACTACTTGAAGGTATGTGCACTAGTGAATTGATTTTAGGCACATAATTTGAGTGAACATTATTAGATAAGGCTCTAGGTGATAGAATAGGGAGAGTAATTTGAGTGAACTAGTTGGCTGAGGTGATTTTGAAAATTTCTTATGTGGAGAACTTGTGCGGAGTACTTGCATGAAGCACTTGCATGAATCATCTGGGTGAATTGAGTTTTTCATGGTAAAATTTTCATCCAATGAATCCTATCATTTTTCTATTTTAATTATATTCATTTTAATTAATTCCTTATTTATTTCTAATAGTATTTGGTTTTATTTTGTTTTTTCTAGTAAGATAATTTTATTTCATATAATAAATTTGTTTCTCATCTCCAAGTGATGCTTGAGATTGTTAGCCTCGACTATTATCATGATTGTGACATCATTTTTTCATGTCACATGATCATTTTGAAGAAACATCACCAAGAGTACCTTGAATCTATACTTATTAAGCTATATGGACATGGGTTGTTTATGGACATACTCATCTTAAGGTTATACATTTATATGTTACACAACAGGTTCACCAAGTACCCTAACATAAATAGAGACAACATTTATTACAAGGGTGATTATGTCAAAAAATGATGTAATAATCTTGTGTTCCCAGTGTAGCATAGAAAAACGACCCCAAAAAAATCCTCACCTTCTTGCACCCAAGACTCATTTCAGCTCATTTAATTATTTATTTTTCTACCAATAATAAAAAAAATCCTAGAATGAAGACCGGGATCTTTGTATGAGAGTCTGTGTCAAGACTGAGTGGATTTGGGTGTACTAGGTGTGCAAGACATGTGATGAGTTTAAGAGAGAGCTAGAAGCAGTTTATATTTATGAAGTCACCAAGGTTTCTCATAGCTATGTATAAAAGAAGTTTGATTTCGTTCCAAAATTATTGATTTAATGGATCCATAAAATGAACTTCGTCCACCTGACTCATGGAGAGGTGGGAATCATCTTGTGGATTATCTACAATGTCTCAAGGGTTCCCATTCTTGGGGCCATGTATAATTAATTCATCCATAAAAGGTAATGTGGGAGGATAATGAATGGATCCCCCCATTAGATCATGAACTATTGAAGCTAAATTCAATGATCATGGTAAAGTACCTATATCCATGAGATGACATTAATTTTAAGTTTTGAATGAATTTTTTCTTGGATCCCCATGAAAAAGAGTCGAGTTGAAAGTACCCAACGGGATGTACCATAATGGAAGTGGGGAATCCTGGGTAAATGTTTTTTTATATTGGAATAGGGTTGATATGAAGAATGTGGTTAAAAGTTCAAAACTAAAATTTCTTCTTTAACCTGTATTTTGGATTTTATAGTGATGTGGATGAGTACTTATTTTCTTCTGATTCATGACTACCACAACAGCGTCATTCTAGGTTCATTTGTCATAGAGTCCAAGATTTTGTAAGAAGATTATGTGGGTTTTCATACTTTTTCTATAAAATTTTCATCAATTCATATCGTATGTGTACATAGTAAATTCCCCCTTCCATATTTTAGGGTTATTTTAGGAGTTATGGGATGGGTGGAAATGCATTTCAATGCATATTCAGTCCATAGTGATGTCATCCACCCTGAGAGTTGATTTATCTCCTTCATCCAAGTGGTATCTAACACTCAACCTTTATCTCTAAAGTATGTACCAACTATAAATATTCTGAGTTTATCTACCAAATTAATCTTTTTTCCCTATGTTGATCCTCTTATTGAAGAAATTATTGATACTGGGTGTGGTGGGTTTGAATCTTGATCGCACATGATGGTTGTGAGATATTATTCCTTACAGATATTAGTAGATGGTGAAATCGTCTATGAGGTATATGTTCCATACATATTTTTATGAAAATTTTTATGTTTTCAACAACCGACCATATAGATGATAAAAGATATTACAACAAAAAATCACCCAATGGTGGCACAGAAACTCTGGGTGATAATGGACCAAGAATCCACTCAATATAATCTCAAATTTCCTCCTATAAGAATATATTTTTGTTTGACAATTGGATATGATAATAATTGGATTTCATCATACCCTTAGAAAAATATAGTGAATTTTGACCCTCATGTTGCCACTAAAACATCTCCAAGATAGGGAAATAGGACATTAAGGGATCTCTAAGAGGATTATGATAGTGGTAAAGACCTGGATTCACCAAAATACTCTCGAACATTAACTATATAGAAACTTTACATGAAGGATTTGATGAAACCTGAATCTAGAATAAGACCATCCAGACATAACCAGTGGGAAGAGACTCATTGGAAGTAAGATACCCAGGATCTAGCTACCCAAACATCGATTAAGAAAAAAAGGAATAGAAATTAGTTAATTCAAAGGATTCTGTGTATTCCTCCTAACCGTACATAGAGGCCTTCGAATATCTACATTCTAAGGCCGCCCAAATTTGGAATAATGATCCCTATAATATTAAGTATTTATGGGTGATTTGTTAGGTTGGTTTTTATGTCCCTAAACTTGGAAATATATATGAATCCTTAGATTAAAATTATGATACAAATCCTACATAGATGGGAAAATACATCCAAGGTCTAGATATTCTCATTTATGCTACTAAAAGTGATATCCTCACTATAAGAAGAGTGAGGAGTATGATGGATCAGGTAAATATCAAGGGGTGGTCTCTTGATTATTCAATTAATTGGAGGAATACATCAATCATGTTGATTTAAGTTTTATAACTAAATAATAAGATCTTCATAAAGAGAAGTTATATGTTACATGAATATTAAATTAGTAAAGGGATGAAACAAAGTTGTGAATGATTAATTCACCAAGGTATACCACTACTGGAAGTTCAGTCAGTGTGGAGAGATATCCTCTTATAGAAACAATGTAATTTTTGTTACAATAGAAACTCATACAGGATGACATAGATGATATACTCTCTCTATTTCCTCCTAAAACACTATTTTTTCAAAGTAATAGACCATACTTTAACTATTTTAAGAGAAAGGTAAGTGGAGATAAAATTCATTGGAAAAATGTGTCTTTTGTTGTGATTAGTTCCCAAACCCATCCTTAATTTATTTGGCACATATATGTGTTCTTAGATAATAACATTCATAATTTTTCAATTGTAGGATCTTCCTCTCTTTATTCCCTCTAGGGATATAGAAAAAATATTGAGGATATTAAGAAATATGTCTTGAGTGAATTTTGAGTCTCTACGGACAAGATTTCATGCACTACGGGAAACAAACCAATAGTGATAACTCCACATGACCGTGTCAACAAAGGGGGATGAGAAGGTTTGAGTATAGAAACTAAACATAGTTGTGATATAATGTGATATTTTTTTAATACTTTTCATATAGTAGTTCCTATTATAGTTCTAGAGTTCTTATATAGATTAAAGGATATCTTGGAAGCTATAGATTCCATTTATCCATCAAATGTTCCTAAAGGTGATGACTAGGAATCAGGCATGATTGAATTAATGGCCATATATTTCAGTGACCCTTTAATCATCCCTAAATCAGTTGATCAGTAGTCGAGAAATCCTGAAATGGTAGCCATGAATTTTAGAAAAATTTTAACCATCCCCAAAGGATTTGGTTAGGAATTAGTTCGGTCTAGGTAATTCCATGAGCTTCATCCCAGTGTTCCTCCCCACCTAGAAACTCTCACTTAATATATTGAGGGAGTGGATTTCATGGAGGATGATCAAGGAACCATGAATAATCAGGATAAGATAGGATATTATAATTCTTTAGTAGTATTTACATCCAAGATTATGTCAATAGTTGATTCTATTGTCATTTCCAGTTTGGATATACTAGTTAGGGAGAATTATTCTCATTGTTTTTCTAACTGAGGTGGTTCCAACCATAGGGGTCAACACGACAACAAAGAGGGGTGAGAATTAATTTCACTATTGTTTCTATTGAAACTTATTGAATGACTTGTATAATTATATATCACTATAGTACTATCATCCCAAGAGAACATTCTGTTCTCAAAATCTCCTAATTTCTTATCTCAACAGTCATAGTACAGGGGTCGAGTCTGTCCCAGCACCAACAGACTTAGAAATAATTAATATAGACTCATCCATTGGTTACCTTTATATCATTTATTTTATCCTATAATATTTCCCACCCTATAATACTAAAACTAAATCAAATGAAGGATCACTAAAATTTTATCATACCGCTCATCAATGTTCTTAGGTTCTCATATGGAAGATGATTTCAGAGAATCCCATAGCCAATCTAGGCAGGAAGATGCAAAAAATGCACTACCAATTATTCTACCTATGAAGTGGGGTTTACATTATTTATAAATTTATGACAACCAAAATATTATCCTCAAGGCATAGTATCAAGAATAGGGGAATTGGGTATCACGTGTGGAGGCAAAATCAAATACATGTTATGCTAGACTCTGAGCTGTGAAACTTCAATGTGAAGCCCACTATGCAAGATTAACATAAAAGAAATAATTCCTAACTGATGAAAATGTAGTCCATATAAGTCTCTATGATAAAGAGTTATATTTCACCAAGATAGATTTTTTGGGACATGGAAAACTTCTAATGGAATCCCAAGTTGAAGGAATAAGGGAAAATCCTGAGGTAGAAAATATTCACCCCAAGGAAGAGATCAAAATTGAAAGGTTTTCTAGACTTTGAAACAAAATCAATGGATCCCATGTGGAGTAAAAATCAAGGCATAGTAACAAGAAGAGGGTAATCAGGTGTCACATGTGGAGGAAAAATCAAATGCATGTTCTGCTAGACTAAGAGCTGTGAAACTTTAATGTGAAGCCCACTATACAGGATTAACATCAACAAAATAATTCCTAGCTGATGATAATTTAAGACATATAATTCTCCATGGTAAATAGTTATATTTAACCAAGATATATTTTTTCGGAACATGAAAATATTCTAATGGAATTTCAAGTTGAAGGAAGAAGGGTGACTGTCGATGTAACACCCGAGACTTTTATGAGAAATATTTTGTTTTTATGTTATATAAATCATCAAATAAATCTTTCACTACACACAACACTAGATTTTCTTTCTTTACACGCAACTGCGGCCTTCCTTGATAGCTTGCGTCGTACGCAATACCGAGTTTCACTAAACAACGATATGCTATTAAAATATTATTAAAACTAGCCGTTATGAATAGTAATACCCACTTTTTAAAATTTTTTAAATTTTATTTTTCAAAATGGACTTCATTTTTGGATTCGAAATAATGAAATTATCCTAGGGTGAAATTTTTGTATTTTTCTGAAAACTTTCAATTTTTGATGAATAGTGAAAACACTAAGTTACTATTTAAAAACCGACTTTTTATTTAAATAATTATTTATTTTATTTAAATTTATTTTAGGTCAAAATTGATACATAATACCTATATTAGTTCAATACAATTCATTGGAGTCATTTTATAATAATTTTATATATATAAAAATTTTATTAAACTTTTCACCGTCTTTAACCCACCTCCTAGGAGAATTTGCAAATTTACATAAAACTTAATTTTACCGCTTTTGTGAATGGAATTTCAAAAATCCAAGAGAAAAAGTTGATGTCATTAAGTAAAATGTGGTTCAATGAGATGAAAATAATTTTTGGTGAATAGTAACTTTTTACTTTTTTTACCACGGTTAAAAGTAAATAGGGTAATTAAGGGTAAAAATGTTATTATTATTACCCTAACACATGTCCTAATTATATTGGATAAGTGTAATTCGACCAAAAACAAACTTATGAATAAAATATGACCATTTAGGTCCACTTGGATTAGATTAGTACATTTATTATTAATTTATTTAAAAAAGGGTTAAAATAGTTAAAATCAAAGTTTAATAACTAAATAATTTTTAATAAAGGGTTATACATAATATAAATTAGACTATAAATATTCATTATAAATCTAAAAAGATTTCATACATAATTTTATTTTATTTCTAATTTTTAGACTTTAAATAATTTAATTTATTTATGACACAATGATGATGTAGTAATTATCTTATTAATGAAATATTAACATAATTGACGTTATAAATACCCAAATAAATGTAATTTGAGACTTTTTATGAATTACACTAATTTTATAGGTTAATATGACATGTTAGTATTTATTTAGTTAACTGTTTTAGAACTAATAATTCTTTTATGATTTTCACAAAAATCAATTACCAAATAGTGTTAAAATTGACATAAAATGGTTTTTAAAACAAATATTATATTATTAATTGTTATTTTATTCCTAAAAATCTATGCTTCAGAAAAATGACTTATATAAGGTTATATATATTAATAATAAACAACTTGGGGTTCTTTTGCCTTTTATAGTAAGTTTATTAACCATATAGTGTAGGAAAACAAGAATACATAGTAAAAGAAAAATTATTTAACTTAAAATTAAATCTAAATGATAAGGATAAAATACAACCCTAAACTTGTCTAAATTCTATTGGATGAGATTATTTAGACCCATCCCCACCTTATCTTAAAAATAATTTAATTTGGAGCTATTAAAACCCGAATATGACTTTATAATAAAATAATATTTTTAGTTATTCCAAAGATTCCCCTCTCCTCCCTTATAAAAGGGAACCTCCTACCTCTCTTCCTCACACCACTTTGAGCCTTCCAGCTTGGCCAAAACCTGCCAAATTCTCTTCTCCACTTCCCTAGAAACATACTAGAGGTCCTGTTCTTCTTCAAAGACCAATTTTAGTTCCCTAAGAGGAGGTCTCAAAGAGGCGCTTCAAAGAAGAGGTAATGTCCGTTACCGATTATTTCAACTTTATTTCTTCTTCCACTTCTTCTTCTTTATTTGTTTCATTATGAAGTAATAACATCAGTATCACTCATATAATGATATGTTATTATAAGTATGAAAAAACCCTATTTCACCATCTATCCATCCTACGGAAAATGAAATCACCGCGTGTGCGTACGTACGGAATACCGTCTCCACGCCGTGGTGTAATCTATTTTCCACCACCACCATACTTGGATGGGTATAATGGTGTAAATAATGACTATATATTATTATTGTAAATTTATATTGATTATGAAATAGTATACATACACTCCAATACAATTCCACGATCATGGGAACGATATCATCGCTCGTGCGTACGTATGGAATACCGTCTCCACGATGTGATGCGACTCATTCCACATGATCTTCATTGAATAATGGTTATATAAATGAATTGAATGAATAAATATGATATATATTACACTAATAACATTCTGTAAATGAGGTATCTATAACCTAAAAATAAGAATAAGAATTTATTCGACAAAACACACATAAGAACAAAAAGCAATAAACACCCGAATAACAAGTAACAATGAAATATTACTAATAAGAAGCTAAGAATATGACCATATATGATATCATAAAAATAATTATGATTCTGTAATAATTCAATGACATTATTTAAATCATTATACAGGAGGTTCGGACACTTACGAAACAAATCGAACCTAAGGTAAGGGAAAATATCGCAATCTCATTTTTTATCTGAGATTGTTTATACTTCATAATGTACTGGGGAATATTTATCATCCACATCCATGTTTCCTAAATATGTAATATTTATATCCTTCTACAATTGTTTAAATCCAATTTTACCCTTCGGTGAGTTTTTAGTAAAATATATGAAAGGAATCTTTTGTCGTTTTTCGTACGAGGTACTTTTTGACTTTTCCGACATAAGTACGAGAAGAATGTTTTTTTAACTTATATGGCATGAATGGATTTTTTTTAAATGTTATTTCCAAGAATATTCCTTTACAAGTTTTCAGGTTTATTTTTAATCAACTTCTTTTAGTATGACATGTTAATAAAGGAAAAATGTTTTTGAAGTAGAAAGGATATTTTCCTCAAGAATGGAGTTCAAGTTTTTTTTTCAAAATTATTTTCCATCTAAGATAATATAGGGTTCTGTTTCTATCCCTATTTTTACATTGATTTGATTTTGTTATGATGGAATTATTTTTATGATGTCCTTTTATCTTATATGGATTATGTAATGATGGCATGATGTTTAGGATTCCCATTTTTATTTCATGGATTATGCTATGATCTATGATTTTTGATCTTGTGGAACACATAAGAATGGTATAATTATGAGATTGGTGGGACTTATATCTCCCTCCAATGCATTGGGTAAAGATTTATATCTCATGAGATAGACATGGATGGAACGGCAGGTTAAACCGGTTCAGTGAAACAGGACTGAAATAAGGAGTGAACTCGGTTCAGAAATGGACTTTGTCCGCTAAGATAGTCTTGGCTATGAGTCTTGACTACTAAGAAATGATTATCTATGATTATGTGTGTATGCCACAAAGTTTCATGTTTTAAGTTATGATTATTGGGATTACATTTCACTACTATGATTTATCCCATGTTATGAAATTATGATCTCTTTTGTAGGTTAGATTTCCAAAAGTTATGTTCTTATGAATATGATGTGATTGATATTTCTTTTGTTTACCCTTACTGAGAATTTGAGCTCACCCTTTTGTATGTTTTCTTTCCCCAGGTCAGGAATAAGGTTATTAAGTAGGATATTCCAAAAGGAACTCTAGATATGATGAAATAAATGGGAGGCAAAGTAGATGCTTTATGAACCAGTTGTTTATGTTTCTCAGTTTCTAAAGACTCTATACCTATACAGTCCTTTCCTAGTTTTGTTATATGTTGTAATTAGTGTGCTTCAATTATGAAGTAATAACAATGTATGTAAAGTATGGGTCGTTATAGTCGAGGTAAAAAATATTCACCCCGATGAAGAGATAAAAACTATAAGGTTGTAAAGATTTTAAAAAAAATAAATGGATCCTAGTAGTCTATTGGAAAATTTTAGTCTTCCATATAGGATTTTTTATGATATATAATTTTCATGAATAGAGATTTCAATCTATGGATGCTCCCATATTTTTTGATTAATGAATAGAAACTCATTTTTTCTCAATTTTCCATTACCTTAATTTTGTTTCACTCAAATTATTATTTCATAATAATAATCTCTAAAACCCTAAAAGGAAGTATAAAAATGACTTATAACCATGTGAAAATTGAATTCTAAATGAAAAAAATTCAATTATGATTCCTAAATTATTGATTCAAAATGATTTTCACTAGGGTGTGGCTCACGAATGGGTATGGTAATCGATACAATCACTATAACACTAGAGTTTGTCCATTCTGATGAATGATTTCCTCCAAGTCATACCACACATATGAGTATAGACATAGATACTGATCACTATAACACTACATTTTTTCCATTAAGATGAATGATTTCCTCCTGGTCATGGATCAGGGATGTGTATAGGCATAGATATCATCATTGTAACACAATATTTGGTATATTATGATAAATGATTTGACTCAGCATGATGAGGATCACAAAAAAGGAATTTAGAATTAGTATTATAATGTTAAAAAGGGTTTTAATACCCTAAAGTCATTTCTTAAAAAAAATTAAATGGATAATTTGGGTTTATATTACATAGATAGAGGAAAGTAATAATTATCTATGTTTTTTCTAGTCCTAAGGTCCTAGAGAGAAAAACTTGACTTTTGTTGAGGTCATATTGTGAACCTCACAAGCATTGATCCTTTTATTTTTTCACCCTAACTTTTTACTAAGCCTCATAATTGGAATACTTGATGGGTGAGGAATCAGATTTTTCTTAGGTCTCCCTTTATAAGTTTTTGACCTAATAAGTTTTGTGCCTTCTCAATTTCAAATGCTCAATTATACATAGATCATATGAAGAGTGAATTTAGTGAGTGAATACTCGACTTTTACCCAAGTTTCCCTTTTTAGTTTTTTAACTTGGTAAGTTCTGTTTCTCTTTACATAGGTAGATTTATGTCATACAAGTCTATCCAAAATAGTTGATGTTTAAGGAAGAACGGATTTTACCAAATGTGTGACGATTTATGTAACAGTCTGAGTAAGGAACACATTAAGTGAATGAGATCCCAATGCCATCACAAATCTATATGGGGAATATAGTTTAAAATATTAGTGATTTGGCTAAAATTTCGTAATGTTTTAGGTCATATATCTTTGAACAATTAACTAAGAAAGTCTATTTACCAAGGGTAAAGTAAAACCCTATGTGAATGAGGGACTCATCACTAAAATGATTTATACTAGAGAAGGAGGGGAATTAATTTTATGGTCATAAAGATAAAACTATAATTTCATGTAGTTTAGGGTCATGTGATAAGGAACATTAAAAGGTTTAAGGGTAATATATCATGTGTATACCCCAAAGATGAGCATAATACAAAAATTTGTAACATTGAGGGTAGTGAATTTACTTGAATAGTTGTATTATGGGTTGTTTAAATCATAAATCAAGGATTTTAAATCATTATTAATGATATGAGATAGATATATTAGGGATGAACATAGACTATATTCAAAATATAGGTTCCACTATAATGATTTTAGAAAATATGAAGATTATAGGGTCTTCCCCTTAGGGATAAAGATGCATCCGATTGATAGACCGTATAAAGGGAAATTTTATAGATCTATATTGGATGAATTTATGCACATTCAAATAGAAGTTACCTTTGGAGTCAAATACACTCATCACTAATAGTCTGGGAAGGTATTCAAAGATTTTGACAAGAAATGAAGTAGTTTTATAGAGGAAGGTAAAATTCAAGTAGGGTTCTAGTACCCTAAAGTTAAGCCACCATGTATGGAACACGTGATCTGGGTGAAGAGATATGATATATCACCACTATAACTTTTTCATGAACCAATGGTTCCAAAAATCATTGTTTGTATTTTTCTAAGGTCATGTGATATGCCTTACATGTTTTTTCGTTTTCTTTTTGGGCTATAATTTTTTCCTATGCTCTAAAAGTGGGAGAATTAAAGAGAAAATATTTGAATTTTTCTCAGTATACCCTTTGTAGGTTTTCATCCTCGAAATTATTATGTCTTTTTCACCTATAATTTAGTGAATTATGGTCTAAATGAATTAGGGATATAGTTTAAGTTCATAAAACATTGACCTTAGAGAGTGATGCTAGTTTAAGGTCATGGATATTTGACTAATGGATTGTGATTTTTAATTTCATACAAGAAACAACACTATAATGATGAAATTCATGAGGAAGGAAAGGTAATATGAACCTGTTTTGAATTGAGAGAAAAAGAGGAATGTATCTATATAAATACCCTTTAAATAGAATGAATATAGTTTAGGGTCATATGCTTGGACCAGAAGGGTGATACCAATTTATGAAAATGGTGTCTGTTTAAGATGGGTGTTATAGGTTTATGGTCATGAGGAATGGACGATGAGGAGGGTAGGAGTGACAACACAAGTGGGGATAAAATTCTAAGAATTTCCCAAAATCTTTCAAAGAGAATATTAGTGAAGTTATAAATCATAACTAGGGATTCTTAAATCAGTAGTAGTGACATGAAATAGGTACTCAAGGTATGATTGTGGACCGCATTTGATTGAAGGTTTCTATTGTGATGTTGTATGGGAATATAGAGATTAGATGTTCTTCTCTTTGGGATTAAGATGACTTTGGTAGATAGGCTATGTTAGGGGTCTCTTATGTAGATCCATATCAGAGGCATAGTATACATAATCAAGAAGAGGTTTCCTTTGGGTCTAAATATGCTCATAACCAATAGCCATAAAGGTTTATATATATTCTGAGACACCTGAAGTGTGAAGTTTTATTTATGAAAATAGATGTTTGGGAAGGGGTAATGGATGAATTTCAGACTTGACATTTGCATAATTGGTATATTGTGGTTCTCTTAGAAGGGATTGAGATAGATGATGACTCAAAACTAGTGCCGAATTTATTATTTGGACATCACTATGTATCATGAACTAATCAGGAATCAAGACACATATAGTTCTTATATCATAGGTAAATTTCAAAGAAATATTATATAACATTGAGAAAGGGAAATTTCACCATAATGAAAACTTAGATTATAAATCCTATGTCAGGCATACTTATATGGATTTGGATCTCATGTAGAGAAATTAGACCATATATAAGAGGTCTACCTGAGGATTTTAACGTCATATAGGGTGGGATAAAAGTTTTGTAGTATAACATCATGCGATAAGGACTCAAATTTCATGTAGTTTAACATTATACGATGAGCACCGTTAAATAGAGGATTTTCCCATATATGGCCCATGTACAAGCTAATGTAATTTTTTATTAGTTCTAACCCCATAGAGGGGAAACAAGTTCTGATCAAGGTCCCAAAAATTGGGATGAAATTGGGGTTTTGATTGGGGTTCATTGTGGGTCCTAAGATATAGGATCCAGGTGTCACTATATATCATGTCTGGATAGGAATCAAGCCACATGTAGTTCTGGTATTATCCTGGTGTAAGTGGTCATTTGGGAAAGACCTGATATGGATAAGAATACTCCAACACTAGGATGGGGTATTATTATTATTATTTGGTTTTATATCCTTTCTTTTTGAAGGTTTGAAAATATATCTACACTAAAAGTTACTATATATATCTGAGTCATAAATAGGGGAGAAGAGAATTTTAATTAATGGGATTTTCAGTTGTTCCTTGGAAATATGATCCATGTTCACTACATATCATGTCTTGAAAGAAATCCAAACACATGTAATTATAGTATGAGTTCCCATTAGATTGATCAACTTTTTATATAGTGGGGAAGCATTTTTTGTGTGGGTTCTAAGATAAATAACTCCACAATAAAGGATCCAAAATAGGTCTAGCTCATGCATTAAAGAGATTAATTTTCTATCATAGATCAATAAAACCATGACTTTAGGGTCGACCAATATAAATATGACCATTGAATTCCCAATAAAGGGGTAGAACCCCACATTGTAGATCATTCTCTTATATGGGGATATGATAATTTTTTATTTATTTGTGGTTGTTCCTAGAATAAACTATCCTAGAATCACTATGTATCCCAAAGTTTTTTAGAATCAATTCATATGTAGTTCTTGTTGTAAAATTACTCACATAGATCAAGCTCATATGCGATGAAAGTGGGAATTGATATCCTTGGGCACAGAAAAATTGTGCACCAAGGAATCATACATCAATATGAATATTATGAAATGAAATTATTCTATAGGGAATATGCAACCCTAGGTGGTAAAAATTCATGCAAGGTCGGCTATATTATTTTCATATTTAATATTAGTTCTCTTTGTAATGCTAAATGGGGTGATAGGATAAGACTTTTAAGCCCACTTGAGTCATGCTCGGTGTAATAAAAAAGAGGAAATTGGAGTATTACTTGAATGTAAATAGGGAAAATAAAAGGGATATTTTTAGTACATACCTTATGATTTGTCATTCATGGTATGGAATTCATCATGTATATTGAATTCCTATAACTACGACATTACATTGTATGATTTAAATTCTTATAACTAAGACTTAATTTAATATAGTTTAACATCTTGTGACCAGTATGGAGGCTATGTATTTTAACATCAAACAATGATGATGTTTTTATGTAGTTTTACATCATGTGACTAGGATATTTTCTATGTAGTATAAAGTAATTTTGTGGGGAAATTTTCATATAGTTTTTCATCATGAGAGTAAGTTGAAATGAATCAAAGTGAATTTTATGAAAAGTAATTTTTAAAAAACCTTGCATTAGTGGCCATAATGATGTTTTCTCTATCAATTATAACCAATTAACAGACTCTATTAGAGTAAAACATGTGTATAACATAAGATCCTTTCCACTTTTTTTAGATTTAGGGGATTATTCTCTAGTATCATTAGATTTTTGAGAAACAATGTCATCTCTCTCTAGAGGAGGTGATAAAGGAAAATAATATTATTAAAATACCATGAAATTCACTTTTAATGAACCTTCAATATGTATAGGGTGTGCAACATATTCTCATCAATTCATTCCAAATAATCAAAAAGTCTATGAGAGTGTTCATCCTCAAAAATCTAGTTTTATATGTAAATATGAAGTAAGGTGAACTAAACCTTGATATATAGGACTGCATTTATCCCATATATAAGAAAATATATGGTTTTTTGTGTAACTATATGGGTTATGGTGTGGTGGTCCCACAAAGCATGAAATATTTTTATCAGGTTAGGAATTATTATCCTTATCCACCATATTCTATTTTACATTAGATAGAGTCTTATTTAAAGCCTCTAATTTTCCATTTTTTCTTACATTGTAGTGGGATAAGTGGTCGAATTGAATGTCATGTTATTTTTATAGTATTATCAACTTGGAAGAGCGTAATATGGTGTCATTTTCCATCAGTGTTTTGTGAGAAAAACCAAATATGGTAATTATATTTGTATTCAAAAAAATTGATAATAGCCTTCATCCCGACCTCCTTAAGGTATATAGACTTGGTCCACTTAGAGAAGAAGTCAGTGGTAGTAAGGATATACTTAAACTATTTAGTTATAGTTGGGGGATATTGAGCCATGAAATCTATTCCCCATATGGAAAATGGACACTAAAATTTAGTTGTGTATAGAAACTATTGGGGTTGATATATGAAATTACCATGTTTTTTAAAGTGTTAAATTTCTTGGTGAACTACTTGAAATCTTGGATCATTGATAGCTAGAAGAATCCAAGTCTCCAGATTCGGTGAGAGATCTTGGTTCCTAATTAATGATAACTAATGTCTCTAATGTGGACTTCTTTTATAATAGTAAGGTTTGCTCTGCCTTAAATTCATATGAGGATGATTTCATTAAATCCTCATTTATAGAGGACGTCATAAGCATTTAGACTATCATAAAGAATAAATCTTATGACCTACCATTGAAATTTTTATTTCTTTTCTCGATATGATGGAATAATTTTGATTTGGAGGTAGTCCAAGATGGGGGATATCCATTCAATGGAAGCATCATTTACTGAGGTAATCAACTTGCCTTGTTTAGTAGAAGTTTCATTCTCATTGATCACTTCTACTCTACAACCAACAAACAAGGACACCTTCTTACAGTGTGCAATGCTGATGATTATCCCGCCCTAATATGGATCTTCTAGGACTATGGATGCATTATCCAATACATCTGTATGATAATTTTTTGAATGAATGACCTGAGAAATTGTTTGATTATAGGTGAATTATACCATCAACCCACATATGTAATTGATCAAGGGAATCAATTCCTCTAACTTAATGGAATATTCATCATTAACTCTCTTAATTACAATCTCTAAATCACCTTTGACAATTAATCAGACAACACGTACTAGTAAAACCATTTCTAGTCCTGGAATGAGAGCCTAATATTTTGTTTCATTGTTGGTACAACCTTCTGATAACAAGATTGACTAAGGAAATATTTCATTTTCTAGAGAAATAAGGATAATTCCCAAGCTAACTTTATTTAAACTACTACAAAACTAGCCTTTAACTACACTAGTATTTATCAATGTAAGAAAAAAAACTTATAAATGGCATCTTTATCAGCGCTACAGAAAGCGCTGATAAATTTAATATTTTATCATCACTTATTTTTAAAACTGATAAAGGGTATCCTTTGTCAGCGATTTATTTTTAGTGCTGATAAAGGGTAACCATTAGTAGTGCTTTATTTTTAGCACTAATAAAGGGTACCCTTTATCAGTGCTTTATTTTTAGCACTGGTAATATTTATTTCATCAGCTCTTTTTTAGCACTAATAAAGGTCTGAATTAATAAAATGAAATAATTAAATAAATTAAAAATAAAAATTGAGTTTATTAAAAAAATATTAAAAAATTTATTAAATAAATAATTTTGACAAAAATTAATAGATTGATTATACATTAATAAATATTAAACACTTTATTAATTAGATAATTATGATAATTAATGTTATTAAATTGTATTTAACTATATAGATATATATTAATGTATATATAAAAATGATTTATTTATTCAAAAATATCTATGCGCTTTACATTAAATAATCATATATTTATTTAATAATGGTTTTCATAATTAAAAATTAATATCAATTAAAAATATTAACTAATTGTATAGTACTCAACATATAATTGAATGTCATTCCATTTTTCAATTTAACATAAATCGAATCTGTGTTATATTGATTTCACATATACGTAATTAATGAATTTTTATATACAATTCACATATAGAAAACTTATCCATTTTTTTAATATTGTTAAAGTGTATTGATTCTTAATTTATTCAACTTCACTCATTTTTAACATATATGCATGCACTTAAAATTAGATATTCATTAATAATGTCAAAATTATATTTGTAAAAAACATTTATAAATAAATATATTTATAAATGTACATTTATTATATTTATACAACGAAATATTTAGAATTATAAATTAATAAATATTTTTTAAAAAGTATTTATAAAATTATAAATAAATAATTATATATATTTAAATAATTATTAAATTTATAATAATTTGACTTAAATAATGAATATATTTACTATATTAATATTTATATATATTTATTAAATATATATATATATATATATATATTAAATATATATGTATAATTATATAAATATATATAATGATATAAATATTATTTTTTAGAAATATTTATATAATTATAAATAATTAATTATAAAATTATAATAAATATATTTAATATATTCATATTTATATATATTTATTAATTATATATAAATATTTATAATTTTGTTTTTTATAATTATAATTATAAATCCTTTAATAGCGCTTAAGAAATAAGCACAGATAAAAGTAGTCTTTATCAACACTTTTTTAGCGTTGATAAAGGTACGTCTTTATCACTGCTACTTAAAGCGCTGGTAAAATAAACATTTATCAATGATATAAGTTTAGAACTGATAAAGATTGATTTTATCAGCACTTTTTTAGCACTGATAAAGACTTTCCTTTATCAGCACTGATAAATACTACTTTTATCAAATCTTAAGTAATAAGTACTGATAAAAGGACTCTTTATCAACGCTTTATTATAAGCACTAATAAAAGTGTCCCAATATAATTAAGAAACCTTAACCATTTGAGAACCCGTCGCGATATCATAAGATTTCTGCAGAAGCCACTCATTGTCAGCACTCTACCTTGGTGAATCGAAGCTCAGATCATGCCACTCAACTGCCTCTAAATTCTCAAATATCTTTTCCAATATCCAATGTTCAATTGTAGTTAGGGTTTCCTAAGAGGGTCTCGAGTTTTCTTCAACCTATAGAGGTAGTCATTCTGGTTTTATTTGTTTATTTTTTGTTCATTTTTTGATTTATTCTTTGATGATGTTGTTATTTGTGGACCAATGATTTTATACTAGTGAGGTGGGCCTTCCAATTTTCTCAGTTTCCAATTTTGATTCAACTCTTGATCTCTCATAGAGATTTTATTGTTTCTGGACTCGATGGTGAAACATGGAGTCACATGTAATTTAGTTGTTTTTTTATTTTATTTACATATCCCAAATTGATCTCCCAAAGTTATAAATATCCCATGATTACCATGAATTCCAGGAGTCGCCTACAAAACACTTCTCTTACATACATGGATTAGGAAATAAATATACCATGAATTTCGTGAGTCGCCTATAAACTAAGGAATATATCAACTCAATAATCATCATCATTTAAAAATCGGTCATTGTTAATATAGAAAATTATTATCATTTTTCATCTTTTGATCCTCTAAATATTATTCCATCCACATTGATAAAAACTTTCAATCTATCTATAAAATTATTTTTCATGTAATGATGATGATCAATTTCTCATTTTTTAAATTAAATTTTCTTTAATAATTCATCTAACCTCAACACGAAACACTTAGTTCTTGTTTTAATTCATACATCACCTTTTTTAATTTAAAAACATTATTATCATATCAAATAATGATAAAATTATCTGTTTGTTTAATGTAATTCATATTTGTGTAATCCAATAGTAAATACTAATTTTACATCCAGTTTGAATACCTTCAATTTCCTTGGGATGGGTCAGTGTGGTGATATAACATCCCATGAGTCTTGATATATTTTCAAATATTATATTCCATTAATTTTAAATGAAATAATTCCTTAGGTTTCTACATCACTTGTTCCAATACATTTTTATATTTTTAGTTGATTGAATGAGATTTTATTATTCTTTTTATCATATTTGAATTTCTATTACTCCATAATTTCATGTATTATATTTTCATTTGTTTAGGTTATTTAATAAATATTTTATGTGAATTAATTATTTTCTTAAATTCAATTACCTATTTTCTTTAATATACAAAAATTATTTAAAACAATCAAAGGTTGAGTTTAACTTATTAGAACTATCTATAACTTTCACTTTTGATAATGAATATATTTTGTGTATTTATTTGTTTGTTGTATAAAATTAATCTTTATGAACCTGATAGGATGAATATGAACCAAAAATGGATGCATGTTAATAATTTGAAAATGAATATGAATATGGTGTTAGAGAGTTCATTAATTTTGCAAGAGAGAATACATACGACCCTTCTAAAATTCTATGTCTGTGTTTACGTCATTGTTATTATATAAAAATTAGTCCGAAAGAGTTAAAAGAATATTAATATGTATTTGGATCCATTTATCAATGCAGCCTAAAAAAGGATTGGTTATTCATCACTCGTAAAGATAATAACAAAACTGAGGATTGTCTATGAACCTCACTACTGTTGGTTAACTATAGCTTACCATAGCATCTGACCTAAACTTACTTCCCGACATCCCCATGATGCTCTCATCCCACACATAGAGAAAAACAAACTAATTAGATTCTTGAACCTCGATATGGTGGAGAGTGTGTATGGGATGGGACAATCATGGGGACATTGAGCAGGAAGTTCAGGTCAGATGCTATGTTAAGAAGTAGTTAACCAATAGTAGTTAAGTTCATAGAGAATCCTTAGTTTTTTTATTAACTTTGTGAGTGATGTACAACCAATCCTTGTTTTTTCTCCATTGATCAATGGATCCAAATAGATATCAATATCATTAGTTTTCTCATGATTTCCTAACATCTATATAGTCTTCTAAACCATAATGAAGTGTAAAGAGAATCCTTAGTTTTGTTATTATCTTATATATGGACCAAAGAAACCATTTGGAAAGATGTAAAGGTAATGTTATGATATACTTTCTCTATTTTAGTAAAAAAATATATAATAAAACATTGATTTGATTTTCATTATTCCTTATATAGATCATTTATTTTAGGATATTTCTATCTATGTGTCATGCCTTTATAGGAAGAGAAAAAAAAAGATGTCTCTACTTAATCACATAGGTGATCTTAATGTTTTTCATAGTAAAATAATTATCCATTTAATTAATGTATTGTTCCATATTTATGTTTAATTTATTTCTTTTTATTATTACTCACATAATAATTGTTTTCTTATATAGGTGAATTATTTAGTTCAAGTTGTAGTGCTATATCCAAATTTCATGCTTCTTCTCCCTCAAAACTTTTTCACCCCTAAAGTGTTGCATTTATCACTTTATTTCAAGTTCTCTCCACTACCTTTACAGGAAGAGAAATGATATTTCCTATGCTTAATCACATAGGTAATCTTTATGTTTTCATAGTAAAATCATTGTCCATAAAATTAATGTATTGTTTCATATTTATGTTTATTTTATTTCTTTTTAGTATTACTCACATGATAATTATTTTCTTATATAGGTGGATTTTTTTTTGAGTTGAGGTGTTCTATACAACTTTCATGCTTCTTATCCCTAAAAACCTTTTCACCCTTATAGTGTTTCATTTATTATTTTATTTCAAGTTCTCTCCACTATCTTTTCATGAAGATAAATTAAATTACCTCTGCTCAATCACACAGGTAATCTTAATGTTTTCACAGTAAAATCATTGTCCATAAAATTAATTTATTGTTTCATATTTATGTTTAATTTATTTATTTTTAGTATTACTTACATGATATTTTTTTCTTATACAGGTGGATTCTTTTTTTCAATTTGGGATACCCTATCCAACTTTCCTGCTTTTTCTCTCTCAAAACCTTTTCATCCCAACATTGTTGCATTTATCACTTTCTTTCAAGTTCTCTCCACTACCTTTTCTGGAATGGAAACAATGCTTTCTCCTCTTAATAAAAGAGTTAATCTTGATGTTTTCATTTTAAAATCATTTTCCATAGAATTAATGTATCGTTTCAGATTTATGATAAATTTATTTCATTTTAGTATTACTAACAAAAATAAATGCTTTCTTATATAGGTGGATTTTTTCAAGTTGGGGTGATCTTTCCAAATTTCATAATTCTTCTCCTTAAAAACCTTTACACCCCTACAGTGTTTTATTTATCACTTTATTTCAAGTTATCTCCACTTCCTTTTTAGGAAGATCAACAATGCTATCTCTGCTCAATTACAGAGGTAATCTTGATGTTTTTCATAGTAAAATCATTTTCTATAGAATTAATGTATTGTTTAATATTTATATTTAATTTATTTATTTTTATTATTACTCACATAATAATTATTTTCTTATATAATTGGATTCTATTTTCTGAGTTGATGTGGTTTGTTTAAAGCTTCTCATGAAGTGTTGATAGTTAGACAAATAAAGTCAATAGAAATCATGGTAACATTGACAGTTAGGATTGTTTTGAGAATTTGGGACATGTAGGAATCATCCACGCCTCAATTTAACACATTATGTGACCAGTATGACTCCAGGTACTTCTTTATATTTTAAATTGACATTAATTTTAGTAAAAAATACAACTAAATCAATGTTTCTGTTATTGATTTAAAATTGACATGTGACTTTAAAAATTTTCACTCACTAAAAACTAATAAAATGTGATTGTATTTTTCTAATAATTTAGGGAATAAATAAATAAATCATTTTTGACATGTAGGAATTATTCTCATGTCAAACTGATATATGATTTGATTCGTATGATTCAAAGTGTGTGTTTCAAGTTTAAAATAACATTTTAGTAAAAAATAAAATTTATATACTCAAAAATGAGAAAACACATTAATATTGTTTTAATAATTTAGGAAAACAGTCCATAAGTGATTTTAAATGTGTAGGAATCAGCGAAACCTCAATCCGATGCACATATGATGTGACCTATATGACTAAAATTTTGTCTTTATTTAAAATTAACATCAATTTTAGAAAAAAAACAAACTGACCTCGTCAAAACCAAAAAAACACATTTATATTGTTTTTATACTTTAAAAAAACAATCCATAAGTGATTTGAGACATGATTGAATCAACCACACCTCAATCTGATGCACAGTGTGACCGATATGACTCCAATTGCATGTTATTTGTTAAGATTGACACCAGTTTTACTAAAAAGGCCAACCGACCTACTCAAAACCAAGAAAAAGCATTCAAATTTTTTAAATACTTTATTAAAAGATCTATAAGTCAATTTTTTATATATATGAATCAATCTCACCTTAACTGAATACACAATGAGATCGGTATGAGTCAAAGTACATGTTTCAAGTTTAAAATGACATTTTAGTGAAAAAGAAAAGTGACATACTTAAAACCAAAAAAAAACACATTAATATTGTTTTGATACTTTAGGAAAATGATCCATAAGTCATTTGGGACATGTAGGAATCAAGTAAACCTCAATATGAAGCACGGTGTGACTATTGTAACATAAAGTGCATCTTTTTATTTAAAATTTTCATCAATTTTAGTAAAATGTAAAAATGTTCTTATCAAAATCGAGAAAACACGTTCTGATTGTTTTTATACTTTACAAAAATGATCCATAAGTAATTTTTGACATGTAGTAATTATCTACACCTCAATATGATACATAATTTCCCCATTATGACTCAAAGTTTCTATTATCAGTTTAAAATCGACATTTTAGTTCAAAAAGTGTCACTCACTAAAAGCCGATCAAATATGCTTGGATTTTCTTGATAATTTAGGAAAACAATTAATATGTCATTTGTGATTTGTAAGAATCCATTTCATGTAAAACTGATACACGATGTGATCAGAATGAGTCAAAAGTTCATTTTTTATTTAAAATGACATTTTAGTAAAAAAGACAAATGACATACTCAAAACTGAGAAAACACATTCATATTTTTTTAATACTTTATGAAAATGATCCACAATCCATTTGAGACATGTTGGAAACATCTTCACCTAAATATGATTCATTATGTGACTAGTATAACTACTAGTGTGTCTTTTTTATTTATAATTGACATCAATTTTAGTAAAATTAACACTTTCTGTTAATGTATTTCTTTATATTATTACTAAAATAAGAATTAATTTATTATAGAGGTGTGTTATTTTTCTCAAGAAGGTGTGGTTTGTTTATCAATACCATGATTCAGATCATGATTAAAATATAAAGAAATATTCCTGTTTTTTAATGTATATAATAATGTTTATTTATGTAATTGTATAAACCAATTTTTGAAATGTCTATAATAGTTTTTTTTCTTGTGTTTGTGGTGTAAATTTCATTTCATTTAAATACTATATTGGGACTTGTTTTTGTTGATATTTGATGTGTTTTTTGTGTTGCGGTGTGTTGTTATAGCACACTGTAGTGGTGTTACAGTGTGCTGTTACAGCACGCTGCAGAATGGACCTTTATTAATGCTTTTAAATGTACTGATAAAGGTATAATTTATCAGCACACATAGAATTACTAATAAAATAACCTTTATCATAATTTTTAAGCACTGATAAATTGTTCCTTTAGCAGCACTAGAAAATAACTGATAAATGGGTCCTTTATCACCACTTATGAAAGTGATGATAAAGGTCCCATTTATCAACGTTTTTGGCATTGATAAAGGGTCCATTTTTTCAGTTCTTTTTCAGCACTGATAAAAGTATAGGACATTTAACCTCTCTCATATAGTTAGTGCTTTTCTAGCATAGAAAAAGTTCATTTCTAGCACTATTAAAGGCTGGTTTTATAGTAGTGTTAGTTTCACATTTTCTATCCTTCTTCCTGTTTGTATTTTAGAAGATTCATTGTAATACATCTCTCATGTATGAGGAGTTTCATTAATGGAGAATACCTCTTCATCAAAAAATTATATATCCACTAGAATGGTTTCCAATATAGGATGTGTCATACCCTGACCCCAGACTACCCCGGAGTCGATGTGGTTTCAATAAAACATGGTGTGTGATTTTTCTTTTATAAAAAGAAATTTTGATAAATTACACATCATGTTCCAATAAAGAGGATCATTTTGGTTTATATTATAGAAAACCAGATGCAAATATTACAATCCTTCAAAACTGAAATAGAAAAGAGTCTCCACAAAGCTAACACCAATTAGTGTAACTCAAATCTACTAAACCTGTAAAATTTAAGTTAAAACGTTGGGTGAGAATAATAATTACAAGTAAGGGGGTTTTGTAATAAAATAATATATCAATTAAAACCTTTTTTTAAATAAAATCCCTTTAAAATAATTCGTAAAACATTTTCTTATGGAAACCTGCAATACATGGATCATATCATAATATTTTGTCCAAAAATTACAAGTGAACATTTCAAGGAATACTTACAGGGTTATAATGAAACATGTTCCAATAATAAGCATGCTTATACAAAATATATATAAAAAAAGTTATTCTAACTATAATAAGTGTGACATGAAAACGTGCATGTATAGAATTTAAAAATGAAAGTAATACATGATCAGAGTTGAGAATAAGATAATAACTTTAATTTATTCCCTTATTAACTTTGAATCATAAATTGGTAGATAAATCACTAAGTTCTGAATAAATATTAGTCCATGTGCATTTACATCTTCTGATACTCATAAGTACAGGCTCTTAACCAAGTATATTCTACTAGTCAAATATTCACTTGGTTAATTAAACATCATAAACATAATAATGGAAAGTATAATGTGGGACTGTATCAAGGCCTCGTTCCATGTCCTAATTTGTCTCATAAAAACTACTGATGCATCGTAGGGATTTCATTAACTAGTCCTCAACCTGTAGCGATTTCATTAACAAGTCCCCAACCCATAGGTATTTCATTAACAGGTCCCCAACCCTTAATATACTGAGTCCAATACATTATTCATATGCCAATTAAGGTCGTATATTCAAAATGTCCCATAACACATTGAATATTTGATTTCTCATTTCATATAATTCAAGGTGTCCCAAACCACTTAGAATAATTTAGTTCCTTAATCCATAAATGGTCATAATAGTTAAATTTCATTCTTAATCATTTACATATATATAGGGAATCATGCTTTAATTGTCAATACTAACAACTATATAGCTATAAAAAATTAACCAATGACATGTGATGATAACCAATGTATATGAAATAAATGATTATTTAGGTTTCTTCACATAAAATAATAACATTGAAATTACAAAATCCTTATTATGAAAGTAAACATAATATATTCCAAAATACATCATGGAAATTCATCATGGATTGAATACATAATTAATTTAAAGGTAAACAAAATCTTTCATGTGAAGTATTAAACACATAGTTGTCTGAACACCCATTACTTGCATGTTTATGTATAAACATACCACAAGGGTACTCCCAGTTATTTACACACAATGTTATAAATAGAAAAGAATTAAAATCAACCACAAAAATTACTAACATAACCAATACCATCTAGACTTACGAAAATAAGTGTGAGATCCGTATACATATAGAGTGATTATAAAGGGTTGTATTACTAAAACAAATTCCTAATTTATTTTTGAAAACATTTCACACTTCAAGACACTTGTTATAACTTTTTATCAAACCTTTGTGAACACATATTAATATTAGGATCAAAGCATATATATAACCGTATATATTTAAGGGTTCTTCTTTAAAACCTAATAATCCAATACATAATCTATGTATAACAGAAATATAATGTAAACCAAAATAAATATATAAAAACCATAATGTAAAACCATGGGTATTGTTTCATAAATAAATATATATATATATATATAAGTAAGAATAGATATGTATTTATAATTTTATCAACATAAAACAAAACTAAACCTAGCATGGTTATTACTCATTTTGAATTCTTTTAGAGTAGAAAATGTTCTTCCTTTAAATAAGGAAACCAATATGGTTTTATTAAGAACACATATATAAATGTGTGTGTATATGTAGTGAAACCAATTTTCGGTACAACAATAAAACCATATTGTGATTTGCATGATATGAACATTTTTTTAAAAACCATGAATTCATTTTTATAAACCCATACAAGAAGAGTCAATAGGATTAAAGAACATAATACATATATATATATACATGTATATATATATGTGTGTATTTACAAACTGTGAAAGGAATCAAAGAAAGACAAAACAAGGTCTCTTCCCTGATTTGATGAAGAAAAAAAGGTCAAGAGAAAATTGATGGAAGTGACGGGAGGAGAAGACATATAGGGTTTGAGTGAAAAATGAGTCTTATATATAAACCATATATAATATATATTTAAGGAAACTTTCAAAGGATCCGAGGAACTTTGGTTTAAACACAGACCGGGTGCACTCACTCTTGTGGAAAATGGGAGAAAGGAGGGGCCACCTAAGTCCATAGGTGTGTAATAAATGAAGAAAGTAGCAAGATCATCTAGTTCATTGTGAATCTGGAGGAAGAAGGAGGAGGAATGGATTGGTGCAGAAATGAATGGATGGTTCTGATTAGCTGAGTCGTGATCAGATGGCTGAGAAAGGATTTTAATTTTTAAAAAGGGATGAACGGTTACAATTAAAGTATTGATTTGATCGGAAGGTTTTTGTGCAACGTGGAATTTTAAAACATCTTGAATGGATGATATTAGATCTTGATTGGATCAAACAACTGATAAAAATGTAGAGGGAAAACCGTGGTTGTGATGATTCGATGGCCGAACCGATCGGGCGGCTCAGATCTCATGCAGTGAGATTAGAAGATCCAAATATGATTTCCTCTGAAAATAAGTGTCCCACATCGAAAAGAAACGAATTCATTCCCTACAATATAAGTCTAGAGCTTTCAGCATTAGCTCATAATTCCCCATCCCCTTCCCTGGTATCTCCTTGTACCGGGTCTCAATGAGCGCGCTTCTACACCAACCCATGTCGTCATGCCACCCCACACGGTGGCGCACCATGGCACCCCTTGCACACTCCCGTGCATGCTTAGTGTAACACCCCGACCCCAGTTACCCAGAGTAGGTGCATTATTACATAACATTGGAATAATATAAGGAATCATATCCCAAAAGATCGATCAGTTTAGTAGCCTTAGAAGTACTAGATACATTCATAAGTTTTACATTGCATCATGAAATAAAAACATCAACAACATTTTGTCCCCTTTTAAACACACTTATATCCTTAGCTTATCCCTACTATTCAACCATAAAATACTTCTTCACATATGGGGAAAAAATAAAACATAGAAAGGAGTGATCTCATATGCTCATTAAGGATAACAATTTAGCGGAAACTTTCATAAATAAGCATAAACATTTAAGGCAATGTATAGAACTAAAACAAAAGCCTTTTAAACTTAAACTTCATCATAATATGGTAAAGGTAAAATCAAATAATTCTATTTACTTATTCATATGGATATTATACTATTCAAATAATCACATTCAATATCAATAGCCACTTTCATAATGATGTAATTCATAATGCCAGACTTCATAACCACATAGTCAAGGCCTTATGCCAAGACTACAAATAAGATTTTGTCAAAGCCTTGTTCCAAGACACTAGTTTGTCTCATGAGACCCACTGATGCATCGAGGAGCTATAGCAGACTCCACCCGTCACTTAATAAGACTAATGCATTCCTCATATGAAAATATTTAAACATAACATAAACATTCATATTAAAACTAGCATATGAAATGTCAATACTTTATCCATAAACCATGAATAGTGTAAAAATAACACATCCACAGTCAAACATATCACAAAACCTTCAATAAAATATGGGATATTTGTATCATAATAAATCAACTTCAAAAAAGTTTAAAATCCATCAAATTATGTTGACATAGATGAAATGAAAAATATTTGAAATAAATACCTCTTTCTATTTTGAAATCATTTAAAAGTCACATAATTATAAAAGAAAAAATTTATTTTGAAAATTTTCTTATAAGCTTGTATGGGAAGCTTTTAAGATGATATAATGGTGGAAAATAGCCACACCCACCATATAAGTTAAAAAATACATTCTTACCTTAATTTTGTCAAAAAGGTCAAAAAGTACCTTGTCTGGAAAACAACGGAAAGATTCCTTTCAAAGGATTTTATCAAAAGTCAAACAAGGGTATAAATGAATTTAACCCATATTCTAGTAAATAGTAAAAATGTTTTGAAATACTTTTTTAAGAAACATGGATGTGGATGATAAATAGGTCCCAGTAGATACTTAAATAAAAACAACCTCAGATAATAAAGAGATTGTGAAATTAACCCTTACCTTGTACTTTTCCTTATTCGATGGTATGTTAACATATTTTATAATATTTAAAAAAAATTATTAGATTACAAAATAACTATATACATAAATATTATATCATATATGATCCTCTAATATTGCTTTGTTAATAATATTTCAGTAGTATCATCATTTCGGGTGTTAACTAATTTGTTTTCCATTGTATTCTTGGTTACGTAACCCAAGTTTTTCATGGATAGGATGTATTCGATTAATATACAGAATAATATTATGTTCATGAACATTATTTTTAATCATAAAATGAAAATTATTCTTGAATGATTACGATGGGGAATGAATCTCATCGCGTTCGTGGAGACGGTAATCCGTACGTACGCATGAGCGACAAAATCATTATATTGATGGTGAAATCATATGTAATTGGATAGTGTATCATATATACATAATAATTAACATGTTTTATTTATTATTTACATCAGTTATACTCATTATTATACCCATCCAAATAATGAAGTTTTTGAAAAACAAACTACACCACGACGTGGAGACGGTAAGCCGTATGTACGCACGTATGGTGACTTTTTTATTCATATGACGGATAGAATAATGAATATGGTCGTGACATTTTTATAATAACATAATAGTATATAGAATATACTAGAGTTATTATTTAATAATGGAAACAAAAATGAAAGATGAAGTGGAATAAGAAAAGAACTTGAAAGAGGTGATGAAATATTTACCTCTTCTCCGGGTTCTTCCTTTTGATTTGATCAAAAGGGATCCTTAGGTTGGATTTATGATCAAAGTAATACCTCTAGGTAGAAGGGAGAATAGTTTAGAGGATATTTTTGTATGGGTTGGCCGATCCAAATGGATTTTTAGGTGTGAATTTAAGATAAAGGGAAGTACCCTTTTATAAGCGAGGTGAGGGTCACTTTAGGAAAATCTTGAAATATTATTTTATAATAAAATCATTTTCGGTTTCTAATGGAGAAAAAATGATTTATTTCGATTATAAGGTGGTTATGGGTCTAAAAAATCTCAAACAATACGTTTTAGATAGTTTTAGTTCACCATATTAACCTTATATTTTAGATTTAACTCTTAGTTAAATAGTTTGACATTTACCATGTCTCTTTGTATTTTTATTTTATATGGTTAATAAACTTACTATAACAAGCCAAGAGAACCCCAAATGGTTCATTATTAATATATATAACATCATTTAAGTCCTTTGGATGAACATTATATTTTTAGGAATATTATATCAATTAATAATATAGTATGTTTTTTAAAAACTCAATTATGTCAATTTTGACACTATTTAGTATTGGGTTTTTGTGATTATCATAACAACATGATTACTTCAAAAATATTTATTTAATCAACCATAAAATTTTATATTAACATGTAAATTAGTGGAATTTATCAAAAAATTTCAAATTACATTTATTCGAATATTAATAATATCAAATATTTTAATATTTCATTAATAAGGTAATTACTACATCATCATTGTGTCATAAATAAATTAAATTATTTAATGTATAAAAATTATAAATAAAATACCATTATGTAGTAAATATTTTTATCTTTATAATTAATATTTATAGTCGAATTTATATTATTTATAACCCTATATTAAAAAAAATAGTTATTAAACTTTGAATTTAACACTTTTATCTCTTCTTTAAATAAAATAATAATAAATGTCCTAATCTAATTCAAGTGGACCAAAAGGATAATATTTTATTCCTAAGGTTTTTTTTGGTAGAATTACACTATCCAATAGAATTAGGACATGTTTTAGGGCAATTATAATATCATTTTTACCCTTAATTACCCTATTTACTTTTAATCGTGGTAAATAAAAGCCAAAAGTTACTATTCACCAAAAATTATTTTCATTTTATTGAACCAAATTTTACTTAAAAATTTCAATCTTATCTCTCAAATTTTTAAAATTCAACTCACAGAAGTGGTAAAATTAATTTTTATGAAAATTTGTAAATGCTTCTAGAAGGTGGGTAAAAGACGATAAAAAGTTCAATAAAATTTTATATATTTAAATTTATTATAAAATGAATCCAATGAATTACATTGAACATATATAGGTATTATGTATCTATTTTGACCTAAAATAAATTAAAATAAAATAACTAATTACTTAAATAAAAAGTCGGTATTAAACAATAATGCATCGTTTTTTACTATTCATCAAAAATTGAGAGTTTTCAGAAAAATACCAAAAATTCACCTCAAGCTAATTTTGATATTCCAAATCCAAAAATGAAGTCCATTTTGAAAAATAAAATTTATAAAATTTCAAAAAGTGGGTATTACTATTCATAACGACTAGTTTGTTCGGTCATGGTGTGTTAAAACTCCAAGTTGCGTACAACGAAGCTACTACATTATTCAAAGGGAAACGTATCATGGTATCTTGGGGTGTTACACTTAGGGCATGACTATACACACCTTCATATGTGACTTAACACGCACCATGTGTGCATAGCCCTAGTTTTATATTTAAAATCCAAAATTTATTTTTAATTAATACCTTGTTTTTATTCATCAAAGGATGAAAAAAATTATAAAAATATTTTTAAGACATTTGAAATACTTAAATAATTAATTCACTAAGTATAAATAAAATATTAAATACAACAATAGTAATTAATTTTTTTTTTCCAAGGTGCGATTTCAAACTCAAAAATATGTTACTTTTAACCAAAACAAAGTAGTATCAAATGTGTGCTTCTCTTGGAATTTATTTTAAAACACAAGGTTATTATTAAAACCCATTTTAAACTATAAATCATTATCCTTCTAAAATATAAAAAAATATTTTATTAAAAACATGTTTGTAGTAATAACTTCAATGAACACTTTAAAAAATTGGAAAACTCATTATACCTAGATAATTTAAATTAATTCACCAGAATACCCAATGGATATAAGGTCTTATAAACGTTAGAGTTTCAACAATCACCTAAAGGAAGAAATGGTCGGATTAACTTTAAGACCTTATAAAAACATGATTAGGGAGTTCTAACTTCAAAACAAATTGGTGAAGATGGTGCTCATCATTCCTTTAATGCTCAGAATGGTTTTTGTGGTTCTGGATATACTGATGTTCATTGTGACAGATCTAAAAACCCCCCACAGTTTTCTTAGGATTTTTGTTGTATTTGGTGGTCTCCTTGTGATTTTAATAGGTCTCTTAGTGGGAATTTTAGGTTAGTTGTATTATCTTAGAATTGAAGCAATGTAATCATTTCAATGTTTAATTTAATAAAATATGCCTTGTTTATATTTTGAAAACATTTTTTGGATAGTATGAAAATTAAACGAAGTAAAACCATAAAATATTATTATTACACATAAAATAGGTTTGGGGCGTCACAGGATGTGCCATGAGAAAGTTTGAAAAAAAAATCCATTTGACTGCCTTATGTGGTATGAACTGAATATCATATTCTTATAGATTGATCTCCTACCATGTCAAACATCCAATCATAATCAAAAGATTGAAATGACTTCTATTTAGACAATAAGAAGGATAATTAATCCTTATATGATGATCTGTCCACTATGAAGGCTGAATGAGATTCGTGAGTCACCCTACATCATTTCCATAATCACTTTACTGAAGGCTTATTGAAGAAAATATCCAAGATGAGGATGTAACTGGGGTGATTCCCAAAGTTAAAAATGGATATGTGGGTAGTGAAATATATACATTTTAAAATGGGTATGTAATCGCATAGGAAAAAATGACAATGTAATGAAATGTATATATGCACACTATTTACATAATCGACTATATGATAGGTGGATAAAATCAGAAACATGGGTTGTGGAGGAGATGGATATTGACCTGAGGTTACAAACAGCTATGTAGATAATTACATAAATGAATACATGATGCTCACATATGAAATCTACTACATTATCCCCATAGGAAAAGGCCTCTATGTGAATTGGCTCCACACAATATGGCTATGTGAAATGGAATAAAAATGGGAATTCACAGGAGTATCGATGGGAATTTTTTAGATTAAAAATTAAAAAAATCAACATAGATTTGGATGTTATTTAAAAGAGGTGGAAGATGTAAATAAGATTACCTAAAGAAAAGATATGGGAATTGGGTGGAAATACTGTCCTATTATTCCTATCTTTGATAGAAAATATTTTAAGGAGATCCTTACATAGATTTCAAGAAGTGGGTCTGTGTCGTGGGGTCACTTCACTGCAAATTTGGAAATCCCTAATATATTAATAGATTCAATGATGAAAATTTAAAAAGATATAATCAAACTTTGACTAAGGAATAAGGAAGATATTAAAGATACGAACGATATTGACAGAGGGGATTCCACCCTCTATAAATAGAGGGTGTTGGTGCCATAAAAAATGGGAGGTTAGAGGATCGGGAGTGGATTGTTGTTGCTCTGTTTTCATTCTATTATAATTTAGATTTTAGTTTTATTTTATTTTTTTCAATATATTCATTATGTTTCTTATAAAAGTGTTCTCCACTTATTTATTTCTTTTTCATTTAATTCTATCTCTTTATATTCTTCTATATTTATCATTATTTCATTGTGAGATCTTACTTTAAATAATGGAAAAGTATCCCAAGGCTTGGTCTTGGGAGAGTATGGGTTTTTACTGATATTGTTTTCAATTAAAATGTTTTATTTATGTTTTTGGTGAATGAGAGTGAAGTGTACTGGTGTAATGATTGTCCACCACGACATGGATCTTGAACTCATCTCTATTATTTTATTTAAATATTTTATTTTACTTCCATTGAATGAGATATATTTATATGATGGATTTGACATATTCAATGGATGAAACAATATATTAATGAGTTGCGTCCTAGAAGATTTCACACTCTCAATTGAAGTGTGCCATCAACCATGATTATAAGAGGAGGTGGAATTTCATTTTATAAAGAATTTATCCTAGGAATTAAATACTATAAAACCAATAAATAAAAGGATATTGTTTCTCAATGATATTTTATGATTGGACTATCAAAATAAAATTAAAAAACTAATATGAATAATGAAGGAATTTAAAACCAAACCTTAGATCCAGTTCTTTCTTCTCTAATCCCATTCTATTTTTATTGTATGCTAGTCTATAATTTCATTCTCATTGCTTTAAAAAATAATTAAAACACAAAAAATGGTAGTTTTAAGTTAATTGGAATTAGAAAGTGAATAACTGCAAAGCTCCAATAACGCCCCGAGTTTTTTAAATAGAAAACCATGTTTGATAGTGTGTTTGATACGCAACACTAAACCTAAACAAACCTTGATTATTTAAACAAGATTGTTATAACATGGAATTTATATTTTTGGTTATTAATATAATTAACTAATGTATGAAAAAATATATATTATTTATACTCAACATAAATTAATTCATAAATTATTTTTAAATATTCACTCAATATTTTCATAATGAATTTTTGTTCTTCAAAATATGTTTTCTTCTAAAATGATTTGTATTTTTTTTGTGAAAAAAAATATTATAATTATTTTATATAAAATTTATAAAATTTATTTTATAAAATTAAATTAATTTTTTATATCAACATATCATGATTAACTTAGATTTAAATTTGGAGATTTTTTAGATAATATTATTTTTTCAATAAATAGTGGAAAAATTCACATTTTTTTGTAAAACCGTCATTTATTTTGATAAATTAAGTAATTTAGAACTTCAATTACTATTTTAATTTTATTTTAAAGTATAATTAATATTTATTTATATTTAATCTAATTAATTTCGTTTAAATAAACCTTATACCATATTTTATAGTAACTTTATTTTTAAGATTTAAAATGTATTTTCTTAGAAATTGTTTTAAAATGAATAATATTTATCTATTATAATTAGTTATAATAAACCCTAATTAGGAATTATTTAAATTAAAATTTTATATTATATATCTATATTTATGAATTAAAATTCATATAATTAATATTACTAGTTATATATTTAAATTAAAATCAGCATTTCCTTAGAAAATTCATTTTTTAGAAAACTTCTTTCCATCATGCTTGTGGGTTTTATATTAAAATAAATTGTTCCAAATATTTGAATTTATTTTGATAATAATAATTCCATATTTTTAATCATCTTAATTAATATTATGCAAAAGGGTCAACATAATTTTTGGACAATATGAATAGTAAACGTAGTGAATATTTTTTACCACGCTAAAAGGAAAACAGGTTATTTAAGTGGTAAAAATAATTTATAAAGGACTAGAAACAAAGTAAAAATACTAGTATGGATATTTATATTTTAATTTAAATATAATAATTGATATATTTTTTTCTTTATAGATAATTAATAAAATATATTGATAAAAATTAGATTTTTATATAATAAAACACAAATTGTATTTTTGCATAATAATCGGTTGAAATTAAGATATTACTTTCTATTGAAGTCATGAATTGTCAAAATAAATGAAAGTTTAATAAAAATAATACTATTAAATAATTTTTAATGGTAATATAATTTTTATGAAGACAAATGTAATTGTTATATGGGTTTGAAAACTCTTATTGTCAAAAACCATCATTTCACAATAAATGTAAATTTTTGTTTTAAAATTTAAAATTCAATATTTAGAGAATTATTTTGATAAAATAAATATTATTTTTTTGAATAATAACATTTAAATTATAAAATGTTGAATTTCTCCTAATTTTCTAAGACAACCAAATTTTTGGGTAAAAATTAAATACTATATAAATATATGAGGTGTATTACGGCATAATAATGACCCAAAATTGATGTAATAAATGATATAAATTGTATCTAAGACCAAATATATGTTTATACTTTAAAATAATGTGTTTTAAGGTTATTTTATTAATTTTATAAATATTTTGTGAATCATCCAAAACCTATATTATACTTTATGGTTTTAAAATCATTTCTTGATAAACATGACTCGCTTCCACCTCACCAAGTATAATATTTTAATGATTTAATAAATTTTAATTATAAACTAATTAAATAAAATTCCCTTTGGTATAAACCATGGTAAAATACATGGGAAGTTTTTTGGTTTTTATTATTTTATTGTATAGAGTCCAAAACCTAATTTTGGGGAATAATAAAAAACTCCCCTCTCTTTTCCAATTTAAACCCACCAAATCTCATGTTCCACTTCACTCAAAAACCATGGATCACTTCCTTAATCTACCCTAACCATTATATAGTACAAAAAATATTCCCTAAGATCTTAAGAATCTCCTCCAAAGCTTTTGAAATAACCATACTAAAGTAAGGGATCTTCTTCTTTTCTTTTTATTCAAGAACCTCTTTTGTGTTATGCCTCTTAATTTTCATTTGTTATTTTTTTGGGTATGTTTGTATACATACCTTTTAATTAAATTTTTATGTAAAAGTTATTATATACTCTTTTATCTCTAATTAATACCTCCCATGAACCTTTATGTACACACATTATATTTTTGAAATTATTCTAGAATTTTTTGTACCAAAAGTAAGGGACCTCTATCTATTCATTTTAATTCAAACACCTTATTTGTATTTATCCTTTTGAATCTCAATTTTTTATATTGTAATAAATTTTTAAATATCCCTATACTATACAATTTAATTCTTAACAATGATATATCATTTATCCCTTCTCATTATATCATTTATCTAAGTTTTGACTATGCCAAATTTTAGTAAGGGATCCTCTCATCCTCTTTATTCAAATATCTTCATTATCTTATGCATTTTATCTCCAATTCATAATATTGATATATGTTATTACTTATCCCCATTATATACATTATTATTTATAAATTATTATAGGCCCATTACACTCTTATTAATCCCTCCCATGAACATTTATGTTCCCCTATTATGCTGCATAAATTCCACTGTGATTTTCCATACCAACCAATTTTGTAGTGAAAACCCATACCCATTTCTTATCAAGGTTATTCGCATTCATGAACATATACTTATTTTATTATATAAATAAATGTATTCAATCCCTAATCCATTATCATGGGATTAAATTTGATGAAATATGTTCTTTTTTATATAATCTATGTGGTACACTTATGAATGAACATGATATGATTATGATGGGTCTGACTAGATTGTTCTCCAATGAATTGGGTAATGTTTTAGTCTCATGAGATTCCATGAATGGTGCAAGGGATGTTATCATAAGAACATTATGTTATGTTTTCTTGGATTTTAACCTTGACTTATTCTTATGATGACATGTTTAAATTTGTTTCCACGTTCCCATGTTCCCTTTATGTTATGATGTTATATCATGACTTGTTGTTCATGTTTATGATTCTCACCTTATTTATGTCCTATGTAAATTAATTTTTTCTAAAATATAATAATTCTTCCATTTTTTGATTTTTTTTTTATTCCCTTAATGGGCTTTACAGATCACCCATTTCTTATGTATGTTCCCAAGTTATCCCATGCAGTTTTAGAGGACTAATGGTTTCTAAGACATTTTATGAAATTTTTCAATAATGTTGTTCTATCACATGTTCAAGATGTTATTCTATGTACCTAATTTCCAAAGACACTAGACTTCTTCATCTTTTGGTTTGTATTATGTGTTTTCTCGTGTAATAAATCATGAATTAATGAGTAAAAAATACATGGATTGTTATAGTTGGTATCAAAGGGAGGTTTAGTTATTTTTTTGGATTACGATTAAGAAAATTTTGATAAATACTTAGGGATAAGACTAAATATAAGAAAAAATCCTTGAATTTTGGAAAATTATAGAGTAATTGGTTTCCAATAAAATACATCCATGTCTAGATACTATAAATGGATGTGGATTTTGAACATATATACCTAGGGGAAAAACCCAAAAACACCACATTGAGTTAGACTTAAACAGATACTAGTGTATGAAAATGAGACTTATTGTAAACTTGGTTTGAGACTATATAGTGAAAAGATTTGGAAAATTTAAAAGCTCATTATGAACCATTATTAAGGGAAAAAATTTCCATAAGAGTCTATGTTAGAAAATAGTTCATGGATAACTTAGGTTGAAGGCCATAAATTCATAAGTTAAGGAATTACATGTCAATTATAAGTTATCCCTATAATGTTAATTATCATATTATCTATTTTTTTAATATTATAAAATTAATCATCCCTAAGTTTCACTTTATTCTAGTTTTTGGTTTAAAATAGGATCCATCAAGTCAACAACCAATGTGATAGGTATTGTGACGACTACCAAAATGGTATGTCTAGCATGATAGGATATAAAGTAATACATCTTGTGATTATTCAAAACTAGTTATCAAAAATCACAATTAACAACTAGAAAATAGTTGAATGTAAAAAAGACACAAAATAAGAGGAGGATTAAGTCTTAATGAAGTTAAAATAATAAAAAAGCTAAAGGAAAGACGATTCAATTTCCTGCATTTAAAAAAAGGAGAAATCGGCACCAAGGGAAATGACACAAAGGAACTCGAAGGTGTTTTAAGTGTGGAAATATAGGGCATAAAGTTTCTAATTTCAGTAAAAAATGAATATTTTTATGGAAGGAAATGTATTAAATCCTACAAAACCCTTTGTTGTTCAATATCTTATGTGTGGAGAATATGGGCATTATTCGATTCAATACCCTAATCCAAGGGATAAATCCTAGACTAAGGACCTATGCAATGGAAATCATTGAAGTTTAAGGATTAAAGTTTTTATGTATTGGTATTTGAGAGTTATATTAAATAAGTAGTATATTAATGACATTATATATATAATAATAATTAAATATATACGGATTTATCTACAATAGTTTTCTTTAAGGATTTGAAACACTTATTGAACAGTACTGATAACCTATAAAAGTGATTTACTAATAAATACATATTTTAGAAAACACATGATTGAGGGAATGATAACCCTTAAAATGTGTTTGATGTTGATATAAATATAAATAATCTTGGGATGATATGTCCAATTATAATATTTTGAATATTTATGTGATGAAATCTTAGCATGATTAAGGATATTTTGGGAAAACCTATTATAGGATCAAATATCTTTTATATTTTGAGGTGATTAATGATATTTCAAGAGATTTTTTATTTGTGTTGAGGTATATATACCAATTAGGTTTATTATAAAGGATTATTTGAGAATAATTATCTTATATTTTTGGAGTTTTATACTGAAGGGTATGAGATAACCTTTTAGGTTAAAACATTCTATAATTTTAAGGTTATTTTTGTTATTTGGGATATATTAGTATTTATTTAAGTAATGATCTTTGTTGAACCTTTGGTATGTTTTTGTGGAATTTTGGAGATTAGTGTATTAAGTTTTATTAATTTTTAGTATTATACTACTTTATGCTAAATATTTTGGATTTAGTAAATATAGGAAGAATAGATTCTTATTATTTGATAGATTTTTTTGTCTGTTAAAATCTTATTCTAGTTCTTCAGGCATAAAAACTCATGTTGTGTATTCATCATTTAGTGAAAATATAAGATTTTTGTGGAAATTGATTAAAAGATTGAATTATACTTTTCAATAAATTGTATTTCTTTATATCCCTAGTCTAGATGGTAAATTAATTCCTTTACTCTAGGAAAATAATATTAAAACAAAAATTTCGTCATATTACAATCATTTTTAATGAATTGATGGTCTTTTTACCCATCACAGATTTATGATTTTGTGGTCATTGACTTTCTCTGGACCATATTATCTATAACACTCTCTTAGTTATTAGGTGTTATTTTTCTCTTACATGTCTATGTTTTCACTTCCCACTAATATTCTCCTACTTGGAAACCTAGTTATTTGATGACCTTCGTACTTCCCTTTTGGTCTTTTCAAGTGAATGTTTTATTAACCCTTATTACAATATGGGTTTTTAAGAATGATATTTTCAAGGGTCAAAACATTTATTATTTAGATAAAGTTAAAATTTCAAGGATTAGATTTATTAAATGGGGGAATATTATAACACATTGAGTTTTTAAAAGAGAAAACTATGTTTGATAGTGTGTGTGATACACAACATTGAACCCAAATAAACTATGATTATTTAAAAAAGATCCTTAAAAATACCCATTATATTTTTGGGTATGAATATAATTAACTAATTTTGGAAAAATATATATCTTTCGTGCTCAACATAAATGTATTGACAAATTCTTAGTAAATATTCACTCAATATTTTGGTAATTTCTTTTTTCTATTAAAAATATGTTATCTTATAAAATGATTTGTATTTATTTTTGTAAAAAAAATATTATAATTATTTTATAGAACATTTATAAAGTATATTTTATAAAATAAAATTAATTTTTTATATCATTATATCACGATTAAATTAGAGTTAAATTTTGGTATTTTTCAGAAAATATAAATTTTTCATTGAATAGTGGAAAAGTACTCATTTTTATGTAAAACTGTAATCTATTTTGATAAATTAAGTAATTTAAAAGTATAATTATTATTTTAATTTTATTTCAAATTAACATAAGTATTATTTATTTATATTTGAAATAATTAGTAACATTTAAATAAACTCTATTCCGGATTTTAGAATAAGTTTATTTTTAAGATTAAAAACATATTTTCTTGTAAACTATTTTAAAATGCATAATGTTTATCTATTATAATTAATTATAAAAACCCCTATTGAGGAATTATTTAAATAAAAAAAATAGATTATATATCTATCTTTATGAATTGAAATTCATATAATTAAGATTATTGATTATGAATTTAAAGTAAAATCATTTTTCCTCTCCCCCTGCAGTCGGCTAGGGTGGTGAGGGTGGGTTGGGGTATAGGGCATGGTCGAAGGGTAAAGTCCCCATGACATATCTTTATTTTCAATTTCCTTTTTATAATTTTTTACCTCACTTGAAATTTTACTAATTTTAAAAAAACATTTTTCTTTGAAAATTTTATTTTTCAGAAAACACATTTCCATCACACTTGCGAGTTTTATATTAAACTAAATTCTTCCAACTCTATGAATTGATTTTGATAAAAAATATTCCATATTTTTAATCATCATAATTAATATTATTTAATATTATCAACTTTATTTTTGGACACTATTAATAGTAACCATATTAAATATTTATTACCACGCTAAAAGTAAAATAGGTTATTTAAGGGGTAAAAATAATTTGACAAGGACTAGACACAAGGTAACACTAATAGTATTAATATTTATATTTTTGTTAAAATATAATAATGGTTATATATATATTTTTTTATATATATATTTAATAAATTATATTGATAAAAATTAAATTTTGATACAATAAAACAGAAATTATATTTTTGTGTAATAATCAATTTCAACTAAGATATTCCTTTTTTATAAATTCATGAATTTTAAAAATAAAATATATTTAAATAAATATTATACTATTAATTAATTTTTAATGATAATATAATTTTTATAAAATCAAATGTAATTTTTATATCGATTCGAAAACTGTTATTGTCAAAAACCAGCATTTCACAATAAATGTAGATTTTTGTTTTAAAAGTGAAAATCAAAATATTTGTTGAATTTTTCTGGTAAAATAAAAATTATTGTTGGAATCAAAACATAAAAATTATTCAATGGTTAATTTTAGATAATTTTATGAGATAGTCAATTTTTTAGGTAAATATTTAATACCATATAAATATATGGGGTGTATTATGACATCATAATGACCCAAGAGTAATGTAATAAATTCTATAAATGGTATAAAAGACCAAATATATGTTTTCCATTTAAAATAATGTGTTTTTAGGTTTTTTTTTTGATTTTATATAGCCTTTAAGATTCATCCAAAACCTATATTATATTTTAAGGTTTTAAAATCATTTCTTTTTTAACATAACTCACTTCCACATCACCAAAGGTAATATTTTAATGATTTTTGAACTTGGACTTATAAAATAATGAAACCAATTCCCTTATTTAGAAATAATGGGAAAATCCTAGTAAGTTTTGTGGTTTTCTTATTTTATTATATAGAGTCCAAAACCTATGTTTAGTAAATAATAAATAAATCCACTATATTTTCTTATATAAGGCCACCCAAGATCCCATTCCACTTCACTAAAAAAATATGGATAAAATTTGTACTCTAACCTCTACTCTATATAGTCCTACCAAGTTTCCCCAAGCTCTCAAGAATATCCTCCCAAGCTTTTTTAATCACCCTCTCAAGGTAAGGGATCTCCCTCTATTCTTTTTATTCAAGTGCCACTTTTATGTTATGCCTCTTAATTTATATTTGTTATTTTTTGGGTATGTTTTTATACATCCTTATTATATCCATTTTTATGTGAATGTGATTATATACCCCTTTTACTCTCATCAATCCCTCCTATGAACCTTTATGTACACCAATTATGTTGCTAAAATTGTCATGTGGTTTTTCATACCAAAAGTAAGGGACCTCTCTCTATTCATTTAAATTCAAGAACATTATTTGTATTTAAAATTTTTAATATCAATTGGATATTTTTTAATCACTTTATAAATATCCATCTACTATATAATTGATATCCTAACAATGATATATCATGTATCCCCTCTCATTATATCATTTATCTAAGTTATTACTATGCCAAATCTTAGTAAGGGGTCTTCTCCTTCTCCTATTTATTCAAAAATCTTCATTATATTATGCCTTTTATCTCCAATTAAGAATATTTGGATATATTATTCCATATCCTACTTAATTAACTTATGATGTATAAATGTTTATAGACCTATTTCACTCTCATTATGCCCTCCCATGAACATTTAGGTTCCCCCATTATGCTACTGAAATTTCACTACAATTTTCCATACCAGCCAATTGTGTAGTGAATACCCATAACCATATCCTATCAAGGGTGTTCACCTTCATACACTTATACTTATTTTATTAGGGACTTACATGTATATAATCCATTATCCATTATCATGGGATTAAATTTGATGAAATATTCTCTTAAGTATATGATCTATGTGGAACCCTTATACATGTACATGATATGATTATGATGGGTGCACCCAGATAGTGCTCCAATGAATTAGGTAATATGTTATTCTCATGATATTCCATGTATGGTGTGTGGGGGGTTATCTTCAGCATATTATATTATGTTTTCTTGGTGTTTAACCTTTACTTATACTTATGATTTTATGTTTAAACTGGTTTCCACATTTCCATGTTGCCTTTATATTACCATGATATATCATGCCTTCTTGTTCATGTTTATGATTCTCAACCCATTTATGTATCATGTAAATTCATTTTGTCTAAAATGTAATAATTTCTTTATATCGTGGTTTTTTATTCCCTTACTGAGCTTTATAGATCACCCCTTTCTTATGTACGTCCCCAGGTAATCCTATGTAGTTTTAGAGGACTGATGATTTATAAGAGCATTTTAAAAACAATTTCAATAATGTTGTTTTATCCCATGTTCAAGATGTTATTCTATGTACCTAATTCATAAATATGCTAGACTTCATGATCTTCTGGGTTGTATTATGTGTATTATCATGTAATAAATTATGAATTTATGTGTAATAAAGACATGGGTTTTCATATCTCCTCAAGTGAGATGGCCTTGGTCATCCATTTTCTACCCTAGGAAAATAAAAATAATATATTTTTCTATACCTTGCAATAGGTGTACAGTCAAGGATTCACATCCAACCATTAATGGTATGAATCTCCTTTCAATTTCACTGGTTCAAACTGACCTTACATAGCCTCGATCTGTTAGATATTCAATACACCAATGAGATCTGTGAGGATGATTTTTTGGTCGGACACGTGTACACAGGAAACAGGTAGATCTTGGTATAGTTGGCTCACCTGTGTTTGTTGGTGATAACTATTATGGGTAAACTTGGGGTATCTCATTTCACATGGTTCTGTAATCTAGATATTTATCCTTCAAATGAAATAAGTTCATTCATAAATTCATATAAATATTTTGTATGAATTCCTATATCAAAGACTTCAGAATGTCATACTGAGATGTGGATTTAGGACAGAACATGACCATTATGTTTCCTTTGGATAGTTATTATATTATAATAATATCATTTTACTCATCTTCTTAATGATATTACTCTACCTAATCTAACCAAAGTGTTCATTTCATAGCTGCTTTACTAAAGGGGGAAGGGTCATTCAAAATCATCTATGCTAAATTAAAAGATGAGTGATTCGGTGGTGGTACAGATGATAATCGTTGTCTTGGACTATCTTTTGGTTGAGAAGTAATATCACCCATCATAAATATGTTTCTTGATGTAACCAACCATAATATCTAATGTGCCTCATTATATGAGGGCTTTCTTAGGGTTGTTTCAACAAGTGGAAGACCTTCCATTCAAAATAAGAAATCATTATGGGTAGGAGTTTTTCATCGAATTATATTATGGGGAGGACTATCATCATGGATAAATGTCTAGTCATAAGGAGGATTATTGTGATTAATTCCCTAGGGAGGACCTCCAGAGAGTATAGTGGAAAGGGGAAGACATTATTTTTAGTTGATATTTTGATTGTGAGGATGATTTTTAAAGATATCACTATGAGAAGAGTTCCCATGATTGATCTTGATATTTCTACAAGGATGATCTTTATGAAAGGTTCTCTATAGAGGACCTCCATATCTACTGGTTGTAATATATCAGGGAGGAACTTCACAACTACTACTACTTACCCTAACTGGTAATGAGTTAGAATATTCTTGGTTCACTATTGAAAGATGTTTTAGGACCTCAACAACACCAGTATTAATAATAGAAGGGATTTGGAACTGCTCTAATATTTTGGTATACCCCGATGAGACTTCTTCTTAGATACACTTTTTTGGGAATCTAGGTTCATGTATAATGCACAAAGATCCTCTTATTTTAGAGTATTCTTGGGTGAATCTCATGTTTCTATCTAAATATGATGATGAGATTCTTCAGAATGAGCATTAATATGGGTCTAATTATTGGTTTTAATCAGGATATACTTATGAAATTTTTTCCACTGAAGGGGAGTAGGAATGTATTATTTCACCAGAGAGACTGATATAATATGAAATCATATATTTTAAAATTTTGAATGAATATGTGTATTCCATAAATTATCCATTAAAATGGGAAACTGATATATATTTTGATTGAGAATGTGTGCTCGATATAGTTTTACATTATTTACCAAGATGTAACAATGACCCTACTGAATGGGAGAACAATTGTGTGCCCACTTCTGAGTATCTCTTGAAATGTTTTGAGGAGTTAATTTGGTGGTAGGGGAGGATATGTGCTTACCACATATGGAAATTGGGATATATTGATGACTATATTATTATGCCACTTCTAATATATGATGATATTTTTGTATAATGTTGTATGGGATATAAATCTTTTCATCCATTGCTTCCAAAATGTGTTGATCAGATTATAAGGTGGTAATAAGAATATGTTCCCATTCCTTGGTGGTAGCAGGGATATGGGCTCACTCCTATCCTCTATACATTTTTAGGGTTTTTTAATGGGATTCATGAGAGGGGTAAGGAATGTGTGTATGACCCATGTTTTTTTTTTTTTGGGGATATGCCGACATGCTTCCTCTGGTACTACCAAAGTATGCTAGAGGGATTGATGTGTGTGAACAAAAATATGGGTCTGCTAACTAATTACTGCCATGGTATTTTGTAATAATTCTTCAAGTTAAGAGAGTATATGGTCCATATCCCTATGGTTGTAAAATCATCATTCTTGCAGATATATCCTAGATGCTCGAGTCTGAGTAAACAGAGATGGGATTACCTGGGTGGTGTCCTCAGTAAGATGTTGAGTGATTTATGTTTTGTGATGCTGGTGGTGGCAGGTATTGATAGGATACCTCCTAAGAAACACTTGTGTTGGGGTGAGGCCGTAGTCAACCTTATTATCCGCATCTCTGAGATAAGGTAATGGATTGTTATTTATTTTTAGAGAAAGTCTCTTGAAATAATTTTAGGTGGTGATAGGTTCCACCTACTCCTTCACAAACCATCATTTTTTATATGGTTGGTAAGGATTCATGTTGAGGAGTGCTTCATGAACAAACTCCAAGGTTGGGATTGTACTATTCAAGTTGTACTATTTCACTAGTGAATTCATCACCTAGAGTTAAAGGCACTGGGTGTGTGAAAACTTCTTATTGTTCGATAGGGCCCCATCTTTGTTAGAATCTAAGTCATATGATTATTATAAGGATGATATCCTGAGTTTGAATTAAATAGATTTCTACTGGTATAGAAAATAATAATAAACATAGATAAGAAAACCCATCAATTCAGTATTACAAGTAATAAACATGTTTAAACAATCACTTTTATAGTTAAAGTTTTCACATCATTTCTTTTTTATTTTCATTATAATTTACTAACATATGGTCATGAAAGGATAGCATAGTTTCAATATTCACATTAGGTTAACAATTTTTTCTAGTCAGTATTCATCATGAATTACATTAATGTAATAATAAACACACACAAAAATCTTGTATCCATGACATGAGATGTCATTGGGGATCTACTCTCCAAAGGAAGGTGACTACTGTAGTTTCCTACCAGTGATGCTTAGGAAATAATATTAGTCGAGAGGGTGGGAAGTCAAACTCATCACACCTTTTTTAGGGTATTATTTCCTAATCTTTGAAACTATTATTGATTTAAGACTTATTAAATTAATCCTTCCCATATCCCAGTGTGTAACAGGTTACCCATGTGTAGGTAGTTATTCATTAACATGTATCGATGTGAACATATATATGTATCTGAGGATTTCCATCAATGTAAACATCTATATGTGTTAAAGGTTCTCCATCTATGGTATCATATGTATGTATTATATCTTCTGTATCTTATTTTTTTATTACTTAGTGATTTTTAATTTTATTGGGCTATAGTTTAAATCCACATAGTTAGGCACTCTAGAGTTTATTCCCATCAAGGAAAGTAGTAGATGTTCTTGGAGTTGGGATAAAAACCATAATAAGGTATTTTTACATAAACTTGTAAAAGGAATTAGAACCCACATAGTTCAGTGCCTCTTAATGGGACATGTCATATCTTCTAAGGTTGTGTTATAAGGACCATTCCATGTAGTTTAACATCATTTGGTAACAACATCCAGGAGAAAGGTTCCTAGTAATGATTGTTGTATGACTTATACATAAGTGTCCCTTTTTAATTGACCTTAAAGGGAATATAGCCCAATGATAATGGTTTTAGGCCTCATAATGAATATTACCTGGTGTTTTAAATATGGTCTCATTAGTAATTTAGGTCGACGAGGAATATGTAGTGGTAACATGGAAAGAATATGGCCCTAAAGGTGGGGGTATGATTTTATTGGGAATATAGATTGATAAAGATAGTTCCTTAAGGGGTATGACCATGGAGAATAGGATATCCTAGATCAGTGGAAAATAGCTAGGTTAAGGAAGGATGTATATGATATTAAAAGGAATATAGGCCCATAATGATGGAAATAAAGGGGATATCAAGTTTGAATCTTGGGGAGGCTTCATAAGTATGTTGTTGAAATAGGAATCAAAGACCAAGTAGTTCTAGGGACACAATTTAAGGTCATGTTGTGGGACCATACCATACAATTTAACATCATGTGTAAAGTATTTCTAGGAGAAAAGTTTTTAATAATGGCATAAGGTAATATGGATCAATGATAATGGGTTTGGGACTCACAATAAATGTTTCCCTATGAATTAAATACAATCACATTAGGAATATGATCTGATGAGGAAGATATAGTGGTCACCCGAAAATAATAGGACCCTCCAGGAGGGTGGGAATGATTTTATTAAGAATATAGCCCAATAAAGATAGTTATCTAAGGATTATATCCCTCAATAAAGGGATATATAGCCTCACAATAATATATTCAGGTGAGGGAAGGACATAAATTATCTTATAAGGAATATAGCCCGATAAATATATAAACAAATGGAATGTTGAGATTGAAACTCATGGAGGTGTCATATGTATCCCATTGAAATAGGAATCAGTGATTATGTAGTTTGATTAGAATATTTTAAGGTCATGTGATGGGATCATACCATGAAATTTAACATCATGTGTAAGTATGTTTTCATGCAATTTTACTTCATAAGACTAGAAAATTGGCCACATAATATTTTGTTGCGGGGACATCTGTGTTGTGAAAGGTGTGACAATAGAGAATTGAGAAAGGATTACACATATGAGGCTATCCTTTTTGTTATATCTAGGATTTACACCAAATGAGGAGTCCCATTGGTTTCATAGCTCATTTGATGGAGAAGAATCCATCATAGAGCTAGAGGTTAGGACTTACACCTAAATGGAATCCCATATTAGAGGCATTTTAATTATGTTGATGGCATACTCAACTCAGATCTCTAATCCCACATGAATCATGATTAGAGTGAGAAGAAAGAGATGATAGAAGATCGAGCCCATTATATGAGAGTTCATAATTATATTTGAGTGGGTATTATGCATTAAGGATGGCCAGGGAGATTATCCTTGGTGATTTATTGACATCACCAATTGGGACCATATTGGGTATTACACTTGAGAGGAGGATCATCCTCCCTTCCTTCTTCTTGGTAATAAGAAAGGTAGGATATATAGATAGGGGTAGTATGGTCCCCTATAAGAAATTATAGATGCTTACTCCAAGAGGGATTCCCTATATGACATGGCTTGATGGATGGAGAATAAATCCACCATCGAATTGGGAGAGACCGCTCCAATAACTTCTTGATAAGGACCCTCATTATCAAAAAGAATCCATGATTATTATTCCCATGATGGTTCTACCTATCTAGGATGATAATTCTTAAGCCTATTTTATCAATGTAATCTACAGTCGATGGATTGTATACTATTGTTCATGTCCCAATCTCTTTCATCTTGTGGCTTTAAAGGAGGTCCTGATAATTAGAGGCTCGATTATGAAACGAAAGAAAATAAGTGCTCTATCATTGAAACCAGGGTTTTTATGATGCCTTGGTTTAGTGGTAAAATAAAATGGTTTACCTTAGTAAAAGGTTATAAAAGAGATTCCCCCAAGTTCAACTAGGGAGATAAAAAGAATAGACCAATTGAGGGTGAACAAGTTGTTTCTACCAAGTAATACTTGGGTGAAGTGGTTCCCTGGTCATACGAGGGAGAGAAAGCTGGTTCTCCCTAGTGAGGGTGATCTAAAAGCTTCACCCAAGTGATGATGAGAAAAAGGATTCACCCAAGTGATGCTTAGGAAAATTGGTTCCCAGTGGTACTAAGGAGAGAAAATATTCCTAGAAAAAGAGACTAGGAATGACTTCACCCTATTAGTTTGGTGTCACATCAAATTCCTTTGGTTGAATGGTGCATGAGTGTGTGTGTGTCTTATTAAGGTTCATTTTCCCTAGTATTGATGAACTAGGTATTAAGTGGTCCCTTGAAAAACAATTTGGTATTTCGAGCCCTTTGGGAACTCAATTACCCTCTCTCTTGGTTAATTTCCCTTGTTTTTTGGATTAGATAAGCCACCTAAAGGGATTTCAAGACTTGGGTGTGAGAATAATGTGATAAGATATTTTATTCATCACTCCATATTCTTAATAGGTACAAATTATAAGCTCTATTTTTTTATTTATAGGTAGATTCAGCACCCTAGATAAAGTTATTTTAGCACGTAAGTTGTGTGTTCTAGTGGTTTGCACTGGTGTGCCTTTCACGCAACACTTGGGTATACAACTGATGCACACAAGGATAACTTGGGTGAACCTTTTGGGAAAATTCAAGGGGTTTGGGTGATATTATGGTGCCTTATTTTTAACTTTTCCCTTCATTTTTTAAGGTTTTAATCTTTCTTCATTTACTCTTTTACAAAAGGAGATATCCAACAAATACATATCAAGATTATGGTTACATTGTTAACCAACATAACCTTTATAAAAATCTTGAGACTATGTTATCATCAACATGGTACGTTATTCATACTGACATAGTCCATAAATTCATGATATTTTGTTAATATTCAATTCATTTAATTCCCTCATACTTATTTATTCATTAAGATATAGTCAGTTTGGGGGTTAATGTTTCAAATAATCTGATTGTATGAATATTTTTTAAATTTGTCAAATTGGTTATTTATTTCACTTACTTGATTTATGGAATTATAATAATGGGTTTCTAATAATTAGAATTTATTTGGATATTGTGAAATCTTGTAATATATAATGTGTCATTAGATATCATGTTTGATAATAAAGATGTTGTAGGAAGTTATGATGCTTGGAGGATTGTTATGGGTTTATCCCCCATGATCCTTGAAGAAATAGTAAAGGAATTGGTTTTAAAACCATGAATTCACTCTACAAAACCATTATTTCAGGTTGTGAAACATGAATTTTATTTGTTTATTCGTTATCTAAGCTCTGTGTAACCATCATTCCTTCTACGCAACCATGAACCTAGTTATGAAAAGCATCAGACAAACCACTGACCTATCTTCATAAGTATTAAACAAGTCCAAATCATGTCTTCATAAGCATCAGACATGTCACCATAAGAATGATTCTCAATCCATGTAAACATTATTTTCCACTTTCATACACATCATTTTACCTTGAATAAGTATCATTGATGTTGTATAAACATCATTAATTTATGAAAATTGGCTGAATTATGATTCCAAGAAAATGTCAAGGGATTCATTTACACTTCAATTTGAGGCCTTTGGTTGCCAATTTATTATGAATGAAACCAATCATAGGATTTCATGTGGATCATAATTTGAAAAATATTTCAATTAAAATCAAAGAGGGAAGTGGTTAATTTTTTAGAAGACCGCATCGCATCTAAGAAGGAATTTCATAGGGAAAAGTAAATAGAATATTCAACAGAGAAATAATCCTAGAGTTTTGATCGTGGATGTAGAATATTAATCTATTAAAAAGATATGTGTGGATGAAGCTAGAGAGAGATAAGTATCATGTTTGAATTTATCATGGATAACCTATAGCATCTACTATTTTCCATTTTCATTTTATTTATTATTTTCTAAAGTTTTTAATGTTTTCTTCTTCTCCATTCATCTTTGAAAACATTATCATAGAGGGTTAATTATTGAGTGATTGGGTAAGGGTAGGTTCTTCTTTTGTAATGATTGATTATTTTAACTTCATTAAGTAAAATTATATCATTTTTTAACTAGGTTAGATGTAGAGACCCGTATCTTGACGTACATGGACATTACATTACATTTGTGGAATACTTAGTACATAACAAAAACACACACACAAGGACCGTAATAGTTTAGTGTCTTTGGAAACTCGGAATATAATCTTCTAATCGTGGTGAAAGATCTTCAACATCTCCCATAAAGATCTTCTTTTTTTTATACCTAAAACATTTCTTTATACCCTGGGGAAAAGAAAACATAAAAGGGTGAGCTCAAATGCTCAGTAAGGGTAAACAAAAGAAATATCAATCACATCATATACATAAGCACATAACTTTTGGAAATCTTAACCTGCAAAAGAGATCATAATTTCATAACATGGGGTAAATCATGGTAGTGAAATGTAATCACAATAATCATAACATAAAACATGAAACTTTGTGGCATTCACACATAATCATAGAGAATCATTTCTTGTTAGTCAAGACTCATTGCCAAGACTATCTTAGTGGACAAAGTCCCTTTCTGAATCGAGTAACCCTCGTTTCAGTCCTGTTTCACTGAACCGGTATAACCTACCATTCCAGCCATGTCTATCTCATGAGATATAAAATCATTACCCAATGCATTGGAGGGAGATATAGGTCCCACCCATCTTATAATGAATCCTTTCTTATGTGTGCCACATAATCATAAATCATACATCATCGCATAACACATGTAACAAAAATGGGATTCTTGAAACATCATGACATCATAAAACAAACCATATAAGGTAAATGACTTCATAAAATAATTCCCTCACAACATAATCAAATCAATGTAATAATAGGGATAAAAACAGAACCCTTATTATCTTAGATGGAAAATAATTTTGATAAAACACTTGAACTCCATTCTTGAGGAAAATATCCTTTCTTCTTCAAAAACATTTTTCCTTTCATAACATGTCATACAACTTTAAAATAAAAGAAGTTGATTAAAAATAAACTTGAAAACTTGTAAAGTAAGCTTCTTGGAAACAATGTTTTAAAAATCCATTCATGCCGTATAAGTTAAAAAAAACATTCTTTGTACTTTTGTCGGAAAAGTCAAAAAGTACCTCGTACGAAAAACGACAAAAGATTCCTTTCATATCTTTTACAAAAAACTTACCGAAGGGTGAAATTGGATATAAACTATTGTAGAAGGAAGGAAATAATATTAAATATCGAGGGAACATGGATGTGGATGATAAAATACACCCCAGTAATTACCAAAGTAAAAACAATCTCGGATAAAAGTGAGATTGTGATATTTTCCCTTACCTTAGGTCCGATTTGCTTTGTACGTGTCCGAATCTCCTGTATAATGGTTTAAATAATGTCATTGACTTATTACAGAATCATATTCATTGTTATGATATCATATATGGTTCACTTATGACATTATATTACCCGTTCTTTTGTAAATTCCATGTTAAAGAAGCGTTTTGGGTAAAATCGTTTCTTTTATCGTAGGTGTTTTGACTTGTTGTTCTTGACATTATTATTACTTATATCATGATTTACTTACTTCCAGAATATAAAATATGATTTATATATCATATATATTCAGTATATATATATATATATAATAGATAGATAAATGAAATGAAAAACACCGTTCATGGAGACGGTAGTCCGTACGTACGCATGAACGCTGTTTTCCTTTCCCTATTGTCTTGAATGGAAGTAAGTAGATGACATACATATATATATATATACATAAATCCAGTAGCTTTATAATGTCATATATTTCATTATTATTTCTTATATATACTTTATAATCATTCTTAAATGGTTAACATGGAGAATGAATCTCATCGCGTCGTGGAGACGGTATTCCGTACGTACGCACGAGCGATGATATCATTTCCATAAATATTGAATTGAATTTTAGTGGACTATAAAATATATCAGAATCAATATGATGTTTTAATAACTATGTATACTTATTCTTTACACCATTATACCCATCCATGTAAGGTGGTGGTGGAAAATAGATTACACCACGGCGTGGAGACGGTATTCCGTACGTACGCACGCGCGGTGATTTCTTTTTCCGTAGGATAGATAGATGGTGAAATAGGGTTGTTTCATACTTATAATAACATATCAGTATATGAGTGATACTGATGTTATTACTTCATAATGAAACAACTTAAGAAGAAGAAGTGGAAGAAGAAATAAAGATGAAAGAATTGGTAACGGTAATTACCTCTTCTTTGAAGCGCCTTTTGGAGACCTCCTCTTAGGGAACTAAAATTGGTCTTTGAGGAAGACCAGAACCTCTAGGATGTTGCTAGGGAAGTGGAGAAGAGATTTTTGCAGGGGTTGGCCGAGCTTGAGTGCTCAAATTGGTGTGAGGAGGAGGGGGAGGAGGTGTCCTTTTATAAGGGAGGAGAGGGGCACCTTAGGAATATCTCAAAATATTATTTTATATTAAAGTCAAAATCGGTTTATAATGGTTCCAAAGGGTCTTATTTCGAATCTGAAGTGGGTATGGGTCTAAATCCTATCAACCAATAGGATTTAGACAAGTTTAGGTTCTTATTTTAACCTTATCAATTAGATTTAACTCTAAGTTAAATAATTTAACTTTTACCGTGTCTTTTTGTTTTCTTTCACTATATGGTTAATACACTTACTATAACATGCCAAACGAACCCCAAATTGTTTATTATTAATATATATATCCTTATCTAAGTCATTTGGCCGAACCTTAGATTTTTATAAATACAATAACAATTAATAATATAATATTTTATTTAAAAACTATTTTGTGTCAATTTTGACACTATTTGATATATGATTTTTGTGAAAGTCATAACAGAATTATATGTTAGAACCAAGTTGATTAAATCAACATTAATATATCATAATAACCTAGAAAATTAGTTTAAGTCATAAAAAGTCTCAAATTACATTCATTTGAGCATTTATAACATCAATTATGTTAATATTTCCTTAAAAGGGTAATTACTGCATCATCGTTGTGTCATAAATAAATTAATTTATTTAAAGTCTAAAAATTATAAATAAAATATCATTATGTAGGAAATATTTTTAGCTTTCTAATGAATATTTATAGTCGAATTTATCTTATGTATAACCCCATATTAAAAATGTTTTAGTGAATAAACTTTGATTTTAACTCTTTTAACTCTTCTTTGAATTAAATAATAATAAATGTCCTAATCTAATCCAAGTGGGCCTAAATGATAATATTTTACACTTAAGGTTGTTTTTGGTCGAGATACACTTGTCCAATAGAATTAGAACATGTGTTAGGGTAATATTAATATCATTCTTACCCTTAATTACCCTATTTACTTTTAACCGTGGTAAATAAAACTAAAAAGTTACTATTCACCAAAAATTATTTTCATCTCATTGAACCACATTTTACTTACTGACATCAACCGTGTCTCTCCAATTTTTGAAATTCCATTCACAGAAGCGGTAAAATTAAGATTTATGAAGAAATTAATTTTTTTAACTACCACTTAGTAGTTTCACTATTCATCAAAAATTGATGTTTTTCAGAACAATGCCAAAATTTCATCCTAAGCTATATTTCATATTCCAAATTCAAAAATGAAGTCTATTTTACCAAATTCATATCATAGAATTTGCATTAATTAATTTTATAATTAAATCCCGCTGTTAAAACAAATAGCGTGTTTTTAAGAAACAATATCTATCAAAAGATTGACACTTGATTATGTCTGGTTTAAATGTGAAATTACATCCAATGACCAACATTGTATTAAATTGTAAAAATATATTCTAAATATACTTTAAAACCACTCATATTAATAATTTATCACTATTATTTATTTCGATTAAAAAAGTTGTTTTTAATTATAATTTAGTAATTTTCACTATTCATCAGAATATGAAAGTTATCCGAAAAGTACCAAAATTTCACCTTAGGCTAAATTAGATACTCCGAATCCAAAAATGAAGTTCATTTTGAAAAATAAGATTTAAAAAGTTTTAAAAAGTGGTTATTACTATTCATAACGGCTAGTTTTAATAATATTTTAATAGCATATCGTTGTTTAGTGAAACTCGGTATTGCGTATTACACACGCTATCGAGGAAGGTTGTGATTGCGTGTAATGCAAGGCAAGTCAAGGATGCGTGTTGTGCAAGATCCTTTTGGTGTAGCGTACAACACAAGACTTTAATAAAATTAAAAATAATCTTTTTTTATAAAATCTTGGGCTGTTACATTCTACCCCCCTTAAAATGAATTTCGCCCTCGAAATTCGTCGGGGTTATAAATGGTTTACTATTCGAAAGTTTCTTTAATAGAAACCCACATCGTAAAAAGGAATATCAAAACCAATCTTTAAAAACAAAAGTATGAAACGTAATGGTTACCCAAATAAACTAATCATTGGGTTTCCACATAGGTGAAAATATGGATATGGAAGAGAAATCTAACCATCATGTTCTGATGGAGAGTGGTAGAGAACATGGCTATGGTAAAGCCAGTAATCACAAATCCATAGATTTGTGATGATATAAGGTACCATCTGATTCATCAGGTATAAGATCACTAGGACAACATTTTTGGTTTTCAAGATCATTTCCTTAAAGTTGAAAATTTGAATTAGAATAAATACTTACTTTATTTTGGTACAATCTCACTGTTGTTCGTGCTTTGAACAATTTCCACTTCATATCTTAAATAAATGAAGTTGAATTTGTTATTCATGAAGTGTTAGCAGATCATGTGATAGAATGACGGGTCATTCCATCTGTCTCAAACAAAAGGTTAGCAAAAATTATATACATAAGTCGATCTATAGTGAGATTAATCACATATGGTTCCTAAAATGGACTTATACTTCATATATAATACTTCTTAATATAATAAAACTAGTTTCTACTAAACAGGGACTTCCTGTAGGCCAGTGGTAGGCGATAAAAGCCAGTCGCACTTCGGTTGTGCGTTCGATTCCCACATCCTTGTCCGAAGCGATGGGCTGTCGCCCGTCCTGCAGGTTGTCCTTTTTCTAAAACTACATTACTATAACATCTTATCAATAATATCAAAAGAAGAACTTCTTTAGGCTTATCCATAATACTGCAGTCCACTTTCATAACATAGTGAAAATGATTACCAGAGATTTAATACCATCGTTGATCCCCATATATCATAAGATATATCTTGTTGGACATATTCCAAACATTCAAAGGCCTTAATCTTGTACTCTCTTGAATACCCATTGAACCTTAGTGAAAACTTGAATGCAGTTAAAAGTTAACACTTTCCGCATACCAAAATCCTCAAAATTCTATATACTCAAACCATGATATCACTTAGTCCTTATATCAATCATGAGCTCATGAATACTGTTAAACATTTCGTTTTCTCGTTTTCCCTTCATTATGCGCATAATATCTCAATCACTTTGAATACCACCTTAGACCAATACATAAATATTCCAATATTCCATGATACAACATTATTTTGGAATCCCATTACATAAAAACTTAATCATTCCACCACATCGTTGTCATATTCAACATTGCCAATAGTGATCGCATGTGACTTCCCTTTGTCCTTTGCCTTAAGCGGTTGCTCATGTCGATCATCACTAACCCTTGGATTAGGGCATTTATTGGCATAATGTCCCATCTCCTTGCACTTGAAGCATTGAAGTGTTGGTTGTGCGTTCTCTGCAGTGTTTGCTTTATTCACTTCATTAGAATCCCTTTTTCCATTACTTCGACACTCAGCTGCTCGATGACCTTCTTTTCCACACTTAAAACATTTTCTAGTCCCTTTAAGACAATCTCCACCATGCTTCTTTCCACACTTTGTGCATAAGGAAACATTCATCTTCTTTTCACCATTATTCTGAGATTTCTCCTTGAACTCCATCTTTCGTTTCTTGTCAAAACCATGAGATGGATATGTAACACCAACTTCCATTTCTACCTTGATAGCACAACGCACAATTTCTTCATAGCTACTGAAGTCTCTTATAGCTAATGCCCTTCGAAGACTTGGTTTTAAGCCACTAAAAAATCGATCAACTTTACTTTCAGGTTGGATGATAATACCAGAAGCGTACCTTGCAAGTCTTGTAAAATTCGCTTCATAGGTACCAACAGATTCATCATCCCTTTGCTTCAGTTCAAGAAACTCCTTCTCCATCTTCGTTCGAAGAATACGAGGGAAGTACTTACTGAAAAACAAGTTCTTGAACTCGTCCCATTCCATGGAATCAATTTCATCTCTTTGCCTCGTATTCTTGATAAGATTCCACCATTGATCAGCTTAACCTTCCAAACGATATACTGCTAAGATGACTTTATCATGTTCAGAACATTGAAGAACTGAAAATATCTTTTCAGTAGTACTAATCCATTGTTCAGCAACTAATAGATCAGTAGACCCACTTAAAGAAGGTGGACGCTGCCTCATGAAGGATTCAATAGAATGTTGCTCCTTCCTTTGCTCGTTTGGAAGTCCTGCATGATTCATAGCTTGAGAAAGTTGTGTGAGCATGGCTACAAGATTTTGAATTCCGGCTCCCATATCGTTTGGTTGCTCAGGGGGACAATCATTGCATTGCCCATCACATTCCGCATTAACACGGTTCCTTCGGGTTCCAGCCATCGTCTAAAACCCCAAAAGAATAGTATGAGAGGCAAAAATAATGCTAGGGAAAACAACATAATAAAGGGGTAGTACCCTCAATATCTAACATCTTAGGTTAAATTCGAAGATCGTTAGCGCAATTCTAGGACTATAACCTATACGTATACTTAACCTTAGAGACATCCCTAGACATACCTTAGAAATATCTCTAGGGATCTCACTAACGTTTTCGCATCCTAGTTTCCAAAGGTTGACTAAACCTTTCCTCTGATACCAACTGTAGAGACCCGTATCTTGACGTACATGGACATTACATTACATTTGCGGAATACTTAGTACATAACAAAAACACACACACAAGGACCGTAATAGTTTAGTGTCTTTGGAAACTCGGAATATAATCTTCTAATCGTGGTGAAAGATCTTCAACATCTCCCATAAAGATCTTCTTCTTTTTTATACCTAAAACCTTTCTTTATACCCTGGGGAAAAGAAAACATAAAAGGGTGAGCTCAAATGCTCAGTAAGGGTAAACAAAAGAAATATCAATCACATCATATACATAAGCACATAACTTTTGGAAATCTTAACCTGCAAAAGATATCATAATTTCATAACATGGGGTAAATCATGGTAGTGAAATGTAATCACAATAATCATAACATAAAACATGAAACTTTTTGGCATTCACACATAATCATAGAGAATCATTTCTTATTAGTCAAGACTCATTTCCAAGACTATCTTAGTGGACAAAGTCCCTTTCTGAATCGAGTAACCCTGGTTTCAGTCCTGTTTCACTGAACCGGTATAACCTACCATTCCAGCCATGTCTATCTCATGAGATATAAAATCATTACCCAATGCATTGGAGGGAGATATAGGTCCCACCCATCTTATAATGAATCCTTTCTTATGTGTGCCACATAATCATAAATCATACATCATCGCATAACACATGTAACAAAAATGGGATTCTTGAAACATCATGACATCATAAAACAAACCATATAAGGTAAATGACTTCATAAAATAATTCCCTCACAACATAATCAAATAAATGTAATAATAGGGATAAAAACAGAACCCTTATTATCTTAGATGGAAAATAATTTTGATAAAACACTTGAACTCCATTCTTGAGGAAAATATCCTTTCTTCTTCAAAAACATTTTTCCTTTCATAACATGTCATACAACTTTAAAATAAAATAAGTTGATTAAAAATAAACTTGAAAACTTGTAAAGGAAGCTTCTTGGAAACAATGTTTTAAAAATCCATTCATGCCGTATAAGTTAAAAAAACATTCTTCGTACTTTTGTCGGAAAAGTCAAAAAGTACCTCGTACGAAAAACGACAAAAGATTCCTTTCATATCTTTTACAAAAAACTTACCGAAGGGTAAAATTGGATATAAAATATTGTAGAAGGAAGGAAATAATATTAAATATCGAGGGAACATGTATGTGGATGATAAAATACACCCCAGTAATTACCAAAGTAAAAACAATCTCGGATAAAAGTGAGATTGTGATATTTTCCCTTACCTTAGGTCCGATTTGCTTTGTATGTGTCCGAAGCTCCTGTATAATGGTTTAAATAATGTCATTGACTTATTACAGAATCATATTCATTGTTATGATATCATATATGGTTCACTTATGACATTATATTACCCGTTCTTTTGTAAATTCCATGTTAAAGAAGCGTTTTGGGTAAAATCGTTTCTTTTATCGTAGGTGTTTTGACTTGTTGTTCTTGACATTATTATTACTTATATCATGATTTACTTACTTCCAGAATATAAAATATGATTTATATATCATATATATTCAGTATATATATATATATAATAGATAGATAAATGAAATGAAAAACACCGTTCATGGAGACGGTAGTCCGTACGTACGCATGAACGCTGTTTTCCTTTCCCTATTGTCTTGAATGGAAGTAAGTAGATGACATACATATATATATATACATAAATCCAGTAGCTTTATAATGTCATATATTTCATTATTATTTCTTATATATACTTTATAATCATTCTTAAATGGTTAACATGGAGAATGAATCTCATCGCGTCGTGGAGACGGTATTCCGTACGTACGCACGAGCGATGATATCATTTCCATAAATATTGAATTGAATTTGAGTGGACTATACAATATATCAGAATCAATATGATGTTTTAATAACTATGTATACTTATTCTTTACACCATTATACCCATCCATGTAAGGTGGTGGTGGAAAATAGATTACACCACGGCGTGGAGACGGTATTCCGTACGTACGCACGCGCGGTGATTTCTTTTTCCGTAGGATAGATAGATGGTGAAATAGGGTTGTTTCATACTTATAATAACATATCAGTATATGAGTGATACTGATGTTATTACTTCATAATGAAACAACTTAAGAAGAAGAAGTGGAAGAAGAAATAAAGATGAAAGAATTGGTAACGGTAATTACCTCTTCTTTGAAGCGCCTTTTGGAGACCTCCTCTTAGGGAACTAAAATTGGTCTTTGAGGAAGACCAGAACATCTAGGATGTTTCTATGGAAGTGGAGAAGAGATTTTGTCAGGGGTTGGACGAGCTTGAGTGCTCAAATTGGTGTGAGGAGGAGGGGGAGGAGGTGTCCTTTTATAAGCGAGGAGAGGGGCACCTTAGGAATATCTCAAAATATTATTTTATATTAAAGTCAAAATCGGTTTATAATGGTTCCAAAGGGTCTTATTTCGAAGCTGAAGTGGGTATGGGTCGAAATCCTATCAAAAAATAGGATTTAGACAAGTTTAGGTTCATATTTTAACCTTATCAATTAGATTTAACTCTAAGTTAAATAATTTAACTTTTACCGTGTCTTTTTGTTTTCTTTCACTATATGGTTAATACACTTACTATAACATGCCAAACGAACCCCAAATTGTTTATTATTAATATATATATCCTTATCTAAGTCATTTGGCCGAACCTTATATTTTTAGGAATACAATAACAATTAATAATATAATATTTGATTTAAAAACTATTTTGTGTCAATTTTGACACTATTTGATATATGATTTTTGTGAAAGTCATAAAAGAATTATATGTTCGAAACAAGTTGATTAAATCAACATTAATATATCATAGTAACCTAGAAAATTAGTTTAAGTCATAAAAAGTCTCAAATTACATTCATTTGAGCATTTATAACATCAATTATGTTAATATTTCCTTAAAAGGGTAATTACTGCATCATCGTTGTGTCATAAATAAATTAATTTATTTAAACTCTAAAAATTATAAATAAAATATCATTATGTAGGAAATCTGTTTAGCTTTCTAATGAATATTTATAGTCGAATTTATCTTATGTATAACCCCATATTAAAAATGTTTTAGTGAATAAACTTTGATTTTAACTCTTTTAACTCTTCTTTGAATTAAATAATAATAAATGTCCTAATCTAATCCAAGTGGGCCTAAATGATAATATTTTACACTTAAGGTTGTTTTTGGTCGAGATACACTTGTCCAATAGAATTAGAACATGTGTTAGGGTAATATTAATATCATTCTTACCCTTAATTACCCTATTTACTTTTAACCGTGGTAAATAAAAGTAAAAAGTTACTATTCACCAAAAGTTATTTTCATCTCATTGAACCACATTTTACTTACTGACATCAACCGTGTCTCTCGGATTTTTGAAATTCCATTCACAGAAGCGGTAAAATTAAGATTTATGAAGAAATTAATTTTTTTAACTACCACTTAGTAGTTTCACTATTCATCAAAAATTGATGTTTTTCAGAACAATGCCAAAATTTCATCCTAAGCTATATTTTATATTCCGAATTCAAAAATGAAGTCTATTTTACCAAATTCATATCATAGAATTTGCATTAATTAATTTTATAATTAAATCCCGCTGTTAAAACAAATAGCGTGTTTTTAAGAAACAATATCTATCAAAAAATTGACACTTGATTATGTCTGGTTTAAATGTGAAATTACATCCAATGACCAACATTGTATTAAATTGTAAAAATATATTCTAAATATACTTTAAAACCACTCATATTAATAATTTATCACTATTATTTATTTCGATTAAAAAAGTTGTTTTTAATTATAATTTAGTAATTTTCACTATTAATCAGAATATGAAAGTTATCCGAAAAGTACCAAAATTTCACCTTAGGCTAAATTAGATACTCCGAATCCAAAAATGAAGTTCATTTTGAAAAATAAGATTTACAAAGTTTTAAAAAGTGGTTATTACTATTCATAACGGCTAGTTTTAATAATATTTTAATAGCATATCGTTGTTTAGTGAAACTCGGTATTGCGTATTACACACGCTATCGAGGAAGGTTGTGATTGCGTGTAATGCAAGGCAAGTCAAGGATGCGTGTTGTGCAAGCTCCTTTTGGTGTAGCGTACAACACAAGACTTTAATAAAATTAAAAAGAATATTTTTTTATAAAATCTTGGGCTGTTACATTCTACCCCCCTTAAAATGAATTTCGCCCTCGAAATTCGTCGGGGTTATAAATGGTTTACTATTCGAAAGTTTCTTTAATAGAAACCCACATCGTAAAAAGGAATATCAAAACCAATCTTTAAAAACAAAAGTATGAAACGTAACGGTTACCCAAATAAACTAATCATTGGGTTTCCACATAGGTGAAAATATGGATATGGAAGAGAAATCTAACCATCATGTTCTGATGGAGAGTGGTAGAGAACATGGCTATGGTAAAGCCAGTAATCACAAATCCATAGATTTGTGATGATATAAGGTACCATCTGATTCATCAGGTATAAGATCACTAGGACAACATTTTTGGTTTTCAAGATCATTTCCTTAAAGTTGAAAATTAGAATTAGAATAAATACTTACTTTATTTTGGTACAATCTCACTGTTGTTTGTGCCTTGAACAATTTCCACTTCATCTCTTAAATAAATGAAGTTGAATTTGTTATTCATGAAGTGTTAGCAGATCATGTGATAGAATGACGGGTCATTCCATCTGTCTCAAACAAAAGGTTAGCAAAAATTATATACATAAGTCGATCTATAGTGAGATTAATCACATATGGTTCCTAAAATGGACTTATACTTCATATATAATACTTCTTAATATAATAAAACTAGTTTCTACTAAACAGGGACTTCCTGTAGGCCAGTGGTAGGCGATAAAGGCCAGTCGCACTTCGGTTGTGGGTTCGATTCCCACAGCCTTGTCCGAAGCGATGGGTTGTCGCCCGTCCTGCAGGTTGTCCTTTTTCTAAAACTACATTACTATAACATCCTATCAATAATATCAAAAGAAGAACTTCTTTAGGCTTATCCATAATACTGCAGTCCACTTTCATAACATAGTGAAAATGATTACCAGAGATTTAATACCATCGTTGATCCCCATATATCATAAGATATATCTTGTTGCACATATTCCAAACATTCAAAGGCCTTAATCTTGTACTCTCTTGAATACCCATTGAACCTTAGTGAAAACTTGAATGCAGTTAAAAGTTAACACTTTCCGCATACCAAAATCCTCAAAATTCTATATACTCAAACCATGATATCACTTAGTCCTTATATCAATCATGAGCTCATGAATACTGTTAAACATTTCGTTTTCTCGTTTTCCCTTCATTATGCGCATAATATCTCAATCACTTTGAATACCACCTTAGACCAATACATAAATATTCCAATATTCCATGATACAACATTATTTTGGAATCCCATTACATAAAAACTTAATCATTCCACCACATCGTTGTCATATTCAACATTGCCAATAGTGATCGCATGTGACTTCCCTTTGTCCTTTGCCTTAAGCGGTTGCTCATGTCGATCATCACTAACCCTTGGATTAGGGCATTTATTGGCATAATGTCCCATCTCCTTGCACTTGAAGCATTGAAGTGTTGGTTGTGCGTTCTCTGCAGTGTTTGCTTTATTCACTTCATTAGAATCCCTTTTTCCATTACTTCGACACTCAGCTGCTCGATGACCTTCTTTTCCACACTTAAAACATTTTCTAGTCCCTTTAAGACAATCTCCACCATGCTTCTTTCCACACTTTTTGCATAAGGAAACATTCATCTTCTTTTCACCATTATTCTGAGATTTCTCCTTGAACTCCATCTTTCGTTTCTTGTCAAAACCATGAGATGGATATGTAACACCAACTTCCATTTCTACCTTGATAGCACAACGCACAATTTCTTCATAGCTACTGAAGTCTCTTATAGCTAATGCCCTTCGAAGACTTGGTTTTAAGCCACTAAAAAATCGATCAACTTTACTTTCAGGTTGGATGATAATACCAGAAGCGTACCTTGCAGGTCTTGTAAAATTCGCTTCATAGGTACCAACAGATTCATCATCCCTTTGCTTCAGTTCAAGAAACTCCTTCTCCATCTTCGTTCGAAGAATACGAGGGAAGTACTTACTGAAAAACAAGTTCTTGAACTCGTCCCATTCCATGGAATCAATTTCATCTCTTTGCCTCGTATTCTTGATAAGATTCCACCATTGATCAGCTTCACCTTCCAAACGATATACTGCTAAGATGACTTTATCATGTTCAGAACATTGAAGAACTGAAAATATCTTTTCAGTAGTAATAATCCATTGTTCAGCAACTAATAGATCAGTAGACCCACTGAAAGAAGGTGGACGCTGCCTCATGAAGGATTCAATAGAATGTTGCTCCTTCCTTTGCTCGTTTGGAAGTCCTGCATGATTCATAGCTTGAGAAAGTTGTGTGAGCATGGCTACAAGATTTTGAATTCCGGCTCCCATATCGTTTGGTTGCTCAGGGGGACAATCATTGCATTTCCCATCACATTCCGCTTTAACACGGTTCCTTCGGGTTCCAGCCATCGTCTAAAACCCCAAAAGAATAGTATGAGAGGCAAAAATCATGCTAGGGAAAACAACATAATAAAGGTGTAGTACCCTCAATATCTAACATCTTAGGTTAAATTCGAAGATCGTTAGCGCAATTCTAGGACTATAACCTATACGTATACTTAACCTTAGAGACATCCCTAGACATACCTTAGAAATATCTCTAGGGATCTCACTAACGTTTTCGCATCCTAGTTTCCAAAGGTTGACTAAACCTTTCCTCTGATACCAACTGTAGAGACCCGTATCTTGACGTACATGGACATTACATTACATTTGCGGAATACTTAGTACATAACAAAAACACACACACAAGGACCGTAATAGTTTAGTGTCTTTGGAAACTCGGAATATAATCTTCTAATCGTGGTGAAAGATCTTCAACATCTCCCATAAAGATCTTCTTTTTTTTTATACCTAAAACCTTTCTTTATACCCTGGGGAAAAGAAAACATAAAAGGGTGAGCTCAAATGCTCAGTAAGGGTAAACAAAAGAAATATCAATCACATCATATACATAAGCACATAACTTTTGGAAATCTTAACCTGCAAAAGAGATCATAATTTCATAACATGGGGTAAATCATGGTAGTGAAATGTAATCACAATAATCATAACATAAAACATGAAACTTTGTGGCATTCACACATAATCATAGAGAATCATTTCTTGTTAGTCAAGACTCATTGCCAAGACTATCTTAGTGGACAAAGTCCCTTTCTGAATCGAGTAACCCTCGTTTCAGTCCTGTTTCACTAAACCGGTATAACCTACCATTCCAGCCATGTCTATCTCATGAGATATAAAATAATTACCCAATGCATTGGATGGAGATATAGGTCCCACCCATCTTATAATGAATCCTTTCTTATGTGTGCCACATAATCATAAATCATACATCATCGCATAACACATGTAACAAAAATGGGATTCTTGAAACATCATGACATCATAAAACAAACCATATAAGGTAAATGACTTCATAAAATAATTCCCTCACAACATAATCAAATCAATGTAATAATAGGGATAAAAACAGAACCCTTATTATCTTAGATGGAAAATAATTTTGATAAAACACTTGAACTCCATTCTTGAGAAAAATATCCTTTCTTCTTCAAAAACATTTTTCCTTTCATAACATGTCATACAACTTTAAAATAAAAGAAGTTGATTAAAAATAAACTTGAAAACTTGTAAAGGAAGCTTCTTGGAAACAATGTTTTAAAAATCCATTCATGCCGTATAAGTTAAAAAAAACATTCTTCGTACTTTTGTCGGAAAAGTCAAAAAGTACCTCATACGAAAAACGACAAAAGATTCCTTTCATATCTTTTACAAAAAACTTACCGAAGGGTAAAATTGGATATAAACTATTGTAGAAGGAAGGAAATAATATTAAATATCGAGGGAACATGGATGTGGATGATAAAATACACCCCAGTAATTACCAAAGTAAAAACAATCTCGGATAAAAGTGAGATTGTGATATTTTCCCTTACCTTAGGTCCGATTTGCTTTGTACGTGTCCGAAGCTCCTGTATAATGGTTTAAATAATGTCATTGACTTATTACAGAATCATATTTATTGTTATGATATCATATATGGTTCACTTATGACATTATATTACCCGTTCTTTTGTAAATTCCATGTTAAAGAAGCGTTTTGGGTAAAATCGTTTCTTTTATCGTAGGTGTTTTGACTTGTTGTTCTTGACATTATTATTACTTATATCATGATTTACTTACTTCTAGAATATAAAATATGATTTATATATCATATATATTCAGTATATATATATATATATAATAGATAGATAAATGAAATGAAAAACACCGTTCATGGAGACGGTAGTCCGTACGTACGCATGAACGTTGTTTTCCTTTCCCTATTGTCTTGAATGGAAGTAAGTAGATGACATACATATATATATATACATAAATCCAGTAGCTTTATAATGTCATATATTTCATTATTATTTCTTATATATACTTTATAATCATTCTTAAATGGTTAACATGGAGAATGAATCTCATCGCGTCGTGGAGACGGTATTCCGTACGTACGCACGAGCGATGATATCATTTCCATAAATATTGAATTGAATTTTAGTGGACTATACAATATATCAGAATCAATATGATGTTTTAATAACTATGTATACTTATTCTTTACACCATTATACCCATCCATGTAAGGTGGTGGTGGAAAATAGATTACACCACGGCGTGGAGACGGTATTCCGTACGTACGCACGCGCGGTGATTTCTTTTTCCGTAGGATAGATAGATGGTGAAATAGGGTTGTTTCATACTTATAATAACATATCAGTATATGAGTGATACTGATGTTATTACTTCATAATGAAACAACTTAAGAAGAAGAAGTGGAAGAAGAAATAAAGATGAAAGAATTGGTAACGGTAATTACCTCTTCTTTGAAGCGCCTTTTGGAGACCTCCTCTTAGGGAACTAAAATTGGTCTTTGAGGAAGACCGGAACCTCTAGGATGTTGCTAGGGAAGTGGAGAAGAGATTTTGGCAGGGGTTGGCCGAGCTTGAGTGCTCAAATTGGTGTGAGGAGGAGGGGGAGGAGGTGTCCTTTTATAAGGGAGGAGAGGGGCACCTTAGGAATATCTCAAAATATTATTTTATATTAAAGTCAAAATCGGTTTATAATGGTTCCAAAGGGTCTTATTTCGAAGCTGAAGTGGGGATGGGTCGAAATCCTATCAACCAATAGGATTTAGACAAGTTTAGGTTCTTATTTTAACCTTATCAATTAGATTTAACTAAGTCATTTGGCCGAACCTTAGATTTTTAGGAATACAATAACAATTAATAATATAATATTTGATTTAAAAACTATTTTGTGTCAATTTTGACACTATTTGATATATGATTTTTGTGAAAGTCATAACAGAATTATATGTTCGAACCAAGTTGATTAAATCAACATTAATATATCATAGTAACCTAGAAAATTAGTTTAAGTCATAAAAAGTCTCAAATTACATTCATTTGAGCATTTATAACATCAATTATGTTAATATTTCCTTAAAAGGGTAATTACTGCATCATCGTTGTGTCATAAATTAATTAATTTATTTAAAGTCTAAAAATTATAAATAAAATATCATTATGTATAAAATCTTTTTAGCTTTCTAATGAATATTTATAGTCGAATTTATCTTATGTATAACCCCATATTAAAAATGTTTTAGTGAATAAACTTTGATTTTAACTCTTTTAACTCTTCTTTGAATTAAATAATAATAAATGTCCTAATCTAATCCAAGTGGGCCTAAATGATAATATTTTATACTTAAGGTTGTTTTTGGTCGAGATACATTTGTCCAATAGAATTAGAACATGTGTTAGGGTAATATTAATATCATTCTTACCCTTAATTACCCTATTTACTTTTAACCGTGGTAAATAAAAGTAAAAAGTTACTATTCACCAAAAATTATTTTCATCTCATTGAACCACATTTTACTTACTGACATCAACCGTGTCTCTCGTATTTTTGAAATTCCATTCACAGAAGCGGTAAAATTAAGATTTATGAAGAAATTAATTTTTTTAACTACCACTTAGTAGTTTCACTATTCATCAAAAAATGATGTTTTTCAGAACAATGCCAAAATTTCATCCTAAGCTATATTTCATATTCCGAATTCAAAAATGAAGTCTATTTTACCAAATTCATATCATAGAATTTTCATTAATTAATTTTATAATTAAATCCCGCTGTTAAAACAAATAGCGTGTTTTTAAGAAACAATATCTATCAAAAGATTGACACTTGATTATGTCTGGTTTAAATGTGAAATTACATCCAATGACCAACATTGTATTAAATTGTAAAAATATATTCTAAATATACTTTAAAACCACTCATATTAATAATTTATCACTATTATTTATTTCGATTAAAAAAGTTGTTTTTAATTATAATTTAGTAATTTTCACTATTCATCAGAATATGAAAGTTATCCAAAAAGTACCAAAATTTCACCTTAGGCTAAATTAGATACTCCGAATCCAAAAATGAAGTTCATTTTGAAAAATAAGATTTACAAAGTTTTAAAAAGTGGTTATTAATATTCATAACGGCTAGTTTTAATAATATTTTAATAGCATATCGTTGTTTAGTGAAACTCGGTATTGCGTATTACACACGCTATCGAGGAAGGTTGTGATTGCGTGTAATGCAAGGCAAGTCAAGGATGCGTGTTGTGCAAGCTCCTTTTGGTGTAGCGTACAACACAAGACTTTAATAAAATTAAAAAGAATATTTTTTTATAAAATCTTGGGCTGTTACATTAGATATTCATTAGCATTTCTAAATATCATGGGTGATTGTATTTGGTTTTAATTTTTTTTTATTTTTCTATTTCATTGTTCAATGATCCATAATCTCCCAGCACTTAGTTCTAGTATATATATGATGGAATAGTCTAGGGATTAGTGGTAAAGTGATTAATGATTATCGCACATGTGGAAGGGGTAGTGGGCACTCTTGATTATTTAGGGAGAACAAGACTTGATTGAGTATTTCCCAATTCGGTTAAAGCCGATTACCTACAACTCTTACACATAAAAAATGAGGGTAGACCAAGCTGAGATCTTAGTTAGTAACATACTTACCCACACCATACAACCAAGGGTGAGACAGGATGTGATTTTGAATCTTATTACTCAATAATTAATAAGAATAAGATTTGTATAATTTAAAAACTATGATAAAATTATAAAAGAATAACCAACCCTAACCTGATCACCTTCTCATCACACTATTTTTAATCTTCTTTGTTCAACTTATTTTTATTACTTTTCAATACAAAAAAATAAAAAACACTATCCATTTTATCTAAACAAAGTTAAAAATGATTTTTAATAACTCTCCTAGAACATAATAGATTTTTCCACACCCCACAATAGGTTAAGTGTCACATACAATGCATGAGCTTATAGATCCAAATTCATGACACATGCCACATCTCCCACATGGTTTTTTTTGGATTATGAATCAATGGGATTGATTCATTAATTACATGGTAATTCATTTTAAATGTTCAAATAGTTCCACACCAATAGAAAATAATTAATTAGCTATCATTAGTTGGAAGATAATGCTCCATGAATTTCGATTGTGTTCATTAAATGAAGAAGAGTCTATGAAAGTGATGTGATCCCTCCTATAAAGTGTACTCTCAATGATTTCAAGACTATTAAAATCTCTCTTAAAGATTATGTTTCTTCATTCATATTCTTATAAGAAGTCTCTAATACCCTTTTAAAGAATAAGAATCTTATTATTATGAAAGAGGATAGTTGTCATGTGTAATCCCTCAAAGGTAGTATGACAACCCTTGTCTTTATTACACATCAATTAATGATTTTTTACAGAATAATGCACATAATACACCCCATAAGATTGATAATTTTAGTATATTTGGGTAATTGAGTACATTACATAAAAACTTAACACAAGGGGTACATCAAAATTATTGAAAACTTCCTTAACACACTTGTATTATTCCATCATTCTTAAAACTGCATGGCATAACTTGGGGAAATACATAAGAAAGGGGTGAGCTATAAATCCCAATAAGGGAATAAAGAATTCATAACATGAATAATTTATTACATGTTAGACAATAATAATTTAAATGGGGTATAAAATGTGTGAGAATCATAAACATGAACAATGAGGTATGATATAGCGTGATAACATAAAGGAAACATGGGAATGTGGCAATAACTTTAAAAATGGCATCATAAGCATAAGTCAAGGTTAACCACCAAGACATCATAACATAATGTTCTTATGATAACCTATTTTTCACCATACATGGAATATCATGAGAATAAAACACTACCTAATGCAATGAAGTGATATCTAGGTACACCCATCATAATCATATAATGTATATGCATAAGTGTGACACAGATCATATAACATAAGAACATATTTCATAACATTTAATTACATGATCAAGGAGTTTAGAATAAATACATTGAATTACTGAATAAAATAAGTATAGGTATGTCTAGTTTAATACCCTTGAGTGAAAATAATAATGGTATTTACAACATAAAGTTTTGATATGGAAAAATAGCAGTGAAATTTCAATAGCATAACAGTAGTACATAAAAGTTCATAAAATGGTTTAATGAGATATAAATAGGTATCTAATCATTTTTAAATAAATTTTATAGTAATAAGGATGTGTAAAAACATATCACAGCATTATGAATTGGAAATAAAAGAAATAAAATGAAGAAGATGATTGAATACAGAGGACAAGGAGAGGATCCCTTACTAAATTTTTACATAGTAACAGCTTAGGTAAAAGCTATAATGATAGAGGATAAATGATGTATAATTATTATGAAATAAATTGGATAATATAGGGATCTTTATAAATTAATGACAACATTACCAATTTAGATTCAAAAGGTGAAATATAAGTAAGGTACTTGAATTGAAAAGAAGAGAGAGAGGTCCCATACCTTGAGAGGGTGATTCCAAAAGCTTAGGAGGAGCTTCTTGAGAGATTGGGAAACCTTGGGATGAATCTAAGGAGTAGAGTGAGGAGTAATAAATGCTACAAGGTTTTTTATTGAATAGGATTTGGATCTTGTGTGGGTTTATATAGGAAAATAGAGGGGGTTATTATTTACCAAACTTAGGTTTTGGACTCTATACAATAAAGTAATCACAGCCACAAACCTTCCCATGGATTTTTCTTATATTTTCTACCAAAGAAGAGTTTTTTCAATTATTTTTTAAGTAAAAGGTCTGAACAAAATAAAATATTACCCTTGGTGATGTTAAAGTAAGTCATGTTCTTAAAGAAATGATTTTAAAAACTTAAAATATAATATAGGTTTTGGAGAATTCATAAAGGGTTTATAAAATTTACTAAATAACCTCAAAATAACATTATTTTAAATGACAAACATATATTTGGTCTTGAATACATTTTATATCATTTATTCCATCACTTTTGGTGTATTGTCCCAGATTTGGGGTGTCGCCTAAAGGTGCCTCGAACCTGGTTGGTCACATGACCTCAAGCACATTTCCCCAAACGCCAGAGGCTACCGACTAGCAGCAAGGAACAAGGTGTGATATTGGTAAAACTATTCCATCATTGGAAGAGTATACACAACATAAAAAAAAATAGTAAACAATAGCGGAAGCAGTAATACCAAACAAGAATAAACAGCGGAATACTTGAAGGAAAACCAACAGAAGCCATATTATATATATAATGATGCATGTCATATGTATCTAGAAAATAGCAAATAGTTCACAATATAGGAAATAAAATACAATCCAATAAAAAATAAAAACAAGTAAACTCCAACAGCATCACAATCCTCAACATGGTCCAATACTATCTATCTCCAATAGTAATCAAGTACCTGATAAAGAAGAAAAATTGCCCATATCTATACATGCAATCATATAATATTCTTGGGTCCAAAAACATGACCCAAAAAAGGTTGTGATATTAATCCTAGTAAGCAACCACCAAAATATCTATGCCTAACTGTCAGTAAATATATATAGCAGGTAATATGAAAAATAAATCAATAAACTAGGAAGTAATCATATGTAAAAAATCCTATAGTTTTTAATTACATTCATTTAAATTTAAAAATTATTCAACTAGTTGAATCATGTAACCCTAGGATCTAGCCTAAGCTCTGTATCCCCCATGTAAAGTAGCAAAACAGATGTCTTAGAATACTATCTAAACAATCAAGTAAGACTGAGTCCATGCTTGTGATTTGGTCTGGAAAACTCATCATAGTCCTTTAATTATTCACAAATGACCCTCTGAGAAAGTTCTCATATTCTAACCCTTCTAGTCTAACATAACATCAATTCATTTAAATAACAACCCTCTAATAATCTCTCACAGTCCGACCCCTTTGGTCCAACATTCATTCAATCTATTATAAACGACCACCTCGGAAGCTCTCATAGTCTAACCCCTTTGGTCAATCATCTACACCTAGGCTCTCATGGTCCTATGTAAATAATCAGAAAGTACCCTCAGTATTCCTGGTCCAAGGCTCTCACGGTCTACTGGAAAATAATATTGAAGTTCCTTCAGTCTTCCTGGTCCAAGTCTCTCATGGTCCATTGGAAAATACTGTGCATAACATATCAAAGCAGCTCATGTAATCTAAAACTACTACATGTCTAAAAAATCACAATTCATATCATAGGAATTTCATATAATCAAACAAACTCCATCCTAATAAAAAAAGGAATGGAAAACATGGTAAACCTCATAGGAAACCGAGACCAAATAGTCATAAAAAACAATCAAGGGAATCACACCCATGGGGTGTCCCTTAGAAAAGGTATTCTATCATTACTCACAAGAAATAAACCTTTATAAATCATCAGAACCATAATAGATAATAACATGATTTTATTCCAAATCAAACAATACCCAGAACCTGATTATGTGGCAATTTTATCATATATAATCTAAAGAAAAACTAATAAAGGCACAAACCACCTACCTTGATGTCATACGATCGATATACTTCAAATTGGGCCCTTGAATCAACCTAGATTGGGGTAGATCTAAAAAAGGTGAAAAATCCCAACCTTGAATAACTCACAAGAGAGTATGAGTTAAGAAGATAGGCTCTAGAGGTTTTGATAACTCACCAGTGGGATTCCAACACACCTGACAGTGTCTTAATTAGAGCTCGGATGGAGAATCAGGAGGGGTTTGGAGTTTGTCGATCGTTCTGTAGTGCTCCTATACGAAACACATCTAGAAGAAGATGGTTCTAGATATGAGAAGCAACCCCCTTCTAATATATCAAATAAAAAGAAAACTGTACATAATGTTCATTAAAACTACATGTCGTGTAGTATCCTTAACCATCCCCTAACTTAAGCGGGTCTATCAGGTCACCACAATGCCATGTACTCGGCTATTACATGGTCAATACATGGTTGTGCATAGCTACTGGGTGCATGGCATGTACATGGAAGTACATGGAGTGTACTCAGAAAAAAAACCCAATTTCTTCCTTTTTCTCAAAAACAACATGAAATCAAGATTCATACCTAAAATAAATATATGGGTTCTTACAAACTTCCCCTCTTAAAGAAATTAGTCCCCGAATCTCCCTTCTAAGGGTGGTAAGGAAAAATATGCAAACAACTCTGGCCACTGTGATCGCAAATCGACCTCCCTCCCCTGAGTCTTATCCTGCACTCACCCATGCTTCCATATCACCTATACTAGAGGAATATAGTGTCCTTGGATAACCTTCATTCTATGATCCACAATCCAAAAAGGGTGCTCCTCAAAGGATGAATCCACCTCTAACTCAACCTCCTTAGGTTGAAAAACATGAGACAGGTCTAAAAATTAACACCATAGCTGAGAAATATGAAAGATGTCATGCATAGCCCGGTACCTCTGAGGTAACTGAAACTGATAGGCAACTGGACCAACTCTCTCCAAAACCTCAAATGGCCCCATGTATCTCAGTTAAAGCTTCCCCTGTATCTTAATCCTCCTATGTCCCAACCTCAGTGTGACATGTAGTAAAACCCAATCTCCGACCTTGAACTACAGAAGTCATCTCCATCGATCAACATAAGATTTTTGCTGAGACTGGGCAGTATCCATCCTCTTCCAAATCAACTCCACCTGCTCAGTGGTCTCCTAGACAAGATAAGGTCCCATCATAGCATCCTCTCCTACCTTCAGAAAACTTAAGGGTGGTCAAAATGGCCTATTGTATAAATCCTCAAAAGGTTCCATCTGAATTGTGTCCTGAACACTGTTATAGTAGGAAAAGTCTACTAGGGGTCTGTTTCCCTCCAAAGAGCCCTCAAAATTCAGGACATGTGCTCAAAGAATGCCCTCCGAAACCTAAATCATGTGCTCAAACTATCCCATCTTTCTGGGGATGTTAAGTTGTAATAAGATGTACCAGTGTACCCAAATCCCTTTGTAGTCCCTTCCAAACAGGAGAAGTAAACTGGGTATCCTTGTATGAAACAACAGAGTGAAAAAACCCATGAAAACATACAATCTCTTAGATGTACAACTTTTCAAGATCATCGACACTGAAGGTTTCCTTGATTGGAAGGAAATTTGCAACCTTCGTGATTCTATCAACAATAACTCATATAGCATCATTTACTCAAGTCAACCTTGATAAACCCATCACGAAATCCATCATGACATTATTTCACTTCCACTCAGAAATGGGTAAATACTATAATATCCTTGTCATTCTTTGATTCTCCTCATTCACCTATTGACAGGTGGAACATCTCATAACAAAACCAGCTATATCTCTCTTTATTACTAGTCACCAATACTTATGATATATATCTTCATGCATCTTGGTGACACCAGGATGAACTGACCATACTAAGGCATGAAAATCTTGCAGCAGCTCCTCGTGCATGTCTGCTGACACCCATACACATCCATGAAAACATAAAAACTCATCCTCTCATATAGTCCACCCAAGAGTAGGGTCCTCACTTGACACACTCTCCCATAGAAATATGTACTCAGAATATGATAACTACCTCATTTTCACTTGATCTAGAAGATTAGAGTTAACAGCTATAGAAGAAAGAAATGGCTTCCCATATCTGTCAGGCACCTCCAAATGCATCTTAGAGAATAGAGAAATAATCTACAACTCACTGTTGTCCTCCTAAAATACTTGTATCTCTTTCCTCCTGCTCAATGCATTAGCCACTATGTTTCCATTCCCAGGCGTGTAGGCAAGCTCAAAGTCAAAATATTGAAGGTACTCAACCCACCTTCACTGTCTCAAATTCAGATCACACTGAGTAAAGATGTTCTTGAAGATTTTGAGATCTATGTACACCACAAAACACTCTCCCAGTAAGTAATGTCTCCAACAATGTAAAGCATGAATAACTACAGCCAACTCGATATCATGCATCAGGTAATTCCTCTCATGTGGACTCAACTATCAATACCCATACACAAAAAATCCTTCCTCATGTATAAGCACCACTCCCAACCTGATACTTGATGCATCATATTAAATGGTGTAACTCTTTTTCAGCTCAAGAAAAATTAGTATCAGTGCTGAAGTCAATCTCCCCTTCAGCTCCTAAAAGGATGAATCGTAGGAATCTATCCACAAGTACTTCTCACCCTTCTTAGCCAGGCCTGTCATTGGCACTTCTAAGCATTAAAATTTCATAATAAAGTGTTTTTAGTAACTAACCAGCCCCAGAAAACTCTATAATTCAAATACATTATTTGTATGCTCCAAGGAAACTACCAATCTCATCTTCTTTGGGTCTACTGATACTCTTGTCTCTGAGATTACATGACCCAATAAGTGAATTTGGTCCATCCAAAAGTGGAACTTTGAGATTTTAGCATATATCTGATGCTCTCTTAGTGTACTCAATATGATCTCAATATGGATGGAATGGTCGTTTCAAGTGTGAGACTACACCAATATATCATCCATGAATACTACCACAAAATAATCCAAGTAAGGATAGAACACTCGATTCATCAGTTCAATGAAAACTACCAGTGCATTCATGAGATCGAACGACATAACCAAATACTCATATAGACCATACATGCTTTGAAAGGCTGTAAGAGGTATATTTGATGGTCTAACGCGCAATTCATGATAATCGGATCCCAAGTCAATCTTTCAGAACACTCAGGCTCCTTGAAGCTAATCAAAGAGATCATCAATCCTTGGAAAGGGATATCAGTTCTTTACCATCAAATGGTTTATATTATGATAATCCACAAAAATTATAATGGTACCATCCAACTTCTTCTCAAAAAGGACAGGCAAACCCCAAGGAGAAATACTATGTTGGATGAAACCCTTTTCTTGAAATTCTTCCAACTACTTCTTGATATCTTATAATCTAGTGTAGCTATCCTACAAGGAGGAATGGACACCAGTGCCTCTCCTAGAACAAACTCAATAGATAAATATACCTCTCTATATTGAGGTAAATTTTAAAAGAAGACAGGGAAGACATCCTTGAAATGATCTGTTGTTGGAATAAATTCCATATGTGAAGTCTGTTGGTCATCCATATATAAACTAACAACCTAGGAAGTAAGTCTGCATGACCCATGATGCTCGGGTCCAGCTCTGCTCACCTGGACAACCCATTCTCCCTTGTGTAGAAAATATTCTCCCTTGGGTGACATGAAACTCACACTGTTGCGATAGCAGTCAACAAAGGCCTAAAAGGAGACCAAACAGGCCATTCCGAGAATGACATCAAAACCTATCATCTCTAAGACATAGAGGTCCCATAACAAGTGACACTCACCAACCTCAAGAGGGAACTCCTAACATTGACGTACACTAGCCTTCCTAATCCCCAAAATAGTTTCTAGCATCATAACATCATCATAATTAAAGATACAGAGATCAAGTCTCTACACAATGGCAACAGATATAAAATTATGGGAAGCCCGAGTATCAAAAAGAGCATAAGCTAAAACTAAGGAAACTAGAATCGTACCTCTCACTATAGAGGATTAGGGATCCTACTCATGTTGGGTATGTTCCATTGCAAAATTCTAACATATATTTTGGACCTAAGATCCTACCTGGATACCCTAAGATGATCCACCTTGTTGTCACTAAAAACCTGTCATCTGAATACCATGTCTATGACCACCTCCATAGCATGAATGGCCTAACGAACTCCAGTTCCCAGACTGATAAGAAATTTTGGCCCCGCTCTTGTATGTGGAGTCATAACAGATCCCCTATCAGTATATGCTAGTGAGAACATCCTGTAAAAATGATGAAGATGACCCATCTTTCCACAATATCGGCACTCAACTAGGTCTCTCAGGAACTGTGATATCATATTCCCACTCTTCTCGCACTGGTATAACCTCACTTGGCTACCTGAAGATACATCCCTACTAAAGGAAGAATCACCGCATGAAATCTCCTTATAACACTTCTTGTTATCGGTTGCAGGAATACCATCTCTAGATGTTGAACCACCCTGGTTCACCACTCCAAACTCCCTCATATTTTTCTTGGTAATCATCACTTAGTTTACTATAGTAGTCACCAAATTCAACCTGAAAATATTCACCTGTGATCAGATGTCGTACCTAAGACCATCCTCAAATCTCCTAGCCAGTGATAATTTATACCCTTCCAAAACAAGTGTGAAGCGTTGAAGATCTGCAAAGCGAGAAGAGTAATCCATCACTGAAAGAGTGCCCTACTCCAAGTTTATGAAGTCCCGGGATCGGTTGGCCCTCAACATATCGGGGTAGAAGTAATCATAGAAGGTCCTCTAAAATTCTTCCCAACTCATATCCTGATGATGTCCCACCTGTGAGATAACAACCCACCATCTCATGGTGGAATCAAGTAGCATGTAAGTATTGAGCTTCACCCTCCTCTTAGGAGGAATCTCCAGATGCCCAAAGATAGAAATCATGGCCTCAAACCATGACTCTGTAGCCTATGGTCCTACAACCCCTGAAAAAGTGGGAGGATGTTGCTGTTGGAATACTCACGTCAACTCTTCCATAGTCAAGGCAGGATGTGGTGCTCCTTGAAAAGTATGCATCATCCTCATAAAGCCTTCATAGAACTGTGCATCAGCACCTATGTCTGTTTTTCCTCTAGAAATGGGGATGACCTTGTTTTATTAAGGTTCAAACATTATAATCAGTTTCTAACGGGTTTGTTCATAGAACCAGAAACATCCAATGATTATATATACATTTGGACCTACTTTCCAAAGGTAGGTGCTCATTAGTTGTGGATCGATGAGGCTTAATAATTTTCATTGGTCGAGAGGATGGTAGGTCGGACTCATCACACCTTTTTGGGGGGAATTATTGTCTACTCCGGGACTCTATTTATAGATTTAAGTTATGTTTGTGAATCCTTATTACATTACCAAGTATGAAAATGAGCTTTCCTTAAGATCTTACAATCAATGATTAATATGTATGAGATTTAGAGAATCTTTAATATGTATTTGAGTTTCTTCATCGATAGAGAATCATATGTATTTGTTAGATATTCTTAGTCAATGGTATCCTTCAACACATTATATAAAGATCTCTTGGTCATTATGATAACCATACTGGTTTTAAAGCCACTCAGTAGGGCACTTGAAGTTTATTGTCATTCAGAAGGACATGGATTATTTCAGAGTTGGGATCGTACCTGCATATGGGATACCTACGTATCCTTATTTAGAAAAGGAATCAGAACCCACATAGTTCGGGAATTAAGATATAGTTTAAATTCATATGGGATAGATAAGAATTAATGGATGATAGGCTTGAATCTTATAAAGTCTTCCTACGTACTCCAATTTTAAGGTAGAGATCAAAGTCCACGTAGTTCAGTTAAAAATTATGGGGCTTACGTATGATTAACGGCCCGAAGAGATGTGTCACGGTTACTTTTACACTCTAAGATCATGTGAGTCATGCTCGGTGTGAGAAACAAGAGGTATCAGTAAACCTAATGATTTGTGCCACAAAATATGCAGTCATAAGGAATGATGTGGGGATTACATACGTATGACTGCCCAGAAAGATGAAGATCGGGACTTACTTCAGGGAAGAAGCCCGGGAACAAGGTCCATAAAGGTATATGTGCTTTATGGAGATTTGGATACTTAACTTAGGACTTAATCCTGAGAAGGATGCCCAAATTAGAGGGGACTTATGATTGGGGATTATTCTTGAGAAGGAGGCCCAGGTTAAAGGGACTTGAGAACTGGGGATTACTCCTAAAAAGGAAGCCCATTTTAAGGGAAATTATGATTGGGGATTACTCCTGAGGAGGATTCCCATTTTAAGGGAACTTGGACTGGGGCTTACTTCTAAAAAGGAATCCCAGGTTAGGGGACTTGTGATCTGGGGATTACTCCTAAAAAGGAGGCCCAGATTAGAGAACTTGGGGCTTACTCCTAAAGAGAATGCCCATATTAAAGATCTTCTCATCTTAAAGGATGAGGTTGAATGAATTAAATCTCTAACCTTAGTGACATAAAGATATGTAAATCACTAGGTTTTGAGAGATATTCCACATAATTACTTTCAGATAAGGAATCCAACAAAAGAACCATGCCAAAAGTGTCTTTGAAGAGGGTTTTTAAGGTTAAATCATGAAGAGGAGAGGTGGGTTTGAAGAAAATAGTTGAATAGGTAGGAGAGTCACCCAAAAAGAGGTAGGCGTGCAAGTCCTGTTGAGGCGCGAAAGTATTGGTCACGCAAGTATACTTGCGCGACACATGTATACTTGCGTGACGGTCAACCCATAGGGTAATACTTGGGCAAGTCTTGGCTCAAGCCTTTAGTATTATCCCTAGAGGATTCCAAAAGACTGGCGTGAAAGTTCTGTTGAATGGATAAGGCGGCGTGCAAGTATGTCCATTTTCCCTTAAGGTTTTGACACTTAGGCGTGCAAGTGTTGGTGAATTTCAACACTTAGGCCTTGTCCCCCCTCTTTATATTTTTCATTCTAGGTAAGAAATTGCCTTAGAAGTGTTCAGAAGACTTCAAATAGAGACTAGGGCATCGGGATCTTAAATCTGACTTTTGGGATTTTTTTCGTCCCTAAAATGGGGGGCCCACAAGGGGTATTTATAGGATACTAAAGACCTTGGGAGAAAATAAAATAGGGCATGCAATTCACCTGCGCGCCACATATTGGGCGCGTAGGTATACCTGCGCGACCATCTTGGAACTTGCGCGGCCCATGCTTAAAGAAATCTTTGTTCATGCCTTTGTCGATTTATGATGTTTCTTCAAAGGATGAATAATTTTGTGTTTAAGGTATTTCCTTTTTCATTCGTTAGACTCTGTGATGGAAAGGAGCGTCAACAAAAGTCCCCCCTCAGAGTTGGATCCAAAAGGAAGGAGGATTTGACTCTGAGGTAAAGGAGAAAACCAAGGAAGAACGGCGCACAAATTTTGAGTGCATAGGTAGCGGCACACAGGTGCGAGCTGCAGAGGTCTCGGCACGCAGTACTATGGCCTTTCCTATAAATATGTGTGACATTCTCGTGCAAAGCACCCGGCTTTGAATGCATCTGAGCTCTCGCCGCGAAGGTTGCTCTCATCGCGTAGGTTGCTGATTTTCTGCGTTTCATTGCTTTTGTTCGTGCCGCGCTTCTGTAGAGGAATTTGGACCTGCGCGGTTATACCTGTGCACCAAAACTTACGTGACACAGTTACACTTGAGATCCAATTTTGGACTTGCATTCCTTAATGCCTTAGCCATTTTTTTATTTTTTCTTCACAAATTTTATAAAAAACCAACTTACTTAAGTGGTAATTATTTGACCTTTGTGCAGGTTAAATGGCTCCTAGAAGAATTGGAATGGCTGATGACCTGGATAGAAAGAGAATTGATGATATGATGAACATTGTTGGCCATGATTACTATGATATGTGTGATAGCACTCTCCCATATTTGGCCAAGTACTTGAAGAATTATCATCTTAATTTTTCATAGAGCATCTACTTGCCTCTGTATGGGCATGGTCATCTGCAAGAAGTCAACATTCCAGATGCAAAGAACTATATGTCTGAGATGAATCCACACTGCTACTCATCTATTTTGGTTATATTGTGTATTAATAGAAACTACAATGGTGTGAACTTTCAAATTTTTCCTCCATGCCATTTCCTTGCAGATATGAAAATGGAAAACCCATGGGCTGAAATGTTTTTCGTTGTTGGTTGGTAGAGAAAAGACTATCATGACATTAGAACAATATCTGAAAAGAGTATTCTCTCCAAAAGGCTCTTTACTTACAATTCTCCATTCTCAAATCCATGTATCCATCTTCCAAGTCTCTTGGATAGAAACAGATTCACTGTTTGATCAGAAGAAAATTTTCTCAAACCGCACTCAAGAACATTCTTTTACAATTATTCCAAGAAGAGCTAGTATCACTAAGTCTCTTATTGTATCCAGTTGAATGAATGAATTCCAGGTGGCTTCTGATGAAGCTCGGGATGCCGTAAATAAAATTAAGAGTTATGTTAAAAGACTCTTGTAATCCCTAAAAAATAGAAGAGACTCCAATCTTTGGACTTCCTTCTAACTCTTGTGCATCAATGAAAGACACTTTAATCTTCAATCATTTGTGTCTGTATTCTTTTTCAACCTGGTTAAAATCTTTTTACTTAAGCCAATGGGCCTAGTAAGCATAGTTTTATTTTTTTCTAGGATTATAAAAATAACCCTACAAATTTTGAATCTTTTTAATTGCTCAATATTAACTAAATCATACAAAATGTATGTTTAGTGAGTTTGGACTTGAATTTTTGTTCAGAGTTCCCTTGCCTTTTGTGGGAAGTTTAAAGTCATGCACATCGGACATAAAAAGGATAATGTTAAAGGTTGAAATAGATTTTACCGAATGGATTAAAATTGAATCATTTCCTTGATAATTTATCTGAAAACATATTACCACACTCAAGTATGGGGGAAAACATATAAAATATAACTTAAGAAATTTTGAATCTGAGGAATGATATGAAAAAAAGGGCTAAGTGGAATTAGAAGAAGTATTTCCTAAGAGTGAAGTTACCATTATTTAACAAACCTGTTAGGGGGTTGAATTATGCAGGGCCACCTAAGGGCATTGGCTGCATAGTCAAATAATAGCATCTTTTGGCTAACAGGTCTGTTATGTAGACTAATTATGCAAGGCCACCTAAGGGCATGTGTTGCATAGTCAGGGAAAAGAACTCTTAGAAATTTTACTTTTCTATTGCTAAAAAGCCAGTGAAATTTTATGGAGATTCAAATTTTCCAAAGCACAGAGTCTGTTTTATGGAGAGAGGTACTTGAATATAGAGAGAATATTTCCAATCAAGATTATCAAAGAACTGGATGAATTTCACTCCTACGAAGGTCTGACCCAAAAGTAAGGAAGGGAAATATAAACCATATACTTGAATACTTTCAGATCATGAAAAAGAGTATGGGACAAATATGTTAAGGATGGATATTTTTGCGGATCCCTACATATTTTCATTAAGAAAAATAAAGACAAAAGATGTTTTCCTCCCAAGAATGAAGTTATCACTATTTGAAAAACCTGTTAGGGGGTTGAATTATGCAGGGCCACCTAAGGGCATTGGCTGCATAGTCAAATAATAGCATCTTTTGGCTGACAGGTCTGTTATGTAGATTACTTATGCAAGGCCGCCTAAGGGAACGTGTTGCATAGTTAGGAAAAAGAACTCTTGGGTATCAGACATTTTGTGACTAGAAGTCAAGAAAAGGGTTATGGAGATCTGTAATTATTTAAGGTTAGGAGTATGACACATCAAAATGGGCATTGTTTAATGCATGTAGAGATACATAGACCATTCTAACCATAATCATGTTGTGGTTGGGTCCTGAATTGAGGTACTGGACTTCACTACATATCTCATTAGGATGAGAATCAAGCCAAATGTAGTTCTTGAAATATAGTTTAACATCATGTGGTACGAGAGTGTAGGAGATCTTAGTTTAGATTCATAGAGCTCGGACCATAATAATGAATACACAGTGTGTGTTTTATAAACCCGATGTGAATGAAGACCAGGGTTTTCATACCACATTCATGTTTTCACAAGAGGACGTTTTATCCAAGATACTGAAAGTGGAATTTGGGGTTAGGCCCAAAGACTTGGGGCTAGATTTGAGGGATGCTCAAACATTCCTACGTATCCCATAAGGATGGGAACCAAGCCGCATGTAGTTCTTGAAATACCCTTTGTACATATTTGGTTCGTATAAGTGAAGGGTGAAAAGTGCTTTAGTGCAATGATGGTTTGACCGAAGATTAAAGGTTCGGGCATTGCCATGTATGCACGTAGTCTTTGGAATATAACATGATTAGAGATTAATGTAAATAATGATTCCCTCTTAGGTGAGGGTGTCAAAGAATGTTGTAGTTTATTGTCGTACAGGACAAAAAGTGTGAATAGTTTAACGTCATATAGCAAGGATGATGGTGAACCAATGTAAAAAATATTTGTTCTCGGGTGGATTCACGAATCAACATAGTATGAGATGGAGGTGAACCGATGTGAAGAGATTGGTTTTGGGCTTGAACCTTAGGAGGTTTCCTACATACCCAGCCTATAAGGCAAGGATCAAAGTCTGTATAGTTCAATTAAAGAATGAATTGGTGATCAAGTTATTCTTGAGGAAAACGATCTAAAAAATGGTATTGGGACTTACACATGGTTAGCGGCCCAGAAAGGGTGTTATGGTTGAAGTTTACTCTAAGCTCACGTGATTCATACTCATTGTGAGAAACAAGAGGTAAAAATCAACCCTAACGATGCACAGTTTAATGTCATGTAGGACATATAAGGGATTGTGTGGTTTAATGTCATACAGTAAGGACTTGGGTGGGACTATGTAGTTTAATTTCATGCAGTAAGGAAAAAAAGGGGTTGTATAGTTTAACGTCATATAGCAAGGACGGGTGCTATATAGTTTAGAGTCATATAGCTAGGACGTATGGCTATGCAGTTTAATGTCTTGCAGTGAGGACAATGGGGACACAGTTTAATGTCATGTTGGATATATTATGGACTTTTTCACAATTTAACGTCTTGTTGGATGACACAGTTTTAACGTCATGTTGGACGTAAGGGGGTAAATACTGTTTAATGTCATGTTGGACAAGTGTTGCACGGTTTAGTGTCATGTAGTTAGGACGTCGGTTATGTAGTCTAACATCTTACTAGATGTAAGAGTGATACACAGTTTAGCATCATGTATCTAGGATGATGGTTATGCAGTTTAACATCTTTCCGGACGTAAGAGGAACAATACAGTTTAACGTTATGTTGGACGAATGAGTGCTACACAGTTTAGCATCATGTATCTAGGATGATGGTTATGCAGTTTAACATCTTGCTGGACATAAGAGGAATAATATAGTTTAACGTCATGTTGGATGAATGAGTGCTACAAAGTTTAGCATCATGTATCTAGGATGATGGTTATGCAGTTTAACATATTGTTGGACGTAAGAGGAACAATATAGTTTAACTTCATGTTGGATGAATGAGTGCTACATAGTTTAGCGTCATGTAGCTAGGATGATGGTTATGCAGTTTAACATCTTGTTGGATGTAAGAGTATTTGTGTTACACAAAATACTTCTTCAGAAATCTACCATTGGTTGGATTCATGATGAGTTCTCCATCCATTGATATTAAAGAATAAGCTCCATTTAAGTAGACCTTATGTATTGTGTAAGGTCCTTCCCACTTTGGTTCAAGCTTGGGAGGTTTCTTTCCTAGTATCATTGGAGTTCTAAGAACCAATACCAATTCTCCCTAAATGAATGAACGAAGACAAACTTTTTTGTTGAAAACTTGTGCTATTCAATTTTGATAGACTTCCAAGTGGTGCAGGGTGCACAATCTTTTTTCATATAATTGTTCCAATTCATCCAATAACTTTTGAGATTGTTCATATGTAGATGACTAATCACAAATGGATACTCTAAGAGAGGTTAATTGAACCTCAATGGGAAAGACTACTTCCATTCCATATACCAATGAATATGGAGTTGACCACGTTGCAGTGCGGGTGGTGGTCTGATAAGCCCATAAAGCATGAAAGAGTTTATCAGACCAGGATTTCTTATCTTTATCCACTATCTTTTGTAGTATGTTTGAAAGAGTCTTGTTGAAGGATTTTATTTTTCCATTGTCTGCTGCATGATACCAAGATGAATGGTTGGATTTCATGTTGTATTCTTGATACAACTTCCTTACCTCAGATGAACAGAAGTTGGTGCCATTGTCTGTCAATATGGTATGAGGGACACCAAATCTGGTAATGATGTTAGACTTGATGAAGCTAAAAATTCTTTTAGAACTAACTTATTTGAGAGTTATTGCCTCTTCCCATTTGGAAAAGAATCCAATAGCAGTAAGAATATACTTAAACTGGTTAGATGTAGCCGAAGGGTAAGGTCCTACTACATCCATTCCCCATGTGTAAAATGTCCATGAGTATTTAGTTGTATGAAGCAACTCTGGGGGTTGATGAATGAAGTTAGTATGTACTTGGAAAGAATGAAACTTCTTGGTGAAATCAACACAATCTTGTATCATTGAAGTCCAAAAGTATCCAAGCCTTCGAATTTGATCAGATAGTCTATGTCCAGACTGGTGGGCACCACAGACTCCTTCATGCACTTCTTTCATGATAGCCATTGTCTCTTCACCATCAATGTATCTGAAGAGAATTCCATCAAAACCTATTTTGTAGAGCATTTTCTTAAGGTGATCTGGGCTATCATAAAGATTAAAATTGACCACACGTCACCGGATTTGTTCTTTCCCAGCTCTATCAGGTGGGAGTATCCCATTTTGAAGATATTCCCTGATAGGTGTCATCCATCCCATAGTCTGACCATATTGTTCAGAAATGGGACTAATTTCATTGATTTCCTCTGTTCTGGTTTGAACATAAGGTGAAATTGTACAATGGTGGGAAATACCGATGATTGTCTCGTCCCGATTTGGATCTGCCAGAGCTGTGGCTATATTATCCAATGCTTCAGCTTGGGAATTTTGAGATCACGGGACATAAGAAAATGTCAGTTCTGAAGGAAATTACTCCATTAACTCTCTGACATAATCATACAAAGGGATTAACTCTTATTTTCTGATTGCATAATCCCCATTGACTTGTTTTATTACTAGGTCTGAATCACCTTTCACCTTTAAGTGATTCACTTGTGCCTGAAGCTCCAACTCCAATCCTGCGATGAGAGCTTGATATTCTGCTTCATTATTTGTACCACCTTCCCACAATAATAAGGAATAAGGTAGCACTTCCTTTTCTGGCGAAATATGCACAATTCCTAACCCAACTTTGTTGAATTTAGGATCTTCCATTTTCTTCCCTGTTGGACTTCTGGAAGCACCATCAAAGTACATTTCCCATGTTTGAAGATTATCTTGAATAAAGAAGACTTCCTCATCAGGAAGTTCAGTATCTAAAGATATATCTTCTATTGTAGGATGTTTAACAAGGAAATCAGCCAGATCTTGGCCCTTTATTGCCTTTTGAGACACATACTAGATATCAAATTGCTGCAGAATAACATCCCACCTTTCCAGACGTCCTGTAAGCATTGGAAGACTAAGGATAAATTTGAACGGGTTATTACGAGATACCAATTGGACCTCATGATGTTACAGGTAGTGTCTCAATTTCTGAACTACAAATATTAACTCTAGGCAGCACTTTTCAATACTTGAATATTGGTTTTCTGCTTCAAGCATAGTCTGACTGAGATAGTAAAGGCTATTTTCATTCCCAGCATCATTCTTTTGGGCAAGGAAGGCACCCAATGATCGCTCTAAAGTTGTCACATAAAGAATAAGTGGTCTTCCTTCAAAAGGTGGAATTAATAGCGGTTGACTCAAGAGATATTTCTTGAGAATATTGAATGCTTCTTGACATTCTTCAGTCCACTGGTAAGTGACTCCATTCTACATCAATTTGGTAAAGGGTAAACTTTTTCCTGCTAGATTGGTGATGAAATGTCGAATATAGGCCAAGTTTCCTTGAAGTCCTCTCAATTATTTCAAATTCCGAGGAGGTGACATGCCAAGGATTGACTTTTTCTTCTCATGATCGAATTCGATACCATGATGGCGTACAACAAAGCTGAGAAATTTTCCTGAGGTTACCCCAAAATCACATTTCAAGGGGTTCATCTTCAAATTGTGTTGTCAAAGTTTGTGGAATATGAATTCCAAATCAGCCAAGTGATTAGAAAGTTTCCTGAATTTAACCACAAAATCATACACATAACATTCAACAAATTTCCCTAAAAAGGGTTTGAATATACGATGCATGGAATGCTGATATGTTGTTCCTGCATTATTCAGGACAAAGGGAATTACCCGATAGCAAAACACACCCTGAGGGGATCTGAAGGCTGTAGATTCTTAATTTTCTAGAGCCATTCGGATTTGATTATACCTGGAATATCCATCCATGAAGGAAAGTGCTTCATAGCCAGCTGTTGCATCAATTAAGAGTTCTGTGATCGAAACTGGAAAATCATCCTTAGGACAATGCCGATTAAGATCTCTAAAATCAATTCAAACTATAATTTATCCATTATTATTTTTCACAGAGACAATATTAGCCAACCATTTGGGATATTGAACTTTTCTGACGAAGTTATCTTTGATAAGCTTATCCACTTCAGCTTCAATTTTAGAAGCATAAGTTGGGTGTCTTCTTCTTACGGCTTGCTTGAATCCTCGATGTTCTTCTGGAAAACCCAAACGATGAGTAGAAATATCAGGATCAAGCCCTGGAATTTCTGTATAGTTCCAATCAAATATATCTTGATTTTTCTTTAAAAATGAAATTTATATTTCTTTCTCTTCAAGAGTCATGGTCGTACTAATTAAAGTGGGGTGTGGATCTTCTTTTGTACCCAGATTTATTTCTCTAAGTTCATCCACAATACTAGAGATACCCTCTTCAAAAGCTAGAGGATCATCCATGAGATCTTCCTCTTCTTCTACAAAACATGTTATCTCTTCTACTTCTACTTTCATTGTAGATGATGAAGCAGAATTTCCATGATCAGGATAGATGTTAAAAGTTGAACATCTTGAGGAAGAAGCTTCCATTTCTGACCCTATTGATGATGAAGGGTCTTCCTTGGGTAATAAAGAGGAGATTATGGATTGAGAATCGACATCATCATTCACCTATGACATTGCTATAACTTCTTCTGGCCTGGTTGGAGAAGTATAGAGTTTCTGGATTTCAGTAGATGAAATGAAGACATCTCCATTTGAGCTTTCATCATTGCTTGGTGAATCACCAATTTCTCCCATGCTGTCTGGATTGATTGCCGTAATTGAAATTAAGGAAGTTTCCATAAGAGTATTTGGATTCGAGTATATTCTATCAATTTGACTGATTGGCAACACATAATCTGTACTCACATGTGTGAATGGGTTTACTGGAATCTTTTCCAAACCATATAGAGCATTAATTTTGGTGACCTCCCTTGTTGTGGATTTCTCCTTTCCCTCCATGTGATAGAATTTCGCCTCAATGTATTGAGATTAACATGTTTTGAATGGGGATTTATCACCATACAATGTCCCAATTTTACCATTGAAACAATATTTGAGACGTTGATGGTATGACGAAGGGATAGTCGAATGTTGATGTAGCCAAGGTCTTCCAAGAAAAATATTGAAGTTTGTGTCATGACAAACAACCATGAAATCTGAATTGGATACAAGATCTCCAAATTGAGTTCTGAGTGTGATCTCGCCTAGAGGTTCTTGCTCATTTTTATCATATCCCTGCAATATCAAAGTAGAAGAAGAAAAATCAGATTCAGTGAGGCCCAATCGACGAAGTGTATGAATGGGGATGAGTTTGACTCTGAAATCATTATTAGTGAAAGATCTTCGGATGTCCACATCATTGACCTTTCCAGATAAGTATAAAGGTCTAATATATCCATGCATGACATCATATTCATCTTCATCTGTAAAAGATATCACTACATGGCATTCTGCAGGATCATTCTCTACATGGTAGACTTCAGCTGCAGTAATTTCTGTTTCGAACTCCTGAGGACTTGAAAAAGCCTCAATGAGTGCCTCCTGAATATCCTTGGATAGATTCAAGGCATCCAAAATTGATAAATTGGCTAGTACTTGGGCCAAATGTTTCAAGACATCATATTTTTTATCCAAAGATCTGCATTTTCTAACAGGAACATGTGGCTTTGTAGGTGCCTTAGAAGTTTATGCTTTGGAAGTAGATTCTTCTTGTATCAGGGTAGGAGTTAGAAATACTCCTGGATTTGGAAGATTAGACCAACTAAGTCTATTTACTTTCTGATAGGAAGAAGTTGTAACCTTCAATCGATCCTCCAAAATAACTATACCAGGACTAAATCCGCCTTTCATGGAAGAACTTACTTGTTCTTGTTGAGCCCGCTGAAGGTCTCTACCATGAGTTTCTGCTGCATACACAGTTCTAGCAGGGTTAGAATTGGAATAATGGTTTCTGGGATATCCATGTCTTCCTCTATATCTCATACCTCTGGAACTCCCTCTAATTCCTCTGTTTGATACAGGGAACTCAGGCTCATCAAGATCAAAGCTATGAATTACATAAGGATCCATTAAATGAATCATATTAACAGAACTAAAGATCAACTCTTCATCTGATGAAGATTCTGCCTGATTAACCCATTTAGGTTGTGCCGTTTAGTGGGGTGGTGCTCGTGGCTTTGAAGTAGATGGAATAAAATCTGCCAGAGTCAAAGACAACTTGGGATTTGACATGATCTCATCTTCTTATGATTGTTCCTCTTTCTTTGAATTATGCCGTTTCTTTGAGGATTTTTCTTTTGCTAAAGGAGGTTTTGTTGTGGCATTCATAGCAGAAGACACAATTGGTTTCTTCAATTGCATCCGTAAAATGGAATGAGTTCAGTTGATCGTTTTTCTGACCATCCAATCATTATATTTCTGCGCATTTTTTCTTTTGACTTCTTTCCACTCGCCTTCTTCCTCTGGATTTTTTGCAGTAACATGTGCTACTTGAGATGAAGAACCTTTCAGTTTGACTTGTCCCGAGTCCACCATCTTTTTCAGGAGGTCTTTGAAGACAAAACACTCATGAATGGTATGCCCCAACATCTGATGAAATGAGCAATAGTTGATCTAGTCTTTATCTCCTTCCTTTTTCGGCCTTTTAGGCCTTGGCAACTGAACCAAATTATTTTCCAGATCCGAAATGAAGTAACTAGGAACTTTTTCATTTCGGAAATAATAAAATTTTCTCTTCAGATCCTTAAATTGTTTCCGTCTTTGATATCTTTGATCATCTTGACAAAATGGCCTCTGTTGTTGATGCTCAGGATGTGGAGCCCTTCAATAAGATGAAGGTTTTAAAGTAGAAGCAGGTACAGGTGCTTGTTTAAGCGTAACTATAGTAGTATCTACTTTACCCATTCTCCTTCCTGGAGCTGATAGAATTACATAAGTTTTATCCTTAGTCTTTGTAAGAGAGTCTTCAATCTGCTGAGCAATCAATGTAAGGTCTTGAAGCCCTCCTATGTATTTCACAGGGATCAATGGTGTGCGTAATTCATCATGCAAATTTTCCACACAGATTGGCAATAACTCTTCCTGAGGGAGTGATAATCTTAGGGAATATGTTAATCCCTTCTAGTGAGAAATGAAATCTGAAACCATTTCATTCTCCCTTTTCTTACAATTTGTAATATCAAAAACCATTGTCTTTGGAAAAGTTGAGATGAATTGAAGAAGGAATCATTGACGGATATCCTTCCACCCGGTAATTGACCAAGATTGCAAGCTTGTATACCAGACAAAAGCAGGTCCTTGTAATGACTGTACAAAACACCTGAGCTTAACTGCTTCTTGTTGCTGAGGATTTCCCATCATAGGATCGCAATGAGAAACAAAATGTGTTAAGTGTTGCTCTGGGTCTCTCGAACCATTAAAGAATAGGAATGTGGTACTTGAAAAATTTGATGGGGGAGGAATTTCATCAACCCATTCAGGGTAAGCTCTCTTCTCCGGTTGAACGGGTGCACGCTTTCCCTTCATAGCTTCCAACCGAGCTGTTAATGACTCAATGGTAGTCATTAACTTTTGAGAAACATCCGATTGATCTTGGACCTGATCAAGTGAAATAACTGGAGCTTGGATAGGTGTGGTGGCCGGTACTATAACTGATAGTAGCACCACTGGTTGTTGTTGCGCATGACCCATAGGATTAGACCTATGAGGGTGTACTGGTAAGGGAGGATACTCTTGATCCATCTTAGTAGCTGCAACAAAATCTCTTGGATGACTGACCCCAGCACGCTTAGGAGGAAGACTACCTTGAAGTATTTTTGCATTCAACCTCCTTAATTCCTTCATTTCTTCCTCCTATTGTGCAAACCTTTGCTCTAGTGAGAGTGATTAACCTTCTCCAGAGGAGGGGTGGGACATAACTTGATTCTTTCCTTTCCCCTTTTTTGATGCCTTTCGGAGAGGGGGAAGTTGGTTATTTGAAGGAATACCTAGATTATGGGTAATCCTTTGGTTCTGGGTATGCACACCTTCTTCATTTGCCTCTGTGTGCACAGCTTCTTGAGTAAGAACTTCCTCATCTAATCCCTCTGAGTGAGCTTCATGTTCTGGAGGATTATCAACAATGGAATTGATGACATTTATTGATTCATAACGCATTTCATCCCTTCTATCAGCATTTCTGTGATATTTTCTTCTTCCATGTCTCTGATGACACACTGCCTTTTGTTGAGTTGACCCCTCAGGAACTTCCTGATGAACCGTAATTTGGAGGGAATCTCATGATAATTAGGCTCTTAGTTACTCTTGGGGATTTTTCCCTAATTAATAGAAAACTTACCTCCACTGAGGAAGAGATTTAGGATTTGAAAAACTCCTTAGTCTGGTGGACTGGGGCTGTTCCTGCTATTCCTGATCAACTCCTCGAATCCTATTTGTTGATTATAAGGGTTGGGATAAAAGAGTCCCCAGTCTGGTAAGATGGGGTGGTTCTTGATCTACTACATCTGAGACTTTCTTAAAATCTTTCCTGGTCTTGCAGACTTTAGTCCAGAAATTGGCTGGATGAATCGACCTAAATCCACTCAAATCACCTGGCTCAAAAGACCGTTGGATGATTTCTGACACTTCTGACACTTGATGATGTGCGCGCTCTAAACGATAATACTATTCAAAATTCTCATTTTCCTGATGCAAGAGTAATTCAACAACCTTTTCTTTGTATGCCTGACTTTGAGAAGAACTAGTTGAGGCATGTTCCTGAGCAAGCCTTTGATTATGCACAAAACCAACTAGATGTGTCCAATTCTGGGAAACAACATTGCATGAGACCACCTTTGGTGGGATTTGTTGACTAGAGAGTACAGTGAAATGTAGTGCTCCATGAACACCCCATCCCCTAATATGAATACCAGATGGGGCATTGGTAATTAACTGGCGCAATATTTTTAGTGCGCCAAGGCATGAACGTTGAAGGGATCTCTACTACTTTTTAGCCTTCGGATATCGAGAAACTGAGAGAGATGGCAAATCAATTTGGCATTGTAACCCTTATATTATCTTGACATGATTTTCATATTCATCATAAGATAATATTTTCTTCTTCAATTGACAAAGATTTTTCCACATGTTGAGACAAATACCGTGAATACAATCTTCCATCAACATTTCTGGAATTTCATACTGAGAGTCAGCCAAAGGCCAAAACATGATTGGTACTTCACCTTTCGTCAGTTGTTTCCTCATATTCATCATTTCCTATTTATCATTCGATAAAGATTCTTATACCTGATTAGACCAAAGCTAGTGCTTCCTTGTTGCTTCATCAGATTCAACAAGATTGGTAGAGAATTCATTTACCAAATTAGAAGATGCATGACTCTGGGGTGGTTTGGAGAATGACCTACACCCTGGGTTATCTTCTGGTTGAGAAATTATTTCACCTTCTATTGGTAAAGCATCATACATGACTAGATTCACATTTGCAAGTGCCTCAAGATAAAAGGGATTTCTCATCACCGCATTGTCCTTTGAATAATTTTCCAGGTAATGAGAATTACTACTATCGAGAGGACTTTCTCAGCTAAATTCATCATCATGGGAAGGACCACCATGGTGGGTTACAAAAAAAGATGAAACATTTTTCTCCTTTATCTTCTGGCCATGCAGAGGGTTATCATGACTCTCATCTGAAGATGATACTTTGAGATCGACCGAATTGTCATAAAGCAAGCCTTCATGAGGAAGTGTTTGATATAGAACTTCGAAATTAATGTTCCCGATATTGGAAAATGAGAGAGTAGAATCTTGAGTTCCAACAGATAATTTCCTGAGGGCTTTAAGAACTCTAGTATCGAGCAAGGCCTTATTACAAATTGGATCTTTATTTCTTGACTGTGATGAATGGGTCTTCTTCTTAGACGCCTTCTTACTCACTTTAGGAACCATTTTTTGATGAAAGTGGTTATTATGGGTAGTTGTATGTGCCTGCTCAAGATAAATAGTCAGGTTAGGATGATTATATCCATTCAAATCAGGTGTATGTGCCTGACTTGATTGTCTGTATGATATGGGGGAGTATGCCCCACAACCCTATTAGACCAGAACAGATGTGTGTATCTGTTCCGGAGTGATATGTTGATGTGTCACTCCACTGGTAGGGATATATTTTCATTTCTTTCCCTATGATGCTACTAAAGATGTTATAATATTCTGGCAGGCATCCAGAATATGAGCAGGGATTTTCTTCTTCTCTTTCACCATCGTCAGAATGTGCTTGGTGACTTCAGCTGTCGGAACGGGAATATAATTCTATTTTGTTCTTGGAGTAGGTGTGTGTTCCTGCTTCTATCCTCCTTTTCCTATCAGTGGGTTCTGATAGTACTCATGTGTGGGTGCAGAGAGTTGAGTCTGCTCCAATTTTGTCGTCGGGGCTTTCCGACTGACTTCTCCGGATGCTACCAAACGAGACTATTGGCAGGCTTTATTAACATTGGCATGTATATATTCCTATTGTGTATTATTCATCAAGTACGGTTGACGAATTTCCTTCAATACTGGCAGATGAGACTGCTGACAGAATTGTTGATTGTAAACAGGTGTATGTGTCTGCTTATCAATTGCCACCATATTAGATTGGAGACCTTCTTTGGGTGCAGTCAGACGAGCCTACTGACTGGTTGATGAATTATAAATAGGTGTATATGCCTACCTATAATACTCCACCATAATTTCCTGACGGGATTGTTGAGTTGCTGCCAGACGAGTCTGCTGGACAGCGGGATTAGAACGAACGGGTGTATGTGCCTGCTAGTTGCTTGACATCAAGTTAGGTTTATGGAATTCTTCGAAGGGGGAAGTGGTAAGAACCTGCTCCCAGTTGGCTGGATTTTACCTCTGGAGGTTCGTCTTGTGTGCTCGGGTCTGAAGAACCTAAGCCGAACCCCTAAATGTGATACCCTCATCACGTTGAAGGCGCATTGTCACACGAGTTTGGCGGCGATTTTTGATGGGAGCCCACGAGAAGGACTCCTGATTTCTTGAACCGAGGCCTTGAGTGACCTCTTCATTCGCCTCCCTATAATATGGGAGGGACTGGTTGTTGAGTTCCGAGGATAACAACCCAAAATGGTTAGAGACGGTGGTTAGCACCGCCTGTTTCTTGATCACTGGTCATCGTTTTCCGGACAACCAGGCCGAATTATTGACCTGGAGGGCTTGTCAAGCAGCTTCCAGAGTCGGAATTGTACCGTGTAGATGGTATTCCTTAACTAGTGCATTTGAGACCCAGCATTGAAGACGCTGAGTATGTGACATCGTTCTCAGAGTGGATGAGGATCCAGCAGGAGTAGCAGCAGATGCATTCACAGGTGTGAACTTTAGCGAAGCCATTTCTGTAACGCAGAGAGATCTTGAAAACGAGTTCCTATTTGATATAACAGACATAATCAAGATAGGTTCAGCCACTAAATCTTTTGGATGAGCACATATTTTATTGATTTCTTTGTTGTCCCTCACATTAAGTTAAATAGGGGCCTAAAAAATAAGTAAAAAATCATTTAACTTGGTTAAGGGTTCACATCAGGTTCACCAATTTTTGTTTCCTCTGGAAATGGGGATGACCTTGTTTGCTTAAGGTTCAAACATTCCAATCAGTTTCTAACGGGTTTGTTTGTAGAACCGGAAACATCCAATGATTCTATATCCATTTGGACTTACTTTCCAAAGGTACGTGCTCATTAGTTGTGGATCGATGAGGCTTAAGAATTTTCATTAGTGGAGTGGATGGGAGGTCGGACTCATCACACCTTTTTGGGGGTAATTATTGTATACTCTGGGACTCTCTTTATAGATTTATGTTATGTTTGTGAATCCTTATTACATTACCATGTATGAAAATTAGCTTTCCTTAAGATTTGATAATCAATGATTAATATGTATGAGATTTAGAGAATCTTTTATATGTATTTGAGGTTCTTCATAGATAGAGAATCATCTGTATTTGTTAGAGATTCTTAGTCAATGGTATCCTTCAATACATTATATAAAGATCTCTTGGTCATTATGATAACCATACTAGTTTTAAAGCCACTCAGCAGGGCACTTGAAGTTTATTGTCGTTCAGAAGGACGTGGATTATTTCAGAGTTGGGATCATACCCGCAGATGGGCTACCTACGTATCCTTGTTTAGAAAAGGAATCAGAACCCACATAGTTTGGGAATTAAGATATAGTTTAACATCATATCGGAAAGATAAGAATTAATGGATGATAGTCTTGAACCTTAGAACGGCTTCCTACATACTCCACTTTTAAGTTAGATATCAAATTCCACTTAGTTCGGTTAAAAATTATGGGGCTTACATATGATTAACGACCTGAAGATATGTGTCACGGTTACTTTTACACTCTAAGCTCACATGAGTCATGCTCGGTGTGAGAAACAAGAGGTATCAGTAAACCTAACGATTTGTGCCACAAAATATGCAATCACAAGGAATGATGTGGGGGTTTCATATGTATGAATTCCCATAAAGATGAAGATCGTGACTTATTTCAGGGAAGAATCCCGAGAACAATGTCCATAAAGGTATATATGCTTTATGGAGATTTGGATACTTAACTTAGGACTTAATCCTAAGAAGGATTCCCAAATTAGAGGGGACTTATGATTGGGGCTTATTCCTGATAAGGAGGCCCAGGTTAAAGGGACTTGAGAACTGGGTCTTACTCCTGAAAAGGAAGCCCAGGTTAAGGTAAATTATGATTGGGGCTTACTCCTAAGGAGGATGCCCATTTTAAGGGAACTTGGACTGGGGATTACTCCTGAAAAGGAAGCCCAAGTTAGGGGACTTTTGATCTGGGGATTACTCCTAAAAAGGAGGAAGAGATTAGGGAACTTGGGGCTTACTCCTAAGGAGGATTCTCATATTAAAGATCTTATCATCTTAAAGGATGAGGTTGAATGAATGAAATATCTAACCTTAGTGACATAAAGATATGTAAATCACTATGTTTTGAGAGATATTCCACAGAATTCCTTTTAGATAAGGAATCCAACAAAAGAACCATGCCAAAAGTGGCTTTGGAGAGGGTTTTGAAGGCTAAATCATGAAGAGGAGAGGTGGATTTGAAGAAAAGAGTTGAATAGGTAGGAGAGGCACCCAAAAAGAGGTAGGTGTGCAAGTCCTGTTGAGGCGCGCAAGTATTGGTCGCAAAAGTATACTTGAGCGACACATGTATACTTTCAAGATGGTCAACCCATAGGGTAATACTTGGGCGAGTCTTGGCTCAAGCCTTTAGTATTATCCCAAGAGGCTTCCAAAAGAGTGGCGCGTAAGTTCTATTGAAGGGATAAGGCGGCGCGCAAGTATGTCCATTTTCCCTTAAGGGTTAGACACTTAGGCGCGCAAGTGTTGGTGAATTTCAACACTTAAGAATTGTCCCCCCTCTTTAGATCTTCCATTCTAGGTAAGAAATTACCTTATAAGTGTTCAAAAGACTTCAAGTAGAGACTAGGGCATCGGGAGCTTAAATCTGACTTTTGGAATTTTTTCGTCCCTCAAATGGGGGTCCCACAAGGGGTATTTATAGGCTTCTGAAGACCTTGGGAAAAAATAAAATTGGGTGCGCAAGTCACCTATGTGCCCAATATGTGGTGCGCAGGTATACCTGCGTGACCATCTTGTAACTTTCGCGGCCCATGCTTAAAGAAATCTGTGTTCATGCCTTTGTCGATTTTTGATGTTTCTTCAAAGGATGAATCATTTTGTGTTAAAGGTATTTCCCTTTTAATTCATTAGACTCTATGATGGAAAGAAGCATCAATAGTCTATTATAACAGTTGATACCAATATGGGAATGACAGCAGGATATATTGGTAGTCCCTGATCTACCATTTCTGAAGTCTGATCATCGCTTTGTACCTAGCGTACAACCGGAGGATGTCTTTGTGGAATGACTCTACAAGGTCAAGTGCACACCTCAGTTCAAGATTATAAAATACTAAAACTTAGAGGTGAAATAATGGAATATGAGAAGGAAACATTCAAATTTTACATAATAGGGTTACACAGAGTGTAGAACCACTACATGGCATGTTCTCTTAGGCCTTAACATGGGCATGTACCTCTACCAACCTAATCGTGTAACACCCATACACATGGTGTGTTCCACTTGAGACACAACATGTACTTGAATATTCCCTCCTATCCAAGTTCTTCTACATGGATAGAACTACACGTTTCTATAGGTGTTACACTACACAGTGTGCACACTCTAGACATGGTGTGTGCAACAAAAGTTCCATCCACCCGTGTTGTTAGTCACACGGCTAGATACACGATTGACTACAACACAGCATGTACTCACAGTACACAAAATTTTCTACCTATAATTTATCAACCCCATGTCTCTACTCACATAGTCAATCACACTGTCAACAACTACATGGCATGTACATACGGTACATTGCATGTACTTGAGAAAATTCATTTCTTCCTTAACAAAATAATACATGGTGTGTGTTCATAACATCACACACCATGTTTTCTAGTTTTTTCAGATAGTAATCCTATGAAACTTCTCTGAAACCCCCAAAATCTTAAAATTTTAGTGAAGTAATGCCAATTTCTGATCTGTGAGAGCCCATACTACCCACAAATCAAATTTTTTCATCCTTGTTCATATCATAACTTAATATAATTCAATTCAATTTGAAACATAATCCACCAAAATTTCGATCTAAGAGGGGTCATAACACCTGAGGGACCAAAGCTTGGAATCCATCCAAATAAAACTTTAAACATACCAATACCCTATCAAAAATAGAAGGTATTTCTATCATAGAATATATCACAATAGTATGCATATCTAGCACAACATCTATCACAACAACATGCATGTAACACCCCGAGATTTTATGAAAAGTATTCTTTTAATTTCATTAATGTCTTGTGCTACACCAAGATTACCTTGCGCTATACACAACACCATATTAGCTTGCAGTATACGCAACACTATTCTTGGATCGTGTTACACACAATTTTGATAATAGTTATTCTACGCAATATTGAGTATATATATATATATATATATATTCAATGTACAAATGAAATATGGTTGGATTATGTTATACGAAACAATGAAGGATTCTTGCGCAACACGCAACCCTGACTTGGCTTACATTACACGCAATCGCGACCTTCCTCGATAGTGTGTGTTGTACGCAATATTGGGTTTTACTAAACAACGATATATTATTATAATATTGTTATGAACTAGCCGTTATGAATAGTGTTAACTAAATTTTGAATTTTATAACATTATTATTCATCTTACACATTTCTAGAACATGGTATAAGAACAAAATAAATTTTTCGGGTAAAATAAGTATTTTTCAAAAAATGCAGTTTTGCCGCCTTTTGATGGCGCACCCACTTTAAATCTAGTTTTTGACATGTTTATAAGTTCAATTTGACAAAATAAAATTCTTCTTTTGAATCAGGATATAAAAATTTACATTAGATAATGTTTTGATATTTTTCCGATAACTTTCATATTTTAATGAATAGTAAAAACACGCTATATTTTAATTAAAAACAACTTTTTTCATCGTAATATCTTATGTGGTTAAATTATAATATTGAATGGTTTTAAAGTATAAATAGAATATATTTTTACCATTTAATATAATGTATGTCATTAGCATTGATTTTACCTTGAATTCGTAGGTTAAATCAATTCATTCTTTTGCAATGTTTTAAAGAAAAACCCGTTTTCTTTCGACAACGGGATTAATTTTAATTTAATTTATGCAACTTTTGTGTATTGAATTTGGAAAAATGGATTCCATATTTGGAATCAGTGGATCAAAATTATGTTAATAAGCTACTTTTTATTTTTGGGAATTATGAATAGTAACTACGGTAAATTTTATTTACCATAGTTAAAGGTAAATCGGGTAATTAAGGGTAAATATAATATTTTAAAATTACCCTAAAAAATGTCAAAATCCTATTGGATGACTAAAGGTCGACCCATATCACCTAAGGGTCGTATTAGATTCATTTAATTAAATTTTTTCAATGAAAATAATTTAATTATTATTAAAACCAAAGAATGTGACAACATGTCACTTTCTTAAATATTATAAGTATAATAATTTTAATCTAGTGATAAACTTCATGAAACTTAGAAAATGAATAGTCTATAGAAATCTAATACAATTATCTACATCATAGGAATTTATTTAGAATTTTTAGGGATTAAATAATTATCATTTATTATGACACAAAGATGATGCAGTAATTGTCTTATTAATGAAATATTGACATAATTGATGTTATAAATGCCCAAATAAATGTAATTTGAGACTTTTTATGACTTACATTAATTTTCTAGGTTAATATGACATGTTATTGTTGATATAAGTAACTTGGTTAGAACTTATCATTATGTTATGAATTTCATAAAAATCATGTACCAAATAGTGTCAAAATTGACATAAATTAGTTTTTAAAACAAATATTATATTATTAATTGTTATTTAATTCATAAAAATATAAGGTTCGTCCAAATGACTTATATAAGAATAGATATATTAATAATAAACAACTTGGGGTTCGTTTGGCTTGTTATGGTATGTTTATTAACCATATAGTGTAAGAAAACAAAAAGACACGGTAAAAGTTAAATTATTTAACTTAGAGTTAAATCTAATTGATAAGGTTACAATAATAACCTAAACTTGTCTAAATCCTATTGTATGAGATTATTTCGACCCATACCCACTTTATCTTCTAAATAAGACCCTTTGGAACCATTATAAACCGAATTTTACCTTAAATATAAAATAATATTTTGAGATTTTCCTAAGGTGCCCCTCTCCTCCCTTATAAAAGGGAACCTCCTCCCTCTCCTCCTCACACCAATTTGAGCATTCAAGCTCGTCCAACCCCTGAAAAACTCTCTTATACACTTCCCCAGTATCATCCTAGAGGTCCTGGTCTTCTTCAAAGACCATCCTTAGTTCTTTAAGTGGAGGTTAAGTGAAGGCGCGTCAAAAAGAGGTAATATCCATTACCGATCTTTTTCAATTTCTTTCTTCTTAAACTTATTCTTATTTAGTTGTTTCATGATAAAGTAATAACATCAGTATTTCTTATATACTGATATGTTATTATAAATATGAAAAAACTCTAATTAACCTTCTATCCATCATACGGAAAAAGGAAATCACCGCGCGTGCGTACGTACAGAATACCGTCTCCACGCCATGGTGTGATCTATTTTCTTCCACCACCTTAATTGGATGGGTATAATGGTGTAATGAGTAAATATATATGATTATTATAATGTGATATTTATACTTAAATAGTATACATACACTTCAACACAATTTCACGATCATGATAATGATATCATCGCTCGTGCGTACGTACGGACTACCGTCTCCACGACGCGATGAGATTCATTCTCCACAATAACCATTCATGAATGATTATAAAGTATATATAATGAATAATAATGAAATATGTGACATGTTAAATCTACTAGATTTATGTATATATATATATGTATGTCATCTACTTACTTCCATTCAAGACAATAAGGAAAGGAAAACAGCGTTCATGCGTACGTACGGACTACCGTCTCCATGAACGGTGTGTTTCATTTCATTTATCTATCTATTATATATATATATATACTGAATATATATGATATATAAATCATTTTTTATATTCTGGAAGTAAGTAAATCATGATATAAGTAATAATAATGTCAAGAACAACAAGTCCAAACACCTACGATAAATGAAACGATTTTACCCAAAACGCTTCTTTAACATGGAATTTACAAAAGAACGGGTAATATAAAGTCATAAGTGAACCATATATGATATCATAACAATGAATATGATTCTGTAATAAGTTAATGACATTATTTAAATCATTATACAGGAGGTTCGGATATGTATAAAGCATATCGGACATAAGGTAAGGGAAATATCACAATCTCATTTTTATCCGAGATTGTTTATACTTTAGTATTTACTGGGATGTATTTTATCATCCACATCCATGTTTCCTCAATATGTAATATTATTTCCATCCACCTACAATTGTTTAAATCCTATTTTACCCTTCGGTGAGTTTTTAGTAAAATATATGAAAGGAATCTTTTGTCGTTTTTCGTACGAGGTACTTTTTTGACTTTTCCGAAAAAAGTACGAGAAGAATGTTTTTTTTAACTTATACGACATGAATGGATTTTTAAAACATTATTTCCAAGAAGCATCCTTTACAAGTTTTAAAGTTTATTTTTAATCAAATTCTTTTAGTTTAAAGTTTTATGACATGTTAAGAAAGGAAAAATGTTTTTGAAGAAGAAAGGATATTTTCCTCAAGAATGGAGTTCAAGTGTTTTATCAAAATTATTTTCCATCTAAGATAATAAAGGGTTATGTTTTTATCCCTATTATTACATTGATTTTATTATGTTGTGATGGAATTATTTTTATTAATTCCTTTATCTTATATGAATTGTTTTATGATGTCATGATGTTTAAGATTCCCATTTGTATTACATGGGTTATGCAACGATGTATGATTTATGATTTTGTGGAACACATAAGAATGGTATCATTATGAGATGGGTGGGACCTATATCTCCCTCCAATGAATTGGGTAAAGATTTCATATCTCATGAGATAGACATGGCTGGAATGGTAGGTTATACCGGTTCAGTGAAATGGGACTGAAACGAGGGTGACTCAGTTCAGAAATGGACTTTGTCCACTAAGATAGTCTTGGAAATGAGTCTTGACTAATAAGAAATTATTCTCTATGATTATGTGTGTATGCCAAAAAGTTTCATGTTTTAAGTTATGATTATTGGGATTAAATTTCACTACTATGATTTATCCCATGTTATGAAATTATGATCTCTTTTTACAGGTTAAGATTTCCAAAAGATATGTTCTTATGAATATGATGTGATTGATATTTCTTTTTTTTACCATTACTGAGCATTTGAGATCACCCTTTTATGTTTTCTTTTCCCCAGGATATAAAGAAAGGTTTTAGGTAAAAAAAAGGAAGATCTTTATGGGAGATGTTGAAGATCTTTCACCACGATTAGAAGATTATATTCTGAGTATCCAAAGACACTAAACTATTACGGTCCTTGTGTATGTGTTTTTGTTATGTACTAAGTATTCCACAAAAGTAATTTAATGTTTATGTACGTCAAGCTTCGGGTCTCTATAATGCATTCATTAATGCACCCTACATGGTATGAAAGAAATATATGGAAGGTGATTTCTAACCAGTTACTATATGATACATGAGATGGAATACCCTCATCTCATCAGGTTTCAATAGAAATAGAACCATAATGATATCAATTATAATAGAAAAAATCAAGTGAATCACCCAATGGTGAAATCAAATAAACTTTAATAATTTCATAACCAGAAAACATTACAATATTCAAGGTAACTTTGATTTTCCATGTTCATGGGGTACCTACTCCTGGGCACATCTAATTACCAAACTCTATTTTCTTCATATCCTAGTCTATTGGCTCCAAAAAGTAAGACAAAGCAGGAAATAAAAAAAAAATTGATACCACTTTGTAACATCCCAGATCTGGGTGCCACCCAAAGGTGCCCCGAACCCAACTGGTCACATGACATCAAGTGCATTTCCCCAAATTCCAGAGGCTACCAACTAGTATAGAGGCCCAAGGTGTGATATTGGGGAAACTATTCCCTTATTGGCAGAGTATACATAGCAAAAAACAAATAATAAATAATAGTGAAATAAGTAATACCAAACCGAAATAAACAGCGGAAGACTAGAAGGAAAACCAAAATAAGTCCTATCATATATATAATTATGCATGTCATATGTATCTAGGAAAACATAAAAATAGTTCAAAATGATGAAAATACAATACAATCCAATACAAAATAAAAACAAGTAAACTCAAACAGCATTTCAAGTATCAACATGGTTCTATGGTCTCCAGCTCGAATAGCAATCAAGTACCTAATGAAGAAGGTAAATTTACCCTATCTATACCTTCAATCATATAATCTGCTTGGGTCCAAAAAAATGACCCAAACAGGGTGTGAGATGAATCCCAGTAGGAAACTACCAAAATATTTATGCCTAACTGTCAGTGAATATATATGGCAGGTAATATGAAAAATGAAGAAATAAACTAGGAAGTACTCAAAAGTAAACAATACTATAGTTTTCAATTACATTCATTTACATTTAGAAATTATTCAACTAGTTTAATCATATAACCCTAGTATCTAAGCTAAGCTCTGTATCCCCCATGTAAAGTAGAAAAACATATGTCTCAGAAGACCATATAAACAATCAAGTAAGACCAAGTCCAATCTTGTTCTTTGGCTTTGAAGACTCATCACAATCCTTCAATTATTCACAAACAACCCTCTTGGAAAGTTCTCACAGTCTAACCCCTATGGTCTAACATAACATAAATTAATTTAAATAATGACCCTCTAAGATTCTATCCTGATCCAACCCCTTTGGTCCAACATTCATTCAATCAATTATAAACTTCCACCTGGGCAGCTCTCACGGTCTAACCCCTATGGTCAGTCATCTACACCTAGGATCCCACGGTTCTGTGTAAATAATTTGGAAGAAACCTCAGTCTTCCTGGTACAAGTATCTCATAGTCCATTGGAAAATAGATTGCATAACATATCAAATCAACTCATGTAATCTAAAACTACTACATGGCTAAACAATCACAATGCATATCACAGAAAATTAATATAATCAAACAAACTCCATCCTAATCAAAAAATGAATGGAAAACAAGGTATGACTCATAATAATCCTAGATAAAAAGGCCATAAAAAACAATTAAGGGAAACACACCCATGGGGTGTCCCTTTGACAAGGTATCTAACCTTATGCACAAGCAAAAACCCTTTATCAATCATCCAAACCTTAACAGGTAATAACAGGGTTTAATTCCAAATCAAAAAATACTCAAAATGTGATTACGTGGAACTTTAGGAATATATAATCCAAAAACAAAAAATGAAAGGCACAAAACACCTACCTTGATTTAGTACAATCGATATACTTTAAGGTCTTCCCTTGAATTCGCCTAGATTTGCATACATCTACAAAAAGGTGAAAAACTACCAAACATAAATAACTCACAAGAGAGGATAAATCATGAAGAGAGGCTCAAGGGGTTTTGAGAACTCACCAGTGGGATTCCAATGCACCGGATAGTGTCTCAATCAGAGCTCGTACCAAGAATCGAGATGGGTTCGGAGTTTTTCATTCCTTCTGTAGTGCTCCTGTATAAAACACGGCCAGAAGAAGATGGTTCCAGATATGAGACATGAACCCCTTCTGATATATCAAATAAAAAGAAAAATACACAGCGTGTTCATTAAAACTACATGCCATGTAAAATCCTTAATTATACCCCCAACTTAAGTGGGTCTGCCAGGTCACCACACAACAATGTGCTCAGCCATTACACGGTCAGTACACGGCTGTGCACGGCTATTGGGTACATGGTATGTACATGGAAGTACATGGCGTGTACTCATAAAAACACCATTTATTTTTTTTTCTCAAAAACAACCCGAAATCAAGATCCATACCTGAAATAAAGATCTGAGTTCTTAAAAAATTCCCCCCTTAAATCAATTCATCCCTAAATTTACCTTCCAAGAGTAGTAAGGAAGAATCTACAAACAACTCTGGCCACCATGATCGCACATTAGCCTCCCTCTCCCAAGTCTCGCCCTGCACTCACCCATACTGCCATAGCACCCATACTATAGGAACAAACCAGTCATGGAGAACCTTCATGTTTTTATCCACAATCTGAATAGGGTACTACTTAAAGGATGCGTCCACCTCAAACTCAACCTCCTCAGGTTGAAAAAAATGAGACGGGTCTAAAAAGTAACCCCATGGCTGAGAAACATGAAAGACATCATGCATATCCTGGTACCTCTAAGGTAACTACAACTGATAGGCAATCAGCACGACTCTCTCCAAAAACTCAAACAGTTCGATGTATCTTAGTGAAAGCTTCCCCTGTCTCCTAATCCTCCATTGTCTCAACCTCGGTGTGACAGACAGGAAAACCTGATCTCTGACCTCAAACTCCATAGGTCGTCTCTGTCGATCAGCATAAGATTTTTGTCGAGACTGTGTAGTATCCATCCTCTTCTAAATCAACTCCACCTGCTCAGTGGTCTCCTGTACAAGACGGGGTCCCAGCATAGTTGTCTCTCCTGCCTCCAGCCAACATAAGGGTAATAGGCATGGCCTACCATAAAAATCCTCATAATGTTCCATCTTAATTGTGTCCTGAAAACTGTTATTGTAGTTAAAATCCACTAGGGGTATGTTTCCCTCCCAAGAGACCCCAAAATTCAGGACGCATGATGGAAGCAGTCCTCCAAAACCTGAATTTTGCACTCTGACTGGCCATCTCTCTGGGGATGGTAAGTTGTACTAAGAAGTACATGTGTATCCAAATACCTTTGTAGTCCCTTCGAGACATAAGAAATAAACCCAGTGTCCCTATCTGAAACAATAGAGTGTAGAACCCCATTAAAACGTAAAATCTCTCATATGTACAAATTTTCAAGCTCATGAACACTGGAGGTTTCCTTGATCAGTAATAAATATGAAACCTTCGTGAGTCTATCGACAATAACCCATACAGCATCATTTCCTCGAGGCGACCTTGGTAAACCCATCATGAAATCCATCGCAACATCATTCCACTTCCACTCAGAAATGGGTAACTATTGTAATATCCCTACCTGTCATTGATTCTCTACCTTCACCTGTTGATAGGTGGAACATCTCATAAAAAAAATAACTGCATATCTCTTCATGCCTGGCCACCAATACTGATGATGTAGATCTTGATGCATCTTGGTGAAACCAGGATGAATTGCCCATACTAAGGCATGAAAATATCACAGTAGCTCCTCATACATGTCTTCTGACACCCATACATGTCCATGAAAATGAAAAACCTCATCCTCACCTATGGTTTACCCAAGAGTAGGTTCCTCTCCTGATACACTCTCTCTTAGGACTAGGCCCTAGGAATATAATAGCTTCCACATTCTTACTCGATCCAGAAGAGTATAGGTAATAGGTATAGAAGAAATAAATGTCTTCCCTTGTCTTTCATGCACATCCAAATACATCTCATAGAACATATCCATAAGCTTCCACTCACTACTGGCCTCCTGAACTTTATGTATCTGAGTCCTCCTACTCAACGCATCAGCCACTACGTTGCCTTTCCCAAGTGTGTAGGCAAGATCAAAGTCAAAAGACTGAAGGTACTCAACCCATCTTTGCTATCTCAAATTCAAATCATGCTGAGTAAATATGTACTTGAGGATTTTTTGGTCTTTGTACACCACAAAACACTCTCCCAGTAAGTAATGTCTCCAATAGCATAAAGCATGAACAACCGCAGCCAACACAAGATCGTGAATCAGGTAAATCCTCTCATGTGTCACCAACTATCCCGACCTATATGCAATGACTCCTTCCCCCTATATAAGCACTACACCCATCCCAATACCTGATGCATCATAGTAAATGGTGTAACTCTTTCTTGGATCTAGAAAAATCAGTTTCGGTGCTGAAGTCAATCTCCCCTTCAACTTCTGAAAGGATGAATCACAAGTATATGTCCACAAGTAATTAACACCCTTCTTAGTCAGGTCTATTAGTGGTGCTACTAAGAATGAAAATTCCTAAATAAAACATCTATAGTAACCACCCAGCCCCAGAAAACTCCATACTTCAAAGATATTCTTCGGCTTCTCCCAGGAAACTACCATTCTCACCTTCTCTAGGTCTACCGATACTCTTGTATCTAAGATGAAATGACCTAATAAGTGAATATGGTCCATCCAAAAGTGGCACTTTGGGATTTTAGAATATAGATGATACTCTCTTAGTGTACTAAATACAATCTCAAGATGGATGTCATGGTCATGTTGAGTGTGAGATTACACCAAGATATTGTCCACAAAGACTACCACAAAAGAATCCAAGTATGGATGGAACACTCAATTCATCAGTTCCATGAAAAATTTCAGTGTGTTCGTGAGACCTAACAGCATAACCAAATACTCATATAGATCATACCTACTCCAAAAGTCTATAAGAGGTATATCTGATGGTCTAATGTGCAACTGATGATAACTAGATATCAAGTAAATCTTTTAGAACACTTGGGCTCCTTGAAGTTGATCAAAGAGATCATAAATCCTTGGAAAGGGATATCGGTTCTTAACCATCAACTGGTTCAGCTTCTGTTAATAAAAAAAAGTCTGAGGGTACTGTCCTAATTCTTTACAAAAATGATAGGCGAACCCCAAGGAGAAATACTAGGTCAGATGAAACCCTTTGCATGAAACTCCTCCAACTACTTCTTGAGATTCTATAATTCTGTTGTAGCCTTCCTATAAGGAGGAATGGATAAAGGTGCCGCTCCTAGCACAATATAAATAGAGAAATCTACCTCTCAGTCTTGAGGTGAACCTGAAAAGTAAATTGGGAAGACATACCTGAAACGGTCCACTACTGGAGAAAATTCCATCTGTGAATTCTGTTGGTCATCCAAATATAAAATAGAAACATGGGTAGTAAGTCTACCTAACCATGATGCTCGGGTCCAGCTCTAGCTTCCTGGACAACCCATTCACCCTTGTATAGAAAAGATTCACCCTCAAGTGATGTGAAACTCACCCTGTGGTGATAGTAGTAAAAAAAGTCCTAAAAGGAGACCAACCAGTCCATTTTGAGAATGACATAGAAGCCTATCATCTCTAAGACATAGAGGTCCCATAAGAAGTGACACCCACAAACCTCAAGAGGGAACTCCTTTTACTAATGTACACTAGACATCCTAATCCCCAACAGAGTTTCTAGCATCATAACATCATCAAAAGTAAATATACAGAGCCCAAGGATCTCTACAACATCAATAGACATAAAACTATAAGAAGCCCCGATATCGAAAAGAGTAGAAGCTAAAACTGAGGAAAATAGAATCATACCTCTCACCGTAGATGGTTTGGGGTCTTGATCCTACTAGGTATGTTTCATTGCAACCTATATCTTGGCCCTAAAACCCTTCTTAGATACCCTGAGCTAATCCACCCTACTGTCAATGAAATCCTATTATCTTGATACCATGGCTATGACCACATCCTCGGCCTAAACGGCCTAAAGAACTTCAGTTCCCTGGATAATGAGAAAATGGAAGACCTGGTCCTTTATGAGGGGTCGTAACAGATCCCCTCTCACTAGCTACTGGGGAGAACATCCTATAAAAATGCAGAAGATGACCCATCTTTCCACAATATCGGCACTCAACTGGGTATCTCGAGCACTATAGTCTCATATTCCCACTCTTCCTACACTGTTATCACCACACCTAGATACCTAAAGATACATCCCTTCTAAAGTAAGAATCACCCCATGAAATCTCCCTATAGATATTCCTACTATCGATTGAAGGAGTACCATCCCTGGATGCTGAACTGACCTAGTTCTCTACTCCAAACTCCCTTAGATTTCACTTGATAATTAGAGCTTGGTTTACTATAGCAGTCACCGAAGTCAACCTGAAAACATTAACCTATGATTGGATGTTATACCTGAGACCATCCTCAAATAGCCTAGCGATTGATAACTCATCACCTCCCAAAACAGGTGCGAAGCACTAAAGCTCTGTAAAGCGAGAAGAGTAATCCATCACTAAAAGATCGCCCTCCTCCAAGTTCATGAATTCTTAGGCTCAGTTATCCCTCAATGTCTTGGGGTAGAATTAATCATATAAGGTCCTCTAAAACTCTTCCCAAGTCATATCCTGATGACGTTCTGCTTGTGATATAGCATCTCACCATATCTTGGTGAAATCACATAATATGTAATTCATGAGATTCACCCTCCTCTCAGAAGGCATATCTAGATGCTCGAAGATAGAAATCATCACCTCCAACCATGATTCTATGTCTTGTGGTCCTCCAACCCCTGAAAAAGTGGGAGGATACTACTGTTGTAACACCCGCGTAAACTCTTCCATAGCCGGGGTAGGATGTGGTGCTCCCTGAAAAGTTTGCATCATCCTCATAAATCCTTCACATAACTATGCATCAGCACCTATGTCCGATATAATAGATGGTGCCAAGAAGGGAATGATGGGAGGATCTACTGGTATTCCCTGATCTACCATTTTTGGTGTCTGATCATCGACATGTACCTAGTGTACAACCAGAGGACGTCTTGGTGGCATAACTCTTCAAGGTCAAGTGCACACCTCAGTTCAAGATTATCAAAGACTGCAACTTAGAAGTGTAATAATGGAATAGTATAAGGAAAACATTCAAATTTTACAAAAGAGGGTTACAAGGAATGTTGAACCACTACACAGCATGTTCCCTTAGGCCTTAACATGGGCATATACCTCTTCCAGCCTGGTCGTGTAACACTCATACACACGGTGCGTTCCTCTTGAGAGACGACATATACTTGAATATTCCCTCCTACCCAAGTACATATACATGGATAGAACTACACAGTTCTTTTGGTGTAACACTACACAATTTTCACACTCTAGACACAGTGTGTACAACAAAAGTTCCATCCACCCATGTCATTAGTCACATGGTCGGATACATGGTTGACTACAGCATGGCGTGTACTTCCAATACACAGCATGTTCTACCAAGAATTTACCAACCCTGTGTATTTACTCACATAGTCAATCACATGGTCAATAACTACACGGCATGTACTTAAGAAAAGTCATTTCTTTCAGAGCAGAACACATGGCATGTGTTCATAACATCGTGCGTCGTGTTTTCTGGTTTTTCTAGATAGTAAGCCTCTGAAAATTCTCTGGAACCCCCAAAATCTTAAAATTTTTGCAAAGGAATTCCAAGTTCTGATCATTGAGATCCCATACTCCCCACGAATCAAATTTTTCCATCCTTTTTCATATCATAACTTAACAGAATTAAATTAAAGCTCAAACACGATCCACTAAATTTCGATCTAAGAGGGCCAATAACACCTCAGGAACCAAAGCTTGGAATCCATCCAAATGAAACTTTACACATAACAATACCCTATCAAAAATAGCAGGTATTTCTATCACTGAATATATCACAATAGCATACATATCTAGCAAAGCATCTATTACAACAATATGCAATCAGTAATGCACCCTACATGGCATTACAAGAATGCATAGCATGTGATTTCTAACCAGTTCCTATATGATGAATGAGATGGAATACCCTTATATCATTAGGTTGAAACAGAAATAGAACCACAATGATATCAATCATAATAGCACAAAATAAGTGAATCACCCAATAGTGAAATAAAATCAATTGTAACAATTGAAAAACTAGAAAAAATTCAATATTCGAGGTAACTTGGATTTTCCCTGTACACAGGGTAGTTACTCCCAAACAAAGCTAATTACCAAACTCCATTTCCTTCCTATCCCAGTCTATTTGATCCAAACAGTAAAGTAAATTAGGAAATAAATTTCCTCTGATACCACTTAGTAACGTCCAGGATCTAGGTGTCACCCAAAGGTTCCCCAAACCCAGTTGGTCACATGACCTTAAGTGCATTTCTCCAAATGTAGAGGCTTCCAACTAGAAACGAGGGCCAAGGTGTGATATTGGGGAAACTATTCCCTCATTGGAAGAGTATACACAACAAAAAACAAATAGTAAACAATAGTAGAAGTAGTAATACCAAACAGGAATAAACATCGAAATACTAGAAGGAAAACCAATAGAAGCCATATCATATATATAATGATGCATGTCATATGTATCTAGGAAAATAGGAAAATAGGTCACAATTATGGGAATATAATACAATCCAATACAAAAGAAAAATATGTAAACTTCAACATCATTGCAAGCCTCAAGTTGGTCTCATGATCTCCAAATCCAATAGTAATCAAGTACCTAATGAAGAAGGGAAATTTCCCTTATCTATACTTGCAATCATATAATCTACTTGGGTCCAAAAATATGACCCAAATCAGGTGTGAGATGAATCCCAGTAGGCAACCACCAAAATATTTATGCCTAACTCTTAGTGGATATATATAGCAGGTAATATACAAAATGAAGAAATAAACTAGGAAGTTCTCAAAAGTAAACAATCCTACAATTTTCAATTACATTCATTTCCATTTAGAAATTATTCAACTAGTTGAATCATGTAACCCTAGGATCTAGCCTAATCTATATATCCCCCATGTAAAGTAGTAAAACAGATTTCTCAGAAGATCATCTAAATAATCAAGTAAGAATGAGTCTAAGATTGTTCTTTGGATTGACAGACTCTTCATAATCCTTCAATTATTCACAAATGACCCTTTGGAAAAGTTCACAAAGTCTAACCCCTATGGTCTAACATAACATCAATTTATTTAAATAACGACCTTTCAGAAAGCTCTCACTGTTTAACCCTTTTGGTCCAACATTCATTCAATCAATTATAAATGACCACATGGGTAGCTCTCGCGGTATAACCCATTTGGTCAATCATCTACACCTAGGATCTCACGGTCCTGTGTAAATAATCTTAAAGTCTCATCAGTCTTCCTCATCCAAGGCTCTCATAGTCCATTGGAAAATAATATAGAATTTTCCATAGTCTTCCTAGTCCATGGCTCTCACAGTCCTTTAGAAAATATCATGCATAACATATCAAATCATCTCATGTAATCTAAAACTACTATATGGATAAACAATCACAATTCATATCACAGACATTTCATATAATCAAAAAAACTTCATCCTAATAAAACAAGTCATGTAAAACAAGGTACTCCTCATAGGAAACCTATACCAAACAGCCATAAACAAACAATCAAGGTAAACACACCCATGGGGTGTCCCTTAGACAAGGTATCTAACCTTATGCACATGAAACAACCCTTTATCAATCAGTTAAACAATAACAGGTAATAATAGTGATAATTCCAAATCAAACAATACCCAAAATATTCATATGTGGTAATTTTATCATATATAATTGAAAGACAAACAAATAAAGGCACAAACAACCTACCTCGATGCTGTACGTTCGATATACTTGAACATCGACCCTTGAATCGGCCTAGATTGGTGTAGATCTACAAAAAGGTGAAAAATTACCAACCTTGAATAACTCACAAGAGAGGATGAATTGTGAAGAGAGGATATATGGGTTTTGAGAAATCATCATTAGGATTCTAACGCACCCTACAGTGTCTCAATCGGAGCTCGAGTGGAGAATTGGGAGGGGTTCAGAGTTCATTGGTCGTTTCACAGTGCTCCTATACGAAACACAGCCAGAAGAAGATGGTTTGGGATATGAGACGTGACCCCCTTCTAATATATCAAATAAAAAGAAAACTACACAGCGTGTTATTTATAACTACACATCGTGTAGTAGCCTTAATCATCCCTCGGCTTAAGCGGGTCTGGCAGGTCACCACATGGCCATGTACTCAGACGTTACACGGTCAGTACGCGGCTTTGTGTGGCTAATGGGTACATGGAGTGTACATGGAAGTACACTGCATGTACTCATAAAAACCCCATTGCTTCCTTTTTCCAAAAAAATAACCCAAAATCAATATCCATACCTAAAATAAAGATTTGGGTTTTTACATTTGGGTTATTATGATGTCATAATACACACTGTATATTTATACTAAATTTAATTTTTACCTGAAAATTTGACTGTCTCAAGAAATTATGAAAAATTTATTATTGAATAATTGTGACATGATGATTCCAACAAATATATTTATTTTATAAAAATAATTTTCTAAATATTTTAATTTTAACTTTTGAAACAAAATTGACATTTATTGAGAAATATTGGTTTTTTTTACAATAAGAATTTTTGAAACCTTGTAAAATTTACATCTGAAGTCTTAAAATTTTATATTATCATTTATATTTAATAAAAATTATTAAATAATAATATTTTATTAAAAAATCATTTCTTTCATAAAATCATTAATTCATCGAATAAATATCTTAATTGAAATTGCATGTTATCCAAAAATACAATTTGTGTTTTATCGTATTGAAATAAAAATAATTTAACACAAATAAAGAGTAAATATAATTATTATTATATTGAAAATACAATATACATATTCATATTATTAGTGTCTTGATACATATACCTTTATTACACTGTAAAATTCCCTAAGGTTAAGGTGCACAATGGTGAGATTTTTATAGGGTGGTTTGGTGTACATGGTTTAGGTTCTGATCTTAATGAGATTGAACTTCTCCCGTAAAAAATTTCAATCATGATTTAGTTGTTGGATATATACTTAATATTGTTCAAGGGAAAATCCTAGTGATGTTATCTCACTTTGAAGCTCCAATAAATGGGCTTCATAGGGCACGATCCTTCTTTTTGAGGCCATCGCTTCCTTTGTATGTATCAATTGGATTTATAAAAAACCCTATATTTATACTAATCATATGATCAATATTTAATGTCTATATTATTAATTATTATGATGCTTAATGGTATTTAAATATGATAGGATATAATAAAACAAATTAAGTGCATGTGTTTTCTATAATCATAATACATAATAGGTTATTTAATTCAATCATAAAGAGAATTTTATTTTTAAAAGTTTGGGTTGTTACAATATTCCTCCTTTAAAAATTTCACCCTTTAAATTTTAATTTCATACACAAAAATAAATGAGGGTAATTATGTTTCATCACCTCCTCTATTTACCATGTCTCTTCTTTAAACTTTTGGTTTCTCTGTATCACTTTGACCATGTGCATTGTCTTATTTTATAGAACTTTGTCTCTATGATCTAAGATCTTCCCAAGTTTCTCCTTGTCTGAAATATAATTATCCAATGGTACCAACTCTAGATTTATCACATGTAAGGGGTATGGTATTTTCTTCCTTAATATGGATAAATGGAAGACATCATTTATTTGAGATAATTTAGGTGGGAGTGCCAATCTATAGGCCATCACTCGGATGTGATCAAGGATATAAGAGGGACTGATGTATCCTAGAATAAGATTTATCTTCTTCTAAAATATCATGACTTTATTCCTTGGATATATGTGGAGGAATAACGTATCTCTAACCTCAAACTCAAGGTCTCATCAATTATTGTCAGCATAGCTCTTCTATTGACTCTGGTTATCTCTGATGTGTAGTTGAATAGTCTTGACCTTTTCCACCATTTCCTTGACCATTTTAGGACCTATTAGTTTACATTTTCCAACTTCATCCCAACATGCAATTATTTTTCACCACTTCCCATAAATGTATTCATAGGGATCCATTTGGATGCTTGAGTGGAAACTATTATTGTATAAGAACTCAACTAGAGAAAGATGTTGATCCCATTATCCTTTGAAGCCCATCGAGCATGCTCTCAACATGTCCTTGAATGTATGGATATGTCACTTATATTTACATTAGTTTGAGGGTAATAATTCATGCTAAAGTTTAACTCAATATTTATATCATTTTGGAGACTCTTACAGAATTTGGAGGTAAATATTGTATCTCAATAAAATACAATCGATAATGGTGTTCCATGCAGCCTCACCACTTCTCTAATGTATATCCTTGCAAGTTGATCGAGTGAGAATCCCTCTTAGGTTTCAATAAAGAGAGTTGACTTTATAATTTGATCTACCACAACCCATATATAATTATTTCTTTGGAAGAATAGTGATAATTTTTATTGTTATGTTTTCTCATTCCCATGTAGGTATGGGTAATGGTTGCATCATCCCCTTGGATTTTTTTTCCTTTCAACCTTAACTTGCTTACATACAAGACACCCGGATGTATATTTTTTGATCTACATATTCATATTTTTTCACCAATAGTGCTCTCAGATATCTCAATACATATTTGTGCTCCCTAGATGGATGGATAAGGTCGATCTGTGTGCATCATCCAACAGCTCCTTTAACTCATAATTTGATGGTACACATATTATTTACCATAATCTTATAACTCCTTGATTAATTTTGAACTGTGAGGATTTCCCTTTTATTATATATTCCACATTCTTATGAATTTCTACATCATCTCTTTGAGAATCCTTTATCTTATCTAGAAGGTATGGTTGATTAATCATTTGTGAAAGGATTTATAATATTCCTTCCTTTATGATTCCCATGTCCATCCTTTTCAAGTATAAGATAGTAGGATCCTTCTCAATTCTCATCAATGATGAAAAATTTAGATCCTTTCTACATAGGGAATTTCCCACTTTATTTTCTTTCATAGGATTGTAGTGGAATTAGTAGTCATAGTCCTTGATCATCTCTCACCATCTTCATTGGAGCATATTAATCTCTTTCTGTGTGAATATATACTTGAAGATATTATAATCTATATATATTTCATACTTCTCACCGAAGAGATAATTCTTCTAGATTTTCAATGTGAATATTACTAAATCTAACTCCATATCATGTGTTGAGTAGTTCTGTTCATGAGCATTCAATTTTATTAAGGCATAAGCAATCACTTTTTAATTCTACATTGGTACATATCCCAATACCTTCTTTGAAGAATCATTGTATACCATAATAAGGTTACCACTTGTGGGTATCATAAGTACAGGTGCAATTATAAGACTCTTTTTCAACTCCCTGAATCTCTCTTCAAATTCAGTATTCCAAACAAACTTGACTTCCTTTCGGTTTAGCTTAGTTAGAGGGTTTGACAATCATGATAAGTTTTTCAAAATATTTCGATAATACCCAACCATTATAAGGAAAATATAGATATCTATCACAGATTTTGGAATCTACCATCCTTTAATTGCTTCTATTTTTTAAGGTTCCATAGATATCTCTTTACTTGTGATAATATACCTTAATAATGATAATTCCTTTAACCATAACTCAAATTTTCTATACTTTCGTAATGATTCTCCTTTTTTTATGACTTTAGCACAATTCTTAGGTGATCCTCGTGCTCCTCCTTACTTTTGAAGTATATTAAAATTTCATTTATAAAGAGTACCAAAAAAATATAAGGTAATCTCTATAGACTCTATTCATCAAGTCTATGAAGATTATTGAATAATTAGTGAGTCTTAAGAGAATTACTATAAACTCATATGATTGTACCTTGTCTAGAAATCAGTCTTTGGGATATCCTCCTTCTTCACCCTTACTTGATTATACCCTGAATAAATATCAACCTTGGAAAAGTATTTGGATCTACATAGTTGATCACACAATTTATCAATATGTGGTAAAGGATACTTTTTCTTTATCGTGATCTTTTTTAGCTCAAGATAATCAATGCAAAGGTGAATTGACCCATCCCTATTCTTGATGAAGAAGGTTAGTGCACCCCAAGGTAAAGCACTTGGGCATATGAACCCTTTATCTAGATTCTCTTGTAGTTATTTTTTTGGATCATAAAGTTCTATAATATCCATTCTATAAGGATTTTTGCATAATAGAAACTCCCCAGGTATAATATTGATTAAAAATTCAACCTCTCAATTAAAAGGAAGACTAGAAAATTCTTTAGGAAACACATCAGTGAATTACCTTATAATGAGAATATCTTCAAGGATGATATTTTCCTTAGACTCAATAATTTGAGCTTGATATTCCTTATCTTAGGGAAATAATATCTACGCTTGAGATGTTGGTGCTAAAGAATATTCATCCTCCTCTTGCACTTGTACAGAATCAGAGGACAATTAGAGATATAGAGATTGATTTCCTTCTAACGTAAATTTATGTTGGGTCTATATAAGGAAATCTAATCCATGTCCAAAATTTAATAAAATTAAACAAAATGAAGTATCGCAAGGTTCTATGGGAAGTTAAACCCACAAATTTTTATAGGGGATGAGTTATATACTTGGGATGCAATAATTGCCACATTTTTCATTATCACTGATAGCTCTACTCCATGCTTCGAGATGGTGTTTTAATTGTTCTACTAAACTTGTATGATATTAAAGAATTCATATAACAATATTCAAAAAATTTGTTCAATATTTTTTAATGAATAACTATAGTACCTATCACCACTTCATTTTTTGGATCAACCTCAGTGGTTGGGATGGAATATGTTATCCCTTTCTACCTTGGAGGTTGTTGGCATTGATTTTCTTCGACAACCCTTTTCTTAGGGTAGTGGTTCACATAGTGTCCTTTTTCCTTGCAGTCAAAACATTGGACAATAGTTTGAGGGTGGACTGGATCACTCCTTTATTCCATTACATTGGTGGGTTTATCCCATTGGAAATCTCTAGATAGGTTCCCTTACTTTCTACATCTAAAGCATTTCCTCATTCCCTTTAGGAAATTTCCAACGTTCTTATTTCAACACTTTTGACAAGTGGTATATTGAAATTTTTTACCACCATTAGATTTATATATCACACCACTAGAATTAAAATATACTTTTTTCTTCTTATCCCCATGAGACCCCTGAGATTCACTGATATTCATTTTTAATTTAAGGGCACATTAGACAATTTTTTCATAGTTTTCAAATTCCTAAATTTCTAGGGCTTTTCATAGACTCGGTTTTATCCCACCAAAGAATAAATCAACATTAAATTCAGGGGTAATGAAAAATGGTGAAATTATTGTAATCAAATTTCATTATCTTTTTTCTTAAGGGAAAGGAAATACCTTTACATTTTAATTCAAACAGTGCAATGAAAATATTTGTTGAAAAACATTTTCTAAAATTCCTTCCACCCCATCACTTGGATATCTTCCTCAGGCTTCATATTCTTGATCAATGTACATCATTGATTAGCTTCTCTATCCATATAATAAAAATCTAGTATAAAATTATCTTGTTCAGAACATTGAAAGATACATAATATCTTGTTAATGGATTTGATCCATTCTTCCATGAATAAGGGATCGAATTATCCACTGAAAGTCAGAGGCCTTTTTCACATAAAGGGCGCAATTACAGCTTGTTCTTTCTTCGGGGGGTTTGGGAGTTCCTCCTGATATGGGTTTCTATTTAGAACATGAGTAAACTGAGAGATTATCATCAAAAATTTCATGAGTTCTTCTCTTATCGAGTTGGTCATCTCATTTGGGTAGTCATCACATTTCCCTTCACATTAGTTGTTTACTCAGTTCCTCTTATTTCCATCCATTGTCTAGAATAAAGGTAAAATTAGGGATGAGTATTTTTAAACACACAAATGAGAATCCAATAAAATTAAATGGATAATTTATGAATGAAATTTATTCCATAACTTATCAATTTCTTGGAATCAACCTATGTTGTCCATGATCTATTTCCTAACATAGACTCTTATGGTAATTTTTATTCCCTTAATAATGGTTTATAAGAAGATTGTAAATTTACTAAATAATATCCCCCAATAGTGTCAAACAATGTGTTCATAAAATTCTGTTTTCATGCATGAAGTGATGATCGATTCCAACTCAATCACTCTTTTCAGGATTATTACACCTAGGTGCTTCTATTCCAAAGCCACATCCACTTGTAGAATCTAGATAGGGATGTATTTTCTTGGAAACAAATTACTCTATACTTTACCAAAATTTAGATATTTTTTCTTATTTTTATTCTAATCCCTATATCTTTCTATAGAGTTTCCTAATCCTAATCCAAAAAATAATTAAACTTTCTTTTGATACCAATTATGATGACCCTTGTCTTTATTACACATTAATTCATGATTTATTACATAAGAATACACATAATATGACCCATAATATTAATAAATATAGTTTATATGGGTAATTAGGTACATTACATAACAACTTAACATAGTTGGTACATCAACATTATTGAAAACTTCCTTAACATTCTCAAATTATTCCATCGTTCTTAAAACTGCATGGGATAACTTGAGGATATACATAAGAAATGAATGAGTTATAAAGCCCGGTAAGGGAATAAAAAAATCATAAAATAAAGAATGTATTAAATTTTAGAAAATATGAATTTAAATGGTATATAAAAAGGGTGAGAATCATAAACATGAACAATGAGTCTTGATATAGCGTGATAACATAAACGCAATATGGGAATGTGGCAACAACTTCAAACATGACATCATACACATAAGTTAAGATTAACCACCAAGAAATCATAACATGATAAGATTAAGATAACCTCATGTTCACCATACATGGCATCTCATTAGACTAAAACAGTACCCAATAAATTAGAGCACTATCTGGGTGCACCCATTATAATCATATCATGTACATTCATAAGGGTTCCAAATAGAGAATATAGAAAAAAAATATTTCATTACATTTAATTCCATAATCAAGGAGTATGTAATAAATACATGTATTTAACTAATAAAATAAGTATATTTATATCTAGTTGAAAACCCTTGAGAGTAAATAGTGATGGTATTCACAACACAAAGGTATGTCATGGAAAAATCGTAGTGAAATTTCAGCAACATAAAGGCAGTACATAAAGGTTCATAAAATGGTTTAACGAGAGATAAATGGGTATTTAATAATTTTTAAATAAAATTTATAGTAATAGAGATGTGGAAAAAAATCCCAATATTAGGAATTGGAAATAAAAGGCATAAAATAAAGAATATTATTGAATTAAGAGGAGAGGATCCCTTACTAAATTTTGAAATAGTAATGGATTAGGTAAAAGATATAATGAGAGGGTATAAATGATATATAAGTACTAGTAAATAAATTTTAAAGTATTTTAATCTTTATAAATTCATAAAAACATGACCAATTTAGATTCAAATGGATAAATACAAGGAAGGTGATTAAATTGAAAAAGAAGCGAGAGGGGTCCTTTACCTTGATAGGGTGATTCCAAAAGATTGGGAGGAACTTATTGAGAGCTTGGTGGAACCTTGGGATGAATATAGAGATGGGATGGAAGAGTAAGGAAATTATATAAGGTTTTTGAGTGAATATTAATGGGATCTTGTGTGGGATTATATAGGAAAAGATAGGGGATTTCTTTATTATTTCTCAAACTTAGGTTTTGGACTCTTTGCAATAAAGTAATAAAAACCGCAAGCCTTATCATGGTTTTTTCCCATGTTTTCTTCCAAATAGGATTATTTTTCAATATATTATAAGTCCAAGGTCTAAAATTAATAAAATATTACCTTTGGTGATGTAGAAGTTAGTCATGTTCTTAAAGAAATTATTTTAAAACCATAAAATATAATATAGGTTTTGAAAGATTCATAATAGATTTAAAAAATTAACCAAATAACATAAAAATGACATTATTTTAAAGGGTAAACATATATTTGGATTTGGATGCCTTTTATATCATTTATTACATCACTTTTGTGTCATTATGATGTCATAATACATACCATATATTTATAACGTATATAATATTTACACAAAAATTGACTCGCTTAGAAAATTATAAAAAATTCACCATTGGATAATTTTGATGTGCTGATTAAAAATGTAACACCCCAAGATTTCATAGTGTGTTATTTCTTCAAAATAATTCAATAACTTGCACCACACGCAACACCGAGTTCAATCACACCATGACTTACCAAAAAAGCATTCAAAAGAGGTTATGAATAGTATTAACTAAATTTTAAACTTTATATAATCCTTATAATTTTAGAATCCATATTATGAGTTTCTTAGACATAATGCAAGAACATATTCATTTTCAGTATTGCACTTTTATCAACTTTTAATAGTGAAACCTTTTCAAATACAATATTTTAAACTTTTTGACTAAATGGGGACATCAAAAAATTTAAAATGAAACATCCCAAGCTTCCACGGTACGCATTCCTTTGAATAATGCAATGGCGTGCATTGTACGCAACTTCGAGATTCTAACACACCACAACCAATCAAACTAGCCGTTATGAATAGTAATACCTACCTTTTAAAATTTTAGAAATTTTATCTCTCAAAATGGACTTCATTTTTGGATTCGGAGTATCTAATTTAGCCTAAGGTGAAATTTTGGTACTTTTTGGATAACTTTCATATTTTGATGAATAGTGAAAATTACTAAATTTTAATTAAAAACAACTTTTTTAATCAAAATAATTAATAGTGATAAATTATGAATTTGAGTGGTTTTAAAGTATATATAGAATATATTTTTACCATTTAATATAATGTTGGTCATTGGACATAATTTTACAATTAAACCGAATATAAACAAGTGTCAATCTTTTGATAGTTATTATCTCTTAAAAACACGCTTTTTGTTTTGACAGCGGGAATTAATTTTAAATTAATTTCTGCCACTTCTGTGTTTTGAATTTAGAAAAATGGATTCCATATTTGGAATCATAATGTTCAAATTGGTTAAATAGATAACTTTTATTTTTAGACATTTTGAATAATTACTGCGGTAAATATTTTATTTACCATGGTTAAGGGTAAATCTGGTAAATAAGGGTTAAAAATAATATTATAATAATACTAAATTACCCTAAAACGTGTCCTATCCTTATTGGTTGATACATGTTAGACCATAGGCATCTTTGGATCGATTTTGGGACCCCATGGTGCCACTTGTAGGTGATGGGGACACTTTATTTTAATTAAGTTAAAATGAATACAAAAATGACACAAGCATATATCTTTTAGAAAAACAATTTTTAAATAGGGTTATATATGTTGTATTTTCGACTATAAATATTCATTAGAAAGATAAAAAGATTTCCTACATAATTATATTTTATTTATAATTTTTATAAATTAAATAATTTAATTTATTTATGACACAATGATGATGCAGTAATTACCATAATAGTGAAAATTTAAACTAATTGATATTTTAAATACCCAAATAAATATAATTTGAGACTTTTAATGAATTAAACTAATTTTCTAGGATAATATGGAATATTAGTATGGAGTTAATTGACTTTGTTCGAAGTAATCATTCTGTTATGAGTTTCACAAAAATCAACTATTGAATAGTGTCAAAATTGACATAAAAGAGTTTTTAAAAAAAATATTATATTATTAATTGATATTAAATTCCTAAATATATAAGGTTCGGCCAAGAGACTTATATCATGATATGTGTATCATTAATGGACCACTTGGGGGTCTCTTGGATGTATATAGTAAGTTTATTAACCATATTATATAAAAATACAAAGAGACATTGTAAAAGTGAAACTAATTAACTAAGAGTTAATACTTAAAGATAAGGTTAATATAATGACCCAAACCTGTCTAAATTCTATTGGTTGAGTTTTTTTCGACCCATCCCCACCTTAAAATTTAAATAATCAACTTTGGAGCCATTATAAACCGAATATGAATTTATTATAAATTAATATTTCTAGCTTTTCCAAAGGTGCCCCTCACCCCTCTTATAAAAGGACACTCCTCCTTCTCATTTCTTCACACCTTCAAAGCCTTTTGGTTCGGCAAAACTCTGCCCAAATACTCTCCCAACTTCCCTCACTACAACCTAGAGGCATTATTTTGATCATAAAGCCAACCTAAGGAGCCCTTTTGATCAAATCAAAAGGAAGAACCCGAAGAAGAGGTAATGTTTTCACCACCCCTTTTCAAGTTCCTTTCTTCTTCCACTTCTTCTTTCTTTGTTATTACCATTCTAAAATAATAACTCCAGTATAGTATATATACTGTGATGTTATTATAAATATGTTACAACCATATTCAGTATTCTATACACCCTTTGAATAATATGTCACCATACGTGCGTACGTACGGCTTACCGTCTCCACGTCGTGGTGTAATTATTATTCAATATATTATTATTTGGATGGGTATAATAATGATGTGTAACTCATGTAAATAATAAATATAACATGTTAATGATTATTTATATATTATATACCATCCATTTATATGTTAATTTAATATCCAAAGAATGATATTGTCGCTCGTGCGTACGTACGGACTACCGTCTCCACGAACGCGATGAGATTCATTCTCCATCGTATCCATTCAAGTATAATTATCATTTTATGATTTAAAAATAATGTTTAAGGACTTGATATCATTCTGTATATGAATAATATACAACCTATCCATGACAAACATGTCTTATGTAACAAAACATATAAAAGAAAACGAGTAAGTTAACACCCGAAACGACGATAATTCTAAGATATTATTAACAAATCAATGTTAAAAGATCATATATGATATCATATTAATATATATGATTCTTGTATAATTTAATAACAATTATTTCACCATTATAAATGATTTTAACCTACCCCAACCAAGTAAAAGTACAAGGTAGGGGTTATTTCACAATCTCTTCATTATCCAAGGTTGTTTAAACGTAATAATCTACTGGGATCTCTTTATCATCCACATCCATGTTTCTTCAAAATGTATTTCAAAAAAAATTACTATTTACAAGAATATGGGTTAAAGTCATTTATACCCTTGTTTTACTTTTTATAAGTGGTTTATAAAGGAATCTTTCCGTCGTTTTCCAAACAAGGCGTTTTTTAACCTTTTCGACAAAATTAAGGTAAGAATGTTTTTTTTAACTTATACGGCGGGTGCGGCTATTTTTTTGCCGTTATAAAATCGTCGAAGCTTCCCTTACAAGCTTATAAGAAAATTTTCAAAGAAAATTTTTTATTAAATGATTTAAAAAAAGAGAGATATTTCTCTAAAATAGTTTTGATTTCATCTATGTCAACATCCTTTGATGGATTTTAAGCTTACTTGAAGTTGATTTATTATGATACAAAACATCCCTATTTTATTGAAGGTTTTGTGATATTTTTTACTGTGGATAAGTTATTCTTATGTCACTCAGGGTTTTTTTTTAAGTATTGACATGTTATAAGTTATTTTTAATCCAAATGTTTATGTTATATTTCAACCTTTCATTCAGATGAATGTGTTAGACAAGTATGTTACGGGTTGGGGACCGGTAAAAGTAAGCCCTCCGGTTTGGTCTCCGGTTATTAGAGGAACTCCGATTTGGTCTCCGGTTATTAGAGGCACTCCGGGTTGGTGTCCGGTTATTAGAGGCACTCCGGGTTGGGTTCCGGTTACAGTTAGCCCCAAGGTCTTGGGACGAGGCCTTGACAAAGAAATTAAAGTTCAGCATTATGCATTCCATCATTATGAAAGTGGTTATTGATATTGCACGTGATTATTCGATTAGTAGAATATCCATGTGAATAAGTAAATGGCATTATTTCATTTCACTTTTTCCATACTATGTTGAAGTTCAAGTTTAAAAGGCTTTTGTTTTAGTAATGCATTGCCTTAAATGTTTATTCTTATTTATGAAAGTTTCCGCTATATTGTTATCCTTACTGGGCATTTGAGCTCACCCCTTTTCTATGTTTTATTTTTCCCAGGATGTGAAGAAGTAAGTTATGAATGACCTGCAGGGCTAGTATGTGGGGATATGAGTGTGGAATATGGAGACTATTTTGTTTTAGTAGTTTTTCACTTTATGATGTAATGTAAAACTTCATGATTATATCTAGTGTTTCCAAGGCTACTAAACCGATCGGTATTTCGAGATTTGATCTTTCTTGTGATCATACCAATGTTATGTAATAATGCACCGACTCTGGGTAACTGGGGTCAGGGCGTTACAGTTGGTATCAGAGGAAGTTTAGTACAAACCTTGGAAGCTAGATTTAGATAAACTCTGATTAGAGCACGAAGACCTCAGATGAACTTTGAGGATTAGTATAGAAGAACTTCCTAGAAATTTGATATTGTAGAGATTTTGTGAGTTTTCCGAGAAATACATACCTGTCTGGATACGAGCAGGTAGAGGCAGATCTGGCACAGATGTACCTAGGGGTAAAACCCGAAAACACGACTTTGAGCTAGAATCGAACGGGAACTGGTGCACGACAACGGGCCTTGCTGCACTCTTGGTTACGACGCTCCTGGGGGATATGCTTAGGATAACTCTCATTTTCTTTACAAATCATTATGAAGGGTTTATGAGTATATACTTCCTCAAAGGAGACATTTTTATGATTATGGATTACATCCATAAACTATTTAATTTATGTTATGTGTTTTACAAGTTTGGGATTAGGTATTGTTATTCATAAACTAATCTAATGTATTCCATTGTTTAGAAATGGTGCCCAGTAGAAGGAATGAGAAATCTAGAAATGCACATGATACAAAGAGAAAGAAGGATCATATATTTCATGGTCTTAAGCCAGAATTTATAAGAGAAATAGTCTCGCATGTATTATCATCATATGAAGAAATAATATCATGTGTTGGTAAGATAAGTAAAGAGTTTACTGAGTCCTATGGCTTTGAAGGGAAGCAAGAGAATAAAATGATGGAAGAGAGAAAGATGGATAAAGGGAAGAGGGAAAAGAAGAATTTTCCCATATGTGATAACTATGGGAAGAAACACCTTGGAACTTTTCTGAAAGGAATGAGAGTTTGTTATAAGTGTGGAGGAAAAGGGTACAAAGTACGTGACTGCAAGGGTAAGAAAATGGTTTCAAATGTACAATGCTTCATTTGCAAGGAGTTTGGACACTACGCGAACCTATGTCCCAGTCATCAAACCATGCCGCAAATGATGCTATTGGATAATAATCAAGTTATGATACTACCACAGATGAAGAGGAATGATTTGAGTTCTTATGTTGATTATGTCAATTGAGTGTTGTATCAACAATGTACTTGTTATAATAATTATGGAGTATATAAGGATTGTACTGCAGTACTATTTCATTAAGGACTTGAGATTGTGTGGAACAAAGAAAAGTGACTCAATAGCAGGATAAATTTTTGTAAAATATATGGTTGAGAGAATGATAAACCATAATATAGTTCTGATACCGAGGTAGTGATTTTGGAATAATACATGATTATTTTGGATAAATTATATTGGATATTCTTGACTACCTTGAAACTGATTAATGATTTGTATATTCCATCATTGTTGGGGTTTAAAACATTTTTGGATTGATGAAGTATATCCAGTATTCTATATAGAATAAGGGAGCATGAATGTAATCAATAAGGAATATGGTAATTCAGGATGTTTCAGTGTATTAAAAGAATACATGATGAAGGTATTCATATGCTATTACGGGGTAAAAAGGATCTACATTATGTTTACCTTCCTTATAAATGTTGGACTGTGAGTTTGGATAGAAGTATTTTGGATAGTTCTAGTTTGGATTATTTTGGATTGCCATAAAAGGACAACCCGGAGGTCGAGCGGCAACCCGTCGCATCCGGCAAGGCCGCGAGACTTGAACCCGCAACCGAAGGGCGACAAGGGTGTACCACCTACCACTGGCCCACGATATGTCCTGGATTAAATAATGTAGTTTTTTTTAAAAGATCTGGTAGATGAATTATAAATTCATTTATTTTGGAACCCTGTACGAATAGTATAAAGAGAATTTTTTTTTTTACGTGAAAGATGAGTTTGTGGTAGAAATTTATTAATGGATAAAACTCTAGTTATAAAGTAAGTATATCTCCTTATGATCTTAGACAATATCATAAATAAATTCCACAACATTAAGAAAAGGAAATTAGAACAAAAATGTTGTCCTATATGGTACCTTAAATCATCACTAATTTATGGCTTTGGGATTGTTGGCCTTTTCATAGCCATGTTCTCTACCACTCTCCATCAGATAATTGATGGCTATATTTCTCTTCCATATCCATATTTTCCTACATGTAACCCTAGTATGTGTTATTTTCGGTAATCTTCATACTTTCCACTCTTTATTTTAAATAGAGGCTTCATTAATTCATTTTTCTATGTGGGATTTCAACTAAGATATTTTGAAACGTCAAAAATGTGTTATCCCAATACCCTATGTTTTGTTGAACCGATGGTATTTCAAATCATCGTAGATTGATGAGTTTAAGGACCTCAATTTTATACTTGTTTGTGATTGATGACCTCAATCACTAACTATAAATATTTACATTTTTCCTCCAATTATATGTCTCTAATTGCCACCAATGTTCTCCTAATCGAGATCATAATTTGGTGGTGACCCTTTCATTTCTCTTTTCCTCATATTAAGAGTAAATTTTAGTAACCCAATTTCCGATGTGGGTTTTCCCACAAATATATTTTCTATTTTCAACCTTTTATTTTTGAAGAACAATTTCAAATTGTGAGGATGCAATTTATTGAAGGAGGGGAGAATGTAACACCCCAAGATTTCATAGTGTGTTATTTCTTCAAAATAATTCAATAACTTGCACCACACGCAACACTGAGTTCAATCACACCATGACTTACCAAAAAAGCATTAAAAAGAGGTTATGAATAGTATTAACTAAATTTTAAACTTTATATAATCCTTATAATTTTAGAATCCATATTATGAGTTTCTTAGACATAATTCAAGAACAGATTCATTTTCAGTATTGCACTTTTATCAACTTTTAATAGTGAAACCTTTTCAAATAAAATATTTTAAACTTTTTGACTGAATGGGGACATCAAAAAATTTAAAATGAAACATCTCAATATTCCACGGTACGCATTCCTTTGAATAATGCAATGGCGTGCATTGTACGCAACTTCGAGATTCTAACACACCACAACCAATCAAACTAGCTGTTATGAATAGTAATACCTAACTTTTAAAATTTTAGAAATTTTATCTCTCAAAATGGACTTCATTTTTGGATTCGGAGTATCGAATTTAGCCTAAGGTGAAATTTTGGTACTTTTCGGATAACTTTCATATTTTGATGAATAGTGAAAATTACTAAATTTTAATTAAAAACAACTTTTTTAATCAAAATAATTAATAGTGATAAATTATGGATTTGAGTGGTTTTAAAGTATATATAGAATATATTTTTACCATTTAATATAATGTTGGTCATTGGACATAATTTTACAATTAAACCAAACATAAACAAGTGTCAATCTTTTGATAGTTATTATCTCTTAAAAACACGCTTTTTGTTTTGACAGCGGGAATTAATTTTAAATTAATTTCTGCCACTTCTGTGTTTTGAATTTAGAAAAATGGATTCCATATTTGGAATCATAATGTTCAAATTGGGTAAATAGATAAATTTTATTTTTAGACATTTTGAATAATTACTGCGGTAAATATTTTATTTACCATGGTTAAGGGTAAATCCGGTAAATAAGGGTTAAAAATAATATTATAATAATACTAAATAACCCTAAAACGTGTCCTAGCCTTATTGGTTGATACATGTTTGACCATAGGCATCTTTGGGTCGATTTTGGGACCCCATGGTGCCACTTGTAGGTGATAGGGACACTTTATTTTAATTAAGTTAAAATGAATACAAAAATGACACAAGCATGTATCTTTTAGAAAAACAATTTTTACATAGTGTTATATATGTTGGATTTTAGACTATAAATATTCATTAGAAATATAAAAATATTTAATACATAATTATATTTTATTTATAATTTTTATACATTAAATAATTTAATTTATTTATGACACAATGATGATGCAGTAATTACCATAATAGTGAAAATTTAAACTAATTGATATTTTAAATACCCAAATAAATATAATTTGAGACTTTTAATGAATTAAAATAATTTTCTAGGATAATATGGCATATTAGGATGGAGTTAATTGACTTTGTTCTAAGTAATCATTCTGTTATGAGTTTCACAAAAATCAACTATTGAATAGTGTCAAAATTGACATAAAAGAGTTTTTAAAACAAATATTATATTATTAATTGATATTAAATTCCTAAAAATATAAGGTTAGGCCAAGAGACTTATATCATGATAGGTGTATCATTAATGGACCACTTGGGGGTCTCTGGGATGTATATAGTAAGTTTATTAACCATATTATATAAAAATACAAAGAGACATTGTAAAAGTGAAACTAATTAACTAAGAGTTAATACTTAAAGATAAGGTTAATATAATGACCCAAACCTGTCTAAATTATATTGGTTGAGTTTTTTTCGACCCAAACCCACCTTAACATTTAAATAATCAACTTTTGAGCCATTATAAACCGAATATGAATTTATTATAAATTAATATTTCTAGCTTTTCCAAAGGTGCCCCTCACCCCTCTTATAAAAGGACACTTCTCCTTCTCATTTCTTCACATCTTCAAAGCCTTTTGGTTCGTCCAAACTCTGACCAAATACTCTCCCAACATCCCTCACTACAACCTAGAGGCCTTAGTTTGATCATAAATCCAACCTAATGAGCCCTTTTGATCAAATCAAAAGGAAGAACCCGAAGAAGAGGTAATGTTTTCACCACCCCTTTTCAAGTTCCTTTCTTCTTCCACTTCTTCTTTCTTTGTTATTACCATTCTAAAATAATAACTCCAGTATCGTATATATACTTTGATGTTATTATAAATATGGTATAACCATATTCAGTATTCTATCCACCCTTTGAATAATATGTCACCATACGTGCGTACGTACGGCTTACCGTCTCCACGTCGTGGTGTAATTATTATTCAATATATTATTATTTGGATGGGTATAATAATGATGTGTAACTCATTTAAATAATAAATATAACATGTTAATGATTTTTTATATATGATATACCATCCATTTATATGTTAATTTAATATCAAAAGAATGGTATTGTCGCTCGTGCATACGTACGGACTACCGTCTCCACGAACGCGATGAGATTAATTCTCCATCGTATCCATTCAAGTATAATTATCATTTTATGATTTAAAAATAATGTTTAAGGACTTGATATCATTCTGTATATGAATAATATACAACCTATCCATGACAAACATGGCTTATGTAACAAAACATATAAAAGAAAGTGAGTAAGTTAACACCCGAAACGACGATAATTCTAAGATATTATTAACAAATCAATGTTAAAAGATCATATATGATATCATATTAATATATATGATTCTTGTATAATTTAATAACAATTATTTTACCATTATACAGGAGTTTAACCTACCCCAACCAAGGAAAAGTACAAGGTAAGGGTTATTTCACAATCTCTTCATTATCCGAGGTTGTTTAAACGTAATAATCTAGTGGGATCTCTTTATCATCCACATCTATGTTTCTTCAAAATGTATTTCAAAACATTTTTAATATTTACAAGAATATGGGTTAAAGTCATTTATACCCTTTTTTGACTTTTTATAAGTGGTTTATAAAGGAATCTTTCCGTCGTTTTCCAAACAAGTCATTTTTTAACCTTTTCGACAAAATTAAGGTAAGAATGTTTTTTTTAACTTATACGGCGGGTGCAGCTATTTTTCTGCCATTATAAAATCATAAAAGCTTCCCTTACAAGATTATAGGAATATTTTCAAAGAAAATTTTTATTAAATGATTTAAAAAAAAGAGATATATTTCTCTAAAATAGTTTTGATTTCATCTATGTCAACATCCTTTGATGGATTTTAAGCTTATTTGAAGTTGATTTATTATGATACAAAACATCCCTATTTTATTGAAGGTTTTGTGATATTTTTGACTGTGGATAAGTTATTCTTATGTCACTCATGGTTTTTGTTTAAAGTATTGACATGTTATAAGTTATTTTTAATCCAAATGTTTATGTTATATTTCAACCTTTCATTCAGATGAATGTGTTAGACAAGTATGTTCTGGGTTGGGGACCGGTAAAAGTAAGCCCTCCGGTTTGGTCTCCGGTTATTAGAGGAACTCCGATTTGGTCTCGGGTTATTAGAGGCACTCCGGGTTGGTGTCCGGTTATTAGAGGCACTCTGGGTTGGGTTCCGGTTACAGTTATCCCCAAGGTCTTGGGACGAGGCCTTGACAAAGATATTAAAGTTCAGCATTATGCATTCCATCATTATGAAAGTGGTTATTGATATTGCATGTGATTATTCGATTAGTATAATATCCATGTGAATAAGTAAATGGAATTATTTAATTTTACTTTTTCCATACTATGTTGATGTTCAAGTTTAAAAGGCTTTTGTTTTAGTAATGCATTGCCTTAAATGTTTATTCTTATTTATGAAAGTTTCTGCTATATTGTTATCCTTACTGGGCATTTGAGCTCACCCCTTTTCTATGTTTTATTTTTCCCAGGATGTGAAGAAGTAAGTTATGAATGACCTGCAGGGCTAGTATGTGGGGATATGAGTGTGGAATATGGAGACTATGTTGTTTTAGTAGTTTTTCACTTTATGATGTAATGTAAAACTTCATGAATATATCTAGTGTTTCCAAGGCTACTAAACCAATCGGCCTTTCGAGATTTGATCTTTCTTGTGATCATACCAATGTTATGTAATAATGCACCGACTCTGGGTAACTGGGGTCTGGGCGTTACAAAAAAAATAATATTTATTTTATTAAAATATTATTTTAAATATGTTAATTTTAACTTTTAAAATATAATCGATATTTATTGAGAAATGTTGAGTTTTTTGACAATAATAGTTTTCAAACCCTTATAAAAATTACATATGACATCTTAAAATTTTATACTATCATTTATATTTAATAAAAATTATTTAATAATAATATTTTATTAAAATATAATTTCTTTCAAAAATCTATTAATTCATCAAAATAAATATCTTAATTGAAACTTCATGTTACCCAAAAATACAATTTGTGTTTTGTCGTATCAAAATCAAAATAATTTATAAATTAAAAACAATGAGTAAATATAATTATTATTCTATTGAAAATACAATATACATATTCATATTCTTATGGTATTGATACATATCCCTTTATTACACCAAAAAACATCCTAAGGTTAAGGTGGATGATGGTAATATTTTCATGGGGTGGTTTAGCATACATGGTTTGGATCGTGATCTCGATGAGCTTTAATGTCTCTTGTAAATGGTTTCTCTTGTGCTTTAATTGTTGGATTTTTTTGGAACAAGTTATATGGAAGTTGTTTTTCGGATTCTAAAATAATTTGGTGCTGATTTATTTTTCTTTTAATGATAAGAAAATAAATCCCTTTACTTTGTAAGTTTTAGTGACTGGATGAAAGGGGACATCGTAATCAGAAGTTTAGATGTAATACTGATAATAAAGTTCACTAATTTTTGGTTTTTTGTTCTAAATAAGTTTTTTGAAATAACTTTTTTCAGACTCACCTTATGTCTGGAAAGAAAGTTTCAATTGGTATGAGAAAATGTATCAGAGTCGGAATGTCTACATACTAATATTGGCGATGCTTTGTTGTTTGATTAATTTAAAAATATCATAAGTTTCCTGATAAACTTTTGATCCAATGTTTCTAAAATAAAGGGAGAAAATTTGGACAAGCAGTTCCAAGTGGTTCCAATTAGATTGAGGTTTGTATGGAAAGTCATAAGGTGATGGAAGGATAGAAAGATATAGAAACTTTCCAATGAGATTCAGGTGATACTTTTCCGATTATAAAAGTTTCCAACATCATGAGAAAGTCATGATTACAAGAAGGAATTTGTTTAAGAAGAAATTTTATAAAGTTAATGTCTTTTGGTCTCAATTCATTAGTGTGAGAATCACCAGACATTGAAATGGTTTGAAGGTTGGGAAGTTGGAAGTTGGAGAAGTTGAAGTGTTATTGAATCACTGACTGATCAATCCATCATACACAAAGTTCCAATGACTCATCAGAGATAGAATGATTAAAAAAGAAAGAATTTTTGGGACTAATTAATAAGATAAACTGGGATTTATTGGTACCGATCAATCGAATTAAGATCAGTAATGTATTCATCCATTTTCATAAAACAAATTTTTTTTTCTATAATTGGTTCAAGTGTCATCATACAAGAAGTGGTGTCGAATCATCAAACTGGAATTGACACTGATTCATCGAAAGGAATAAGATAATAATACATCTAATGTAGGTTGAAACCAATATGACATTAGATGTTGTACTTCATCATACATGGGATCATAAGTTTGAAGAAAAGAATAAAATGAGATTTGTTTGAGGAGTTTTTCAGAAGTGTTTGTCAATGAAGTCTTGATGTTCTTGCTGAATTGTGGGAGAGGGGGGAAGAAATATTTAGAATTTAAAATTATTTTTATATAAAAAGAAAAAAAAAAGAACTCTAAAAAGGCAACAAAAATGTTTTAGGCAGAATTTTTTCAATGTTTTAACAAGTGTCTTTTAGTTGATATGGAGCATAGTAATGAGAAATCTTCAGTTATTATGTAATTTTCAAGTGGGTTTAGAAAATTAGAGTCAACATATGATTTCATCATAATAAGAACTACATTATAATGAAAAAAGGTATCATACTAAATAATTGTTAGAAATTTTGAAGCAGTCTTGAGTTTTGATAAGATTTGAGAATCTTCGGTAAGAATTGAGAGAAGTTGAGAAGCACTGAAGAATTCAAATATGGAGCTGAAATATAACAACCCTTTTCTTTATTTCACATTAATACTTGATTTATTACATTAAAGTAAACATAATAAAACCTGTAATATTGATAATTATAATGTATTTGGGAATTAACTACATTACATGACAACTTAAAACATGAAAACATCATCTTTATTGAAAACTTATTTAACATTATCGCAATTAAAACTGCATGGGATAACCTGAGGACATACATAAGAAAAGGGTGAGATATAAACCCCGGTAAGGGAATAAATATGTAATAACATAAAGAAGATAATACATGTTATAAAATAGGCATATCAATGGGGAATAAAATGTGTGATAATCATAAACATGAATAATAAGGCATGATATATCATGATAATTATAATATGGGAAATGTGGAAACAACTTAAAACACTACATCATAAACATAGTTTAATGATAACTACCAAGACATCATGATGGAAAAATTACCATAAAGAAATTAGGTTAACTCCTTGTCCAAACATGATCTATCATGAGACTAAACATTACTCAATGAATTGGAGCATTATATAATTCTGATTGAACCTATCACTTTCATTTCATTCTCATGCTTAAGTGTGCCACATAGATCATACAACATGGATTAATTCATCATAATATCTTATTACATGATAAATAAGTGTAGAATATATATATGTAAGTCCAAATTCAAATAATTATAATTACAAAAAGGTGAACACCCTTGATAGAAATGGATATGGTATTCACTACACAATTGTTTTGGAATGGAAAATCACGGTGAAATTTTGGCAGCATAACGACTTCACTTAAAAATTAATAAAATGGGTTCATGAGATTGAAAGGGGTATCTTATAATATTTACATAAAATGAGAAGTAATGGGGGCATTAAACGACATGTCCCAACATTATGAATTGTAAATAGAAGGCATGAGATAATAAGGAAACTTGAATAAAGAAGATAAGGTGAGGATCCCTTACTTAAGTGTGTGACTCCAAATGCTTGGGAGGAGATTCTTGGTATCTTGGGGGTGACTTTGGAGGACTCTAGAGAGGGTAGGGAAGAGTAATTATGATCTCAAAATATTTTGAGTGAAGAGAAATGGGATCTTGGGTGGGTTTATATATGAAAGGAGTGGGGAACATTTTATCATTTTTCAAACTTAGGTTTTGGACACTGTATAATACAATAACCAAAACCAAAAACCTTTCCATGGTTTTTTCACACGGTTTCTGAAAAATGGGATTGTTTTTAATTATTTTATAATTCCAAGGTCAGAACTTAATAAAATAATACCCTTTCTTAAGTGTAGGTGAGTTATACTCTTAAAGAAAGGATTTTAAAACCTTAAAATATATTATAAGTTTTTCAGGATTCATAATAGATTTATAAAAAAAATAAACATAAAATCACATTATTTTAAAGGTAAAACAAGTATTTAGTCATGGATACCTTTTACAGTATTTATTACATCACTTTTGGGTCATTATGATGTCATAATACACACAGTATATTTATACATTATTTAATTTTTACCCACAAATTTGACTGTCTCTAAAAATTATGAAAAATTCACAATTGAATAATTTTGACATTTTGATTCTAAAAATAATATTCATTTTATAAAAAAAACTAAATATTTTCATTTTTAATTTTAAAATAATAATCATCATTTATTGATAAATACTAGGTTTTTTTACAATAACAATTTTTGAACCCTTATAAAATTACCTTTGACTTTATAAAATTATATGATCATTTCTATTTTATAAAAATTGTTTAATAATTATATTTTATTAAAATTATTATTTATTTCAAAAATCCATTAATTTATCAAAATAAATTCCTTAATTGAATTTGAATATTACCCAAAAATACTATTTGGGTTTTATTATATAAAAATCATTTATAAAGTAACAATAATAGGATAAAAATAGATTCATTATTCTATAAAAAGTAAATTACATACTCATATTGTTGGTTTATTTATACATATGCCTTTAATACACCAGTAAATGTCCCAGAGTAAGGTGTTTGAAGGTGAGACTTTTATAGGGTGGTTCGGTGTACATGGTTTGGGCTACAATCTCGATGAGCTTGAAATTCACCCATAAACAGTTTCACTCATGCTTAATTTGTTGGATATCAGCTTGGGATTGGTTAAGGTAAAATCCCAAAGATTCTATCACCCTAAAAAGATCTGATAAATGGTCTCCATAGGGCACGATCCTACTGGTTGAGGTCATCACTTCCTTTGTCTATGTCAATTGGATTTGTTAAAACTCTATATTTATATTAATCATGTGATCACTATTCAATGGATATATTATAAATAGTAATGATGCTTAATGGTTATTTAAATAAGATATAATAAGACCAAATAAGTGCATGTGTTTTCTATAACTATAATACATAATAAGACATTTAAATAAATTGAAAAGGGGAATTTATTTATAACATTTTAGGTCATTACAATATTCCGTCATTAAGAAATTTTTCCCTTTAAATTTTCATTTTCCACACTAGAACATGTTAGGGTAACTATGTTTCATCACCTCCTCTAGTTCCCGCATCGCTTCGTCAAACTTTTGGTTTCTCCATAGCACTTTGACAAGGTTCATTGTCTTATTTTGTAGAACTGTGTCTATATGATCTAATATTTTAATTATATTCTCCTCATAGAAAATGTAATTCTCCAATGGTACCACCACAAGATTGAGTACATGTGAGGGGTCTAGTATGTACCTCCTCAAGAGGGATGGATGGAATACATCGTGTACTTGAGATTGGTTATGTGGGATTGATATTCAATAGGTCACCACTCTAATTCAATCAAGGATGTCAAAGGGGATTATATATCTTGTACTAAGATTTCCATTATTTCCAAATCTCATCAGTTTATTCTATGGAGATATTTGAAGAAAAACCATGTCTTCGTCATCAAACTCTAGGTCTTACCGATGATTGTCATTGTAGATCTTTTGTCGACTCTGAGTAGCCTTGATGAGTTATTTAATATCCCTAACCTTTTCCACCATTTCTTTAACCATTTCAAGACCTAGAAATTTTCATTCCCCAACTTCATCCCAACTTGTAGGTGTTCTGCACCTCTTCCCCTAAGGGATTCATGAAGGTCCATTTAGATGCTTGAGTGGAAACTATTTTTGTATGAGAACTCGACCAGAGGTAGATGTTGGTCCCATCCTCCTTTCAAGTTCATAGAACATGCTCTTAACATGAATTCCAGTGTCTAAATAGTCCACTCAAATTGGACATTAGTTTGAGGGTGATAGGATGTACTAAAGTTCATATCAGTGTTTAGATAATGTTGTATAATTTTTCAGAACTTGGAGATAAATCTCAAATCTTGATTAGATACAATCGATAGTGTTACTCCATACAGTCTCACCACTTGTCTGATGTATATTTGTGAAATTTTATACAGTGATAAATCCTCTTGAATCACAATGAAGTGTGTAGTCCTTGTAAGATGATCCACCATAAACAATATATCATTATTTTTCGTTGATGTCTTCATAAGACGAGTGACAAAGTCCATGGTGATGTTTTCTCATTTCCATGTTAGTATGGGTAATGGTTGCATCATCCCCTTTGATTTTTTCCTTTCCTCTTTCACTTGATAATATAAAATAAATATTTATGTATATTATGTGATCTCCTTATTCATATTTCCCCACTAATAGTTTTATTAGAGATCTTGATACATCTTTATGATTCCTGGGTGGATGGAGAAGGTTGATCTATGTGAATCATCCAACAACTCCTTATTTAACTTAGGATTTGATGGTACACATTTTCTTGACCCAAATCTCACAAATACTTCTTCATTAACATTTAAATATAAGTATTTCTATTTTTTTATAGCTTCCACTTTCTTTTTAATTCCCACATCATATCTTTGAGCTTCCTTTAACCTATCTATAAGAGACGTTTGAGAAATAATTTGTGAAAGGATTAATTATATTCCTTTATGATTCTCATGTCCATCCTTTTCAAATCTAAGAAGATTTTTCTCAATTCTCATCAATGATAGAATTACTGGATCTTTTATACTTAGATCATCTTACACTTAATTTTCTTTCCCAATATAGTAATTAATTGAGTATTCATAGTCATTGATCATCTCTAACCATCTTTGTTGGTGCATATTCATCTCTTTCTATGTGAATATATACATGAGGCTTTTGTGATCTATATATATTTCACACTTCTCCCTAAAGAGATAATGCCACCATATTTTCAAATCAAATATCACTACATCCAACTCCAGATCATGTGTTGGGTAGTTTTATTTGTGAAATTTCAACTTCCTTCAATCGTAGTCTAGGACTTTATCACTCTTCATTAACACACGGCCTAATCCCTTCTTTGAAGCATCGCTGAATACCACAAAAATTTCTCCACATGTGGATAGTCTGAGTATAGTGGTAGTGATAAGCCTCATTTTTAGTTCCTTGAAGCTCTCTTCACACTCCTCATTCTAAGAAAACTTGACTCCCTTCTAAGTTATCTTGGTTAGAAGGTTTAAAAATTGTGAGAAATTTCTCAAAAATTGACGATAATACCCAGATAATCCAAGGAAACTATGGATATTTGTCACATATATTGGCCTCTTTCATCCTTCAATTTCTTCTATATTTTAAGGTTCTACAGATATCCCAATTCTTGTGATTATATTCCCCAATAATGAGAATTCCTTCATTGAGAACTCACATTTTTTATACTTTACATAAAGCTTCTCTTTTCATAAGGTCTTTAGTACAGTGCTCAAATGCTTCTCATACTCCTTCTTGGTTTTAGAGAATATTATAATATCATCTATAAATACTACCATAAATTTTTCAAGGTAATATGTAAGAACCCAGATCTTCGTTTCAGGTATGTCTTTCCTTTTCTGGAGTTTTTGAGAATTTTTGGAGTTTCTGGAAATTTTTGAAGTACACGTTGTGTACTTTCTGAGTACATGCCGTATACTCTTTTCCTGCTCGAAACCGTGTGATGGTCGTGTCCGGACCACACACACGATGTGTAGGGGTGACGTGGAGTCCGATTTTGGCGGAGTACAGAAAAACCCACTACATGTCGTGTACTTTTCTTTTTTTTCACAAAATGGACCGGGGTCGCGCCTCATCATCATAATCATCTTCTTCTAGGTTTGGTTTGACCGAGAGACGCCATACAGCCACAAAACTTCTCCGGATTCCCGATCCTCCATCCGTTCTCTGATTCGAGATCTGTCGATTGCGTTGGAAGCGCAACGGTGAGTTCTTCCTTCTACTTAAGCCTTGTTTTTCAATTCTCCCTCCTTATCAAGTTATCTAAGGTTTAAGTTTTTGTGAGTTTTCTCAGATCTACGATGTTCAAGGGAGAATCAGTCGTCATGGTTCGAGTATATTGATCTCCTAGGATCGAGGTAGGTGGTTTGTGCCTTACTGTTCAAAGTCTCTGAGTTTATGTGCGAATTTCCACCGATACCCATGAATGGGGTGTTGCGTGTTACCCCTTTTTGCCTTTTTTGTTTTCCTGTCTTTCTTGTATGCTTTTGTAGAGGTAATTTGACCATGTTAGAGGATAATTTGTTGTTCTTGGATGTTTTTTCCCTTTATTTGTTCTATTTACAACCTTTGGGTCTCATTTACCTTTGGCTGCTACACCTGTTTTCATGCCTCGCGATTATAGGTTGAAGTGAAACTCATGACATGCTTGTTGCCTTGTAGACTATTTAGCTAAGTAGCTCTATAGGTGTACTTTGGTTATCCAAGTAGCTCTATAGGTGTACTTTGGCCTTATAGAATTATTATGCACTGACTGGCACGGGGCTGAGAGAACCTGGTGCTATAGACTATAAGGGACAAACCGAGTGAGCTTCCCAGAGAGTCTTGGATATTACAGACTACAGAGGGGATAGACCGAGTGATCTCCCAGAGAGTCTTGGATTTTATAGACTATAGGAGGGTAGACCGAGTGAGCTTCCTCAGAGAGTCTTACCTTGTTTTAATCTCTTTAAGAACCTTTCCAGGCTAGAGGAGGAATTGACCGAGTGAGCTTCCTCATAGATTTTGTGGTATACCTGAGGCTATAGGAGGAATTGACTGAGATAGCTTCCTCAGAGAGTCTCTAGACCTTGGGGATAAGAGGGTTAGACCGCATGATCTTCCTCAGAGAGTCTCTGACTACCCTTGAATATGAGGGGAATTGACCGAGTGTGCTTCCCTAGAGAGTCTCATAATTTCATATGACCAACCAGAGGGGTTAGGCTGAGTGCACTGCCCATAGGGTTGTGGTACTTCTTGGATAGGACCATTAGGGATGGTTACGAGTACTTCCCAGAGGATTTTCCTACTTGTTAACTGTTTTTTTCACTGCTGTTGTTGTTGTGGTTGATTGTTGTTGTGTATCATCCTATTTACTACATGTTTCTTTGTTGTTGTTGTTTATTGCTTACTGTACCTTTACCTGCCATATACTCACTGACTGTTTAGCACAGATCTTCGAGTAGTTGCCTACTGTGATTTTATCTCACACCCTGTTTGGACCATGATTTTGGGCCCAAGAAGACTATGTTGTTTCAGGTATAGACGAGGTCAAGTGCCCTTAAACTTCTGGAACTTGATTGCTTGGAGCAGGAGAGCATGGGACCAAACTTTGGCTTGTGATGCTGAGGAGCTGTTTACTTTTCTTTTGTACTTGTTTTGGTACTGTAGTGTTTTCCAACATTGTGACTTGTTTTTCTACCTTCCTAGTTATGTATCATACATCATTTCATATATACATATGTGCTCCAGTTGTTGATTTAGTCTTCTGCTATTATATTGTTGGTTATTACTGCTTCCGCTATTGCATTTTTATTTTTCTTCCGTTGTGTACTCTGCTAATGAGGGCATAGTTTCCCCACTATCACACCCAAGGCCCTCGCTGCTAGTCGGCAGCCTCTGGCATTTGGGGAGATGCGCTTGAGGCCATGTGACCAACCGGATATGGGGCGCCTATGGGTGGCTTCCGGAACCAGGACGTTACATAATATACAAAGACTCTATTCATCAAGTACATAAATATTTTTGGATCATTAGTGAGTCTGAATGGAATTACTATGAACTCATAGTGCCCATACCTTATACGAAAATAATTCATGGGGATGTCATCCTTTTTCACCCTAATTTGGTAATATCCCGACTTTAGATCCACCTTGGATAAGTATTGTGATCTATGTAGCTAATCGAAAAATTCATCAATCTATGGTAAACGATACTTGTTCTTTATCATGATTTTTTTGAGCTCATGATAATCAATGAAAAAGAGTATTGACCCATAATTATTCTTAAATAATAGGATTGGTGTATTCCATGGTGAAGAACTTGGGCATATGAACCATTTATCCAGATTCTCCTATAGTTGTTTCTTCAGATCCTCAAGTTCTATAATATTCATTCTACAAATATTCTTTTATAATTGTAACGCCACATGTATAAGCTCTGTCACGAACCAAATATGGTTGTCACCGAAACTGGCACGAAACCCAACCCATGACAAATCCTGAAGGGCGTTCTCGATCCCCATGAGCTGGCATAAGTTCCCAGGTATCATAAAATGAGAATTGTGAATTATTTACCTGAGTTTATAAACTTAAAACAACAAAAGAATCCAATAAAATGAATCTGAATTTTTCAAACCAAACAATCTTTTACAAAAATTCAGAACTGAATTAAATATTTTAAAACAACTCAAAAAGACTATAAAAAGGTAAAAAACCAAAAGGAAGCATCCCAAGAACCCTCATGGAAAGGGGCACCGACCTCAAGCCATCTTCACAAGACTTAACCACCAAGGACCTGCTAGAAACCCGAACCACTGGAACTAAAAATTGTACCCAAACTGTGACAAAAAAAATAACCAAGTATACTTACACCAAAGGGTGTAAGTAAGGTGTGATCAAATTCCCAATAGGATACCACCACTAATATATTCCATGCGATAAACATTCAAAGACAAAAAAGAATGAAAGTTTTCAAAAACATGTAATTTCTAGTTACAATTTCTAAAATATGCAACTTAAAAAATCAGTTTTCATGTGGGATAATTTAAAGAATCGAAACTTTTTAAATAAATACCAAAGATACTTAATTTTCCATCCAAATATACCATATGCCGATGGTAAGTATAAAGGATCTAATGAGCACAAGAAATAGGAAATAACCCCTAGGCACTAGCTCATTGTGGGTCCCAGGTACCTCGTATCTCGGTGAGAGTAACCATCAAAAATATATGTTATCGTGCATGAGACACTATTAGGGAATATACCCATAACCTAGTGGTCCCCAATCGTCATAATAATAGTTTATTTAGAGTTTTAAGCATCAATATTGCTAAGTGAAACTGAGGCCAAACCCCACAGATTCACAAGCATACTAGTACACGTCCACCCACCTAGATACATGGGTTTTCCCTTTGTGATCAAACAAGTTAAACAAGTCAATAAATATAATTTTCACATGAAAATATCATTTCTTAATCAAAAAATCACCAAAAATACCACATGTATACCACACAAGTCACAAAATTTCACTTTTCATTCAAATTGATTTGAAATCTGACTCACACCAAAATAGCCCACAACACTTTTCACATTTCCTTAACACTTCCACAAATACATTAAAAAAATTTATAAAACCATTCCAATATATTACAACTCACATAAAATCCCACTCACATGTTACATAATACCATTTTTGATAACCAAAATCCATTTTTCACATCACACTCACACAAAACATCTCACATCACTTTCACATCTCTTACACACTTTAGTAAATCCTTAAAACGTTTTTGTAAAACATTTCCAAGATGGAACACATCAAAAAACATCCCCTCTAACATTTAAAATGTACCATTTAATAATATAAGCACTCCAAAACATTTTTCAAATATGGTTTCACCACTTGCATAAATCATTAAATCTTTCAAATCTTTCATAAAACAATTCCAAAGAGTATACCCAATCTTTGCTCATAAAACCCATTTCAAAAACATATTTCAAGGAAAAAACCACACTAAAACACTACCAAAGTAAAATTTGAATCCCTAGAGACATTTATAAAACCACTTTCAAGTGTTATAAAATCACCTTGGATAATACCATGAAAGATACAAATGAAAACACTCATTTTCATAAAATGCTCTCAAGAAGTATAAAAAAGTTTTAAACAACAAAACTATTCCAAAAATCCCATTCCAAGGCCCACATGACACTAAGGAATTAACAAAATAGAATTTTCAGCCTCTTTCAACAACTAATAAATATATTTTATATTTTATAAAACTACCACAAAAGATACAACATGTGTTACATTCGAAAAGTTCATAACTTCAATAAAAATGCAATTATAAAACTAAATGCTTAACCAAAACCCTCAAAAATTGTTTTCACACCACACACGGCATATGGGGAACATGAAAACCCAGTAAAAAAAGAAAAATAAATCATCAAAGAATGGTTAACCATGGAATCACCTAATGAAAGTGTCGAATGCCTCAAAACTTGGTGTAAAACATCAACCGCACCACCGTCGCACCACAAGGAAGATAAATCCATCCCTAGAACATAATATTTGACAAAAAAGACACCAAATAAAACCCTAGGTTCTAACCCTAACTTCTGTACATTTTAGAACATTATAAAAGAGGGATAAAACCCTAAGGGAAAAGGAAGAAACCAAGAAGGAATCACTTACCTTGAATAATATTGAATAAATCACCCCAAATACACTAGTATTTGAATTTTAAAACATCCAACCATTCAAGGGAGATTATAACAAGGTTTAAGATATCATTTAGGAACTATAATGGGGGGAAAAGAGTGAGAAATTAAGAAGCTATGAAATAATAAATTTACCTCCTCAAATCTGGGTGATTTGAGAAATTCATAGAATCTTCATCCAAATTCTCGATGAAACCGAGATCCAAAGAGGAAGAGGAGAGCATGGGTTCAATACTTAGTTATGTGGTATCAGGGGAGAGTTTGAATCAATAAAAAAACGTAAATATTTAAGGAGATATTAAATAATTAAAAAATATTTTTAATGCAGGAAATGGGCTTTCGGGCAGGCCCAATCCCTTAAATAAAAACCCATATCCACCATGATTATTGACTTATAAATGGTCCAAATTAATTTGGTGGTGTTAATAGGTCAGGGAATGATAAGAAGGAATTGTAATGGATGAAAAATGTTGAAAAATTAATAGTTATAAAGGAATAAAAATTTATTTTTAAATCTGGAATTGGGCTCACAGTTTGGCCCAATTCATGAAAACTCACCCATTCCTCCATAAAAGCTTGGGAAACCCCCAAAAAAGAATAAATGTAAATTAAATAAAATTTACCTTTAAAATAAGTCATGTATGTGAAAATTATTTCCACCATGAAATCTTTCCATCCCCATAAATCCACAGCAAGTCCAAATACAAAAACAAAACTCAACCGATAAACCAAGATGTACTTCTTTGCCAAGCTTCGCCCCAAAGGGCCAAAACACCTCCAGTGATCAATTGAGGAAGGATTACTCTCACAACCAAAACATACACCACTTTCCTGAAATGATCAATAACATTCATAATTTATCCCAAAATAAAATTCCTCAAACACTATCCGAACAAGACTCAAGCAATTCACTAAAACGAACAACAACTTCAAACAAGGTTACACTTACCTTACTTTAACTAAACCATTGGGCGCTCTCAAATCCCAACATTTACTCAAGGAAGATGTTTTTAGCTAGATAGTTCCGAACGAGACTACCTACTGCCAAGCCAATACCAAGGATAAATCTGGGTTATTGGTATGGGGGGACACAAATAGGCTCCCCACCATAAGAGACAACCTATATTTTTTCAAGACAGAATCAGGACACTAACAGGGGAGGCCTGAACAGACTCCCTAGTACAAAGGGTAGAATTCCATTCAATGTTTACGAAGGAATGTACATGAGAATCATAGTGGGTCTCCCCACCATAATAACTAACCATCTTAACTGACCAGCATGGGCTAACACAGAAAGACCCAAAAAAAATTAAATATTTGGGAATGGCGTAGGGTTAGTCCACACGGTTTGGGAAACCGTGCACTAACTGTGCAGATCATTATTTTTTCATGGATTCCTAGCACATGGTCACTACTAATCATGCGAAAAATGGATCCTCATCACGTCTATCCAAATTTTCAACCATTCTCTAATGACTCAATGGAAACCAAAGGGGGAGGGAATGACATTAGGTGATGAAATGGGTACAAGGCCCTCCACTTATTTCCACCGAACGGGAACAATAGAATAAAGATGATGAAACCAGAGGTTTAAACTCTTCCTATCTTTAATGTTGAGGATATAACATTGTACAAGGATTTAAACGACCTTGGGATTTCCCCTAACTGTGAGCCATCTTCTCTCTGAGACCTATGACTGAAGCTCAAATGATTGAATCATCTTCAGCCTCACAGTTAGGCTTTGGAAACCCCCTAAATGAGAATTCTTCTGAGACCTATGACTGAAGCTCAAATGATTGAATCATCTTCAGCCTCACGGTTAGGCTTTGGAAACCCACTAAATGAGAATTATTCTTTAGTTGCCACCAACAACTACACTAAAATCCCCGATAATATTTCCAAGACATAATTCATTCCAAACTCACTTTACCCTAACCCGGTATTTCACGAAAACAAGGGCTTAGAAGATACACAAACATCACACCTTGTTTCTTCGGGTGAGAAACAATAGAAGTAAAGAACACCTATACTCAACTTCCTCTAAAATGGAATATTTTGAAGTTTTTTCAAGGGATAAATTCTCCCAACATAACTGAGACTCTCATATGATTGCACGACTTCCACCTTTACGGTCAATCGAGCACATGACATCACAAGGTGTCACTGAACATGACCATTGCGATTGATATAAACAATGCATGGAGAGGGACCTTATACAACATCCCAAAACAACACACAATTCTAGAAAGTGGCCACAATATCCTATCATGACCAGATTTCCTACATTGGTAGTTTAACATGAACTCCTTCTTCTAGGAGACTACGAAGGACCGAGAGGACCTCTTAGACACCATCCAGATACTCATCCATGATAACAATCCCAGACCACTTCCACCTTCGTCAAAACAGGAAACTTAAGAAGCTAAGGTCTCTTTCAACCTTCCATGATCACTCTCCCGCTACAAGAGGATACACCAAACCAAGAAAGGAAAGGGTGTATACTCAATCTAAAAAGATCAAGAAAAATATTCCTTATATTGATCAACTGGAGGGTCTTCAAAAGGAGAAACAATCCGGGTTGCACTTCAGTTGTGCACTAACCCTTAATGGGGAATAACTTATCTAACGATTGAGCCCAAGGACCCAACCAAGATGTTCCATTGGTAAATATATACCACAAAACAGATCCAAACAAATGAAGGGAACCACCGTAAAGGTGTCCAAAAACATTTCTTATAAGAGACCACTAAACGGACCTTCAACACGGTTTATCGACCAAACACAAACCCAAAACACATTTCAAACAGGAGGGGTTCTTGGACTCAAAACATACCACAACATAAACATTTTTAAAAACACATAATACACACCATCCCAAACTAGTCATAAAGACATCATTTTTTTCCTTTAAAATCATCTTTTTGAAAATAAGTGGTTCAACGGTTAGCGTAACCACCAATGGTACTCCATGGGCCTCACACATGTATATTTCTATGCCACACCGGGAACCCTCCTCATATCCATCCCGAAACTCATCCATCCATGTCATAAACCATCCATCATACCATATAACCCCTTGCATGTGGTCTCTCACGAAAACACCAAAGGTTAATACAAAAACTCATTCCACTTTTCAAAACCAAAACAATCAATCAATAATTTCTTTTTCTCAAGACCGCTAACCATGAAATAGAACCCAAATTACCTCATTAAAAAAAATTCATAAAGGCACAATCATTCCAATGAAAACTCACTTTCAAGTTATTCACATCAATTTCAAAACATCTCATCCCATTAAAACACCTTTCAATAGTTTAGAAAAGTAAATTGGAAACACTTTTTCAAAATCAACCTTGACGTAGTTCATGCTTTCAAAAGTGGTACAAACACACCATTTTCCATTCCAATACAATTCTAAAAATTCAGTTCTCCATTTTCAAAAATATAACCATTCCCTATTTATTTGATAATCATTTCACAAAAACTTTACGCTTCTTAAAAGCAATTCACTTTAAAACCAAAGTTCCAAGATTTCAAAACTAAAGAACACAAGACAATGCGAGAGGAAACTAGTTTTAGTGGGTGACTTGGACATATGGTTGGTGGCCATATTCCAATCACTTCATTGTCACAAAGAGTGTTCTAGGAAAATATACCTGGCTCAACATGGCTTGCCAGACCCTGCGAGCTCACTGATACCATTAACACAACTCTCTTTTCATTTCCACTAATCATCATCAAACCAAGAAAACCAAAGGACTTAGAAAAGTCTCAACTTCCCCTGGTGACTTGAATACTATCATGAGGTGTGGTGATCAGCCACACTAATCCTAACTAGAATTCCGAGTCCGAAAAATCCTAACTCCAGACTATCCTGACTGTTCCCCAAATAATATGACCCAAATAGAGAGAACCTCCTCTAATACCATGTTGTCACGAACCAAATCTAGTTTCTACTGAAACTGGAACCAAACCCAGCCTGTGACAAGGCCCGAAGGGCGTTCCCGATCCCTACAAGCTGGAACAAGTGCCTGGGTATCATGACATAAAAATTGGGAATGATTTACCTGAGTTTATAAACTTAAAACAACAAAAGAATCTAATAAAATGAATCTGGATTTTTCAAACCAAACAACACTAGTAGGGAACATACTCATAACCTAGTGGTCCCCAATCATCATCATCATATTTTAGTTAGAGTTGTAAGCGTCAATCTTGCTAAGTGAAACTGAGGCCAAACCCCACGGATTCACTAGCATACTAGTACGCGTCCACCCACCTAGATACTCGGGTTTTCCCTTTGTGATCAAACAAGTTCAACAAGTCAATAAATATAATTTTCACATGAAAATATCATTTCATCATCAAAAACTCACCAAACAGCCTACATGTATACCACACAAGTCACAAAAGTCCACTTTTCTTTCAAATTGATTTGAAATCCGACTCACAAAAAAATAGCCCACAACACTTTTAACATTTCTTTAACGATTCCATAAATCCATTAAATAATTTTATAAAACCATTCCAATATATTAAAACTCACATAACATCCCACTCAAATGTTACATAATTATAAGGACTCGGCCTTATTACATACATAATATTGAGTTTAGTTAAGAAAACACTTCCTTTTATATTGAGGATATTTTCAAGTTTAGAGCTTTAGAGAATTAGGACAAAACATTCATAACATTACACATTGTTACAGAGTGGATACCATAAAAACAGCTTCCATTTTTCTCAAAATATCAAACATTAAAACTGAAAACAAGACTCCTTGAAAATTCTTCAAAATTTAACATGTCTTTCTTCCTTGTATTACACATCAATTAACCTGTGAAAAATAATTTAAAAACTTGGGATGAGAACAAATCTCAGTAAGGGATGAAAAAGGAAGGAAAGAGCACATTAGTCCATGAATACTCGTAATGTATGAAAACATTTTCAGAAGACATGATTGTCACTCATATATACTTACTTTGTGTAACATGATATTCACACAAGATACACACAAACATGAGAACATAAATATAATCATAGAGGTATCTTGGGGCATTACTTACATAATCTTGTAACCATTCTTGGCTACCTTATAATCTGTAACCCTCACAGCTACCTTACTTTGTGTAACCATCGCAGTTACACTTGGAGTAACCATACGGCCGACCTCCTACTTACTCATACCCAATGCATTGGAGGTAAATATATGTCCCAACCTTCATCATAAATAATTCCCAAGAACCAAAAAAATAATCATACAACATGAATAATTCCATAAAAACATTGCTTTGGAATTTCGTAAAACCGGATTTAAAAAGAGGACTTTTAAAGAAAAGCCCCTTATAAATATAATACAATTGAAAAGAGAATTAATAGAGTGGATGTAGTATGTATATATACTGTAAATACACATAATTAAACATAATATAAACATAACCCATCACACAAAAAATTTAAATAGCACATAAATAATGAAGTAGAAGGTTAACCCAAAGAATGGAAATTGGGTTAAGAATTCCCTTACCTTAGGTTTGTCTTACTTCCAAATTGTTTAAACCTCCTGTATAATGGTTAAAAGAGTGTTATTAATATTTTACAAAAAAAAATTTATGTTTATAACATCTTATATGATCATTTAATAACATCATTTCACCCTTAATTGTTAGTATTTTTCCCTTTGCATTGTTTTTGGGTGAGTTCTTAACATGATTTCCATGATTGGTTCGTGATGGACATTCTTGTCGATTGGAAGTAAAACTCCAGAATTGGAATGGATTAGTATTTACATATATCCAGTAACATAAATTATTCCATTCATCATTTTGAATTCTTACATGAGGATGATTCATAAGTTAGAACATTAATGATGTTTGTTTAGATCCTTTTAGTGGTTCTTTGATAATAACAACCTCGTTTTGTCTTATAAATTAGAACCATGAGTAAAAAAGAATTCCAGAACCATGGGTGATTCATAAAACATATATTATAACCTGGTTCAACCATATAAATGGTTTAATTACCAGACTTAAAATAATTAATGGAAATTGAAATCACATCGTCCACGATGTCGATAATTCGACAAAAACGGACAATGTTTTTATTCTTTAAATAAGTGGGAGAGGAGAAGAATAAATATGAGTAATTTTTCATAAACATGATAAAATCTAGAGTATACATGATTTCTAGATATTTCATGTTTCTTGGTTAAGGATATATGAAGAAAGAATAAGTAAGGAACTTAAAATAAAAGAAAAAGTGAGAAATCTCTTACAAAAAATTCGGCAGCCTAACGGCTACACAACATGGTTTTAGAAAAATATTAAAAAGAGAGGGGAAAAGGGTCAACCATCCAGAAATGAATCATAATATAGATAAGATAAATAATAAGAAGGAAATAAGAACATGGTATAGAAACTTGAAAATTATACCACATAAAAGAGAATTTGAAAGGAAAAAGAAAGAAATTGAGAATTTTCTTACCTTGTAGAGTAACCCCTAGAACTTGAAGGTTGGGACCTTGGGGGATTGAGGAAACCTTGGGAGAACTACTATGAAGGTAAGGAGGCTGGAGATTTTTTGAGGTAGAATTGGGAATTAATTCAATTAAGGTAAGAGTTGGTATTTATAGGAAAAGTGAGGGATTATTTTAATAATTTTCAAGGGACACCTCATGAGTGGTATTTACAAAACCATGGTTTTGCCCATTGTATAAGCCACTTGGGACACCTCACATATTATTTAAATATTCATGAGTCGAACATATTTATGAAATCATTAATATATCATTAATGATGTCATTAATACACCGAAACTAAAAACTGTATTTTTTACTATTCAACAAAAAATCAACTGTTTCAGAAAAATTTCCAAAATTCACCCTAACCATTTATCGGTGTGTAGATTTCAAAAATTAATTACATTTCTTGAAAATAATTTTCTAAATATTATTAATTTAATTTTTAAATAAAAGAATACTTAATTCAAAAATTAACAATTCTAATTTTGTAACTACTTCTATATCACAATGACAAATTAGCCTAGATGTTATTATCTTAAAGCCTTAATAAAATAAAATAATAATAAAATTTACTATTTATTAGGGTCATATCACTATTCATGTTACTATTCATAAGGGTATGTTACTATTCACCAAAAAAAATTTGGTTCCAATAGACTCCAAATAGCATACTGAACACAAATGTAAATGACAGTTTCTTGAAATTCATAACATAGAAGTAAAAAGGTTATGTTTTAAAGGATAATTAAAAATATCTATTTAAAACAAAGTTCCATGAATTTTTATTTATTTTTATAAAAACTTGGGTTGTTACAATAATACTCTTTTTTATAACCAAAATTCATTTTTCACGTCACACTCACACAAAACATTCCATATCACTTTAACATCTCTTACACACTTTAGTAAATCCTTCAAACATTTTTGTAAAACATTTCCAAGATGGAAGGCATAAAAAAACATCCCCTCTCACATTTAAAATGTACCATTTCATAATATACACACTCCAAAACATTTTTCCAATATGGTTTCACCACTTACATAAATCATTAAATATTTCAAATCTTTCATAAAGCAATTCCAAAGAGTATACCCAATCTTTGCTCAGAAAACCCATTTCAAAACCATATTTCAAAGAAAAAACCACACCAAAACACTAACAAAGTATAATTGGCATCCCTAGAGACATTTATAAAACCACTTTAAAGTGTTATAAAATCACCTTGGATAATACCACGAAAGATACAAATGAAAACACTCATTTTCATAAAATGATCTCAAGAAGTATAACAAAGTTTTATACAAAAAACCTATTCCAAAAACCCCCTTCCAAGGCCCACATGACACAAAGGAATTAATAAAATATAATTTTCATCCCCTTTCAACAAATAATAAATCAATTTCATGTTTTATAAAACTACAACAAAAGATACCACATGCGTTACATTCGAAACGTTCAAAACTTCAACAAAAATGCAATTATAAAACTAAATGCTTAACCAAATCCCTCAAAAATGGTTTTCACACCACACACAGAATATGGGGAACATGAAAAACCAGTAAAACAATAAAAATAACTCATCAAAGAATGGTTAAACATGGAATCACCTACTGAAAGTGTCGAATCCCTCAAAACTTGGTGTAAAACATCAATCGCACCACAAGAAAGATAAAACAAGCCCTAGACCACAATATTTGATCAAAAAGACACAAAATAAAACCCTAGGTTCGAACCCTAACTTCTGGTCATTTTAGAACATAATTAAAGATGGAGGAAACCCTAAGGGAAAAGGAAGAAACCAAGAAGGAATCACTTACCTTGAAAAATATTGAAGAAATAACCCCAAATACACTAGTATCTGAATTTGAAAACATCCAACCATTCAAGTTAGATTCTAATAAGGTTGAATAGATCATTTAGAAACTAGAATGGGGGAAAAGAGTGAGAAATTAAGGAGTTATGAAATAATCAATTTATCTCCTCAAATCTAGGAGATTTGATAAATTCATAGAAGTTTCATCCAAATTCACGATGAAACCGAGCTCCAAAGAGGAGGAGGAGAGCATGGGGGCGCGCCTTGGTTATGTGGTATCAGGGGGGAATTGGAATTGCCAAAAAAATGTAAATATTGAAGGATATTTTAAAGAATTAAAAAATATTTTTAATGTAGGAAATGGGCTTTCAGGCAGGACCAATCTCTTAAATAAAAACCCATATCCACCATGATTTTGGGTTTCTAAATGGTCCAAATTAATTTTGTGGTGTTAATAGGTCAGGTAATGACAAGTATGAATTTGAATGGGTAAAAAATGTTGAAAAATTAAGGATTTATAAAGGAATAAAAAATTATTTTTAAATCTGGAATTGGGATCACGGTTTGGCCCAATTCATGAAAACTCACCCATTCCTCCATAAAAGCTTGGGAAACACCCAAAAAAAAGTGTGAATGGAAATTAAATGAAATTTAAATTTAAACTAAGTCATTTGTGTGACAAGATCAATTGAAAACTCAACCTATTAGATAGTAGGAAGAGCAATAAATTCTTTGGGAAACACATTATCTTATTCCCTCACAATGGTAATGTCTTGAAGGATAAGTATTTTATTAGAATCAATCATTTGATACAAATATTCCTGCTCATTAGGAAATAATATCCATTCTTGAGATGTTAGTGATAAATATTATTAATTCTCCTACTTTCACTTGTACAGAATCAGGGGCCAATTCATGATATGGATAGTGATTTTCTTCTCACGACAATTTATGTTGGCTATATATAGGGAAAGTCAATCCATACCTAGAATTGAATCAAATTTCACCAAAGGGGTATGACAAGGTTCACTGGGAAGTTTAGCCCCAAAAAATGATAGGGTGGGATTTATATACTTTTAATTCAATAATTTTTCCATTTTCTATTTTAACCGACAACTCTACATCCATGATTTGAGGTTGTGTTTCAATAGTTATACTAAAATTTAATGATATGAGGGAATATGTAGAACTAGAATCAAAAATTAAATTCTTTATTATTGAATGAATAACTAGAATAACTATCACCACTTTGTTTTCAGGATCCACCTCAGTGGTTGTGATGGAAAAAGATTTCCCTTGTTACCTTAGAGTTTGTTAGTTGTCTTTGAAAACCCTTGGATTAGTGAATTTGTTTGAAAAATGCCCTAGTTTCTTATAGTTGAAACAAAGAAAAATTCACTAATGGTTAACTGGTGTATTCCTTTCCTCCATCTCATTAGTGGATTTATCCTTTCAGTAATTTCTAGCTAGGTTCCCTTCCTTCCTACACCTAAATCATTTCCTTGTCCCCCTTAGGCAATTTATGAGGTGCTTCTTTCCGAACCTTTAATAAGTGGGATGTTGAAATTTCTTGGAACCATTATATTTCTCCATCAAACCACCAAAATTAAACTCTACTTCCCACTTCTTATCCCCATGATACCATTGATATTATCTAATATCCATTTGACTTTGAGGGCACATCAGAAAATTTCTTCATAGCTAACAAAGTCATGGATTTCTAGGAATTTTAGTAGACTAGGTTTTATCCCACCAAAGAAGCGATCAACCTTGCATTCAGGGGTAAAAACAAAGACAGAGGCATATCATGCAAGTATTTTTAAGTTTAACTCATATTCCCAGATAGATTCATCATCTTTTTTATTGAGGGAAAGGAAATACCTTTCCATTTTAAGTTGGAGAGTGCGAGTAAAATATTTATCAAAAAAAAATTCCATAATTCCTTCTACCCAATCACTTCGATCTCTTCCTTAGGCTTTTTATTCTTGATCAATTTCCACCACTTATAAAATTATCCCTTCATATAATTAGAATCTATTATAACCTTATCTTGTTCATAACATTTAAGGATAGAGAATAACTTCTCAATGGAGTTGATCTATTATTCTATAATTAAGGGATAAAATGATCCCTTTAAAGTCAGAGGCCTTTGTCGCATAAAGGACTCAATTGTAGTTTGTTCTTTCTTAGGGGGATTTGGTAACTCCTATTGGTCTAGGTTTCTATTCAGAACCTGATTCATCTAAGAGAGTATCATCACAAATTTTGTGATTAGTACTCCCATCTGGTTGGGAATCTCATTGTGGCAGTCATCACATTACCCGTAACATTGATTATTTACTTGATTTCTCCTATTTCTGGCCATTGGATAGAATAAAGAAAAATTTAGGGATGAATATTTTTAAACTATTAAACACATAAATGGTAATTAAATTAAATTAAAGGGATAACTTATAACTTACATTTATTTCCTTAACTTATGAATTTATAGGCTTCAATCTATGTTATCCATGATCTATTTCCTATCCAATATTCTTATGGGTGTTTTTTCCATTAATAATGGTTCATAATGATCTTATGAATTTACCAAAGCATATCCCCATAGATTGTCAAACCAGGTACGCAGAAAGGCCCATTATCGTGTATCGGGTTACACCGATTCAAGGATGACACACCTTGTCATAGTTGTTACCCCTAGGCACATATGTGTTAGAAACATGTCCACTTGTAGTATCCATATAGGGATGTATTTTCTTTATAAACCACTTACTCTTTACTTAAAAAAAATTATGTGTTTTTTTATACTTTTTCTTATCCCTAAGGCTTTCACTAGAGTTTTCTAATCCTAATCCCACAAATAACTAAAATTTTCCTTTGATTCCAACTATAATATCCCTTCTCTTTATTTCACATTAATACTTGGTTTATTATATAAAAGTGCACATAATAAAACCTAGAATATCTATAAGTATGGTGTCTTTGGGAATTAGGTACATTACATAATAACTTAAAATATGAAAACGCCATCTTTATTGAAAACTTATTTAACATGCTCGCACTTAAAACTGCATAGGATAACCTAGGGACATACATAAGTAAGGGGTAATCTATAAAGCCTAGTAAGGGAATAAAAATAGAATAACATGAAGAAGATAATACATTCTAGATAATAGGCATATCAGTGGGGCATAAAAGGTGTGAGAATTATAAACATGAATAATAAGGCATGATATAGCATGACAATCGTAACATGGGAAATGTGGAGACTACTTAAAACACTACATCATAAACATGAGTTAAGGATTAATATCAAGAAATCATGATGGAAAAATTACCATAAAGGAATTAGGTTCAATACCTATCCCAACATGACATCTCATGAGACTAAACATTACCCAATGTATTGTAGTGCTATATAATTTTGGGTGCACCCATCACTTTCATTTCATTCTCATGCTTAAGTGCACCACATAGATCATACAACATGGATTCATTCATCATTATATCTTATACCACGATCAAGGAGTGTGGAATATATATATGTAATTCCTAATTTAAAGAAGTATAAGTGAATAAATGTTAACACCCTTAACAGTAAATGGGTATGGTATTCACTACAAAATTGTTTTGGCAAGGAAAATCATGGTGAAATTTTGGCAGCATAATGGTGTCACTTAAAATTTTATAAAATGGGTTGATGAGAGAAAAAGGGGTCTCACATCATTTGGACATAAAATGGGAAGTAATGGGGACATGGAAATATATCTCTTAACATTATTAATTATAAATAGAAGGCATAAGATGATAAAGAAACATGAATAAACACTACTAAAAAACATGACTTTAACAGTAATGGTCTTTATCAATGCTAGAAAAAAGCACTGATAAATTGTACCTTTTATCAGTACCTTTTTTAGCATTTATAAAGGTACCCTTTATCTATTCTTTTTTTAGTACTGATAATGGATTACCTTTATCATCACTTTATTGTTAGCACTGTTAAAGGGTACCTTTTATCAATACCTTATTTTTAGCACAGATAAAGAGTATCGTTTATCATTACTTTATTTTTAGCATTGAAAAAGGGTTTCCTTTATCTGTGTTTTTTTGCACTGATAAAGGTCCGAATGAAATGAAATAATTAAATAAAAAATAAATAAATAAGGATTTTATTAAAAAATTATTACAAATTTTTATTAATTAAATAATTATTAATAAAAATGAATAAATTGATTATACTATATATAAATTATAAATACTAATAAATAGTATGTATTAAATATATTGATATATGAAAAATGAAAATTAAACAAATAAAAATTAAAAATAAGTTGAGAAAAATGTTAAACATTTTATTAATTAGATAATTATTGATAATGTTAATAAATAGTTTATATTAAATATATATATATATATGAATGTATATAAACATGATTTATATAATACAAAATATTTATTCTTTATATTAAATATTCATACATATTTAGTGAATAATGGTTTATAATTAAAAATTAATATCAATTAAAAATACTGACTAATTGCATAGGTAATAGACCTAATTGAATGTTGTTTGATTTTTCAATTTAACGTAGATCAAACATGTATTATATTGATTTCACATATACATAATTAATGCATTTTTATATACAACAAACAGACACAAAACTTATCCATTTTTTCAATATTGTTAAAGTGTACTGATTTTTAATTTATTCAATTTCACTTATTTTTAACATGCATGTACTTAAATTTCTATATTCATTAATAATGTTAAAAATATATTTGTAAAAAATGTTTATAAAAAAATATATTTGTAAAAAATATATTTATAAATTAATATATTTGTAAAAAAATATTTATAGATAAATATATTTATAAATGTACATTTATTATATTTATACATTTATATATTTAAAATTATAAATAAATAAATATTATTTTTAAAAGTATTTATACATATATAAATAAATAATTATATATTTTTAAATGACTATTAAATTTATAATAAATTTATTTAAATAATGGATATATTTACTATATGTATATTTATATATATTTAGTAAATATATATATGTGTGTGTGTGTGTGTGCGTGTGTGTGTGTGTGTATAATGATATATATATTATTTTTTAAAAATATTTATATAATTATAAATAAATAATTATATATTTAAATAATTATAAAATTATAATAAACATATTTAAATAAAGAATATATTTACTATATATATTTATATTTATTTATTAAATATATATTTATTTATTTATTTATTAACAATTTTTTTATTTACAATTATAATTATAAATCCTTTGTCAGCACTTAAGTAATAAGCATTGATAAAATCTATCTTAATCAGCACTTTAGTAATAAGTGATGATAAAAGGATTACATATCAGTGTTTTTTTAGATTTGATAAAACTATATCTTTATCAGTTCTAAAAAGGTGCTGATAAATAAATCTTTTATCAACGCTTATTACTTAAGCATTGATAAAAGTTATCTTTATCAACGCTTTTTCGGAAGTGCTGATAAAAGTGTCCCATTCTATTTAAAAAATCATAACCAGTCACAAACCCATCGCTATATCATAAGATTTCTATAGAATCCACCCATTTCTAGTGCTCCTCCTTGGTGAATCGAATCTCAAATCAAGGATCAAACATATCCAAGTCTCAAATTTAAGGCTCTGATGATTTAAGGGTTGAACAAATCCAAGGCTCGATCGTAAGTATTTCTCTACTTTCTTTTGAATGTAAGTATTTCTCTACATGCACAAGAGCCTCAGTCTAGTTAGTGAGGACTCAGCAAGTGCATCCAAGAGACCCAAGATCAAAACCAAGTGGAGGGATAATTTCTGAGTTACTATAGTAGTATTTCAGCAGTACTGTAGCGAGTACTATAGTCGTTACTATTTGGTACTGTTGCAGCCGGAACTATTCACCCGTTTGGGCCTTCGAGCCACCAGTTTGGTCTTCGGGCCCTTAAAAGCCTTTGGTCCACCCAAGGCCTTCAGGATAGTAAGGTTTTAGGGCCACCACAAGGCCGTCGGGCCACCTCAGGGCTTTTGGTCCACCTCAAGGCCTTCGGTTCACATGTTCAATGCAGTTTCCCCAAACAGAATCTACAAAAAGGAGCATCCCCAGAGGAGGGTTCAGAGAAGGCGCACTCATCAGAGTAAAACCAATGGATTTGGAAGAATTATAGGGTATGAAAATTCCATCAGGACTATCCTGTACTTGCATAGGAATCTTAGCCAGATGTCCATGCAAAGGTGGAGTCTACCATCACGATGCAGATGCTGGGGAGGGTTGGTTCCTTGTAGTTATAGTTTGGTTGATTTATCTAAGACCTTTGGGTCATGTAATGTCTCATAAGCCTATGGGTCATGTAATATCTAAGCCTATGGGACTTTTAAGGGTTCCCCATCATCCCTTTAAAGGGGGGTTATCAAAAATCAATAAAAAATAAGGCCTTCAGGCCATTCAGGCTAAGTCTTTCTCTACATTCTCTTATGGAACTCAGGGTGTAAAACATCAATGGTTCTGGCTGTGGTGGATGATGTTTTAGAATTATGAGTGTGGTGAGTTATCCATTTTGTAGATTTGGTTGTTGAGATCATCTATTTTGATTCTTGAAATTTTTAGAGTGTGAAACACCTATACTGTGAGCCTTCCTAGCTTCGCTCCCAGGTGATACGAGCATCTCCTTATCAATTGTAGGTGTGAATTAATGCAGGAAATTTGTGAGATACTCTTTTATTTATGTGAATGTTTGGATGAATCATGATTTATTTTCATTGGATAAATAGTGAAATTAACCATATGGTAAAATTTCCATCCCATTTCACATCTTTTATATAATTTTTTATGTATCAATTTCCATGATAGTGGTTGGGTAGCCTATGAAACTACTTCCTGGTTTATTAAACTAGATAGTTATTTTCATGCTTATGTAATAGAGACTTTATATGGGGATTTATGTTTAATAGATCTGTTAATTTTCTGATTCCAATTAGATTTATGAGTGAAGTAAGGGTATTCCATGTATAAAATGTGACCTCATAGGAGTCATTCCATCTTGGTAGAGGCTAGTGTGTATGGGATAGATGTTTCAAGGTTTGGTGTTTTTTTCTCCCTTGTTTGTGATATATCTTATTGATGTGTATTATTTCATTATGCCAACTTCTTTATGGACCTCCCTAGAATCTCAAGGATATGGGTCAATGTGTATTAGATAGCCTCCCTTCCTTCAGATGGGTAAATATGATGTGATGACCTCCCTATAATCCTTGGTATGGGTCGGTGTGGTGATATTACTTCCCAAGATTCTTGAGATGTTTTCAAATATTTTATATACCATTAATATTAAATGTAATAATTACTTATGTTTTTACATCATTTGTTCAAATAAATAGAATAGAGGTTATCAAATTCTATATATTAGAAATTATTTTTAGGTATTCATCATTTTAGGTCTACATGTATTGGTTCCACCCCTAAGAATATTTTATTACCATCCATGTATATAAAAAAACTCATTATTTATTAAAATGGTTTATCAATACATTTTTATATCTTCTAGTTAATTAAATGAGATTTTATTATTCTTGTTTATCATATTTGGGTTTCTTATTACTCCTTATTGCCTATATTATATTTTAATTTGTTTAGGGGATTTAATAAAGGCTTGATGTGTTTTAAACAATAGTTATTATTGTAATTTGTTTCTTGAGATGCATCCCCCATCACTTTTATAGACAACTATCATCCTCATCAACTTAATCTCATGAATAGTTATTATTGTAATTTGTTGCTTGAGACTTATCCTCTATCTCTTTTATGTTTATTGTACTACTATAAGCATTAGTCATCCCATGGATGACTAATGCTTAGATTATTTCAAGCAACATAGGTGCATGTCCATAATAGATGGTGGATGCGTATCAATCAAAAAAATGCAATGATAAATGTCCAGGAGATGAGTTTATAAGGATGAAAGTTGTATATAACTATCACCTTTGAATGAATTCATAATATAACACCTGACATAATGGATTAATTCTTTTCTTAAATTCAATTACTCATTTTCTTCAAAGCATACTGAAATTCTTTGAAACAATAAAATTTTGGGTTTCTCTTATTTGAATTGTCTACAACTGTCACCTTTGATAATGAATATCTTATGTGTATTTATTTATTTATTGTTAAAAATTAAAATTTTATATACCTAATAGTATGGATTTGAATCAAAAATGGATGCATGCTAATCATTTGATAAAAGATTATGAAGTTGGAGTTAAAGAGTTCAACAAGTTTTCAACAGAGCATGCATACGACCCTTCTCAAATTTGTTGTATGTGTTTACCCTATTGTTATTCAAGAAAAAATTAGGCAATAAGAGTTGGAAGAACATTTGATTTGTCAAAAAATAGATTAGAGATATAGATGTTGGACTAAACATGGGGAAAACTGAATGTGTACACCGATTGGGATGATACTGTGATTTATGGACCATTTGAAATGAATACTAGTGTAAATGATGTTGTAGATCACATCAAATAAATGACAATGATAATTTAAGATGACCTTCATGATTATCCAAAGTTGTTTTAGAAGTTAAATAGTTGTTCCAAGAGACTATTGTATACCGGTTTTACTAAATACACAAAATTGTCAGCTGTATTGAAGTTATATAATTTGAAAGCTAGCAACGGATGCAGTGACACCATCTTTATAGAACTACTTGGTCTCCTAAATTATATACTACCAGAAGAAAATGAACTAAAATTTCAAACATATGATGCTAAATGAATGTTACATTCAATTGGAATGATCTCTAAAAAATACATGCTTTTCCAAATGATTTCATATTGTTTTTCAAGGATCACGAATCATTCATAAAATACCCTAATTGTGGCACAGATCGATATAAGAAAAATTAATCAAGTCCTTTTAAATATATATGGTACTTTCCTATCATTATATGGTTTAAAAGACTATATATATGTCAGGAAATTGTGAGACAATTAACATGAAATATAGATACAATAATTAAATATGGGAACCTATGTTATCAAACAGATTCTCCTCAGTGGAATAAAATTGATTACAAGTATCTTGAATTTAAAAATGATCTGAGAAACTTTCGTCTTGAATTATCTATAGATGGAATAAATCCTTTTGGTGTACAGAGTAGTACTCACAATACATGGCCATTCATGTTGGTAAATTATAACTTCATGGTTATGCATGAAGTGAAAATACATTATATTGTCTTTGATTAAACCTAGACCAAGGTAACCCTGTAATGATATTAATGTATATTTGGATCCATTGATTGAAGATCCAAAATTGATGTGGGATACATGTGTTCCAATGTATGATACACATAGAAGTGAAGAATTCACATTGAGGGACATGTTGTATGGGATGATAAATGACTTTCATGCTTATGAAAATTTATCAATCTATAGCATTAAAGGAATGTTGGGGTTCCCCATTTATGAAAAATTCACATACTCATTTCGTTTGAAACATTCCTCAAATATTGTGTTTTTATGACATCATATATTTTTACCTTAATGACATAAATATCGATCCTAGATGATAGCATTCGATGGGAATATCAAACAAGGTACAACAACATATCAAGTAATGGTTGATAAATTGTACAATAAAGTAAAAGATATTGACACTGTTTTTTGGTAAACCATTTTTGAAAAATCTTACAAAATCATGTTTGAAGAAGAGGTCAATTTTCTTTAAATTACCATATTAGAATTGTTTGCATGCCAGAAATTTTCTTAATGTAATTCATGTAGAAAAAATGTATTTGATATTTTTATTGCCATGTTACTAAATATTCCTAGAAAAAATGAAATATGGCATCAAGTCTAGGTTGGACTTGATTAAAATGGGTATAAGGGAAGAGTTGGCATCGATGAATGGTAAAAGGTATACTTTTCTTTCTCCAGTAGCTTACACTCTATCCATACAAAAAAAATTATAATTTGTATTTTTCATTAATAGTGTAAAATTTCCACAAGGGTATTCATCAAATATCAAGAATGTAGTTTCAATGACTAATTTGATGTTACAATGACTAAAATCACATGACTTTCATGTTTTGATGTAAGATTTGATGTCTGTTGCTTTCTGTTGCATTCTACCTCAAAATGTATGACATGCATTAACCAAAATCTTCTTTTTCAAAGCCATATGTAGTAAATTTATAGACCCAATGAAGTTTCCCATCATGAATAATAAGGTTTCAATCATATTATATGAATTAGAGATGTTCTTACCACCATCATTATTTGATATAATAGTCCACCTAATTGTTCACTTAGTTAGAGAGGTTCAAATGTGTGGTATTTTCCATTACATATAGATGTACCCCATTAAAAAATATATGAAGATTTTGAAAGGGTATGTCAAGAATCAAAGTTGGTCATAATTTTGTATAACAGAACGATATATTGTTGAATAAGCTATTGAATTTTGTACCGATTTCCTATTAGATGTTGACACCATCGGTCTCCCAAAGTCTTGTCACAGCGAACACCTTATGGGCGAAGGGATTTCTAGAATAGATGTTGTTACAATTACTTTCATAGAGAAGGATCAAGTGAACCTTTATATTTTATATAATAGTGAAGACATTGATCCATACATTCAATCCCACAAAGAAATTATTATAGATTTGAATCTATCAAGGGTTTAAGGATTGATATCAAATACACATAATCAAAAGTTTATAGCATAGTTCTGAGATCAAATTTATAAGGATTTATCTGAAAATATGATTTCAATTGCCGAATAAATTCACTGGCTAGCCAAGGAACCAAATGAAATTGTTATATCTTACACTGGTTTTGTAATCAATGGTTATATGTTCTATAAAAAATAATATAATGACTGTAGTGTGATAAAAAACGGTGGTGTTACGCTTGTGGATGAAGTGATACACATATCGGGTTTCAAGGATATAAATCCAATTTATGAAAATATGTCATATTTTGGCATTATCAAACATATATACAAGTTGGATTATATAGCATTTCATGTGTCGGTTTTCCATTGAAAATGGGTTGACAATATCAGTGCAATGAAAGTTAATGAAATGGGATTTGTGAAGGTTAATTTCAGTTTTGGTGGGGGAAAAGACGATTCGTTCATAATGACATCACAAGTAGTGAAATTATTTTATGTCTCAAATCCAAAAAACAATAATTGGTTGATTATCCTACTTGAGACTAAAATAAATGTTGGTTTAGATGAAAATTCAATTGATGATGACCCTTTCATTGAGATATCACAATTAGTTCATGTCGATCCCAATGTTGACAATGTCTTGTATATTAGAGGGAACCACAAAGAAGAGATTTGGATTCTCGATAGAGGAATCAAATCCCTAAAACCTTTAAAAAAGAGTTTAATGAGAAGATAAAAGTGTTTTTTAATATACTATGTTTTTCCTCATAATATTATATGTTCTATATTGTATTCACATAATTGAAATTAAATGTTTGACTACTCATGCAGACAATTTCTTCTGCATATGATGATGTTTCCAATCCCTCAAAAGAACAAACTATAATAAAGTAAACCCATTGGAAAGATGTAAAGGTAATGTTACAATATACTTTCTATATTTTACTGAAAAATTATATAATGGAACATTGATTTAATTTTCATTATTCCTTGAAGATTTTGTTAATTTTAGAATATTTCTATCCATCTTTCATGCCTTTGTAGGAATAAAAATGATGTTGTCTTTGCTCAATCACAGAGGTAATATTGATGTTTGCACAGTAAAATCAGTACCCATAGAATTGATGTATTATTTCATATTTATGTTTAATTTATTTCTTTTTAGTATTACTCACATAATAATTGTCTTCTTATATATCTGGATTCTTTTGTTCGAGTTGGGGTGGTCTATCCATCTTTCATGCCTTTATTCACCAAAACTTCCACATATTTTTTCTCCCTCAAAACCTTTTCACCCTTGCAGTGTTTCATTTATCACTTTACTTAAAGTTCCCTCCACTTCTCAATCATAGAGGTAATATTGATGTTTATATAGTAAAATCATTATACATATAGAATTAATTTATTGTTTCATATTTATGTTTTATTTATTTCTTTTTAGTATCACTAATATAATAATTATTTTCTTATACAGGTGGATTCTTTTTTCTGAGTTGGAGTGGTTTGTTTGAAGCTTCTCATGGTCAAAATATATTGGACTCTGATCTTAAAACAGAGATAATGATAATAAGGAAATGTTTCAATAATGCATACAAACATCATGAAAAGGTAAATCCCTACTACTTGTTTAGTTAATTTTTTCACCATTTTATCTAGTATTTGTAAGTTAATTTTCTTATCTTTTTATCTAATACTTATTTAATTTTTTTTATAGATCTTTTTGGAATTCATATTGACTCAATATTATTAGTATAAAAACCTTTCTTGTTAAAATCCATAAGAGTACAGGAAGTACATTTGGTCATTTTGGTGACTTATTGTGATATAATGGGCACATGATCTTCCTCTACTCTTCTATCTTTCAAAAATGAGAAAGTTTTTTTATCTAAGAACATCAACTCAATATATAGTGTTGGTAGTTTGACAAAGAAATAAATTGGAAATCATTATAACTTTGTAAGTGAGGATTATTTTGAGACTTTGGGAAGTGTATGAATCATTCGTACCTCAATCTGACACATGGTGTGACCGGTATAACTCCAAGTGATTCTTTTTATTTAAAATTGAAATTAATTTTAGTAAAAAGACAACTAACATACTCAAAACTGAGAAAATATATTCATATTGTTTTGATACTTTAGTAAAATGATCCATAAGTCATTTTTGATGTGTCAGAATCAGCCACACCTCAATCTGATACACAATATTCCTAGTATAACTTAGTGTTTGTTATCAGTTTAAAATCGATATTTTAGATCAAAAACTATCACTCATTGAAAAAAATCAAACGTGATCATATTTTATTGATAACTAAGGAAAATTATTTATAAGTCATTTTTGACGTGCAGGAATCAGTCTCACATAAAACCCATACACGATGTGATCGGTATGAGTCAAAGTGCATGTTTCCAGTTTAAAATGACATTTTAGTAAAAAAGAAAAGTGATGTAATCAAAATTAATAAAATACATTCATATTGTATTGATGCTTTAGTAAAACTATCCATAATTCATTTGAGGTTTTTAGGAATTGGTCACACCTCAATCTGATGCACGTTGTGACTGGTTTGACCTCAAGTGTCTTTTTATTTAAAATTTACATCAATTTTAGTAAAATGGACAACTTACCTACTCAAAACTGAGAAAACGCTTTTGGAATATTTTTATACTTTAAAAAAATGATCTATACGTCATTTATGACATGTGGGAATTATCCCCACATTAATTAGATACATGATTTTCCCATTTGACTCAAAGTGTCTGTTATTAGTTTAAAATCGACATTTTAGATCAAAAGATGTCGCTCACTAAAAATCAATCAAAAATGCTCATATTTTCTTGATAATTTAGGACAAAAAATTATAATTAATTTTTGATTTGTAGGAATCAGTATCACATCAAACCGATACATGATATGATTGGTATGGGTCAAAGTGCATGTTTACAGTTTAAAATGAAATTTTAGTAAAAAAGAAAAGTGATGTACTCAAAATTGAGAAAACACAATCATATTGTTTTTATACTTTAGGAAAATGATCCATAAGTCATTTAAGACATGTAATAATTAGCCACAACTCAATATGATGCATAGTTTAACATACCATCCTTTTCTTACATTACTATTACATCATTTTAAAGATAAACAACATAATAGTATTACACATAGAGGATTCAAAGGTTTAGTGTCTTGGGAAAACTAGGACCATACATAAAAATTACAACATCAAGCATAAACATTTATTTAATTTCCTCTTCTCTAGATTCTTATTGGAACTTGTATTCTTCTTAGTCATGTAGCCACCTGAGTATATACATCAAAAGGGGTGAGCTAGAAGCCCAGTAAGAGGATTTATAAGAACAATATAGCATGGGGTGAGCATAATAATAACATGGGGAAAAGATCATGAACATGAGAGGAAGCATAAATATAAGACTTGAAATGTAGAAATGCATAAAAATGAAACATCATGTCTTAGTGGTTAACTACCACACATACTTTTTAACCAAGCTATAATCTTGTTCACACATCATTTCACATTTACTCATGAGATTCATCACTTTACCCAATGCATTGGAGCACTGTATAATTTCGGGTTCACCTATCACATCATAACATTATCATCGTCATGTTTGCCACATGGAACATATAACAAAAGTAAACATAACTAACCCATGTAAAGGAATGGGTTACATCTCATAATAACACATTCATAAACTTTGGGTTCCCAAAACAAAGAGGGAATAACATACTTGATGCAAGAACCATCAACCTTGAATGAGAAGTAAAAGGTGAGTTCTTAAAAGAAGAGTTCTTTTGGAAAACATTTTGTTTGAAATAAACAGTAGTGGTAAACATGTATATCCCAGAAAATTAAATACAATGATGAACAAATGATCTTTAAGGAGTAACCATATCAAAAAAAAGGATTTAAAGAGGGAGAACCCGAAGGATGAAAGTTGGGTTCGAGAATTTCCCCTTACCTTGTATCTGAATGATTCCTTCTCTTTAATGTCCTATATAATGACATTATATTCATTAATTAGAAACAAATAACAGTTTTTACATTAATATGTTTAATTATGGTTTCATTAAGTGATTTTATGTGCCTTTGGATGATTTATAGAGTTTAAAAACATTGTTCGGAATGTTTGTTTTTATGGTTTTCTTGAGTGGTTCGCTTGTATTCTTAAATTGAAGTTCGGGTAGAACATGGGTAAACATCTAGAACTGATATTACATGTTATTAATGATATTAAAGGATTTTTAATGATCTTATAATGAATTATATTATATCCATGTGGATGAATCATTAGATAAGAATTAAATGATGATTGTTTGGGTTAATTTGAGCGAGTTTTCGATCATGATGAACTTGTTTTATTTTATCACTAGAAAAATGGTCATAAGTTAGTTCCAGAACTTTAAATAGGATATAATACATATAAAGTATTATTGTTCAACCATAAAAAAAATTTCATGACCATATCTGAAGGTAGAAGTGGAAGAAGAAAACTTGTCATTCTTGAAAGTGATAAATTAACACCTCACGAACAACGTTCTCTTTAATAAAATAAAAGGAAGAGGAAAAGGGGGTTGGATGATATAATATCTAATTAGAATCATAAAATTCTAGTAGATTTATAATAATGGAGTTACAATACCATTTGGATGAATATAGGTGGGGATAGATCAATAAATGAACTTGAACTTGAAAGGAAATTAAAAGAGAAGAGGGGGAGAAATTACCTCGTAAATCCTCCTCTTGAGATTCTCCTTAAGGAAGATATTATTGATCTTTTGATGAGACCAGAAGCTCTTGAACATGGGATAGGGGATATATAAGAGGTTTTTTCAGAGTTTAGATAAGTCTTGGAGCTTTAGAGGTGTGAGTAAATGAGGGTGTGAAGGGTGGTTTTTATAGTGGAGGGGAGAGGGGTTTTCTTAATATAAAATTCATTAGTTTATTAATTTACCCTAAGAAAAGGAATAGTGGGTCTTGAATGAATAAGAATAGTAATTTTATCATGTGATCCCGAACCAATTGGGCTTACATCATCATAACATCACACATGACTCTATAATTAGCTTATTTAGCTTATTTTTGTAAATTACGGTATTTCACTATTCATCAAAAATTCAAGTATCTCGGAAAAATCCCAAAAATTTACCCCTACTATTTTTCGACGTGTAGAATCCAAAAATTAAGTCCATTTTTTAAAAATAGTTTTCTAAATATTATTAATTTAATATTTAGTTAAAATCATAATTTACTTAAAAAACAGTTTTTAAAATTAAAACTGATTTTATAGTGCTTTCAAAAATTAAGTAGGGTCTTATAAAATTATCTAAAAACTATAAGACATTGATTTAATAATTAATGAACAAATTTTAAGTAATTAATTTTTCTTTTAAATTAATTAATTAATTATAATTATTTATTTATGACTTACAAAATACCAAAACGTTTACTAAGGTCAAATTGTCACTTTCTAAGATGTCTAAATTTTATTTAATTATTCATGGGTAAGGTTACTCTTATGTTGGATGATTTACTATTCATAAGGGTCATATTACTATTCATAAGGTTATGTTACTATTCATAAGGTTAGGTTACTATTCACCAAAAATTATTTTTGTTTTATTAGACTCCAAAAATCATCTTGAATACAACCGTGTATGTCAGATTCTCAAAATTCCCAATACAGAAGTGAAAAAATTATGTTTAGAGGTCACCTAGAACTTAGTAGTTCATTATGTTGTGTTTTCATGTGATTTTATGACATAATTATAAGAGGGTAATTTATATCAAAAAACATTGGGTCGTTACATTCTTCCCCCCTTAATAAATTTCGCCCCCGAAATTTCACTTTACACAAACAGGTCAGGTTACTTCTCCTTCATTTCCTCTTCTAGTTACCAAGTTGCTTCTTCAAACTTATAGTTCCTCCAAAACACTTTGAAAAGATGGGTTGTCTTGTTTCATAGAACCTTATCTCTCTGATCAAAAATCTTTACTGGTTGCTCCTCATAGGAGAGATCATCTTCCAGCTGCACCACCTCTGAGTTTAGTACATATGAGGGGTCTAGTATGTACTTCCTTAGTAGTGATACATGAAACACATCATGAACTTGAGCCATATTCGGTGGAAGTGCAAGACGATAGGCCACGACTCCTATGTGGTCAAGGATCTCAAAGGGTCCAATATACCTTTGGCTTAGCTTCCCTTTCTTCCCGAATCGCATGACTCTCTTCCATGGAGATATTCGAAGGAAGACTTTATCTCCAACATTGAACTCCAAGTCCCTTTGACGGTTGTCATCATAGCTCTTTTTCTAACTTTGAGCAGCCTTGATGTGTTTCTAGATGACTTGAACCTTCTCTGTCATCTCTTGAACAAAATTGGGTCCAAGTAGCTTTCTTTCTCCAACTTCATCCCAACAGGTTGGAGTTCTACATCACTTTCCATACAAAGCTTCATATATAGTTGTCTGAATACTCGAGTGGAAGATATTATTATATGAGAACTCAACCAATGGTATATGTTGATCCCATCCACCTTTGAATTCTAGAGAGCAGTCTCTTAGAATATCTTTAAGCGTCTAAATAGTTCTTTCAAACTGGCCATCAGTTTGGGGTTGATAGGCCGTGCTGAAATTTAATTCAGTACTCAAAGCATGTTGAAGGCTCCTCCATAATTTAGATGTGAACCTTAGATCATGGTCAGAGACAATTGATAGTGGAACACCATGCAATCTCACCACTTTCTTCACATATATCTTTGCAAGTTGTTCAAGTGAGAAATCTTCCTGAATATCGATAAAATGGGAAGTCTTGGTGAGTCGGTCAACCAAAACCCATATCACATTATTTCCCTTCGACGTCGTCGAGAGACCCGTGACAAAGTCCATAGTAGCATTTTCCCATTTCCACATGGGTATAGGCAATGACTGCATCATACCTTTGGACTTTTGTCGCTCATCTTTAACTTGCTGACATACCAAGCACCTTGATATATATTCCGCAATCTCCTTCTTCATGTTATCCCACCAGAAGTGTTCTCAGAGATCACGGTACATTTTGGTACTTCCAGGATGGATAGAGAATATTGAGCTATGTGCATTATCCAATAGATCCTTCTTTATCCCAAGTGATGAAGACACACAAAGCCGCATTCCAAATCGGATCACACCATCATCGTCAATATGGAACTCTTGCAGCTTTCATTCCTTTACTACATTCACCCTCTTTTGTATCTCCACATCATCCCTTTGTGCTTCCTTAATCCTCTCCTGGATGGATGGTTGTGCAATCATTTGGGCAAGGTAGGATGCATCCCCTACCCTTATGATTTCTAAATCCATTATTTTCATATCTAAGAAGATAGGGTCTTTCTCAATCTGCAGCATGGATAGAGTAGCATATTCTTTTCTGCTTAGAGCATCATCTACCTTGTTCGCCTTTCCAGGATGATAGTGAATAGAGCAATCGTAATCCTTAATTGGATCTAACCATCTCCTTTGACGCATGTTGAGTTCCTTTTATGTGAATATATACTTTAGGCTCTTTTGGTCGGTGTATATGTCACACTTTTCACCATAAAGGTAGTGTCGCAAGATTTTCAAGGAAAAAATCACGGTTGTCAGCTCTAGATCATGCGTTGGGTAGTTATGCTCATGGATCTTCAACTATCGTGAGGTATAGGCTATCACATTATCATTTTTCATGAGTACGCAACCCGGGCCTTTCTTTGAAGCATCACTGTATATCACAAAACTTTCTCCACTTTTCGGTAGTGTGTATAGCATCCCGCCTCTTTATCACATAAACTTTCATTACATTTTACAAAACTGAGGATCTTTAAGGTTTAGTGTCTTGGAAACCAGGAACTTTAAACTTGAAAACATAAAACATTCTTCTAAAACACTTGAAAGGCTTCTCCTCATGTTCATCCTAGGTTCATTACTGCATCACATAACCTGGGAGCATACATCAAACGAAAGGGTGAGCAAAAATCCCAGTAAGGAAAACAAGAGAAACATTTTACATGTGAACTTGAGATACTTCAATAAGGTCATGAAAAAGAACTTTAAGGCATGAGAATGAAATAAGGAGGCATATCATAATAAAAATAACATTTTTCATAACTTGAAAATGTGGCTACATCATTTAACATAGACAATCATGAACATATCACCAAGGTCCATCCCCAAGGTGTCATTTGAAAATTACCAAGGTTATTCACCAAGGTATCGTGAAAATTGTAATCTCTAGTGGTTACATCATTACCCAATGCATTGGAGCGCTATCAGGGCGCACCCTTAAATTTGCCTTTATTATCATGTGAGCCACATATATCATCATCAAACATTTCATAAATAACCCACATAGCATAAAATAAATGGGTTTCATTTCATAATCATAACGTTTTAAAAACTGCTTTAAAGACATGATCTTTACGTCACTTTAAAACCCACAGAAAAGGAAGGTGGGTCTCATGTATGTAAATCCCAGAATTTAAAATAGAACATTTTGGTATATATGTGAATACCCCTTTAGAAGAAAGATCTTTGAGTATTCACTTAATAATATAAAAGAACTTTATAAAAAGAGAGAGACATTTTGAGATGGAAATTCTGCAGCATAACGGCTATGTTATGAGGTTTTAGAAGACATTAAAAAGAGAGGGAAAATGAGTCAAACATTCATAAATGACCCATAAAACAGTATATGGACAGAATAAGAAGGATACATGATCATGGTAATGAAATTTCAAGGACATACCATTTGAAATGAAAAACATGGAAGGAAGACAAAAATTAGATTTCTCTTATGAAAGTTCGACAGCCTAACGGCGTTACTTAAACTTCAACAAAAACGATTTGAAAAGATCAAATAGGGTCTCTCATCATGTGAACATAAGAGTTCAGTATGATAGATATAGAGATAATTCCCCAACATAACAAAAATGAACTTGAAAGAATTGACATTAAAGTAGATCTTCAAAACGAGAAGGGTGAAGAACCACTTAAAAATTCGGCAGCCTAACAGCGCCACTTAAAACTTCAAAATACTGAATTGAAGCGATCAAATGGGGTCTCTCATCATATGAGCATAAGAGTCCAGTATGATAGATATAGAGATCATACCCCAACATAGTAGAAATTAACTTGAAAGACTTGACATGAAAGTAGAACTTTGAAAAAGAGAAAGGTGAAAGAATCCCTTAAAAAATCGGCAGCCTAACGGCGCCACTTAAACATTCTTAAAACGAATTGATGAGAGCAAGGGGGGGTCTCTCATCATATGAACATGAAATAGGCAGTAGGATGAATATAAAAGAACATCCTCCAACATAAGAACATGGAGTATAAAAGAAAAGACATAAAAGAGATTACTTGAAAAGAAAGAGAGAGGTCGGATCCCTTACCTTAAAATGTAACTCTTAAACCTCAAAGGTTGGGACCTTGAGGGCTTTGGGGCACCTTGGGAGGACTCCTTGGGAGGTAATGAGACCATAAATTCGTTGGGAATGAGTGGGGAGTCGAATGGATGAGAGGAGGGCTTGGTATTTATAGGGAAAGTGAGGGGACAAGGCATTAATGGCCAAAGGACACCTCACATGTGCTTTTCTCAAACCCATGTGCTCTCCCTTGGCATTTATCATGGAGTTAGGCCACATGGGGCCCCCACAACAATAATTCATCACCCTTGGCCGGCCAACCCTCAAAATATCTCATGACATCATCATGACACAGCTATGATGTCACTAAACATACCGAAACCCTAAAACTGCATTTTTACTATTCACTGAAAATTCAACTTTCTCAGAAAAATCCCAAAATTTCACACTAACCAAATATCAATGCTCTGATTTCAAAAATGAACTCCATTTTATAAAAATAATTTTCTAAATATTTTTAATTCAATTTTTAAATAAATTCACTATTCACCGAAAATTCATTTTTTTCAGAAAAATCCCCAAAAATTACCTTAACATAATATCGAAGCTCTAAGTTCAAAAATGAAATCCATTTTCTAAAAATAATTTTCTAAATATTTTTAATTAATTTTTTAATTAAAAAACACTATTCACCCGAAAAAACTAATACTTGAATAATAATTAATGAAACCGTTATTTAACCATTTTATTGAATCACATTACTTAATCAAGGTGCCTAGATTATTTTAAAACTTTCTTTTAAGTAAGATTACTAATCCATTTGGTCACATTACTAATCCTAAGCGTAAAATCACTATTCACAATTTACTATTCATCAAAAATCAAGTTGATCTTATTAAACTCTAAATTTCGTACTGGACATAATTGTAGAAGACCATTTTTTGAAAATCATTACACATTTTTAATTATTAAGGTTTACACAACCATTTTTAAAATATCCTTTTTCTAAAATTCATAAAAAATATGCATACTATATTTATCCGGTCATTTCAAAATTCATAACTTCATCATAAGAAGAAATCCCAATTTTTATTTAAAACAAGGATTACATAAGGCAGTTACGGTCTCGTTACATAGCCCCTTATAATACTAGCATAGGACCTAAGAGTAAGGTGTGCTAGGGTGATAGAATCTTGGGGCGGCTCAGTCAACATTGCCCGAGTAGTAATTTCTATCAGTTTGAACTTCTCACGAAGGCGATTACATTCTAGCTTCACATGATGAAGCTCGGATTGGATTTGATCCAGAGCAAAGCCAAATGGTGCTACCTCTTTCCCAAGCTCTGTTAGATGGGCTTCGATCGGTCCAAGACTACTAGGTGAGGCCATCGAATCTTCTTTCTATAATAATTAACCAAGATTACTTGTATTTAGAGACAATAATCAAAAAAATTTGTTCACAGTGGTCATATTGACCGATGGTCATATAACAATCAAAACCCAATGGTCTCATATTAATTATAATCATTTTTATCAAATAAAACATTTTTGTTGAGTATCAAAATAAAATAAAATAACACATGAAATTAGGAAACACGATTTATTCAAAATTTCGGGTCGTTACAATCGTCCCCCCTTAAGAAATTGCGTCCTCGCAATTTTTTTAAAATTGGGTTTTGAAATTTCATTGAAGGTCCCACATCGGAAAAAGAGTCAGTAACACTATTACTTTAAAAGAAATAAAAGGGAGTACAAAGGCCACCCGAGTTTACTCACACTAGGGTTCCATGTAGGAAAACATGGACATGGAGGAGAAAACAAAGGGTCAAGTTCTGAGGGAGAGTGATAGAGAACATGATTAGGAGAAAGTTAACCATGAGAAAATCCCAAACTTATGATGTGTTTAAACGGTCTTTGATTACCTAGTAGGAAACGTAAACCAACAACGTTTTTGTTTTACGTTCCTTTTCATAATTTTTAGGAATTCATTTACAACATAGAACAAAAACATAAGGAAATATACTTATCTTCATTTAGAGTTTCATCCTTTAATAAGTTTCTACCCAAAACTAATCTTTTCTCCAAACGATGAGCATTCAAAACTACTTGGTCTCATCAAAACACAAGACTCATCTTCTAGAGAATCACATAATCCACAAAAGATCAACTATCTATTTCTTCTATCTTTAAACATTATCCCAAAAACAGAAAGAGTAAGGTAAAAAAAACTCTTCAAAAAGAAATAATCTCATAGGAATGGAAACTACTTTTAAATCTTCAAGTTCCATGGTACTACCCAAAGTTCATCATAGTCCATTCCATAAATAATGGTCCTTAAGATTCCTCAAAATAAACCAAACTAAGATTGAAACCCAAATACAAGAAAGATTTGATAACATAGTCTTCCAAGGTAAACTTTATCATTCATCTCCAAACAACATCAACCACTCCTAACATCTTATAAAAAAAAGTAACTAACCTAAACAAATTTACCCAAAGATAGGTTAATAATTTCCATAAGTAACCTAAATTACTATAATTCCACCTTAAATTCATCGATTCTTCAAAATATAAGTCAACCTTACTCCTCAATGAAAATACCTTAGTAATCTATTTACCTCGATCATATAGGGTCCCTAAAATAGTGAACGTATTCCAAAATAATAATCATCTTTTAATCCCCTAATCACCTCTGTCATATTAATACGACAATCGTGGCATTTCCTATCACATTGGTTTTTGGGACATGTTCTTCCATTTCCCGCCATTAACTAAGAAAAGAAACTATAATTAGGGGCTTATTTACTTAGCTAATAATCATGAAAAGGAAACTTTAAGCATAAAAGGATAAACATGTAGAATAAAATTATATCCTAACTTGTGATACCCTAGGTTCCAATCTAGGTTATCCATGATCATATATACTTATGTGAATCTTTATTTTGTTTTATCCTTGTTCCTTTAATAATGGTTCATACTAAGCTTATGGATTTACCAAAGCATATCCCCCGGGAGTGTTGTAACCAAGAGTGCAGCAAGGCCCGTTGTCATGTACCAGTTCTCGTTCGAGTCTAGCTCAAAGCGGTGTTTTCAGGTTTTACCCCTATGTACATCTGTGCCAGAGCCACCTCTACCTGCTCGTATCCAGACAGGGATGTATTTGCATGGAAACCCCTTACTCAATACTCACCAAAATACCAGGAATATTTCCTATATTTAAAGTTTTCTATAGGGTTCTTCCTAGATTTTTCATATCCTAATTTCCACAAATAACTAAACCATCCTTTGATACCAACTATAGCATCCCGCCTCTTTATCACATAAACTTTCATTACATTTTACAAAACTGGGGATCTTTAAGGTTTAGTGTCTTGGAAACCAGGAACTTTAAACTTGAAAACATAAAACATTCTTCTAAAACACTTGAAAGGCTTCTCCTCATGTTCATCCTAGGTTCATTACTGCATCACATAACCTGGGAGCATACATCAAACGAAAGGGTGAGAAAAAAGCCCAGTAAGGAAAACAAGAGAAACATTTTACATGTGAACTTGAGATACTTCAATAAGGTCATGAAAAAGAACTTTAAGGCATGAGAATGAAATAAGGAGGCATATCATAATAAAAATAACATTTTTCATAACTTGAAAATGTGGCTACATAATTTAAAATAGACAATCATGAACATATCACCAAGGTCCATCCCCAAGGTGTCATTTGAAAATTACCAAGGTTATTCACCAAGGTATCGTGAAAATTGTAATCTCTAGTGGTTACATCATTACCCAATGCATTGGAGCGCTATCAGGGCGCACCCTTAAATTTGCCTTTATTATCATGTGAGCCACATATATCATCATCAAACATTTCATAAATAACCCACATAGCATAAAATAAATGGGTTTCATTTCATAATCATAACGTTTTAAAAACTGCTTTAAAGACATGATCTTTACGTCACTTTAAAACCCACAGAAAAGGAAGGTGGGTCTCATGTATGTAAATCCCAGAATTTAAAATAGAACATTTTGGTATATATGTGAATACCCCTTTAGAAGAAAGAGCTTTGAGTATTCACTTAATAATATAAAAGAACTTTAGAAAAAGAGAGAGACATTTTGAGATGGAAATTCTGCAGCATAACGGCTATGTTATGAGGTTTTAGAAGACATTAAAAAGAGAGGGAAAATGAGTCAAACATTCATAAATGACCCATAAAACAGTATATGGACAGAATAAGAAGGATACATGATCATGGTAATGAAATTTCAAGGACATACCATTTGAAATGAAAAACATGGAAGGAAGACAAAAATTAGATTTCTCTTATGAAAGTTCGACAGCCTAACGGCGTTACTTAAACTTCAACAAAAACGATTTGAAAAGATCAAATAGGGTCTCTCATCATGTGAACATAAGAGTTCAGTATGATATATATAGAGATAATTCCCCAACATAACAAAAATGAACTTGAAAGAATTGACATGAAAGTAGATCTTCAAAACGAGAAGGGTGAAGAACCACTTAAAAATTCGGCAGCCTAACAGCGCCACTTAAAACTTCAAAATACTGAATTGAAGCGATCAAATGGGTTCTCTCATCATATGATAATAAGAGTCCAGTATGATAGATATAGAGATCATACCCCAACATAGTATAAATTAACTTGAAAGACTTGACATGAAAGTAGAACTTTGAAAAAGAGAAAGGTGAAAGAATCCCTTAAAAAATCGGCAGCCTAACGGCGCCACTTAAACATTCTTAAAACGAATTGATGAGAGCAAGGGGGGGTCTCTCATCATATGAACATGAAATAGGCAGTAGGATGAATATAAAAGAACATCCTCCAACATAAGAACATGGAGTATAAAAGAAAAGACATAAAAGAGATTACTTGAAAAGAAAGAGAGAGGTCGGATCCCTTACCTTAAAATGTAACTCTTAAACCTCAAAGGTTGGGACCTTGAGGGCTTTGGGGCACCTTGGGAGGACTCCTTTGGAGGTAATGAGACCATAAATTCGTTGGGAATGAGTGGGGAGTCGAATGGATGAGAGGAGGGCTTGGTATTTATAGGGAAAGTGAGGGGACAAGGCATTAATGGCCAAAGGACACCTCACATGTGCTTTTCTCAAACCCATGTGCTCTCCCTTGGCATTTATCATGGAGTTAGGCCACATGGGGCCCCCAAAACAATAATTCATCACCCTTGGCCGGCCAACCCTCAAAATATCTCATGACATCATCATGACACAGCTATGATGTCACTAAACATACCGAAACCCTAAAACTGCATTTTTACTATTCACTGAAAATTCAACTTTCTCAGAAAAATCCCAAAATTTCACACTAACCAAATATCAATGCTCTGATTTCAAAAATGAACTCCATTTTATAAAAATAATTTTCTAAATATTTTTAATTCAATTTTTAAATAAATTCACTATTCACCGAAAATTCATTTTTTTCAGAAAAATCCCCAAAAATTACCTTAACATAATATCGAAGCTCTAAGTTCAAAAATGAAATCCATTTTCTAAAAATAATTTTCTAAATATTTTTAATTAATTTTTTAATTAAAAAACACTATTCACCCGAAAAAACTAATACTTGAATAATAATTAATGAAACCGTTATTTAACCATTTTATTGAATCACATTACTTAATCAAGGTGCCTAGATTATTTTAAAACTTTCTTTAAGTAAGATTACTAATCCATTTGGTCACATTACTAATCCTAAGCGTAAAATCACTATTCACAATTTACTATTCATCAAAAATCAAGTTGGTCTTATTAGACTCTAAATTTCGTACTGGACATAATTGTAGAAGACCATTTTTTGAAAATCATTACACATTTTTAATTATTTAAGGTTTACACAACCATTTTTAAAATATCCTTTTTCTAAAATTCATAAAAAATATGCATACTATATTTATCCGGTCATTTCAAAATTCATAACTTCATCATAAGAAGAAATCCCAATTTTTATTTAAAACAAGGATTACACAAGGCAGTTACGGTCTCGTTACATAGCCCCTTATAATACTAGCATAGGACCTAAGAGTAAGGTGTGCTAGGGTGATAGAATCTTGGGGCGGCTCAGTCAACATTGCCTGAGTAGTAATTTCTATCAGTTTGAACTTCTCACGAAGGCGATTACGTTCTAGCTTCACATGATGAAGCTCGGATTGGATTTGATCCAGAGCAAAGCCCAATGGTGCTACCTCTTTCCCAAGCTCTGTTAGATGGGCTTCGATCGGTCCAAGACTACTAGGTGAGGCCATCGAATCTTCTTTCTATAATAATTAACCAAGATTACTTGTATTTAGAGAAAATAATCAAAAAAAATTGTTCACAGTGGTCATATTGACCGATGGTCATATAACAATCAAAACCCAATGGTCTCATATTAATTATAATCATGTTTATCAAATAAAACATTTTTGTTGAGTATCAAAATAAAATAAAATAACACATGAAATTAGGAAACACGATTTATTCAAAATTTTGGGTCGTTACAGTGTGAGTAGAGGTGCAGTGATCAGCCTTCTCTTTAGCTCCTTGAAGCTTCCCTCACATTCTTCTATCCAGACATACTTTACCCCTTTCCTTGTTAACTTAGTTAGCGGACTTGACAATCATGAGAAGTTTCTCACAAAACGTCGGTAGTACCCAGCTAATCCATGAAAACTATGGATTTATATGACAATATAGGTCATGTTCCATTCCTCAATCGCCTTTGTTTTTGAAGGATCCACAGAAATTCTCTCACTTGTGATCACATGTCCCAAGAACGTGACTTGCTTCATCCAAAAGTCACACTTGCTGAACTTGGCATATAACTTCTCCTTCCTCAATGTCGCCAACACAAGTCTTAGATGTTATTCATGTTCCTCCTTTCTCTTGGAGTAGATGATAATATCATCAATAAACACTACCACAAATTTTTCAAGGTAATGTCTAAAGACTCTATTCATCAAATCTATAAATATTTCAGGGGCATTAGTAAGTCCAAAGGGCATCACCAAAAACTCATAGTGCCCATACATTGTTCAAAAGGCAGTCTTCTGAATATCTTCCTTCTTCACCTTTACCTAATGATATCTAGAATTAATATCCACCTTTGAGAAGTATTGATAACCTCTTAAATAATCGAACAAGTCATCAATCATTGGGAGAGGATACTTGTTCTTTATGGTGATCTTGTTGAGTTCTCGATCATCGATACACAGCCACATTGTTTCATCCTTATTCTTCACAAAGAGCACTGGTGCGCCCCAAGGTGATGCACTAGGTTGTATGAACCATTTTTTCAGATGCTCTTTCAAATGGTTATTTAACTCCTCCAGTTCGATAGGAGCCATCCTATAGGGACACTTTGAGATAGGAGTAGCTCCGGGTATGAGTTCAATTGAGAACTCTACCTCACGATCCGGGGGAATTCCAGGTAACTCTTTGGGAAATACATCACCGTATTACCTCACAATGGGAATTTCCTCAATTTTGTCACTTTCCTTTGACTCAACCATTTGGGCGAGTTATGCTTCTTCATAGGGAATCAACACCCACACCATTGAAGGATTTTTTAAAGGAGATTCATGATCTTCCTTTCATTTGTATAGGAGCATGGGATGGTTCGGAATATGAAAAGATATTTCCTTTTCCCGACATTTGATATGTGCTCTATATAACGAGAGTCAATCCATTCCCATTATAGCATCGAATTCCACCAAAGGAAGTATTACAAGATTCGCTGGAAGAATATTCTCACATACGCCAACAGGAGAGGAGTCAAACACTTGGGTTGCAATGATTTCACTACTTGGTGTTTTTAATGATATCACTACTTCAAGTTTTCGGTTCTTTGATTCTATAGTTCTAGCAAACTTGAAATATATAAAGGAATGCGTAGAACCAGAATCAAATAAGACTTTTTCTATTCTTGAGTGAATAGTAAGTGTACCTCGTATAACTTAATTATCATGCTCCACCTCCGCAATAGTGATGGCATAAGCCTTCCCTTGTTCCTTTGGCTTTGGTGGCTACTGACACTGATTACCCTCGAGAAATTGAGGTTTAGTTCACTGGTTTGCATAGTGCCCTAGCTCCCTACAGTTGTATCATTGAACCATGAGTGGTTCTTTCTTTTCATCGGCTACATTATCCTTCCTTTTCGTGTCTTTTCGACACTCGTGAGCATGGTGTCCTTCTTTCCCACACTTGAAGAATTTCCCCATCCCTTTGAGGCAGTTCCCATGGTGTAACTTTCCACATTTTTGGCATGTGGGTTGTTGAGTTTTCTTCCCACATTTTTTATTAGATCCTCCATCTTGAGACTCCATCTTTTGTTTCTTATCCCCATATCCATGGTACCATTCTCCAAACTCCATCTCCACTTTGAGGGCACATCGAACAACTTCTTCATAACTCCCAAAGTATCGAATTGCAAGAGATTTTTGAAGTTGTGGTTTTAATCCACTAAAGAATCTATCAATTTTGATATCATTGTTGATAACAAAACCCGAAGCGTACCTTGAAAGCCTTGTGAAATTCTCTTCATAGGTTGTGACAGATTCTCCTTATTTTTTCTTGAGCTCTATGAATTCTCTCTCCATTTTTGTTAAAAGAGTTATTGGGAAATACTTGTTAAGAAACATTATCTTAAATTCTTCCCATTACATCTCTTCAATTTCCTCCCTTGGCTTGGTGTTCTTAATAAAAGCCCACCATTGATCAGCTTCTCCATATAAACGATAAAAAGCTAGAGTCACCTTCTCTATCTCAAAACAGTGAAGCACAGAAAAGATCTTCTCCATGGAGTTGACCCACTATTCCACAACTAGTGGATCGCTAGATCAACTAAACGTCGGTGGTCGTTACCGCATAAAACATTCGATAGCCAGTTGTTTCCTCTTTGGTGAAAGAGGAAGTTTTCCATTATTATGGTTATTGTTCATAACCTGAGATAATTGGGTAATCATTGCCATGAAGTTCTAAACTCCACCTTCCAAATCATTGGGTATGTCGTTCGGGCAATCGTTGCATTGGCCCTCACAATAGTTGTTGGCTTGATTTCTCCTGGTTCCCACCATTTTCTAAAATAGAAAAGGTTAGAACAAAACATAAGTCAACAATTCATGAATAAATTACTTATTTATTTGCACAATTTATACTAAAAGCATAACATAAGGGATCCCTATGTAAAGTTTCTTGTGTACATATTTGTACTTAGTCTCATGCTATAGGTTTTCTTTAGGGTTCACTAATCCTAATTCCCAAATTAACTAAACATTTCCTCTGATACCAAATGTAGTGTCCCATCCTTTTCTTACATTACTATTACATCATTTTAAAGATAAAAAACATTATAGTATTACACATAGAGGATCCAAAGGTTTATTGTCTTGGGAAAACTAGGACCATACATAACAATTACAACATCAAGCATAAACATTTATTTAATTTCTTCTTCTCTAGCTTCTTATTGGCACTTGTCCTCTCCTTAGTATATATAGCCACCTGAGGATATACATCAAAAGGGGTGATCTAGAATCCCAGTAAAAGGATAGATAAGAACAATATATCATGAGGTGATCATAATAATAACATGAGGAAAAGATCATGAACATGAGAGGAAGCATAAATATAAGACTTGAAATGTGGCAATGCATAAAAATGAAACATCATGTCTTAGTGTTAACTACCAAACATACTTTTGAACCAAGATAGAATATTGTTCACACATAATTTCACATTTACTCATGAGATTCATCACTTTACCCAATGCATTGAAGTGCTGAATAATTTTGGGCGCACCCGTCACATTCAAACATTCATATTGCGCTATATAATTCCGGGCGCACTCGTCACATCATAACATTATCATCGTCATGATTTCCACATAGAACATATATCAAAAGTGAACATAACTAACCCATGTAAAGGAATGGGTTACATCTCATAAGAAAAAATTCATAAACTTTGGTTTCCCAAAACAAAGATGGAATAACATACTTGATACAAGAACCATCAACCTTGAATGAGAAGTAAAAGGTGAGTTCTTAAAAGAAGAGTTCTTTTGGAAAACATTTTGTTTGACATAAACAGTAGTGGTAAACATGTATATCCCAGAAAAAGAAATACAATGATGAAAAAATGATCTTTAAGGAGTAACCATATCAAAAAAAAGTAGTGAAAGAGGGAGAACCCGAAGGATGAAAGTTGGGTTCAGGAATTTCCCCTTACCTTGTATCAGAATGCTTCCTTCTCTTTAATGTCCTGTATAATGAAATTATATTCATTAATTAGAAATCCAGAACCTTTTTTAAAATAATATGGTCAATTATGGTTTCATTAAGTGATTTTATTTCACTTTTTATGATTTATAGAGTTTAAAAACATTGTTCGGAATGTTTGTTTTTATGGTTTTCTTGAGTGGTTCACTTGTATTCTTAAATTGAAGTTCGGGTAGAACATGGGTAAACATACAGAACTGATATTACATGTTATTAATGATATTACAGGAGTTTTAATGATATTATAATGAATTATATTAGATCCATTTGGATTAATCATTAGATAAAAATTAAATGATGATTATTTGGGTTAATTTGAGCGATTTTTCGATCATAATGAACTTGTTTTATTTTATCACTAGAAAAATGGTCATAAGTTAGTTACAGAACTTTAAATAAGATATAATACATATAAAATATTCTGTTTCAACCATAAAAATTGTTTCATTACCAGATCTGAAGGTAAAAGTGGAAGAAGAAAACTTGTCGTTCTTGAAGGTGATAAATTAACACCTCATGAACAACGTTCTCTTTAATAAAATAAAAGGAATAGGGAAAGGGTTTTGGATGATATAATATCCCATTAGCATCATAAAATTCTATTATATGTATAATACTAGAGTTAAAATACCATTTAGATGAAGATAGATGGGAAGATATCAAGAAATGAACTTGAACTTGAAAGGAAATTAAAGGAGAATAGGGAGAGAAATTACTTCTTAAATCCTCCTCTTGAGATTCTCCTTAAGGAAGCTAGGACTAGTCTTTTGATGAGACCAGTAGCTCTTGAACGTGGGAGATGGGATAGATAAGAGGTTTGGGCAGAGTTTATATAATTCTTGGAGCTTGAGAGGTGTGAGGAAATGAGGGTGTGAAGGGTGGTTTTTATAGTGGAGGGGAGAGGGGTTTTCTTAATATAAAATTCATTAGTTTATTAATTTTCCCTAAGACAAGGAATAGTGGGTCTTGAATGACCAAGAATAGTAATTTTATCATGTGATCCTGAACCAAGTGGTCTTACATCATTATAACATCACACATGACTCTATAATTAGCTTATTTAGCTTATTTTTGTAAATTACGGTATTTCACTATTCATCAAAAATTCAAGTATCTCGGAAAAATCCCATAAATTTACCCCTACCATTTTTTGAAGTGTATAATCAAAAAATGAATTCCATTTTTCAAAAATAATTTTCTAAATATTATTAATTTAATATTTAATTAAAATCATTATTTACTTAAAAAACAGTTTTTAAAATTAAAACTGATTTTATAGTGCTTTCAAAAATTACGTAGGGTCTTATAAAATTATCTAAAAACTATAAGACATTGATTTGATAATTAATGAACAAATTTTAAATATATAATTTTTTTAAAATTAATTAATTATAATTAATTAATTATTTATGACTAACAAAATACCAAAACGTTTACTAAGGTCAAATTGTCACTTTCTAAGATGTCTAAATTTTATTTAATTATTCATGGGTAAGGTTACTCTTATGTTGGATGATTTACTATTCATAAGTGTCATATTACTATTCATAAGGGTATGTTACTATTCATAAAGGTAGGTTACTATTCACCAAAAATTATTTTTGTTTTATTAGACACCAAAAATCATCTTGAACACAACTGTGTATGTCAGATTCTCAAAATTCCCAATACAGAAGTGAAAAACTTATGTTTAGAGGTCACCTAGCACTTAGTAGTTCATTATGTTGTGTTTTCATGTGATTTTATGACATAATTATAAGAAGAGAATTTCTATTAAAAACATTGGGTTGTTACACACAGTGTGACCGATATGACCTCAAGTGCATCTTTTTATTTAAAATTGACATCAATTTCACTAAAATGGACAAATGGCCCACTCAAAACTAAGAAAATTCATTCAGATTATTTTGATACACTATGTAAATGATCCATAATTCATTTTTGACATATAAGAATTAGTCGCACCTCAATCATACACACAATGTGCTCGTATGACTCAAAGTTTCACTTATCAGTTTAAAATAGGCATTTTAGATCAAAAACTATCACTCATTGAAAACCGATAAACATCCTAGGATTTTCTTGATAATTTAGGGAAATGATTCATAAGTCATTTTTGACATGTGATTGGTATGAGAAAAAGTGTGTGTTTTTATTTTAAAATGACATTTTTGTAAAAAAGACATGTGACGTACTCAAAACTAATAAAATTAATTCAGATTGTTTTGATACTTTAGGAAAACTATCCATAAGTCATTTTAGATGTGTATAAATTGGTTTCACCTAAATCCGATGCACGGTGTGACTGGTATGGACTCAAGTGCGTCTTTTTATTTAAAATTGACATCATTTTTAGTAAAATGGACAACTGACCTACTCAAAACTAATAAAAAACATTTTTATTATTTTTATACTTTACGAAAATGATCCATTAGTCATTTTTGATATGTAAGAATCATTCTCACCTCAATCTGATACACGATGTGCCTTTTATGACTCAAAGTGTTCGTTATCAGTTTAAAATCAACATTTTAGTTCAAAAACTATCACTCACTAAAAACCAATCAAACATGATCATATTTTCTTAATAATTTAGGATAATGATTTATAATAAATTTTTGAGATGTCATAATTTATCTCACATAAAACTGATACACGATGTGATCAATATAAGTCAAAGTGTGTATTTCCAGTTTAAAATGACATTTTAGTAAAAAAGAAAAGTGGAATACTCAAAACTAATAAAATGAATTCATATTGTTTTGATACTTTATGAAATGGTTTATAAGTTATTTAAGATGTGTAGTAATTGGATTCACCTCAATCCAATGCACAGTGTGACCGGTATGACTCCAAGTGCATCTTTTTATTTAAATTTGACATCAATTTTAGTAAAATAGACAACTGGCCTACTCAAAATCGATCAAACACATTAGGATTGTTTTTATACTTTATGAAAACAATACATAAGTCATTTGAGATGTTTAATAATTTTCCTCGTCTCAATTTGATGTACGGTGTGACCGATATGACTCCAAGTGCGTCCTTTTATTTAAAATTGGCATCAATTTTAGTAAAATAGAAAACTGACCTACTCAAAACTGAGAAAATACATTCATATTGTTTTGATACTTTATAGAAAATATCCATAAGTCATTTTTGATGTTTGTAAATCATATTCACATCAATCTGATATATGATGTGCCTATTATGACTCAAATGTTTGTTATCAGTTTAAAATCGACATTTTAGTTCAAAAAATGTCACTCACACAACCACTATGCTACGATCATGGGGATTTTTATTATACTTATTTAATTAATTTCCATGGATATAATACTTGAATATAAACAAGAAATTTTGTGACATGTAAGAATCAACCACAACTCAATCTGATACACAGTGTTTCTGGTATGACTGAAAGTTTAGTTTAAAATTAACAATTTCTGTTAATTTATTTATTTATATTATTAGTAACATTGGAATTTTTTCTTATACAGGTGTGTTATTTTACTCAAGTAGGGATGGTTTGTTTTGTAATAGAATGAGTCGGGGTCAGGATCAAAAGATAAAGGAACATTGATGTTTTTGAATGTATGTAATAATTTTTACTTATGTAATTGTATAAACCAATGTTTAAAATATCTATAATATAGTGATTTTTTTCTTGAAATTCTATTGTAAATTTAATTTCATTTAAATTATTTATTGGTACTTGATTTTTTTGATATATGGTAGTGTTTTTGGTGTTGTAGTGTCCTATTATAGCACATTACATTGGTGTTGCAATGTGTTGTTACAACACACTCTAGCATGACCATTTATCAGTGCTTTTGAAAGTACTAATATATTTATCATTTATCATTGCTTTTAAAAACACCGATAAAGGTACTCTTTATCAGTGCTAAATAAAAACATTGATAAATGGGTCCTTTATCAGTGCTAAAAAACACTGATAAATGATCCATTTATCAGCACTTTTTTAGTGCTGATAAAATTCAACAACTTTTAATCTCGCTCTGGTTATCAATGCTTCTATAGCGCTAATAAAAGTCATTTTTAGCACTGTTAAAGGCCTATTTTGTAGTAGTGAAAAAAGAGAAGGTGAGGATCCCTTACTTGAGTGTGTGACTCCAAATGTTTGGGAGGATCTTCTTTAGAGCTTGGGGTTACCTTGGGAGGAATCTAGAGAGAATAGGGAAGAGTAAGAAAATTATCCAAAAATTTTGAGTGAATAGAAATGGGAGCTTGGGTGGGTTTATATAGGAAAGGAGTGGAGAATATTTTATCATTTCTAAAACTTAGGTTTTGGACTCTATAATAAAATAACTGAAACCAAAAACCTTCCCATGGTTTTTTATCAAGGTTTCTATCAAATGGGAGTGGTTTTCATTATTTTATAAGTCCAAGGACCAAACTTAATAAAATAATACCCTTACTTAAGTGGAAGTGATTTATACTCTTAAAGAAAGGATTTTAAAACCTTAAAATATATTATAAGTTTTGGAGGATTCATAATGGATTTATAAAATAAATAAAATAAACTTAAAATTATATTATTTTAAATTTAAAACATATATTTGGTCATGTATACCTTTTATAGTATTTATTACATCACTTTTGGGTCATTATGATGTCATAATAGACACCGTATATTTATACGGTATTTAATTTTTACCTGAAAATTTGATTGTCTCTGAAAATTATGAAAAATTCATCATTGGATAATTATGACATTATGATTCCAAAAATAATATTCATTTTATCAAAATAATTTTCTAAATATGTGTATTTTCACTTTTAAAACAATAATAATCATTTATTGATAAATGCTGGGTTTTTTTACAATAATAGTTTTTGAACCCGTATAAAAATTACATTTGACTTCATAAAAATTATATGATAATTTATATTTAATAAAAATTATTTAATAATAATATTTTATCAAATTTATTATTTATTTCAAAAATATATTAATTCATCAAAATAAATTCCTTAATTGAATTTGAATATTACCCAAAAATACTATTTGTGTTTTATTGTATAAAAATAATTTATAAAGTAACAATAATAGGATGAAAATATATTCATTATTCTATATAAGGTAATGTACATACTCATATTTCTAGGGTTTTGATACATATCTATTTAATACACCAGTAAACTCTCTAAGAGTAAGGTGCGTGATGGTGAGACTTTCATGGGGTGGTTCGGCGTATATGGTTTGGGTCATAATCTTGATGAGCTTGAACTTCTCCCATAAATGGTTTTATTGGATCTCAGCTTGGGCTTGGTCAAGGGGAAATCCCATAGATTCTATCTCCCTTAGAAGCTCTGATAAATGGGATTCATAGGGTATGATCCTACTAGTTGAGGTCATCACTTTCTTTGTTTATGTCAATTGGATTTGTTAAAATCCTATATTTATTCTAATCATGTGATCACTGTTCAATGGATATATTATCAATGATAATGATACTTAATAGTTAATTAAATAGGATATAATAAGACAAAATAACTTCATGTGTTTTCTATAACCATAATACATAATAAGAAATTTAAATAAATCAAAAGGGGGGATTTTATTCATAACAGTTTGGGTTGTTACACGAAATGAAGGTGAAATTTGAGTTTTGAGAAATTTGGTTGAGTGGGAAAGTAGAATTAGTTTCCCACTCAATCCTCTCCTAGCACATCTAGAAATAGTAGAAAGTAAATTTTACTTTCTGATGCTTGTATTGTTCACATGTGAAGTTAGATAGAAAGCGTTGAATGTTTTGAAAGTGAGAAGAGGTTTCTAGACAGATCTTTCTTAAGTAGGTTTACTGAACATAATAAATGTAGGAAAGAATAGTGTCCAAAGTTTCCAGGTCAAAATGAGTCATCAGACACAAATTTCTGAGGAAAGTTTGAAGTGGTTCATAATCATTTTCAGAGTATTATTCCCTTATCTATTTTCTAGACTGAGCAATCGGACTGGGGAATCAGACTAAGGCACTAGACTGAGTTTTCATAACAATGTCTAGAAAGGTTATTTATACCTACTTCTGGGTAGGAAAGTAAAGAGTTGTATTTTTAATCTATTCAAGTGGAAGTTGATAAGGCGGTATAGTAACATGCTTTGAACCAATTAGTGAAGGTTTCATTACTTGTTATACAAACTTTTTTTACATCATTCATTCTAGAAGAAGCACATGCACTGTTGTATTGTTCATAGTTCTACAAAAGTGTAAGGGTATATCCTACTTGTTTTTATCCATACAAAATGGTTGTTTTCTAGTGGATTGTGTTGTATTGGATTGTTTCCAGACCATTCTAAGGATGTAGTTACTCTTGTTGAGTATTGAACTTTGTAAATACTAGTTTTCTTGTGGATGTGTGATTGTTTTATTTTCATCAAAGTGATAAATCTTTAATATGAGGTTAAGTTTGCTTCAAAACAAAGTAAACTTAAAAGAAAAATATATCACTAATTCACCACATTCCCCTCTCAGTGATACATTGATCCTGGATGGACAATATCAAGTGGTATCAGAGAGAAGGTTCTCTTTGTTTACTCTTTGTTGAAAGTTCTTGAAGAGAAGTTATTATGGATTATCTTAATTGTGTAAACAATAATGGGATTCTAATATTAAATGATAAAAACAATCATATCTTGAAATATGGGATGTTTTCATATCATATGTCTCTTGGGTATGATGTTTTTGAAGCTACTTCATATGGATTTCCTCCTCATGTTGAGAATTCTCCCCTTAAAACTACTGATAAGATGAATCTTGAAAATTATGGAAGGGATAAAAAATTTTTAATCTCATCACTATATAAAAGTGATTTTCTTAGATTAGAGGGAGTTACAACTCAAAAATGTATCTGGGATAAGTTGAAGAACATTTATTAAGGCAATAAAAAAGTGAATAAGGCAAGGTTACAAATCTAGAGGCTGAAGTCTGAAGATCTTAATATGGGTGATGTTGAATCTATTTGAGACTTTTTTAAAAGGGTGAATGATATTTTTAGCACCATTAGATGTCTTGTTGAGAATTTAGAATACTCAACTGTTGTTGAAAAGATATTAAGAATTATTCTGGATAAGTTTGATGCTAAAGTTTTATCTTTGGAAGATAGAGATCCTGAGACTCTATCTTTGTATAACCTTCATATTAATCTCATGACTTATGAAATTTGAATAGATAATTTTATGAAAGGAAAAAAACAAAAGTTGATCGGTAAATTTCCTTCAAATCTACAAAGAAAGGAAAGTCTAATAAGATTATTAAAGTAGAAGAAGTTGCTGACTCTGAATTCAAAAATTAGGTATGTAACAATCTTGTTGAATTTGTATCCTTGTTTTATAAAAATGTGAAAATTGGTACATGAAAGTATAAATGGAAACTTCCCTTAAAATTTTTTTGAATGTGGATCTATTGGGCACTTTTTTGTCAATTTTCCTCAAATAGAGAATAAGGAAGAAAGTGGTGAAGAGGAAAGTGATGAAGAAGAAAGAGGGTAAAGAAGATATTGGAAGAAACATATTGACAACTCTTACTCCAAAGGAAAGAATGAGAAGTTATTTAAATCCAAAAGGAAAAGTTTTTTGTCTAAAGATGATGATATTGAAGTTGAAACTGAAAAAATCACTAAATTTTATGAACAAAACATGTTTATTGCAATAGTTAATGATGAAGTGTTTGGAAGTAGTAGTTCTAATGAAGAAGAGACTAAGTTAGAGTTTCACCTAAAGAGATAATTAAAAGAATGTATGGGGAAGATTTTAAGACTTGAAAAAGAAATCAAGAAGTTAAAGAATTAAAGTTATGTAGAAAAAAATCAAGAATATTTTCTTAAAGAGAAATATAAACTATTGGAATATATTGATTATATAAATAATTCACTTAAGAAATAAAAGAATCAGAATGAACATCTTGAACTAAAATTGAAGGCAAAAGAAGAAGAGTTGGAACTTTTTTAGAAAAATATTTATAAAGCTAAGAAAAGAGGTACAAGTTTCAATAACTCTATCTCTGAAATTAGTGAAAGTTATGGAAAGGGTGAGCTAGAGAAGGATCAAAAAAAGTTACCTTAAAACATTGGAAAGAAAGTTAAAGATGTTTCTAAGAAAAATAAAGTTGGGAAAGTCATTTATGTGGTCAAAACCAAAAAATTGGAGAAGTCATAAGTTTCTAAAAAATCTAAGTCTGAAAATTTTTATAATACTTCTGGTTCTAATAAGGATGGAAAGAAATTTAAGTTGAAGAAGAATATTTCGGGTGAAAATAGAAAGGTTAGTGGCCAACAAAGTTCTGATGAGAAGGATAAGAAAGTTTCTAGGAAACATGTTAGACAATATGAATGTTACAATGGTAAATATTATTTTTATGGTTACTATTGGTATTGTGGTGGGTTTGGGAATATGAAAAATATGTATTGGCTTAACCAACAACATTACAATTTTCCCATGAATTACAGAAGGAAAAGTTTGAGGAGAGACAATCCTCTCAAAGGAAGAAATCTGGGAAGGATGTTTTAAAGAAATTTGAGGAGGATGTGTTGAAAGTTGAGAATAGATTCCAACCTTTAGAAATTATTTGAAAAAATGTGAAAAACTTGTACATCTTGAAAAAGGGTGTCTTGTTTTGTTACCGGTATAACAATATGTTTATAACAATTCTTAGAAGACGAATGTGAATAAATATAAAGGGAAAGAAAAAGATCTTGTTGTTGAAACTACTCTCAGAGCTATATAAGAAGAATGATCATGGATCTTGGATAGTGGGTGTTATTCTCATATGATGGGAGAATTGAAACTATTAAATAATTTGAAATATTTCAAATAAATAACAATGGCATTTAGCAATAATAAATCTCCCATAATCAAAGGTGTTGGATCTGCCATCATTGGGAAAGAAAAGTTGAAATCCAAGAAAAAAATGTTTGTTGATGGGTATAAAAATAACTTTTTGAGTGTTTCATAACTTTTTAATGAATATAATAGAGTTGGTTTTATAAAATATGGTTTTGTTTTGAAAAGAGATGAAGGTGGAAAAGTAGTTACAAGGGTACAATGTATAAAGGGAAAATTGTTTCAATTTGGTGATGTTAAAAACTCATGTTATATAATAATGATGAAAGGAAAATAGTTGTGGCATAAAAGGCTAAGAAATATGTGTCAAAGAAACATGATCAAGTTATCAGAGATATAATCAGACTCAACTATTTCTAGTGATAAGGAAGAAATTTATACATCTCATCCAAGGATGAGGAAACAGGTGGAAGTTAGAAGCACTATTTATGACCAACATAAAAAGGATTGAATTCATGATACAAATGAATAATTGGATCAGATGAAGAATAATGAATTGAAGATGGAGTATGTTCCTACATCAGAACAAGTTGATGATATATTCACAAAACTTTTACTGAAGGAAGCATTTTTCAAGATGAGGTTGAACATGGGTGTCCAACCTCTTTCTCTATAGGTTTGAGGTATGTGTTTCTATCCCCTCTCTCATATATTCTTTGCATAATGTTTTCAAGGGGAAGAAATTTTTTATAAATCTATCCATTAATATGTGCTAAACCTTTTAAGGAAGCATGTATGTAGGGGAGGTTGTGGGCATGTTTTGAACTATTCATATAAGAGTGTGAACTATTATAATAGTTTTTTGGAGTGGTTGTAGGAAACTTGTGTTTATAGGTAAGTGAAATAATTAATGCAATAAGTGAATAAAGATGTGAATGAAAATTAAAAAGCTAAAGAAGTTTCATGAGTCGCTACTTTTGGACAGCATGGTTTTTCAGTCAATGGTTTTGTTTCCTATAATGAGTTAGATCACATAGGCTTAAAATTTTTGATTAGTGATCCATATCTTGAGGTTACAAAGTTCAGTGATTTATAAACCTTGGTTAACAACAAAATCCAATGGGGGAGATTGTTGGGACCAAGTTGGTTGGAAGTTGTTTTTCAAATGCTGAAAGAAGTTGGTGCTGATTGTTTTGTCTTTTTTTTTCAATAAAATAACTCACCTTACTTTGTAATTTTTAGTTATCATATGAAATGGGAAATCATAGTCAGAAGATCAGTCACAATCTTGAAAATAAATTTCATCATTTTTTGGTTTTCTGTTCTGAAGAAGGTTTGTGAAAGAAGTGGTTTTTCACACTCACCTTGTGTCTGGAAAGAAAGTTTCAATCAGTATGAGGAAATGTATCGAAGTTTGAATGTATACATACTAAATCCGATGATGCTTTGTTGTTCGATTGATTCTCAAATATCATAAGTTTCCTAAGAAACTTGTGATCTAATATTTTTGAAAGAAAGGGATAAAATGTGTTTGGTTCGTTCCAAGTGGTTCCAATCAGATTGAGGTTTGGATGGAAAGAAAGAAGGTGATGAAAGGATGGGAAGTCATAGAAACTTTCCAATGAAATTCAGATGATGCTTTTCTGATTCTAAAAGTTTTCAATTTAATGAGGAAGTCATGATTACAAGAAAGAGTTTGTGTAAGAATAAATTTTATGAATTTAATGTATTTTGGTCTCAGTTTGTCGGTGTGAGAATCACCGAACATAGAAATAGTTTGAAGGTTGGGAAGTTGTAAGTTACAGAAGTTGAAGTGTTGTTGAAGCATTGATCGACCAGTCCACCAGACACAGAGTGACACTGACTCGTCAGAGGAAAAATGATTAAGAAATCATTAATTGTTGGGACTAATGAATAAAATAAATTGGGAGTTGTTGGGACCGGTCAATCGGATGAATATCAATATTGTAGCCAACCATTTTCATAAAACAAATGTTTTTTGTTCTAAAATTGGGTCAAGAGTCATCGTAAAAGAAGTGGTGTTGACTCATCGGACTGGCACTGACACCGATTCATTGGAATGAATTTGAGATTGATCCATATGATGTAGGCTGACGCCAATATGACATCAGACGTTGTACTTCATCGGACGCAGGATCATTGGTCTAAAGAAAAGAAGAAAAGGAGATTTGTTTGAAGAGTTTTGTGGGAGTTTTTATCAAGGAAGTCTTGAAGTTTTTTTGGAAGTGCGGTCGAGGGGGTGTAGGACTCCTTAGATGTTTCAATGATGTTTATAACAAATGAACAGAAAAAAAAGTCTTACAAAGTTGCAAAAATGCTTTAAGAGGAATGTTTTCAATGTTTTAACAAGTGTATTTCAGTCGATATGAATCATAGTAATGAGAATTCTTCAGTTATTATGTAATTTTCAAGTGGGTCAAGAAAATTGGAGTGACCATATGTTTTCATTGTAATGAGAACTGCATCAAAATGTAAAAAGGTATCAAACTGAAGAATTGTTAGAAAGTTCGAAGTGGGTTGGAGTTTTGAGAAGATTCTAGAAGTTTCAATGAGAATCGAGAGAAGTTGAGAAGCACTGAATAAGTCAAAGATGCATCCAAAATAAATGTAAAATTTGAGTTTCAAGAAATTTGGTTGAGCGAAAAAGTGGGATTAGTTTCCCGCCCATTCCTCTCCTGACACAGCTATAAATAGTAGAAAGTACATTGTACTTTATGATGCTTGTACTATTCACATGTGCAGTTAGAGATAAAGAACTATAAGTTTTGAAAGAGAGAATAAGTTTTCAGATAGAGCATTCCTGAGAAGGTTTACCAGATTAAAGAAGCGCAAGAAAGAATAGTGGCTAGAGTTATTGGGTCGGATCGAGTCATCAGACACATATTTTTGAGGAAAATTTGAAGTGGTTTAGAATCATTTCCAGAGTATTATTTCCATATCTATTTTCTAAACTGAACAATTGGATTGGGGAATTGGATTGAGCCATTAGACTGAGTTTTCATAACAAAGTTCGGAAAGGTTATTTCTACCTGCTACTGGGTAGGAAAGTGAAGAGTTGTGTTTTGAAGTTATTCAAGTGGAAGTTGATGAGGCAGCATGGTAATATATTTTGAACCAACTAGTGAAGGTTTCATTACTTGTTAAGTAAACTTATATTACATCATTCGTGCTAGAAGAAGCACATGCAATGTTGCATTATTCATAGTTTTACACAAATGTAAGGGTATGTCCTTCTTGTTTGTATTCACACAAAAGGATTGTTTTCTAGTGGATTGTGTGGTTTGGATTGTTTCCAAAAAATTCTAAGGACATGGATACTCTTGTTGAGTAGTGAACCTTGTAAATACTCGTGTTCTTGTGGATGTGTGACTGTTTTGTTTTCAGCAAAGTGATAAACCTTTAACAGGAGGTGAAGATTGCTTCAAAAGAAAGGAAACTTAAAAGAAAAATATATCACTGATTCACCCCCTCCCCCTCTCATTGATACATTGATCCTGGTTGGTCAATATTAGGATCTTGGCTTGGGCTTGGTCAAGGGAAAATCCTAGTAATGTTATCTCCCTCGGAAGCTCTGATAAATGGGCTTCATAAGACACGATCCTACTGGTTGAGGTCATCACTTCCTTCGTCTGTATCAATTGGATTTATCAAAGTCCTATATTTATACTAATCACATATCACTGTTCAATGACTATATTATCAACAGTTATGATGCTTAACGAGATTTTAAATCTGATATGATATAATAAAACCAAGTGCCTATGTTTTCAATAATCATAATACATAATAGGGCATTTAATTGAATCACAAAGAGAATTTTATTTATAAAAGTTCGGGCCGTTACAGGTAGGAAGCTCTTGGTTGCGGCTATTATGATCTCTGTTGCGGAAATGATATAGTTTGCAGAGATAAACACAACGTAAACATAGCCGAGTATGAAACGTGTTATCAACAAAGTCGGAAAACCAGAAAATGAAACTTGCGGGAAAGTAAAATGAACAACATGATTTACATGGTTCAGACCTTATGGTCCTACTCCACGGCAAGAACACCACCACCGATTCTTTTTTATTATGCAAACGAAAACATAGCAAATACAAACAGAGAAGCAGCAAAGACAGACCACGCATGCGGACCACAGAAGCTATCCGAGAACGAAGACCTCTCTGCCCCAAGAGCCAGTGATGAACCCTGGATCAGAGTTAGCGGAGTACTCTTCTGAATTGGATGGACTCATGCACGCAACCCCGACAACAAGCATACCAGAATGGAAACCAGGAACATACAACGCAAAGATCAGAAAAGAAAATAAAGAACGGGCTCACAAATACATACGCACCGAGAAGCACAAATCTCTGCCATGGTTGCCTCCCTGATATCCGTAGAAGTCTCCACTGGAAATCCACTGGAACAGTCGTCGAGGTGACGGCGTACAAGTGGCGGGTCACTGAACCAGTGAAGGCTCTGCTTCTCTCAGAGCTCTCAGGACAGGAATGCTAAAGACGACGACAATGAACCACCCGAAGCCAAAACCAACGCGCCCTAATAATGGTGGTCGAAAAGAACGAAGTGGCGCCACTGAAAAGCGTAACAAACAAGGCCACGCGGCACGCAATGCGGGAGCGGAAGAATCTCGAAGCACGACGGCTCAACAAATCCCGAACAACCAGCACACGTGGACGGCTACCATCGATTGGGCGGCGAGGATAAGATCACCAAAGAAACACAAATAGCAGAACCACAGCCATTGGATCAGCATGCATCAACGGTCAGAAAAGAGACGAAATAGCAGGATCGCCACGGTAGAAAAGGAGGCCGAACAGCAAGCGGGCCACAGCACAGAACCAGCCCAGCAAACAAACAAGCAGGCCCCAGAACAGAAGCCCAAAAAATGCATAATAATAATAAAAGAAAACCAAAACTAATTTTGCATGGAAAAACCGAAACAGCATTTTAATATTTGAAAACTCATTTTCACAAATCTCCACATTTTCAAAATTAAAACCAAAAACAGATGGTGTTCTTGCAAACATCTAACTATAGGTACAACCTATCACTAGTGCGGGCAGATTCTCTAAAATAGAAAAAACCAAAGTCTACAAATGTTCACCCATAATGAACATCACTTAGCATGTTCCGGTAGTAGCACATGTTCTACCCACACTACATTTCTACTGCTAAACAAATTAAACATGCTCAGAAATTTAAACTAAGCAAACGAATTCAACAAACTTACCCAGCATTTACCATTGATTCAACATGGAACAGTTGGTCCGATATGCACCAACAACCTGAAATTCAAACAGCCTTTCCCGAGGGTAAATTACAATGAAAAAAACATGAAAGCTTAAAAATACAATGAATCATTAATCAAAACAGTAGAAAACTAAACACAATAATCACATAACAGAAAACTGACAGGAGAACATCCTCTCCACCTAAGCCCGAATAGCTTAGACCAGCCCACACAAACCTTTTTTCTTAACCGCGATTCCTCCACAAAGACAAGTGGAGCCAGTCCTAGGAACGCAAGAAAAAAGACTACAAATAACCTATGTCTAGTTCTAATGAAGGGGGTGCTAAAGGAACTAAAGGACTTCTGCAGACTCATAATCGGGACATACCACATTTGTCTGGGCCATACTATCTTTTCCATTCAGATTAGGACAGTAACGTTTAATGTGGCCGATATTACCACACTCAAAACACCGAAATCCTTTAAACCAGCTTTTTTCCTTCCTACCCTTATTTTGCATAGGTGCCTTGGTATATAACATTTGAGGCTCACTCTTAACAGAACTCAACTCTTCCTTCAAACTGTGCGTTTAAAGATCACGAGACAGGACAACAGACTTAACCTCTTCCAACGTAATGGTATTCCGACCATACATCATGGAATCTCTTAATGAATTAAAAGAATCATCGAGAGAGGTTAACAGGATTAAAGCTTGGTCCTCATCCTTAACTTCAATATCTATGTTTGCTAAATCTAGCCGAATTTTATTAAACTCGTCTATATGAACATTCACAGAAGAACCAGGCGACATTTTAAAATTGTATAAATGCATTTTTTTTATACAGATGCCCAAGCAAAGATTTAGTCATATACAAATGCTCGAGTTTAGCCCACATCGATTTAGCAGTAGTTTCATGTGCTACTTCACGTAGCACCTTATCACCCAAAGTTAACAGTAGAGTGCAGTGTGCCTTTTCCAATATACCAGGATCAACATCGACAAAAGTAGTGGTGGACTGATCGTCAGCAGTGACAGTCACAACAGGTTTCTTACTACCGTGCAAAGCATCATCAAGACCATTATGAACAAGTAAAGAACACATTTTAACTCTCCACAAATTAAAATCATTTTCTCCGTGAAATTTATCAATTTCAAACTTGACAGACATTGTAAATAAAACGAGTAATCAGGCTCTGATGCCACTTGTTGTGGAAATGATACAGTTTGCAGAGATAAACACAACGTAAACACAGTCGAGTATAAAATGTGTTATCAACAAAGTCAGAAAACCAGAAAATGAAACTTGCATGAAAGTAAAATGAACAACAGGATTTACATGGTTCAGACCTTATGGTCCTACTCCATGGCAAGAACACCACCACCGATTCTTTTTTATTATGCAAACGAAAACAGAGCAAATACAAACAGAGAAGCAGCAAAGACAGACCACGCACGCGGACCACAAAAGCTATCCGAGAACGAAGACCTCTTTGCCCCAAGAGCCAGTGATGAACCCTGGCTCGGAGTTAGCGGAGTAATCTTCCGAACTGGACATACTCACGCACGCAACCCCGACAACAAGCAGACCAGAATGGAAACCAGGAACATACAACGCAAAGATCAGACAAGAAAATAAAGAACGGGCTCACAAATACATAAGCACCGAGAAGCACGGATCTCTGTCATGGCCGCCTCCCTGATATCCGTAGAAGTCTCCACCAGAAATCCATCGGAACAGTCGTCGAGGTGACGGCGTACAAGCGGCGGGTCACCGAACCAGTGAAGGCTCTGCTTCTCTCAGAGCTCTCAGGACAAGAATGCTGAAGACGACGACGATGAACCACCCGAAGCCAAAACCAACGCGCCCTAATAATGGTGGCCGAAAAGAACGAAGTGACGCCACTGACAGACGTAACAAACGAGGCTGCGCGGCACGCAACGCGGGAGCGGGAGAATCTCGAAGCATGGCTGCTCAACAAATCCCGAACAAACAGCACACGTGGATGGCTACCATCGATTGGGCGGCGAGGATAAGATCACCGAAGAAACACAAACGGCAGAACCACGACCATTGGATTGACATGCATCAACGGTCAGAAAAGATACGAAACAGCCGGATCACCACGGTGGAAAAGGAGGCCGAACAGCAAGCGATCCACAACACAGAACCAGCCCAGCGAACAAACAAACAGGCCGAGGAACAGAAGCCCAAAAATGCATAATAATAATAAAAGAAAATCAAAACTAATTTTTCATGGCAAAACTAAAACAACATTTTAATATTTGAAGAAAACCCATTTTCACAATCTCCATCAAGCGTACTTTGTTGAAGAGCAGAAGACGACGCTTGATACTGTTAAGGTATGCCTATTTTTGTTCTTCGCATTCTTGCATGTTGAATTTGTTGAAGATAGACCGAGCACTTTATGAGTTAGTTTTCGCCACCAAAGTTCGTATAGTGAACACCTAAATTTCATGACCCTTCATGATTCACATAATGAATGAAGTGGATTCCTTGGATCTTTAATCTTATTTCCTTTTGAAATAACATACTGTACTATTCATACACATTTCATTTATTTTGCATGACATTGTAATTCATTTGGAATAGCCTTTACTTATAAGATAATGGGTTTTGGTCAAATTATATAAGGAAACATTCATCATTTTCATTCCTAATGACTTTAGTTTTTCCATGATATTTGTCATTTCAATGATATGCTCATGCATAGTACGAGAACCATAAAACGATATAGTGGTTAACGTCCTCGTTAATGTCCTAGAAAGTGACTTTGTAACAATTTGAGATTGGTAGCCCATAAATTTAAAAAAATTCTTGTGCACTTTAATTTTTGGAAAGATGTTACCTATTATACTCATTTGCATGAATAAAAAACTAAATGTTTGTTGTTTCTCGTGTCTCATAAAAGACTTTTATCATCGCTACTAGAATCTATAATGGCAGTAGATTTATCCACTTGAATTGGAAAACCAAGATCCAATGCACCAAGGTGAAATTGGATTTGTACACTCGAATTAGGGAAAGTTAGTCCATTAAAAATCACAACAATTAATGTATGCAAGTGCAATGGTAAAGGAGTATTAACTGTATTATACACATGTTTAATGTTAATGATTTGAGTCATAAATAGACATACATCGATTCAAACAACAATTTAGCTTGACATTAAATTTGAGTGTTCTTCTTTAGGTGATGCACCAATACATAAGTAATCATAACTGGTACTAGTTTTTTTTTTTTTAACACGTTGGAGGGAAGACCCTCCCTTTTTATTATAAACCAGGAAACATATCTTTTAATTTAATAAAATAAAATAAATTTGAATAATCATAAAAATAAATAAACCAAAATTTCAATTAACCATATTTAATTTAATATAATAAAATAAAACGACCTCTCTCCCTTCCCTGTAATATAATAAATTAAATTAAAATTGTCAAAGTCAATGTGGTGCATTTTATACCCAGTTGGATTATTTTAGTTGTTTTTATTCTGGACATATAAATAGGGCAGTTTTTTAAAATGTATGAACAGAACAACGTGCAACAATATATACTAAAAACATGTTTGATCAAATATTATTTGAGGTTGAGGTCGCCACCGAAGCTGTTTTCTTGAAATCAAAACTTCATTATAATACATTTTTTTTTAAAAAAAGAATTGCTGCATATAGTAATATCACTTTCACATTTAGTATTATTAATTAATTAATTATAAATAGTAAAGATCGCATTTTTTCCAAATGCCTAAGGGGTGGGGGATAATTGGGTCACAAAGCGTGATGTAAAATTGCATTCCTAAAAATAAAATAAAGATGAAAAGATCTTGTTTTTTTAAAATTAATCGTTTTCGTGTCTTTGAAAAACTTGAATTTCTATTAATTAATCAAAACTATTATTATTATTATTATTATTATTATTATTATTATTATTATAAAATAGCCAAATCTTTAAACCAAGTTCAAAATAATAGTTCTTGGAAAGTTCATCAAAGGAAAAAAAATACAAATTTCACAGTGAAAATCCGCACCACTTGTAAATTAACTTAATGATTTTAACAAATTTGAAATATAATTTTCGAAATTTATATTTATTACATATATATTATTTTCGTGTTTGCGTGAGGAGATTGCCACCCCCACCCCTATTTGATGGTTTTTACGATAAACATTAAATCATTCCATTTTTACTCCAAACGTCAAATCAAATCCCCCATTAGTTATTGGGTCGGACCAAAAGACCCGATCATGCTATGGGCTTAGTCGGTCCTTTACCTACCCCATGCCTCCATCACGAGCTAGTGGTGTTTGTGTGTGTTTTTTTTACCTTATCCCGCTTGCGTCTCACGTAGGGAAAGGTCGTCTCTCACTGTTATCCACGCATCCTTAATTTGCTGGCACTCCACGAAGTCTTCTGAGACCATTCTAAGGCCCGTTTGGCAGTACTTATTGAATACTCGTGCCACTTATAAATAAATGCCACCTCCGTGTCTCCCCTCCACACAGCCACCATGGTTTCCCTCCCGGTTCTCTCCACCGTCACCGGCGCATCCACCGTCGGTCACAGCTCCTGCTCCCAATCATTCCTGCTAAAAACCAGGCCTTGCCGCCGATCGCAACTCTGGTCGATGGTTTTATGCAAAGCTCAACGAAACGTTGATGTTGATGCCGACTCTCTCTCCCGGTCCAAAGTGGACCGGAGGAACATGCTCATCGGCCTCGGCGGCATCTACGGCGGCGCCAACCTCAGTGCCGACGCCGCCCCGGTGGCCGGGCCGGATCTGACGAAGTGCAGCCTGGCAGACTTCCCCTCCAGCGCGACCCCCACCAACTGCTGCCCCCCGCGGGAGGGTAAAATCGTTGACTTCAAGCTGCCATCGCAGTCCACTCCCATGCGGGTCCGGCCGGCGGCGCACCTCGTCGGGGACGACTACATAAAGAAGCTCGAGAAGGGCGTGAAGCTGATGAGGGAGCTCCTGGACTCCGATCCACGGAGCTTCAACCAGCAGGCCAACGTGCACTGCGCCTACTGCTCCGGCTCCCACCGGGTCAACGGGTACCCCGACCTGGAGCTCCAGGTCCACGCCTCCTGGCTCTTCTTCCCCTTCCACCGCTACTACCTCTACTTCTTCGAGAAGATCCTGGGGAGCCTCCTGAACGACCCCACCTTCGCCATCCCCTTCTGGAACCGGGACGCCCCCGACGGAATGAAGTTCCCCGCGTTTTACACCCACTCCACCTCCTCCCTCTACAACCCCTCCCGCGACGAGTCCCACTTCCCGCCGACGCTCCTCGACCTGGCCTACAGTCCCGGCAGCACGACGCAGCTCCCCGACGACCAGCTCATCGACAGCAACCTGAATGTCATGTACCGGCAGGTGGTGTCGTCTGGGAAGACGGCGGAGCTGTACTTGGGGGCCCCCTACCGTGCCGGTGACCAGCCGGAACCGGGGCAGGGCAGCGGGTTTTTTAGGCGGATAGGTTTTTTTTTTAATTAAAATGGGTCTAGGTTTAGATTAATTAGGAAAAAGGGTTTATTGAGCGCCACTTCAAGTGGCGCTCAACAACTCGGGTGGCTAGCGCCACTTCAAGTGGCGCTTTGCCACCCTTTTAATTTTTTTTTTTCTGGTTTTGTTTTCTTTTTTTTTGTTTTAATTGTTTTTCACCTCATCTCTTTTTAATAAATAATTTCAAAATAAATAAATAAAATTTTGTTTTCTTTTTTTTTTGTTTTAGTTTTTTTCCACCTCATCTCTTTTTAATAAATAATTTCAAAATAAATAAATAAAATTTTAAAAATAATCTTATAAATATGTATTTAAAAATGCTAAATTAATTATTATTATATTTATAATTATATAATTATGAAATTATATTTATGTATATATATAATTATATGTGTGTGTATAAATATAATTATGTATATATATAATTAAAAATAAATATTTATAAATATAAATCTATTTATATATATTTTTTAAATAAAAAATATATTTGTAATTATATAATTATAAACTAATCTTTAAATATAAATATTTATAATTATATGAATATGAATATATTTAAAATATATAATTATGAAAATATTGTTACATATATATTTAAAATTTATTTATAAATATATTTAATATTCATATATAAATATATATGTGTGTGTGTGTGTGTGTGTGTGTAGAATTATATTTATAATTATATTTAGAATTATATTGTAATTATAGTTATACTTGTATATGTATAATTATATATTTGTACATGTATATATTTACATAGTTATAAGTAACTATTTATAAAAAAAATTGAAATATTGTTAAACATATAGTCTTTCAATACCACCTACTTGAAACTTAAAAATGTTTCAAGTATGTGACTTTGAAAGCCTATAAAATATAATCTAAATAACCAATATGAATGAAACTTAAAACATGTATTAAAAATATACTAAATAGATAAAAATAAAAAAAAATTACGTAAAAAATGTCGATAGAAAATATTTTATAGGCTTTTAAAACCACCTAGTTGTAACTTAAAAATGTTTCAACTATGTGACTTTGAACGTCTATAAAACATAATTCATATGACTAATATGAATGAAACTTAAAACTTGGATTAAACATATACTTAATAGATGAAAATAAAAAAATTACGTAAAAAATGTCGATAGAAAATATTTTATAGGCTTTCAAAACCACCTAGTTGTAACTTAAAAATGTTTCAACTATGTGACTTTGAACGTCTATAAAACATAATCCATATGACCAATATGAATGAAACTTGAAATATGGATTAAACATATACTAAATAGATGAAAATAAAAAAAATACGTAAAAAATGTCGATAGAAAATATTTTATAGGCTTTCAAAACCACCTAGTTGTAACTTAAAAATGTTTCAACTATGTGACTTTAAACGTCTATAAAACATAATCCATATGACCAATATGAATGAAACTTGAAACTTGGATTAAACATATACTGAATAGATGAAAATAAAAAAATTACGTAAAAAATGTCGATAGAAAATATTTTATAGGCTTTCAAAACCACCTAGTTGTAACTTAAAAATGTTTCAACTATGTGACTTTAAACGTCTATAAAACATAATCCATATGACCAATATGAATGAAACTTGAAACTTGGATTAAACATATACTGAATAGATGAAAATAAAAAAATTACGTAAAAAATGTCGATAGAAAATATTTTATAGGCTTTCAAAACCACCTAGTTGTAACTTAAAAATGTTTCAACTATGTGACTTTAAACGTCTATGAAATATTATTATTTTATATACAATAATTAATTAGTTAGTAATATAATTATTAATTATTATTTGTCATTATAATTATTAATTATTAATGGTTAACTCGCTGTGACAAATTTTGTTTATATTGTACCTGTACTTTATAATTTAATAGTTAATTGAAATAAGTTTGTATTTAATAGATTTTTGATTTTCTTGTTATTTGACTTAAACAACAGTTACTTATCATAGTGAATAAGTTTTTTAATATATACAACATTACATCCAAAAACATCAACGACGATGCCCCCCGGTACCACAACGCGGTGTCTGAATGTCACGTCCTCTCCGTGTCCGACGTCCATGTCGCTCCGGTGTCCTCTCTGCAGGTTCCTCCTCTTCCGGTGCTTCTGGTGCCTCCTCATGATGCTGTGTAGAGGACTGACCAAAATCATGTGAGGACGCCCCAAAATCATGTGAGGATGCCCCAAAACCATATGGGGTGACATATGGCTCTGAAGCTCCTATAAATGGTAGAAATGGGGTACTGAAGAAGGCCTCGTCGGGAGGAGAGGGGGCCGCCATAAGCTGTGTGACTGCACCCAGATCGAAGTTCATAGTAGTCTGCGGAGACGCCATATGCGGTATATAAATGTCTCCCTGCTGTGCAAAATCATCAGTCGGCTGGGCGAGATCGTCTGTCTGTGGTGTGACGACATCTGCAGGAGCCGCTCTCGGATGTCGATGTGGTCGCCTCTGCCCCCCCGGATGTGCTCGTCTCTGTCGTCCAGCTGGCGGCGGCGGTGGCGGTGTATCCTCCTCAGCAGGCATAGCAGGGACATCATCATCCTCAGGTGCTTCTGCCTGAAGATATGGATCAGGATATATCTGTGGCTCCTCATCAAAAAAACTGTCACGTATTAACCGGAGATGATCCAATAGAGCCACCACATCCCGATGAACTACCTCCCGCAGAATATATGCATGCTCCTGAGGCTGCGTGGAATGTGCAAGCTGACCAATGGCATCTGCCTGCAAATGAAATGACAATCAAATTAATATCAAAAATGAGTTAAACAAAATTAATAAATCTTAGTAAACATACCAATCGCTGAATGCCAATCCCCTGACGTGTAAGGTACATGATGGTATGTCGTCGATACCAGTGTGCATAATCCCCCTGATTAGATAAATGAGAGTGTGATGTGATATATCCCTGTGGAAAGATACTGAATCGGGCACGCCTGTCCCAAAGCTGGATATAAGATGCATGATGTTGCCGCCAGTCTGTCATCTGTCTACCTATAAGCACAATCGAATGTAACTCGATAGACTGTCGTGGTGCCAAGGGGATATGCTGTATAAAACCGAACTGGCGCATGACCCGGTCTGGCTGGTGCCACTCAACGATGTGGAAGTGAATGAGTGGTACTACTGCAGCACGATCTCCAGCCAAAGATGTGCAGTATAGTGGAAGTGATGCGTAGACATAACCTGTATAAGGAGTCCATGAAACCTGAAATTTAAACTCAAAAAATAAGTCATATAGTAGCATGATAATTTTACTGAGATTATATTGAAATAACTTAAAATATTGATAACAAAACAAATTTTCCTACAAAAAAGTATTGTTTAACTTACATCAGCCGGCACTATAGCATCGAATATCTGTCTGAAGCTGTGCACACTATGTCTCGGAGTATGTGCAAACTTCTGAGACTGACTCCACCTGGTGAAAAAAGAGTAACCTACGGTAAGTTTATAAAAAACAATAACAAAAGTACTAAATAACCGAAAGTAATGACGTAGACATACCATCGTCCCCGAGGACAGTCCTGAAGTAGCTTCGGTGCAAGCGGTGCGACAACTCGAGGAGCGATGCGTGGAAAACGCTCACAGGCCCACATCTGTACTAACACCATGCAACCTGCAATCTGATGTGAATCGGCCTAACAACTGGTGCAGAGAGATCTGTACAGATGTGCTAATACAGCGGATCCCCAACTGTATGTAGCAGTCTGATCCAGATCCTCAAGTAATGGGAGGTACATCATGTGTACCAAAGCGGTGGAGTAGTCGACGCACAACATGCCTCCGAGCAGCCGCAAAATGTATGCACGTGTGTGCTGAAGAAGCATCTCCTCGTCTGCATCATCTGGAATGACGTCGAAATGCTGATCGAGCCACCTCATTCGCAAGCGCGAACCCTGGAGGACACCCCGTGCGCCGATGACGTCAATGCCTAGCAGCCTCTGTATGACTGCAACCCAATCGCCGGTACTGGCCCCCGTAACTGCATCTCCATGGATAGGTAACCCCAGCATGTAGGCGACGTCCTCTAATATAATAGTCATCTCCCCCTATGGGAGATGAAATGTGTGTGTCTCTGGCCGCCATCTCTCAACCAATGCAGCTATCAAATGATGGTCGATGGTCTTGAAGTCACACATAGCGACTCCATAAAATCCTGCACGTCTAAGGTATGGAAAAATAGCTGTCGGCGGTGCCTCATGATGGAAACGGTGCGCTCTCCGAACATGAAGATGTCTAACAGGTCGTCGCGCCAACACATCGCGCGACACGTGCGTCTCCTGGCAAGATAAAAGTGGCTGCTCCATCTGAATGTGCAAACAATAAAACATTAATTTCATGTAAGTTATGACTTTTATCATGTAAGATATGTAATTTATCATATAATTTTGAAAGAAGCATAAACACATTGGGTTAGTTGTTGTCTCCCATGTTGGGGTGTTGGGGTGTTGGGGTGAAGACGTTCAGAGTTTCCTCGTTTTTGTTTTGTAGTCACTGTAAGTTCATCTTTCATTATAAAAAACTGATGACATTTTCATTTAATAGTTCAAATGGTTTTGGTTTCTTATACAGGTACATTCCTTTTTTTGAGTTGGTGTTGTTTGTTTAAAGCTACTCATGTAATGTTGATCGTTCGACAAAAAATGTCACGTGAAATCGTGGTACATTTTCCAAAAATTACCCTATTTACAAGTACAACAAATATGATTAAAAATGGTGAAATGATAAAAATAATTACATGTACAAAGTTTTACAGTAAATGATAGAGTACGTGATTCATTTTAACCATTAGATGATTGCCCTATGTGTCTAGTAACAATAGAAACATCTTTGCAATTTTGTCATGCCCCTGAGTATAAATCAACCTCAAAAGCTCTAGATAATTTTTCTTGGTAAGGTGAGATGAGAAGGGAGGTATTATACCATCAGGAAGAGAGATTCTAGAAATGTGCAATGTTATGACAAACCTTTAGATGAAATGTGTCAGTTCCCCACTAGATGTGCATGTTTCTTCAAAATTTTCAGGCTGGAGATAATCCACCATAAGTTTCACATAGCCTTATGTCTTCCATGGATTAATGTCAAACACTTCAACCAATTTGTTTACTTTATGGGGAAGTAAAACCTCATTCCTTTGAATATGCACATTACCATGAACATATAAAATCATCATTTTGCAAGAAAAACTACTAATCTCATGTTCACTGAAATACCCCTTAACGTAAGAATGATACAAATAGTGTAAGTACCCAATAGCAAGATTCCAATCCATTTTGAAGGATAATGGGGATGACAAGGAAACATCAACCCCCAGGCCCACCCCTTCCACCCGTTCAACCAACTTCGGTAACTCCTATAGAAGTAGCTTTTCAAAAAAATGAAATGTCACCCCACCACAGCTTTCTACATCCATATTAACCCCCCAATTCAGTTTCATTAAATGTGGACAGCCCTCATTTTTACCAAAGTTAATGATGCACTATTAAACCACCACTTTTAACCCCCGCCTCAAAAATACAAAATGCTTTGAGGGATGAGAAATGATTCGACACATTTCAATGTTCTAAAATGCACCGAATCATTTCTCATCCCTCAAAGCATTTTGTATTTTTGAGGCGAGGGTTGAAAAGTGATGGTTTAATAGTGAATCATTGACTTTGGTAAAAATGGGGACTGTCCACATTTAATGAAACTGAATTGGGGGGTTAATATGGATGTAGGAAGCTGTGGTGGTGTGACATTTCATTTTTTTGAAAAACTACTTCTATAGGAGTTACCGAAGTTGGTTGAATGGGTAGAAGGGGTGGGCCTGGGGGTTGATGTTTCCTTGTCATCCCCATTATCCTTCAAAATGGATTGGAATCCTGCTATTGGGTACTTACACTATTTGTATCATTCTTACGTTAAGGGGTATTTCAGTGAACATGAGATTAGTAGTTTTTCTTGCAAAATGATGATTTTATATGTTCATGGTAATGTGCATATTCAAAGGAATGAGGTTTTACTTCCCCATAAAGTAAACAAATTGGTTGAAGTGTTTGACATTAATCCATGGAAGACATAAGGCTATGTGAAACTTATGGTGGATTATCTCCAGCCTGAAAATTTTGAAGAAACATGCACATATAGTGGGGAACTGACACATTTCATCTAAAGGTTTGTCATAACATTGCACATTTCTAGAATCTCTCTTCCTGATGGTATAATACCTCCCTTCAAATGGTTTTGTTTTCTTATACAGGTACATTCCTTTTTTTTGAGTTGGTGTTGTTTGTTTAAAGCTACTCATGTAATGTTGATCGTTCGACAAAAAATGTCACGTGAAATCGTGGTACATTTTCCAAAAATTACCCTATTTACAAGTAAGACAAATATGATTAAAAATGGTGAAATGATAAAAATAATTACATGTACAAAGTTTTACAGTAACTGATAGAATACATGATTCATTTTAACCATTAGATGATTGCCCTATGTGTCTAGGGCAACGTGTCTTCGTATGACCTTCCTGGCGGCATATGCTGCACCGCCATCCCGCTGGATGTTCACTAGGCCAATCCATCTCATTCCGAATACGAGTCGACTTTGGCCTCCCTTTAGGTCGAAGTCTATTGTTGTTCGGTAGAAGCGTGGGTGCGCCATCAGGCAGCTGAAAATTCTGATATTCCCCGATTGGCATCCACGGAGTATTGTAGCAGGAGTTGATGCTCTCGAGTCGATAAGATGGATCAACGAACTGCTCCCAAGATACATGTATGTAAGCACATGCAGCAATCACATGGCCGCAGGGATATCTCAGTGCCTGAAAGTTGCCACAATCACAGTAACGCTTCTCCAATAAAACAACTCGCACACGACCATTGCTACATGCCATAGCATCACTGGGCTCAGCGACCTCAATCGTTGCTCTGGACGATTAAATGCAGTTACACGGTAAGTTGCGGCCTCCTGAAGAACTGTATCTAGCTCGCGTTGGAAATGGTGTCCATAGCGCATCCTTCTGTTCAAGCCCTCTTCAGCTTGCTTTCCTCGTTCCAGAAAGTACTTTACACTACGATAGAAGGTCTCTTGTACCAACCCTGAAATTTAGATTTACGACATTATACAAATATTATATTATAATAGTAACTCTTCTGAGTAACATATATTGAAATATTCGTATTTACCTGTGATAGGTAGTTTTCGAACACCCTTGAAAACTCCATTTATACATTCTACGATGTTGGTCGTCATATGACCATATCTCCTCCCATCATCATATGCCAACGACCATTTCTGCTTTGGAATTTGCATCATGTAATCATACACTTCTGGATTCACTCTGTGGATATCTTGAAGACGCTCCTCCATCCTTTGTTGTTGAGGCTCATATGCTATCATACAAACAGTCATCTGAACAGTTATGAAAATAACTACGACAAAAACATTTTAAATAGAAAAGGATGTTCATACCAATTTTTAAGATTGCCTTTTTCATCGACTCATTCTTGAACTTCTTTCGCAAATTGCTGGCAATGTGTCGAATACAGTATTGATGATGGGTATATGGTGGTCTCCACGAAAGACCCTCAGACTGTATCTCCTCCTTGATTGCACAGTGGCGATCAGAAATAAGACAAATCCCTTCTGCATCCGTAACAAACTCTCGGAGACATGCCAGAAACCAGCTCCATGATGAGAAGTTCTCTTTCTCCACAATTGCAAATGCTATAGGCAAAGGGGCTCGATTTCTATCTTGTGTGGCGACAATCAATAAAGTTCCGGTATACTTTCCATACAGAAATGTGCCATCAATTTGTATGAACTGCTTGCAATGTCTAAAAGCCGCCACACATGGTAAAAATGTCCAAAATAATCTATCAAACACAACCATTGAGCGGTCAAGTTGGTTCTATTGGTTAACATATTCAACTGTATGTAACCGATAGACTATTTGATTATTGCGGCGTAGAAGCTCCAACAGTTGTGGTAGAACTCGATAAGAGTCATCCCAATCACCATACACTTTCACAATAGCCTTTTGTCGTGCTGCCCATGCCTTCCAGTAAGAGATTCGATACCCAAAAAGCTGTTTGATTTGCTCAATGACCAGAACCACGGGGACATCTTGACATGCTCTAATCATTTCAACAATAATAGTTGAAACAAACTCAACATCTAATGAAGAGTGTTCTTGTTCCAAGCTTGGGTTCACACATGTGTGTGGAGTAAATCTAGTGATGCGCCAGCTGTGAAAAGTGTTATCAATAATAGCTCGCAGACGCATTTGACAGTTCAATTCAGATTTGTCACAACGGATCAAATAATAAGATCTCTTTGACTCTTCTACAACATATGAGTAATGTCTTTCAATGTGATATTGTTTTATCACATTTTTCATTGCTTCTTTGCTCTCAAACTCTCTGCCAATATACATAACATCGTTATCTGACACTCGATTTATGCCACCAATGATTCCTGGAAATTCTGAACTGGGAGTGATAACTGAATAATCAAATTCTGGCAAGCGATTCATGCCTTCAGTCGACCAGGAAGCCAATAGTGGAGGATGGTTCAATGGTCGGTTGAACCTCGCATGAGTTGGTACAGACTGATCTTCCGCATGCTCTTCTTCTTCTTCAACTTCCTCTTCATCTTGTTCAAAATTGTCATCATCCTCAAATTCATCAACCAATGCATCTAAAGTATGTGGAGGACTATCCATTGAAACTGTGGCTGATGGAAATGATGGAATAACTACTGATGCTGATGGAACGTCTTGATGTGAAGGAGCATATGACATAGTTTCATGAATTTGAGATGGGTCAACTTCCAATGTCGATGGAACCTCCATTGTAGCTATAGTGACATACAACTCCATCATTTGATTCTCAGGTATATACTTAACCAATGAAAGTATATATTCCCAATCATCATCATCATTTACCGGATAGGGCACATGCCAAAACCTATCTATAAATTGAAGATGTCTGAATGTAATGGACTCTATTACTTGATTCCTCGCGAGTTTTAACCTCCGATGAATTTTCCTTTGCACAGCTTCCAAAGTAGTACATCCTCCAAGCATCACAATAGCTTCTGGATGTATACTATTACTACATCCTTGTTCTGTCTCAATTATTTGACCGTTGCAATAAATATAAGCGGCGACCATCTTTTTTATCTAAAATAAACCACTGTTATTAATTAAATCTGATTAAAGAATCAATTTATATATGCATGCTTCTAGTAATTTAGGTTGGAATCCTAATCCCTCCACCAAATCAATATGTTCAAACCATATTGATGTGTAACTATTTACACAACCCACAAGTTTGTGTTACTTACCCAAAAATAGAAGTCAAATATATTTATACATATCCACATGCATTATATGCATGAGGTACACGAACACGTCATGTAAAAGCATAGAGTTATATGAAATTGAAAGTCTCCACATGAGTAAGCCTGGAGCGACAGATAGCCAACCCCATTCACTTTCCTAGACAAGGCAAGCCTCCAGGAAAGTAGGTGGTCCGACCCAAAGCCCCTCTACCCGGGGATACTTTACTCAAGAGAGCAATCATTTCATGATAACTCTAACACTTAATATGCAAAAAATATATTGAACTACTAAATTCAAGTTCATAACTTCAATTACAAACCGAGGTCAAGGTAGATTGAAAACTAAATTCATTATCATTCCTAGAATGTAATGCAAAGGTATATTCCATAGGCAATTTACTACTACTTGGCTGATTAATATAACTACTTCGCTAATTAATATAACTACTTCGCTGAATAATATAACTACTTCGCTAATAACCTAATTATGATAAATTAATTACCTAATTATGGTTAACTAATTACCTAATTATGATTAACTAATTACCTAATTATGGTTAACTAATTACCTAATTATGGTTAACTAATTACCTAATTATGGTTAACTAATTACCTAATTATGGTTAACTAATTACCTAATTATGGTTAACTAATTACCTAATTATGGTTAACTAATTACCTAATTATGGTTAACTAATTACCTAATTATGGTTAAGTAATTAACTAATTATGATTAATTAATTACCTAATTATGATTACTTAATTAACTAATTATGCTTAATTAATTAACTAATTATGATTAATTAATTAGCTAATTATGATTACTTAATTAACTAATTATGATTAATTAATTAACTAATTATGATTAATTAATTAGCAAGTGATGGTTGATTAATTAGCAAGTAATGATTGATTAATAACCTAATTACAATTATTTAATTACCTAATTATGATTAATTAATTACCTAATTATGATTAATTAATTAACTAACTATGTTTCATTAATTACCTAATTATGATTAATTAATTAGCTAATTATGATTAATTAATAACCTATTATGTTTCATTAATTACCTAATTATGATTTATTAATTACCTAATTAGGATTAATTAATAACCTAATTATGATTAATTAATAACCTAATTAAGATTAATTAATAACCTAATTATGATTAATTAATTACCTAATTATGATTAATTAATAACCTAATTCTGATTAATTAATAACCTAATTATGATTAATTAATAACCTAATTATGATTAATTAATTAACTAATTATGATTAATTAATAACCTAATTAGGATTAATTAATAACCTAATTATGATTAATTAATTAACTACTAATGATTAATTAATTAACTAATTATGATTAATTAATTAACTAATTATGATTAATTAATTACCTAATTATGATTACTTAATTAACTAATTATGCTTAATTAATTAACTAATTATGATTAATTAATTAGCTAATTATGATTACTTAATTAACTAATTATGATTAATTAATTAACTAATTAGGATTAATTAATTAGCAAGTGATGATTGATTAATTAGCAAGTGATGATTGATTAATTAGCAAGTAATGATTGATTAATAACCTAATTACGATTATTTAATTACCTAATTATGATTATTTAATTACCTAATTATGATTAATTAATTACCTAATTATGTTTCATTAATTATCTAATTATGATTAATTAATTACCTAATTATGATTAATTAATTAACCTATTATGTTTCATTAATTACCTAATTATGATTCATTAATTAGCTAATTATGATTAATTAATAACCTAATTATGATTAATTAATAACCTAATTATGATTAATTAATAACCTAATTAGGATTAATTAATTACCTAATTATGATTAATTAATAACCTAATTATGATTAATTAATAACCTAATTAGGATTAATTAATAACCTAATTATGATTAATTAATTACCTAATTATGATTAATTAATTAACTAATTGTGATTAATTAATAACCTAATTAGGATTAATTAATAACCTAATTATGATTAATTAATTAACTACTAATGATTAATTAATTAACTAATTATGATTAATTAATAACCTAATTATGATTAATTAATTAACTAATTATGATTAATTAATTTACTAATTATGATTAATTACTTAACTAATTATGATTAATTAATTAACTAATTATGATTAATTAATTTACTAATTATGATTAATTACTTAACTAATTATGATTAATTAATTAACTAATTACGATGATTAATTAATTAACTAATAACGATTAATTACTTAACTAATTATGATTAATTAATTAACTAATTATGATTAATTAATTAACTAGTTATGATTAATTAATTAATTAGTTATGATATTAACTAATTATGATTATTTAATTAACTAATTATGATTATTTATTACCTACTTACCATTAATTAATAACCTAATTATAATGAATTAATTAACTAATTATGATTCATTAATTAAATAATTATGATTAATTAATTTGATAATTATGATTAATTAATTAGCTAATAATCATTAATTAATAACCTAATTACATTTAACTATTTACCTAATTATGATTAATTAATAACTTAATTATCATTGATTAATCAACTAATTATGATTAATTATTTAACTAACTAATCATTTCATTATCTAATTACATTTAAAAAAACCATACTATTTATAAAATACAAATATTATATACTAATTCTATAAATTAAACAACTAAATTATTAAATAAAACTATTAAATAAATTTAAAGAAAGATTTACCTCAAATTTGTGACGACGTAGGTACACAGGCAGAGCAACCGAAGAGGCAAGGCTTCGCAGCAACCGAAGAACGCAAGAAAAAAGTTTGAGAGAGAGAGAGAGAGAGGAAGGGATAGGGAGGGAGGAATGGGGGTGGGGTGAGGTAGGAAGTGAGGAATGGGGTGGGGGCGAGGGTCCTATTTATAGGATGGGGGGGTGTTTCGGCGCCACTTGAAGTGGCGCCGAATTGATTGGGAAGAAGGGTGCAGCGCCACTTCAAGTGGCGCTGCACGGTTTGTATTTATTTTTTCAGCGCCACTTTGCACCCTTCTTCCGCCAAATTGGTGGAGCGCCACTTGAAGTGGCGCTCTAATTCCAAAACCCTTGAGCCCCACATGGTCTGGCGCTCAAGAGACCCAGTTAACTAATTATTTAAACATTTGATCCATTAAAAAGAAAAAAAAAAAACCCTGTAGGCAAAATTCGCCCAGGGCAGCCTGGAGAACATCCCCCACGGCAACGTCCACGCATGGTGCGGCGACCCGGATGGAACCAACCTCGAGGATATGGGGAATTTCTACTCGGCGGGCCGGGACCCGATTTTCTTCGCCCACCACGCGAACGTTGACAGGATGTGGGACGTGTGGAAGGGCGTGGGAGGGAAGCGAACGGATTTCCTGGACTCTTGGTTTCTGTTCTACGACGAGAAGAAGCAGCTGGTGCGGTGCAAGGTCCGGGACTGCCTCGACTCCTCCAAGCTCCGGTTCAGCTACCAGCAGGTGGACATCCCCTGGCTCAAGTCCAAGCCCACGCCCAGAAAGAAGAAGGCCGTCGCCGTCGCCGTCGCCGTCGCCGACAGGCCGGGATCCGCCATCGCCGCCGAGATCTCTGGCCCCAGGTGGGTACCCTCGCTGCGTTTCCCGTCCTTCTCCTTGTGTTAGAAATTAACAGAGCCTCCCTGTTTTGGATGGAGGAGCGTCTCAGCTTCCCGGTGAAGTTGAAGGATGTGGTGGCGCTGAGGGTGAAGCGGCCGGAGCTGCGGAGGTCGGAGAAGCAGAAGGAGGAGGCGGAGGAGGTGCTGGTGGTGGAGGGCATCGAGGTGGACTGCTCCAAGTTCGTGAAGTTCGACGTGTACGTGAACGACGACGAGGGAGCGGCGCGGGGGCCGAGCACCAGTGAGTTCGCGGGGAGCTACGTGAACCTGCCGCATCAGCCGGAGGGCAAGGGGCAGCGGATCATCCGGACGCGGCTGAAGGTGGGGATCACGAACCTGCTGGAGGAGCTGGAGGCTGAGGACGACGACTCCCTGCTGGTCGCCCTCGTCCCCCGGAATGGCGGTGAGTACATCACTGTCGGCGGCGTGAGGATCGAATTCCTGTCTTAGGGTGGTGGGCTTAGGCTGCTTGGTGCCCGCCTTCTCTTCCCCGCGCGCCCACGAGTGCGATGTTTGATCGGAGGAGACGAATCCGGGCCGCGTAATCCGTATCCTAAATGGGCTGAGTGGACCAGCCACTTTTTAATTCTAATAATGCTGATTTTTAGACTCATTTGGATCAGCTAATCATATCATCATTTGAAATTATTTGTGTTTCCTAAATAGTAGGTAGGATAAGAATCATTATAATTAGATAAAACTCCTGTGAACCAAATGGGTATCAAAAACCGAATTAAAAAAAAAACCGGACCTTATTAATTTTAATAAACTAAAAGCGATTTTTTTTTAGAAAAAAAAAAAGCTGAATGGGTGTTAATTTTATTTGGTTAATATCTGATATTTTTTATGCGTTATGATTATTAATGAAACCAAAAAAATAACAGAATTCATATTTTTTTTTTATTAATTTAATATTTAAAATAATCTATGGGACTTTTTATAATCATAAAAAAAACATTTTTGTTAATAAATTTACTTTTTTTTTAAATAATTTGTTGTTTTATAAAATTTAAACATTTATGTATATTTTTTTCTGTTCCATACAATTTAATGAAAAATTATTTTTTACATAATGATTAACCGAATTGGTAACCAAAAACCAAAAAAAAAAATTATCACAAAAAATTAATTAATAAAACAAGGAAAAATAATAAAAACTATTATTTGATTTGGTTATTATAATGATAATCAAAAAATCTTATGGTTATCAATTTAGATTGTTGGTACAAACGCTTGCACATTGGAAGCTGATGGGTCGGAGATTTAAAAAAAATTATCACCGAAACGACAACTTTCAAGCATTTCATGTGAATTATTCAAAGCACAAAAATTAAACGGAACAACCACTTCATTCGATTCAAAGCGCACTCATCCGTTGCACGTCGTCAACGACTGTTGCTCTAAGGATCTGAGGCCGAACCCCTCTAGATCGTTCATACACGTTTCAAAAATTCGCGCGTATGTCATTCATTGAATTTTGGGATGATGAGAATTGTTGATGGAGCTCTTAGAACTGTTGACCAACTCTTTTATTGGGCCGAGATGTGAGATGTGTTGGGAAAGACGGGAAAGCGACGAACACACAAACAATTGAAAAGTGAACGCACAACGGAAATAAAATCTCCCCCAGATAAAACGGATGCGCAACACCTGAAATTAAATGTGCAGAAAATAAAGTTGACATCGGAAATTTTTACATGAAAAACACAAAAGGAAAAAACCACAGGACCTAGTCCAGAAAGAGAGATCCACTAAAATCAAGAGGTACACGGTAGAGAATCCCTAAAATGGAAAGGATATCAAAAGTAATACTCAAGAATAAAAATATGGATCAAAAGATGGAGAGCAAGAAAAGATGATCATCGAAGAAAGACGATCACCAAATGAGATTTTCTCTCAGTGTTGTTGGTGTCAGTGATGTTAAAATGTCTTGTCGTTGCCTCCTTGTATAGGAAAAAGAATCCGCGTCAATTAATGTCTCAGCGTCAAAAGTGTGTCATCGCTTGAATTAATTCACGCGGTCTTGACCCGCATTAAAAACACCTCATAAAAAGAGAAACTGCGTGATGCTCTGATTGAGGAGGCGTTACACGGTGCACCAACCAGGAAGACGCCCAACAAAATTAAGATCATCTCTCTCTCTCATCTGGGTTTCTTTTATGAGCATATATCCCTCTCGATTGGTTTATGTTTCTCTCTTGAGTTGAGTTGTTTACTTCAATGATGTCTCCTATAGCTTCCTCTTTAGCTTTTGAGACGTTATACTGGATATGTATATATTCACCTCTGTATGAACTGTGTTCGTACGTGTCGTGTCTTATGGAAACGACAAACGAGTCGGGAGTGATTTCAAAGGAGCATAGGGATACCTTGAAGCATTTGATCGCGTATAGTGGGCAGGGCTTGGAGATCTGGAGTCTGGCTTTCTCAGCATTTACTTTTCCAATTATTGCCAAGTTGAGACATCTTTCTGGTTGAGCATGTATTTTATTCCTTTACTTTTTAGATTACGTTGTCACACTCTTTTGTATTTCCTAGAGGTTGTTACATGCACGATTGTTACTCTAGTTGTTATTGTCTTTTATATTTATTTCTTTGCATTTCTACATGGAGACGGTTGTGTGTGCGTACATGTACATTAGGCAAAGACCTTCCATATTAGTTATGTCTTTCAGCGCTTGTCGCCTATCACACCCTAACCCAACACAAACTCTATTATTTTATTTATTTTTGGTCATTTCTTTGATCTATAGTTTTTCCAGGTGGGTTCCCCTTGAAAACAAGATTTTTTTTGTCACGAACCAACCCGGGTCGACCCTGAACCGGTCACCCGAGCCGGTCCGCGACATGGCCCGAGAGGCGTTCCCGATCCTCCCGGGCTGGCGACAAGCGCCAGGGCATCATTAGAGATTGTGGGAACGATTTCGCCCAATATAAATAAATAAGACAGCGAAAATAATACAGAGCAGCGCAGAAAAATATAAACCAGATAAAGTGACTAAACAGGAACAAACAAGAAACAAACTAACCAAACACGACGTGCGAACAAACTCCGTGCGACCTCGCGGGTCGCTCTCCAACTCAACGATCAAGCGTCGCCCTAGGCGAGCGCACTCAAGCTATAGCCTGCACAAACACTAAAAACAGAAAACAACTATAGGCGTGAGTATTAAAACTCAGTAGGCTAGCCCGATATCTATTCCCAATGCACTACCTTTAAAATAAAAGAAACATCATTTCAAGTTTGAACTACAATCTATAAAAGTATGTTTTTAATAATATTCTACTTAAAAACAAAGTACGGACCATTGCCCTTAGCCATTTTCCAAATTCGTGTTCATTTCATTAGTGCCAATGACATTTCAGGAAAAGGGGAAAGTGATGTTTAAATTTTCAAATTTGTACAAAAGGGATTAAACACTTCCATTTGAAAACAATTTTTAGAAACCCATTAAAAAGCAATTTATCAGTTTCCAAGGAAAACAATATGCCAGAATGCACAAAGTAAAACATACAGCAAGGGCAATGTAAGTATACACGTGAGCATCATAATCATTACTGCAAGCCACAAAAGCTGAATAGACATGGGTGAACCTAGGAGATCGAGAATAAACCAGAAGACATCAATACATGAGAAATCATCCTTATTGACATGTCACGATGAAATCAAAACGCACAAAACGCTCGACCATCCACTCACAGGCAGGTCGAGGGCAAATCCCATAGTAATAAACCCAATATATCCACCTACTATGGGCCACTGGTCAGTACCATAACCTACCAGTGCAGCAATCGTTCTTAGAATATTCTCTCAATATGCCAGATTCCCATGTCTCAAGTGTTTGAAAAAAAAAGGGGGTGAGCCAACCGATGCCAACCGAGCATCCAATCAGATATATCTATATATAAAGAACAACAGGCATTCCCCGAGCCACTCCATGGGACAACCTCTTGCCTTTAACTACTCAAGTACCCGGGAGCCTCTAAGCGCGGCCTCCCAAACAATCCATTTCAACCAAGGCATGAGAGTCGCCCTAAGAGGGTTTTTATCAAAATATTTTTATCGCTTTCCATAAAGTGCCAAACGGGCATTTAATACATTTCACAAACACTACTCAAAGACAGGTACAACTTCTTTATGAGACAAAATCCAGTTTAAAACCGTTTAAAGAACCCCAAAACACTACTTCACAGGCTAACAATATTTTTATAAACCAAACCAAACCATTTTCTTTTTCCAAGTAATCTTTAAGAGCCAACCGGGCAATTTCTCAAACAAACCAAAGTATTTGTTCATGCTTCAAAAGAAATCATTTCTCATTAAACCAGAACTCTGTTTTACATTTCGTGAATTATGTTTAAAAGCCAAACGGGCATTCTTTCATTATTGGGTGTCCGCCCGTCAAAAGGATGTTTCATGTGTCGTGTATAAAATAAACGGCTCCTTTTGACATTAAATAACCATTTAAAAATCAACCCTCTTATATTAAAAATTAATTATCGAACATTATCTCATATTTATTACAATTAATAAAATGTTGATTTTTGAACAATTAGGGTGCGCAAACAGCATGAAATAATATAACTTAAATTCTAAAAGTAGTGCAAAGGGGACCTACCTCAAAACCAAGCGCGTCGACACAACAACCTCGGATCCAAGGTGCGATGACACGACGTGTGTCCGAAACCACGTGATGAAGTCTAACACTCTGCATAAACAATTTCAAGGACTCAGTCACAACCAAAAACTCACCAGAGCCTGCGAAACCAAGCGTCGGGGAGAAACGCTCACCTCGAAACTGAAGCGCGACGATGACGGAACCTCAAAAACAAGGTGCGGTGATGGCGCTCACTCGGAAACGCCCTGCGCGGGTCCTAAAAGTCCTAAGCCAACAAATAAAAACCCACCATCAACAAGAGTATGATGATAATAATAAAAATAAAGATAATAATAATAATGATAATAATAATAATAATAATAATAACAACAATGATAATATGAATAATAATAATAGTAATACTAATAAGAATAATAATAATAATTTAGCACAATTAAAATATAACGATATAATAATAATAACAATATTAATATAATAATAATAATAATTATAATAGCATTCCCATAATATAATAATGATAACAATAATATTATTATGATAATAATAATAATAGCATAAACATGATAATAATGACAATAACATAACAAAAATAATAAAAATTATACCTTAATAATATTAGCATGAAAATAATAATAATAATAATAATAATAAAATAATAACCATAATAATAACAACAAAATAATAATAATAATAATGAGAAGAAGAAGAATAACATAATAACAATAATGACAAAAATAGTAATAATAATAGAATTAATAATTATAATAATGATAGAAACAATAATAAGAAAAACAATAATAATAAGAATAAGAATGGCAATAATAATAAACAATAAGAATATAAAAAAAAACAAAACAATACAAACATGCGGGCTGCTGCGCGAGATAGGAGGGCGCTGGCCTGCTCGACGCTGCAGAGGAGGGAGAAAGAAAAAGAAGAAGAAGAAGAAAAGAAGAAGAGGAAGAAGAAGAAGAGAAGAAGAGAAAGGAGAAGAAGAGAAGAGAATAAGAAGAGGAAGAAGGAGGGGGCGCCGGTGCAGCGGCTGCTGCTGCGGAAGGAGGCAGGGGGCGCGGAAGTCGTCGCGTAGGGGAGGTGAGGAGGGAGCAGGCTGGATCGCCGGACGCAGGGGAGGAGGCTGAGCGGGGTTGCTATATGCGGGAGAAGGAGAGGTATGGTCGAGGGGTTGCAAGCTGCAGGAGGGCAGGCCGGAGGCGCGGCGGAAGGCTGTCGGGCGCCGAAAGAAGGCCGGCAGGGGGGGCTGGTCCGCTACGGATGCAACAGGGGAGCGGCAGTGTGTGAGGGCAGCAGCGGCGTGCAGGAGCAGGCCAGGGTGAGGGGGTGCGCGCTGACAGGAAGGGAGCGGGGGCGCTGGTTGCAGCAGGTTGCAACAGGAGGGGAGGCGGCTTGCGGAGGAGAGGGTGACGCCGGACAGGGAAAACCAGGGAGAAAGCGGGACGAGGCGGAACCGAGGGAAGGAGAAGGGAGAGATGAGGGAATAAAGGAGGGGGTGGCGGCGGCTCCAGCGGGGAGAAAGAAGAGAAGAAAAAAAATATAAAGGGGGCTGCTAGGGTTAGAAAAATAAGAAAATAAAATAAGAAGAGAGAAATAAATTAAAACAAATCAAAATCATGATAATAAGAAATTACAATAATAATAATTACAATAATAAAGATTAATAACAAATCATATTTAATAACCATTATACTATTATCCGCAACATTAACAATTTTATTAATTATTTATTTATAACATAATGATAAAAATAATAATAATGATAATAATAAACATAGCGATAAAAATACAAATGATAAAAATATTCATTTCATCTTAACTAATAAAGATAATTATTAATAGCCATAAAAATATTAAGACAAACTAAATTGACAATTTCTAATTTATTTTTAATTCCTCTAAGCCGAAGAGGCCACGCAGTTGCATGGGCGAAGCCGCGCGGGGTTTCCAAAACGTGCTCATCCCGGGTGCTCAACGACGTCGCGTCAAAAAGCGCACTTTTTAACAAAAACTCAAAAACCTAGTCCGATACTGAACACGAACCACAGCAAAAATAATTTAAGCCAAAGAAATCATAAAATAAAATAAACGCGCATGTCGGGGTGTGACAATTCTCCCCACCATAACGCTTTCCGCCCCCGGAAAGCCACCACACCAACCAGTCGATCGATCAACACCTAAGGATTTCACAGAACACAATCCAACCTCTTAACCAAGGATGTCACAATGACTGCCAGCGGGACTGAACCTCATTGCCCAAAATAAATCACCAACAGAGGGAAGGCCTGAACGGGCTCCCCACCATAAGAACTCGACTAGCTTTTGATAACGATTTAAGAGAAAACCCAAAGAGACTCATGGTGGGTCTCCCCACCATAAAGAACCGACCAACTAACGACCGAACGGGGAACCAGCTTAGACATGCACGAGGCTTTACTCCAGCTAGAAAGAGCACAGCAAGGACCTTTAAACCACTTACTCACGTCCAAAAGGGATAGAAGCTTAGATGGATACTTTGCGCAAGTAAAACCCTAACCCCATGGGCGGGGAGGGTGGGCCCAAGGATCAAATCACTAAAACTACGACGTACGACTACTCACGACCCATCACTTCGGGATGGACACAAACCAGGGCCGCAACTGATTTACATCAGTGGCCCACGCAAGGTCACTGATCAGCAACTTACATCCAATAGGCACAATTCCCGACGTTACACGAGGGATAAGTCCATCGCGCACTTTGCGACAAGAGAGAACTACAACGACAGAGAAACCAGAGCAACAACACCAAAACTATCTCACCACGACGATAGAAGCACGACTTTCACCAGACTCTTTAAAATTTCCCCCGGGGGGTTCCTGACTACGCGCCGGCTTCGCTCCGAGACCTTTTGGCTGGAGCTCTGATGGATGAAGCATCTCCTGCCTCGCAGCCAGGTTCTGATAATCCCAACAAGGAACATACCTCTTTTGATCTGACAGATTGAAGGACAAGATTTTTAAAATTAAAACACACCAGCATTGAAAGACGAGGTTCGTCAAAAGACCCATGAAGTTCTCATACATTTCAAACCCAAAACAACACCCATACATAGGCCACGATAATAGATCACTTACACTGAAAGGAAACTAACACTAGAAACTTTGAACAAAAACCCAACAACACACTACTTCTGAGAACTTCCTCTGCGACGTTTCCTTGCAATACCCCGACAAAATCGTCGCAGGTGACCCAGGCGTCCACATGCCTGGCAGGGCTTCGGAGTGCTTGGGCATGACGATTTCTTGTGACCTCGCTTGCCACACTGATAACACACAATAATCTCTCGCTCCGAAGAGGTTGATGAAAGATCCCGAGGCCTCTTGATTCCACGACCTGATCCATCCACTTCCATTTGCTTACTCATCTCCTTTCCAGAATCTTCACCACTGCTCTTAAGGATCGAAGGAGGGAGAACTACTTCGATCACTCCGGCCATCGCGGCTTCGACATGAAAAGCTTGTCTCGCCACATCGACAAAAGAAGTCAGGTTGGACTCTGACACCTTCGACTGTAGATCAGGGCGGAGACCCGCCTCGAAGCGTCGAGCCTTCACGGGGTCATTTGTGGCATACTCGAAATCATAAGGGACTAGCTCCATAAAGCGATGGAAATATTCTAACACGGATCCGTTGCCCTGCTGCAGACAACACATTTCTATCCCCTTCCTCACCCTATCTTCCTCAGAGAAATACTGGCGAATGAACGAGGCCTTGAAAAATTCCCAAGTAACCTCTTGACGGGGCTTGTCCCGAGACACTGACTTCCACCACATCCACGGTGAACCTTCAAGCATGAAGGTCGCAAACTTGACCTTCAACGACTCGGGCAACTCAATGAGGCTAAAGTCCCTTTCAATCTTCCGCATCCACTCCTCTGCCACAGAAGTTTCTTCTTGACCATAAAAGAGAGGTGGATCGAGCTTCCGAAACTCAAGCATAAAATCCTTAGGTTGATCAACCGCACTACGATCACCCATCGAAGCTTCAAAGGGATAGCCGCTGGACAAGAAAAAGTCAAAACCCTAATCAAGGCCAACTCAACGAATGAATAACAACCTAAAAATCAAACACTGCATACGTGACAAGCTCGAAATCCGAGAAAACAAGTTATCATAGCATCAAAAATTTTCTCTTTGAAAACATATTTAATTTAAAACAATCTTGGTAACTTAAACCCTCGCCATTGGTATCCCTTAGAGTCTCACTCACATGCATGTTTCTGTGCCACCCAGGGCATCCATCCACCATACCAGACATCCATCCACATTTCCAACACACCAAAATGCATGTGAGTACTCATCGGAACACCAAGGCCAAAACAAAGCAACTTCATTTTTCCATAAACAATTCATTCATACCACTTCTTTTAAAACAATCTGCAAATCAAACATGTTATTTCAAACAACCATTTTTTTTTCAAAACCAACTTTTCTGATTCAAACCACTTTCAGAAATCAGGGGGAACCCAAAACAACTCAAACAGGGGACTAGTGTCAGTGGGTGACTCGACCATATGGTTGGCGGCCATATGCCAAACACGCCACTGACACAGAGAGCCTTCTTGGACCATGCCCCTAGATCCACATGGATTGCCAGGCCATGCGGCTTAGGAGGACTAATGGCCCAACTCCCTTTGTCGTACCCCAATCGCAAAACATTTCCATAAAAACCCAAACAAACCAATTAAACCGGACTTCCCATGGAAACCTGAGGATCAGTACGGGCAAGAGTTCGCGACGCTCCTCTCGTACCTACCCCTCAAGTCCCGACAATCCTACTCCATCTACCTTGATATCCCAAATAACAAAGGGCGCTCTGAAAAGTGAGGTCTGCTAAGAGCAAACCTCCTCTGATACCATTTTGTCACGAACCAACCCGGGTCGACCCTGAACCGGTCACCCGAGCCGGTCCGCGACATGGCCCGAGAGGCGTTCCCGATCCTCCCGGGCTGGCGACAAGCGCCAGGGCATCATTAGAGATTGTGGGAACGATTTCGCCCAATATAAATAAATAAGACAGCAAAAATAATACAGAGCAGCGCAGAAAAATATAAACCAGATAAAGTGACTAAACAGGAACAAACAAGAAACAAACTAACCAAACACGACGTGCGAACAAACTCCGTGCGACCTCGCGGGTCGCTCTCCAACTCAACGATCAAGCGTCGCCCTAGGCGAGCGCACTCAAGCTATAGCCTGCACAAACACTAAAAACAGAAAACAACTATAGGCGTGAGTATTAAAACTCAGTAGGCTAGCCCGATATCTATTCCCAATGCACTACCTTTAAAATAAAAGAAACATCATTTCAAGTTTGAACTACAATATATAAAAGTATGTTTTTAATAATATTCTACTTAAAAACAAAGTACGAACCATTGCCCTTAGCCATTTTCCAAATTCGTGTTCATTTCATTAGTGCCAATGACATTTCAGGAAAAGGGGAAAGTGATGTTTAAATTTTCAAATTTGTACAAAAGGGATTAAACACTTCCATTTGAAAACAATTTTTAGAAACCCATTAAAAAGCAATTTATCAGTTTCCAAGGAAAACAATATGCCAGAATGCACAAAGTAAAACATACAGCAAGGGCAATGTAAGTATACACGTGAGCATCATAATCATTACTGCAAGCCACAAAAGCTGAATAGACATGGGTGAACCTAGGAGATCGAGAATAAACCAGAAGACACCAATACATGAGAAATCATCCTTATTGACATGTCACGATGAAATCAAAACGCACAAAACGCTCGACCATCCACTCACAGGCAGGTCGAGGGCAAATCCCATAGTAATAAACCCAATATATCCACCTACTATGGGCCACTGGTCAGTACCATAACCTACCAGTGCAGCAATCGTTCTTAGAATATTCTCTCAATATGCGAGATTCCCATGTCTCAAGTGTTTGAAAAAAAAGGGGGTGAGCCAACCGATGCCAACCGAGCATCCAATCAGATATATCTATATATAAAGAACAACAGGCATTCCCCGAGCCACTCCATGGGACAACCTCTTGCCTTTAACTACTCAAGTACCCGGGAGCCTCTAAGCGCGGCCTCCCAAACAATCCATTTCAACCAAGGCATGAGAGTCGCCCTAAGAGGGTTTTTATCAAAATATTTTTATCGCTTTCCATAAAGTGCCAAACGGGCATTTAATACATTTCACAAACACTACTCAAAGACAGGTACAACTTCTTTATGAGACAAAATCCAGTTTAAAACCGTTTAAAGAACCCCAAAACACTACTTCACAGGCTAACAATATTTTTATAAATCAAACCAAACCATTTTCTTTTTCCAAGTAATCTTTAAGAGCCAACCGGGCAATTTCTCAAACAAACCAAAGTATTTGTTCATGCTTCAAAAGAAATCATTTCTCATTAAACCAGAACTCTGTTTTACATTTCGTGAATTATGTTTAAAAGCCAAACGGGCATTCTTTCATTATTGGGTGTCCGCCCGTCAAAAGGATGTTTCATGTGTCGTGTATAAAATAAACGGCTCCTTTTGACATTAAATAACCATTTAAAAATCAACCCTCTTATATTAAAAATTAATTATCGAACATTATCTCATATTTATTACAATTAATAAAATGTTGATTTTTGAACAATTAGGGTGCGCAAACAGCATGAAATAATATAACTTAAATTCTAAAAGTAGTGCAAAGGGGACCTACCTCAAAACCAAGCGCGTCGACACAACAACCTCGGATCCAAGGTGCGATGACACGACGTGTGTCCGAAACCACGTGACGAAGTCTAACACTCTGCATAAACAATTTCAAGGACTCAGACACAACCAAAAACTCACCAGAGCCTGCGAAACCAAGCGTCGGGGAGAAACGCTCACCTCGAAACTGAAGCGCGACGATGACGGAACCTCAAAAACAAGGTGCGGTGATGGCGCTCACTCGGAAACGCCCTGCGCGGGTCCTAAAAGTCCTAAGCCAACAAATAAAAACCCACCATCAACAAGAGTATGATGATAATAATAAAAATAAAGATAATAATAATAATGATAATGATAATAATAATAATAATAACAACAATGATAATATGAATAATAATAATAGTAATACTAATAAGAATAATAATAATAATTTAGCACAATTAAAATATAACGATATAATAATAATAACAATATTAATATAATAATAATAATAATAATAATAGCATTCCCATAATATAATAATGATAACAATAATATTATTATGATAATAATAATAATAGCATAAACATAATAATAATGACAATAACATAACAAAAATAATAAAAATTATACCTTAATAATATTAGCATGAAAATAATAATAATAATAATAATAATAATAAAATAATAACCATAATAATAACAACAAAATAATAATAATAATAATGAGAAGAAGAAGAATAACATAATAACAATAATGACAAAAATAGTAATAATAATAGAATTAATAATTATAATAATGATAGAAACAATAATAAGAAAAACAATAATAATAATAATAATAATGGAAATAATAATAAACAATAAGAATATAAAAAAAAACAAAACAATACAAACACGCGGGCTGCTGCGCGAGATAGGAGGGCGCTGGCCTGCTCGACGCTGCAGAGGAGGGAGAAAGAAAAAGAAGAAGAAGAAGAAAAGAAGAAGAGGAAGAAGAAGAAGAGAAGAAGAGAAAGGAGAAGAAGAGAAGAGAATAAGAAGAGGAAGAAGGAGGGGGCGCCGGTGCAGCGGCTGCTGCTGCGGAAGGAGGCAGGGGGCGCGGAAGTCGTCGCGTAGGGGAGGTGAGGAGGGAGCAGGCTGGATCGCCGGACGCAGGGGAGGAGGCTGAGCGGGGTTGCTATATGCGGGAGAAGGAGAGGTATGGTCGAGGGGTTGCAAGCTGCAGGAGGGCAGGCCGGAGGCGCGGCGGAAGGCTGTCGGGCGCCGAAAGAAGGCCGGCAGGGGGGGCTGGTCCGCTACGGATGCAACAGGGGAGCGGCAGTGTGTGAGGGCAGCAGCGGCGTGCAGGAGCAGGCCAGGGTGAGGGGGTGCGCGCTGACAGGAAGGGAGCGGGGGCGCTGGTTGCAGCAGGTTGCAACAGGAGGGGAGGCGGCTTGCGGAGGAGAGGGTGACGCCGGACAGGGAAAACCAGGGAGAAAGCGGGACGAGGCGGAACCGAGGGAAGGAGAAGGGAGAGATGAGGGAATAAAGGAGGGGGTGGCGGCGGCTCCAGCGGGGAGAAAGAAGAGAAGAAAAAAAAATATATAAAGGGGGCCTGCTAGGGTTAGAAAAATAAGAAAATAAAATAAGAAGAGAGAAATAAATTAAAACAAATCAAAATCATGATAATAAGAAATTACAATAATAATAATTACAATAATAAAGATTAATAAAAAATCATATTTAATAACCATTATACTATTATCCGCAACATTAACAATTTCATTAATTATTTATTTATAACATAATGATAAAAATAATAATAATGATAATAATAAACATAGCGATAAAAATACAAATGATAAAAATATTCATTTCATCTTAACTAATAAAGATAATTATTAATAGCCATAAAAATATTAAGACAAACTAAATTGACAATTTCTAATTTATTTTTAATTCCTCTAAGCCGAAGAGGCCACGCAGTTGCATGGGCGAAGCCGCGCGGGGTTTCCAAAACGTGCTCATCCCGGGTGCTCAACGACGTCGCGTCAAAAAGCGCACTTTTTAACAAAAACTCAAAAACCTAGTCCGATACTGAACACGAACCACAGCAAAAATAATTTAAGCCAAAGAAATCATAAAATAAAATAAACGCGCATGTCGGGGTGTGACATTTTTGGAGGGATGCAGGGTGGCGCATTGTTCGCGCACGATTAGAGGAAACCGTGCGCCAGCATAGGGCAAACCGTGCGGCCCAGACAATGGCTATGTCCAGGCCGCACAATCAGGCACACGACCGTGTGCCAGCCTCTGCTGCCCCAGATAGAGGTGACTGCATGGTTGGCACACGGTCTGGCTGACCCTACGACCTGCGAGGTCTTTTAAAAAAACATTTTAATAATGATGATAATGATCATCATCATCACCATCATTATCTTATACCCTTACCCCACCCCCTCTCACGCGACCCACACCCCTCCCCTTTCTTCTGTCACACAACCCCCATGGTCGAAGCCCCTCCTTGCATGCTTCCCTCCTCTCCTTCGCCATGTGTTTCGGCCGCCGCCGCCGCCCCCGATTTCTTCACGCAATCTCCATCGGTAAGCTTCTCATCTTCCTTCTTTTTTACTACTACATATATGTCCTTTAACAGCGCGCAAAATGGCTATTAACAATGTTAAAAAAACGTTGTTATCCTCAATGATGATAGGGCCCCCCCTTTATCAGCACTATTTATTGCGCTGATAAAGGCCTAACTTGGTGGTGTGTGTTGTTTATATATCAGCACACCCAACAATAACCTGTAACCTGTAAATGAAAAATATATAATTTAATCGAAATAAAATTGACATCATGAATACAAAAAAAACACTACCATATACATTTCAAACAATGTTTTATATAATTACATTTACAATTATCCAACAAAACATTTAAAAACATTAATGTTTCATCTTTTGACGCCCGCGATCCCCTCTCAAAAATGTCCGCCCATGGTATTAGTTGCCAAACAAATCATCTCAATCCGAACAAAAGAATCCACATATATAGGAAAACAAATCTTATGTTAGTAATACTATAAAGAAATAAATTAAACGTTAACATGAAATAATACATTAATAAAAAATGACACACTTGTAGTTATATCGGTCACACCGTGCAACGTATTAATGTGAGGTTAATTCCTACACATCACAAGTTATGGATTGTTGTTCAAAAGTATTAAAACAATTCGAATGTGTTTGCTCGGTTTTGAGTATGTCACTTGTTCTTTTTACTAAAATTAATTTAAATTTTAAATGATGACATACTTGGAGTTATACCCGCCGACTGGTGCGACCCACGCGGGGTCGCACGGTCCGCTACTCTCGAACGGCTCAAAGGAGTCGTTCGACTCTTTTATTGGCGGCGCCAGGTGGCGCCGCCTTGTCACCCACGGGACCCGTAGGTAGCAGGTCCCCTGCATCGCCGCGACTCCCTTCAGCGCGGCGCGCGACGACGCGCCGCCTCCACCTTCGTGGCCGGCCGCTGCCGGCCACCTGTCCGGCCGCTGCCGACCGCCTGTCCGACCACCGCGGTGCCGCTCATCCACCGCGGCCGGCGGTTGCCCGCAATGCCGGTGCTTCTTCCGTTGGACTCTACCAACGCTCTGGAGCTCTGTTTTCACTTCCACTTGCGCCCACGGGCACCCTGAGATGCCGTCGTCGCTGCACGACTCCCGAATTCCAGATTCTGACGACTTGAAGAATTGTCCCCTGAAGAACACAACAATAACGAAGCGACAGAGGGTCCGGGCCTTGTTCGTTTGGCCCGCGCCCTCTGCATTAACATGATAACAAGTGGGAGGAACTTTAATTCATCAAAGATAACTTCAACAATAAACCCCCCTACCTCGAGGACCGTTGGAGGTGTCGCGGTTATGGCGGGAGGAGAGTCCTCGTCGGATGAAGTTGTTGGCGTTCGTCGATCTCGGATCTTCGCCGCCCAAGCTTCCGTTCTCTGTCGGTGGAAGTTGCCGCAAGACTTCGCCAGAGGTTCCTCGCTTGATGAAGTCATGTCAAAACCCCACCCTGAGCTCCATTTAAATAGAAGGGGAAACCACCCGTGTTGCATGTCATTAATGCGGTTCATTTATGAACCACAATTAATGGTGCAACGTTGAGGTTACAAAGTTGGAGGGTCAAGCCATTAATTGGCTTGACAACCCACCGGTCCCACCACCACCGCTTATCTACTTGAGAAAAAGAAATAAAATAATTTGTTAAGTTATTTTATTATTTTTCTGTAAAGTTCAAAATTTAACTTTTTATCCCAACCTACTATGGTCGGAGTGAAACTTCCCTTAAGCGAATTTCGGCGCTGCGGATTCAACGGTGCCTTCAGATTTCAATTCCGAGCACCGATTCAAAAGTTAGAAAACGCCGCTCGTATGTTTATTGAACGTACCTTAAAAAAAGTTCAAAAATTATTAACAATCACCCTCGACCCGCGCTCGTCGAGGTTAGGCTTCGCCTAAGGAAAAATCGTCCCCACGAATCCAACGGTACTCTCAGATTTTCAATCTGAGTTATGATTTAGAAGTTAGAGAATTTAACAATAAAATAATTGTTACTTAATTATTTTATTTACGGTCAAAAACTAACTTCCACTGTTGGCCCGCGCCGGCCAATGTTAAGGTCTGCCTAAGGAAAGCATACCCTTACGAGTTCAGCGGTGGTCTCTGATTTTTAATCCGAGTCACCGTTCTTGAGTTATAAGCATTTGAAAAATAAAATAATTTTATTTAATAATTTTATTTACGGTTATGCCATTTTCGAGTTTTCTCACTGGAGGCTTGCGCCGACTAAATTTAAGTCCCGCCTAAAGTATACCCGCCATCCTGAACGCAACGGTGCCCTCAGATTTCTGATCCGGGCACCCGTTTAAGAGTTATTCTACTTTTTTCAGGAAAATCACTCACACACGCTATTTTAAACTTATCATTTTTCGACGGATCATTTCGGGCACTCCGGGCCTCAGAATTACACGCCGTCAGATTTCGCGGTCTCAAAATAATTCCATATAATTAAAAAAAATTATACAGAAATTCCGGAACATTACAATATAGTTGATTCCTACACGTCAAAAATGACTTATGAATTATTTTTCTAAAGTATCAAAACAATCCAAATGTGTTTGCTCGGTTTTCAGTACACCAATTCTTCTTTTTACTAAAATTAATGTCAATTTTAAATAAATACACACACTTTTAGTTATACCAGTCACTCCGTGCATCATATTGAGGTGCGGTTGATTCCTACATGTCACGAATGACTTATAGATCATTGTTCTAAAGTATCAAAATAATCTGAATGTGTTTTCTCTGTTTTCAGTATGTCACTTGTTCTTTTTACTAAAATTAATGTCAATTTTAAATAAAAAGGCACACTTGGAATTATACAAGTCACACCGTGCATCATATTAAGATGAGGTTGATTCTTACACGTAATAAATGACTTATAGATCAATGTCCTAAATTACTAAAACTATCTGAATGTGTTTTCTCGGTTTTCAGTATGTAATTTGTACTTTTTACTAAAATTAATATCAATTTTAAATAAAAAGGCACACTTAGAGTTATAGCGGTCACACCATGCATCAGATTGAGGTGAGGTTGATTTTTATACATTAGAAATGACTTATGAATTGTTTTCCTAAAGTATCAAAACAATCTGAATGTATTTTCTTGGTTTTCACATGTTCTTTTTACTAAAATTAATGTCAATTTTAAATAAATAGACACACTTTTAGTCATACCGGTCACACCGTACATCATATTGAGATTCTGTTAATTCATACACATCAAAAATGACATATGTATCATTTTTCTAAAGTATCAAAACAATCTGAATGTGTTTTCTCACTTGTCAGTATGTCACTTATTCTTTTTACTAAAATTAATGTCAATTTTAAATAAATAGACACACTTAGAGTTACAGTGGTCACGCCATGTGTCATATTGTGGTGAGGTTGATTCCTACATGTCTTAAATGACTTATGGATCATTTTTTTAAATTATCAAAACAATCCAAATGTATTTTCTCAGTTTTCAGTATGTCACTTCTTATTTTTACTAAAATTAATGTCAATTTTAAATAAATAGACACACTTTTAGTTATACCGATCACACCGTGTATTATATTGATGTGTGGTTGATTCCCACACATCACAAATGACTTATAGATCATTTTTATAAAGTATCAAAACAATCTGAATACGCTTTCTTGGTTTTTAGTATGTCACTTGTTCTTTTTACTAAAATTAATATCAATTTTAAATAAAAAGACACACTTGGAATTATACCAGTCACACCGTGCATCATATTGAGACGGGGTTGATTCATACACATCATAAATGACTTATGGATAATTTTTCTAAAGTATCAAAAACAATACAAATGTGTTTTCTTGATTTTCAGTATGTCATTTGTTCCTTTTACTAAAATTAATGTAAATTTTAAATAAATAGACACACTTAGAGTTGTAGTGGTCACTCCATGCATCGTATTGTGGTGAGGTTGATTCCTACACATCAAAAATGACTTATAGATCATTATCCTAAAGTATCAAAACAATCCGAATGCATTTTCTTGGTTTTCAATACGTCATTTGTTCTTTTTAACTAAAATTAATGTCAATTTTAAATAGACACACTTTTAGTCATACCGGTCACACTGTGCATCATATTGAGATGCAGTTGATTCCAACACATCAAAAATGACTTACGGATTGTTTTCCTAAAGTATCAAAACAACCCAAATGTGTTTTATTGGTTTTCAGTACGTCACCTGTTCTTTTTACTAAAATTAATGTCAATTTTCAATAAAAAGACACACTTAGAGTTATAGTGGTTACACCATGCATCAGATTGAGGTGAGGTTGATTCCTACATGTTATAAATGAATTATGAATCATTTTTCTAAAGTATCAAAATGATCTGAATGTGTTTTTTCAGTTTTCATAATGTTACTCATTCTTTTTACTAAAATTAATGTCAATTTTAAATAAATACACACTTTTAGTCATACCGGTCACCGTGCATCATATTGAGGTGTGGTTGATTCCTACACATCAAAAATAACTTATGTACTATTGTCTTAAAGTATCAAAACAATATGAATTGGTTTTCTCAGTTTTGAGTATGTTAGTTGTCCTTTTTACTAAAATTAATGTCAATTTTAAATAGAAAGAAGCACTTGGATCATACCGGTCACATTGTGTGCCGGATTGAGGTGTGGCTGATTCCTACACATCCTGACATCTCAAGAAAAATCTTAATTTCCAATGCTATCATGATTTTAATTTCCTTTCTTTGTCAAACTATCAACACTGCATATTGACTTGATTTTCTTAGATGAAAAACCTTTCTCATTATTGACAGCTAGCAGAGTAATGGAAGCTCATGTGACCATCATATCATGAGAAGTCACCACAATGCACACATGAGCCTCCTCTACTCTTCTTTATTTCAATGAGAAAGGTTTTTTTACCAAAACATCAACTTTATGCAGTGTTGGCGACTCGACAAAAAAAAAGCATTGGAAAGCGTAAAGATCTGTGAAAAAACTAAATAAGTATTAGATAAAAATGATAAGAAAATTAACTTAAAAATAACAAATAAAATGATGAAAAAATTAATTAAATAAGTAGTAAGAAATAACCTTTTCATGATGGTTGTATACATTTTTGACCCATTTCTTTGTTTTCATTATCTCAGTTGCAACCTTGAAGTCCAATCTCTCATGAGCATGAGCAGCTTCGAACAAACCACCCCAACTCGAACAAAAGAATCCACCTGTATAAGAAAACAATTCTTATGCGAGTAATACTAAAAATAAGTAAATTAAAAATAAATATGAATCAATCCAAGACTTTTATAGAAGTCACATCTTTATGCTATTTGTGTACATTCTTCCATCGGGTATGCTACCCATTCATTTCTAAAAAAATCTATATTGTCTTGTAAATATGGGTCTTTTCGACAGTCATAGTAGTACTAGAAAAATATAAATACACAAAGTATTAATAAATATTTTAAAGCAAATAGTAATTATCTTTGAAAATACCTCTTCAGGGATGCTAGTTTGTTGATGGAATACAATCTCTCTCATAAATTTACAAATATAATAACCACAATCTTTTCCATTTGTTTTCTTTAGACACTACAAAAACATTGAGAAAAATAAGTAATTTGTTTTGATATGTGTTTGGATAGTGAAATCTTATTATATATACCCTGATACTTTTCCAGTTGTAGAACTTTTTAGGATTCTTATGCTTAGCCCCTATCCTCATTCCTTGTTTTTCACGATATTGATACACCACCATATCATAAAAAATCCTCATTAAAACATAATCTAAATTATATAACTTGAAGTTTAGTTCTAAAAAGTTAGATGTACTGTATTACTTATTAAAAAATTCCATCATGTGTGGTTGGTTTGTTGGGTATCCATATAGTAAATCCAGGAAGTAAATCTTTGGAGTATCCAAATTGACCGCAATGAGCATCTAATGTTTCTTAGAACACAAAAAGTAAATCTTTGTAGTGTATTACTTATCTATTAATGCAGTATTTCTCGTGACGCACCCAATGTATCCTACCTCACTGCGAACAGTGTGTCGTCACAGTTTTCGTCAATACATCTAAGTGTGCGAGTTGTAATACCCATTAATAATAATCTTAAAGTCCAAGGACCAATACACACGTCCACAGATAGGAACATCCAATTACACTATGAAATGTGGATTTCCTACTGGCGGGTCTTATTATCATAATATCCTCCTGGATATTACCAAGGGCGCACACCATGAGAAGGTGCCACTACTACAAATACACCCTTTATCAGCGCTAAAAAGGGCCTTTAACAGCGCTAGGAAAAGCGCTGTTAAAGCCGGCGAAGATAAAGGGGGTCCCTTTTATCAGCGCTAAAAAAAGCGCTGATAAAGACCCCTTTTATGAGCGCTAAAAAAAAGCGCTGATAAAAGGGGTCTTTTATCAGCGCTAAAAAAAGCGCCGATAAAAGTACCCATTTATCAGCGTTTTTTTAGCACTGATAAAGGGGTCCTATATCAGCGCTTCCTTTATCATCACTTTCGTTTTAGCGCTGATAAAGGACTCGTTTTTCAGCGCTTTTAAAAAAGCACTGATAAAAGTTAAAAAAAATTACAAAAATTACAAAAAAATTACAAAAAATTAAAAAAATCATGTCAATCGTGGGGGGCTTTTATAGCGCTTGATCCCCCCTTTTAATAGCGCTTTTTAGCCCCTCCAGCGCCCGCACGCACCCACTCCACCCTTTATCAGCGCTAGCCCCCAACATCCACCCTCATGCGCGCACCTCTGCCTCCAGCAGGTTTTGAACTCGAGACCTCCCCCCTGCGCGCCTAAGCCCTTATCACTACTCTATTTTGATTTGTTTGCTATTTCATGATATCTCTCTCTCTCTCTCTCTATATATATATATATAGTTATATTTATTCGTATAGTAATATATATTTATATTAATATATATATATATAGTTATATTAATATATATATAGTTATATTAATATATATATAGTTATATTAATATATATATATAGTGATATTAATATATATATATATAGTTATATTAATATATCTATATATAGTTATATTAATATATATCTCTATTTATATATATATATTTAGTTATATTTATTCGTATAGTAATATATATTTATATTAATATACATATATATATAGTTATATGAATATATATATTTATAGTGATATTAATATATATATTTATAGTGATATTAATATATATATATAGTAATATTAATATATATATGTAGTTATATTAATATATATATATATATATAGCTATATTAATATATATATATATATATATATTTATATTAATATATAGTAGTTATATAAATATTCATATATTGGTATTTTAAATAAAATGGATATTAGTTATTATTTAGATAGAGCTAATATATTTTATATGTAAATATGTTTAATTATTTATTTTAAAAATTTAATTTTTAGGTGTGAATATATAAAAAATATGTACATATAGTTATATATTTGATTATAAATAGCAGTGCATTATAAAAAACGATAAAATTTCAAAGACATAATATCAATATGAATGTAATACCTTGGAATAAATTCAGTCCCCATCAAAAAAGCCAATAATACCCCCTCAAACGAGGCTGAAAACCCACAAAATGTTAAAAAATCTGGGTACCCGACTAAAAACCCGGTTTTGGAGGCATTCTGGACCTCTTTTGGCCTCGAAAAACGCTTGACTAATCCCACCCCCCCCAATTCATAGCGACGTAGAGCTCGTCGCAGGCTTCGATTTGATATGTGGTAGAGCTCAAACGGACACCCGGATCAAAAGTTATGGTCGTTTAAAGTTTGAGTTGCGTTTTCAACTTATTTTGGATCTTTTTTTAATTTTTTTTAGTCTTCAAATTGTTATTAAATGACTACTACTCCATAATAATTAGCAAATTATTAATTAAAAATATTTTTTTTATTTTTTTAAGAAGTCATTTTCACTAAATATCTTATATATTAAGTATATTAAGTGTTAATGTACATTTATACTTATCTAAAATATATTTAAAAATTATATATTATATCTATATCAATATAACTATATTTATATATTAATATATTAATATATTTTTTTAATTTTTTTTTGAATTCGACCATTTATCAGCGCTTTTAAAAAAAACGCTGATAACCCCCCCCTTTATCAGCACTACTAAACAAGCGCTGATAAAGGGAGTCCCTTTATCAACGCTAAAAAAAAGCGCTGATAAAGGAGGGGACCTTTATCAACGCTAAAAAAAACACTGATAAAGGGGTACTTTTATCAGCGTTTTTTTTAGCGCTGATAAAGGGGGGGCGGTGGGAAAAACTGTTTTTGTGGTAGTGTGCCTCAAAGTTTTATGAGTCATCATCCCTAATGACCTGTATTATTTTTATCCATCAAATAACATCATCCAGTCATAGAACATATATTCAAGAACAGTGTTATGACACTTCCGGGTTCTCATCATAGCAGGGATCCGCTATGACCCTTTAATGCAACAGCTATCTTTGGGACATTATCACATGCATTGTCACGCAGAAGAACAATCAAGATGTGATAAGATGTTTATTTAATGAATAAAGTACAAAGTAGTTGGTTCTAGACCACCAACTCCAACAAAAAGGTCAGACAACAGACTACTCGTACCCATTAATCTATGAACAGTGCACTGTGGTACCTGAAATCAATGATCTACACTCTAGGACCAAGGAGACACCCCATAAAGTGAAACCCCGACATCATATACGTGCCTAGAGCCAATAATCTACACGCTAGGACAAGAGCAACACCCTAGAAAGTGAACCCCCACAATGGATGATGACATCAAGCTAAACCTATCACCTAGTACCCAAGGTAACCCATGTGCTCATTTTCACAATCATTTCAATGTTTCGAAAATCATTTCAAAACCATTTTACAAAACCATTTTCAATGATTTGAAAATACCCTTTTTCTTTTCATTTACCAGCAATCAGGGAAAAACCATTTTTCTTTAAAAATTCTTTTCAACACACACAAATCAATCATGCCAATTCCTTGTATAAATCAATTTATAAAGTAGGAACAACAAGGTTCATCAACATAGGCTAGAGACGGAACCACCTATCTCGAAACTCTGGTCGCACACGCACGCAACGGAATCCACCAACAACGAAAACCAAACGACGTCTACGAATGCCCTATGATCCAATCCACACGTCTTAGGATTGATTCAATTGAGAAGGAGGGTTGACGAAGAAGAGGAAACACTAGATACCTCAAGAACGAACGTCTGTTGCACCACAACCAACAGAGGAACGAACTTTGGAATGAGATCGCACAACGAATCTAGAAGAAGACGAGAGAAAACAGAAATTAGACCAACAAATCGGAAAATGCAACCCAAAGGCGCTACCGCGATTAAATACAATGAAGAAGCAAAAAGACCACTTACCCGAAGAGACGCACCACAACCGTAATGAAGATCGAATTCTGATCGAATCGTTCTAGAATGAGTGAAGTCTCCCAGAATCGCCTAGGAATTACCCTGGGTCGAGAGCAAAAGAGATTGGAGAAGGAACCGAAACAAAACAGACGCACGCCTGTTTTAAAAAACTGTACGTGGGTCGTTACACGGCGTGTAACCTGGTTACATGACATGTAACCGTCAAAGTAAACGTGTCACCTCGGATTAAAATCCGTTTTTTAAAACATTTACAACGTGAAACATCTCTTCACGACATGTGACCTTTCACAGCGTGAAGCCCTTCATGACTTGCATTCAGCAACTCTTACATGTCGTGCAACCTAGTTACACGGCATGAAATCCCCCCGTAGCTTGCAGAAAAAGCTGGTCAAAGCTAAGAGTCCAACAGATCTCTAATTTCACCATTATAGGTATTCTCCCAATTCCTTCTCGGCCCTATACATACAACGAGAAAAGGAAAACCACGATGAGGTTAAAGATGTACTTGATAGATTGATAACAAGATGTTGCAAGTTAAAATTAACATTGTTTGAAAATAACACATGTATTAATTATAAAAATTTATTATCTTGGAATATCGAAATAAAATTACTAGTGAATGTGTATTACAATCAATTATAATCACAAATTATAAGAATATGAAAATTGTATTTTGATAAATTAGAATAACAAATTTCAATTTACTCATAAATATTATAGCGGTGTCAAATTATTGAGCAATTGGTAAATTATTTTCACATAATATAGAAAAAAACCAACTTTATGATTTGATTTATTTGGTGACCAACAAATCACTTATATTAATGTTTTAAATATAAACATCAAAACATAACATAATAGTAAATACAAATAAATTTGAATAATCATAAAAACAAATAAACCAAAAATTTAATTAGTGTTATTTAATTTTAAAAAATAAAATAAAATAACCCCTTTGACTACCTTAGAATGGAATGGAATAAAATAAAGTGAGTCCTGCTATGTATGATGTGATGCATTTTATACCGTGTTGGATTTTTTTGGTTCTCCGTTATCATTCTGCTTTTTTAGTTGTTTTTATTTCCTTCTAGAAACATATAAATAGGGTAGTTTTTTAAAATATATTAAGATGAATAAGGGGCAACATTATATACTAAAAACACGCATGATCAAAAACGATTTGAGATTGAGGTCACCACTAGTGAAGCTGTTTACTTTAAATCAAAAAATGCATTATAATTCAATTTCTTTTTAAAAAATTGTTGTATAGTGTAATATCACTTTCACATTTAATATTATTAATTAATTAATTATAAACAGTAAAGATTACATTTTTTCAAAATGCCAAAGGGGTAGGGATTGGGCCGGACCTAAAAACCCGATCATGCTACAGGGGTTGGTGGGTACTTTTTCTACCCCATGCCTCTCCACCACGAGCGGGTAGTGTTTGTGTGCGTGTTTTTTCCCTTTTGTATACCGATTGCGTCTGACGTTGGAAAAGGCCATCTCTCACTGTTTTCCCCACCGCCATCCACGACCTTAACTTGGGGGCACTCCGTAAAGTCTTCCGAGACCATTCTAAGGCCCCGTTTGGCCTCATTTATTGAATCCTCGTGCCACTTATAAATCAAAGCCACCTCCCTGTCTTCCATCCACAGCGCCACCATGGCTTCCCTCCCGGTTCTCTCCACAGTCGCCGGCGCATCCACCGTCGGTCACAGCTCCTGCTCCCAACCATTCCTGCTAAAAACCAGGCCTTGCCGCCGATCGCAAATCCAGTGGAGAGTTTTATGCAAATCTCAAGGAAACGTTGATGCTGATGCAGACACACTCTCCCAGTCCAAAGTGGACCGGAGGAACATGCTCATCGGCCTCGGCGGCATCTACGGCGGCGCCACCCTCAGTGCCGACGCCGCCCCGGTGGCCGGGCCGGACCTGACGAAGTGCAGCCTGGCAGACTTCCCGTCCGACGCGATCCCCACCAACTGCTGCCCCCCGCGGGAGGGTAAAATCGTCGACTTCAAGCTGCCGTCGAAGTCCACTCCCATGCGGGTCCGGCCGGCGGCGCACCTCGTCGGGGACGACTACATAAAGAAGCTTGAGAAGGGCGTGAAGCTGATGAGGGAGCTCCCGGACTCCGATCCACGGAGCTTCATGCAGCAGGCCAACGTGCACTGCGCCTACTGCTCCGGCTCCCACCGGGTCAGCGGGTACCCCGATCTGGAGCTCCAGGTCCACGAATCCTGGCTCTTCTTCCCTTTCCACCGCTACTACCTCTACTTCTTCGAGAAGATCCTGGGGAGCCTCCTGAACGACCCCACCTTCGCCATCCCCTTCTGGAACTGGGACGCCCCAGACGGAATGAAGTTCCCGGCGTTTTACACCGACTCCAGCTCCTCCCTCTACAACCCCTCCCGCGACGACTCCCACTTTCCGCCGACGATCCTGGACCTGAACTACAGCCCCGGCAGCACGACGCAGCTCCCCGACGACCAGCTCATCGACAGCAACCTGAATGTCATGTACCGGCAGGTGGTGTCGTCTGGGAAGACGGCGGAGCTGTACTTGGGGGCCCCCTACCGTGCCGGTGACCAGCCGGAACCGGGGCAGGGCAGCCTGGAGAACATCCCCCACAGTAACGTCCACGCATGGTGCGGCGACCCGGATCGGACCAACCTCGAGGACATGGGGAATTTCTACTCGGCGGGCCGGGACCCGATTTTCTTCGCCCACCACGGAAACGTTGACCGGATGTGGGACGTGTGGAAGAGCGTGGGAGGGAAGCGAAAGGATTTCACAGACAAGGATTTCCTGGACTCTTCGTTTCTGTTCTACGACGAGAAGAAGCAGCTGGTGCGGTGCAAGGTCCGGGACTGCCTCGACTCCTCCAAGCTCCGGTTCAGCTACCAGCAGGTGGACATCCCCTGGCTCAAGTCCAAGCCCACGCCCAGAAAGAAGAAGGCCGTCGCCGTCTCCGTCGCCGTCGCCGACAGGCCGGGATCCGCCGTCGCCGCCGAGATCTCTGGCCCCAGGTGGGTACCCTCGCTGCGTTTCCCGTCCTTCTCCTGGTGTTAGAAATTAACAGAGCCTCCCTGTTTTGGATGGAGGAGCGTCTCAGCTTCCCAGTGAAGTTGAAGGATGTGGTGGCGCTGAGGGTGAAGCGGCCGGAGCTGCGGAGGTCGGAGAAGCAGAAGGAGGAGGCGGAGGAGGTGCTGGTGGTGGAGGGCATCGAGGTGGACTGCTCCAAGTTCGTGAAGTTCGACGTGTACGTGAACGACGACGAGGGAGCGGCGCGGGGGCCGAGCACCAGTGAGTTCGCGGGGAGCTACGTGAACCTGCCGCATCAGCCGGAGGGCAAGGGGCAGCGGATCATCCGGACGCGGCTGAAGGTGGGGATCACGAACCTGCTGGAGGAGCTGGAGGCTGAGGACGACGACTCCCTGCTGGTCGCCCTCGTCCCCCGGAATGGCGGTGAGCAGATCACCGTCGGCGGCGTGAGGATCGAGTTCCTGTCTTAGGGTGGTGGGCGCAGGCTCCTTTGTGCCCGCCTTCTCTTCCTCGCGCGCCCACATGAGTGCGATGTCAATCGAGAGGGAACGAACCCCGGCCGCATAATCAGTATCCGAAATGGGCTGAGTGGACCAGCCTCCTTTTAATTCTAATAATGCTGATTTCCCCCCTCATTTCGATCACATAATCATATCGTAAGCATCATAATCGGATAAAACCTATATGAAGCTGCACGTAGGAATGTGCAAATGGGTGGTTACTGAAAGGATATCTTAAAATGGAATTAAAAAAAAAATTGTATTGATTTTAATAACTGAATGCGGATTTTTTAAAAAAAAACAGAACCCGTATTATTTTATTTGGTTAATATCCAAAAAAAATTGTGAGTGATTATTAATTTTAATAACCTAAAACCAAAAAATAACTGAATATATATATATATATATATATATATATATATATATATATATTATTTCTTATTAATTTAATAATTTAAAAGTTGAGGCCGAAACCTCAGTTTATTCAGGGAAGAAGCTACAATACAAAGAAAATCATGCAAGAAGCAGGACAAAGATGAACTCGGCGAGACTTGAACTCGAGAGCTCGTCGAGACCCATAGGAGCAGCTACCAATTGAGCTGCACCCTGAGGGCATTTAATAATTTAAGTAACTTATGAAATTGATTATAGCCATAAAAATATATATTTTTGTTTATAAATTTACCATCTTTTTAAAATAATTTGTTTTTTATAAAATTTAAAGGCATGATTTTGAGTTTTTGTTCGGCACAATTAGAGTTTTGTTTTACATAATGGTTAACCGAAAACCAAAATAAAAATAACTGCATGGTTAAGGAAAATTAATAAAATCTGTAAAGTTTTGTGTTTTTTCAAACATTAATTTTGAGCAAAATTTGCATTTTTGGTTTCAGATACTAGTAAGAGGTAAAATGGTTTTTTCCATAGTAAATGATCTCAAATAATTTTTTTAACCACTCCATTGGTCCCGAAATAGATTGTTTACTCGAGGATATGAGTTTGATAGGATTCTAAGACGTTCGAATTTTCACGGAATTATTAATATTTAATATTTAATTAATTAAATATTAATTTATCTGTGCACATTCGTTCAACTATATCTTTTGAACAGAGCGTCAAATTGAGATTCTGTCTTCACCATTGAGTCTGAAACAAGGGGTTTTACCTAGGTGAGACATAAACTCATGTTGGGCCTCAGGGGCGAACCTGAACCCCTTTTCCTTTTTCTTCTTTTTCTTCCCTTCTCCTCCTCGACTTCTCGCGTATGCTTGGTGGGATTCCCCTTCACGCAAGTGAGAGAGAAAAGGGGGGAGGTAGAGAGAGAGAGAAAGAGGGAGAGGAAGGGAGGTGCCGCCATAGAGCTTGGGAGGAGCCGAATCATTGTGCGACTATGGTGGAATGTGAATAAAGGCAAAGCTTCGGTGGATTCTGCCTAAAGGTAAACCGTTTTTAAGTTTTTGCCACAATTCCCCTTAGATTTACCGCTTTATTGTTTGAAAGCAATATTATATTTGCTTAAGACCCCTTGAGGGCCAATCTATAGCCTTTTGGGGAGAAAAACAAGGTTTCAGGCTGATTTGAGAGGTTTTTCATTTGGAAATCCCAGTCACACAACGTGTAGTTCAGGAACACACACCGTGTGTTCTTCCCGTTCGGGGAAGATCATCTTTTTAGAGGTATACGTTGCGTATAGGGTATATACGTCATGTACTAGTACTCAACCATGTAGCCGAGTACCTAGCCTGACATCCCGTGTAGGTGTACTTGGCCGTGTAAAGTACACAACCAGACCCCGAGTAGGTTACATGCCATGTAGAAGTACACGACCATGCAAAATACATGACCAGACCATGTGAGGTACACGAGCAGGTACTCTATGTCAGGTACACTCTATGTACATGGTATACACGTCGTGTACAAGAACTTTACACGCCATGTCCGGTTGAAATACACGCCCAAGTAAAGCTTAGAGGGTACACACCGTGTACTCGGGTATACACACCGTGTACTCATCCCTTGCTACCCTATTCATGGGTTTTCCTGTTTTATGCCCCGAAGTCAGAATTGGACACACGAGTAGTCCATTTTGAGCATCTTTCCATGTAAATTGTGACGGTGATAACTTTGAGGTGATTTGAGGACTCCTACGGGGTGTTTTTGGATTTTTACTAAATGGAGAGGTTTCTCCTCCGGTAATTGAATCTAGCTATCTCCTGAGAGTGAGACCCTAAATCTGAGGTGGGCCATCAGCCATCTTTCTAGACTGGTAATCAAAGACTTTTCCTTTTGGTCCAAGAGGCCGTCTTATATTTTGACCTAAAAGATCTCTTGTAGGATGCCTCTACCATACTATTGTTTCCAAGGGTCCCCAGTGGGACGCCTTTAGTTACATGATGACATAGGGAATCCCTTACAGGATCTCTCTACCTGTTTACTCTTTCTGAGGATCCCGTGAAGGAAGCCTCTGCCTATGTATATGATTCTGAGGATCCCGCATAGGATGCCTCCACTTGTGTTTTGTCCTAGAGAATCTCATGTAGGATGCCTCTAATTACTTACTCCTTTTGAGGATCCCATGTAGGATGCCTCCGATAGCTTACTGTTTCCGAGGTTCCCAAGATGGATGCCTTCCCTTATGCATCGACATCAAGGATCCCAAGTAGGATGCTTCTTCAGTGTTTGACTTGAGGGGCCCAGTGGGTGCCCTGATGTTTGACCGACCTTGACCAAGTGCGTTGTGGGTGTGGGTAGAGATAATAGCAGGTGTCACATTAGAACCCGTACCAAATGTGTAATCCCAAGAGGCTGTGGCTTTAGTGGTGGGTCTAGGCATTCAACCACCCTTAATTTTTTATTTATACATTTTATATGGTTACTTTGGTGCAGTCGTGATTGCCATAGGTGATTCCTGGTTCTTGGCCGATGGGCTTGAGGCGACACAATTTTATTTGGATTCCTAGATGTACTTCCTGGGGTCCTACTTCTAAGCCTTTTTATTTAATTGTTATATTATTCGAATGCCCAGACATACTTCCTTAGATCCAGTTTTTGAGCCTTATAATTATGATACTCAAGCATGACATCCCTTATGATTATGATACTCGGGCATGGCGTCCCTAATGATTATGATACTCAAACATGACGCCTCTTATGATTATGATACCCATGCATGGAATCCCTTAGTATTATGATACTTGGGAATGGTGTCCCTATTGATTATGATACTTGGGCATGACTTCCCTTATGATTATGATACTGCGGTATGACAACCCTTATGATTATGATACCCGGGCATGACGTCCCTATTAATTATGATACTCAGGCGTGGCGTCCCTAATGATTATGATACTCGGGCATGGAGTCCCTTATGATAATGATACTCGGGCATGACACCCCTTATGATCATGATACTCAAGCATGAAATCCCTAATGATATGATACTCGAGCATGACGCTCCTTATGATTATGATACCCAGGCATGGTGTCCCTATTGATTATGATATTCAAGCTTGGTGTCCCTCATCACTCTATGAAACTCTTGCAACTATGCATGGATGCCTAAGTTACGCCTCGGGTCCTGGCTAGTTTTAGTATCTATATATATAGCTACATATGCCACTACATATCTAGTCCATATATATACATAGATATCCTTATACACGACTTGAGTGGTATGATATCCAGCTCAATGCCCTTTACACAGGATGTCCAGATGATTACAGACCCAAGGATAAAATCCTGTTGGTTTATGATATCTTTCACCTTACTCATATATATATATATATAATGGAACATTGTTTAGTGACACCTGACTTAGGATGAAGGAAGTACTGTCGATCGGGATCATGGACCCAAGGATCAACTATGGTGTTATTTTATTTATCATTTTCAGTTGAGTTTTAGATAGGTTGAACATATTTCATGAGCATGCACTTTTGACAATAGATTATAAGTTCACTGTTGAGGGTGGCCTACTGAGATTATTTATCACCCCATGTACATGGACCTCACTATGTGTATAGACCTTATATCCGATTTCAGGTTGATCATAGATACATGATGGATAAGAATGAATCCCAAAGTTACATGATCAAGTGGAGCTGCTCATGTGGATTTCTTTGATCGGGTTGGAGTATCTTGACAGTGTCTTAGAGACTGGGTATGTGTTCTGGGTCGAAGTTAGTAGTAGAGTCCTGTACTTTTATTTAGTTTCTTTATGTACTCCTATATATGTGATCGGCCTAGTAGGCAATCAGTGTTGTATGTATGAAATGGTTGTTCACGATTTTATAGCATTCATTTTATTATTATAACATGCTTTTTTTTAGTTTATTAATTCCTTCCACACTCTGTTTATTTACTACTATAGATGATATCTAGTTATTTCTAATGTTATTTACTCTGATATGAGGGCATATTCTCTCCATGGACACACCTTAGGCCTTCGTATCAAGTCAATAGCCTCTGGCATATGGAGAGGTGCACTTGAGGCCTTCTGGCGTGCCAGCTCAGAGCAATGGATTAGTGGCATCTGGGTTAGGATGTTACAAAGTGGTATCAAAGGTGTCCCCTTCCTATTATGTTACTATTTGGTATATGGTAGACATTTAGTATTGGGCTAGCCCCATACACCATTTTCATGGTAAATAAGGTTCTAGAATGCCTCTAAAATTGAATTTTTAGTTGGGATATCCTAATTTTTGAACATTTGATGGAATTTCAGCTTCTTTTAAGAGGGTATTCTTATATTTTTTTATGGAGATTGAATTTATTCACTGGGGTTACATTCATAAGGATATTATAGTGTTGAATTTTTTTCATTTTTTATATTTTAATGTTATTTATAATTAAATATATAAATAAATAAATAAATAAATAAATATACATATTTGTATATATTTCTATATAAAAAATTAATTGTATAAATTAATATTTAAACATATTTACATATAAAATATCATTTTAAATATATAAACCATATGTGAATTAAAAATAATTACCATTTTATTTATAATAGAAATTTATCCATTTTATTTACCTTATAAAAATGCATGCATATGTATATACCTATACAAATGTATATATAATGTTTATATATAAATATATATATTTGTGTGTTTGCGTGTCTGTATTAACAAAAATATATATAATTATGTATATATTCTAATAAATATTCATATATAATATATGTAAATAAATAAAAAATAAATATATTTATTTCTATAGACACACACCCATGTATAAACACACACACACATAGATACACACAAACATATTTAATAAATGTATTTAAAAATAATTATATGAATAAATATATAAATAAAAAATATTTATGTAAATATATATATATATATATCATAAAATATAGAAGAAAACAACTTAGTGTAGTGGTAAGGGAATTCAATTTGTACATAGAGGTACCAAGTTCAAATCCTTAGTGGCATGCGCATGGCTGAGTAGGGGAGTAAAATTAGATTCGATGAAGGGGTGGGGTTGGGGGTGGGGGATGGGGGTGCCGTTCTTGGATGAGAAAGGGTGGGAGAATTAGCACTTATGTGGGGTGGGGAGAGCACTGCATAAAACAATATTTTTTTTAGTTTTATCACCATTTTTTAGCATTGATAGACACAACATTTATCAGGAATAAAAAAAGGTTGATAAAAAATGATCTGATCATGAAACCCTTTATCATTTCTAAAAAGTGTTTATAAAGACCCCCTTTATTAGTGTTTTTAACACTCATAAAGGGTATCTTTATCAGTGATTTTCTATCACTGTTAAAAGTGATCAGTTTTCAATGATTCTTAAAATACTAGATCTTTTTTAGTAGTGATAAAAGTGATTTATAGCATTTTTAAAAGACTAATATGTAGTAGTGTACTATGACTTGAAAATAACCCCCCTCAATATCTTGGATAAATCCTGATATCTAGGTATAATGGATAAATGTGGCATGAAATGTTTTATAACAAAGGTAACATTAAAGGATGCTTGTCAAGTATATTAATATGGAACCTCTGCCGCCCTTCCATGCCAGTTGTTGGTTCAAATTCTCCAACGAGATGAAATTGGTCCTATGATGGGAAGAGTCTGAGTAAAATAACTTATATTCATTGAACATCCATTACATTAAAATTCTATGTTTTACCATTGTTAGGTTTGGTTGGTAATTCCCATCATTATTTCTATCTTCCTGGTGACTGTTTCTTTTGAAAATTTGACTCCAAGTCTGCCATAATCATAGGAAGATGAATATGAAAAAAAATATGTATAACCTTTGACTAGATCCGTGACACATTCTGAGGATTCATTAGAATACAACCAACAACTTTCATTAATGGCACATGAGTAGAGTCTTCAGTTGGTGGCATGTGGGAAGTGTCTCCAACTATTAGTAAGTAAGGAGTAGCTTCACAAAGTGATCATAAACAAAAACTTGGTCTTGATGTCCTAGATTTGTATTTATCTTCACATTCTATCCTTTTTTATCTTTCACATTGAGGTTTGAATCTATTTACATCTTTATCAAATGATAGAAAACAATATCTCTTTCCAAAATAGGGTTGGCGATGTTGTGATGTAGTGCATTGGTAACGATTCCTTCTATTGGCGCATTGGAATTTTCTATTTCCTATGGTGTGCATGTAATAAATTTTTCTAAGGGAGAATGTACATTAGAATCACCCCAAATTGGTTTATCCTTAGGAATATCATTTTCACCATGCATGATTTTCTTATGGTACTGATGAACAGGTTCATCCAAAAACCTTAGCTAGTAGAGTGCAGGTAGCGGTGTCGCCTCAAATAGGACCAGTATAAGTTTACAATGGACATGGTTAGGTTTTTTCCATTTCTTAGAGATACTAGTGGAAAGTGTGGTGTGATAGGACCTTGTCACATCAATAGATATTCTTTATTCATAAGTTTTTTATCTATATTCCACCATAAGAGACTTTATTTTCTAAATTTACCTCAACCTGATTGTATTCTTTATCTCCAAACATCCTTCTACCAATTATAATATTAAGTGAAACATGATACATCACTTAATCTAAGCAATAAAAATTTCCTTCAAACTCATCAATGACTAGGATCGATTTTAGTAATTGAATTGAGTCCAAGAATCCACCAAAAAATGGAATTTATTTAGGTCTTCATCATATATCGTTTGGGTGTACTCCCATAAAACCATAAAATTTTCATACCTATCCACAATGAAGAAGTGTGGTTTAGATGGATTATGATCCAGGAAGGGATGCTCGATGTTACTAGATCATGGAAAGTGAAAAGTTCTTGATGCTTCTAGGTAAATTGAAACTAGGTTGCATGGTAAGTTTCTATAGTGATGATCATAGTTAGGTTGTAATTGATATCGAAGGGATAAATGAATTTTAGTATGGGAATATGGATAATTACCAATCAGGTGTTTCACATGAGGGAATGCCTCACTCTGATACCAATTGATGTAGCATGAAAAGGTGAAGGATGAAAGTGGAGGTCGAGGGTGGAAGAAGAATCCTTATCATAGTGACTTACTAGATAAAATCTACACAATAACAGATGAACTTAGCCTATAAAGAGGAATGAAAATTTATTAATATTCAATAATTCTACATTTGGTTATTATGGGTTTAATAAATACCCAAAACACTTCATACAAAATGAAAAAAATTAATAAATAGCTATAACTACACCATAAACACCTAAGATTGATAAAAATAGAAAAAATAATAAAAATTCATAGTCAAAAGTTTAAAGGAACTAAATACCCTCTTAGAAGGAAATAGAATAATAAAAAAAAGAAATAAAATAAAAAAAATACTTAATTAAATAAAAATGAAATAAAGTAACACAAAAAACTAAAAATAATATACACACACTGTCAGACCGGTTCATCTGGGTTTCTCGAGTCCAGTACTACATCATTTATCCTTAACTAAAAAGTATTTTAATTTCACATGTTTAACACATTTTTAATAATTTTTATTATTTAAATGAGTACATTTACGATATTATCATGGAAAAAATTCAATGATTTGGAAATATTGTTGAAAATTCTAAGTCTTAAAATAAAATCATGCAACTACTTACCATGACCTACAACATCAAATAATGATACATACTTCCACGATAAAAGAAACAATGAATGATTATTTTTCACTTTTTAATGATATCTCTCACTTGAATAGTACATCAAATAATAAAATGTAAAATTTCATGTATCAACACAACTAGAAAAGTTCGAATCAAAATATCCAATCACTTATAGGTGATTTAATTTTTTTGCAAGAAATAATGTGATTTTTTATTCCTTGCAAATATGGAAAAACTCTTTACAACCCTCAAATTACATAATTTAGGATTGATTTTTTATACTTACAACATATCAACTACAAAGATAATAATTTATATAATGATAATTTCATTTAATATTATATTTATTATCATTATCCAATTCATTAATTTATACTTATTAAAATCAGATAACTCGTATAAAAATTATTAATAAATTCAAAATATTGATTCTAATATACATAATTGTTACCAAATATAATTAAATATACTAGAAAAAATGTTTTTATACATGTACAATAAATATTTTGGACAACCCTTTTTTCAAAAGATCTGTAACAACCCAAAATTTTATTAATGGAATTTTTTTCATATAATTATGTCATAAAACACATACATCACATAGAGAACTCAATAAAAACATTATTTTGATTGATTAATAATGACAAATTAGTCATTAAATAAACCAATAAGAATTCCAAATATTATAGCGGAACAATAAATAGAAAATAAGATAATAAGAATAAGAAAATTTGGTTATGCTTGATCCACTAAAATAACCGCACTCAAAAACAAAGTTGTAAAAATAAAACATAATGTTAATAATAAAATATACAATTTGAAGATGAAAGTATATATATAACCTTATGATAAAATATAATTGAATGAATAATGAAGGAAATAAGAGGTATTTATAGAAATTAAGGAACCTATACCATTGGAATAGTAACCTGATTGTAGGAATAGTAACTTGACCGTTAGGAATAGTAATTTGGTCGTTAGAATAGTAACCTCACCTATGAGAGTATAGATAAAATTTAAGTATCTTATAAATGAAAATATGATATATTTATATCATTTCATAAGTAAATAAATGTTTTAGAAATGATAAATTAATTTTTGGTATTTTTGTAAAACATAAATGTTTATTTAAAATTTTATAATTAATATAATGATTTAAAAGAAAATATATTCCATAAAATATATTCAAAAATTAATATTTTATTTTATTATAATTATAAGAAAATTTTATGAGAACTTAATTAATTTTTCAAAGTTTCATAAAATCAGTTATAATATTAAAATCAGTATTTTTAGAATAAATGATGATTTTAATTAGAAATTAAATGACTCATATTTATAAAATTATTTTTATAAAATGAAGTTCATTTTTTAAATCTTCATGTCAAAAAATGGTTAGGGTGAATTTTTGAGTTTTTTTTCTAAAATTGTTGAATTTTTGGTGAATAGTGAAATATGACAATTTACGATATTTAACATTATAATCCAAATACATGAATTTTTGAGTCCTGAATGATATAAGCGACCATTATTTTGAACTCACATGCACTATTTATTATACTTATTCACAATAATCAACACTATTGATAGTCTTGATCCAAAATAATAAACTAATGAATAAAATAATAAAAAACACCCCTCTCCGCCCCCTATAATACCATCACTCACCACCCCTTCTCCTCACACCTTATAAGCCTTGAAATGTGTCTAAATTCTACACAATTATATTCCCAAGCCTCTTACTAATGTCCAAGATCTTCTGGTATCAACAAAATACCAAACCCAAGTTCCTTAAGGAGGTTCTCAAGGGGATGATTTTCAAGAGGTAAAATTCTCCACCTTTTTCTTTTAAATTCTTTCTATCTTCTACCTCATCCTTTCCCAGAATATAAAAAATGTCATGATTACTATAGTAACATACATATACTATAACTTTACTATGTTAATGTAATATCTATCATCAAATATCTTCTCTCTTATTTTTATCTTAAAAATGAAAACATCATCCGTGATATGTCGATTCATCGCCTTTGTGGATGAAGATTTTTAATTTTCCATCACTGCCTTCAAGGATGGTATAAAACCATTTTTATGATTAAATCATATTTTAATATGTATATTATAACTTATTTTATGTTCTATAACCAATATATAAACATAATATTAAGTAAAACGATACTTGTTCACGATGGTCCTAAAAACCGCCAAATTAAACTAATCATTTCTTTCATTAATGTTTTATCAAATAAATCATCCTCATATAAGAAAAAAAATGATATATAGAACCATTTAATTTTTTTAAATTATATTAATAACATTTCATTACATTTCTGGAGTTTTTCTTCCAATTGACAAGAACTACCATAATTATACTCAAGGGAATTAACCAGAAAATAATGAAATGAAACTCTTGGAATGACGAAATTAAACTTTATAACTCCTCAAAATAGACATAAATGAAATTAAAAAAATTATAATAAATAAAATATATATGAAAAAGGTTATGAGTTATATAAATAATGAATCTAATTTGATTATCTAGGATATTAAGTGCAAGTGAAGAACACATTCAGACATAAGGTAAGAGATCTCTCTAAACCTCCAAATTACCTTTGGGTTATGCTTTCTCTATCTTTACACCAATTAATTTATTCATTATTCATATATAATTATTATAAATTCTATATATATGTCCCAAAATTATGTATCCAGATCAATTCAACATTATTTGATGGAGAAATACATAGTTTAAAAGGCCCCCTTCTCAATTCCTCTCGATAAGCAAGCCTAACTAAAGAGAACTTCTCCATTTCTTACCCATTTCTAAGTACAATCCATAAACTACTTTATACCAATTTTTTTTATAAAATCACTAATATTATCGTGAAAATATATTTTTGTTTATTTTTAGTTTTATGCAAACAATTATTCCCTATTCCTATTTAAATAATTTTTTTTCTTTTCCCTACAACCGTGTTAAAACGACACATTCGCAAAGATACCTAATCACTATTTTTACATGTTTTAAGTTCAGTTGGACATAATTTATCATGATAATTTCCTATTTTACCTTATTAATGTACAAGTATTATTTAAATACATTCTTTATTATACACCATTATGATACACCCATTGGTTATATGACATTATTATGATACCCATTTTTTTTCCATGGGCGACCCTTATGTTTGATTCTTTTTGTGGCACACATATGCATGAACATGTTATGATGGGTGAACCCATATAATGATCCAATTTATTGGGTAATGTTTATTCTCATGAGATATCATGTATGAGATTAGGGAGCAAACCTAATCTATTATGGGATTTTGTCCACCATGTGATATAGTATTTGTAATTAGTCTAGACTCATGTTTATGCTATGTCATATGTTGCTGAAATATTTCTATGTTTCCATGATTACATGATCCCATGTTATATATGTTATTATTCTATATGGTTATTCATGTTCCATTACTTTTTATGTCATCATGTTATTCCTTCTATCCCATGATCTATGCTTTATTCCTATGTTTATTCCCTTATTAGGATTTTTAGCTCATCCATTTTATCTATGTATACCCCAGGTTATCCTATGTAGATGTAGGATCTCAAACAAAATTAGGATCTCATTATAGAATATTAATAAATAGATTTTTTATTTTAGTTCCATGTTTTTAATGTTATATACCTAATATTCCAAAGGCACTAGACTTTATAATCTTTGGTTTGCATTTAATGGTTAATTATGCTTAAAATCATGAAATAATTTGTGTAAAATGATAGGGTTTATATAATATCATTAATTATGATATTTATGCTAACATGATCAATTATCATTTAAAATTTCTAGTGTGTAATGGTAGAATACCAAAGTAGAGGTGGGGATGAAAAAAGTAACCTTATGGTGAAGAATTCTTAGATAAAATCAACACAACACACTACCTTTGCCCATCTTGATGAATGAAAATTAAATAATTCTATATTTTTTTCTTAGGAGAGCATAAATACTTAAAAATTTTTAGTCAAAATGAAAAAAATTAAACAATCATAACTACAATATAAATATATAAAACTAGTCAAAATAGAAAAAAATAATAAAAGACCCAGTCAAAAGTCAAAATAAAATAAAATACTATTAAAAGGAAACAAAATAATAAAAAATAAAATAAAATAAATAGACCCAAATAATTAAATACAAAAGTAAAAAATAAAAAAATAAAATTAAGATAACTCAAAATAACGCATACACATGGTTGGACCAAACTATTTGGGTTGCCCATGTCTGGTATTATATCTTTTACCACTAATATAGATTCGTGTTTATTAAACACTACCCTTTATAACCACTAAAAAAATAGTGCAGATAAAAGAGTACTTTTATTAGTACTAAAAAAGCACTGATAAAGGTGTTCCCTTTATTAGTGTTGAAGCTCTTATTTTTAATGTTGATAAATGAAGACATTCATAAAAAATTATAAATTATTAAAAAAACATATTTTGAAATATATATATATATATATAATATTTTCTTAAATATGATTTATATAATAATAAATATGTATTTACACTTAATATATAATATATTTAGTGAAATATGATTTATAAAATAATTAAAAATTATTATTAATTAATGATTTGCTAATTAATATTGAGTAATAGACATTTTACAACAATTTCATGATAAAAAAATTTATAAATTAATTTAGATTTTATAAAAAAAAGTTGGCATCAAGCCCCTTTTATCAAGGAAAGAAACTTATTTTTAAATTAAATTAAGATATTATGAAAAGTTGAAAACATGGGTTGAACTTCAAATAACCATAACTTTTGATCCGAGTGTCTATTTGAGCTTCACAAGATATCAAATCAAATATTTCAAAGATATATTTGATATTTATTATTTTTATATCCCCATACCCCATTTTTATGGTCAATAAAGGACTATAAGGCCTTCAATACAGAGTTTTTAGTTGGGATATCCTAATTTTTGAACATTTTATGGAATTTCAGATTCTTTTAGGAGGGTATTATTATCTTTTTTAAGAATGAATTTATTCATCAAGCTTACATTCATAAGGATATTATAGTGTTTAACTTTTATCATTATTCATGTTGTACAGTTATTTATAATTAAATATATATATACATATTTTTATATATTTCCATATAAAAATTTAATATTGTAAATAGATAACTAAAAATATTTACATATAAAATAATTTTTTAAATATATAAACCATACGTAAATTAAAAATTATTAACATTTTATTTAAAGTAAAAAGTTACCCATTTTATTTACCATATAAAAATGCATGAATATTTATATACCAATACAAATGTATATATAATGTTTATATATAAATATATGCGTGTGTGTGCATCTATCTGTATTAAAAAATAGATATATATTTATGTATATATTATAATATATATAAATAAATATTAATATATAATATATTAAAATAAATATAAATAAATATTAATATATAATATATTAAAATAAATATAAATATAAATATTTATTTATATAGATACACACACATGTATAAACGCATACACATACACACACAAATACACACAAACATATTAAATAAATGTATTTAAAAATAATTATGTGAGTAAATTTATAGATAAAAAATATGTATGTGAATATATATAAATAAATAGATATATCATAAAATATATAATAAAACAAGATAGAGTAGTGGTAAGGGAATTAGCTTTGTACATGGAGGTCCTAGGTTCAAATCCTTAGCACCACACATGTGGACAAGTATGGGGGTTGAATTAATGAAAATGGAGGGGAGGGGGTGGGGGATGGTGGCATCACACATGGCTAAGAAGGGTGGGGGGATTTTCATTAGTGTGTGTGTGTGTGGGGAGGGGGGGAGGGGGGGAGGGGTCAGTATATATATTTTACAAATATATTTTGAGTTTTATCGCCATTTTTATCACTGATAGATGCACCCTTTATCAGGGTAAAAAAATGTTGTAAAAAAAACACTGGTAATAAAACACTTTATCATTGCTAAAAAAGTGTTGATAAATACCCCTTTATCAGTGTTTTTAGCGCTCATAAAGGGTATATTTATTACCACTTTTTCTTGAACTGTTAAAAGTGACCATCTTTCAATGATGATTAAAATACTAGAAATTTTTAGCACTGATAAAAGTGATTTATAGCATTTTTAAAATCATGATTTGTACTAGAGTACCATGAACTGAAAATAATCCCTCTCAAGTTCTTGGATAGAGCATGATATCTCGGTAGAATGGATAAATGTGGCATGACATGTTTTGTAAAAAATGTAACATTGAAGGATGCTTGTCAAGTATATTAATGCAGAACCTACAACCCCCATTCCATGTCATTTGTTGGTTAAAATGATCCAACAAGATGAAATTAGTCCTATTATGGGAAGAGTTTGAGTAAAATAAATTATATTCATTGAACATCCATTACATTAAAATTCTATGCTTTACCATTTCTAGGTTTGGTTGGTTCTTCCCATTAGTATTTCTAGATTTTAGGTGACTATTTATTTTGAACATTTGACTCTAAGTTTTCCTTAATCCTTGGATGATAAATAAAAACAAAAGTATTTTTAACCTTTGACTAGGGACTTGACACATTATGATGAGTCATTATAATATAACCAAAAGCTTTTATTAATGGTACATGAGTAGAGTCTTTGATTGGTGGCATGCAGGAAGTGTCTCCAATTATTGGTAAGTGATAAGTAGCTTCACAAAGGGAATCATGAACAAAAACTTGGTCTTGATGTCTCAAATTTGTCTTTATATTCACATTTTATCCTTTTTTATCTTTAAAATAAAGGTATGAATCCATTTACATCTATATCAAATGAGTGAAAACAATATCTCCTTACAAAATGGGGTTAGTGATGTTGTTATGCAGTGCATTGGCAATGATTCGTTCTATCGATGCATTGAAATTTTATCATTATTATGGTGAACATGTAGTGACTCTATATTAGGGATAATTTACATTAGCATCAACCCAATAGGTTCATATATAGAAAGATCTATTTCATCATGCATTATTTTCTTGTGGTACTGATAAATAGGTTCATCTAAAACCTTAGCTAGTGGAGTGTAGGTAGGAGTGCCTCCCCAAACAAGACTGATACAAGTTTACATTGGTCACAGTTAGGTTTTTGGCTATTAGTGGTGGGTGTGGTGTGATAGAAACTTATTTCATCAATATATATTATTCTATCATAAGTTTTTTATTTATATGCCACCTTAAAAGACTCTATTTTCTAAATTTACCTCAACCTGATTATGTTCTGTATCTTTGAACATCCTTCTACCAACTATTATATTATTATGATATTTTTGAAAGTATAACATGATAAATTACCTCATCTATGAAACAATAATCTTATACAATCTCATCAATGACTAGGATCCATTTTAATAATTGAATTGAGTCCATGAATCCACTAAAAAATGGATGTCTTTTAGATCTTCATTATATATCCTTTGAGTGTACTCCCATCCAACTATAAAATTTTCATAACTATCCATAGTTAAGACATGTGGTTGGATGAATTATGACTAAGGAAGGGATTCTTCATGCTACTAAAACATGGAAAGTGAAAAGTGGTTGATGCTTATGGGTAAATTGCAACTAGGGTGCATGGAAAATTGCAGTGGTGGTGATCATAGTTAGGCTTTAATTTATATATAAGGGATAAATGGATTTTATTATAGGAATATGGATAATTACCAATCATTAATGGTGCATGAGGGAATTCCTAACTAAGATACCAACTGATATAGCACAAAAGGGCGAAGGATAAATGTAGAGGTTGAGGTTGGAAGAGGAAGCCTTATCACAATGACCTCTTAGATAAAATCTACACAATAATAAGAGACCTTAGCCTATCAAGATGAATGAAAATGTAATAATATTCAATAATTCTACATTTTGTGATTAGGGTGTGTATAAATACCCAAAACCCTTTACCAAAAAATGGGAAAAGTAACAAACATCTATAACTACACCTTAAATACCTAAAACTGATCCAAATAGAAAATAATAATAAAATTCATAGTCAAAATTCTAAAGGAAATAAAATACCCTATTAAAAGGAAATAAAATAATAATAAAAGAAATAAAATAAACATAATTAATTAAATAAAAATGAAATAAAGAAGCACATACAACTCAAAATAACATACACATGGTCAGACCTGTCCATCTGGGTTTCTCAGGTCTAGTACTACCTCATTCCTCCTTAACAAAAAAACATTTAAATTTAATATGTTTAACACATTTTTAATACTTATTATTATTTAAAATGAGTACAATTATAGTATTTTCATAGTAAAATTTCAATGATTTGGAAATATTGGTGATATTTTGAAGTCCTAAAATAAAATCATGAAACTACTTTACATGATCTACAACATATAATAATGATACATATTTAACTTCTATGATCAAAGAAATAATGACTGATTATTTTACACTCTTCAATTATATTTCTCATTCGACTAGGACATACATATAATCAAAAGTAAAATTTCATGTATCAACACTACTAAAGAAGTTTGAATCAAAATATCCAATTATTTTTAGGTGATTTAATTTTTTTTATTTAATCATGTAATCTTTTATTCCTTGAAAATATCACAAAAAACTTTACATCCCTCAAATTATATAATTTAGGGTTGCTTTGGTATCTTTCCAACATATTTACTAAAAAGATAATATCCAATATTATAATTTTTTGAAAATATATAAATTATCCAAAATTATATGCATACAAAATTTATTACATCTATTTTCATTACAAATAAATTTTTATTCATTTATTGAGATTGAATTTATCACATTTCTTTCTTGGAACTAGTGATAATAGACAAATTTTAATCATAAAATATTTATTTTTTCAATATATGATTTCTTACAAAAATAAAATAAATATTTTTATGACTTATAGAATATTTATATTCCAATTAAATATTTGGATTCTCTTATATTACTTATTTTAAATTTATTAGAGAAATATTTCTTCGTGTTACTTAATATACTATGATCATTAAAAATAAGTAATATTTTATCAATATATAGAATCAAGAATATTTACTTACTCACACCAACCATCTGATATATAAATCAATCAATAATGTTTCCTATAAAACCAAAGGACATTATAATGGATTAAGTGTTTGGTAACTAATATATTCATTTTAAAAATTATATGTTTTGGATTTTCAAGGGAATTTTTTTGAGGGGCATCTAATATAGAAATCCAAAATTTCCTTTCATTTAATTTTTGAATATTAAGATATATTTCTTGGGTAATTTTATTTAGAAGTTTGAAATGGAAAGTTATATGAAATAAAAGTGAATTTTGATCACATAATTGGATTTTAAATGAAATGTTTATCTTGGGGTGTAATTTTGTTAAAAATTCATATCACTAATAGAAGTTGGGATATTTTTTACCATGGTTTCTTACTTAGTTTCATGGTTAGGGATACCATGAAAACTAATTATTCATTATGATTTTTGATTCATAAAAGAAAACATGGTTAGATACACTATTAAGGATACCATGCATTCTACTCATTCATTTTGGGTTTTTAGATAGAGGAGGCTACATGATTAGCTATAGAATTTGGGAGACTATGTAGAATAACCATGTATACAATATTAAGTTATGTGATTTAAATTTTTACTTCCATAAATACCCTATTTATCACCCCTCGTAAACCAAAATTAACCATATGATATTTGGACTTACTTGGGACATTTTTTGGGATCTATTAAAAGGATTGGCATATTTCTTCATGAAATTGAGTGAATAAAATTTTGGATTGATGGAAAGTGAAATCCTTAGATCTATTTAATATATCTGATTGATGAACTCTCAATATATCTATTTTTATTGGGAATTAGATGTAGAATTTATTTAAATGTATTGATCATGATTTTTTTACCATGAATAGGGGTTTTATGATTCAATGTATAAGATTTAAAAAAATTATTCAATGAGAGATTCTGTAACTTCATGAGGTAAGGGATTATAACGTTTCGATTTATCATATTGAGTGAATTTTTATAATATTATTGATGTGTTGGTGGGTAAATTATTATTATTATATGTATTTAATAATAAATAATATGATAATGAAAAATATGCATTCAATTTTGATTGCATGAAAACCCAAAAGGGTATGATTTATTAATTTAAGAATTGAGGAATTTTTTGAAAGAGAGGAAAAAAGGTTAGATAATTTTACTAGGAAATTTGTTGCCTTTTATGTGATTATGTTATAGATTTAAGTATTGTTCATGAAATCCTTCCTAGTAATAATACCAATTAGCCTTGTTAGAAAAGTGCTCAATTAAAATCATGAATTTTTGAGAAACACTATTTGTATGAGATATTATCCATATTTTCCCTCATTGGTTAATTATTTATAATACTATTTAATTATATAAAATTAATCAACATAGAATCTATCATCATCCATGGAGGTAGAAGATACTTCAGATTCAGGATTGGGCCTATGAAAAAGGATTCCTATGTGTCCCAATGAAGGGAATAAAAAACCACATAGTTTAGTGCCATTTAAGGAGTCACATAATACCATGTAAGGTCTTGTGAGAATTATCAACGTAGTGAATTTTAATGTCATACAACAATGACTAATGATATTCCTTTTTAAGGTTATCCATCCTGGACTAATTTCGAGTAGTTTAAAGTCATGTATAATAGACTACTAGACATAAGTGCCTAGAAATGGTTTTGTGTGAGACTTATGCATGAGAAAACCTTTCAGATAAAATTTTACATTAGGTTGGAGTCCCATTAGGGTTTTTCTTCTATCTGTTAGTAAATAGACAGAGAAGGGTGACTGGATGCATATAATATATGGATAAGTGGGAAAAACATGGGGATTATACTAGATTGGTGACTTAATTCATATATCTGGCTCATTGGTTAGACATAAGAAGGCTGAATGGATTCTCAAGAGCTTTGGAAAATGGTTTAGTATATCCAAGGTGAGTTTATCAGGCTAAGAGAGGCTTCACGGGTTGCTTAAGAGTAAAGATCCACATTATAAAAGGAATATATAATTAATTCTATTTAAAGGTCTATAAAGGTTAGGGAGAAAAATTAGAATAATTTATATTATCAAAGGAAAAAATTATCTAATAGGGAAAACAAGTTTTCTTAATGACCCAATAACTTATATTGGGTGACCGTGGAGGTGTCTTGGGAGAATGAGGATTTTTCGGGTTTTGGCATAGACAATAGCATGTCACAAGGTCCTTTAAACCACTAGAAAAAGGGTTCAATTTTTGAAAAGGAGACCAAGGCAGATGGGGTATCATGGCATTTACTTTAAGGATGGGTGCAACTACATTTTGAAGAGGCTTAGGTACCATGGTTGGTACCCTTTGGTGCTGTAAGGAGCTGTGTTATACCAGACTAAAATTTTGAGAAGAAATTTTAATTTTTTCCATCAGATGATTATAAGGGGTAAAATGATCTTTTTACCCTAGAATATGATCTTGAATAATTTTTATTACTACTCAGTTGGTCCCATAATAGGGTTTTTACCCTAGGATATAAGTTTTATAAAAATATGAGCTATTCTAATTTTAATGGAATAATTAATAATTAATAATTAATAAATTAAATATTAATTTATTATCATAGGTTCACTCAACCAAATATTTTGAATGAAGCATCATATTGGAATTTCATCTAATCCATTGAGTCCATAATGTGGATTTTTTCCCAGATGAGGCATAAAATCATGTTGGGCACTAGGGTCAGCCATGCCCCCCTTTTCTTTTCTTTTTTCCTTTCCTTTTATTTTTGTTTTTTTTCCTATACTCTTTTTTTTCCTCCTTCTTTATCTTCTCACACACCCCCTATCGGATCCTCCTTCGCTTGACAGATAGAAAAGAGGGAGTGGGAGAAAGAGAAAGAGAGAGGGAGAGAGAGTGGTACCTCCATGGAGCTCAGGATGCGCCATATCGTTGTGCAACAATCATGGACCACAGAAATGGTTGAAGCTTCTATGGATTCCATCCAAAGGTAGTCCATTTTTAAGTTTCACCATAAATTCACATAGTTTAATTGTATTCAAGTTTTAAATCCCTACTATATTTGATTATGGTCCCTTATGGCCCGATCTACTGCTTTTGGGGACAAAACACAGGTTTCAGGGTGAATCGTGGGTTTTCTTTTTGGGAAAACCCATCTACATGACATGTGGTTTAGGGAACACATGCTGTTTTTTATTCCTATTTGGGGAAGACAAAGTTTTATAAGTACACGTTGTGTACTAGGGTGTACATGCTATGTATTGGTACCCATTCGTATAACCGAGTACCCGGATAGGTTTCCCATGTAGGGGCACATGGCCATGTAGAGTACACATTTAGACCCCATGTGGGTTGCATGCTATGTAGAAGTACACTACTAGGCCAAATACATGGACATACTAGTTGAGGGACATGAATAATTACCACATGTAGGGTACACATCATGTTCCCATCTTACACACCATGCACTTGGGAGTTTACATGCCAAGTCCAGCCAGAGTACATGCCTATGTGGGGCTTTGGGAGTACACACCATGTACTCCAGGAGACATGCCGTGTACTTCCCCATTTCACCATTTGATGGGTTTTTGTATCTTTTTTCCTAGGAGTCATAATTGGACCCATGAGTAGTCCATTCCATGTATCTTTTCACGTAGATCACATTGGTAAGACCCATGAGGCGTTTTGAGGAGTCCTAAGCGGTGTTTCTTGAATGGAGAGGTTCTTCCTCTCGTAATCAAATCCAGTGTTTCCTAAGAGTGATACCTGTTATGAGATGATCCATGAGCTATCTCTCTTGAACAATTCTTTGTAGATTTTCCTTTGAGGCTATATCTCTTGTGAGATGTGCCCTTATAACCTAAGAGGTTGCGAGATTAGTTATTATTAAGGATCCCTTGTATGATTCCTCTATTTACATTTCAACCTAGAGGATCCCATGTATGATGCCTCTATCTTTCTTCTATACCAAGGGTCCCATATGGGATGCCTTGCTTATATAACGACCTAGGGAATCCCTCATAGGATGCCTTTACCTATTTACCATTATGAGGATCCCATGTAGGATGCCTATGGTTCTTACACTATCTTGAGGGTCCCATGTAGGATGCCTTTTCCTAGGTACCATTCTAAGTATCCCTTGTAGGATGCCTCTTTTTTCTTTCTATTTGAGGATCCCAAGTAGTATTCATATTTTAACTTTTTATCTAAGGATCCCAAGTAGGATACCTTAGCTCGTGTTTAGACCTTGAGGATCCCAAGTAGGATGCCTATCTAGTATTTTGACTTGAGGGACCTAGCGGGTGCCCGTTGTTTGATCGACCCAGAGTTAGTACATTTAGTTTGGGTAAATATGGTAGTAGGTGTCACCTTAGAACCCATTCAAAACTTGTAAGACTATGGGGTTATGGAAGTAGTGTTAGGTTTAGGTATTCAGAAACCCTCAATCTTTTTTTAATCTATCACATGTTTATTGCTGATGAAAAAATGTTAGCCAAAGGTGTTTCTTGGTTGGTGGATGTTGAGACTGACGTGAGGTTTCTTTCTTTCTATTTGGGATTCCCAAATATTCTTCTTGGGATCTAGATTCTGAGCCTTATTATTTATGATATTTACTAGTATAACTAGAGGTACTACCTAGAATTTGGCTATTTTGCATGTATATTTAATTATTATATTATTGGGTTGTCTAGTGGTGTTTCCTAGAATCTAGCTATTGAGCCCATTATTATGATATACGGGCATGAAATGCCTAGTAATTATACTCATGGATGATTTCACTCTCCCGAGTGATGAGGATGATTGTGCTATTCTCTGGTTCATATATGATAAGGATGACTAGGCTATCCTTGATCTGATTATACTCATGGATGATTATTCTCTCCTAATGGATAGGGATGATTGCACTCTCTCTAACTGGTTACTTGACTGTGGAGTTTAGCATGGAATATTACATCATTGGATACCTGAAATTATTACACCCTTATAGATTATAGGTATGATTCTGCTCTCCCTTATTAGAGACTCCAGGGGCGGTCATTATATCTCACCGGTGAATTCTCCTTGTAGATCACCTAAGGGTAAGAACCTTATAGATTATCTGAGTTCCAAATTTCATGACCTTCTATGGAATGGGATCTAGGAATCAGACATTAGACTAGATTTACATGGAATGAGAAACATGGTGTCTAGATTAATGACCATTTAAAGAATATCTGGATGTAATTACCTAGAATCCTTCTTTACAGTGATTAGAGGTGAGTACAGGTGAACCCAGGTGTAGGACTAGTATCCCCCTCTGGTGATTTACATTTCTCAGATATATTTATGGAGTTGACTGAAGCATGTACATATATATTGTAATTAGGGAACCAGAGATCTACTTAATGATACATGGCTTGAGTGGAATGATTTCTAGCTCAATTCCCTTACACAAGATGTCCAGGTGATCAGGATTACAGACCCAAGGATCGACTGCTAGTTGGTTTTATGTTATTTAATTCACTTACTCATGAATATTCATATTTATGTATATATGTATAGGTATGGTACTATACATGTATAAACATATAGATATAGACATCCATGGTGGAACTTGACCAGTTGGATTGAATTATGGACCTGGGGTTTGACTGTGGTTTCGCGTTTATTGGATTTACTTATCTTTTTCAATTGAGTCTCAACTAGGATGAGAATGTTGCTTTTGCATAAAATTATAGCAGTATATTTTATAGTTTCTTCATTAGGGTGGCCTACTGAGATTATTAATCACCCTTGCATGTAAACCTCAATGTATGTGTACAACTTATTTATTCTTTTCATGATTGGGCATAGATACTCGTGTCGTTCTTGATCAAGTTGGTGATGTTAGATGTTGTATGGAGATCAGGTATGTGGTTTGGCGTATAGTTAGTAGTAGAGTCCTGTACTTTTATTTCAGTTTCTTTTGTACTCCTATATCTATATGGTCAACTAAGTGGCTGATCAGTGTTATATGTATGGAATATATGTTCAGGATTTTATATCTTTTCTACTTATTATTACAGCATGTTCTATTTCATTTTATTTACTTATTGTAAACTCGGTTTACTTTCTGCTATGTATGATACTTAGCTTTTTACATTTTTTTACTCTGATATGAGGTCATAGTCTCCCCACTGTCACACCCTAGGCCCTCTCTTTTATTCGGCAGCCTCTGGTGTATGTGGAGGTGTTCTTGAGGCCTTATAACCAACTACCTTAGAGTACCATTTTAGTGGAATTTGGGTCAGGATGTTACAGAGTGGTATCAAAGATGTTTTTTCCTAGTATGTACTATCTGGTATATGGTAAATATAATTATTAGTAATGTTTTGTAACTTGTGATGGATATTGGACAAGTGCATCGAGAACACTTGTTCTGGTAAGAAGCCCTCATTTCTAGAGTATGGGATTGTTATTCTAATCTGTGATGTTATAGTTGTATATGATTTTATTCTTGAGAGATGCACATTTTGTGTAGATGTGATGATATGTTGTTTATTTTTGGATGTTTTCCCATTAGCAATAGGAAAGAGATGGATTTTGACTCTTGGTCTCAAAGGTAAGTGGCGTCTCATGCATCATATTTGGCACATAGGATTCACATCATATAGGCCTACTAGTGTGTGATTTTACTAACAACCGAGGCCTATCTAATTGGGAATACTTTCATATATATATATATATATATATTATTCTGATGGTATGTTATGTGGAACTAAATTGATGCATTTTTTATGAGGATGATGACTCAATCCTCATGTAAGAGAGGTGCAGTGACTATAAAGCCCCAACCCCAGTTTCCCGGAGATGGTGCCTTATATTAATATATTAACATGATTATAATAAATTCATATCCCAAAGAAAATAATAGATTATTAATTTTTTAAAACAAGGTAAAAACATAATTTCAACATTATAACTTGAAATGAAAAACAATATAGAAATTTAATTGGAATCATCCACAACTCCTAGATTATCCCTACAAGTCATTCATAATATACTTCTTCACAACCTGGGGAAAAAATAAAACATAAGAAAGGGGTGATCTTATATTCTTAGTAAGGGTAAGTAATACAATGTAATTTATCATAAAAATAAACACTAGGCATAACGAACAACTAAAAACACATACCTTTAAAAATATACTTGAGCATAAAATGGAAGGAATGAAAGATGATTAAATAAGGCCATATAAATGACCATAAGAGAATTTAAATTAACCATTGATATTATACTAGTTGAATAATCACATGGTTTATCAATAAATAAAACCATAATGAGGTAATGCATAATATCAGACATCTGAAACATATTGTCAAGGCCTTAGCCAAGACGTCTGAAAATACTATGGTAAGGCCTCGGCCAAAACCCAATTTTGTTTTGTATCATGAGACCTAAAAATGAATCTAGGGGATATAGTTGGACCCAACCATCACTTTCTAAGTCCAATTAATTCCTTATATGAAATGTCTAAACATAAACAACATAAACATATAAAATAACTTTCCCCAATCTGAGCACATAAACACTAACCATTCTGATTATTATAGTGAATGGTATAAAGATAGAATATCCATAGTCAAATGAATAATAAAACATTTAATAAAATATGGTAGATTATAAACATAATATATTAACCTCAATAATATATAAAATTTAACATAGGTGTTGAAATATACAAAAATAATCTAATAGAGCCATCAAGGATTTTTTGAGAGAAATACATTTTTACATTGAAAAGAAGAGTTCTTTTGAAAAAATATTTTCATAAAACTAGAAATTAAATATAGTAGTTTTTCCATGATGAAATTAGTGGTTTTAATAAAATAATTGTGTCTTAAAAAAGATTAAATAGTGTACTTGAAAATATGTAAGAATTTTGAGAAATTTCCTTGAATCAGGATTGTTTATCAGGAAGAATTGAGAAAGATCTTTATAAAAAATTTAACTCACCATAAAATAAAGTAGTATTATGATTTATACACATATTTATAACATAAAAAATAATTTATTAAGAGTAAATAATAATAATTAATAATTTAATTGGGATCAAGAGAGATAGAGTAACCCGAAAGAAAACAGAGGTTCGGGTCGAAAACCCTTACCTTGTGTCTGAATGTGTTCTTCACTTGAGCTTAACATCTTAGATAATCAAATTAAATACATTAATTATTTAATTAAGAACATTATTTACATGTTTTTGATTTTTAATTATTTTATTAAGTTCATTTATGGCCTTTTTATGAGTTATAAGATACAAATTTATCGCTCAGGAGCATTCGTTTCCTTAGTTTTCATGATCGGTATAATTGTATATAATAATGGAAGTTCATGTGGAATGAGTATAATTCTAAAGAATTGAATTTATATGATATTTATGAACATAAAGTTTTGTAAATGTTTATACATATCATTTGGTTATATATTATGATTATGAATAATTAGATAAAACAATTAGTGATAATCATTTAGATTTTTACAGCGGTTTTTCAATCACAACGAACAAGTTTGGTTAATATCATGTATAAATGATGGTTCCAGAATCATTAAATAAGATATAATACATATTTTAGAATATGTTTCAACCATAAAAATGGTTTCATGAACATAATTTAAGAATAAATTGAAGAATGAAACTTCATCATCCATGAAGGTTGTAAATCGGCACCTCCCGGACGATGATTTTGTTTTTAAAACAAAAGAGAGAGTAAAGATATTGATGATGGATATTTAATTAACATGATATAATTATAGTATATAGATGATACTAGAGTTAACATGATCATTTGGACAGAGGAGGTGGGGATATAATAATAAAATAAGTAACTTAAAAGAAATTAAAAGGAAAAAGGAAAAAGATTTTACCTCTTGAGTACTCCTCCTTGAGAACCTCCTTTAGGGAAGGGGTTTTGGTCTTTTGGAAAGAACAAGAGCTCCTAGACCTGGGGAGATACTAGGGAATATTATTTGGGCAGAACTTTGAGAATCTTCAAGGCTTATAGGAGTGAATAGAAGAGGGAGTGATGTGTTGTTTTTATAGTGGAGGAGAGGAGTGATTTTTGAATATCTTATTCATTATTTTATTATTTTTCTCAAGAAATTAAAATATTGTTTGATTCTTGTGACCAAAAATAGTAATAGGTGAATTTTAGTTCTAAAAAATGTCCCTTTACATCATTCATGACTCAATCATGATGCATAAATTCATTTATTTAGCATGTTTTGTAAATTATCGAATTTCACTATTCACCAAAAATTCAATTATTTCAGAAAAATACCAAAAAATCACCCTAACCATTTTTTGATGTTTATAATTAAAAAAAACCCCATTTATCAAAATAATTTTCTAAGTAAGAGAAATTTAATTTTTAAATAAAATCATTATTTACTTGAAAAATACATATTTTAAATTTAAAACCAATTTTATAATACTTTTAAAATTTAACCGAGGTCTCATAAAATTATCATAAAATCATAAGACAACAAAATATTTATTAAGGAATACTTTTTATGAAAATGAATTTTATTTTAAATAAATTTATTAATTTAAAATTTTAATTAAATATTTATTACTCATAAAAATATCAACACTTAATTATTAATTTTTAAAATATTCACTTTATTTATATAGTGCCTAAATTTTATTTATACATACAAGGGTGAGGTTTATATTCATAAGGGTACATTAATATTCATAAGGGTAAATTACTATTCACCAAAAATGTAAGTTGATCCTATCAGACTCTAAATATCTTATTGATCGAAACCGTGTATGTCATTTTTTTGAAATTCAAATCATAGAAGAAGCAAAATTATGTTTAGAGGCTAGGTTATAACTATATACTATAACAAAGTGTTTATTTCTCAGGGGATCAGTGTTTCATGCATTCTATATTAAATTTATTTATAAAACCTTGGGGTGTTACATTCTTCCCCCTTACAAAAATTTCATCCTTGAAATTAACAGAATGTTACCTCATAAAAATATTTGGGTAGGTCTTCATCATAAGTTCCTTAGGACACCACATTGACTCTTCAATTTTATGATTTTTACAAAGTACCTTTACCAGATGAGTCCTATGATTCCTCAACACCTGTTCTTTAGTGCCCAGAATCTGGATAGGCTCTTCATAGTAAGATAAGTTAGGTTCCAATTCTATACCTTTAGAAGTGAGTACATATGTTGGGTATGGAATGTACTTTCTAAACAATGAGACATGTAACACATTGTGTACCAAAGAAAGGCTAGGTGATATTACCAAACGATAAGCCACAACTCCAATTCTTTCCAAAATTTCAAAAGGACCAATTTACCTGGGGCTTAGTTTCCCTTTATTCCCAAATCTTATAACACCCTTCCATGGAGATACTTTTAAGAAAACATGATCTCCCACTTGAAATTCATAATCCTTCCTTTAATTATCATCATAGATATTTTTCTTTCTTTGAGATTATTTTATATGGGTTTGAATAGTCTTTACCTTCACTGTTGTTTCATCCACAAGCTCTGGACCTACAAGTTTTCTTTTACCAACTTCATCTCAAAATTTTTGTGTGTGACATCTCTTTCTATACAATGCTTCATATGGTTCCATTTGAATACTTGAATGGAAAATATTATTGTAGGAAAAATCTACCAAAGGAAAATACTGATCCCAAATACCTTTAAAATCAAGTGAGCATGATCCCAACATGTCTTCTAAAGTTTGGATCGTCGTTTCTGATTACCTGTCAGTTTGAAGGTGATAAGCAGTACTCAATCAAAGCTCAGTATCCAAAGTTTTTTGAATAATTTTCTATAATTTAAATGTGAATCATGGATCATGATCATACACAATTTATATAGGTTCCCCATTAAGCCTCACAACTTCATTGATATAGAATTGTTCAAGGTGCTCCAGTGGGAAATCCTCCCTTATAGTGAGGAAATGTACATATTACATAAATCGATCAATAATTATCCATATTATATCATTATTTCTTTGATTTTTGGGTAATAAAATGAAAAAATACATGGTGATTTCATCCCATTTTCATATAGGAATAGGTAGAGGTTTCATAAATCATTTAGGATGCTGCATTTCATCCTTCACTTGTTGACAGACTAAATATCTTGATACATAATCAGTAATTTTCTGATTCATGTTGTCCCACCAGAAATGTTCTTTCAAACCTCTATACATTTTAGTTCTACTAGGGTTTATAGAGAAATTAGAGCTATGGGAATCATCCAATAACTCCCTTTTCAGCTTGGGTATAGAGGGAACACATAGCCTCTTCCCAAATTTCAGAATTTCATCCTCACACATGAAGTCAGCCAACTTCCCATCATTCAAACCTCTAATCTTCTTTTGAAGATTCTCATCATCAGACTAAGAAGTTTTAATTATTTCCAATAAATATGGTTGGTAAATTAATTGAAAAGTAATGATGTTTCATCTTCGTTGATAATTCCCATATCCATATTTACTAGATCCATGAATATAAGATCCCTTTCAATCCTCATTTTGTTTAAAAATACATGATCCTTTCTGCTCAATGCATCAACTACCTTATTTTCATTTCTTGGGTGGTAGTGTATAGAGAAATTGTAATCCCTGAGTAGTTCAATCCATATCCTTTGCCTCATGTTGACTTATTTTTGTGATAAGATATATTTAAATCTCTTTTGATCCGTATATATCTCACATCTTTCATCATAGAGATAGTGTCTCCATATCTTTAAATAAAATATTACAGTTTCTAACTCAAGATCATGAGTTGGATAGTTATGTTCATGAATATTTAACTTCCTTGATGAATAGGTAATAACTATATCATTCTTCATGAGGATACAACCAAGTCCTTTCTTTGATGCATCACTATAAATAAAAAATCCCCCATTTCCCGATGGTAGAGTCAAAATTGGATCATTCACTAACCACTTATTTAATTCTTAAAAACAATCTTCACATTCTTTTATCAATACAAACTTAACCCATTTATGAGTAATATTGGTTAATGGGTTAGCTAATCAGGAAAAGTTTTGAATGAAACACTTATAATAACCTGCTAAACCAATAAAACAGCGTACCTCAGTTATGTTTGTTAGAGTATTCCATTCTTGAACTGCCTTTTTATTTGTAAGATCAACTAAGATTCCATACTTAGAGACAATATGGCCAACAAAAGAAATTGTTTGAAGCCAGAATTCACACTTGCTAAACTTCCCATATAACTCATTTCTTCTAAGAGTCTTCAAAATAATTCAAAATTGATTATCATGTTCTTTTTATCTTTTTGAGTATACCAAGATATCATCAAAAAACACCACATAAAATTCATCAAGATATTCCTTGAAAACTCTATTCATTAGATCCATGAAAACAAAGGGTGCATTAGTCAGTCCAAAAGGCATTACTGTAAACTTGTAATGCCTATACCTAGTTCAAAATGTTGTATTTGGAATATCTTCCTTCCTCACACACAACTAATGATATCCATATTGAAGGTCAATCTTTAAAAAATATTGGTCTCTTTGAAGTTGATCAAATAAATCATCAATGCGAGGAAGCAAATACTTTTTCTTTATAATAATAACATTGATCTTCCTATATTCAATGCACAACCTCATAGATCCATCTTTCTTATTAATGAAAAGAAGAGGAGCTCCCCATGGAGAAACACTAGGGAAGATAAATCCCTTATCACTCAATTATTATATTTGTTTCTTAATCTATACTAATTCCACTATGGACATTCAATAAGGGGTATTTGATATAGGCCTTTCACCAAAAATTATATCAATATAAAACTAGATTTCCCACTCCGGTGGATGTATAGGTAAATCCTTAGGGAATATATCAACGTATTATTTCACAATAGGTACATACTCAATTTGAAAACTTATTTCCTCACCCATAGATATATTTTTTATCTTCCTCCCCAAGAATTGAATTCAGTAGAGCTACTGGTGGTGGATCTAGATAAGAATTAAATGATGAGGTTTTCACTCTAAAGATGAGGGATTATACATCATTCTAAAAAACTGTAACTTCCTTATTCTTGAAATATATTTTCACATAATAACTTGAAAGAAAATTCATACCACGAATTATATCAAAGTAAATCATTGGTATGATGATAAGGTCAGCAATTAAATCATGTTTATGTGTCATAATGGGGACTAATTGACACATCTTTGTTGCAATGATACTTCCCTTAGGAGTTTTTACTGACAACTACTTTATTAAATAAAATTAAAAATGACTAATTTTATTGAAAAAATGGGAGATATAAAAGAATGTGATGATCCAGAATAAAATAAAACATTGGATAAGTTTGCGGAAATGATTAAAGTACCTAACACCACATCATTAGGAACTTTAACTTAAGTGATTGTGATTGCATTATCTTGGCCTTTCTCACTTGGCCTTATCTAGGGAATGTTTTGTTGATTCTTAGGAAAATCATTTTAATAATATCCCATCTCTTTACAATTGTATCATTGGACATCGATGGATTCTTTATTTCCCTTGCAATCACGAGATTGGTGGAATATTTCTCCACATTTTCAACATACTTCTTTTCCTTTTAAGCAGGCTCTGAGGGGTTTCTTTCCATAAGTATCAAATATTGGAAAACTAACCTTTTTATTATTACCTTTATCCATTATTTCCTCCACCACCCTATTCTTTTCTTTCTTTCCTTTAATGTTATAAGACATAGAGAATTATTTCTCTGTATTGATTTCACATGAGACTATATCTTTGTATGATGAGAAACTTTGGGAAACCATTGCCCTTTGGAGGAATGGTTTTAAACCATCAAATAATCAATAAATCTTGCTCGTCAGATTATTTATATTGTCTGAATAATTATTTTCTATCCTTATAAAATTGTCTTTATACTTCACAATGTTTTCATCCTTTTTTTGTTTTAAACTCAAGAATTTCCTCTCCATATCTGCTCACCGTTCCCAAGGAAAATATTTTTCTTAGAATATTTCCTTAAATTACCACCATTACATTTTTTATATTTCTCCCCCATCCTTCATGTTTTTAATTAACAACCACCACTAATCCATATCTCCCGATAGAAAATAAACTGCCATGATAACCTTCTCTATTTAGTTACATTCTAAATCAAGAAATATCTTCTTGAAGGAACTTATCCACTACACCTCTAGGAATGGGTTTGTAGTCCCATTGAATAATGGAGGATGTTTTTGTATAAATAGGTCTAAAATTTCTCCTCCACATTGTGGATCGAGATTATCTATATGGGTTAGGTTATTATTCATAACCTGAGTCAGTTGTCCCAGTATAGTTATAAGTTACTCAGCACCAGTCACAGCTTCAAAACCAATATCATTATTTTTAATAGGAGGTAAATCCCTACATGTGATATGTGTGTTCATGTGGTTTCAATTCCTTCCACTAGGCACTATTTCTAAATAATGGAATCCACTAAATTTGGTTATGAATCATAATGTATAATGTAAAACTAGAAAAACACTTAATATAAATTGAAATTTTATGCATGTATAATTTCATAATAATAAGCATGGTTTCTTTGAGAAATTATTTACATTTAAATACTTCATAATGGATTTTAAAGAAGATGTGAATTATCCTAAGAATATCCTATAGGAGTGTCAAACCAGGTGCACAGTAAGGCCTATTTTTTAGTACTAGGTTACCCTGAGTCAAGCCTGAAACACCTTATTAGAGTTATTACTCCTATGTACATCTGTGCCAGAACCACATCCACTTATAGTATCCAGACAAGGATGTATTTTATAGTAAGATACACATAATATATTCCTTATCAAAATTATATGAGGTTATTGTATGCTTATCCTCAAATTATACCTTAGGGCTTTATTCCATAATCTATGTTTTATATATCCAGTTTTCAAGATTTCTAATAAACTTACTCTGATACCAACTATAAGGACCCATAACATAGGTGCCTAAATATGGTGACTTATATTAATACATTGGAATGATTACAAGAAAGTCATATCCTGAAGGAAATAATTGTTTAGTAGCTTTGGAAAACAAGATACAAATATAAGTTCAACAATAAAACTTGAAATGAAAAACAATATAATAATTCCATTTTAATTATCCATAACTCCTAGATTATCCCAAAAAGTCATTCATAATATAATTATTTGTAACCTGGGAAAAAATAAAACATAATAAATGGGAGATCTCAGATTCTCAGTAAGGATATGTAATAAAACATAATTTATCATAAAAATAAACACTAGGCATGTCGAACAACTAAAAACACATGCCTTTAAAAATATACTTGAGCATAATATGGTAGGAATGAAAGTTGATTTAATAAATCTATATAAATGATCATAAGAGAGTTTGAATTAACCATTGATATTATACTAGTTGAATAATCACATGGTTTATCAATTAATAATACCATAATGAGGGAATGCATAATGCCGAACATCAGAAACATATTGTTAAGGACTTGGCCAAGACGTATGAAAATACTAGGGTAATCCTCGGCCAAAACCCAATTCTGTTTTGTCTCATGAGACATATTGATGCATCAAGGGGATATATAGGTCCCCACAGATCACTTTATATGTCCAATTCATTCCTCATATTAAAGGTCTAAACATAAACAACATGAAATATGAAATAACTTTCCCCAATCTGAACACATAAACACTAACCTTTTTGAGTATTATGGTGAATGGTATCAATATAGCACATCCATAGTCAAAATGATCATAAAAATTTAATAAAATATTTTAGATGATAAACATAATATATTGACCTCAATAATATATAAAATTAAGTAGAGGTGTTGAAATAAATAAAAATACCCTAATAGAGTCGTCGTGGAATTTTTGAGAGAAATACATTTTTTACTTTAAAAAGAAGAGTTATTTTGAAAAAATATTTACATAAAACCAGAAATGAACTATGGTAGTTATTCCATGATGAAATTAGTTGTTTTAGAAAAATTATTGTGGCTTAAAACATATCATATAGTGTACTTAAAAATAGGTAATAATTTGAGAAGTTCCCTTGAATCAGGCTTGTTTATCGGGAATAATTGAGAAATATATTTATAAAACATTTAAATTTACATAAAATAAATAAGGATTATGATTGGTAAAAATATCTATAACATTAACAAAGAATTTATAAGGACTATTTAAGAATAATTAATAATTTAATTGGGATTAAGAGAGACAATGAGTAACCCAAAAGAAAATGGAGGTTTGGGTAGAAAATCCTTACCTTTTGTTCGAATGTATTATGCACTTTAGATTAACATCCTGGATAATCAAATTAAATCAATTAATTATTTAATTAATAACATTATTTACATGTTTTTTATTCTTAATAATTTTATTAAGTTCATTTATGGCCTTTTTATGAGTTATAAGATACAAATTTATCGCTTGGGAGTGTTCATTTCCTTGGTTTTCATGATTGGTATAATTGTATATGATAATGGAAGTTCATGTGGAATGAGTATAATTCTCCAAAATTGAATTTATATTATATTTATGAACATAAATTAGTGTAAATGGTTATAAATTATATTTTTTATATAGTATGATTATGAATCATTAGATAAAACATTTAGTGATAATCGTTTAGATTTTTACGGTGGTTTTTCGATCACAACGAACTAGTTTTGTTCTATTATTTAATATTATGTATAAATTATAGTTCCAGAACCATTACATAAGATATAATAAATATTTTAGAATCTTATTCAAACATAAAAATGGTTTAATGACCATCCTTTAAATATAAATTTAAGAACGAAACTTCATCGTCCACGAAGGTTGTAAATCGGCACCTCCCAGACGATGTTTTTTTTTAAAAAATAAAAGAGAGGCAGTAAGGATATTGATGATGGATATTTCATTAAAATAAAATAATTCTAGTATATATATGATATTGGAGTTTCCATGATCATTTGGATAGAGGAGGTGTGGAGATAATAATAAAATAAAGAACTTAAAATAAATAAAAAGGAAAAAGGAAGAGGATTTTACCTCTTGAGTACTCATCCTTGAGAACCTCCTTAAGGGAAGGGGTTTTGGTCTTTTGGAAAGACTAAGAGCTCATAAATGTGGAAAGATACTAGGGAATAGTATTTTTGAAGAAATTTTATAAGATTAAAGTCTTAGAGGAGTGAAGAGAAGAGGGAGTGTGGTGGTTTTTATAGTGGAGGAGAGGAGTGATTTTTGAATATCTTATTCATTATTTTATTATTTTTCTCAAGACAAGAAATAATATTTGATTATTATAACCAAAAAAAATAATAGGTGCATGTGAGTTCGAACCAATGGCCATTTAAATCATCCATGACTCAATAATGATGCATAAATTCATTTATCTAGCATATTTCCTAAATTATCGAATTTCACTATTCACAAAAATTCAAGTATTTTTGAAAAATCCCAAAAAATAAACTTAACCATTTTTTAATGAGTATAATTAAAAAATGAACCCCATTTTATCAAAATAATTTTCTAAATAATATAAATTTAATTTCTAAATAAAATCATTATTTACTTGAAAAATACATATTTTAAATTTAAAACTGATTTTATAATACTTTCAAAAATTAACTGAGGTCTCATAAAACTATCCTAAAATAATAGGACAAAAAAATATTTATTGAAGAATAATTTTTATGAAAATTAATTTAATTTTAAATAAATTTATTAATATAAAATTATAATTAAATATTTATTACTCACAAAAATATCAACACTTAATTAATAATTTTTAAAATACTCACTCTCATTTATATGGTGCCTAAATTTTATTTATACATACATGGGTGAGATTTCTATTCCTAAGGGTACATTACTATTCATAAGGGTAAGTTACCATTCACCAAAGATATAATTTGATCCTATCAGACTCTAAATATCTTACTGATCGCAACCGTGTATGTTAGTTTTTCGAAATTCAATTCATAGAAGCAAAAAAATTATGTTTAGCGACTAGGTTATAACTATATCCTATAACAAAGTGTTTTTTTCTCAGAGGATCAGTGTTGAATGCATTCTATATTAATTTTTTTTGTAAAACCTTGGGGTGTTACAGTGACCCTTGTAGGTCGTCATGGAATGTAATGCCCTTATCTTGTACACCTTTTAGGGTGTTGTTTCTTAGGTCATGGTTATTTAGTCAGATTAATGAGTACAATGCTGATGGATACCAAGACTTTTCTCATGACTTGGACCTCCATGGGGTATTACTATATAAGGATTCCTGGTGAGTTTCAGTTTAGTCTATTTTTGTGTGTTGGTATTTTAATATCTAGGGGGAAGTTCTTTATAAGGATACTTAGTGAGGACCAAGCCCTTATAGGCCATGCTATCAGTTTTTAACCTTATAGGTTGTTGTGATCTTTACCTTATTTAGAGAGGTTTGATCTTTTGGGCTAGGTGGTTGGACCTTGTGGCCTAGTTGTGAGACTTGTTCTATAGGGATAGATGGGAGACCTAGAGACCCTTAGTTTGGACTCAGAACCTTGTTGGTTGATGTCTGTTTTGTTTAAGGTAAACCAACGTGAGAAAGGATTGACCATGTTTTTAGATGCCTTTTTGGGTAGTGAGCTTGGTCTTACTCTTGTTTTGAGATTCGAGGCATGGTTGGTGCTTAGGTTTTTGTATTATAGGCATGTTGATTCTTTCATATTTTGATAAGCACTTTGGGTGATTTGGTATCAAGACTGGCCATGACAGGTAGGACTATTTGGGTGCCTGGCCTAGTCAACTAGTGTTTCTACTATTGCTAATGTAGTCAAAGCATGAGTAGACACTCATATTTGTGGAACTATGCTATGTTATGGGATACCGTGGATTTTTTTTGGCACAGGTGAGGTGCTTGTTTTTAAAGATGAGTTCTAAGGGATCTTTGGGATTAATGAGATTGATGTTCCATGTAGTGTGGTCATCTTATCCTTGGGTTTGATGACTCGCTGGAGTGTGAGTTAGGTGATAAGGTATACGTTGGTTGATCATGATATTGTTTGAATCTTAATCGGTGAGTGGAAAGGTGTGATCCAAGAACTGATATGTTCATAACTTTCCGTGGGCTTGTTTTTTTAGAGTTGTGGTTAAATGAAGAATTTCCCTACATGGGATGACATTGGGAGTAAATCAGGTACCTTGATATGGTTGACCTATGGATAAATCATGGTCAAGTATTGGAAGGATATGAGCATGGATTGAAGGAAGATGTACATGAATTTTGATGTAATCTTAGTGCAGTCATGTTAGATATGATCATAATCTATTTTAATATCATATTTATTATGTTGAGAGAGTGTTGGCCCTACGTCGATCTTATTTTATTTTAAATGTCCTTCCTGGTCAGGAAGAGGTAACTTATTGAGGTTGCACTCAAGGAGTGGTATAAGGTAGGCCATATGGTGGGGAGTGAACAATTGGCCATATTAGGGTGGTGAATATCATTTTTAGTTTAACTTTGGTGATTTTCATAAGCCATTGGGCTCAACATTTGGTTTTGAGAGGATGATAAGGGTATTCCTATGGTGGGGAGTACCAGATAGGTCATAGTTAAATGTCTTCTATGTAGAAGATAGTTGTTAATTATATAAGTCTGGTTGTTGGACAATCCATATAGCTTGGTTGTGCATATGATCAGGTTGAGATAATGGATAATAGTCTTAACACCAGGGTACTTGGGGAAAAGAAGGTTTATGGTGGGGAGATTGTAAGGACCCATGATTTTCCAAACTGAAATTTTGAGCATAAATTTGAATTTTTTCTATCTAATGCTTGTAAGGGGTAAAGTGGTCTTTATTCCCTAGAAGACGATCTCAGATAATTTTTATGATCACTCTATTGGTCCTAGAATAGGGTGTTTATAATAAGATAGGAGTTTTATAGAAATTTGATCTGTTCATATTTTAGTGGAATATTTAATATTTAATATTTAATAAATTAAATATTCATTTATTTTCATATGTTTTTTTAGTCATATATTATGAATGGAGCATCAGATTGGGATTCTATCTTTTTCTTTGAGTCCTTAATAGAGAGTTTTTTCTAGGTGGGGTATAAGCTCATGTTGGGTGATGGGGTCGGCTGGGACCCCCTTTTCTTTTCTTTTCTTTTTCTTTCCTTTTTCTTTATTTTATGTTTTTCTTTTATTTCCTTTATTATCCTTTGGATTCTCATGCACTCCCCCTGTGGTCTCCTCCTTTTCATTATAGAGAGAAATAGGGAGAGGTAGAAAGATAAAGAGATAGGTAGAAAGAGAGAGTTGTATTGCCATAGAGCTCGGGACGCACCAGATCATCGCGTGACAACCGTGGACCGCAGAAACGAGCGAAGCTTTGGTGGATTCTAGCCAAAGGTAGGATATTTTTAATTTTTACTTTAAATATACACATCTTAATCATTTTCAAGTATTAATACCCTATTATGTTTTCTTTTGTCTCATTGTGACCCAATCTACTTATTTTTAGGTGAAAACGAAGGTTTCAAGGCAATTCTGGGGTTTTCCATTTGGGAAATCCCATCTATACGACGTGTGCTTCAAGGAACACATGCCATGTGTTCTTCCTATTTGGATAATATGAAGTTTTCTAAGTACACACCATGTACTAGGGTGTACACACTATGTATTGGTACTCGACCATGCAACCGAGTACCCAACCAGGTTTCTCGTGTATGGGAACATGGTCGTGTAGGGTACACGACTAGACCCCATGCAGGTTGTACACCATGTAGAAGTATATGGCCAGGCCAAATATATGTATATAATGGTTGAGGGACATAGGAAGGTACCCCATGTTGGGTACACATTGTGTTATAGTCTTACACACTGTGTACTTGGGTGTTTACATGCCAAGTTTGGCCAAAGTAGACACCCAGTTGGGGCTTTGAAAGTACATGTCGTGTACTCAAGGAGACACGTCGTGAACTACCCCTTTTCACCCTTTGAGGGGTTTTCATATATTTTCACCCATGAGTCAAAATTGAAACCATGAGTAGTACATTTCATGTATATTTTCACATAGATCACAATAATAATAACCGTTATGTGTTTTAAGGACTCCTAAGTGGTATTTATTGAATGGAGAGGTTCTTCCTCTAGTAATTTAATCAAGTGTCTCCTGAGAGTGAGACCTGTTCTAAGATGTGCCATAATCTATCTCTCTTGACCGATGCTTCATATCTTTTCCTTTGAGGACGTCTCCCTTACAAGATGTTCCCTTCTAGCCTAAGAGGCCGTGTGATTAGTTGTTATTGAGGATCCCTTATTGGATTACTCTATTTATGTTTCAACCTAGAGGATCCCATGTAGGATGAATCTATCTTCAATCTATACCAAGGGTCCCCTATGGTATTACTTTCTTATATACTAACCTAGAGAATCCATCATAGGATACCTTTATCTTTTTACTATTTTGAGGATCCCATGTAGGATTCCTCTGCTTAGTATGCTCTCTTGAGGGTCCCATATAGGACACCTTTTACTAGGTACCATTATGAGGATCCCTTGTAGGATTCCTCTATTTTCATTCCATTTGAGGATCCAAAGTAGGATTTCTCCTTGATCTTTTCTATTAAGGATCCCAAGTAGGATACTTTCTCTCGTGTTTAGACCTAGAAGATCCTAAGTAGGATGCCTCTCTTGTGTTTTGACATGAGGGACCTAGAAGGTTCCCATTTTTTGAATGAAAATCAGTTAGTACGTCTAGTTTGGTTAGATATGGTAGTGGGTGTCATCTTAGAACCTATTTTAAAATTTTGAGACCATGGGGCTATGGAAGTAGTGTTGGGTTTAGGTGTTCAGCCACCCTAACTCTTTTGTTTACTCTATCTCATGTTTATTATTGATGCAACGATGTTAGTTAGAGGTGCTTTCTGGTTGGTGGCTATTTAAATTGACACGAGGCATCCTTATTTATCTTTGGGATTCCCAAATGTTCTTCCTGGGATCTGGATTTTGAGACTTGTTATTTCTGATATTTACTGGTATACCCAGAGGTACTACTTGGGATTTGGATATGAGATTGTATATTTTATTATTATATTATCAGGATTTCTAGAGGTGTTTCTTGGAATCTGGCTATTGAGCCTACTATTATGATATACATGCATAGCATCCTAAGTAATTATACCCATGGATGATTCATCTCTCTTGAGTGATGAGTACAATTCCTCTATCCTCTGGTTCATATGTGATTAGGATGATTACACTCTCCTTGATCTGATTATACTCATGGATGATTATTCTATCCTAAGGGATATAGATTATTATGCTCTCCCTGACTTGTTACTTGATCATGGTGTTGATCATGGAGTCTCACATCATTGGATACCCAGAATGATTATTCTCTTCTAGATGATAGGGATGATTTATATCTCCATTATTATAGACTCCAAGGGTTTTAATGGCATCTCATCGGTGATATATCCTTGAAAATAACCTAAGGGACACACCCTTAAGGATTATCTAAGTTCTAAATGTCATGACTGCTTAAATACGAGGACCTAGGGCTCAAATATTAGACTATATTTACATGTAATGATCAGCATGGTGTTTATCTCAGTGACCATTTATAGGATTTCCATCTGTAATTCCTTATAACCCTTGTTTATAGAGATTAGAGGCAAGTACGAGTGAACCTAGGTGTAGGACGAGTATCTCCCTGTGGTGATATAGCTTGCTCAGAGATATTTCTAGCATTGGCTGAATAAGGTGCATGTCGATTGGGGTTATAGACCCAGAGATTGACTTAATAATACATGTATTTAGTAACACGACATCCAGCTCAATTCCCTTGCACAAGATGTATAGGAGATCGAGATTACGAACCCAAGTATTAACTACTGGTTGGTTTTATATTATTAGATTCACTTACTTATGAATATTCATATTTATGTATATATGTATAGGTATGATACTATACATGTATAAACATATAATTATGGACATCCATGTTGGAACATGACCAATTGGCTAGGATTATGGAACCGGGGTTCGATTGTGGTTTCAAATTTATTAGATTCACTTATATTTTCAATTGAGTATCATCTAGGCTGAGCATGTTGGTTTTTCATAAACTTATAGTAGCGTATTTTATAGGTTCCTCATTGGGGTGGCCTACTGAGATTATTTCTAACCCCTTCATGTGCGCCTCGGTGTACATGTAAACCTTATGTCTACTTTTTCAGGTTGAGCATAGTTGCATGGTGGATAAGTCTAAGGCTTAAAGTTTCATTATTGAGTATATATGATCATATAGTTCTTGATCAGGTTGGTGAAAATTGACAATGTCTAGTGACCGGGTACGTGGTCTGGATCAAAGTTAGTAGTAGAGCCCTGTACTTTTATTTAAGTTTCTTTTGTACTCTTGTATCTATACAGTTGGCTCAGTGGGTGACCAATGTTGTATGTATGACATAATTTTTTGGGATTTTATAGATTTTTCATTTATTATTACAACATGTTCTATTTTAGTTTATTCACTTATTTAACACTCTGTTTAATTTATGATGTGTATGATACTTATCTATTTTCATTGTTTTATTATTCTGATATGAAGGTATCATCTCCCTACTATCACACCCTAGGCCCTTACTAATAGTCAACAACCTCTAGTGTATGAGGAGGTGTGCTTGAGGCCTTGTAACCAACTAGATCAGAGCACCATTTTAGTGGAATCTAGTTTGGGACATTACAAGCGTGACCACTTGAAGGAGGCCCAGGTAGATTGGAACCCTAATAGCCATTAGATGGGACATGGTGAATTATACCCTAGTATAACTTATAGGGATGAGTGAATTAGAACCCTTATTTTTTAGAAGATCCTCTTGGAAGGTTCCTTTACCTTTAATATTAGTAAGGAATGGGAGAAGTGGTCTTTCATGAAGTTTTTGAATATAAAAATTTTTATATGATACAAACATACTTCTTTCCCATTCCCCCCTTATATGTTTTAAATTGAAAAGTCACATGAAGGAGATTTTGTAAGCCTTGATCATGTTCTTATGTTATTAGGTGGACCTCGCGTCAAAATTATGGAGTCTAGTATTAACTAGGTGCAACTCATTATCAATGTGTGTTGAAAGGGAAAGTTAGTGGGCCTTTTATAGGAAAATGTATATTGGGTGCCTGAGCTAGCATGTTAACTATCTATAATCACCTGGGAACCTTGATGGTCTTGTTAAAGGAGGAAAACATGTGGTGTTTGAAGAATATAGACATGATAGAGGTAGGTTGAGGGGTGCATGGGGTACATAGGCTCTAGATGAGGTAGGTATGGGGCATGCATGGAAGGGGAAATGCACCAGGTGTGCAAGGAACACATGTATCAGATAAGGTGGGAACGAGGATCAAATGGACCTAATGAGGTGGTAGAATGGAATACAAATTTAGTGGGTCACTGTGGATGTAGATAAGGAAGGGTTATGGGCCCATGGTACATACTCCTTTAAAAATATACAAAATTTTATTGGAGTTTCATTGTTGAAAAAATTTGAGCATAAAAAATGCCCCATCATAGTTAGATTTGATCTAGATAAATATGATAAATCTTTGAGGAATATGAGACCTTGGTGTGGAAGTGTCTTGAAGGAGAGGTTGTGCTCATATTGGAGGAGATGCGTGTGTGTTGTTGAAGACCTTGGGTGTATGTGTAGATGGTGGTGTCAAGTTCATGAAGTACTCACTACTGACGATTACCACACTATTATGGGGTGAGGAGTGTTTCAGCACTCCTCTATAAATATATGGGTACCACCATATTTAAGGTGTACAACTTAACCTGGGAGATTCATGAAGATATGGTCTCTCTATTCTCATCATAGTGATCTCGGTGAGTGCCCAACTCTCAGTAAACCTAGGAAACATCGACTTTCCAAGGTATCAATAGTGGATAATGGGTTTCAGACTGGTCACTCTCACCTAGATGCACCATGCTCAATGTCTAAAACACGGTGTGTTTTTTTTGGATCTATATAGGCTGGGAAAATCCACCTTAGAAAATATGATCTCTTTTTAAATTTTGTAATTTATTTTTTCCATATAATTTCTTACTCCACTTCATCCCTTTGTTTCCAAGTATTTTTTTATTTTCACATGTTTTTTTTAATTTTAACTATTAATTTTTTAAATTCTCTATAGAAAATGGTTAAATTTTCAAACACTATTCCCAATGAGGTTGTTCTTATTCACATTGAACAAAGGATTTGTGATGTTGAGACAAGGTAATTTTGGCAGTATAGAATGTACATGTTGGCTATTGTAACGATTCTTCCAAAAAAACAACAAAGATACCCATTGTGAAAATTTTTACCTTTGTATAGTCATAAATTCCTGACTAATGCTATATTACCATGACCAGATGAAAACCGGATGGATTCCTGGTTCATAAACTATATGAGTTTGGAAGTGTTGAACATCTCATAAATAGGTTTATACATCAATGAAGCCTTCAGAAACCTAGAATATATTACATGGAATTAAAAATACACTCTAGATAATCTTAAATAATAATAGGAACCTATGAACCATTACTAAAACTCTATATTTCACCAATAAACCATTGACCAACTTCAAGGGTGGAATACATCTAGAACATACATCCAAAAGGAATATTTAAACCTGAGTGTATATAGGAATACTGGGTCAAATAGACATGTAATTATTATGAAGATCATTTAAAAAATGATGTAATATATGAATCCATATAGATATCATATACATATGTATATAAGAATTCAGACTTTATCCTTGAGATTTTGGGCTACTAGAGTCCTCAAACAAACAAATTCCATTCATCATATAGATAAGCGTGGATTGGCATATGGGACATATACAAAATATGTAACATCCCAGGTAAATAATGAATATGACATTTTCATATTTATCCATATTTGTGAATAAAATATTAATATGACTTTAAAGGGGACGCTATGCTCGATGGCGTACCCAACACGCAACGATGAGTTTCTTTGAAAACTTACGTTGCACACAAGTAAGAAAATAATATTATTTTAAATGTTAGTTAATGAGTAGTCGTTGTACTGGCGGGAATGGATAGAAATAACTAAAATATGATTATATATGTTTTTAAATGTTTTTACATTTATCCAATAAAAGCTAGAGGCTTAAAATACGGAAAGAATTCAATTTTAGGCGTATATGCCCTAGTTCTCACTAAAGGTTCACTTATCGCCTTTTAATGGAGAACTGTCATTAAATATAGTTTCGATCACTCTTATACATTCTATTGGACCAAATATAACTCTTCTTTAGAATCGGGACATCAAAATTTACTTTGTGTAAATTTTTGGTACCTTTCTGATAAAGTTCATTTTTTTTATGAATAGTGTAAAATGTGGTATTTTAATTCAAAACCACTTTTTAATCTAATTTATTTATATGATTAGATTATCTTTTGATTTGGTTTTAAAGTGAAATTAGAAAATATTTTTACCATTAAATCCAATAGTGGTCGTTGGAATCAATTTCACTTTGAAATCGGACTTAAACTAGTGTCAATCTTTTGATACTTATTGTTTCATAAAAACACGCTATTTGCTCTGACAGCGGGAATTAATTATTAAATTAATTAATGTGACTTATATGATTTGAATTTTGTAAAATAGACTTCATTTTGAATTCGGAATATCAAATATAGCTTAGGGTGAATTTTTGGTAATTTTCTGAAAAAACTTCAATTTTTGATGAATAGTGAAACCACTAAGTGGTAATCAAGCAAACTGATTTTTCAGTTAAATAAAAGTTTACCACTAATGTGTATTGAATTTCAAAAATCCGAAATACATGGTTGTAATTAAGAAGTAAAATGTGGTTCAATGAGAGTATAATAATTTTTTGGTGAATAGTAACTTATTAAGTTTTTAATCGCGATTAGTGGTAATTAGTGTAGTTTAAGGTAAAAATGGTATTATAAGAATGTGAAAACACCATGAAACTTGTCCTACACCTATTGGGTGAGTCATGGCCGACCAAGAAAAGCCATGGTCCAACTTGGGGACCCCATGGAGCCACTTTAGTTGGAAAATGACATTAATATATTTTTATTTAATGTTAAAGTGAAAATGACACTAACATAAATTGTTTTACTAAAATAATTTTTGAGTGGGGTTATACAAGTCCAAATTTTGATTATAAATAGTAATTGTAAAGATAAAAAGATTTCCTACATCATAGTATTTTTTTTTATAATTTTTAGACATTAAATAAATGAAATTATTTATGACATAATAATGATGCAGCGATGACATCATTATTTGACGATTTAAATAAAATGGAAAGATAATGTAAAATCTATGAACTAAACATGTCCAAAACCAATTGGATGAGTGGATTTCTAACCCTTATCACCTTATCCACGAATTATATCAATGTTGGACCTTTTAAAACCGAAACACATTTTCAAATAAAGTAATATTTCTTTACTTTCCAAAAGTGCCCCTCCTCTCCTCTTATAAAAGGCCCCCACCTCTACCTCATTTCACACACTTCTCAAGCCTTTGGCTCGGCCAAACCCTGCCCAATTACTCTCTCCACATCCATCTCCTCATCCTAGAGGATTCCCTTTGGGCAGAATCCTTTCAAAGGAAGCCTTTAGGCTCAAATCAAAAAGGAGTTACACTTTTAAAGGTAATTCATTCTCTCTTGTTCATTTGTTTTATTTTGCTTCTCCAACCCTCTAAACTCTTTTTATTTACTTATTTTGTAACAACACCAGTATCTTCAATATACTAGGATGTTGTTATAATATTTATTTGAGCTACACTCTCACACAACTACATCAAATGGTTAAAGAACATACGGTTTCCGTGGATGGCGAAATTCTGCCTCCCGAAACGATGATTGTTCAATACTCATTTAACACCTTCAAGGGTGGCCATTATGATGTCACTATTTTTATATATGATATATAATATGTTTATGTTTTCTTTAAGCTTCTGTATTTTTCATTTTTGGCATACCTTTATGGTTTCCATTATGGGTAAACACGATATCTTCATTTAAGGAAGTGCGGACTACCGCCCCCTCAAAGTGATATGATTCGTTAATGCCATATGTGGGACGTGTAAAGGATGGATTTAAAGTTATTATATATGATGTTATACTGGAATTATAATATACCTCTATATCATTATTATTTCTTTCCATTAAAGTATGAGATAGAAATGAAAGTAGCGTTCATGCGTACGTACGGCTTACCGTCTCCATGAACGGTGCATTTCATTTCTTATCCCCAAATGTAATGTACTATTAAAATTACATGTATATAATGTATATATATAATTAATTATATATCTAAATGATGAATATAGTTCTTGAATTAAAATATACATACCTCTCATTTAGTTTTAATTCCATTAATATGACAAAGAAATGAAAGTAGCGTTCATGCGTACGTACGGCTTACCGTCTCCATGAACGGTGCATTTCATTTCATACCTCTAAATGATTATGTAATATTATAAATACATGTATATGCTGGATATATATGATATATATGATATCCAAATCAGGAATTTCATTCTAGATATAAAGAACTTTTGACCACACGAACAACATGTAATTGTAAGAAGTCAACTTTCGACTTAAGAACCAAATATTGACAAAACAAACATTGTTAACTTAAATGGTTACATAATGTTTATAACATGGCAATAAGTGATATAAAAGGAATAATGAAATTTAAAAAGGTTCTTAATCAAGTATAAATTAACTCAAGTTTATTATTCAGGACGTTAAAGAACGATCGAGTCAAGTCGGACCCGAGGTAAGGGAACTTCTTAACCCAACTTCCATTCTTTGGGTTAATCTCCTACTTTAAAATTATGTCATGATGTTATTATGTCCTATTTTGTATTTTTACTTTCTTTATGTGTACCTATAGTTAATACACATAATAGATCTATTTTATTTTAAAAATGATCTTTGTAAGGGACTTCGTCTCAATCTCCTTTCATTGAGGCATATTTCATTTTATACACAAATTTCTTTTATACGGTGTATAAACTCCTTTGACTTTTACTTTTATACAAAAGGAATATTTTTCTACGAAGCGGTTTACTAAACGACAAAAAGGAATGTTTTTTTAACGTACACGGTGAAAATGACCTTTTCCGCCGCCGCGAGTATTATTTGATCTTTGGCTTTCTCAACAAGCCGTAATGTTTTTAGAATAAAATAAATACCATATACTCTTTTATGTATTTTGGTATTGAAAATGGTTTTGAAAAAAGATTCTATTATGTCAATATATTTATGATATATTGTGATTGAAATGTGGAAATGTTATCATTCCTTTATATTGGTTTTATGTTTTATGATTTTATACTGGTACTTGGACATTTTAACGGGTGGTTACGTTATAAACCATATGAAGGGTGGTGCCGTGAATACCAGGACGGGTGGTTACGTTATAACCTCCAGTGCATTTGGTATGGAAGTCGGCCGTATGGCTATTCCATTAAGTATGTATGGAAATTGGCCGTATGGATATTCCATTAAGTGATATGTGTGGAAGTCAGCCATATGGTTATTACACTTAAATATGTTTATGTCCCAAGTTACCTTTATATATTCTATGTGTTCTTTATATGGGTTTTATGATAATCCTTTGGTTACAAAAAGGTAAGTAATGATACTTTATTCAGTGAAGATTTTTTTTACTACTTCATGAAGGTGAAGGTATTAATTTGATATAGTATACATGGTTTACTTGATGTTTGAAAAACTAACAGTTTTCATTCTTTTTGTATCCCTTACTGAGCTTTTTATGCTCACCCCAAGTTTTTCAAAATGTTTTTCACAGGACTTAAAGTGGAATAAGGTCAAGGATGGGATCAAGGGAATTTCATGCTATCTAAAACATGGAATCTAGACATCTTTCTTTTTAAGAGTTTTTATTTTATGGAGACTTAGTAGAAGTGTCTACTTTGTAATCTTTTAAGATGTAATAGTTATGTTCTAATTCTCTAAAACTCTAAACCCGAAAATATCCTCAATGTGAATTATTCATTTAATTCAATATTAAGTAAGGTTTAAGGCTGGGGCCTTATAGTTGGTATCAGAGGACAGTTTAGACAACTTTAGGAGTTATAAAAGTGTTAAATTATAATATGATTGAAATGATATAGCATTTACGGATTACCATGTTGCTTCACCTAAGATATTTCTGTGTTCAGAATGGTTTTCCGTAGAGGAAACAAAGCAGCTATGTTGGGACGACATCAGGAGGAAGATAACCTTCCAAATCAGCAACCTGAGATGGTCGGAATCGGAACTGAACAGTTTGTTGCAGTGATGGAACAGTTGAATCAGGCTATAAATGGTGGTGGTATCCATGCACGAGATCAGCCAGATCAACCGCAGAGGAACATGTCAGTGGTGGAACATTTCATGAGGCAACATCCCCCATCATTCAGAGGATCATCTGACCCTGTGCAAGCTGAAGGGTGGATTAAAGCACTGGAGAAGATTTTTGATGTCATGGGGTGTTCAGAACATCAAAAGGTTAGTCTTTCTGTTTACCGTTTTGAAGGTGAAGCTGATCAGTGGTGGACGATGGTGAAAAATATAAGGGATAGTGATGAGATTGAGGATCTTCACTGGGACGAATTCAAAGGTATGTTTCTTGAGAAATATTTTCCTAAGGTGGTTCGTCTTAGGATGGAAATACAGTTCCTAGAATTGAGGCAGGAGGATGATTCAGTGGCTACTTATGAAGAAAAGTTCACTCGATTGGCAAGGTATGCTCCAAACTTCATACGAGATCTTGATAGTAAAATAAGCCGTTTTTACTCAGGGTTAAAGCCAAAGTATCGAAGGGCTTTAGCTTCTCGTGAGTTCAAAAGTTATGAAAAACTTGTTCGATGTGCGGAGAAGGTGGAAATGGAGTTTGCCGATGATCAGGTGTTCTATGAAAAACAACAGAATAAGAGGTCTAGTTGGCAGACAAAGGGGAAGAATTCATCAAAGAAGCAAGGAGGTAAGAAAACCAAATATCCATCCTGTGAGAAGTGTGGTAAAATGCATCCTGGAGAATGTTTATCCAAGTCTGGTAAGTGCTTTCGGTGTGGTAAGTCTCGTCATATTGCTCGTAACTGTAAGGAAGATGATCAAGCAGGAAATGAAAAGCCAACGGTAAGATGTTTTAAGTGTAATGAAATGGGTCATTATGCAAACGAGTGTCCAAAGAAGAACTCAACTGGGGGAATGCAGCTAGACTACAAGCAGAAAGGGGTGGTAAAATCATTTGAAACAACTTCAGCAGATGTTGGGCCATCGAATGAAGTGGTATCAGCTCCAGGGAGCTCAGTATTTTTCGAAGATTGACTTGAGGTCGGGGTACCATCAGTTGAAAGTAAAATAAGCAGACGTTCCGAAGACTGCGTTCCGTACTAGATATGGCCATTATGAATTTGTTGTTATGCCTTTTGGGTTAACCAATGCACCTGCTGTATTCATGGACCTTATGAATAAAATTTTCCATGAGTTCTTGGATAAGTTTGTGTTTGTGTTTTGAGGTTTGGGAAGAGATTATGTGCGCCTTGTGATTCGCAGTTGAAGAGAGAGTTGTTATGTGAAGTTCATAGTTCTCCGTTTTCAGTTCATCCTGGCAGTACTAAGATATACAGAGATCTGCGGGAGTATTACTGGTGGGATGAAATGAAAAGAGATATTGCTGATTTTACTGTGAAGTGTTTAACATGTCAACAGGTTAAAGAAGAGCGGCAGTTACCGAAAGGGATGCTTCAGCCTTTACCAGTGCCAGAGTGGAAATGGGAAAACATATCCATGGACTTTGTTGTGGGATTACCGAGGACATCTCGAGGTAATAATGCAATCTGGGTTATTGATCAAATCTGATCATTTCCTTTCTATACGAGATACTTTCTCTCTTGATCAACTTTCCCATTTGTATCTTAAAGAGATAGTCAGGTTACATGGAGTTCCTATCTCCATTGTATCGGATCATGATCCCAGGTTTACTTTTAAATTTTGGAAAGGCCTTCAGAAGTCGTTGGGTACTGAATTAATTTTTAGTACAACTTTTCATCCTCAATCAGATGGGCAGTCAGAACGAACAATCCAGACATTGGAGGATATGCTATGAGCTTGTTCTATGGATTATCAGGGAAGTTGGGACCAACATCTTTCTTTGGTTGAGTTTTCTTATAATAACAGTTTTCATTCCAGTATACAGATGGAACCATTTGAGGCATTATATGGGAAGCGGTGTCGAACTCCAGCATTTTGGAATGAAGTGGGTGAAAGGAAGCTGATGGGACCAGAATTGGTAGAAGAGATGGCAGAAAAAGTTCAGTTGATTTAGAAGCACATGAGAACAGCTCAGAGCAGGCATAAGAGTTATGCGGATAACCGGAGGAAGGATCTATCTTTCAAGGTAGGTGATCATGTTTTTCTCAAGGTTTCTCCCTGGAAAAGTGTGATGAGATTTGGTAAGAAAGGAAAGTTGAGTCCAAGGTTCGTTAGACCATACGAAATTCTGGAGAGAGTTGGATCAGTTGCATACCGAGTGGCTTTACCTCCGAGTTTATCTCAGGTACACAATGTTTTTCATGTTTCAATGTTGAGAAAGTATATGCCAGATCCATCTCATGTTTTGAGCCCAGAGGAAGTTCAGCTGGAAGAGAACCTATCTTATGAGGAACAACCGGTCCAGATTCTTGACCACAGGGAGCAGGTGTTACGGAATAAGGCGATTCATCAGGTAAAAGTTTTTTGGAAAAACCATGTGATTGAAGAGGCAACGTGGGAATCTGAAAATGCTATGAGGGATAAATACCCCCACTTATTTTGATAAGTGAATAAAATTGCGAGGACGCAATTCCCAAAAGGGGGGAAGGATGTAACATCCCAGGTAAATAATGAATATGACATTTTCATATTTATCCATATTTGTGAATAAAATATTAATATGACTTTAAAGGGGACGCTATGCTCGATGGCGTACCCAACACACAACGATGAGTTTCTTTGAAAACTTACGTTGCACACAAGTAATAAAATAATATTATTTTAAATGTTAGTTAATGAGTAGTCGTTGTACTGGCAGGAATGGATATAAATAACTAAAATATGATTATATGTGTTTTTAAATGTTTTTACATTTATCCAATAAAAGCTAGAGGCTTAAAATACGGAAAGAATTCAATTTTAGGCGTATATGCCCTAGTTTTCACTAAAGGTTCACTTATCGCCTTTTAATGGAGAACTGTCATTAAATATAGTTTTGATCACTCTTATACATTCTATTGGACCAAATATAACTCTTCTTTAGAATCGGGACATCAAAATTTACTTTGTGTAAATTTTTGGTACCTTTCTGATAAAGTTCATTTTTTTTATGAATAGTGTAAAATGTGGTATTTTAATTCAAAACCACTTTTTAATCTAATTTATTTATATGATTATATTATCTTTTGATTTGGTTTTAAAGTGAAATTAGAAAATATTTTTACAATTAAATCCAATAGTGGTCGTTGGAATCAATTTCACTTTGAAATCGGACTTAAACTAGTGTCAATCTTTTGATACTTATTGTTTCATAAAAACACGCTATTTGCTCTGACAGCGGGAATTAATTATTAAATTAATTAATGTGACTTATATGATTTGAATTTTGTAAAATAGACTTCATTTTTGAATTTGGAATATCAAATATATCTTAGGGTGAATTTTTGGTAATTTTCTGAAAAAACTTCAATTTTTGATGAATAGTGAAACCACTAAGTGGTAATCAAGCAAACTGATTTTTCAGTTAAATAAAAGTTTACCACTAATGTGTATTGAATTTAAAAAATCCGAAATACATGGTTGTCATTAAGAAGTAAAATGTGGTTCAATGAGAGTATAATAATTTTTTTGGTGAATAGTAACTTATTAAGTTTTTAATCGCGATTAGTGGTAATTAGTGTAGTTTAAGGTAAAAATGGTATTATAAGAATGTGAAAACACCATGAAACTTGTCCTACAACTATTGGGTGAGTCATGGCCGACCAAGACAAGCCATGGGCCAACTTGGGGACCCCATGGAGCCACTTTAGTTGGAAAATGACATTAATATATTATTATTTAATGTTAAAGTGAAAATGACACTAACATAAATTGTTTTACTAAAATAATTTTTGAGTGGGGTTATACAAGTCCAAATTTTGATTATAAATAGTCATTGGAAATCTAAAAAGATTTTATACATCATAGTATTTTTTTTTATAATTTTTAGACATTATATAAATGAAATTATATATGACATAATAATGATGCAGCGATGACATCATTATTTGACGATTTAAATAAAATGGAAAGATAATGTAAAATATATGAACTACACATGTCCAAAACCAATTGGATGAGGGGATTTCGAACCCTTATAACCTTATCCAAGAATTATATCAATGTGGGACCTTTTAAAACTGAAACACATTTTCAAATAAAGTAATATTTCTTTACTTTCCAAAAGTGCCCCTCCTCTCCTCTTATAAAAGGCCCCCACCTCTACCTCATTTCACACACTTCTCAAGCCTTTGGCTCGGCCAACCCCTGACCAATTACTCTCTCCACATCCCTCTCCTCATCCTAGAGGATTCCCTTTGGGCAGAATCCTTTCAAAGGAAGCCTTTAGGCTCAAATCAAAAAGGAGTTACACTTTTAAAGGTAATTCATTCTCTCTTGTTCATTTGTTTTATTTTGCTTCTCCAACCCTCTAAACTCTTTTTATTTACTTCTTTTGTAACAACACCAGTATCTTCAATATACTAGGATGTTGTTATAATATTTATTTGAGCTACACTCTCACACAACTAAATCAAATGGTTAAAGAACATACGGTTTCCGTGGATGGTGAAATTCTGCCTCCCGAAACGATGATTGTTCAATACTCATTTAACACCTTCAAGGGTGGCCATTATGATGTCACTATTTTTATATATGATATATAATATGTTTATGTTTTCTTTAAGCTTCTGTATTTTTCATTTTTGGCATACCTTTATGGTTTCCGTTATGGGTAAACACGATATCTTCATTTAAGGAAGTGCGGACTACCGCCCCCTCAAAGTGATGTGATTCGTTAATGCCATATGTGGGACGTGTAAAGGATGGATTTAAAGTTATTATATATGATGTTATACTGGAATTATAATATACCTCTATATCATTATTATTTCTTTCCATTAAAGTATGAGATAGAAATGAAAGTAGCGTTCATGCGTACGTACGGCTTACCGTCTCCATGAACGGTGCATTTCATTTCTTATCCCCAAATGTAATGTACTATTAAAATTACATGTATATAATGTATATATATAATTAATGATATATCTAAATGATGAATATAGTTCTGGAATTAAAATATACATACCTCTCATTTAGTTTTAATTCCATTAATATGACAAAGAAATGAAAGTAGCGTTCATGCGTACGTACGGCTTACCGTCTCCATGAATGGTGCATTTAATTTCATACCTCTAAATGATTATGTGATATTATAAATACATGTATATTCTGGATATATATGATATATATGATATCCAAATCAGGAATTTCATTCTAGATATAAAGAACTTTTGACCACACGAACAACATGTAATTGTAAGAAGTCAACTTTCGACTTAAGAACCAAATATTGACAAAACAAACATTATTAACTTAAATGGTTACATTATGTTTATAACATGGCAATAAGTGATATAAAAGGAATAATGAACTTTAAAAATGTTCTTAATCAAGTATAAATTAACTCAAGTTTATTATTCAGGACGTTAAAGAACGATCGAGTCAAGTCGGACCCGAGGTAAGGGAACTTCTTAACCCAACTTCCATTCTTTGGGTTAATCTCCTACTTTAAAATTATGTCATGATGTTATTATGTCCTATTTTGTATTTTTACTTTCTTTATGTGTACCTATAGTTAATACACATAATAGATCTATTTTATTTTAAAAATGATCTTTGTAAGGGACTTCGTCTCAATCTCCTTTCATTGAGGCATATTTCGTTTTATACACAAATTTCTTTTATACGGTGTATAAACTCCTTTGACTTTTACTTTTATACAAAAGGAATCTTTTTCTACGAAGCGTTTTACTAAACGACAAAAAGGAATGTTTTTTTAACGTACGCGGTGACAACGACCTTTTCCGCCGCCGCGAGTATTATTTGATCTTTGGCTTTCTCAACAAGCCGTAATGTTTTTAGAATAAAATAAATACCATATACTCTTTTATGTATTTTGGTATTGAAAATGGTTTTGAAAAAAGATTCTATTATGTCAATATATTTATGATATATTGTGATTGAAATGTGGAAATTTTATCATTCCTTTATATTGGTTTTATGTTTTATGATTTTATACTGGTACTTGGACATTTTAACGGGTGGTTACGTTATAAACCATATGACGGGTGGTGCCGTGAATACCAGGACGGGTGGTTACGTTATAACCTCCAATGCATTGGGTATGGAAGTCGGCCGTATGGCTATTCCATTAAGTATGTATGGAAATTGGCCATATGGCTATTCCATTAAGTGATATGTGTGGAAGTCAGCCGTATGGTTATTCCACTTAAGTATGTTTATGTCCCAAGTTACCTTTATATATTCTATGTGTTCTTTATATGGGTTTTATGGTAATCCTTTGGTTACAAAAAGGTAAGTAATGATACTTTATTCAGTGAATATTTTTTTTACTACTTCATGAAGGTGAAGGTATTACTTTGATATAGTATACATGGTTTACTTGATGTTTGAAAAACTAACAGTTTTCATTCTTTTTGTATCCCTTACTGAGCTTTTTATGCTCACCCCAAGTTTTTCGAAATGTTTTTCACAGGACTTAAAGTGGAATAAGGTCAAGGATGGGATCAAGGGAATTTCATGCTATCTAAAACATGGAATCTAGACATCTTTCTTTTTAAGAGTTTTTATTTTATGGAGACTTAGTAGAAGTGTCTACTTTGTAATCTTTTAAGATGTAATAGTTATGTTCTAATTCTCTAAAACTCTAAACCTAAAAAGATCCTCAATGTGAATTATTCATTTAATTCAATATTAAGTAAGGTTTAAGGCTGGGGCCTTATAAAATATCTTGGGTGATGATCCTCAGAGTGATGTACAATGATTTATTAACTCAACAATCCATTTAGGTAGATAATATGTAGTTTCCCCCATGATCCCAAGCATTACTAAGGGAAACTGCAAATGCTATGAGGAAGGATCCCTATCCATGGACTGAAATATTCTTTTAAGCATAGATTAAAATATTATTGATCAAACATGGTGATGGGATAACATCATAGTTCTCAATGATATGTTCTACCATGAAAAATAGGGGGACCCTAAGGAATTATTAATCTAAACTAGAGTGACTCTAATACAAAATATACACTTATCAATTCAACCCCAACATACACCCCATAGGACTGGATTATCAACTTTCTTAAAATGTGTCTTAGCAGATATATTATACCATTATATGATTCAAATATGAGAATTAAACTAATAACCTTTTCAAAGTTAGAAAGGGAGGAAGAAGGAAATCCCATAAGCTTAGAAGTACCGGTGCCAGCCAAGATACACCAGTTTTTTTTGCACATATATCAAGGAAAATAGCCCTTTGATATCTTAAGACCCTTTCAAGTTCTTTAGGGATGGATATAATCACAATTCAATATGTATAGACTCCATAGATCAACTAAAATTATGAGGTGTATATTTATTCCATTCATCTGGTTTATCTCTAACAATCAATCACTATTAATGAAGGATAAAGTATCCATCGAAGTTTTGATAGTGTACTCAAAGTTCAACTTCATTCCATATAGTGAGGTATCTATTAGAATAATTGTAGATGGAACACACAAAAGGTATGAAAATTGTTCATATAAAATGGTTGTGAGAGATTTCATCATTTTAACATGATTATAATGAGATAAAAATCTATGAAGAATATACAATGTACTAGTATGTATGCTAATTTTGGTGTATAAAATAGAAAGTGTCAACACTGTTCATAAATGTGAGAATGTAGAAACATTGTATGTAATCCTATAAGTTATGGTTGTTTATTTTTCAAGATAATACCCATGATGAAATTAGGTTACCCTCATCAGATATTAGTATTAAATTAATGCTCAGATATACCTACAACTATATGTATTCTGATCTCCAAAATATATTGGAATAGAAGGTTCCCAAGGTTAATGAATATCTATCTCTAGAGAATGGAAATAGGGAACTCAAAATCCTAAAAAAAACTTAGGAATTGGATAATGTAGAACATCCATTCTCACATGATTTTTGGAAAACCACTATTGAAGAACTAGTACATCAAGATCTTGATTTAAGATGGTTTAACTAGTGACAATGAGGTGATTATATCATTAAAGTTGAATGGTCTAAAAGAAGTTGAAGATGAAGGAGTCAACTACTTCCTCAAGGCAATATGTGAATTCCTCATATCAATAATCTAAAGGCTCTTAGAAATATCCATCTCGAGTATAATCCAACTAAGGAAAATAAGTAGGTTAAATAATTAGAGATGTTGGCATGTAAAATGGACAATAAAATTCCTGTCACCAGATGTGTGTAGAAGATGTTGGATTGTGGCACCATCAAACGGGTGATCAGTCCATCGATTGATAATGAGTAGAATGATATAATTTAACTTAAATATATATGATGAAGACCTATTGAAATTTTCAGTTCAATATTTCCGACCACCATTGAGATGTACAAATATACATATTTTTTATAGAGGATGAAGACTATGAGGGAACCAATAACATCTTCTAGATAAAAAATAAGTGGTACTTTGCTTAGAAATATAGATAAGTCGGTGATTTTGGTGGAAAGGGAGGTGTCACCTGGATGAAAAGAGATGTTTTACATAGAGGGATGGGACATAACAATTATTTACCTTGTTTTGGATCAATATATGTCAGAAATGGAATTAAATAGCCATATAAGTTTGTATTGAAATTGACAATGTGATATTAGACTATCCATACACATCCTCATGGGAAAGTAGGGTTGTTATTTGAATTTATTTTTACCCTCACATTCATACACTGATATCACGTGTCTCTATAATTTTAGTATTTAACTTCTAGAATAAATCACCTTATGATCTAGTTTCAAAGGTTGAGGAAATGGGGCTGCAGAAAGCATCCATGCCTAGTGATAATGTGAAGAGCTAAAAAATTGAAAAGGTGGTTCCGAAACATCGAGTAGAACCTTATATTCCTATAGGTGATGTTTTGAAATCTTAGGTTGTCACCCAAATTTTTGATAAATATTACCTAATATCTGGAGTGAAAGTATTGAGGGTGACTATGAAATCTACCAGTATAAGGGGTAATCTTATGAAGTTCATGTTGGATCCCCCACTACAGTGGAGGGAATAACATTAATGACTGGTCAAAATTCTCATATTAGTTAAAGAGAATATATCCTAGGAATGTTACTAATCATGATCTAAAAATTTTATGATCATGGTGATCATTTTATTATTATGATAGGCTTTATGACACTTTCTAAGGCTACACTTATGATAAAAACGATTCTATCAATAATTGTGACAACGATTCCTTCATATATTGTTGAATAAAATGATTTTAGGAAAGTTTTAGTTATATTTATGATTTATCACTTGTACCCACTTGGTTACTTTTCCATAGTGCATGTTAACTCAGGTACCAATCCTATACAACCCCATTTATTAAAAAATTCACTAATATTATTCACCAATTAGAAATTAGAACCATAATGCATATTTTGGTAGATTACTGATGATTTAGAAGATGGAAAAAATAAATCTACCAAATTTTCTTAGAGTGATCTTTGGAGGTCCTAAGGGGGGTTCACATTAGGGGAATATCCCATTGGCACAAATCAATAAATCATCAATGTGGGAGAAGGTGTTGACATTCCCACTGACCAAATCATACAAGAGGGGGAGGACACCCCCATTACACCAAATGATGGAATGAAAATAATGAATGAATTAACTCTAGACATACCAAATGAATAAACAATGTTAGTAGGAGAAGACACGTTTTCCATACCCCCTAATGATATAATGAAATTTTAAGAATTTGGCATTTTGGAGGGTAGAGGTTAGCCTCAATATTGTAACTGTCAGTATTTCATTTTCCAATAAATATATGCTTTCTATATCAATTGTAGTATTTCCACCACAAGTAATGAAAAAAATATGTGGTGAATTTGCTACCCTGATATATTAATTACTAGACGTTGTCAAGAATAGAGGTTTCCAAGCATCAGCAAGATTGAGTAGCACCTAGTAAATAGTTTCCTTGAGCGAGTTAGAATTTTAATATACCTTAGTTGATGTAAGTTAATTCTAATTCCATTAAATTTTAGACTGCAAGACAATAGGTGTGGTAAGAAATTTTTAAATTAATATATAAAAACATAATGGAGGAATTTCACAAGAAATTACATTTTATTTGAAATATGCTCTTCATGTTGGGATACAATGGATTCAACTACCCAACATCCATAATGTGATGGTCCCAAATAAAGTAAACAACCTGAAGGGGGTGGGGTGAATCATAGTATATAGATTTTATCCAAACAACCCTCAATAATGGTCATGTTCCACTTTTGGTAGGAATAATTATATCCCTCTTAATAAATATGAAGTGATAAATAAAGTAAAGAGAGAAATTTTTTACTTGGTTCACCCACATTGGTCTATGTCCAACAAGCATACAATGATGATGTACTGATGTACCAAATTCACTAAGTGCACTACTTATTTCCTTATAACTCAAAGTTTCCACACTAAATATTTGGGTTTATAACCCTCAGAAATTTGAAAACCCACTACTCTTAATCACTAGAAAATATCATTACTCCTCCCAGTGAAACCATTATGATCTTCACGAACCAAGAATAAGATTACACTAAAGATAGTGTATTAATCCGCTCCTCCTCCATCCATGTGATGAAACTACTTGAACTTTCATAGAGATAGACTCTTGGATTATCCTCTTTTATCTCATTAATTTCTACAATAGACCTATAATTCCCACTTCTATCTCTTGAATCCAATATCCTCCTTCCCTAATTTTAGAGAAAGATATTTCTTGAATCTTGAGAGAATATCCACATTTCCATTATAATAAATCTTCAATATAAGATAATTAGTATGGAACAATTCATTTAAAAAATATATTAAATTTAAATTCAACCTTACATAATTTGAGTCACAAAAAATCCATAAAAGATAGAAACTTTGAATTATGGATATTTATCTTGACTTGATACTATTTCAATGTGATCTGCAACATCAGGGTAAAATTCCTTTCTTCACTCACATTTTGATTACTATTTAAAGAATATAGGAAAAAATCATGAGTTCATTAAAATTAATCCATCAGAAGTAGGATGATGAATCCACTGAAAGTTCAGCTCCACAAGTATTCATGTGTAGCATCACACCACACCTCCCTAACCAAATGCTGTAGAAATTAGGAATATTTGAATTCACCCTAAATCCCCACACACAAAGTATTTAAAAAAATATAAACAATTATACAAAAAAGAAAAATACAAAATAATAAAGTAAAGAACACTTTGGGTTTACATGGTTCATATTTTCATTCTATGTCCATAGAATAACACTATTTTTTTTTTATATTTTCAGAAGTAAAGATCACACTGAGTGACTTGTCACCCATGTGGATCACTTAAGAAAGTAATCAAATTATAATTCATAGTCCCATACAATAAACATTAGTATGTGGTTCTACCCCATACTTATAATGGGGTCCATCCAATCATACAATTCTACCAAAACTTCCCAATATTCCTTCCACAAATATATAGTGCTCTCCTTCCACCTTACAGTCACCCTAATCCCACTGAGGCACTATTCCACCTTAGACTTTCCTAGATCAGAACCTTAGTGCACATGTTAGCTGAATTTTTCTTCCTAGTAATCTTTTATAGCTTGAAATCCCCATCCTCATAAAAATAATAAATGTAATGGAATTTAAAGTAGATATGTTTATTCCTCATTTGAATTATAAGATTTTTCTCCAAGTGAATTTCAATCTTATTTTTTTAGTAGAGAAATAAATTTTTTAGGATCTTTCCAAGTTCCAATAGAATATGACTCAACCAAACCATTTCTATTGCTTCTTGTATTACAAATATATCTTCTTCTTCCAATATAGAGTGAAACTATGGACTGAAACTTAGACATTCAACTGATTTTCATTCCACTAAATGTAAAAAAAAATCCATTTATACACTTACAAGTATCATAATTTACTCCAAAAATTGTGTCAGCATACCCTATAAATGGTTTTAATAACTCAAAATAGAAGGAAATATCTTCTATTGATTTAAGATATCTGATGATAAATTTCATGGATTCCCTATTTTCTTTCCCTATATTTACCATATACCATCCAATATCTCCCATTAAAAATGAAATTTTAGGGTGAGTACAAACCATTTCATATATTAAGCTTTAAAATGATAAAGAAAATGAAATAATCTCTATGTACCTCACCTAATCTTCCGTTCATATTGCTTGTCCTTTTAATAATTTAAAGTGACTGACTACAGGTGTTAAAACTTACTTACATCCAATCATTGAAAACAATTTTATGAACCTACAGATATAATCTATTTGAGAAAACACTAAACTCCAATTGACTTTATCTTTTTTAATATTCATTCTAATAATATTATTTGAAATAATGAGATCTTTCATTTTAAAAGTTCTAAACAACTCATAACTGAATTCCCGGATTCATTGAATTCATGAATCCAATAAAATAACACCATTAACATACATGATAAAAATGATAAAACAATCATCCAAAAACACCAAACTATAGAAACAGTGATCTGATTTGATTCACATGAAACTATTTTCAACCATGAATTCTTCGAATTTCTAGTTCCATTGACTTAGTTCTTATTTCAATGCATAGAGACTATATTTTAGATTACACACCAAGTATTTCATCTGAATAAACTCAAAACTAGTTGGAAGATTCATGTAAATGTATTCCTCTAGATCACCATGAAAGAACCTTGACTTTACATCTATATGTTCTTAACATAGACCATTTTCAAAAAATATTATTAAGACTATCTAGATGGTAGTATGTTTTAATACTAGTGATTTTTTTTAGAGAAGTCCACTCCTTATTTTTGTTGAAATCCTTTCAACACTTAACTAAATTTACACCTTATGTTTCTCTCAACTTCTTCCTTCAATTATAAAAACCATTTATTCTTTGGTGATTTATTTCCTGATGGTAAATTCGTTAGCTCCTAAGTCTCATTAGAATGAAATGAATCCATATCTTCTTCAATATATAAGTTCCACTAATCAGAATCAGTGAGTGATGCAACCTATTACAACCTCTTGGGTTATCCTCTATCTATTATAAGTAGATAGTTCTAGTCATGGCTATATCTTTCTACTCATCATATGAGTCTAGAAGACCTTAAAAATTAATTCTGTGATTTTTATCCTTTTATTTATATATTTTTCGATGACTTAACTTTCGACATAGGAACTTTTAGAGCTATGATTTTCACCTTTTTAATCCTTGATCATTTAGGTATATCTTCAATTGGCCTATCATATAGAAAAATTACTCCATAATCTAAATTCAACAGAACTGGTTTATTCCCAATTTTCCCATCTAGATCAACATGATTTTGACTAATTGATTCTTTAAACTCAATATTAGACTCTACTAAGTTCTGGTCTTTATAAAAAACCATCTAATTAAAGAGAATTTTTTTAGACTTGATGATCTTCCAAATATTTTCATCCTAGAGTCTATACACAAAGTTCTCATCACCATATCCTGTAAAGAAACAAATCTAAGACCTATCCTTGAGATTATCCCTCTATTTAGTATCAATGTGAACATCCTATAAACTTAAAAAATATTTCAGATGATAAATTTATACTGGTTATCATACCACAATTACCTAGGAACATCTTACCCCATTAGTGCTGATAGATTTTTTTTGACAAGTTATGATTCACAAATCAATAATTATAAAAAAATTATTTAGTAAAATCATAATGAAACCTCATATCATGTTCCTTCTCAGTTAATGTTCAATTCATCTGTTCAACCACACCATTTTGATCTGGTGTTCCATGAACAGTGTTCTCATGCCTGATTCCCTTATTCTAGTATTACTTCATGAAGTCCCTTATGCTTTGTTCACCAACATTATCCAACCTGAGGCATTTGAGCCTTCTTCAAGTCACCCTTTCAACCATGGTTTTCTATTATGTGAAAACATCAAACACTTCATAATTTTTCTTCATGAAATATGCCCTTAATTTACTTGTTGTTTTATAAATGAATATGTAAAATTATAAGAAAACTATGTAATATCATACTGGGGTTGGTCCCCAACATAAGAATGAACTATTTCAAGTTTCCAGCTATGAGGCTTCCTTTCATTCAAATTAAATGAAACTTTCCCCAATTTATTGAGTATAAAAATATCAAAAGTTTTGATATTAATATTATTGAGATTAAGTAAAAACTTCATTGATATAAAATTCATGTTCTTCTCATCTAGATGTCCAAGTTCATTATGACATAACTTCGTAATTCTAGTAGTTGTATTTACGGCTATCAAACTTTCATTTGATCTTCTAGTTAGATACAATGTACCATCCTTAAATCCTTTTCCAATAACCATTGATCCTATTGTAACTTTCAATAAACCATTAGAAAAGGTCATGAAATGTCTCTATTCATCCAGTTTTCCCATGTAAATGATATTTTTTCATAAACCTGGGATGTGTCTCACTCCCTTAAACTTTATATAGTTTCCATTTCGCATTCGAACATTCACATCACCCTTTCCCAAAACTTTAAGAGCCACATCATCTACCAAGTTTACCTTATTGAATCTTATAGATACATGATTCTATATTCCCTCTACTCTGATATGTAATGGAATTCCACTCCAAAATAAATAACCCATGATTCTACAAGAATATTGACACACAACAAAACATCGTCACCTTCCACTGAGTTCCAAAAATTTAAACTTCGATAGTCTTTTATTTCATATTTTTATTTCTAATACTTATAATATTTATTGAGATAACCCCTCTTACCACAATTCTAGTAAGAAGTCTATGGTCTGATAGATTTTACCTCTACCCTCATCCATGAATTTCATGTATTTCTATTAACTCAAATTTTAGTTGGGTGACCATCCTCTATCTTCTATATTAAATGTTTTTCTGATAGGTTCTTGGACTTACCTTATCTTGAGTTCTTAATTCAAGATTAAATTTCTAATATCATTAAAGAATAATTTTTATTTTATGGTAGAATTAATGTTAGTAGTGACCACACTTCCCAACACTAATTTAGTGATGAAAAAAGAATAAATTTCTATAAATTATATATTAATGTGGCTTTTACTGACTCAAGATAACTTTGGATCATGTTAAATTCATTAACATGATCTTTATATTGTCTTACTTTCTAAAATAACATGATAAAAAACCTATGGATCACAAAGACCATGTTTAAAGTTGTTGATTTTTCATACAGGAATATTAGGAAAACCGTAAGTTTTACTATTGTTTTATTTTATTTAATATTGAAAGTAATATTACTTTCCAAAAAAAATCCTCACTAATTCAATATCCTTACTGATATGTACATTTCTTTCATACATTTTTGATATTAAAATACATTTTTTATGGTTTAAACTATTAATTCTTGCTCAGATGTCTAATGATTAGTTTATATTTGGAAGGATACAAAAAAATTATGGAAACAAAAAAATAGGAGTAAAAAAGTATCAATATTTCCACTAAAGGAAGGATTTATATGACGCAGGATTATCATATGATTTTTCTTGGGATTAGAACTAAATAATTAGGATGAAATAGAGATCCAAATGATAGAAAAATGGATTTCATGTTGTAAATATTATTCAGGACATGAACCATAAATAAGTTATGAACACAGGATGTGAAAAAATCAATTTAGAGGAGGGACCATGATTTTTATAGTGTGACTACATGTTTTACACCATGAAAGTAGGAAGACAGACCCAATAAATGCGGATTTCAATGTGGAATTAAATAGATGCCTCCAATTAATACCCAAAACAACTTTCAATGTTGAGATTGATTTGGGAATCCCTTAATAACCATATTAATTAATTAAATCAAACACAATCATCCCTAATGCTTATAAAAAGAGGATCAGGGTTCTACTCTTTTTTTCATTGATCTAGAGGTGTTGTTATTGGGATCAAAGACCGCCATCAGTGTGATGAGTAGGATCTAACTTTTATTTTCCTACCCATCATGATTCACATGAAGGGGTATACTTTATGTGATGCAATTGAAAGCAAAGGGGATTTATTTTATTAAGGTAATTTATTTTGAATTCAATTTATTTTGAACTTTTATTACAGTCCTAAAATTCTCAAATTTGCTTCTTTGATTTAAATAATGAATGAACATTATTTGATCGATGAGGGGGTAATAAAATTTATGCATTGAAAAATGGATGATCCTCACCATGACCATTGGGTGGGTTGTTTTCTATGTTTAAATATAGTTTCAAGTTACCAAACCATAGAAAGTAACAAAGTTAAATGACCATTATGAAAAGAGGAAATCAGTGATTTGGGGTTTGTTTACTATGACCATTGGACTCGCCTAAACATGGTTTTGAAAACATATGTTTTCTAATTCATAATTTTATATCTTAATTAATCTTGAACTTGGATTTTCAATTTTTGAGCACATTTTTCATTTTCTTGAACTCAATAAACCATCATCATTCTTCCTTATAAAAAATTATTTTAGATTTATTTTGATAAATATTTTAGCTATTTGTTATTAAAGTATTATTTTATCTAACCCTATCTTTGTGGGTTTAACCTTGGACTTTCTTTTCCTATACTACCATGTAGTTTAGTTATTTTTCTAATTTGTGTTTTTAAATTTTAAAATCAATAACCCTATAATAATTAATGAAACCCACAAGGATATAAAATTTCTAGAACTATTGTTAGGGATAGAATAAAATGTTAAATTAGTTTAATAATCTAGGAAAAATATTTTCTCATCATTTCTATTTCCAAATTTTAGAATAATATTTTTATTTATTTAGTCTTATCAATTTTTACCACACATGGGTATTTTTGGTTATGATGGAATGGTTTCAATGGAAGGATAGATTCTATTTCATTTTCAAGGATCTGATGAAATAAATAAAGAAGCTTAAAATGATGAATAATCAATCAAAATATTACCCACAATCACACCTAAGCGGGGAATATTCTATACTCCATAGTCTGGAACCAAATTTCAAGGAGGTGCATCATGAGAAAAGTTGCATGGTCAACACAGTAGAGGTAAGTAGCATTTACAAAGATAATTTTTATTATATTCATGATTCCCTTTATTTTTAAGGTTTGTAGGATGATGAAGAAGGATATTTTACTACTGAGATAAAAAGGGGGAAAAAATTAGTAAACCATAACAAGAATAAGAGAAAGAACTAAAAGAAGGTGCCTCAACCACTAAGATTTTTCATAGGTTTCTTGAAAAAGTGGGACCAAAACCAAAGTAAAAAAGAAATAGAGAAAGAAAATAGGGATTCTACATTTATCATATAACTTTTAGAAGGTATTGGAGTAACTTAAGAAGAGGAAGAAGAACCAGTGTCACTCTGTACTAACTACGTAGAAAAATAAGAAGTAGCAACTGAATATGAAATTGAGGAGTTGGCTGATGAATATAGAGTGATCATTGAATAAATTCAACAAAAGAAGCGAGTCATTAAAAGGAATATTTCTATGAAATATATATGTATGCTTAATTATTCCTACTCACCTTCCAGTAATATGAATTTTTCTCACATCCTTTACATTTAATTTTGATTACATCGATGAGAAGAACATATGATCCGGATGCACAAAAAATTCAAAATTGGGTAAATCAAAGATAAATAGCTTTGTATCAAACTCTGACTAGCTTACCTAGGTATCATCAAGATAAACAACCATTAAAAAGGATTATATTTAGGGTGGTAAACCGAGTTTTTATTTATTTATTGGGATTTAATTTTATATTAGTATTTAACTTCAATTCCCCTTATATTTTAGTTTTTTATTACCTGGAAAGTCCAGGACCAAAAAATATTGGCCTGAAAATCTATTAGATTAAAACTCAAATAAAAAAAGGATTTATAGGGGGGTTTACATAATCGAGTGTAAGTCACTCCCCACATATCCGAGTCAACCATCATTTCAAAGTACCGAGGGTCTCTATATGAACATATGGTGCTTGTATCCATAATTTCTCTCTTTGAAAATGCATCATCAAATTGATTTGATTCTCTATAAACATGAGAGATAATGATATGAAGTTGATTTATCTATTTGAGTAATTCACTACAAAGAGGCACAACTCTTCAAGGTACATTTCTAGTCCTTTCTTTAAGGGCCTAGACAACAAGTTCTCAATCTGACTCAATCTATTGAGGATTACAGTTTCTATGGACAACATGCTTGATGTCATAGATTATTGCCTATTTTTCATCCTCATATACAGATCCTACTGGGCATGTATTGTCTCAAAAATAATCTATAAATAGTATTGATTTTGATGCTCACAAATACCCTTGTTTGTTTTACTAATGATATCACTTTAAGTGTATTTTAGGAAATTAATATTCATTAAAATATTTATTATAGAATTATATTCAAGCTTTTAATTCACAAGGAATATTTGTTAAAGTGTTTATAATGTATTTTAGTGTATTTTGGAAACACTGTTCATACCCTACATTGGTAAATGTAACATAAGAAATGGACCCTATGCTTGAAAACAACACATAAAGAATGAACCCTATGTAAGTAAGGAACCCTACGCTTGAGATACAAATATATGGTTCGTCAACCTTACATTTATGATCAACCTTAAATTTTCAACCTTATGTTTAGAGAATGAACACTATGTAGTTGAAACCTACATTTGGTATTTTTTTTTATTTTTTAAAGGAACCCCATGTTTGAATATTCAATGTTGGAGATTTAAATCTGCAATTTTATCCAAGTTTTCTACAATGGTCTTGAAAAATTTTTAGGCTGATTAATGGTTTGTTTATGACTAATTAAAAGTACATTATGATTAATTCAAAGAATCGTATTAAATAAAGAAAATAACTCTTATTCTTAAGGGAAGTTATGACTCCACTGGATTATTTTTAATTTGAATATCCACGATCCACCAAGTGATTTTGTTGGATCTAGAATAGCATATCAAGTAGTCTACACTATATATTATACTTATGTATCTTTTTAATAAACGAATATTCAACATTCATTCATATGACTATGTACCTGTGAATATCTTTTACAGATCTTCCACAACAAATGATTAACTCTATTATTTGCAGAATAAGATACACTTTAGAGACATGCATATTTCGAACTCATACTGCTGTAAGATTACTGTTTCTTGTTGCTATTATAATTGAAGATAATTTGCAACTGGGATCACTTTAAAACTATTATTTCTATAATAATTTTATTTCTGAAGAAGAATATCCATCTACCGTCAGTTGATGCTGCTGTAATTGTGAAGTTCAATATGAACCATCAATAACTCAAACTATTTTGATTTATTGGAGTATCAAATTCTCATACTAATTTGTGGTTTAAGTATAAGATTATTTTTCTAAGTTTTGTATAATTGGTTCCTTATTAAAGAACCAAAAGGCTTTGTTTTAGCCTTGTTGTAAAGGTGTTAACTACCTACACTTAGTTGTGGATTTGAAGGTCTTGTGATAAGAGGACCTTGCTAGTGAAATTCACCAAGATCATAGAGAGAGCATTGGTGGAGTGGACTGGGGGATCTTTGAGAACTGAACCACTATAAAATTATTGTGTTCATTATTTTTTTTATACACTACTCATATTCATTACACAAGAGAACACTACATATCTGCATAAATTGCTAAGAGGTTTACAAACTAGAATATATCAAGAGTTTCAAAAAGACACAATTCACCCCCTCTTATGTTTTTATTATTATGACCTAACAATTGGTATTAGAGGATAGATTTTGTGATAAATATATAGAAAGATGAAAAGAATAAGGTCTATACAAAGCATATGGAAATGACTGATCCAAGAGAAGAAATTCCTATGGTTCATGCTCAATACTTTAATGGAAAAAATTATGGATTTTAGAAATATTGAATGATTAATTATCTAAAGAATCTTGGATTCAAAGTCTATTCAAAGACCATTACTCCTTATGTGATTCCCAAAAAACTAGAGACTTGGACTGCTAGAACAGAAGGTAAATATGACATCAATTCAAAAGCAATGAATTCTATTATCTTCAGACTTGGCCCCAACTAGCTTAATAGTGTATCACAGTGTCCTACTACCTATGAGATGTGGTAGACAATAGCTATCACATATGAAGGAACAAATAACACCATAAAGATGAGATATGATACTTCCAAACTAAAGTTTGACACATTTAGAATGTTTAATGGTGAAAGCATCACACATATGAATGGAAGGTTAACTAAGATTGTAAAAAACATTATTGCCTTAGGAGATCCTATCAATCAATCCAATTAAGGATTGAAAGTACTCAGAGTAATACCCTTTAAATGGAATGGCATATCTATAGCTATATGATAATCATCACATGTCAAGAATTAGACAATGAAGGAATTTATTAAAACATTGATGATGTAAGAAGAATAAATTCAAGATTAAGCTAAAGATCACAATATTATAGTAAAAAGGGAAAATAATGCTCTCAAAGTGACATCTTAGAAGCATAACCGAAAAGAAAATCAAGAAGTCAAAATAGACAAAAAATCAATCTCCTCATATTCTGAAATTGAATTGGCTTAGATAACTGAAAATTTTAGCAAATTCTACAAAAAGAAAAGAGGATTCAGAAAATCCTTTAATAAGGATGAGAAAGAACCCTAAGAAGGTCAATTCTATGAATGAAAAAAGTTGTGGCACATCAGAACTAATTTTACTCAATTGAAAGATGAAAGAAAAATTCTAGAAAATAATTATTAGAAGAATAATAATTATGAGTATAAAAAAAAAGATCCATAAAAACCATGTGGAGTGTATCTGAAGACTCCAGTATCTCATCAAAATATGATTTATAGAAAGATCTACAAAATCTCAAAGACAATACATGATTTATGGATAAATAAGAATAAGAGGTACAAACTTATTATCATTTTACCTCTAACTTTGATAATTTCTCAAATGATAAATTGGCTACTTACTATTCAATGTTAGAAGAGAGATATGATTCTTTATTAAAGAAACATAAATCCTTGAAAAATATTCACAATATTGTTTTAATTGAAAGAGACACAATTCTAAAACAACACCAAGAATTAATTAAAAAATTTAATTCATCTACATCACACTGTATTGATCATGAAAAAATGATAAAATAATTACAGGATGAAGTAGAATCTTATAAAAGGGTTGCTCTTGTTTTTACTAAAGGAGAAAATACTCTGAATGAGATTCTTGGAAATAATGTTATTAAAAGAGAAATATTTGGAATAATAAGTAAGGGTGAAAAATATAAATTATATAATAATTATTTTGTACCAAATTAAAAACATGTTACCTATTATTATTTTGGAATAAAAGGCCATTTCACTAAAAACTATTACTTGAGAAATCCTCAAATCAGTGGTATTAAAAAGGTTTTTATTTCTAAAAATATTTCTAAATCAAGCAGTATAAATTGTGCAAAGATAAGAAAGATCTGGATTCCCATGTCATTGCTCGCTGACTCTACTAGACCCAAGAAGATATGGGTACCAAAACAAATATCTGTTTAAATTATTTTGTAGGAAAATTCCATAGGAAAAAAAATGCTATATTGTATATAGATAGAGGCTTTTTCAGACACATGAGCAGAGACTCATCAAATTTCCATACATTTACTCAAATGAATGGAGGACTAGTCACTTTTGGTGAAAATAAAAAAGGAAAGATCATTAGATCAGGAACAATTAGAGATCCAAAGTCTATCTAAATCAACAAAGTACTATATGTAAAAGGGTTAAAATAGAACCTGATAAGTATCTCTTAACACCATGATGATGGTTTCTATGTTTATTTTTAAAATGATTAAATTTAAATCACCAAGAACTGAAAATGTATATACTTTGGATTTAAATTCCTTGTGTAAACAGAAAGTAAATTGTTTAACTACTAAAACTAATGAGTAATTGATCTTGAATAGAAGAATCATACATTTAAATATTTATTATTTACATAAATTATCTAAGAAACAATTAGTTTTTGATTTTACTTGTCTTAAATTTGATAATGAAAAATTCTATGATATATGCCAAATCATAAAACAACACAAATCTTCATTCAAATATATTAACAAAATTGATACCTACAAACCTTTAGAACTTATCCACATGAATTTTTTTGAACCATCCAGAATAGAAAGTTTGGATGGTAAATTATATTTTTATGTTTTAGTTAATGATTATTCTCGATTTACTTGGCTATATTTTCTAAAACTAAAAAGTGAAGTATTCACTGTTTTTGAAAGTTTTTGAAAAATTTTCTAAAATGTAAAAGTTTTTAAAATAATTTCATTGAGAAGTGATCATGGTGGAGAATTTGAGAATCAAAAATTTAATTCTTTTTCTAAAATATTGGTATTAAACACACCTTATCTACACTAAGAACAACTAAAAAAATGGAATTATAGAAAGAAGAAACAAATATATTCAAGAAATGGTAAGGAATATGCTAAATGAATACAATCTTTCTACCTATTTTTGGGAAGAAGCTGTAAGCATATCTTGCTATATCATGAATAGAGTTTTAATAAGACCAATTTTTAAAAGGACACCATATGAACTTTGGAATAATAGAAAACCTAAAGTAAAGTACTTTAAAGTATTTGGATGTAAGGTGTATATATTTAATACTAAGGAAAATATTGGTAAGTTGGATCCAAAAGTTGATGAAGGAATATTTTTAGGATATTTTTATACCTCTAAAGATTATATAGTGTTTAATAAAAAGACAAGGATTGTTGAAGAATTAGTTCATGTGAAGTTTGATGAAACTGAACCTTTCATTAAAGAAAAATATCAAACAGATGAAGAACATGAAACTGAATAACTTGAAAGTATCTTACCTAGATAGTCTAGAACCTTAAAGAACCATCCTTTAGAAACTTTCATAGGGGACCAAGATATAGGAATTAAAACTAGAAGAAATATAGGAAACCTAGATGAATTCTATGACTTTCTATCTCAGTTATGACCTAAGTATTTTGAAGAAGATTTATAAGATGAGAGTTAGCTATTAGAAATGCAAGAATAATTAAACCAATTCAAAAGGAATAAAGTTTGGGATTTTGTAGAAATACCATCAAATTATATAGTAATAGGAACCAAAAGGTCCTTTAGAAATAAATAGGGTGATCAAGGTATCATAAATATAAATAAAGCTAGATTAATAGAAAAAGGATATAACCAAGAAGATGGAATAGATTATAATGAAACCTTTGCTCTTGTGTCCAGATTAGAATCCATTATAATCTTTTTAGCTTATGAATATCATATGAATTTTAAATTATATCATATGGATGTTAAATCTACATTTTTAAATGGATATTTAATAGAGAAATTTTATATTGAATAACCTTTTGGTTTTGGAAACCCTCATAAACCAAATTATGTTTTAAACTTTATAAAGATATATATGGCCTTAAATAAGAACCTAGATCTTAGTATAAAATATTAAGCTCTTTTATTTTGAAAAATGGATTTACTATTGGATAGGAAGATCCAAATTTTTTTAAGAAAAATGTTTTTTCTAATATTTTATTAGTACAAATTTATGTTGATGATATAATTTTCAGTTCAACAAATAAAAAGTTTTGTGATAATTTTCCAAAACTAATGAAAAAGGAATTTGAAATGAGTATAATGGGAGATTTAAATTTCTTTTTTAGGATTTCAGATTTATAAAAAATATTACAGAAATGTTTTAAATCAAAGTAAATATATTATTTATTTATTGAAAAAGTTTTAACTTGAGAACATCAAGACATATACAACTCCCATGCATACTAATGTAAAACTTGATTTGGATGAATCTAGAAAACCAGTTGACAAAAATTTATATAGAGGTATGATTGGTAGTTTGTTATATCTTACTGTTAGTAGAGCAAAAATTATGTTTTTAGTATGTTTATGTTCTATATTTAAGTCAAATCCAAAATAATACCATCTTACTACTGTTAAAAGAATTTTTAGATATTTAAAAGGAACTATTTTTCAATCTATTATTTACCCCAAAACTTATGATTTTAATTTAATTTCATATTAAGATGATGAATTTGGAGGATGTATATTATATAGAAAAAAACCTCATGAACCTGTCACTTTTTAGAAAAATCTTTAGTATCAAGGTAAAGTAAGAAACAACACTCAGTTTCCCTATTAATAGCTAAGGTATAATATATATCTGCTGGTAGTTTCTGTACACAAGTATTGTGGATGAAAAACACTCTAATATACTTTGAAATAAATTTTAATAATATACCTATTTTATGTGATAATAATAGTGCTATTAATATTTCAAAAAATACTATAAGTCATTCTAGGACTAATTATATTAATATTAGTCACCATTTTTTAAGGAATCATGTTCTTAAAAAGGGTATTTCTTTAGAATTTGTGAATACCGAATATCAATTAGTAGATATTTTCACTAAACCAATTACCACTGATAGTTTTTAATTTATTAAGGTGGAGTTATGATAATTTAATTTTAAATAATTTTTTATCAGTTTATTTCATTTAATGAATTTATATTTTCAATTCATTTCAATTTATTTCGGTCAAATTTGTTTATTGTATTTATTCATTTACTTTAATTTCCCCATCAAATTAGTATTTAATTTATTTTATTAAATTAATTTTTCTTGTTTTTATTTTTAAATCGTATGTTCTCAAAAACTTGAAATTAATGGTTACCCTATGTAATCAGAATGAGAAACCAAACCATGTCTTCATCCATTGGAAAAACCCTCTACTTTACTTACCTTTTCATTTTTGAAATGTTTCACCTCCTAGAAACATCATCTTTCTATTAAACCCTAGAATCCAAAAACCATCAAACTTAAAATTCTCATAAATGAAAAAGACCAAGTGAATAGATGAAGGTGAGACAAGCGATCTGAAGCATCAGTATGTTCCCTCAAGAAATATTATTCAAGGAAAAGTCATATATTTCTAATAGATGTATCAGATAAACCTTCTACTCAAATAGGCTATATAATTTCAAGGTTTGGAGTTTCTGTTCAATGAAGAAAATATATATTTTCATTATGAGGTAGATTTTAAGCACTTTTATATCAGTTTTCAGTTTAGTTTCGATAAATTAGAATATACTATATCCTATCAAATATAAGATAAGGAATATTCAATATCTTCAGTTGAAATTGATCATATTTTTAAATGTCCTCATGAAGAAGTATTCCAATTTGATCTTATATCAATTGGAAATAAAGATCACAAGTCAGAGGAAATCATGTCGTTTCTATTTGGTTCAATAAATATAAGGAAAATGTTTATAAAGGATCTAGAGGAAGACCAAAAGTTTTTATTAAAGTTTTTTCAAATTACCATTTCTCCAAGGTTTGATGAGATGGAGAAAATTTTATATCTAGACATGTATATAATGTTTTTATTTATCCATGACATCAAGTTGAATTTTCCTAGATATATGCTGAGATATCTGAGTTATTGTTTCCATTTAGAGGCAAGAATGTCATTCTAACCTTACAGAAGGATCCTATCTCTTATTCTGTTCAGGAAAAATTTTATTCGACTTTTTGATTATCGAATTAAATTTCATCATAGAAATGTATTGAATGATGTGACTACAAGAAAATTTTGTTTCTTTTGGAGTATAATAAAAGTTAACATGATTTCTATTGGTGTGGATGACCAATAAAAATTTGGATCTTTTTCTCAAGGGAAGAAAAGTAAATTAAGGAATGAAGAAGTTGTAGAATCCAGAATAAAATGTGTTGCACAACCTACCAAGAGAAAGATTTGATATAATGATAATAATCTTACGAAATAAGGGTAGGAAAAAGAATTAGTTCATGATGAACTTGTTTTAAAACCAAGGAATAGAGGATACCCACATCATGAGGATCCAGTGTTAGGATCTGGAGAGGTGACTCATTCAGTTAATTTGGAATAACTAGAACATAATGAGGATCAACAAGCAAAAAGTCAGGCTCAAGAGATATAGGTTGTTACTCAACCAAATCATCAAGAATAATCTTCTCAAGAAGTTCATAAAGTTTAGAAATTATTCACTTAGACCACTAAGATCATTTAAAATCAGGCTATCTCTACCATTGGTCCTACTATATAAAGAACTACATCTGTTTCTGGAGAAAGGATGGAGGTCCTTAATAGTATATCCAATACAAGTGAGAAGTTTGAGGATAAGTATAATGCTAATCCATTAGATATTATGGATTTTTCTTACCAGTTAAAGAATCTAGATGAAGGAACATCTGACTCTTTGACAAATCAAATTGAAGACCTGGTTATAAAGTTTAACAAGGCACAGGAAGAGAATTCACATATTCGATAGGAACTGGAAGCTTCAAGAAAATATTTTGATGATTTAATAAATTCATTTGTTATAAGGATGATATTTGAATCCATTTCAAATTAGCTTTAATAAATCAGAGAGAATTATATGTCAAAAAAAGATTTTGATGCATTTAAAAGAGAGATGTTGGACCGGATTGGAAAGCTCAAATCAGAATATGTTTCTAAAACATATCTTGCAGATTTGAAATGGTACTTGGGAAGTCAGTTTGAATCTATCAAGGGGAGGGTCAATCAAAACAGAGCTACTACTTATGCCCCTCCAACTTCACTATATATGATCAGAAGGTTTTAAGCTATCACAACAGTAATGGCTGATAAGAATGACATTCTTCAGAATCTTCAATGAAATTGTGCACCCTTATCAGTCTTGTTGGATAATCAAAGATATATTTTTGAGAAAAACACTTCAAGTGAACCAAGAATTAGGATAATACTCAACCAGTTCAGTGTCATGTAATCTACGTTTCTGCAGATAGAGGATAATCTCCATGACTTTTTAAAATTTAATTTGATTGAAAATATCAAAGTAAGTCTGGATTTGAGGATTTTGATATGGAAGCTTGCATAAAATCTTTCAGAAAGGTTACAAGCTTAGTTGGAATAATTGAAAGAAGTTTTTTATTCGGCTTAGGCATCCCTAGAACTAGCACCATAACCTACACCTAACCAAACTCTTTCACCTTTACTACTACAAAACGCGCCTTTAACAGTGTTAGAAAAATGCGCTGAGAAAGTTCATCATTATCAATGCTAAAATAAGCTCTGATAAAGTGGGACCTTTACCAGCACTAAATAAAAGCACTGATAAAGGGTACCCTTTATGAGCACTGATAAAAGTTTACCTTTATTAGCACTTTATTTTAGCACTGATTAAGATTACCCTTTATCAGCACTTTTTTTAGCGCTGATAAAAAGTACCCTTTACGAGCGATTAAAATAAAGTACTGATAAATGGTAACTTTTATCAGTGGTTTGTTAGTGCTGATAAAGGTCCATAATAAAATAAAACAATAAAACAAATAAAATTAATTTTTTTAGCAATTTCATTAATTAAATAATTATTGTTAAAAATGAATAAATTGAATATACATATATATACATTTTAAAAATTAATAAACATTATGTATTAAATATATAGATATGTAAAATGAATAAAATGAAATAAATAAACAAATAAAAATTTAAAATGAGTAAATTAAGAAAAATATTAAGCATTTTATCAATTAAATAATTATTGATAAAAATTAATAAATTTAATATACATATATATAGATTATAAATATTGATAAATAGTATATATTAAATGTAGATATATAAATGAATATATAACTAAACAAAAAAAAAAAAATTAAAAATCAATAAATTAAAAAATTATTTAAAAAATTATTAATTAAAAAATTATTAATAAAAATGAATAAGTACAATATATATATATATATTAATTATAAATAGTAATAAATAATACATATTAAATAAAAATATATATAAAATTAATAAAATGTTTATTAAAAACATATTAATGTCTTATTCATTTTTAATGCTGTTTGATTTTTCAATTTAACATATATCAAACATCGTGTGTTACATTGATTTCACACAGATATATATATATGTAATTAATGCAGTTTTATATAAAAATTCACACACAAACATATTTACATAATATATAGAAACACATACACCTAATATTTATGTAATTTATTCAAATTTTAGTATATTTTTTAATTTCATTATAACATGATACATTTAATATATTATGTTTTTAATCAATCAATTTTATTTATTTATTTTTAATATTATTAAAGTTAGGGCATTAATTTTTAATATTTATTTTATTTTATTTTTGAATTCGATCATTTTATATTATTTATTTATATATATTTATTTACTATGTTTTAGTATTTTCATTATGTATTCATCTTACTTCAATATATATATATATATATATATCCATATTTTTCTAATAATTTATATTTAATTAATAAAACTTACCTATTTTTTCAATATTTTGAAAGTGTACTCATTTTGAATTATTCAATTTCTCTCATTTTTAAAATGGATGTATTTAAGATTATATATCCACTAATCATGTTAAAAATATATTTTTAAATAAATATTTATAAATAAATATATTTATTAATTTATATTTAATATATTTATATATTTATATATTTATAATTATTATAAATAAATAATAATTATTTTTAAATAAGTATTTATATAATTATAAATAAATAATTATATATATTTAATAATTATAAAATTATAATAAATTTATTTAAATATATTTTTTATCAACGCTAAAAAATCACTATTAAAAAGAATATTTATCGGTGCTTTTTTAGCCTTGATAAATATCCCTTTTATCAGTTCTTATCAATTTAATGCTAATAAAAGGTATATTTATCAGTGATTTTTTGAAAGCGCTATTAAAAGTGTTCTCAATCTATTTAAAATAATCACAACCAGTACTCAGTCAGTCACGATTCTCAAGCTCTTGCGGAACTCCTCTCCTACTGGTGCGACTCCTCTATGTTCCCTCAGATGAATCAAGGCTAGAATCCAATGTATATTATTTTTTACTTTTCCTCTATCATTGTTTGATCTTTTGGGTTCTACATTTTGCGTTTTTCATTTTGTGCTGTTCTTAACCATTACAAACCCTACATCTTATCTCCTCGCCACTATCGGGGCGACTCCTTGAGGTTCATGTAAGGATTATAAAGACGTACCATTATATTAGTCATCAGTTTTTGTGGTCTATAACGATGAAATAAATAGTAGTATGCCTCACTAAATTGTTTACCTATAATCTGATGAAGGAGAAATACAAAAAACCAACAACTACTCTTTCAATACTTTCTTTTCCTATTAGAAAATGGGATGAAATCATGATGGATTTCTTGACCACTTTTTCAAGATCAAGTAAATATAATGATGTAGTGTGGGTTATAGTGGATCACCTAACTAATATGAACAACTTATTACATATTAAATATGATTCCTCATTTGATGAACTCAATTAATTTTATGTCAAAGAGATAATAATGCTTCTAGGTGTCTCATCTAGCGCTATATTTGATAGGGATATGATATTTTTATCTTGGTTATAGAAAAGAAATTAGTTTTCAATTAGGTCATGGGTGAAATTTTACACTTCCATTATTCCACAAACTGATGGTCATTCTAATCAGACTATCTTGATATTGGAGGATATTCTTTGAGCCTTAATTCTTGACTTTAGTGGATCCTTTAAGTATTAACTTTCCTTGGTGGAATTCTGTTATAAAAATATTTATCAATCACTTATCCAGATGGGACCATATGAATAATTATATTAAATACATTTTCACTCTCATTTATGTTGGATAAAGATAGAATAATATCATAGGAATAACCCTACTCTTGTCCAAGAAATAATAGACCAAGTGATGTTAATTCAATTTTTTTTAAACTACTGAAATTCAACCATTATCCTACAGTAACCATTAGAGGAAACCCTTATAATTTAATGTTAATGATCATGTTTTTATTTATGTTTCCTTGATATTGGTTCACTAATGGATTATAAATAAGAGGAAATTAACCTCAAAATACATCAAACTTTTTAAAATTCTTGGAAAATTCTAAGAAATTTTCTAATAGCTAGCCTTACATATATGAAAACCCAATGGTTGAATCTATTCCCTCAAGAATTTGGTTGAATCTTATTTAGTATGAAATGCTTGAGTCTATGAACGTTTTAAATACCCCATCTAATATAACCATGTAATCCCCTTTAATTTTAGTATCTTAGTATCATTTTGGGTGTATTTTGTGTTTAAGGGAAGTTAAAAGAGGGGTTAGAGGATTTGGTAGGAGAGAGTGGTGAAGAGATAGAGGTACCCTTGTGTGGTAGGCACTGATTACCTGATGGAATGGAAATAGGTACTTGTTGATAGGATAGTGTAATAAGGGTCACTATTAACACAACCAAGATCCCAGTGGCCATGTATTATGTATATGGTGGTACTTTTGATATTTGATTAGTTTTGGGGGTTATTGATCCATTTAATCATAAAAAACTTGTATACTAAGTAAACTATGTCCCAATACCATGTTTCTGGGTTAAGCATGACTACTAGTTCCTCTTTCCAATGTTTTATCATGAATTATGTCTTATTTTAGTCTCGGTTGTTGTGAGTAAGATTTCAAAATGAAAAGGATTTTGAAAACTAAAATAAATTCTTTAAAATGGTCTTAAATTGGAAAAAAATGAGTTATAAAGGAAAATGTTTTGGATTGAAAATTTGTTTAATTATTGGGTTTGGTGATAAAGGGGTAAGTGTGAAACTCAATATTACTTATGATCATTTTCATATGTGTGGGTATGTGATAAATTTATTATGAACCTTATTTTATGTTTTTTGTGTTATTCAGAATATGCTACCCAGAAAGGTCCCCAAAGTTTCTCATGGGTCTCAGCATGTTTCTAGTTCTCCTCAGTTGCTACCCATATTTTATGGAAATAAAGTTTCATTAAAGGAAATGAAGTGGATTTATAAAGTTAAGAATGTATTCAGAGTGTTGGGAACTCCCAAATCTGTTAGAGTTCTTGCTGTTATGGGTCTTCTTGGGGGTCCAACTTTATAAGAATGAGAGTTGTTTGCCCCGCCAAGGATGAAAGTTGGGATGATGTGGGAAGTTTTTAAGTTCTTCTTTATCCAATGGTTTATAACTGAGGAGGTGTAGATGAAGAAAAGGGAAGAGCTCATGAGTGTCTAATAAGGTCAGCAGGCAGAGAAGGCTTATCTTAAACACTTCAACAAGCTGATTTCCTTTTCTAGGGGTGGTGTTTCAGGATCTATTTTAATCTTCTATTTTAATTTGGGGTCTTCATCCAGGGATAAAGGAGTGTGTCCTATTCTCCAAGGATATTAATTTTGATAAGTTGGTGGAGGAAGCGTTTTTGAATGAGTTTTTGTGAAAAAATCATACAACACATTAACTCAGTTTTTGTATCCTATGTTGGGGTGAAGATGTTTGGAGTTTCCTTGTTTTTGTTTTGTGGATGTTTTAAGTTCATATTTCATTATAAAAGTTTGATTAAATCATCCTTTTGTAGTTCAAATAGTTTTTTTTTTCAGAATTTTAATCTTTAAATGGTTAGATTTTAATGAATTAGTTCCCCTCTTTCTATCGCACCTATTTGGAGATGTCTATTTTTTTGGAAATCACTCTTTATGCCTTGTGTACAGGCTCATTGTTCCATTCAAGGTATTTTGTTTATTTATTAGAAAAATTATAGGGTTTTATATTATTGGAAAAATAGGTCAATGGAGTCATGTACTTCATTCACACTTAGGGAAACAATCCATAAGTCATTTGAGACGTGTAGAAATTATCCACACCTTAATTCGATGCATGGTGTGACCGCTATAACTTAATTTTTTTAGGAATTTTCATGAATCATCCTCACATAAAAAAACAAACACATTTAGATTGTTTTTATACTTTAGGACAATAATCAATAAGTTATTTGAGATGTGTATGAATTAGCCGCACCTCAGTCTGAAGCACAGTGTAACCAATATGACTCAAAGTGCATGTTTTTATTTAAAATTGACATCAATTTTAGTAAAAAGGAAAAATTAACTACTCAAAACTGAGAAAACACATTCAAATTGTATAAATACTTTAGAAAAATTATCCATAAGTCATTTGTGATGTGTAGGAATCAGCCACACCTCAATTTGATACACAATGTGATCAGTATGAGTCAAAGTGCATGTTTCAATTTTAAAATAACATTTTAATAAAAAAGAAAAGTGACATATTCAAAATCAAGAAAAAAAAAGATTTTTTTATAATTTAGGAAAACGATCCATAAGTCATTTTGGATGTGTAAGAATCAACCATACCTCAATCCGATGCACGGTGTGATCGGTATAACTCAAAGTGCATCTTTTTATTTAAAATTGTCATTAATTTTAGTAAATTGGACAACTGTCCTACTCAAAATTAAGCAAAAACATTCATATTTTTTTTGATAATTTATGAAAATGATCCGTAAGTCATTTATAACATGTAGGAATCAGTCGAATCTCAATCTTCTATGTGATTTTCCCAATATTAGTCAAAGTGCATGTTTTAATTTTAAAATGAAATTTTAGTAAAAAAATAAAAGTGATGTACTCAAAACTGACTAAACACATTCAAATTATTTTGATACTTTATAAAAAAATCTATTTGTCATTTTTGACGTGTAGGAATCAACCTCACCTCAATCTGATGCACAGTGTGACCAGTATGACTGAAAGTTCATTTTTTTGTTTAAAATTGTCATTAATTTTAGTAAAATAGAAAACTATCCTACTCAAAACCAAGAGAAAAAATTCAGATTATTTTTATAATTTTCAAAAATTATTCATAATTCATTTGTGATGTATAAGAATTAACCTCACATTAATACGATAATATATGTTCCCAATATGAATCAATGTGTCTATTATAAATTTAAAAATGACATTTTAGTTAAAAAAGTGTCACTCACTGAAAACTAACCAAACATGATCTTTTTTTTCTTGATAATTTAGAACAACAATTAATAAGTCATTTGTGATGTTTAATAATAATTTTCATGTCAAACTGATAAATAATGTGATCAGAATGAGTCAAAATTGCTTGTTTCCAGTTTTAAATGACATTTTAGTAAAAAAGAAAACTGACATACTCAAAACTAAGAAAACACATTCATATTTTTTTGATACTTTAGGAAAATGATCCAAAAGTCATTTGAGGCATGTTGGAATCATCAAAACTTAAATCCGATTCATAGTGTGACTGGTATGATTCCAAGTGCATATTTTTATTTAAAATTCACATCAATTTTAATAAAATTAACACTTTATGTTAATTTATCTCTATATATTATTACTAATATAAGAATTTTTTCCTTATATAGGTGTGTTATTTCACTCAAGAAGGTGTGGTTTGTTTAGTAATAGCATGAGTTGAGTCAGGATTAAAAGGTAAAGGAACATTGATGTTTTTGAATGTATGTAATAATTTGTATTTATGTAATTATATAAACTAATGTTTGAAATGTCTATAATATAGTGTTTTTTCTTGTGTTTTTATTTTAAATTTAATTTCATTTAAATCATATATTGGGACTTGTTTTTTTTGATATCTGATGTGTTTCTGGTGCTGTGGTTTGCTGTTACAACACACTACAGTGGTGCTACAGTGTGCTGTTACAACACACTGCAGAATGACCCTTTATCAGCACTGATAAAGGCCACATTTATTAGTACTTTTAAAATCACTAATAAAGGTATAATTTATCAGTGCTTTTAAAAGGGATGATAAATGGTTCCTTTAGTGAAGCTAAATTAAAGCACTGATAAAGTCCCATTTGTCAGTGTTTTTTTAGCAATGGTAAAGGAAACCATTATCTAGGCTTTTTTAGCACTGATAAAAGACCAGGGCTTATAACCTTACTTATGTAGTCAGTGATTTTCTAGCACTAATAAAGGCCATTTCTAGCACTGTTAAAGGCCTATTTTGTAGTAGTGCTTCTACCAGACCTTTTATCTAACAATTTTCCCAATCCAAAACCTCAAATGTATTTGTACAGTTTTTTCTAATAAAAATTCCTTTGTGTACTTCATTTCTATATTTTATTATATGTTTATCTCTCCTTCTAGAAACCCTGTCTTATTTATCAAAACAGCACAATATAAACATTCTTTTATTGTTCTATTCAAAATTGAAAGTTTTATAATCCTTTTTTCTACTTTCTTTTTGATATCACAAAATGGGGGTGAAAATTGGGTAAACACTACATTTTATTCAACATGTCATTAAGATATATATTTAATCAAAATAGTACTATGAAATCAAAATAATTTTTATTATTATTTAAATGTGTTTAAAAAATCCTATATTTTATGTTAGTTATTTTATGGGTTTTGTGATCATCAATAAAGGGGAGATTATTGGGCTTGTATTGTCTAAACAATACTATATAAATCTTTTTTATTTTGATGATCACAAATACCCTTGTTTTTTTTCTTATAATATTACTTTAAGTGTATTTCAAGAAATTAATATTCATTTCAATTTTTATTTTGTAATTATATTCAAGCTTTTAATTCACAAAGAATATTCGTTAAAGTGTTCGGAATATATTTTAGTGTATTATGGAAACAATGTTCATACCCTACATTGATAAGTGAAACGTAAGTAATAAACCCACGCTTGAAAATAGTTCATAAGGAATGAACCCTACACTCATAACGATACACATGGATCATCAACCCTATGTTATCAGAAAAGTATGGTTAAAGAACCTTATGTTTGGATGAAATATTATGTTTGTTAAGATAAAAAAGTATAGTTAAAGAACCCTATATAAGTAAGGAACCCTATGCTTGGGAGACAAATATATGGTTTGTAAACCCCAGGTTTATGATCAACCTTACATTTGGATAATAAACACTATATAATTGAACCCTACGTTTGGTATTTTGTCGTTTTTTGAAGGAACCCTATGTTTGACTATTCAACGTTGAAGATTTAAATCCACAATTTTATTTGTGTTTTATACAATGGTATTGACAGAATTTTAGGCTGATTAATGGATTGTTTAAGATCAATTCAAAGTCCATTATGATTGATTCAAAGAACCGTATTCAAAGAATAAAATCACTTATATTCTTAAGGGAAGTTATGACTCCCCTGGATTATTTTGAAATTAAATATCCACAATCTATCAGTTGATTTTATTGGATCTAGAATACCGTATCAAGTAGTCTACTCTATATATTATACCTGTGTATCTTTTCAATATATGGATATACAACATTCATACATACGAATGTGTACTTTTGAATATCTTTTAAATATATTCCGCAACAAATGATTGAATCTGTTATTTTAAGAATAGGCTACACTTTGGAGACATAAATATTTCAAACTCATACTGCTATAAAATTTCTATTGCTTATTTTTGTTATAATTAAAGTTCATTTAGAATTGGGATCAATTCATAAATATTATTAAGGGAATAATTTCATTTCTGAAGAAGAAGATCCATTAAATTTCAATTGCTGCTGCTGTAATTGTAATGTTCATTCCAAATCATCAATAAATCATAATCTTTTGATTTATTGGAGTCTTAAATTATCATACTTAGTTTCCGTTTAATTATTGGATTCTTATTATAAGATGTGGATAATACGTTACCTATTAAAGAACCATAAGGTTCTATTTTATCCTTATTCTAAAGGTGTCAACTTCTTACACTCAGTTGTGGATTTTAAGGTCTTTTGATAAGAGGTCCTTGCTAGTAAAATTCACCAAGAAAGCAGAAAGAGAATTGGTGGAGTGGATTAGGGGATCTTTGTGCCCCAAAATACTATGAAATTTCTATGTTCATTCTTTATATTTATCTGATTCTCATATTCATTATAGAAATAAACACTGCATATCTCCATAAATTGCTAATATGTTTACAAACTAGAATCTATCGAGAGTTTCAAAAAGACACAATTCACCCCCATCTTGTGTTACTTTGTATTATTCCAACCTAAAAAATCCATGTCTAATAAAATGGTAAATTAATCCTTTGAAAAATCTATGATGTGTGCAGAAGACACCTCCACATCCTGAGGGTCCCGACATGCCTAAGGCAGCCCCATCAACATTCACCTTTATCCATGAGGAGAGTGGGGGATCCAGCAAATGTATTTCATCACCAGTGGATTCTTGGGTCTACCTGTTATGCCAAGAATCCTAAATGTATTCAAGTCAGAATAGGTATTCTTTATTACCCCTACATGTATCTTTGCAATAGTCTACACATCCCTATTCATGTATAGAATCCCTACACTAAAAGGGGGTGTCTCATTGCTACACAAAGATAAATTCCTTTCCAACCTAATAAATGCACAGATAGAAGTAGTGGTAGAAAGAAGGAGATTCTGGAGTTGTTTACCGATTCCATACTTATAGATGTGTAGTAGGTGTTCATGTATTTTCCATCATATATTTAATTCAACTTCGAACATATAACCAACATACCTCCACATCCTCCAAGAAAACATTCACTTCACAAAGAGATGATGACTGTTCTCTTCATCCTTTAGATATAGGTGGTAAGATGATACAATATTCTTCCCTATTCTCTTCAATTGATCATGATTAGGTTGTATATTTTCCCATATTTTCTATAAAATAATGAACCTTGAGGGCTGTATAAAAGGTACATTATAGTTTAGAAGCAATTTTGGTGGTGGATTTTAACCATCACCCTTTATCAAAAAGTATTGTTTAACATTGAAATGACCATTCATGTTGGGCCTCCAAATCAGGGTGTCAATATATATTAAGTTATAAGCTTGAATTTCAAATCCATCTTGTATTGGGATAACCTCATTAGAGTTGTTATTGGCCAAAATTTCATCAATAGACATCCTCTCCACATGTGAGGGTATGAGAAGTGTGCTAAGATAGTTATTCAAACATGGGGTGTTCCAGTAGTTGATAGTTTATTTCCTACTCACCGAACACCTTGAATTCTATATAATTTTAGTAAAAGAGTGTTTGATGGATGAACATACAGATGATGACATATAGGATTTATGCCCATTCAACAACCTATTTTTTAACCTATATGATAATAAATCAAAACAATACTCATCACAATTCAGTAGATTCCATGTTAATTTATTGATAAGTCCATCATTGAATATTCCAAGGTCCTCAATTCCAAGACCCCCATTCAATAGGTTTAATATATTCCTTATAGGAAATATTTATCAACTTCTTTTCAGGCATTAATATTATCCATATAATTTAATCATCATACATTATATTTCATTGATGAGATTCCTCATCCATCTGTATAGGGAGAAAAATCAAACAAACTTAGAGGTGATAACTAATTTAACAAGGCACACCCTTACATCTTGTGACATGGAATCTACCTTACTTCTAGACAATTGATTAATTATTCTAGAGAATATTCCCTCAAGATAAAGACTATTTACCTTGCCATAGAATATAGGAACCCAAAGTAATTGAAGGGGATACAATCCCTATTAACCCCAAGAGTTCTAGTGACTCTATTTTTCTTTCCAATTGGTATTACTTCACTAAAAACAATGAATGATTTATCCCAACTGATGGCTTGACCAACCAATTCTTCATAGTGTGAGAAGATATCCTTGATTGCATGAATGGTTTCCTTTGAGGTTTGGCCAAATAGAAGGATATCATCTACATAAAAAATGTGTGATGGTGGTGAAAATTTCCCTACCATCTTTAATTTGTTTATACATGAAAATATAAGAGAAATACATGATTAATATACTCATATAGTCCTCAACAATTTCAAACAGGAGTCTTGAGAGTGGATCCCCTTACCTGACACACCTAGTGCATTGGATGTATCCTCTGGGAGATCTATTTATAAGAATAGATAGCCCTGAATAACTAAGAATTTTACCAATTAATATAATGAAGGCATGTGAGAACCCATACTTTTTAAGAAAAACAAATAGAAATCTCTATTTTATAGTGTCGAAGGCTTTAGAGATGTCAATTTTGAGAGAAAAGATCCCATGCTTGGATTTACTTTTCATGATTTTCACACATTCTGAAGTAGAAAATAGGAAATTTTGAATGATCCTATTAGGAAAAAATCTAAATTTGTTTGGGGTGATGTTCTCCTTGATGATTCCACCCAATATGATCATAATACTCTTGCTAATGATTTCAGGGATGGTGCTCCCAAGATACATTAACCTAAAATATGTAATATAAATTTCATTCTCTTTCTTTGGAATCAAGGAAAATAAAATTTGAGTTAACCCTATAGGGTAAAGAGGAATTATTGAAGAATTACCTGATTTCATTGACCATGTACTCCTCTATAAAATCCCCATAGAACATAAATAATTTATTAGTGAATCCATCTGGGTCAGCTGTACTTTACATGTTGAGAGAAAATTAGGATTCCATTATTTACTCATTAGACAGGGCTATGATAAGGGCATGTTTTTTGAATCATTTATGAATGGAATAATGTTTTTAACCATTTTACTTGATTATTTTTATTTTTAGGACTAAAAGGAAGGCCCTATAAATCAAGCGACATGAAGAAAAAGTAGAAAGACTAACACACATCATGAAACTCATTCATGATATGAAATCAATTAACACCATGGACCTTCTATAGACAATACATGTCATGAAATCTTAGTTCACACTATGAACTTGGTATAATAGAATCTGAAAATCCCAACTTTGAAGCATCAATTGAAAGGGGATTAAGAATTTTAATTATGTATTTTTTTACCATATTCCCAAAATTTAAATTATTTTTGAGTTATTAACCTCCAATTGCATGACTTTCCTTGATTATTTCTTTAATAAAATGAACTAGGAGACATAAAGTGACTAGAATAATAACCATTACATGAATTTGAATTTATTTTTCATTAAAATTTAATGAAAAAAATAAGGTAAATAATTAGTAGAGAAAAATATGGGAATTTAGATATGATAAATAATGATTTAGGGGAACATGTTGATTTTTTAAATGAATTATTTCTAATATTTATCCTACTTAATATTTTTAATATTTGTGTTAATGGGATTAATTATTTATATGAATTTTCATGATTGATTTTTTCAAACATTTTTCTCATTCCTAAGACATTCTCCAAAACAAATTTTCCAAATCTTTTTATATAATATTTTATGAGAGACTCAAACATGTAATATTTTAGAAATTTCTTGGCATATTATCAAAGTTATGACCGAGTAGAATCAATTTTAATATGATTGATGCATATTTTTTTTACCCCTTTATCCTTAGACCCACCTACCATTAATCATTTTTTAAATCCCAGAGAATCTATGAGCAACATTGTTAAGAAAAGTGCTACTCTACATGTCTATTTTATCCATTCCTATCTTCCTCTATGTATTTTTCTCTATTTTTCAAAATGTGTATGGGGGAGGTTGTTTCATGGTAGAAGGGACTTTTTTTTATCTAAAATAAGTGTGGGGATATCTTTCTTGTGTTTTGTGGTGAGAGGCTCATGATTGTGGTACATTTTATTCACTGCACACCCTCTTAAAAAAGTAGGTTGTGTTTTGAGAGGATAAAAAATCATCATTCTCAGACCAATGATCATTTTATCGCAAGTGGTTAGGTAGTGAATGTGAGAAACTTCCAAGAAAAACTTTTAAAAAAGAAAAAATATAGAAATAAAAAATACAAGATGGTGTTTCATTAATTATACTTCACTGCTTCATGAGTATATTTTGTTATTTTAATGAAAGAGTGAAATCAATTTTATAGAGAATAATTCCATTGATATATTTTTGACTGTAATGAAAATTACTTTAGAGATAAACTTACTTTTTATCTTTTCTTGTTTTACATCATTTATCTACCTTCCATAAGCTCATAGTCATTTGAAACTAATGATGAATCCCTCATGATTATTTGTGATTTTTTCTTTATACAGTGGAGATGATGGATGCCTTGAAAGCCTATGGTAAGTGAAAAGAACTTGAGGTATGTGTATAATTTTACGCATATTTGTTACCTTAATGATGAGCATAAAAATTAAAATGAGGTAAATTATAAATGGCATGAATATTTTTAATAAATTAAGAAAACTAGAAGAATGAAATGGTGTGGTTATTTCAAAAGAGGAAAAATAAAATACATGATTGACTTGTTTCTTTGAAAATCATAGATTTAATGACATTTTTATGTGATTCTTGAACATTTTATTTCCCATTTTATTAATTACTTTTATTGGCATTAAATTTAAATCATAGTAAGGTGGATATCATTTTCAATATGTTGAGATTTCCTTCTGGAAGACAATACTGAATTCAAGCATGAGGGGATTTGATATGTATATTTCTTGCATAATTTTTTTATATTAAGATACATTATTTTTGTGTATTAAAATATTAATTCTTTCTCATATTTATAATTTTTTTTTTATATTTTTAAGGATACAAAAAATGTTTGGAAACAAGTAAGAGGATCCAAATCATATTAACATTTCCACTAAAAGAAGGCTTTCCACAACATAAGATAATCATAGGATTCTTATGATGGTTTTAACTAAAGAATCAGGATGAAGTATAGGTTAAAACAATAGAAAAAACGGATTTCAAATCATTAATATTATTTAAGACAAGAATAAAAAATAAATCATGAACATGAGATATGAAAAAAACTAATTTGGAGGAGGGATCATGGATTTCACGATGTGACTACATGTTTCATGTCGTGAAATTATGAAGATAGGCCCAATAAATGATTATTTAGATGTGGAATTTAATGGAAGACTCTAATTAATTAATCATGAACATGGATTTTCAATTTCCAAGCATGTTTTACATTTTCTTGAACTCAGAAAACTATCACCATTAAATCTTATAATAAATTAGTTTAGATTTACTTTGATAAATATTTAGGTATTTATTATTAAATTATTATTTTCTACAACCCTATATCTATGGGATCATCCTAAAACTTTCATTTCCTATACTACCCTATAGTTTAGTGATTTTTTTTATTTGTATTTTTAAATTTAAAATTAAGTAACCTTGTGGGAATTAATGATTACCACATGGATACCACTTATGATCCAATAGTTCCCATTCAATTTTCTCTATCTTATTTGGATTTAATCCAACTAACAGAACATCTAGGTCCTTTTGGATGATATAATATTCCATTTTTATTCTATTGAATCCAAATTATCAACCTTGATCTTTCCATATTCCAATTACATTACACCAATTCAGTAACTCCCACTGAATCAAGTAGTGTTAAAGAAGAAACTGAAATGAAGATACCTATGTTTTCTGAGTGAATTACTTTTTCATAATCAATATTTGATAACACTTGTTGGGAGAATATAGATAAAAATAATGAGTTTACTAGAACTAAATCCCCCTAAGCAGGATGATGAGTCCAAATAAAGTTCATCTCCACCACACTTCACATGTAGCAGCACGCCACACCTCCCTAGCTAAATGTTTTAGAACATATGAAGCTTTGAATGCACCCTAAATAACCATGCACAAAGTCTTCCAAAAAATATACAAAATCATACAAATAATAAAAGGAATAAAAAGTAAAATAAATAACACTTTTGTTTTACATGGTTTATATTTTCATCATATGTACACTAGAGAATATTTTTTTATATCTATAGTAGTAAAGATTACAATGAAGGACTTTTCAACAATATGTATAACTTAAGTAGGTAATAAAATTACAATTCAAAGTAATATATAATAACACACAAGTTTACAAATTACAAGTCACAGTACCCTATGTAAATCCTCAATCCAACTGGCTACATTCAGTAGAATCAACGCATCACCATCTCACGAATACTCGATCTTCCTTTTGTGATCCACACTTCTACCAAGCTTACACTTCCATTAGATATTTCCTCTTGAAAAACCCATTTTATATTAAAATATCACTACCTAATCCATCTTATGATGAAGTAATCCCAAAACATATAGTGAACTAAATCTAGTTACTTAAATAGGCTCCTCAATCCTAAATATTTCATCTTTCACGGTGAAATGTTCTTCCCCTTCAAGTATCCCAGTTAGGACTCCTACATTCCTGACATGAAAAAATAATAGGATTTTTTTTAATTAACCCTTCTTATAATGAGCCTCTTACCATATAAAAAACCCCATCTTATGGGAAGATCACAAATATAAACTTCAACTACTTCACCATACATTCATTCTTACTATGGTGTGATTTACATTCTAGAACTAGATATAGATACACTAATATTTCATGATGATTTCATTATGATGAGATCCATCTCCCACAATACTCTCATTCAAAAAAATTTATCTTAACATAGCATAATTTTTACTTGATATAACTCATTACAACATGATCTGTTATCAGTTATTCTTCCATAGGTTTCAGTTATTCCCATATAGCCTTGAACTTATCTTAAGTAGTTAATGATTTAATATTTTTAATTCCATTATGACATGGATTCAAGCCTCATAGACTATTAACTATTTAATCCACAATACTTTAATATTTCATGAGACCAATTGCAACATTATATATAGTATTTCAGTGTAATTTATGTATTACAGATAAAATTTCTCTAGCTTCCTCTGGTTTTTTCAAAAACTTCTTAAATCATCATGATACTAGTTATTTATGACTTATTGAACCTATTTTGAAGTCTCCCCATCAAATTTTTTAACAAAAATAACCAAAAAGTTCTTTATATGGATTTTTTCTCACAATACACCCCTTTGGGTCTTTAGAAAATTCTTCGGCATATCTTTATTTGAAATATTTAGCCCTAAACATCAACACAAGTTGAAACCTAATTAGTTCATGTAGTACACTAATGATTCACTAATCAATAAATATAATATAATAAGAGTCAAAATTATTGTGAGAAGTAATATTTCCCTGAAAATTTCCTCATGAAACCACTACCTTGATCATCATTCTCTTTAACACTTTCTTGAGCATAATGCTCTTATACACTTCACAACCAACCTTATTCCCTTGAAAAAACATTCAAATACTCTACCACATTCTAAATATTCAACATATAATAGCTCCAATTTTTTTAAAAAGATATAAAAATTCTTCCCATCTCCAAATTATATACATATTCCCCCCCTTTTAAACAATCCCAAAGAGAAGTTATCTAAAAGTTAAAAAGTGAGGGTTATAAATCCAAAATATTAACCTAGGAGAACCATCATACTTTTCTATAAATTGAAAATTCTACAGGGGAGAGGGGAACTTCCTCCAAATCATCTAGTTGGAGGGATATGGTTGAAATCCAAGATAAAACCGATTCCTTTCAAAAATATCCTTGGGTATTAACTTTGTCATAATGTCCACAAATTGATATTGTGTAGCCACATACACTGAATTTACAAGAATTTTTTCAAATCTATCTTTACTGAAGTGATATTTTATTTCAATATTATTTATCATTGATCTATGTATAATATTTTTTATAATACTGATAGAAATTGATCTATCACACTTGATTGAAATAGAATATTTGACATCAACTTGAACATAGTCAAGCTATTTCTTTATCCATAGAAATTGAGTAAATAATATAGTATCCACAATATACTTAACCCCCAATGTTATTAATAAAATGAAATATTTCTGATTTCTTATCCAAGAAATTAAAAATACTCAAAAATATAACTAACCATATGATGTGGACTTATGATCATCCACTGAGCCAACCCGATCCGCATCCGTAAATACCATTAACTTTTTCTATGAACTAACACAATGAAATAGTACAAAATACACTATGTCTTTTACATACCATATTATTTTTTACTACATACAATTGGATTTTTTCTTCATTTATTTGGTACCTTATGGTTGGAAAAATAGAAAGTGCAATGTTGGTTGTGTAGTTGTGAAGTATAATAATATTCTAATGATTTAGTTATATTCCATCACGTTGATCTATTAACCATCATATTTCCTTTTCAACTACATCTAGGTAGCTACCAATATTTTCATCCCCATGTAATATTCTATATAAAATATTATGAGTACATATTTTGAATATTTATTTTGGGAAATAAATATTCCAAGTATTCATTTCATCACCCATTGAAAAAGAAAAAAAATGTTAACTCACCAATCATTAACATTTCAAACTCACACCATGTGAATTCCTCAAACTACTGTCAATGTGATTCGTTCAATCCTACAAATATTATTTCATCAACATAAATGTGAACTATAATCCTTTGAATATTCTGTTTATTGTCATAAAGAGTTTGATCAGATCCTCATTGTAAACCATGATTTTTTAGATATTGATCAAGTCTGGAATACCATTCTCTTGGTGCCTGTTTCAAAAAATAAAATAATTTCTTCAATTGAAAAACTTTTATTTCATCCTTTTGAATTATAAAACCATCATAAGGATCATAACACACATCTTCTTCAGGATATTAATTAAGGAATTTATATTTGATATCCATTTAGAACAATTTTAATCCCTTTTACACTATAATATATAAGAAAATTTGAAAAATATATATCCATGCCACATGAGAAAACATTTCATCTACATCAATCCATTTAATTTGAAAAAATCCCTTACACACTATCTGTGCCCTATTTCAAACAACCTTACAATCTTCATTGAGTTTTTTATGAAGGACCCACTTCGTTTTGATATCATTTTTATCTTTCACCCTTGTAAAAATTTCCTGTGTTTAATTTTTCATAATTATTCCAAGATATTCATGCATAAACTTGATCAAATTTTCATATTAAAAAACCTCATAAAAATTATTTGGATATACTTGGGATAGAAATGATTTTTTTGTAGATACTTCACCCTTATTGTTTATATTAGATATTTCCGATCGTCAACAATGTTTTCTTCTTTTATTTCATCCCTAATTCTCATTTTTTTGTCGCCAACGATGTTGAATAATAATCCTCATCATTAGAGACTTCTTTAGAATCATATAAAACTCCTTTTTATCGCCATGATATACTTATTTCATAATCCCATTCCACCAAAATCTTCTCAATATTTTGTGAATTATACCCATTTTCTATTACAATAATGTTCTAACTTTGAAATATTTTTCCAACAATTTTATTTTATCATGTTTATGCATTTATCTTGGATGAGTATCCAAGAAACAAATCTTTATATCCATGAGATTTTAAATTTTTATATTTCTATTTATTGAGAATAATGAACTCAATTTTAAAAATTCAAAGTATTTAAACATAAAATTTTTACTATACTACATCTCATAAAGTGTCTTATCTTTATCCAGATACAGAAAATCCCAATTTAAAATATATAATCATGTTAATAAAGCTTCATTTAAGTGAATATATAGTAAATCTATCTCAATGATAATAATCCAAGACATATTGTTAATGATTTAGATCCTCCTGTCGATAAAAAGATTTTATTATGGAGTCCTCACTACCAAGACTTAAAGTGTTATCTTATGCTTCTCAAGAAAATATTACACTTGATTTTTAGTGAATTCTATGCCATTATAATACTATAATTTTTGAATTTGTATCCTAAGAATCTTCACCAACAATCTCAGATAATTTTTAATACATTTTAACACTTCATATTTATGATAAATCACTACCAACCAAGATATCCTGATGTAATCATTGATAAATACAAAATATAACCCTTTTCTATCCATGGATTTAGGTGATATTTTCTCACACATACCAACCTGCACTAACTCAAGAAACTTTGAGGAATTTTTACCCTTCGACTGGTAAGTAATCTGTAAAATATTCACCTTTTGAAAAATATTACAAGTTGGGATATGATCACATGAAAGTTTAATTATGTCAAGATATCCTTCATTTTTCACCAAATAATCTAAGTAATTTTGGATTAAGTAGCCAAGTATTTTATGCAAAAACCTATTATCATCTTCCTTGTATAGAAAACACATGTTCTTATCTCCACTAATGAGGTATGTATCTATCTTAGAATTCTTTCCTTGTATTAAAATTACTCCATCTCATCCTTTAAAAAATATAGAATTGTTGGTGAAATTGATTGTATACCCCAAGTCACATGATTGGCTCAACATTATAAAATTTTGATCAAGGCATTCAAACAAAAAGTCCTCCATGAACCTTAAGTCATTACCTTGAATTTTGGATTTACTAGAGATAATAATTTCCAAAACATCATCATTTCCAAATAAAATGACACCTTATTTAACATATTTTATTCCCATGAAATAATTTTTTTCCTATCATATGGGATGTAAAAACTCTAGAAATAATCCACATTCACTACAGGAAAAAGACTATTTCCCAGCGGGGTTTTTTTGGAAATGGCGGTGGTTTAAACCGCCGCCATATGGTTCTATGGCGGTTTTTTGAAACCGTCACTAAAGTGTGTGTCAACATACAATAGGAGGCAGTTTCCTAGATTTAGCGGTGGTTTATGGTAACCGTCGTAGTGGGTGAATTTCGTGGTGGTTTTAATTATTTTAGCAGCGATTTCCCCCCGGTGAAACTAATATTTTTTTGTGGAGGTTTTCCCCTAGCGAAAAAAAACCAGTTTCGCCAGGGGAAAACCGCCACGAAATTCACCCACTACGATGGTTCCCATAATCTTCCGCTAAATCTAGGAAAATGCTGCAATATAATAAAGTAATACAAAAACTATTTAATGGTGGTTTTAACCACTGCTAAATTATTGTCCATACCGGCGGTTTTAACTGCTGCGAATAGAAAGATACTATAATTGCAACGGTAGTTAAAACCACCGCTAAATATATTATATTTATTTTTTGGCGGTTAAAATCGCCACTAAAGACAGATTTACAAAAAAATGCAGCTGATGCAGCAGGCCCATTACCAATTCCCTGAAAAAAAACCCATTCCAATAGATATAACATATAACACATCATAACCACAACACACCGCAACCACTGATCTCAAGTGAATCACTATTGAATCCAATGAATAATAAGTCTGCCTAAAAAACCACCCAAAAAAGAGAAGAATTTCCACCATAATGAACTCTTAAATATAATATAAAGATAATAAAGAAGTAATGGGGAAAGGGAGGGATACCATGAATCAAATAAATTCAATCTAAATGATTCAATATGATCCAAGTGGTTTGGAACACCAAGGGAGGTGACTGGGGAAGGGGAGGATGAGTAAGGGTCAATTAAGAATTGAAGGAAAGTCTAAAATTCAAAACAAGGAGGTAATAAAACTCCTATTTATAAGTGAATCACACTGGACTCTACCAAAACATGGTTAATATCCAAAACTCATTTGGTGGGTTTAGTAAAAGTGTGATCTAGAACCCTCATAGTCATTTTATCTTTATTCCCATTTTAAAATGGAAGTTGGCCTCCGACAAATCTTAAAACATGGAGTGGTCTAAGACATAATGGTTCTTCTATATTCTTCCATGTATAGAATCTATGACCTGGTTCCCATTTCCCAACCATTTTACCCTCACCATTCCCAAGGCTACAATGTGGTGATCTTGGGTTTCCTATTTTGGATAGGTGGTCCTCTAATATTCCATGCCCACCCAAGGGAATTTAAAGATTCTCATGGTGCATAAGAAAACCACTAGGACAACACACGTAACACCATGTCATCCCCAAGTCATGGTTATATATCCCATTTTACACAAAAGCACGCCCAACATAAAACTACCTCCTTCATATCCAGACAAGTCCTTGCACAAGTTGTGGTGGCCTTCAAAAGTCTAAAGCACCACCTCAAACCTCAAAATCACCACAAAATTCTTTGTAAACATCCCCAAGACTTGATAATGCGCAAAAGGAAGTTCATAAAGGGTAAGTACAATCACAATAATTCTATTTATTTTGGTTTCCCTATTTCTTCTCAATTCTAAGTCAATATAATCATATTTTCTCTAAAATTATAAGAACTATGTGTGGATTGATTACTATTTTCATGGGATACATAGTGATTCCTAGATCTCCTATCTCAAACCCACATCCCCAAGACTTGATAATGTTCAAAAGGAAGTTCATAAAGGGTAAGTACAATCACACTAATTCTATTTATTTTGGTTTCCCTATTTCTTCTCAATTCTAAGTCAAGATAATCATATTTTCTCTAAAATTATAAGAACTATGTGTAGATTGATTCCTATTTTCATGGGATACATAGAGATTCCTAGATCTCCTATCTCAAACCCAACCAAAAACCGATATCAAATCCCCAACTTTATCTTAGTGACTAGGTTTCTTCATTCACATTGGTTTTCCATCCACAGGGTTGGCATAAAGACAAGTTCATTTCATTTTAAACATCAGTTTAAACTTCATTAAACCTCATATAATAAGGTATTTTTTGTAAAGAACCAAAAATTCAGTGGAATTTTTTTTCTCAAATACATGGGAATTTGACAAGTCTGCGAAAATTAACGGCACGTGATTCCGAGGCCCAGTGTGCCCAGAATCAATTTCTGAAGTTTTGTTCAGGTACGTTCAGTAAATGTACGAGTGGGTTTTTATAATTTTTAAACCAGTGCTCGAAATTGAAATATGAGGGCACTGTTGAACTCGCAGCGCCAATATTTTCTTATGGAGACTTTCACCATGATGACAGATGGTCGAACATAAAAGATAGTTTTTGGGTTTTTAATGAATTAATTAAATAAAAATGAATTTGTAGCTTTATTTTTATTTTGGTTGGTTGAAGCCTCCATGTGGAAGTTGGAGGTGAGGACCACCACACCTTAACCTCCCATGAGAGGTTATGGTGGTGGGGCCCACCCGAACCTAACCTCCTCTTCATGTTAAATATGGTGGGGACCACCCGAGGTTAAAACCTATTGAACTCCTAATTATGTGGGGAGAAACTTCTTGAGCTCCCCAATTAATGGTGCCACCACCCCTCCACATTAATGTTGCCAACACACCAAATTAATGGTGCCAAATCCTCCCCTTTAATTTTTTATGTTCCAACCAAGTGTTTAGGTTTTCTTTTTGAATTATTTCTAATGAAATAATAGATATTATAATCTATTATTTGGCACAACTTTTCACTTGGGTGATTTGAGAGGAGGATTATTAAGAGAAAGCTCCCAATGAAGAGCGAAGAACAAAGAACGCGTTCTTCCAATGAAGAACACCAGCAATGATCTCCTTCGACTTTCATCCTCGGATCCTTCTGACGTGGGACGTCTTCAAATGACTTTCCCTCCACATCGGCGTTAATGAGCCAACGCACGAGCTCAGGATTGGAAGTGTGCGGTGGATGTGACGAACGACGATCTCCTCCATCTTCTTTTGGCGACTTCATCGTAGAACAACGAACAAAGGTAGGGATTTTATTTGTGTAATATTTCTTTCCTTCTTTTCTTCTTCGGTTGGAAAGGAATCGTTGTGGAGGATGTAAAATTTGAAGTTCATATTTCTTTTTACTTTATGAGCCAAATGTTGCCACCCAAAACGTGGAGGGTGTGGGCCAAACTAACATGGCCCGACCCCTCTGCCGTTCTTATTTCTGATGATCTTCGGCATGACAATGAGGCGACGGGACGATGAAGGAAATGGCCGCGCTACCCGCAGCCTCCATGAACCGCGCCGCCTTCGTGGTGCTCTGGCCGAATCGGCTCCGCCGCCTCGGGCCGAACCACTCCGCTCACTAGATTCCGAGCCGCACCCGCCGTGCCACCCGTCGGTCAAGCCACCCGCCGGCCTGAGCCGCACTGGTTTCCGGCTACCCTTCGGCCACCAAGCCGCCCGCCGATCGCAACTCGGACTGCCCGCCGGCCTGGCCGCGCCCCACCGGCCTGCCCGGTCGCCTCCCGACCACCCGCCGGCCTACCCGGCCGCCTCCCGGCCACCCGATGGCTTACCTGGCTGCCGCCGCCAAGCCGCGCCGGCCTCCCGGATGAACCGGATCTCTCGCCGCGCTGGCCTCCCGAGCCGGCCCGTGCCCCCCACCTCGTGGGGCCCTGGCCGAACCGGCCCCGACCGCGCCCTCCAGGCCGATCTTCATCGGGTCGTGCCCTCCCAGCGCTCTGGGCTGATCTGGCCCTGAGCCTGAGCCGGATCGCCCTCACGGCCTGTTGGGCTGAGCCCAGCGGGCCAGGCCAAACCCAACGGGCCGGCGCACCCAACGGGCTAGGCCAGACCCAACGGGTCAGGCTGGGTCGATCCGAACCAGGTCGGACCAGACCTAGACCTACTACCGACCCTTACTTTCTTTTGGCCGTATCTTTGGCACCAGACGTCCGTTTGATGAACTGTCAGCGGCGATGGTAATCTTGGAGCGTGCTAGTCCCTCTGAGTATACCCCACTGGAGTTCGGGGTATAGTTGTGTTATGGTCAGGTTGGATCGTGCATGAATCCAACCGGGCCTCCGGAACTAAAAGGCTAATAACTCACAGACCCGACGTCCGATTGACCTGCCGTCTATTGCGTTGAGACCCCTATAATGTGGCAGACCTTTGGGATAATTCTTTATGAGACTTCATGGCAGTTGATGTAACGACACTTGTCTTGAAGAGCGGGCCCTCCCAGAATCAAGCGTGCTTGTGCAGAAACCCTGTGGCTGGCTAGGCTCTAACTACTGTTCCTGGATCATGTGTGGGTTCAACAGCTCTGAAGACTATTCCTAGATCCTGTGTGGGTTCGACAGTTATAAATATTGTTCCTGGATCCTGTGTGGGTTTGACAATTCTAATTTCTGTACCAGGATCTTACGTGGATTCGATAGAATAGATTATTTAGTGGCCACATCTAATCATCTCTATCTCTCTACAAAAGTTGCGTACCTGTGTGAGATGAGTCAGTAACTTTTGTGTTTAACTCATGATTGAGATAGATTACTTGATAACTTAGGTATATGTATGGACATATACCTAAGTGGGGTTAACTGTTGATTTTATACCTTGTGGTTTATCCTTGCTGGATTTTGTGAGACCTTGAGGGTCTCAGGGTCCCTACTGAGTATCGTTATACTCACCCCTGCACGAGCTATGCCCGCACCTCATTGTGTTGGATGCAGATGACAGACAGTTCTAACCGAAGCTGAGTGTACCAGGACTAGACAGTACCCGGAGGTGGACCACACGACGTGACGGTACACAGAGGTGACAGACGAACTTGGAGTGCTACAGAGGCTCTATGTACCTACCCTTCAGGTAGGATTTCCCAGTGGACGATATAGGAGTTGTCTTCCTTTTTTTTTCCAGTACTTGTACTTTCAGTTTCTTGTACTTTACAGTTGGGATTGTATTTCTGACCCCTTTTACCTTTCAACACTCTTTTGTTATATAGTGTTACTTAGTGTTTTTCTTACAACTTGTTCTCTGTTGTGTGTGTTTTAGGATATAAAGGCAATGCCTTCCCAGTTTTAGGGATTTACACCTTTGGTGCTAGTCGCCAACCCCTGGAATTTGGAAGGTGGGCTTGGGGTAGTGAAAACACGGGCCCCGAGGGACGGGTCGTGACAAATTGGTATCAGAGGAGTCGGTTCTACCGCAGAACTTAGGACTACGATCTATTCTATAAAGCAATAGTGTTAAGGGTACTGAGTGTGGTTTTCAGTTCAGGGAGTCCAGTGTTGGTGCGGCGGCCGACATATCCATACACCAGGACCCTGACTTATGATTTCTAACTCAGTGCATAAAAAAATGATTGTGTGTGTGTTTTTAAGAGTTTTCTTTGTGATCTCTTTGAGTCAGTTCACCAGGTATAACTTTTTGACTGTGGCGAACCTGTTTCCCTTAAGGATTACTCCACGCAAACAACCATCCAGGGTTCTAGGCTTTGTATGAGATGGAATACCACTGAGCAATGAGGCCTCAGTATAGGGCCATATCACAGTAGAGGCACCAGCGGTACCACTACCCGTTGGGCCACCGATTCCACCAGCCCCAGCAGCAAAGAGTGCATGCTGCCTGAGTGCGTTTCATGAGTTCCAGCACTAGAGGCCACCCAGGTACAGGGGTGAGATAGACCCATAGGTATCTTAGGATTTCTGGAGGCTATGGTGAGAGTCTTTAGACTGGTAGGGACACTAGAAGACCTTATGGTGATCCTTCCCACGTGTCTCCTTCATTCAGTAGTAGGCAGATGGTGGAGCCTGATGCTTCAGGTGCATGATGAGGTAAAAATACTCTGGGCAGACTTTGAGAGTCTCTTTTGGGTAGAGTTTTTCCCAGCCACCATACGTGTAGTGCAGATACAAGAGCTACTTCATTTGCTGCAGGGTAGTATGATGGTACCACATTACTTAGCGAAGTTCACCGACCTCTCGCGCTACTCCAAAGATATGGTGCGGGACCCATTCTTTAGGGCCCAGACCTTCGAGAAGGGGATCAAGCAAGAGATCATGGCTTCGATGATCTCCCTCAGTATCCCGACGTAGGAGGGGGTGTTAGAGAGAGCCCTCTTCGTGGGGAGTTTCCTTGCTGATCAGTCACCAGTAGCGAGACTCGCCATCGGGCATCACGTAGCGGAGTCTTCTGCAGTTGGTAGAAGAAAGATGTCATAGAGATCCAAGTGGAACAGACCATATGGTGGATGACCTCAGGACTCGGGTTCGGTTATGCATGGTACACGAGACAGAGCTAGTCATATGAGGAACAATCAGTGTTTCACATGCGGTGGGCAGGGTCACATGGCACGTGACTGTCCGACCCTACATTTGGATGATCAGCAGACAGTAGAGGGACCTCCTAGGCAGAGGTAGAGGTTTGATCAAGGAAGTCCATAGGGAGTAGGCAGACATGGTAGAGGAGCTAGCCATGCAGTTGGCGGTGGACGACGTTTTGAGATGTCACCACCACCACCACCAAGAGGTGCACCTCGACCGCAGGGAGTAGGTGGACATGCGAGAGCTTAGCTCTAGGTAGTTGAGGCTTACGATCACAGTTCTCTGGAGATGATTTGAGGTTCGATCTATGTCTACCCCACCATATCTGCAGTTCTTATAGACATATGCGCCAGTCACTCTTTCATTTCCACTGCCCTCTTTTGGATCTCAAAGATTCCAATGGAACTGTTGGCTCGATATTTATGTTTAGAGACTCCTATGGGAGAAGATTCGACGATTACACACTGGTGCTGGCAGTGTGAGCTTACTTTAGGAGGTGAGAGATTTGGCTAGGATCTCCTAGTAGCCACGACGAGGCCTTATAAAGTCATCTTAGGTATTGACTGATTATCTATAATCCATGCTCAGATCGACTGTATTAGGCGCAAAGTGCGGTGTGTTCGCATGGATGGGACCAGGTTCACCTTCACCGGTGAGAAGGGAGCCTTTGCAGCACAGGAAAGACTTACTTGGAGGAGGGTTCAACCGATCACTCATCAGTTGGCCTGACTTACCCTCAGAGCAGTTCATGTGGAGAGTCTGAGCTATGCTATAGTGGTGGACCAGTACATAGATGTTTTCCCTAATGATGTCCCAGGTCTACCTTCTCACAGAGAGGTGAAATTCTACATTGACCTGTACCATAGGACGACACTGATATTTACACCAGTGTATCTGATGGCTCCCACAGAGCTTCTTGAGCTTCGGGTACAGTTAGAGGACTTCCAGGGGAAGGGATTCATTCAGCCCAATGTTTCTCCCTCAACATCTCTGATTCTGTTCACCAAGAAGATGGATGGAATCTTGAGGATTTGTGTCAACTACCATCGCCTGAATCAGGTGACCGTGAAGAACAAGTACCCACTCCTGAGGATTAACGACCTCTTTGATCAGCTAAAGGGGGCATGATGGTTCTCCAAGATAGACCTCAGGTTAGGCTATCACCAGCTCATAGTTCGAGATGAGGATGTGCAGAATACAACCTTCATATTTCGGTACGACCACTAAGAGTTCTTGGTTATTCCATTCGGCATAACCAATGCTCCAGTAGTGTTCATGGGAATCATGAACAGGATATTCCAGCCATACCTCGATCGATTTTTTGTAGTCTTCATCGATGCCATTTTGATCTACTCGACTATCGAGGAGGAGCATTCCTACCATTTGTAGGTAGTACTAGACACACTCAGAGAGAACCAGCTTTATGGTAAGCTCTCTAAGTGTCAGTTTTGGATATGATAGTTTCACTTTTTGGGATATGTCATCTCAGAGGCTGGAGTTGCAGTGGATCCGGCAAATATTGAGGCGGTACTTGCTTGGGAGCCACCCAGGAGTGTGACGGAGGTGTGGAGTTTCCTGGGTTTGGATGGTTACTACCAGAGATTCATTCCAAATTTCTCTAGAGTTTCAGCACCACTATCATCATTGAAAAAGAATGGGAAACCCTTCGTGTGGTTGTAGAGATGCCAGTAGAGCTTTCAGGAGCTTAGGCAGAGGCTGACTAGTGCCCCCATCTTGAGGCTTCTAGAGGAAGGAATAGGTTGCGTAGTCTACTACGACACATCAGGGATAGGACTCGGGTGTGTCCTGATATAGGAGCGAGCAATGATCGCATATGGTTCTCAACAGCTGAGACAACACGATCAGAACTATGCCACCCATGACTTGGAGTCAGCGGCAGTGGTCTTCGACTTGAAGATGTGGTGACACTATCTGATGGGAGAGAATTTTACCATGTACTCTGATCACAAGAGTCTCAGTTATATCTTCTTTCAGAAGGACCTGAAACTAAGACAATGATGTTGGCTTCAGTTCCTCCAGGACTATGACTTTGAGATAGTCTATACTCCTAGGAAGGGGAACTTTGTTGTATATTCACTTAGCAGGAGGTCTGGTATACAACTGTTAGGTGAAGCGACAAATCAGCTAGCCACTTTGCAGATATCCTTTGTGGATAGAGATGGAGAAGCTTTCCTACAGTCTCTTACAGTCACACCCCCACTCCTTCAGCGAGTCAGGGAGGTGCAGCATGGGGACATTGACTGTGAGACACGACGTGCTCAGATATCCACAGTGAAAACTCCTGATGGATTTTCTGAAGGTGGGGAGCACGTCATCCTCTTCATAGGATGTACTATGGTTCCAGTTTCACTTCATGAGGAAGTGTTTAGAGAGTTCCAAAAATCCCATCTAGCGGTACATCCAGGAGTGGAGAAGATGTACCGGGATCTTCGGTGACAACACTGGTGGCCAGGGATGAAGAAGGCAGTTGCAGAGTTTGTCTCTCGGTGCCTCACCTGTCAACAGGTGAAGGCAGAGCACCAGGTACCAGCAGACTTGGTTTATCCTTTAGAGGTCCCAGAGTAGAAGTGGGATGAGATATCCATGGACTTCGTGAAAGGGCTTGCATGCACATCCAAGGGTCACAACTCGATTTGGGTGATCACTGACTGACTCACTAATTCACACCACTTCCTACCGATCAGAGAGCAGGGTTCATTAAAGAGCTTGGGACACCTCTACGTGCATGAGATTGTGCGACTACATGGAGTAACTTCTTCTATTTTCTCTAATCGTGATGCACAATTTACTTCCCAACTATGGAAGGGGTTAATGGAGGCTTTCGAGATGCAGCTTCATCTGAGCACTGCCTTCCATCCTTAGATGGATGGACAGACAGAGCAGACCATTCAGATCCTCGAGGACATGCTATGTTCTTGTGTCCTCGACTTCGGTCGTAGATAGGAGGATCACTTACCTTTGGTGGAGTTTTCATACAACAACAACTATCACTCCATCATTGGGATGGCACCTTTTGAGGTGTTATATGGGCGACCTTACAGATCACCCTTGTGTTGGACTGAAACTAGGGAGTCGACACCAGTGGGACCAAAGATGGTATGAGCTTCCACGGAGAAGGTGAAGATCATCCAGGAGTGGATGAAGACTGCACAGAGCAGGCATAAGTCATATGCTGACAGGAGACAGAGACCTCTGGAGTTTGATGATGGTGACCACATCTTTTTATGGGTCTCACCTCGATGTGGTTTACAAAGATTTGGCCGAGGCGGCAAGTTATCACTGCATTTCATCATACCTTTTCAGGTACTTAGCAGAGTTGGCGAGGTGTCTTACCACTTAGCTCTTCCACCTCAGTTGCACCAGGTGCACGACGTCTTCCATGTATTCCAACTGAGGAGATATGTGCACGACCCTTCTCACATCATCGACCATGGAGAGCTGGACGTCGATGATGGGGCGACTTTTACAGAGGTCCCAGTGGTGATTGAGGATCAACAGGAGCGGGTCCTATGTGGACATTCGATACCTCTGGTGCGCGTTCGCTGGTAGCACAGAAACCTCTAGGAGAGCATATGAGAGTGGGAGGCTCATATGCATGCTCAGTACCCCCACTTGTTTCCTTAGATCGAGTTGTATCTTATAGGGATGTAAAGCCATGAGGTGGGGAGAATTTAAAGACCTAAAAATTATGTGGAAACTTGTTTCTTAAATACATGGAAATTTTATGAGTCCACAAAAATTGACGGCGCATTATTCTGAGGCCCGATGCGTCCGAAATCAATTTCTGAAGTTTTGTTCGGGTAAGTTTAGTAAATGTAAGAGCAAGTTTTTATAACTTTTGAACCGGTGCTCAGAATTAAAATCCGATGGCACCGTTGAACTCACAACGCCAGTATTCGCTTATGGAGACTTTCACCTCGATGACAGATGGTCGGAAATAAAATATAGTTTCTGGGTTTTTAATGAATGAGTTAAATAAAAATGAAGTTGTAGCTTTATTTTTATTTTGGTTGGTTGAAGCCTCCATGTGGAAGTTGGAGGTGGGGACCACCACACCTTAACCTCCCATGAGAGGTTATAGTGGTGGGGCCCACCTGAACCTTACCTCCTCTTCATGTTAAATATGGTGGGGACCACCCGAGGTTAAAACCTCTTGAACTCATCATTAAGTGGGGTAAAACCTCTTGAGCTCCCCACTTAATGGGGCCACCACCCCTCCACATTAATGTTTCCAACACACCAAATTAATGGTGCCAAATCCTCCCCTTTAATTTTTAATGTGCCAACCAAGTGTTTAGTTTTTCTTTTTGAATTCTTTCCAATGAAATAATAGATATTATAATTTATTATTTGGCACAACTTTTCACTTTGGTGATTTGAGAGGAGGATTATTGGGAGAATTCTCCCAACGAAGAATGAAGAATGAAGAACAAATAATGTGTTATTCCAATGAAGAACGCCGACAATGATCTCCTTCGACATTCATCCTCAGATCCTACCAACGTGGGACATCTTCAACCGAAATTCCCTCCACATCATCATCAACAAGCCAACGCACGAGCTCAGGATTGGAAGTGTGCGGCGGACACGATGAATGAAAATCTCCTCTATCTTCTTTCGGTGATTTCATTGTCGAACAACGAACAAAGGTAGGGGGTTAGTTTGTGTACTATCTCTTTCCTTCTTTTCTTCTTTGGTTGGAAAGGAATCGTTGCGGAGGATGTAAAATTTGAAGTTCATCTTTCTTCTTACTTGATGAGCCAAATGTTACCACCCTAAACACGGAGGGTGTGGGCCAAACCAACATGGCCCGACCCCTCTGCCGTTCTTATTTGTGATGATCTTCGACATGGTGATGAGGCGACGAGACGACGAAGGCAACGATCGTGCTACCCGCGGCCTCCGCGAACCGGACTGACCTCGCGGCTCTTCGGCCAAATCGGATCCACCGCCTCAGGCTGAACTGTGCCAGCTGCGCCGCCCATCAGCCGATCCACCCATCGACCCGAGCCACGTCGGCTTCCGGCTACCCGCCGGCCTCCCGGCCGGCCACCGACCGCCACTCGGCCTGCCCTCCGGCCTGCCCGGCTGCCTCCTGGCTGCCCGCCGACCCACTCGGCTGCCTCCCAGCCGCTTGTACGACCACCTCTTGGCCGCCCACCGGCCTGCCTGGTCGCCTCCCGGCCGCCTTCCGGCCTCCTGCCGGACTGACTGACCGCTTTCCGGCCACCCACCGGCCTACTCGGTTGCCTTCCCAGCCGCCTCTCGGCAGCTTGCTGGCCTGCCCGGCCTCCTTCTGGATGCCCACCGGCCTGTCCCACCACCTCCCGGCTGCCCGCCGGTCTTCCTGACCACCTCTCAACTGCCTACACCAAGATACACCGGCCTCCTGGAAAAACCGGTGCCCTGGACGCACTGGCCGATGACCCGCCCTCCGGGCGCCCTGGCTGAACTGGCCCCGATCGCGCCCTCGCAGCGCTCCAGGTTGAACCGGCCCCGAGCCCGGGTCAGACCGCCCTCGCGGCCTACTGGGCTGGGCCCAGTGGGACATTCCAAACTCAATGGGCCGACCCGCCCAATGGGCCAGGCTGGACCCAACAGGTCAGGCTGGGTCGATCCAAACCGGGTCGGCTCAGACTAAGTCGGGTCGGGTCGGTCCGACCGGGTTGGACTAGACCCAGACCTGCTACTGACCCTTACTTTCTTTTGGCCGTATCTTTGTGGCACAAGATGTCCATTTGATGAACCATCAGTGACACTGGTAATATTTGAGCGTGATAGTCCCTCTGAGTATACCCCACTAGAGTTCGCGGTATAGTTGAATTACAGTCAGGTTGGATCATGCATGAATCCAACAGGGCCTCCGAAACTAAAAGGCTAATAACTCACAGATCGGGCGTCCGATTGACGCGTTTTCTATTGCGTTAAGACCCCTATGACGTGTCAGACCTTTGGGATACTCCATCGTGGGACTTCGTGGTAGTTGATGTAACGATACTTGGATTGAGGAGCAAACCCTATCGGAATCAAGCGTGCTTGTGTGGAAATCCTGTGGCTGGCTGTGCTCTGACTACTATTCCTGGATCCTGTGTGGGTTAGATAGCCCTGACGACTGTTCCTGGATCCTGTGTGGGTTCGACAGTTTTGAATACTGTTCCTATATCCTATGTGGGTTCGCCAGTTCAGATTTCTATACCAGGATCCTATGCGGGTTCGACAGAACAGATGATTTAGTGGCTACATCTAATCATCTCTATCTCTCAAAAAAAGTTTTATACATGTGTGAGCTGAGTCACTAACTTTTGTGTTTACCTCATGATTGAGATGGATTACTTGATAACTTAGGTATATGTATGGGCATATACCTAAGTGGGGTTAACAGTTGATTTCATACCTTGGGGTTTATCCTTGCTAGATTTTGTGAGACCTTGAGGGTCTTGGGGTCCCTACTAAGTATCATTATACTCACCCCTGCATGGGAAATTCCTACACCTCGTTGTGTTAGATGCAGACGACGGACAGCTCTGACCAAGGCTGAGTGTACCAGGACTGGACGGTACCCGGAGGTGGATCACACGGCGTGACGATACACGGAGGTGACAGACGAACATGGAGTGCTGCAGAGGCTATCTACACCTACCCTTCAGGTAGGATTTTCTGGTGGATGATCCATGAGCTGTCTTACCTTTTTTTTCCATTACTTGTACTTTTAGTTTCTTGTACTTTATAGTTGGTCTTGTATTTTTGGTCCCTTTTACCTTTCAACACTCTTTTGTTATAAAGTTTTACTTAGTGTTTTTATTCCAACTTATTCGATTTTGTGTGCATTTTAGGATATAAAGGCAATGCCTTCCCATTTTTAGGGACTTACACCTTTGGTGCTAGTCGCCAGCCCGTGGCCTATGGAAGACGAGCTTAGGGTAGTAACGGCACGGGTCCTGGGGGATGGGTCATGACATTTGTCGTATGATCTTAAACTATAAATTATTTTAGTCATTTTCACATGATGTTAAACTATGTGATGCTTGGTCCATCTTGTAAGACTTGAAACTTCTTAGAGAATTATACCTAGTAAGACTAGTATTCCTCTACATATTATCCAAATCTATATAAGGATCCTTAGCATGTGGTTCTTTATCCACAAACAAATGTTATGGAAAAAGGTCTCTTACCCTAGGAAAGAGCCTAATATACACATGGTTATTGTATAAAAAATATATGTGGATTGATTCATGAAGTTTCAATATATGTAATGATGTTGAGATCTCCTATAATAGGCCTTGGTAAAAATTATAATCACACTGGTTATACCCTAAAGGCGAGACCCTTACTCATTCACATTAGTTTTTTTATTTATTTATCACATAATGGTTCCCATACATTTCATCCTTCTCCTCCTATACAGGAGACAAATTTTTATAGAGGAACTTTTCTAAGAATTATGAATGGATTGATTCTTGTTACTATAGGATATGTTTTTGATCATTCATCCTTGGGTAACAAACATAATAAATTTAGGAAAAATTAATCATAAAACATGATTCATGACAAAAAATAATTGACATATTTGGTGCATACCACACTTGAGAAATCAAGACATAAAGAAAATGATAGAAATCAATAAAATACATAAAATGAAACATTAGAAATCAAGAAAATGTTAGGTCAGGAAAATGTTTGGTGGAAACTATGCGCCACACATGATACATATAAAAACTCACCATCACAATATTTTTCCAACATATCAACAAAACAACTAATCATGGTCTGATGATGAACAAAGCTCATCAACCTGTCCACCTCTATCTCTACTTCATACTACCACCTGAAAAAAAAATATTTTAAAATTTAAATACTGTTGTATATTTATATTTAAACTTAAAACCAATAAATGTTTTCAAACTAAATGATTTTGATTTTTTTTGATTTACCTGATCACCACCAGTTGATGCAATACCACCGGAGGCAGATCTGGTCATCTTTTGATATAAATCAATCAACACTTTTTGAAAAGTGGATATCTGAGCCCCCTGATCTTGAACTGTGTTTCATAGAGAAACAATCTCTCTCTGAGTCTCTTGGGGTATGGAATAACTAAAACCAGCAGTAGATTCAACTGCAATACCCTGTGGCCTGCCAAAGACCTCAGATGGTACGACTCCCAAACCCATCCAACAAACTCTACCAGGATGATCATTCCCAAAGACTTTAGCAACCAGGTCATCCTGGGAAACTGAGTATGATTGCGCAGGATTGGAATCCCAGAGTTCTTTAATTTTTACCTATAAATCAAATAGTAGTCATATTAGAAGCAATATATATTAACATAATAAAAACTAATAATAAGTTATTATAATGAAAAATGAGTTCATACCCTAACTTCTTTGGTAGGATCATTAATAAAACTTCCATCAAATTTTTGGTGAACATTCATCCACACTTATGTTTAGGATGCTTCGTGCCCTAAACTCTATGACTGCATTAAAAAAACATAAATCAAGAATTTAATATATTAAAAAAATAACATTGTGTTATAAATATTTAAACAAATGAAATGATTACCAGAGCATATCGGATTCTATAAAAACTCTTTAACCCCACAGTGTGAGGGATGACCTACTTAGCCCAGCTTGATGCATTCTTTCTTGAATGATCCAGAAATAAATAAAATGAAATTTAATAGTAATGTATTCAATTTCATATCCACTTAATATACATGTATAAATGTAAAATAAGACTATTATAGTAATATATATTTAAATACCATCTGCTTCTCATCACGATGTCTGTTAACAAAAACTTTCCACTTCTCTTTGGGTACCCTGTCAGGTAGCCTTTCTTACATCTATTGGGAGATCAATGAATTATCATTGAAATCACCCCACAATCTCCATTTAAAGTCTTTTTATTTTTTACCAAGTTTTTTCAGTGTCCACTTTTGTGCTATCACATCAACAACCATAAAGTGGAAAAACATATGTACACAAAAATTCATTTTGAAAATATTAATAACATGACATTCAATTACACCATAATTGTAATGGACCAGACCCTCCTGAACCATTACTTTTCCAAAAGTGAGGCTCTACCAAAACAATGGCATTGTAGAGGTGGCACCGTGAGGGTGAGACCGTGAGGGTGACACCGTGACGGTGAAACCGTGACGGTGGCACTGTGAGGGTGACACCGTGACGGTGGCACCATGAGGGTGACACCATGACGGTGGCACCGTGTCCCCTTGCCGAGTACCTAACTTTTTCACTCCCGCAACATAAGTTTTGACGTAAATTAATTCTTTGACTCCTTTTAAAACCATTTAAATCCCATAATTAATTCCTAAAAATCCCGAGATACCTCCGTGTGTAACTGCTCAACCGCGTGGTCAACCCATGACCCCCGCTCCTTACGCGGTTTGGCATTCTCATCTCAACCGTCCGTGACTCTTATAAACTAAGGATTATCCGTGGTTTCTTCTTTCCTTGATCGCGGCTTTTCACAAACATCTTCTGGTGCATCAGGCGAGCTGAATTGTTATCCGTGAAGTTCTGCCCCTAGCCTAAGCGTCGATCGTCGATCAGAAGGTAGGGGATTTCTCCTTCACCTCTCTCTTTTGTGTATCATGCGTGGTGGGCATGATTTTGTTTCTGTAGAATTGGATAAAACAGACCTAAATAAAGATAATGAGCGAATCCTATAAAGAATGAGGGGGGGGGGGGGGCTGTGATCGTTGATGTTGTTTATATTATGATCATCTTTTTGAGTTGTGCTGGCTTATGCCTTCTGAAAATCGAGGCCATTGGTGGTCTTTTTTTGTGCACTAATGAACCCCTCGTGGTGTTTTAAATGGTTTGTTCCTAATTGTAAACTCCTACTGTGAAAAGTAAATTGGTTAATCAAGTATACCCGGCTGAATAAATTGAAAGCACTAGGATAAATCCCTTCTATGATAACCCCGGTCAAAACACAGAATTGAAATCATGGAGTGTGTTAAATCTTATAAATCTGAAAATACAGGCATGGCCCTGCTTAGTGTTGGTGGCAGTGGTTTGGTTGTTTTCTTTCGCGTCTCATTGGTGGAAATTGGGGATGGGATCCCCTATTGGTATGGATTCGGTGGTTGTGAGTTTTAAGACCGGGTGGGTACTTGTTTATATCGCGAATTGGGGTGGGATCCACTATTGATGACAAACCATTTCGGGGGTCACGGGGTAGTGTCTCGAGGGTTTTTCTTTGGTTCCAGTACTTCGAGGGATCTCACTTATCCCCTTGTTGTTGTGACTTTACAAGAGAACCGGGTGTGGATACTTAAATTGACGTTTGGCTGGTTTCTTTTCCTTGGTTATGCTTATGGTGTTAGTTGCCCAGTAGTGCATAAACTTAATTGAACATTATTTCTGAACATGAAACCAAGAATGGGACAAATGGGTTTTGTTGGAGAGAGTTGTGACTCGGACTTGAGTGCTGTTGTGATCTGTAGGCTGTCTGAAGAAAAACCTAGCTTTGGGTGAGTGCTTGTTACCTATATATATACTTGTAGCTTTGTGTTTCTTATTCACGCCCCACCCAAGTTGAGCACTTAGTGCTGAACACCCCCATTTCATGGGGGAGGGTGTTTTTCCCAACACTATTCTTAGTGGCTGGTTATTAGCTCCTTTTCTGCTCCCTTTCCCGGATAGACCAAGTATCTTTGGGTAGGCTGTGATGGCCTGAGGTCCATTATTATCCCAAGAACATTCGGGCAGGGTAGTGTGGTGGTTGGACAGGTGTGTGCGGCAGGCGGTTTCCCAAGTGTCTTCAGGATGAGTCCCAGGTGTCTTCGGGCATGGTGGTGGTTGTTCTGGCCTAGGTGTTTTCAGGCATGGTTACATGTGATAGTTGTGGCCCAGGTGTTTGCGGGTGGGATTCGGCAGTGGGACTGCATGTGGTTATGGCCCAGGTGTGTGCGGGTGGGTGTGGCAGTGGGACTGCAGTGAGAATGGTGGGATTGGTCCGATGCGTAGGATGTCTCAATAACTAGTGGGAAAGTGGCGCAGGGTACCCAAACATCGATGTGCTCTTATTATATATATTACTTGACTTGCGTTATTTGGGGAGTGTGCCTTGGTGAGGATTGGGTGGATAGTTTACCTTGATATGTGTTTGGTTTACTCCTTTTCTCACGGGATCTAAGTACGTTCCCCCACTTGTGCACGAGAGTCTTTGGTTTTCCCTACTGAGTGTACTTGTATGCTCACCCTACGTATATAAAACTGCTTTCAGGTTTCCAGGAGGACTTCGGGGATCACGCAGGGCCATACTAGCTCAGACCTTTGGGGCAGTTGCAGTTGTTGCTTTTCTTCTTTGGTACTTACCTTGTAGTCACCTTTGTACTTTGTGGCTTTACTTTTGGAACATACATGTGGGAATGGTTTACGTTTGGCTTTACTTTTCTTTTACTTTGGTGTTGTTGAGTTTCATTATCTTATCTATCGATCTTATAAAACAAAAAGGGGTAATGCCTTCCATTTGTGAGAAATTTATATACCCTTGGTGCTAGTCGCCACTCCGGGACCTATTGAAGGCGGGTCTTGGGGGTCATTCTCCCTCCTTCAACTTAAAGAAGGAAGGGACTAAAAATATGATGACCCTTCCCTCCTTTTGGTGAAGGCAGGTCGTGACAGAATGGTATCAGAGGTAGGTTGAGAGATAGGATAGAGTCTGGAGTTAGGCACAATGAGGATTACATGGGATGGTAAGGCAACAGTGTTGGGTGGCCTTGGTGTGTGAATTAGGCCAAGGAAGACTGGCTAGGACATGGGATTTTAGGGCCCCCCGTGATCCAATGCAAGGACTCTAGACCTACCGAATGACCAAGTGAGGCCACGCTGATTGTAGGGTAGAGACCCTAGGAAAGGTACATGTATCATAATGACTTGTGTTCTCATGTTTCTGGGGTGTTTTGGGAATTAAGAATAAATGAAAAGTTTAAGAAGTTTTAAAGACAATATTCTGCACTACTTGGGCTTAGGCATTCCTTGTTTACCTTGTAGTTATGGCACCTGGAAGGCGACCACGTGTGGTACTGGTGCTTGAGGCCCCGGAGACTACTTTGGCTGATCATCAGAGAGCTGATCGAGAAGAAGAGGACGACCAGTGGCAGAAGACTCTTCGGGCCTTCCAGCGACAGACCCTCGAGAAGTATGAGGGAAACACCTTTGACATGAAGATGGAAGACTGGATAGAGGATCTAGTGATAGAATTCAGCCTAATTCGGGCCCCGAACGAGTACTGGGTTCCTCTGGCCGTTAGCCAGATGCGGGGAGCGGTGCATCAGTGGTGGACGCTTTACCTGGGGGAGAGGAGAGAGGCTGAGGTGGCTTGGGCGGATTTCAAGAGGGAGTTCTGGGCGGAATTTCTCTCTTCGACGATGAATGCGGAAAAAAGATAGGAGATACTCTCCCTCCAATAGGGGAGTATGTCCATGAGGGAGCTAGGGATCAAGTTCAAGGACCTCCTACGTTTTTCTCCAGACCTCTTTCCTGACGAGGAGTCTCGGGCAATATGTTTGGAGAAGGCGCTCCAAACCTCCCTCTAGTATGCTGTTACCCCCTTTACCCTGCCGACGTACTTAGAGGTCCAGAAGAAGGCCAAAGTGGTGGAGAGAATGCATGCTCTAGGAGGTGTTTCATGAGAGGGGATCCAGCTGGGACCATCGAAGGGGAAGGCCGTCAGCACCAGACCTCCAGCATCAGGACCCTCCAGGTTCTGACCGGCAGGGAGTAGGCCACAACAGTTTCAGTTTTGACCCTCTAGTCCTCACCCTTTTCCTTCAGGCCCGGGACCGCGGTACTTCATCTGTGGAAGCCCTGGACATCTCTGGAGTCAGTGCCCGGACCGGGTACAGTACGGCGGTGGCAGACATCCCCAGCGCCCGCCCCAGCAGTAGCTTCCAGCCCGGCCCTTCCAGCAGCAGCAATAGGGATAGCGAGCTCCCGCTCCTACGAGGGCAGACATAGGAGGAGGGGCCCAACCCCATGGCGCTCCTCAGGGACCTCGACCGGGGCATGTTCGGGGAGGTGGCCGGAAGCCGAGGGGCAGAGGAGATGGGCGTGGATAGTTGCACGCCGTAGAGGTAGTAGTTCCAGCAGGGCCCGAGGTTGTTCAAGGTACGATCAGTTTGTTTAGCACTCTTTCTTATGCCTTGTTCGATACTGGAGCTTTGCACTCCTTTGTTGCACCCAGTCTAGCCCGTGCCTTGGGTATAGATGCTGAGAGAATTCTGGTGCCCTTGGTGTTGAGAACACCAATCAGAGGTCAGAACGACTTGTTATTTGTTTGTCGAGGATGTAGACTGATGATAGGGACACATCAATCGGTTAGGGATCTTCTCCTGCTACAGATTCAGCCATACGATGTCATCCTAGGAATCGACTGGCTATTTTATGTGTGTGCCTTCATCGACTGTTTCCGAAGAAGGGTTGTGTTCTCGGACTTGGGTAGCCGGCGTGTTACCTTCACTGACGAACATAGCAGTCAGAAGGGCGGCAGGCGAGAGGAACCCCTCCTCTCTTTGTTGGCCAAGCTGTCAGTAGATTCAGTAGATGTCGAAATGGTGGGGGTGCCAGAGGTTGTCCGTGAGTTTATGGACATATTTACTGATGAGGTGAAGAATCTACCTCCTCAACGTGATATCAAGTTCGGGATAGACCTGCAGCCCGATGCTCGTCCAATCTCGATGGCTCTTTACCGGATGGCACCTTCAGAGCTACGGGAGTTGCGGATATAGATTGACAATCTGATGAAGATGGGTTATGTTCGCCTGAGTGTGTCACCGTGGGGTGCTCTAATCTTGTTCTCAAAGAAGGCAGATGGTGGTCTCAGGTTGTGCATAGACTACAGGAGGCTGAATCAGGTGATGATCAAGAATCTATACCCTCTTCTGAGGATAGACAATCTTTTCAACCAGCTGAAAGGAGCAGGATGGTTCTCAAAGATCGACCTACGGTCTGGGTACCACTAGCTGAGAGTGAAGGAGAGTGACATCTCGAAGACGGACTTCAGGTGCAGATATAGACACTTCGAGTTCATAGTAATGCCCTTTGGTGTTACGAACGCCCCGGTTGTGTTCATGGGGCTTATGAACTCCATCTTCCGGGAATACTTGGATCGGTTCGTGGTTGTGTTTATCAACGATATACTGATCTATTCGAGGTCAGAAGAGGACCATGAAGAGCACCTGAGGACAGTTTTGGAGGTCCTCCGACATCATCAGATCTATGGAAAGTTTTTGAAATGCAAGTTCTGGACACGAGAAGTGCACTTCCTTGGGCACGTGGTGTCCGAGAAGGGGGTAGTGGTAGACCCATCAAAAGTTGAGGCGGTTGTTTCTTGGGCAACACCCAAGAATGTGGCAGAGGTCCGTAGTTTCCTTGGGCTAGCAGGTTACTATCGGCGGTTCGTACCCAAATTCTCCCGAGTAGCAGCCCCTTTGACAGCCCTTACCAAGAAAGACTAGGTTTTCGGGTCGAGTGAGCAGTGCGAGTCAGCCTTCATCTATCTGAAAGAGAAGTTGGTTAGTGCCCTAGTGCTAAGATTACCAGAAGAAGGGGTGGCTTATGAGGTGTTCTGTGATGCTTCAGGACAGGGCCTGAGATTTGTGTTGATGCAGCGACAAGGGGTGATCTCTTATGGGTCCATGCAACTACGCCCTCATGAGCGTAATTACGCCACCCACGACCTGGAGCTTGCAGCAGTCATTTTTTTGCTAAAGGTATGGTGGCACTACCTCATCGGAGAACACTTTTTGGTCTTCACGGATCACAAAAGCTTGAGGTATATCTTCTCCCAGCTAGACTTAAAATTGTGACAACAGATATGGGTGGAGTTCCTCCAGGATTACGACTTCGAGATCTCTTATACTGAGGGAAAGGGAAATGTGGTGGCCGATTCCTTGAGTAGGAGGACACAGAAGGATGCGTTCTGAGAGTCGACGGACGCCTGGAAGGCAATGGAGGAGTTGGCCGCCTTACACCTGGATGCGAAGATGGATAGTGGTAGAGGTTTTCTATATCAGATGATAGTGCAGTCATCTCTGTTTCAGCAAGTGGAGGAGTCTCAGTGGGGAGACCCAGAGTGCGAAGTGATGCGTGATCGAGTCAACCAGGGAAATGCTCCGGAAGGATGGATAGAGGATGGTCAGAATCAAATGCTTTTCCAGGGAAGGTTGTTCGTTCTGGAGGTGATGCGCGACAAGGTTCTCAGTGAGTTCCACAACTCACCCCTGTCGGTACACCCAGGAGTTTCCAAGATGTTCCAGGGACTGAAGAGATAGTTTTTGTGGCCCGGATTGAAGTGAGAAGTGGCAGAGTTTGTGGCCAAGTGCTTAGTGTGTCAGCAAGTGAAGGCTGAACACCGAGTTCCAGGCGGCCTGCTGCAGCCTCTAGTTGTCCCCAAGTGGAAGTGGGATGACATCTCGATGGATTTCGTCACGGGACTACCCAAGGTCCAAGGGGAATACGATGCCATATGGGTGGTAGTGGATAGGTTGACGAAATCGGCTCACTTTCTGGTGATTAGGGTGTCGAGTACTGTGGATGCTTTGGCATGAAAGTATGTGGATGAGGTGGTGCAGTTGCATGGAGTTCCGAGGTCTATAGTCTCGGATAGGGATGCAAAATTTACCTCGCGAGTCTGGAGAGGATTTCATCATGCTTTTGGCACACAGTTACACCTTAGCACTACTTTCTATCCCCATACAGATGGAAAAATAGAGCGCACCATCCAGACCTTGGAGGATATGCTGTGGGCATGTGTTCTGGACTCAGGAGGATCATGGGTGCGACACTTGCCCCTGGTAGAGTTTTCATACAATAATATCTATCACTCTACCATCGGTATGGCCCCGTTTGAAGCCTTGTATGGGAGGCCATGCTGTTCACCTATGTGTTGGGCCGAAGTGAGAGAGGCAGGCATCCTTGGCCCGGAGGTGGTGCAGAGCACGACAGAGAAGGTTCAACTCATACGGGAAAGGATGAAGGCGGCCAAGGACTGACAAAAGTCGTATGCCGATACCAAGAGGAGGCCCTTGGAGTTTGAGTTTGGAGACCATGTGTTCTTGAAGGTCTCCCCTCAGCGTGGGTAACAGAGGTTCAGAAAGGGGAGTAAGCTTTCTCCCAGGTTCATCAGACCCTTCAAAGTGTTGCAGCGGGCCGATGAAGTGGCTTATCAGCTAGAATTACCACCGCCGCTACTAAGGATACATGATGTATTTCATGTGTCCCAGCTCCGTCGGTATCTGCATGACGATTCACACGTACTTGATTGGGGTGAGATGGACATCAAGGACGACGTGACCTTTGTGGAGAGACTAGTGATGATAGAGGATCGCAAGGAGAAGGTGCTTCATGGGCGAACCATTCCCTTGGTTCGTGTGTTATGGAGACTGGTTCACGCCCAAATTTACCCAAGAGAAGAAGGGTAGAACGGTCCTTGTAGTGTAGCTTGGGTTGTCGATTCCACGGAGACCTAAGAAGATACCTAAGATACACAACCTAAGAAATGGATTTTTGGCTATGAAGTGGCCAACTTGGATTGATTTTGGATGGGTTTTAAAGATATCTAATAGATTTAAGTGGATTCAATTTAAAATAATGAGTTGATCCTAGGTTATCGCTCGGGTGGATTGGACGTATTTTCTTTTTAATGATTTCAACTTCTTAAATTTGAGATGGGTTCATTTAAGGAGATAAAACAACATCATCACTTACTGGTTTAATGCCTAAACCCTCTAATACTAATCACCTATACACTTGAAGGATCAAAGTTTTGAGCAATTCAAGGTAAAGGATCGTATTAGTACTTGAAGTGTGTGGCCTTAAATTCAACAAGGACGATGGAGTTTAAAAATCATCAAATAAAAATCCCAATTAAAGAAGTGATTATACATTAATTAGGTGATAAATAACATTAAATGCAGCCCCTTTCTACTCCCTTGGATCAACCCATAAGTGGGTTATCCCTCCATTGATCCCATGGTTTCAATGGAAGCGGAAAGTATACTCATGAGGGAGGAAATGGAGAAGTAAGGAAAACAACAAAAATAAAATGATCACTCCACCGTTGTGTGAATAATTTCACAAGGGTTGGTGTGAATAAATTCACACCTTGATCCAACGGTATCAAAGTGATATTAAGAACAACAGAATAATAGGAGAATAAGAACTTTTATTAAGAAACTAAAGTGATTTGAACAACTTACATGTGAAAGACAAAATTGAGGCAACAAAAATGCAGCATAACATTACAATTGAATAAAGCATCCAAGATCCTAAACTACTTCACCACCACTGCCTTAAATAGGAATTTTGGGAGCCTTGGGTCGAACCACCAACAGTACAAAGCATATTAATTAATTTTTCTAGGCTATAGGTGGTGGAAAGCTTGTGGAATTTGGACTTTTTCACGTTTGACCCGAGGTGGTAGCCAGCTTTCCTTCACCGAACAGACACGTCTGGAAGACCTCCTAGACGGCCGAAGCAGGGTGGGCCATTGAAGAAGAAAATTGATATCCGGCGGTCTTATAACAGCCTGTAAAATTTGGGTCCATTTGGAGTTGTGGATTCCGAGATATGATCAAAGTAGTGGACTGTTTTTCTGGGACGCAGAATCTGGCCCATAATTTTATCTCTAACTTAGGCCGACTAAATGACCAACATGGATGCCGAATTAGCATTAACTCCTGAAGAGTGATTTGTTCATATACATGTCTTAGATCATCACACGAAATATGGGATTAATTGGGCCTTTAAGTTGGGCCCCACAGCCTCATCAGTGGGCTGATGTCCAATCTGCCTTCTCCAGAATTGCTTCCTTTCATTTCCAAATATCTCCATCATCCTCCATGAATTCTCCACTGATCCCTGAATCAAACATGTTCATATTTAAGTTTAGATAAATTTCCAAAAATATCAAATTAAAATATGTATAATTAAATTCCTTAAAATCAGATGAATCATTGAGTACTTTAAATGATGTTCAAAAATGTACCACATAATAGTGCATTTTAAGAAGGTATTACAATCATAATGTGAAATGATGTTAAAAGTGTAAAATGCACTAAAATGGTGTTTATGAATAACAAGGAACATGAACATTATGTATATTAACAATTAATATTAGTCTCATTTAGTGGCTAATCACACCCCCCAACTTGAGTTTTGCTAGTCCCGAGCAAAATATATCTCAACAAAATGAAATTCGAATTCCCTTTTCTAAAAACATTTTAATACACAATGATCACCAAAAAACCTTATACCAAACAATCATGAAACCCATCAAAATATTTTAATACAAGATATTTTCATAAGAATATCCCAATCCCAAGCCCATTCCTTTGATCAAATCCATCATCATACTTCATCCAACTCAATTAGGTGTAATGATGTGTTGTGAATCACAATAGATATGGGGGTTCAGTTTCATTCAAGGGGGAAATCATGGAAGCGCTAGGTGGAATCACATTTAATCATAATATGAGTATTCTTCATCCTTTTTTTTGTTTTTTTGCAATATTGCTATAGTAATTGAGATTGCAGTTAATCAAATTAACCCATGTAGCAAGACTTTGCCGATGACTCCCAGACTCAAAGGCCTTAGGGCACCAAGTGAAGCCCACATACTCGGGCATCGTCTCGAGTTAACTTAATCAAAAACAAAGTCATATTACCATAAATAGAGATATATTGAAAAACTCGGGGCTAGACAACTCTGGAGTCACGATTCCCAAGTGCCGAAAGCCTCGCATTTTATCAATCCATTGCTCTACACGCAAATTTTTATTTTTATTTTTTTATTTTTTTATTTTTTAATAATTTTTTTTAATAATTTTTTTTGAATACTCATATTATTCATAAAAATAAAACCATCCTATGCTATTTATTATGGGACCCCAAAAATTCAAATTAGTACCCCACAGTCTAGAGGACGTGCATTGTGGCATTTTTTTTATTTGGATGAAAATATAAACGATGAAATATCACATTGGACAACCACACTTTCCAAAATCTATGCTCATGAAATTATACAAGGATTAAAATCAGAATCAGGGCATGCTAAATTATTTGATATTCAGTTTCAAAGTGTGCAATGTGTATTACCATGTTCAAAGTTAAAGGAATTTTTCCTTCCATTTACTTTTTTTTTCAAATCATTCAATTTTTGTTTTTGACACAAAAGCATTTTTTTTATTTTATCTCCCCCCCCAACTTAAAACAACACTGTCTCCAATGTTTGAAGAAATGAAAAATTAGAAGGAGTAGAGGCAGGGAATAAAAATTTAAAAAGGAAATTGAAAATGAGGATTATGGAATGAAGTCACCTGGTGGTTGAAGTTTGAAGTTCTTGCCGCTCGAATTTATTCCTTTGATATCCATGTCGCTTGCAAAGTTCCCTAATGGAAAAAGGAAAAAACAAAACAAACAAAACAAACAAAACAAACAAAAAAAACAAAAACAAACAATATATATATATATTTATATAATAAAGGAAGTAAAATATAAGAATATATATAAAAATTATAGAATAAGGTAGCACAAGAAGCCGCAGGTCAGTGGTAAGCGCGCGCCCCTGTCTCCCTTCGGTCCCGGGTTCGAGTCCCCGCGGCTTCGCCGGTTGTGACGGGGTTTGCCCCACGGCCTATGGCGTGGACTTTTTTTTGTATTATTATATTTTTATTTTTTTTCTTAACCTATTGAATAAAAAAATAAAAATAAACTGATGATACATTGTCTTCTTTTTAAATTTCTGGGTAAGGTATTACTCAAGGATCACACCACGTGACACGGATGAATATGGTGCTCCTCTTTCGTACCCATCCATACTCATAATAGAAGAACAGGTCAAAAGTCTATTTTTTTTTATTTTTAAATATAAAAATGAATAAGTAATCTTATTTGAAAAATAAAGATGATTCAGAAAGATTAGAAACATAAAAACCACGGGTTGCCTCCCGTGCAGCGCTTTGTTTAACGTCGTTAGCCCGGCATAGATCCCAAATTTATCAATTTTTTCCTGGTTCATAGATTGGATCAATTAACTCAACATATATTTCCTGTTTATTGAATGATTCAACAAATTTTTTTAACCTTTGACCATTGACCTTGAAAATGTGACCACTTGTGGGATCTTGAATCTCTACTGCCCCATGGGGGAATACATGATGCACTATGAAAGGTCCTGACCATCTAGACCTTAACTTTCCCGGATGTAAATGAAGTTTTGAACTATACAAGAGCACAAGTTTTCCCGGTTCAAAATGTTTGACCTTGATATTCCTAGATTGGTAGGCTTGAACTCTAGATTTATTGATCCTTGAATTTTCATAAGCCTCCATCCTTAGTTCCTCCAGTTCATTGAGATCTAATTTACTTTTTGTTCCGGCCAATGAGAGGTCATAATCCATTTTCTTAATTGCCCAAAAGGCCTTATGTTCAATCTCCACTGGCAAATGGCATGCTTTACCATAAACCAACCTATATGGGGACATTCCTAAAATGGTTTTATATGCAGTTCTATAGGCCCAAAGAGCATCTAAGAGTTTCTCAGACCAATCTTTCTTAGAGGGGTTGACAGTTTTTTCAAGAATTTTCTTAATTTCACGATTGGCTAACTCAGCTTGACCATTGGTCTGTGGGTGGTAAGCAGTGGACACTTTGTGAGAAATTCCATATTTTTCCATGAGTGATGAGAATGGACGATTGCAAAAATGAGTTCCACGATCACTTATGATAGCCCTAGGAATTCCAAATCTAGAGAATATGTTTTCTTTTAGGAATCTAATCACAGTTTGATGATCATTGGATTTTGTGGGAATGGCCTCAACCCATTTTGAGACATAATCAACAGCTAAGAGTATGTGGAGGTATCCCCGAGAGTTTGGGAAGGGACCCATGAAATCAATTCTCCAACAATCAAAGATTTCAACCACTAAGATGGGAGTGAGTGGCATTTGATTCCTTTTTGTGATGGACCCTACTTGTTGACACCTAGGACAACTTTGACAAAATGTGTAGGATTCCCTTGAAAGGGTGGGCCAGAAAAGACCACATTGAAGAATCTTAGCAGATGTTTTCTTAGAGGAAAAGTGACCTCCACATGCCTCACTATGACAAAATTTAAGGATGGACTCTTATTCAGATTCTGGAACACACCTCCTAATGACTTGGTCAGGGCAGAACTTATAGAGGTATGGATCATCAAACACATAGTGTCTAACATCAGAAAGGAATTTCCTTTGAGCTTGAGTCCCTAAGAATTTTGGAATGACTCCTTTCACTAAGAAATTTTCTATGTCAGCATACCAAGGGCAGTCACTCACAGAGTATAAGTGTTCATCAGGAAACAAATCAGACACAGAGAGGTGATTTGAGTTGTCTTTGAATTCCATCCTAGAGAGGTGATCAGCTACAAAATTTTCAACTCCCTTTTTATCCTTGATTGTGAGTTCAAATTCTTGTAAGAGAAGGACCCACCTAATCAGTCTAGCCTTAGCATCTTGTTTTTGGAAGAGGTATTTTAGTGCAGAATGGTCAGTGAACACAGTGATGGGTGATCCTAAGAGGTAGGACCTAAACTTCTCTAAGGCAAACACAATAGAAAGTAACTCCTTTTCAGTGGTGGTGTAGTTGATTTGGGCATCATTTAAGGATTTTCTTGCATAAGCAATGACATAAGGAGTTTTATCACAACGTTGTCCTAACACAGCTCCAACAGTAAAGTCACTGGCATCACACATAAGTTCAAAAGGAAGGTTCCAATTTGGAGATTTCATAATGGGAGGAGAGGTGAGAGAGGATTTGAGGGTTGATAATGAACCCTCACAGTTTTCTGTCCAAACAAATGGAGCATCCTTTACTAAGAGAGCACAAAGGGGACGGGATATTGAACTAAAGTCCTTGATGAATCTTCTATAGAAACCAGCATGTCCTAAGAAAGACCTCACTTCCTTGATAGTTTTGGGTGATGGAAGGTGACGAATGATGTCAACCTTTGCTTTATCAACTTCAATCTCCCTACTCGAGACCAGATGGCCTAGAAAAAGTCCCTCTTTAACCATGAAATGGCATTTTTCCCAGTTTAGGACTAGATTTTTTTCTTCACATCTTGACAATACTCTCTCCACATTCTGCAGACATCTCTAAAAAGTATCCCCAAACACAGAGAAGTCATCCATGAAGACCTCAAGAAAATCCCCTACCATGTCTGAGAAGACTCCCATCATGCACCGCTGGAAGGTTCCAGGGTCATTGCATAACCCGAAGGGCATGCATTTGAAGGAAAAGGTACCGAAAGGACATGTGAATGTAGTCTTCCCTTGATCCTCTAGGGAGACCTCAATTTGATTATACCCCGAGTACCCATCTAAGAAACAGTAGAAGGCAAGACCTTCCACTCTCTCAAGGACTTGGTCAATGAATGGTAAGGGGAAATGGTCCTTCTTAGTGAATGAGTTTAGTTTCCTATAGTCAATGCAGACCCTCCATCCACTACTCACCCTTGTTGGAAAAATCTCTCCATCCTCATTGGTTATCACTGTGATTCCAGCCTTTTTTGGAACCACTTGGATTGGGATCACCCATTCACTCTCGGCTATGGGATATATGATACCAGATTTCAACAATTTCAGAAGTTCCTTCCTTACTACCTCCATGAGATTAGGATTGAGTCACCATTGAGGTTGACGACATGACTTTGAATCAGATTCCAGAACAATCCTATGAGTCCCGATAAGTGGGCTAATCCCAGGAATATCAGAAAGGGTCCAACCAATGGCTTTCTTATGCTTCCTAAGGACATCTAGAAGCATCCTCTCATGATTGGATTCAAGATAAGAAGAAATGACAATAGGATGTGTTTGATTTTCCCCTAGGAAGGCATACTTTAGTGCAGCAAGAAGTTCCTTCAATTCAAGATCAGGTTGGTTCAAAATTTCAGCAGAAGATTGGGACATTGGATCAAGATCAATTTATTTTTTTAGAGGTTCAGATAGGATTGATTCCTCACATGTAGAAGTTTCAGCTACTATATTGGATTGATCAGATTTAGGGAAGGAATTTAGAGGGGTCTCTATGAAATTGGTTTCTTGAAAGGTTTCACTGATTGTTGGACCTAAGACTTCATCATAAGAGCAATTTGAAAATGATTCAAGCCAAGGAGATAAAATTCCTTCATATGAAAAAAGGAAATCAATCTCATTCTAACTTAAACATTCATCAAATATTCCTTGATGTTCCATGGATTCATTATCAATGCTTCCTATCATGTTTACTTCATGAATATCATCGTCATCCCCTATTTGTGAGCTTGCATTATAGATGTTCAGGTCTATACTCATGTTCCCAAAGGTGATGGTCATGTTCCCATTTCGGACTCGGATAACAGAGTTGATTGTTACAAGGAAAGGACGACCAAGGATGATTGGGGTTTGTTCCTTATTTCCTAAGTTTGGATGGTTGTCAAGGACAATGAAATCAGCAGGGTAGATGAAGTTTTCAACCTTTACCAGAACGTCCTTTAAAATCCCCTTTGGAACCCTAATGCTACGATCAACAAGTTGAAGTGTGACAGATGTGGGTTGGAGTTCTTCTAGGCCTAACTGGCAGTACACAACATATGGGATGAGATTGACACTAGCACCTAGGTCACACAAGGCCTTGACAACTTTGCTCTCTCCTAGTTTAACATTGATGTAAGGGCAACCTGGGTCTTTTAACTTAGGAGGAATGGTCCCTTGAATGGTGGTACTCACATTATCAGCCAAAATGACTTGGTTTTTATATGAAAATTTTCTTTTAAAAGTTCACAAGTCCTTAAGGTACTTTGAGTAGGCAGGTATAGTTTGGATTTCATCGAGAAGGGGTATGTTCAACTTGACTTGTGAAAATATTTCCCTCAACGTTTCACTCAGTTCAGGCTTGGATTTCCCCCTCATGCGTTGGGGAAATGGTGCAGGTTGTGGGGTTGTTTGTTGAAGAGTTGTTTATTTCACATTGTTATCAATTTCCTCAGTTTGATCTTGTGGTTCATTTAAATTTTCATCCAAGTTTGAATCTTCAGGTGGGTTCTGAATTAGTTGTTCAAGTTTCTCAATTGATTTCCCACTTCTTAAAACAGTCACAACCTTTAGTTGTTCATGAGTTGTTTGAGCACAACTTGACTCTCCCCTTGAAGTTGAGGATGACACCGCCTGAGTAGGCATGGGTGCCTTTCCTGTTTTGATGGTTTGAAGTTCTTGTTTTAGGGAAGAGACTTCTGAGTTCATCCTCTCCATTTGTTTGCACAGTTGTTCTAGTAGGCTTTGTGGAACAGTTTGGGTTGGTGCTTGAGTAGGTTGGTTTATCCTAGGGGGATATTTTGGAGGTGGGATGGTTTGTTGAAAATGGACCGATGGCTGTTGGTATTGGATAGGTTGGGTTTGGAACTGGTTATGGGTTTGGTAGTTCTGTTGAGGGTAAGGATTTTTCCCTTGTGGTTGGCTATGTTGTTGGTTATCCTTCCATCGGAAGCCTGGGTCGTCATTGTACCTAGGATTGAAGGTGTTTTGGTATTGGGGCTTTTGAAAGTTTAGGGCATTGACTTCCGCTGGGGGTCCTCCTAGAAGAACATCCTTGATGGATGGAATGGTTGGGCAGTTGTCTATTTTATGGTCATGTTTGTCACAAATTGTGCAAACAAGGTCTACATTTTTGATTTCATGGACTTTCCTAAGGTCTATCTCTTCAACCTTCCTAGAGAGTGCTGCGAGTTTAGCCCTAAGGCTTTCCTATTCTCTAAGTGTATGAATTCCAGTGGTTCTTTGTGGCTTTTCAGAATAAGGTGAAGTTCCCCAAGTTTGGTTTTGTTCAGCCAGACTTTCGAGATACTCGTAAGCATCATTTGGGGCCTTGTTTTTAAAGGTTCCATTACACATCATGTCAATGAACTGTTTGTTCCCCGGACCCAACCCTTCATAGAAAATTCTCACTTGTTCATGTATGGAAAACCCATGGTGTGGAACCATGTTTAGGGTGTCTTTGAACCTCTCCCATGTTTCATAGAATGACTCTCCCTCTTTTTCAAAAAAGTTTTGGATGCTCTTTTTAAGTGCAATTGTTTTGTGATGAGGGAAGTATTTTTTGTATAATTCTCTTTGCAGTTGGTCCCAAGAGTGGATTGATGCAGGTATCAAGTTGTTTAGCCAATTTTTAGCTCGATCCTTTAATGAAAAAGGAAATAGCCTCATCTTAGCGGATTCTAGTTGATGTGGGGGACACATGGTTTCAACAATGTCGTTAAACTCTTTGACATGAAGGTATGGCATTTCTGACTCCATCCCATGAAAGGTTGGAAGGTGGTTTAGGACATGGGGTTTGAATATGTAGTTGGTGTCTCCTATGGAATTGTGTCTAATACATGAGGGGGCATTGGTCCAAGCTGGAGTAAGGTAGTCGTTCATGGTTTGATCAACTACATTCCCTAAGTTTGGATCTACTTGGTTTTGGTTTCCCATTTGATTCCCCCCAGGGTTTACAATTTGATTTTGTGGATGACCCTCCATTGGACTTGTTTCAAGTTCTGACTTTGGGGTTTCAAGAATATTTGAATCTGATTTAAACAATCCCTTAGTTGCACTTGACTCTCCTATCCTAGGACTTTCCACCCTAACTAGTCTGTTTGAGAAATCACGGGTGTAGGCGGACATGCGCCAAAAAAAAAGTGAGAAAGGGACAAGATAAGAGATCTTGGGTGAGAGTAGAAGAATGAAGGTGAGTAAAGAAGGTTTTTTTTGGATCTAAGGTACTTACTTGGTCCCCGGAAACAGTACCAAAATTTGGTTCATGCCCAAATTTACCCAAGAGAAGAAGGGTAGAACGGTCCTTGTAGTGTAGCTTGGGTTGTCGATTCCACAGAGACCTAAGAAGATACCTAAGATACACAACCTAAGAAATGGATTTTTGGATATGAAGTGGCCAAATTGGATTGATTTTGGATGGGTTTTAAAGATATCTAATAGATTTAAGTGGATTCAATTTAAAATAATGAGTTGATCCTAGGTTATCGCTCGGGTGGATTGGACATATTTTCTTTTTAATGATTTCAACTTCTTAAATTTGAGATGGGTTCATTTAAGGAGATAAAACAACATCATCACTTACTGGTTTAATGCCTACACCCTCTAATACTAATCACCTATACACTTGAAGGATCAAAGTTTTGAGCACTTCAAGGTAAAGGATCGTATTAGTACTTGAAGTGTGTGGCCTTAAATTCAACAAGGACGATGGAGTTTAAAAACCATCAAATAAAAATCCCAATTAAAGAAGTGATTATACATTAATTAGGTGATAAATAACATCCAATACAGCCCCTTGATACTCCCTTGGATCAACCCATAAGTGGGTTAGCCCTCCATTGATCCCATGGTTTCAATGGAAGCGGAAAGTAGACTCATGAGGGAGGAAATGGAGAAGTAAGGAAAACAACAAAAATAAAATGATCACTCCACCGTTGTGTGAATAATTTCACAAGGGTTGGTGTGAATAAATTCACACCTTGATCCAACGGTATCAAAGTGATATTAAGAACAACAGAATCAGAGGATAAGAGGAACTTTTATTAAGAAACTAAAGTGATTTGAACAACTTACATGTGAAAGACAAAATTGAGGCAACAAAAATGCAGCATAACATTACAATTGAACAAAGCATCCAAGATCCTAAACTCCTTCACCACCACTGCCTTAAATAGGCATTTTGGGAGCCTTGGGTCGAACCACCAACAGTACAAAGCATCTTAATTAATTTTTCTAGGCTATAGGTGGTGGAAAGCTTGTGGAATTTGGACTTTTTCACGTTTGACCCGAGGTGGCATCCATCTTTCCTTCACCGAACAGACGCGTCTGGAAGACCTTCTAGACGGCCGAATCAGGGTGGTCCATAGAAGAATAAAATGGAGCTTGGATGTCTTATAACCTCCTGTAAAATTTGGGCCCATTTGGAGTTGTTTTTTCCGAGATATGATCAAAGTAGTGGACTGTTTTTCTGGGCCGCAGAATCTGGCCCAGAATTTTATCTCTAACTTGGGCCGACTAAATGACCAACATAGAGGCCGAATTATCATTAACTCCTGAAGAGTGATTTGTTCCTATACATGTCTTAGATCATCCCACGAAATTTGGGATTAATTGAACCTTTAAGTTGGGCCCCACAGCCTCATCAGTGGGATTATGTCCAATCTGCCTTCTCCAGAATTGCTTCCTTTCATTTCCAAATATCTCCATCATCCTCCATGAATTCTCCACTGATCCCTGAATAAAACATGTTCATATTTAAGTTTAGATCAATTTACAAAAATATCAAATTAAAATATGTATAATTAAATTCCTTAAAATCAGATGAATCATTGGGTACTTTAAATGATGTTCAAAAATGTACCACATAATAATGCATTTTAAGAAGGTATTACAATCATAATGTGAAATGATGTTCAAAGTGTAAAATGCACTAAAAAGGTGTTTATGAATAAAAAAGAACATGAAAATTATGTATATTAACAATGAATATTAGCCTCATTTAGTGGATAATCAGAGACATGGTGGGATTGAGGAGAGTACGTGGGAGAGGGAAGCACAGATGCGTACCCAGTACCCCATGTTGTTTTGAGTTTTGTTCCTTATTTTACCTATTGTGGTAGAAAGTTTTGTCTTTTTGGCTGTGAAATTTACTGGTTTTCTTTCCTCTAGATGTGCGTGAAAAGCCATGGCTATGGGGGAGGAGAGGACCCGACCCCTAATCAAGACGCATAAAGGTGGATGCGATTAAACTCGTGCGAGCGAGTCAGTGCCGCCAAAAGCGGATAATATCTTGATGTGGGGGAGGAGACTCCCCAACCCACATTCCTAGGCAGTTTGGCATGGTATGTTGCTTGGTAATTGATAGGGAAGTGTTTTTAGTTAGCGTGGGTTCACTTCTAAGAGGTATCTTTCGAGGTGGTTGTTCGGACCCTCTCTTTCCTTCTTGGTTTGTTTTGATTCTCGTGGATGAGAATCATTTAAGAGGTTTCTAATGTAATGGACCAGACCCTCCTGGCCCATTACTTTTCCAAAAGTGAGGCTCCACCAAAACAGTGACACTGTGGCGGTGAGACCGTGAGGGTGACACCGGTCACGGTGGAACCGGGACGGTGGCACCGTGAGGGTGGGACCGTGAAGGTGACACCGTGACGGTGGAACCGGGACGGTGGCACCGTGAGGGTGGCACCATGACGGTGACACCGTGAGGGTGACACCGTGATGATGGAACGGTGACGGTGGCACCATGAGGGTGACACCGTGACGGTGGCACCGTGTCCCCTCGCCGAGTACCTGACTTTTCTGCTCCCACAACGTAAGTTTTGACATAAATTAATTCTTTGACTCCTTTTAAAACCATTTAAAGAACATAATTAATTCCTAAAAATCCCGAGAGACCTCCGTGTGTAACTGCTCAACCGCATGGTCAACCGATGACCCCCGATCCTTACGCGGTTTGGCATTCTCATCTCAACCGTCTGCGACTCTTATAAACTAAGGGTTAGCTGTGGTTTATTCTTTCCTCGATCGTGGCTTTTTCACAAACATCTTCTGGTGCATCGAGCGAGCCGCATCGTTATCTATGAAGTTCTGCCCCCGACCTAAGCGTCGATCATCGATCAACAGGTAGGGGATTTATCTTTCGCCTCTCTCTTTTGTGTATCATGTGGAGTGGGTGTGCTTTTGTTTCTGTAGAATTGGATAAACCAGACCTAAATAAAGATAATGAGCGAATCCTATAAAAAATGAAGGGTGGGGGGGGGTTGTGATCGTTGATGTTGTTTATATTATGATCATCTTTCTGAGTTGTGTTGGCTTACACCTTCTGAAAATTGAGGCCGTTGGTGGTCAATGTTTGTGCACTAATGAACCCCTCGTGGTGTTTTAAATGGCTTGTTCCTAATTGTAAACTCATACTGTGAAAAGTAAATTGGTTAATAACGTATACCTGGATGAATAAATTAAAAGCACCAGGATAAATCCCTTCTATTCTAACCCCGGTCAAAACATGGAATTGAAATCTTGGAGTGTGTTAAATCTTATAAATCTGAAAATACAGGCATGGCCCTGCTTAGTGTTGGTGGCAGTGGTTTGGTTGTTTTCTTTCGCGGATGATTGGTGGAAATTGGGGATGAGATCCCCTGTTGGTATGGATTCGGTGGTTGTGAGTTTTAATACCGGGTGGGTACTTGTTTATATCACGAATTGGGGTGGGATCCTCTGTTGATGAGAAACCATTTCGGGGGACACAGGGTAGTGTCTCGAGGGTTTTTCTTTGGTTCAAGTACTTCAAGGGATCTCACTTATCCCCTTGTTGTTGTGACTTTACAAGAGAACTGGGTGTGGATACTTAAATTGACGTTTGGCTGGTTTCTTTTCCTTGGTTATGCTTATGGTGTTAGTTTCCCAGTAGTGCATAAAATTAATAGAACATTATTTCTGAACATGAAACCAAGAATGGGACAAATGGGTTTTGTTGGCGAGAGTTGTGACTCGGACTTGAGTGCTGTTGTGATCTGTAGGCTATATGAAAAAAAAAAACTAGCTTTGGGTGAGTTCTTGTTACCTATATATATACTTATAGCTTTGTGTTTCATATTTTCGCCCCACCCAAGTTGAGCACTTAGTGCCGAACACCCCCATTTCATGGGGGAGGGTGTTTTTACCAACACTATTCTTAGTGGATGGTTATTAGCTCCTTTTATGATCCCTTTCCCGGATATCCCAAGTATCTTCGGGTAGGATGTGATGGCCTGAGATCCATTATTAGCCCAAGAACCTTCGGGCGGGGTAGTGTGGTGGTTGGCCAGGTGTGTGCGGCAGGCTGTTTTCCAAGTGTCTTCGGGATGAGGCTCAGGTGTCTTCAGGCGTGGTGGTGGTTGTTCTGGCCTAGGTGTTTTCAGGCATGGTTACATGTTATAGTTGTGGCCCAAGTGTTTGCGGGCGGGATTCGGTAGTGGGACTGTGTGTGGTTGTGGCCCAGGTGTGTGCGGGCGGGTGTGGCAGTGGGACTGTGGTGAGAATGGCAGGATTGGTCCGATGCGTAGGATGTCTCAATAACTAGTGGGAAAGTGGCACAGGGTACCCAAACATCGATGTGATCTTACTATATATATTACTTGACTTGCGTTATTTGGGGAGTGTGCCTTGGTTGGATAGTTTACCTTGATAGGTGTTTGGTTTACTCCTTTTCTCACGGGACCTTAGAACGTTCCCCTACTTGTGCACGAGAGTCTTTGGTTTTCCCTACTGAGTGTACTTGTATGCTCACCCTATGTATATAAAACAACTTTCAGGTTTCTAGGAGGACTTTGGGGATCATGCAGGACCATACTAGCTCGGACCTTTGTGGCAGTTGCAGTTGCTGCTTTTCTTCTTTGGTACTTACCTTGTAGTCACCTTTGTACTTTGTGGCTTTACTTTTGGAACAACATGTGGGAATGGTTTACGTTTGGCTTTACTTTTCTTTTACCTTGGTGTTGTTGAGTTTCATTATCTTATCTCTCGATCTTATAAAACAAAAAAGGGTAATGCCTTCCATTTGTGAGAAATTTATACACCCTTGGTGCTAGTCGCCACTCCGGGACCTATTGAAGGCGGGTCTCGGGGGTCATTCTCCCTCCTTCAACTTAAAGAAGGAAGGGCCTGGCAATATGCTGACCCTTCTCTTCTTTTGGTGAAGGCAGGTTGTGACAATAATGTATTAAAATTACCTTTATTTAGGAATAAAAAACTTCATTTTTCCAACTTGCAGGCATATGTATCCAATTATCATATGAAATAGGAAGGGAAACGGGCTCTGCGGCCAGCTTCCCTAAAATCCGGCCAAGTAATCCAGCGACGTCATCCATAGAGACCCCATATGAATCAAATGGGAAAACTATATTCTCTCTGGTTAGATTACATACATCTGAACTTTTTATATCTCTCTATACATTTTCATTGTTTCCATATTTAATGAACCTAAAGTTAGTATAAAAAAGTGCAATAAATTTATTCATATCAAATTTTTTACCTATAACATTCACTCTCCTATAGCCCCATGAAGAACTTGAAGTGTCATGATGCTCCCCCACTACTGAGACTCCTGAAGTGGGAGGAGACGGCTGAGCTGCTGAAGGGCTACTCACAGATTTTGTGAGAGATGCTGCAGGGGGAGATGGTGAATGGGGGCAGGTGGATGGTTGCTCAGATGTCTTAGGGAGGGAGATAGATGGATCATCATATGTTGCAGTGGTTGATGAAACAGTATATCGCTTCCTCCTTGGCATTCCTATCATTTAATAAAATAAAATTAAGTTCAAAACATATATTTTAAAAAATTTATGTAGAAAAAAATTTAAAAAAGATAATAGATGCATAGTACTAACAAACAAAATATACACAACAATGATAATGAATGATTGCACAAATGAAATAAGTGGCTGCTAAATGAATGCATAACTATAAATACAATCATTTTCTCCTTCAATCATGTCGGTTTCCTACTCCATTACTTCATCCACTTCATTCATACTTGCTAGACCAATATTTTAAATATCATAGTGGATAAATAATTCCAATTATTGTTGTTGATGAGATTAAATGTCAGAGGTCAAATATTCCGCTTCATCACACATATCATAAAAATCTCTTTGTTTTATGTGAGTAACTACACTTCACCCTTCCTCTACAATATCATTCACATAATATACCATTTTTTATTGTGATGATAAGATATATGGATCATACAGTTCATGATCACAAACATCCATCAAGCGAGAGAAGTTCATAGAAGTAAATTTCCAGGAATATCTTTTAACACCTATGATAATATTGACCAAATTTCATTTGAATAAAACAATTGAAAAATTTCTGTGGTAGTTTAATTAAATAATATCGGTCAACTTTCCATAGTATACCACTTCAGAAAATGTAAATATACCACTATTCTATGTTTTCAAACCCTCTTTTCGATCAAATGTACGAAATCTAAAGCTATTTACATTTTAAGTGTCGAACTTTCTAACTTTTTTTAGAGGACCTCAAGCAAGAAAATTAAAATATTCTGACAAATATTCTTGATTATCAGTATTCATGATCTGAAAAAAGAAATATACTTTATTATAATTACAAAATATATTTGTCAACCTAATATTCATATTTATTTCAATATTTATGAACTTACACATCGTGAAAACCATTCTACAAGATCTTTATTAACAAATTTTGTTATATCTTTCTCATTTTGTGTTTGGCCACTCATTAGTCTCTTTGTTTGTATCCTCAAATCTTCAATAAATGGATCTACAATTTCACTATTTAGCAGCACATATCTATGTGTCTGTAATAATTCCATTTTTGTCTGTGTAACATTTGAGGTCCTCCCAACTGATCGGCTAATAGTAGGAAATATTTTTGATTTCCCATGTATTTGAGATTGAGTTAATATATTGTAAACATGTACAACTCGATTAAATCTTGTCTCAATATCATCCAAGTATCTAGAACAAAAGGTAAGACACTCTTCTGCCAAATAGCCTTCAGTAATAGAGCCTTCTGGTTGAGCGTTATTTCTCATGTTTGATTTCAAATTCCCAAGATATCTGTAAAATAAAAAAAACAAAAATAATTATGCATTTAATTAAGTGAAAAAAAATTGTTTACTTAACTAAAAAACATATAAATAAAGTACCTCTCAATTGGATACATCCATCGATAATGAACGGGGCCTCTTAATTTAGCTTCCTCAACCAAATGCACAGTTAAATTCATCATGACATTAAAAAATTACAGGGGAAAGATCATCTCCATTGCACAAAGTTTCAATACAAACCTCTCATGAAGGGTTTCAAGCTCAAATGGATGTATATATTTCTCACATAGTTTCCTAAAAAATGTGCATAATTGGAGTACAACAGTTGTAACTTTTTCAGGTAATAATGTATGCAATGCTAATGGTAGTAACTATTGTAACAAAATATGTGAATCGTGACTTTTCAATCCATGTAAATTACAATTCTTTAAGTCAACACACCTTGAGATGTTAATTGAATACCCATCAGATACTTTCACATGCTTTAAAATTCTAATGAATGTATCTTTTTCCCTATTTTTCATTGCAAAAATTTCCGGAGCATAATTTTCATTCTCATTTGGTTAGAGATCATGTTTTATGTTAATTACTTGTAAATATTTCCAAGCATTGAGATGATACTTCAAATTTTCATACTTATTAAGCAATGTAAAGATCAAATTTTTATAGAAATTTTTCTCAACATGCATCACATCAAGATTATGCCACAAAAAATTAAATTCCCAATACAGAGGTTTGAAGAATATACTTTTTTTCTTCCATTATTGCGTTCCGATTTCACTTAATGATGCACTTCGAAACCATTTCCTACTATCATTCAAATGATAAACCTTCCCAAATTCTGTTTCAACATTTTCAAGTTGTGTTAATATTTCAGAACCAGTTAATAACTTTGGAGGTGGTCTACGATCAATTAAACTATTAAATTTTGATATGTTCAGCCGAAATCTATGAGATGCATTGAGAAATATTCGATGGCACAAGAAGAACCATTTTCTACAGTGAGTTAACCATTTGGGCTGAAAATAAAAGTTAAAATAGGACAAGCTAAACCCGTGTAATTGTTCCAACCAGATAAATTCACAAGCCCATAGAAGTCACTAATGGTCAATATTAAAGCAACATGCATTTTGAACATTGTTTTAGAAGAATCATCAAATGTCTCAACACTGTTTCTCCATAACTCCTGTAATTCATAAATTAAATATTGAAAGTATACATCAATATCATTTCTAGGAATTTGTTTTCCATGAATAATCACCAAAATGATAAAAGAAATTTATTGCATACACATCCATGGAGGCAGATTGTAAGGGATAAAAACAACTGGAAAAATGCTATAACTAATACTCAAAGTCCCAAATGGGTTGAATCCATTGGCAGCCAATCCCAATCAAACATTCCTAGGATTATCTGAGAAATATGGATGCAATGAATTAAATATATTCCAAGATTGTGAATCTCATGTATGTCACATTAACCCATCATTGTTATTATCTATATATTTCCACTTCATGTGTTCATTGGTTTTGATGACATAAATAATATTTGTAATCGAGGATTCAAAGGAAAGTAATGAAAAACCTTTGTAGATGTGTTCCTTTTCTTCTTATTAATGGTAGTATATTGATTGAGACTTCCAACATCACCCATTGACTTCCATCTGGAAGAAGATTTTTTTTTTCAATCCTATCTACTTGAATCCTCTCACCAATAAAGCATACAATCATTGGGACATGTATGTATTTTTGTATAATTCAAACAAATCCTATTAACAACTTTTTTCATATCATAAAAAGACTTAGGGATGTTTGCTTCAAAAAATTCATCACGCAAAAATTCCAATATCAATGACATTGCCTTATTTGTAATTCCACATTGACATTTGATATGGTAAAACTTTAGCAAAAATGAAAGTTTTGAATATTTCAAAAATTCACTATACAAATATTGATTTCCATTATCAACTAAATCATGAAATGTATCTTCCTTAGTGAATTTTTCTCTTACATTAGACTCTACATAATCAAGAGGAGGATCCACTAATATGTTACAATCTTCATCTGGTTGTCCTAAAGTCTAAAATACATCACTTGTTATGTTGCTATTTGTAACACCCTCATCTAGTTGTTCTGATATGTTCTGATATTTATGGTGGTGTCTAGAAGTGTCAAATGCATCATTTATAAGGTTTTACATTTCATTTACCATTTTCGACAATGTTGGGAGCTCATTACGTGCAATGACATTAGTGATCAACCTTTTTGTAACGTTCGATTCTCTGGGACAAATCTAACACAAATATTGACTAGGGAATTACTTTAATATTTAATGTTCATAAACTTCATATCTCTTCAACCATCTTCTAAATTTACATTTAGTACATGAACATCTTATTCTCCCTTCAATGGATTTATTGGAAATTACAAAATCTAAAAACTCCTCAAAACCCTTAACATACTGAGGTGTATTCCTCAGTAATGTGATCTAGATTTTATCCATGTATATCATAATGTTCCTAAACAATATTAAAAAAAATTAAAACACATAAATATTGATAAATAGAGAAAGAGATTCATATATAATAGTTGAAAAAATATATAAATATGTTAAAGATTTGGAAAAAGTATAGAATTAGATAAAAAAATCCTCAAAGAAACTTTTTCCCAATAGCCCATAGTGGTTATCAGGTAGAAATAATCAGATAGGGGAATAAAACATCTAATAAAATTGAAAGATCCAAACAACACATCATAAGAAATGAGTTTAAAGCTCTATAAAATCTGTGATATAAAATGTATATAAATTTTTATGATGAACCTCATCCTGTATAGTGGAAAGCTCCATAATCCTATTGAATAGAGGCTTGTCTGATAATTTCCTCTTCCGAGTCTATGCACTAGAACTAGGATGTGATATCTCCAAATTACTACAAAAACTATATTAACACACTTCACACAAAATAAAACCATATAGAAAATAAATATTTAGGTGGTTTAGATAATTCCATACATCTATAGGAGAATACTAAAAATATTTTCATTTTAAAAGATACAAGAAAATACAAAACTCATCACTCACATCCAATATATTATAAAGTCTCAAAAAAATAATCTAGAAACTTACAGTATTCAGCATAATCTTACATTAAAACTAATTTGGACAGAGAAATTTGATAAACTATTCTGGATGAAAAAATAACCACAAATAGGACTATCAATATTTAAATCCTTTATATCAACAATTTAAATTAAAATAATAATAATTAATTACTATAAATGGTTGATATGGAGTAAGAGGTAAGGATCTATAAACCAAGGGATATAATAGATAAAGGTACAAGTAGAAAAAACCACCTCCATGATTCAAGATCTTATGTAAGAAAAAAAGTACATGTGGTGTAGTAATGGTGACCGAGATACCTAAATAGTAATAGGATAGAGAACTACATGAACTAATTTTCACCTCTCAATCACCAAAGGATATAGAATAACATCAGGGTTCTAAGAAGACCAGTGGGATTTGGTTTAACCAATTTTATTAATAAACTAAAATACAAGAAGTCTAACATGATCCAAATAGAGTGAATTTTATATGATAAACATTTACAAATCATATAAAGTTCAATAGTATAAAATGATCCTTGAAACCTAAGGCTAAATATAAAAATCAACTCCTGTCTCCATTTACAATAATAAATGGAACATGAGTCATACAAAAATCATCCATTCTTAGAAAAAACAATTCATCCGAACATGTACTTGTACCTATAGGTACCCAAAAAATAGACCATGAAATTTCTTGTCCCCCCTAAGTATATATGCTGGGTGTGATCATATAATACCTAGTAATAAACCACCTAGTTCCTAACTTATATGAAATATAATTACATATGTTCCTTATATCAATATAAACAATTATATAAATTTATATAAAAATGAATCTACAAATGGTTATCAATAAAAACATGGAAGCATCAGATAATGGAAAACTTCATAAAATATAATCAATTATAAACAATAAATTCCTATATTGGGAGGGTCTATACCTAACATAATTTCTTTGATCCTAGACTTAGATATGAGACATCGGGTCAAGGAATCCATGATGCCATTCTCATCGAACTAAGATCATAACAATACTTATCATGGTTGAGTCATGGAAAAATCCTTGTATTTTTTAAAGAGGAAGGTGTATACAAGAATCAAGGAACTATCATCACATGAATTTAGGGATATGTGAAATTGGTATAAAAAATTCAAGTCATTGTGATCCCATCCCATTAATCAATCTATATATAATACATACCAACACACAAGTTATACAATAAAAAAAATACCCCTTATAAAATAATCATTATTTATCAAAACAATATCCATGGTCAAGGTAGAATTATTATTTATAATAATCAAAATTATTGGTATAAAAAAGTAAAAACAAGCTCAAAATATCAAAGTAATAGTCATGCTTAAAAAATAATTCTATTATAATGAATCTAATGCTCAACAAAACAAAAGGTAAATATGCTTGAATATGATACATTAACTATAATATCAATAAAATTTAATTCCATGTCACACATGATCACAACATAAAACATGAATAATTAATGAATATTATATTATAGAATCCAAATAGGTATAAAAATATCAAGCCAAACATAGATCATGTTATAAGGATACATTCTCTTCATGCTACTCTAAATGCTAATTATACTAGTTATAAATTATTGGATGAGGAATAATTCATGGTTCACTAAAATATATCCAAAAAAGGATCTATATTTATCATGGGAAGTAAAAAGTGTGCACTAGTAAAATACTACCTAAGATCAAATATGGTATTTGTCATAACCAATTTGATAAACTACCTCTGAAATGGGTGAGGCGACAAGGAAACAAGGTGCGACGAGGTGGAACAATGATAGGGTGATGAGGCACAATGAGGTGGTGAGGCGCGGAGAGGCGGTGAGGTGACTAGGGGTGGTGAGGCGGCTAGGCGCGGAGAGGCAATGAGGGGCGAGGCGGTGAGGGGCGAGGCAGCGAAGCGGCGAGGTGGTGAGGCAAAGAGGATTTCGGGGATCACCGGGGGGGGGGGGGGGTCTCGTGGGGGTCGGAGAGAGAAGGGGGGTTACGGGGGGGGGGGGGAGTTTTGGGGCTGAAAAAATAGTTTTAGCGGTGGTTTTTTAAAAACTGCCGCTAAAACATTAATAAAAAAATTTAGCTGCAGTTTAGTAAACCACTGCTAAAAACCCACCACAAACAACTATTAATGATGTAGTGATTACATCTTGATCTATATATTATAAATAAATATTCATGAAATTATCCTTCTCATCTCTCCCTTTCTTAATCCATGTTTTATTCATTACCTCATTGGGTGATGAATGTGTTTATTCCTTTTCTAAATTTGAAGGATCAATCTTATCTTGTAGGGGTGTGAATTGGTTTTTCATTTTCATCACATTTTATATTGATTATAGTTGTTGAGAATTTTCTCTATGAGTTTATTTTGGCACAATCATTTTTATTCTTGATGAGAAATTAACACCTTTATGCCCATAACCCAAACTAAAAACAAAATATGTTAAAAAAATATCATGTGTAAGAGTTTCAACCCACATGTTTATGTTTTTCATTTTACTTGAAGTACTTATTTTGCCATGAAATAAATGTATTATGTATGTTACATATTTTCACAATAATAATATAAAAAATTTTGTGATTTTATATCCTTTTGTGTATTTTGTGAGTCACTCATGTCATTATTCCTTCAAGGTGTAGGTGCCTATGGCTTGGTATCAACCACCACTTATTATTCTCTTTTTTTCATGACCCACTTTAGATTTTACTCTATTTTTGAAATGCTACATTTTTGGGAAATATTAAAAATTTTCATTTGTATTACGGATTATTAGATCTATATTATCCATTACCTATACTTTCCAATTTCCGGATGTCATATTGAGAGTCATGTATATTTATTAATCCTTAATATTTCACCATAAACAAAGAGTTTATTCTTCAAGATATTTGATATGTTTAACTCTTTCTTTAACAACATTGGTCAAGATATCTACGATTAATACATGTTATTCAATTTTGAGTTTGTACTCAACCTATTTCTCTAATTTTTCTAGATTTCCATATTTGAGTCACTTGATTTAAGTCTTCGATATAGAATTATATTTTTCTTGATACTAAATATAAAGTTTTGAATCATGAACAAAGACATTGGTATTGTTTTTTTTGTTCTTATGAACATCAATTTCATAAATTTCAGCTTCAAGTTCAACTTTTTGGTCTATTCTTCCATTAACTTTAGTGTTTTAATCATCATTTCCCTTTGGTTGTTATTTTATTATGAAAATTATATTTAATTTATCATTTAAATATTTATAGTTATCAATTTATTTCACCTCTATACCTTCTTATATAGTGTTCTCTTATGAAAGGGAATTTTTATTTTTGAATAATTTCTATTATGTACTCCTATTTACATTCATATATTTTGATGAATTATTTATGAATGACTTATTTTAATAAAAATCTCAGAACTTCTTAGGAAACTTTATAGTGTGGTTACCAACCTTTACACACTAAAATAAAGTGAAAATAAACCTATCTTTGAATTTTTCATTTCGTCATTTTATATTTGAGGAAAGGAAATACACAACCTCATCAAATTTCTTATTTTGAGATCATTCTCCAATGTGAGTTTCTTCATTTAATTGAAGGAAATTTCTTAAGAGTTATCCTTTAACAAATACTCATTGTTTTTGTTCCTTATCTTATATTAAACAATTGTGTTATAAATAATATCTAGTATGAATTCCTTTGGATCATTATCTTTGATCATTGAGACTTTTACATTGAATCATAGTGGAAATTTTCAAATATGGTTTATCTAGGCATACACATTTCTTCTAAAATAACATTCAACTGATTGAAGAATACATCAAAAGAATCATTTAGGTGTATCCCTAAGTACTTTTATTTATTCCATGGAACTTGTAATTTAGCTTGACATACCTTATAATTTTCTTCATATATGTTGAGTAATTTTACACACATGTCATGTGAGGATTTACATGAAATAACCTTCATGTGAATTTTATTGGACAAATCTTCTCTTTATTCCTTGAATCCTTTAGCTACAACATCATTCTCACTTTAATCCTTCTCAATAATGCTCCATTTTTTAAACTGATTGAGATCCTATGTATGGAATATATATAGATATAAATTCCAAATGATTTGAAATAGTGATATATAAAATTCTTACTTAATTGAAAATTGTTTCCATCAAATATTAAAATTACATTATGATTGATGATAAATATTATAGATTCAAAGAGAGATGTTTTTATGATAACCTATGACATTGATACAACTTATTTTTTGTAATATCACAGGGTTTGATATGAGTTAAAAATCTTTTTTTTGATTTAAATGATTAATTACAGCCTAATATGAATAAAATTTGAGTTTATGGGGGGTATCATGGGTGTTTGAGGCTTGTTCGAAGCCTAGATCCCATCTTTTTTTGGAAAATCTGGCAGGCTTCATGGTTTTTAGAAACTATGTGGGGTAGGGTATACCATATGAATAACCATATGAGGCTTGGGAAGAGGGTAGGATAAGACCACATGGTTTTTCATACCATGTGGATTGAGGCACACACCCATATAAGGGACTCTGCAGTTTTTGAGAGTGGGTTGAGACATGGGTTGTAGAAGGTTAGACAGACCATGCATGAAAATCATACGAGGTGCCCCTCTTTATAGTAGTGGGCACATGGTTTGAAAAACTGTATGACCAAACCATGTGGACCAGAAAATTTTGGGGAATTTACCTTTCCCCTCCTGATTAATGTTAAAAACATAATTTCCTATTTCATTTCTCCCATGTACAACCGCATGATGTTGGAAGATCATCCTTGATCCAAATTGTAACCTTTGATCTCGTTTCTCCATCCGGACTCAGAGTCAAGCACCTTCAGTCTCATTGGATCCATGTTGATGAGTAATCAATTCCTTTTGTGAAATTATTCATTTAACCTAGAATTTATGAAGTTATTTAGGTGCAAGATAATTTTCCATATTTCCAGGTTCTTCATCCATTCTTTATTTTTCTCCCGATTTGATTTGAATCAGGAGTAGATACTATATGATCACTCTACTATGGACCTACGGTATGTGGTCTACACTTTTCCAGTGAGGTTTGGTGCTTTAAAGATCTAGTTTTCATTGTGCCATCTGCCATAATTTCTAGTGTGACCCCAAAAATGAATTGAATAATTAAATTGAATGTAATAGAACATGTTAGGTATTCCCACTAGTTCCTTGATACATATTGGAGGTTTTTCCCCCAACCAAGTTCACCCATGGGGTGTGACTTTGAGATTGACCTTTTTTATACAACCCATGGGGTGTGCTTTTGTGCTTTCCTAGTTAGAGGAAGTCCATTTTTAAATATATTGAATGGGATTGATTAATTATGATATTATTTTCTTCTTTTTAAATTTAATTATTTGATTATATGGTTTATATGGAATTATTATTTGAGTGGGTAAACTCATTAAATATAATTGAATGTGAATTTATATATGAGTGGGTATACTCATGGGAATTGAATGCTTGTGAATTGATTAATTTAATGAGATGTGAACTGAAATGGTAGTCGATTCCTTGGTTGGTAAACCATGGATCTTTATTCCTTTTAGATTCCATTGAAGTTTCAACCATGGGTCTTATTTAATGATATGATATACCTTGGAACTGTATTATCCTTGGTTCTTAATTCTGTAGGATAATAAGGGAATTTATACCCCTTGGATCCAACTTTCTATACTTTCTTTGGATATGCTCTATTAAAATGATTCTTAGACTCCACCAGTTCCATTACTGAGTTTCCATTGAGATAATCGTGGGACTCGATAGGGATGAATCAGTATTCTATAGCTTGGATCTGGACTTATGGGGTATAAAACTTTTGATTATATAGAATGGTCATAGTAAATGTAAAATTCTTGATAGTACGATGTGTCCATGGATGACATGAAACTGCTGGTTATATGGAAAGGCCGTGATTGTTTATTACATGGGTTATATGACATGGTCGTGGTTGGTGTGATATGATTGGATGTGGAAAGGATGTGATAGTTATTTCTGTGCTTTTTTATCTTCATTATTTTATGAACTTGACCCTTTTTTTATAGGGATCCTTCTTGGGCTATACAATATCACTCGTTTGTAGTTTGTATGCTATGGACACTTTATTTTTTATTACTAAATACCTATGATTTATCTATATTATACTATTATTTAGATTATATTGAAAATGAAAGACTTTTTATAGACACTTTGGGTAGTGACCTATTGGGATTGTATCTTACACCCTGTTTGGGCCACCGTTGGGTACCCTGATTGACTATTTTGATGCAGTTAGGGATTGGAGAAAGTACCCATAACTTAATTCCTGAATTTATTCCATTACTAGAAGTAAGGGAGCACGAGACCGATATGAGGATCATGATTCTATTAGGAGATAGTGATTTTTTATATTTTTGGCATTTTGAATCATGTATTGTTTTTATTCCATGCATACCTATCTATTTTTTATGCTTTGTAGACACATGACATGATCATCATTTTATATGAGACTACTTTTAGAATTTTTTGTTTATATCTGTCATCTGGATCATTATTTATTGTATGATTGATTGATTTATTATTTTATCGACTGTTATTGATATTCCACTATGTTACACTCCAGTAATAAGGGAATATTCTTCCCATGTACACACCCTAGTCCTTAACTGCTAGTCAATAACCTCTTGAATTTGGGGAGATGTTCTTGAGGCTATGTGGCCAACCGAGATTGGGGCACCATTTAGTGGAATCTGGGTTTGGGACGTTATAATGTGGTATCATAAAAGCTTTTTTTTTTCTAGTTTTATTTACTATTTTGAGATAATATAAGGGGATAAGAAGGAATTGGAATTTAGTTATGAGATGTGTATGGGCGTAGCTAACCCACATATAGGAAAAAGCCAAATTGTCTTGAATGGAAATTGTTGTTTTATGGATTCTGACTATTACAGTTGATTTGATTCCACTATTCAGTGATGAATTTGAATTGTGATATTTTCATTGATATAATTGAGGGTTCTATTTTTTTTAACCCTATAATATGAGGGTATTCCATATCATGCATCATTTTAGGTACTTTGTAGGATTCACATTCCATGAAATATTCCATTACATATAAGATGCATTTCTTGTTTTCATGATGTTGTGATAGGTTCTGTGATATATGTACCTATTTTTTTTATAGATATTTTGTATATTTAATTGGAAAACATGGTTGTTACTAAATGTTATTACCATAATATAAGTATTGTTTTCCTGATTAGGCTAAAACAGGCACCCTAAGCAGCCAATTGTGGAACGTTGAGTTATGGACCATGAGTCACATGGAATGGAACGTGTTATGGTGTGTATTATGTAGACACCATATTTTATTTCATAAGGAGTTTGGGACATTATGTATTGAAAAGTGACACACCATTTAGTTCAGTCGTTTAAAATGAAATGTGAAATAGAAATGAAAATGAAATGGAGATTGAAAACTATGAAACATAAACTTGACCTTGATTTGGATTTTGAGTGAGCAGTAGGCAGTGCATCTAGTGAATTTTATGGATATTTATTTTTATACAGTCTTTTATTAAGGAGTAGGATAAGTGGAATGACCTATTTATAGGAAGGTTTTGACGTGTACTATACTTTTTAGTTGTGTACTTTGATATTGTTCTTTTCTGAGGCATGCATTTGGATTTATAGAGGCATGCCACCATGGAAACCTCCAGTCGTATGCCATTAGGGTAGTGACAACCATGATCTAGAGGTGCTGGGACATGGGATACTGGGGGATCCTCCTATAGTTCCAGCTATAACACCTTGTATTTTTAATGGACATAGGTGTTGAGGCGTAGTTTTATGAGGGGTTTTCCACTTCATGTAGAATTTTTAAAGAGCATAACATATTTCCTAATATATAGATAAGATGAACTGTGTGTTCTAGTAGAAACATCATCCCACATTTTTAGGGTATGGTGGTCCATAGGCTGCTGAAATATGGATTGATACTATTCTGTAGATCTTGGACAATTTGGAGACACCTCCTAAGAGGAGAGTAAAGCTCGCGACTTACATGCTTCGAGGAGTAGTAAAGCACTGGTGGGATGTTTTAAATCATGATAATGTACTGTGTGAAATGGTTTGATGGGATTTTAAAATTAGATTCTATGACTAATTTTCCCAAATACATTGAGAGAAAATTAGTTTAGTGATTTCAAGTGTCTGGAGAAGTACACTATGACGATTATGGAGTACTCGACATTATTTATAAGGTTGCATCGTTTTCACCGATGTAACTTGATAATGAGTTATCTAGGGAGAGAATATTTGAGGAAGGTCTATGAAATGCTATTAGATCTCAATTAAATGTGTTCAGGCTGATTTTGATTACAAAGATGGTAAATTAGGTGTTTATTATAGAGTAGAATCTGAGGGAAGCTGGGGGCGCAGAACAGAGCAGTATAGTCTGTCGACGTAGTGGTTCAATGTCTTCAAGTAGGAAGCACCATTTTTATGCTTTTTGTGAGATAAGTACCAGCCATTCTTCTACTGATGGTAGTGAAATTTTCTTTCATCAGTGTGAAAAATGGGGCCACATGAGAAATTAGCGAGATCATGAACTAGTAGAGTGTCGAGATTAAGACAGAATGGGCCACGTGAAACTCACGACCTTCCCTACAATAGTGAGTGGTAGGGGGTTAGTTGTAACATGAGGTTTGAGAGAGGGTTTCAAAGCTCTTTATCAGGATGGGAGATAGAGCATTGCTATTCGTTCATGCCAAGGTGGTGGTGGTCATGGATGAGGTATCCAAGCACCAATTGTACTGAGATAGTAGAGTGGGCCTACAATGGGTAGTGTGGTTGTGTCACAGGTTCATAGTTCAGTCAAGATATTTTATGTACATACTACACCTGAGGAGTAGGAAACTAGACTAGATATGGTTAGAGGTATGATCTTATTATCCTCTATGTTAGTATATACTCATTTTGATGCAGGTGTATCACATAGTTTTATATCTGTACCTATAGTGGAAATCCCTGGGAATATTATATAGTTTTTTGAGGGTTCTATGACACTTGAAACTCCATTGGGGATCAAAATAGAGGATTTACATTAGTTTAGGGAGTTCCCCTTGATATTGGTGGGTGTCACTTAATTTGGAATTTGTTTTTCCTTGAGAGGACCAGGGTTGACTCTATACTCAGAATGAACTGTTTATTTGATTATCGAGCCTTCATTGATTACTATCACCAAAGGGTGACTTTCACATCACCATAGGGAATAGTTTATATTCACAAGGGTGAATGGGATGTCCAAGAGATTCAAGATAGACAAGAGCATCACAGACAAGGTGGGATGATATCCAAAATTTCTAGTTTGTATCTGGATGATGTGGTATCATTTCAAGTGGACTATCCTCCTACATTCAATAATTTTATGGATTTTTACCATAGGAATTTTCTAGTTTAACTCCTAAGAGATAGGTTAAGTTCTCCATCCATCTAGTTTGAGGAGCTTCATCAGTATACATTACTATTTACAGGATGTCTATGATGGAGTTGTAGGGGATCAAGAGGCAGCTAAAGGATTTGAAGGAAAATGGGTTTATATGACCTATTACTTCTCTGTGGTATTTTTCAGTCCTTTCTTCTAAAAAGGTGGATGGTTCCCTTAGGCTATGCATAGATTATTGAAAATTGAACCAACTGGTGATTAAGAACCGATATCCCTTACCATGGATAGATGACCCGTTTGATCAGATTTAAGAAGATCAGGTGTTCTCAAAAATTTATTTGATATCCAGATATCATTAGAAGCATTTTCTACCTACGAACATACCTTATACAACTTTTCATAGAAGGTATAGTCAATATGAATACCTGGTTATTCCATTTGGTCTCACGAATGCGTCAGCCATTTTCATGGCACTGATAAATCAAAATTTCCATCCTTATATGGATTAGTTTGTGGTGATTTTAATAGATGATATCTTAGTGTATTCTCACAATTGACATGACTATGTCAAACATCTTTATATTGTTTTTGATACACTGATAAATCTTCAGTTATATGCTAATCTCACAAAGTACCACTTTGGGATAGATAAGATTCACTTCGTGGGCCATATTATCTCAAAGGAGTATCAATAGACCTAGAGAAGGTGAGATATGTAATGTCCTAGGATTATCCCAAGAGAAAATTTGACATACAGAATTTCTTAGGGTTATTTGGATATTACATACATTTCATAAAGGACTTCTCATGCCTAGCAGCGCCTATTACGGGTTTGACTAAGAAGGGTGTAAAGTTTGTATAGAAAAATACCTATGAAACAGCCTTTCAGAAGATGAAAGGGATATTTATTTAACACCCCAAGACTTTAAACTATATTTTTTCCTTTTATAATATATTTAATTTTGTTTATAACTTACAATGTACACAATACTGGGTAAAAAACATTATTTAGTCATGTTTTGGATTGTCAATTAAATTATAACACATATAGAGAATTTATATAGTGAATTTATATCTTATATATCAAATAAAATATTTTTAAATTCATCCAATATATATTTTATAGGAATAATATAAGAAGAAACCCAATATTACACATAAAACTTATATTTTTATAAAATAAGTTTTACTGCCTATTAATAGAGAACCTATTTTAAATTCAATTTTTGAAAATTTTATATATTTTATTTGAAAAAATAAACTTCTTATTTTGAGTTGGAATATAAAAATTTATATTAGTTTATTTTTTTATTTTTCTGATAAGTTTCATGTTTTGATGAATAGTGATAAAATATTTCATTTTAATTAAAAACAAAATTTTAGTCTAAATAATTTATAGTGTTAAATTTTATTTTTAATTGGTTTTAAGTATAGTTAGATAAATTTTTTATTATTTAATATAATTTTTTTCATTTTAATCAATTTAACATTGAATAAAGATATAAAAGTATTTCAATCTTTTGGATGTTTTTATTTTAAAAACCTGTTTTCTCGATCCATCAACGAGATTAATTTTAAATTAATTTAAGAAAATTTTGTGTTTTTAATTTTAAAATGTTGTTTCCATATTTGGAATCAAAAGTTACAAATTTAGTAAATAGGTCCCTTTTATTTTTGGACATTATGAACATTAAATTTAGTAATATTTTTTATTACCACAGTAAAGGGTAAACCAGGTAATTAAAGGAAAAAAATAATATTATAATTATTATAAAATTACCCTAAAACTTGTGATAATTTTATTGGATGATATAAATTTGACAAAAATAATTATTGGGTCGATTTTATTTCCTCTTGTATCCACTTGGATGACTTTAAAGCTTTTATATTATTTTATTCTATGGGAAGTCCACTATGTAACACTCTTGTTTTTAATAAGTATTACATTTTTTATATTGGGTAATTTAGAGTATATATTTGACTATAAATAGTAATTTTAAATCTAAAATTCTTATCTTCATCAAAATAATTTATATTTAATTTTTAGGGAAGAGATAATTAAAATAAAGGCTTACACAATGATGATGCAGTAATTGTTTAATTTAGGGATATATCAAATAAATGTTATTAAAAATATTAAAATAAATATAATTTAATATAATTGATGTAATACACTAATTTTATACATTAACTATACATATTAAGGATATATTATAGATTTTTTTGAAGTTATCTTGTGTATTTTTATTTTTTAAAAAGTCTAGAAATGAATAGTTTCAAAATTGACATTAATGATATTTTAAAATAAACAATATTTTACTAAATGATATAAAATTAATAAAATTATGAAATTAAGAAAAATTATTGGAATAAAGTTTAAAATTTCATCCATAACTTATTTATGGTTTGTTTTTCATTCTATAGTAACTATATTAACCCTTAAAGATTAAAAAGCCAAGTTCTCATGGTAAGAGTTAAAGGGTTTAACTAAGGTTTAAAGCCAAAAGATATGGGTAATAATGTGACCTAAAATTGTATAAAAATTATTTATTTAGATGTTTTAGACCAATAATAATATTATATTATAAATATATCACTTTTTATCCCTTTTTAATAGAAAATTACTTTATAGTAATTTAATATTTTGAGAGTTTCTAAAAGTACCTCTCACATCAATTATAAAAGGGAACCTCGTCCCTCACTTCCTCACACCACTTTGAGCCTTCTATATTGACCAAAAACTTCCATTTATCCTAAAAAATTCTCTATATTTTTACTATAATCCTTAATTTTTTCATAAATCCAACCAAAGAAGTCGTTTTTTGCAAATCAAAAGGAGATACCCAAAGAAGAGGTAACATTCATCAACGAACATTTTTATTTTATTTCTTCCTTAAACCCATTAAATTATTTTTATTTAATTTTTATAAAATAAAATAAGTATCCTAAATATACATTAATTTTTTTTATAATATTTTTACATAAAATTTCACACAAATCCATATAATGGGTAATAAACTTACCGTTCATGTACGACGAACTACCCCCACATGAAATGATGTCGTTCGTTTTTTCCTCTACCACCTCTCATGGTTGGTCATTATGATGGAAACACTATTTTTATATAATATATATTTTATTTATGTTTCCTTAATACTAATTTAATTATTATATAATACATAGCTTCATTATTTTCATTTTTTTTAAATATGATAACATCGTTTGTGGAAGTGTGGACTACCGCCTCCTCAAAGCGATGTGATTCATTCACAATATACATGGAATGTATAAATTATGATTTTAATAAAAATATGTAATATATATGAAATATATATTATAATTTAATTTTAATATAAATATATTTCATTAAATTTTCATTCTTTTAATACGAAAAAATGAATGTAGCGTTCATGCGTACATATGGCCTACTATCTTCATGAACAATGATTTTCATTTCCTATCTTCAAATTTTATGGATTATTATAAATAAATAAATATATATAATGAATATATATGATATTTAAATCATGTTTTAAATTATTTATACAATGAAAATATGATATAAGTTATTGAAACAATAAATAACAAGTCAAAACATACTCGAGAAGTTAGGCAACTGACTCCCGAAATAGCAAGAATGATGGAAGATTATCAAAAAATGGGTGATAAAATAATATAAGAAGATCATATATGATATCATAAACATTAACAAGGTTATTATATAAATTAATAATATTCTTTAAACCATTATATAGAAGTTTATATAATGTACAACTAAAAAGGAAGTGTGAGGTAATGGATCTTTCTCTCACTTTTATTTCTGCGAGCCACCTGCCTTATACACAACTTGTTTCTTTTTTATAGTATATATAACACCTATGAATGTATTTTATGAGTATTATTATGAAGAAAATTGTATTTTCATATCTATTTAATTTTATCTCTTTAATGGGTATATGATTCCACTGATTATAAAGTGATAAGTATTTATTCCACAATCTCATTAATATTCGTGATTATTTAATTTTAAATCTTCATTGAGGAATATTTATCCTCCACATCCATGTTTTATAAAAATGTTTTCAATTTTTTTACCATTGTTTAAAATCATGTTTACCCATTTTTTACTTTTTACAAAATATTTTTAAAATAATAATTTTTTCATTTTCTAAACAAGGCTCTTTGTGATTTTTATGACAAAAATATATGGAAGGAATGTTTTTTTAACTTATACAGAATGAACATAATTTCTCAATGTTAAGAAAGCCTAATGTTTTTAAGCTTACTTTAAATTTTTACAAGGTTATTTTTAAATAAAATATTTTCTTTTATAAATTATCAACCTTTTAAATAAATGATTACAAAGTTGTAAGGGATTTTCATCTCACTTTTTACACATGTGAGATAAATGTCCTATTCACCACTTACTTCTTTTGTGTGGTATATATACTACCCCATTTGATATATCATATCAAGAATCTATTTATCCTCATGGTATTTAATGTTTAATTTGATAATTATTTAATTTTATTGGGATTATTATTAAAATATATCAAAGTGGTACGAGACACTTTGATTTAAAAATATCATTTTAAATCGATTATTTAATATATGATGAATGCTTTGGACATGTAATACATGGGTATGGGACCAGTTAATAAAATAACCTTGATACATCTATAGTATTAAGAGATAAAACCAATTTAAAAAAACCCTTAGAGTTTGTTTCCAAGTAGAATAGATGGGTTTCTACCCACAAACTTAAACTATATTATGAAAGGTCTTGATAGTAATGGTTCATGTTATAGATAAATGATGTATAATAATTAATCATTTCCTTAATTTCAGTTATTATTTATCTATGATATTTTTCTCCGACATATCTATGTATTAATTTCATTCTCATTTCATTAATTAAATGACACATGTTTTTTTATTTTCCTTTACATATTGATTATGACTTATCTAGTTATTTGAATAATATGTGTTATAAATTATTCACATTTCCATGTTGATTTAATTTTTTTAAATTCATTATTTATTTCAATTTAATTTTTATTAATGATAATTTTAGCTCAACAATTTATTTGTTCTATTTTCCCCAGGTTATGAATATGAATTTTTTTGAATGAGTTCAAGGATGAAAATTATTTTTTCTTTGTTATGTTTTATGTTTTACCAAAGTAATAAGGGAATAATTTATGTACCCAGTTACTAAAAACTAAAAACCTAGTAAGTCCTTTGGGATTTTATTCCTTGTAATCATGCCAATGAAATAATATAATGCACTGAATTTTGGTTTATGGGGTTAGGGCATTACAATTGACTTCAGATTCGGTCTTGATTCCGCTATAAAAGGGTAGAAGGTACACTATGTATTTCAATGCATTATGTATTAGGCTTAGATCAGTGCTAATGTAGGGGTATATAGTTGTGGCGTACAGGTCTCAGTAGCTGTGAACACATGAGAGGAATTAACCAATGCACAATCTCAAGTTAGTTACAGTTGTTCATGCTTTGAGATATAAGAGACATTATTTACCAGGAGAGAATTTTGTAGTGTACAAAGACCAAAAATTCCTCAAGTGTATATTTACACAGTGTGATCTGAATCTGAGGCAGTGAAGGAGGGTTGAATACCTACAGTATTTTGACTTTGAGATTTCCTACATGCCTAATAAGGGAAATGTAGAGGCCAATGCACTAAGTTGGATGAATCAAATACAAGTAGTTCAGGAGGCTAGTAGCAAGAGGAAACTTATGGGTTTTTTTCTATTAGATGCACTTGGAGGTACATGGAAGTTAGGGATAGAATATTATTTCTTCCTTAGCTGTGGTCTCTACCCTACTAGATAGAGTGAGTATGAGAAAAATATCAGATTATGAGGTCCTTTCTCTATAGGAGAGTGTGGTAGGTGAGGACCCACCTCTTGGTTAGACTGTAGGTGAGGATGAGATCCTGTGTGTCCTTGGACGTGTATGGGTTCCATTAGACATACATGAAGAGTTTATGTGGGAGTTTCATGCCTCAGTTTGGTCAGTACATCCTGGTGTCACCAAGATGTACCGTGACTTATGCTATCTATATTGGTGGCCATGAATGAAATTTTAGGTAATTGGTTTTGTTAAGAAATATTCCACCTATCAGTAGGTGAAAGAGGAACATTAGTGACCAGATAGAATTTTATTGGAGTTACCTATTACCTAGTGAAAATTAGATGATGTCATGATGATTTTTGTGATCTATTTTCTGAGGTCACCTCAAGGTAGTAATGCTATTTGGGTTGTTGTTGACAGGCTCATGAAGGTTTCTCATTTCCTACCAATCAAGGAGACCTTCAATGTTGATGAGATTGGGAGGTTGTACATACATGAGATAGTATGAATTCATGGTGTACCACACACTATATTTTTAGATTGGGATGCATGATTTACATCTCATTTATAGCAGTGTTTACAGAGGGTGTTGGGTACATAGGTGCTTCTGTGAATGACATACCACCCTCAGACCAATGGTCAGTGAGAGTGTACAATACATGTGCTTGAGGACATACTAACAACATGTATCCTAGATTTTTGGGGCTCTTGGGTGAATCATATACCCATAGTTGATTTCTTATACAATAATAGCTATCAGGTAACTATACAAATTCCACCTTATGAGACTTTTTTTAGTAGAACATACATATCGTCCCTATGCTGGTTAGAGGTAGGTGATATAGATTTACTGGGATTGTGTCTCATGCAACAATATTATGAGTAGGTCTACTTGATTAGAAAGTTGATGGATACTGCATAGTTTCAAAAGGAATCTTACACCAATCTCCGTAGATGACCTCTAGAGTTCGAGGTCAGGGCTCAACTCTTTTTATGTATCTCACCGAGGCTAGGATTTTCCTTTATTATAACACCCATGGGGTATTATTTTTAACTTTTATAGTTTGAGGAATCCTGTTGATAAATGAATTGAACTTTATTGATTAATTAGGAGATGATTTTATTCCTTTTTATGTTGATTCTTTGATTATATGGTTTTTATGGAATTATTGTTTGGGTGGGTAAAATCATTGAATGTAATTGAATTTGAATTCCTATATGAGTGGGTATACTCATGGGACTTTAATGATTGTGAATTGATGAATATCATGATATGTGAACTGAAATTATAGTGGATCCCTTGGTTGGTAAACCATGGATCTTGATTCCATTTATATTCCATACATGTTTCACCCATGGGTCTTGTTTAATGGTAGGAGATACCTTGAAACTGTTTGATACTTGGATCTTGATTTAATATGATTCCAAGAGCATTTCTACCCCTTGGATATGGCTTGCTGGACTCTCTTTTTACATGCTCTATTTACATGAACCTTTGAATCCACCAATACTATTACCGAGCTTCCATCAAGATGCTCCTAGAACCCGACAAGGGAACCTTGGTCTTCTATACCTTGGGTCTGGCCTTACAGGGTATGACACTTTTGATTATATGGAACATCCTTTGTAAATGTGAAATGATTGATTGTATGACATGATCGTGGATGAGATGACACTTTTGGTTATATGAAAAGGCCACAATTATTTGATACACGAGTTATAAAGCATGACCGTGGTTGGTATGATATACTTGGATGTTCGAAAAGGTTGTGATAATTATTTTTATGTTGTTCTTAGCTACCTTGTTATAGGATATTTAACCTTGTTTTTAAGGGATCCTTACTAGTCTATATAGTATCACTCATTTTTAGTTTGTACTCCATGGGAAATTTACTTTTTATTATTTCTTACTTGTGATATATCTATATTTCACTCTATTATAGATTATATTGCATATAAAGGACTTGTTATAGACACTTTTGGTGGTGACCTACTGGGATTGTATCTCACACCCTATTCGGGCCTCCATTGGGTACCTGAATAGACTATTTGAATGTTGGTAGGGATCAGGGAAAGCACCCATAGTTTGATGCTTGTCTTTGTTCCCTGATTAGGAGAAGGGGAGCATGAGACCGAGCCGAGGATCACGATGCTATCAAGAGATAGTGAATTTTAGTATTTTTTGTATTATGATACATATATTGTAGTGATTCCATGTACACCGGTTTTGGAATCTTTGTAGATACATGAAATGATCATAATTGTATATGAGACTACTTTTAGTATTTATTGTTTATATTTATCATCTGGATAATTATCTGTTGTATGATTGATTTAATGCTTCTAATTTGGATTATTATTGATATTCCATTATGTTACACTCTGGTAATGAGGGAATAATATTCCCACAAACACACCCTAGGCCCCCAGTGGTTATCACAAGCCTCTAACATTTGGGGAGATATGCTTGAGGCCATGTTACCAATTGGGCATGGGGAACCTTTTAGTGGCATCTGGGTCTAGGATATCACATTTTTTTAAAAAGGTAAAGACCACGCGCATGTGTGTGTGAGGGGGGGGGGGGTGAATCAATGAATGTTTATTTAATTAAAATGAGCAATTTAGTATGAACACTTATTTCCATCACAATAAATATAAAGAGTTAAAGAATATAAAAAGTGATATGAGAAATTTTTACTTGGTTCACCTGCACTAAGACACATCCAAGGAGAATACAATAATGATGTGAAAATGTACCAAATTAACTTAGTTCACTAATTATTTCTTTATAATTTAGAGTGACCAAACTGACCCTTCAAGTTTACAACACTCAATAAGTAAAAAATTCACTTAGAAATATCACTTATCCTCAAATAAAAACCATTATAATCATGTTAACCAAGAATGATATTACATTAATGATGGTGTATTAGTTATCTTCTTATTCATCTATGAGATGAAACTACTTTAACTTCTAGTGAGAGGGGATCCACCTCTTTTATACCTTTAAATTTATATAATATATCTATAATTCCCACTCATATCTATTAATTTCATGACCCCTTCCCTAATTTATAGAGAAATATATCTCTTTAATATTGATAGAATATCTAATTTCCCCATCCAATTGATCTTCAACACCTCTAATTAGGCAGGAAAAATTCATTTAAAATATATCTTCAACTTCAAGAAAATATTCTGCAATTAGAGTCACATAAAATCCATAAAAGATGATAATTTTCAATTCTAGATATTTTTCTTGACTTGAAATTATTATAGAGTGATCCACAATATCATGGTGTAATACCTTTCATTACTTGATAAATAATATTTGTGCTATTACCATTTTTGACATCACTATGGAATAATTACCTTCTTTATGGAACACTATTATTCCCCTATGAGTTTCTTGTACTAGAATGCTAAAATCACGGTGTGGTGAAATAATAGGAAATTTTTTTACTTAACCTTTCACGAAAAAATCCTCTTTATATGGTGCATACCCCATCTTCTAAAAGGATAACTAGATATTATATTTAACTACTTTAAAGTTAATTTACTCCTACAATGACCTGATTTTACTTCCAAATCTAGATTGATCTATAATGATATTATATGAAGAAATCATTGAAGTATCAATTATCTCCTATAATACACTCCTTTAAAACAAGTTATTTTGATATAGGGTGATCACAATTTATAAGAATTCATTATAACATGACTTTTTATTTGTCAATTTTCCATAGGTTCAGTTATTCCCATATTTCCTTAAGCTTATCTTACATAGGTCCAAATTTAATCTTCCATAAGTCCATTTTGGTTCAGATTCAACCTTCACAAAATAATCAATCATAAAACCAGAATACGTTAATTTTAGGTGAGACCTATTGTGGAATAATATATAATTTCGTAGAATTATTTTTTTCTTATAGAGAGGACTGCTCCAACTTTCTCTAGTTTCCTCAAAACTCCATCAATTTCCACGATACCAGTTCTTCATGACTTTATGAACCTATTTAGAAGTATCACCACCATATTTTTGAATTAAAAACCCAAAAAATGCTTCAAGAATATTTTTTATAACATAATTACATAAAGGAAATCATTCATGAAATAGAGAAAGATTAAGTGATATAGTTAAATCAATCTAAGGATAAATCACTAGAACACTATATGGATCATAGTTCCAAGGTGATTTAAGAAATATATTATCATGATGTGAAGGTGATGGAATAAAAAAATTATAGGTAAATATATAACCTTGTTGGACTGTATCTATCAATAGGTAACCACAACTGAGGGAAAATGATTAATAATCAAAGGATTATTAATGAAGATAAGAAATAAGAGTAAGATACTACTATTTAGGTGAAAATTTTACTTCCTTCTGAGTTGAATGAATTTGTGGAGTTGGAAATGATTCAAAAAAATATGAAATTGTTCAAGAAATCAGTGGAAGAACTCTGGGAATCTGTAGAGTGTTCCCTAAAATTAATTTTCTCCCAATGTTGTTTAATTCTAAAAAGTTACTCTAAATTATTTATGCTCATATGATTTTTATTAATCAATAATAAAATCCTATTCTCTATAGAAAATTCCAAATTCTAAAATTTATTTAATTTTAAATTTTTATTCTAGATAACATATAAAAACGTAAAAGGAGTAATATCATAGAAATTGAATCCATATAAACCCTAAATTAAAATGGATTTGGGTAAATCATAATTCATGGTACTCAGGTTGATAATGAAAAGGTTTGATAATTCAATTATCCTATAATTTTTTTTTCTCTTAGATTGGTATTGATAGGCTAGATATACTGTGTATGTTCCCCTATCATAAGATAAGTTTAACCTATTGGATAAAAGATAAAAGTGGTTTTATTTCCTCATGATATTGTACTCTTGGGTGGATATTAATGAGTCAAATATGAAATGTGTACCATCACCAAAAACTAAGGTTAGTTTATTAAAATATTTGTGAGTGAATAACACGGTATAATTAGATTCATGAAGGTGGTTTGGTATGAAATAAAAAATGTTTAGGAAGGGTTTGAATACCCTGAAATTACATCACCATGAAATTTTTGTGAATCATTTGAAATATTATATGTTATTTTTATAGAAATTCTATAAATTTTCCCTAGATCTATGGATTTAGTGAAAAAATATTGACTTTTTCCCAGGTCTAATAGTTTTCCCCATAAGCTTTGTGACCCTTCCTTTTTATGTGATCTAATTTTTTCATAATATATGAGTGTGAAAGTATTATAAGGTGAATAATTTAAATTTTCCTAGGTTACCCTTTATATATTTTTAATCCTTAAATTTATGTGCCTATTTCTTTTTTTTTTCATGCACAAAATTTTTCCTAATCTCTAAAGAGAAGTATTAACGAGTATAAAATCATTTTTTTCTTAGAACATCCTTTTCAAATTATCAACCTGATGTGAAAAATGATTCTTTTATTTTAATGGTTTATGGTCTCTCACGTTAAAATAAAAAGGGTTTATGTTTAAGGTCATATAAATTTGAAAAAATGGGTTTGATGTTTAAGGTTATACAACTTTGATAAAAAATAAGGTAGCCTATGTAGTGATAAGGAAAAAACTAGATTGATGTGAATAAAGATCCCAATTATAGTATAGGAAACCAAATAGGATTAGGATATGCAGTTTAAAGTTAAAATTATTGGACCAAAATCATGGATAAAGTTTAAGGTCTAAATATTTAATCGGAAGTGAGTGAGGTCACATAACTAGTGGAAGGTAAAAAATACACCCAACATGGATAGTAAAACCCAATACCAATATAAATTACCCAATACAAGGAGATAAAAAATTAGTTTAGTGTCATAATGCTAAAACTAAAAGTTCCATATAGTTTATGTTATTATAACATGAAGAAAAATTAGGGATAAATGTTACTCACCCAATGAACTTGACTGATTGAATGTGAAGTAGAATAACATCATAAAAAATAACCAAAGAGGGAGGAGCTAAAATCTTACTAACTCAAATAATGCATAGAGAAATAGAAGCCTTTATACATAATTGAAAATTATAGGATGTATTATTTAAATCATAAATTTAAGTATCTTGGTGAAAGATGAATGTTGGGTAATAATGAATAGTCTCAGATTACTATTGACCACATTTTATTGATGAGTATTTTACCTACTATTGGTAAAGTATACTGAGGATGACTAATGACCACGTTTAAATGAAAAACTAAACTATTACACAATTTTGGAATATGAGTTTAGAGGATCATTTCCTCAGCACTAATGTGTTTCTTGAAATAGGTTTAGGAAGACAAGATATTCAACACATATTCGATTACCATAATAGAGTGGTCCCTTTGGATTAGATATACTCAATAAAATTAACCATGAAAGGTTTTTGATAATTTATATACTCAAAAAATTAAGTATAAAACATGTAAAAGGAGTGTTTATTTTTTTAAAATATATTTTCTTGATATTATTTTAATTTAATTGGTATAAATTGGTGTAGATTTAATGAAAATGGTTGAGAATTTGTGTTTGGTTCCAAGATAGTTGATCAATACATCTCTATATATCTTATAGAAATAAGAATCAAGATACATGTAGTTTTAATAAGGAAAGAAAATGTTTTATCCTACAACAAGGATAATTGAGGGGAAAATCAATATGAATTGGTACACCAACACTGTAGGATAATAGGGAGATTAAATAAAAGGGGAATTTATTATTGGGTCTAGGATATGTGATCTAAAAATCACTATATATCTAGTGGTAACATTAATAAATCCACATATAGTTCTTTCAAAAGGTAATTTTAAAGGTAAATGGGGTGGATAATGAATTTATAGATGAGTCCAAGATAAGGGGTTTAGATGTCTCAATATATCATATGATAATATAAATAAATCCACATAAAGTTATTATTCATGAGATATTTTTTTAATCCTAGTGCATGGTTCGTTAAAGAAACCATTACATGAATTAATGAGTGTTCATACACTAGGATGGAATGAGGTATTTTTTGTTCCAATGTAATTCCAATGAAATATTCTTGATGTAAATGGGTATGCCATACATTAATAATTATCATATAAAACCATCTATTTTATGAGGATATTAATTCACATGTAATAGACTACTCCAAGTGGGTTAGAGTTTTGTGGGATGTAATTTTGTACTATATGGTTTATGGTAATAGGGAAAGAACCACATCTCATTTATTTTAAAGTGATATGATAAGGACATTTCAAAAACCTATATAATGATATGAAAATTATTTATTAAAAAATATTACATTGGTTGGAGGTGTAATATTTTCTCTATACACCGTGATTAGAAAGTATAGCCTATTAAATTAAAGCTTATATATAATTTAATGTACTTCCCATTTAGAATAAAAATTCATAGGTTTATTTCCATGTATTATTGGATTTATTTAGGATAACATCAATTCCCCTTGGAATAGTGAGTTGAAGAGATCCTTTTTATTCAATGATCATGGCACATAGTTCAAATTAAATTCAAGGTTATTCAAAGCATATAGTATTTTCTCATAAAGTTATTCATGTTCATTAAAGTGAATATATGATCATTAATATTTATAAAACTATTTAAAAATGGATATTAGTAGTGATGGAAACTAAACCTCTATGGGAAGGATTCTTTACTCCTATAAACTAGTGAATATGGGGTCTTCTATACTATAGTGTGGGTAGTTTTTTGATAATACCACAAAGCATGAGAAATATTTTTGGGCTAAGATTTATTATACATGTATACCATTTTAAAGGATATTTTACAATGTCATACTAATTCCCTCTATACATACATTTCTAGACTTTTGGTTGTGAGATAAATGATTGGTCTAGATATTATACTCTAAATAAATATTATTCAAATCAGAAGCATATAATTTAGTGTCATTGTCTATGAGGATTGTATTCTGAAATCCAAATATAGTGATGGTGTTAGACTTTAAATTGATCATATTACTTGTCCCAATTTATTTTATGGGTATTTATTCATACCATTTAGAGAATAATTTTATTGCAATAATGATGAACTTGAATTTTTAGGTAGTGACTAGATAATATAGGCCCATAACATATATCCCCTATATGATGAATGGAAATGAGTGTTTAAAGTATGCAGTAACTCTGGGGGATGATAAAAGAAGCTTATATACACACACTAATCTTAGAACCTATTTTAAAATTCTATGTAATCAGTCATCATAGAAGGATATAAATATCCAATTCTCTTGATTTGATGAATGATCTTGGTTCCCCTTTAATTTATGAGAAGACTCTCTAAAAAATGGTGAGGTCCATACTTTCTTCAATGCACTTGAGAATAGACCCATAAAAGCGTCATTTATATGGTTTTTTTCAATATTTGGATTGTCATGAATTATATAATTAGATAATCATTGATGAATCTATTCCTTTTAGGATCATCATAATAAAAAAAATACAAATTTAAAGGTACTATACTATTGGAATAATCCATCCAGTCATTGTATTTATTATTATAAATGATTATCCAACTTGACCAAAGTCGGTGTAAACCTCCTTAACTTCATATATATCTCTTCCGATGAATGGAAAAACAATTCTAAAATGTGTAATATGGGTGGTTGTCTTATCCTAAATTGGTTTTGTTAGGGATTTATCCAAATTATACAATTCATCTTTTCAACTATTTAATCAGTGTGGAATGTAAGAAAACACTAGTTTCAATGGAAATTTTGGCATCAATTTTTGATTGTATTTGAGAAAGGGTATCAAATACAGTCTCTTAATTGCAAATTCCCCATTGATTTTTTTGTATCATGAGCTTAAAGTTACCTTTGAAAATTTTATAGATCATCAGTATCTAAAAAACCAAGACTGGGCCTATGGGGATGGATTGATATTATTACTCATTATTGGTGCATCCTTCTAGGAGGAAGAAATAGTAGGTGAAGGGTGTATTTTACAAAGAAATAAGCACAATTTCTAAACCCACTCAATTGAGTTTTGTGTTCTCTATCATTTCCCCAGTTGGGTTTTAATAATAACAATTAAATTATATATATCATAAAGAAAACTCCATCATCATGGATATCTATGTCAAAAAAATAATTATCTAAGGAATGGAGTTCTACTAAAAAATTTTCCAGCCCTTTTCTTTTTTTACCTAATAGGACATGAAATGGATATTAAATCATTGAAGGATGCTATACAATATCAAAAATCATTAATAAAAATGGAATTACCAATGATTAATTTTAGAGGATCTATATAGAAGGTAAAATTGATCTCATGGTGCTATAAATAACAACAAAACTTATGGAACACAAATATCAAAAAGAGACCATTATTCTTAATATCAATGTATCTAATCTCAGATTGAAACATTTTTCTATTAAGGGAGTATATACTATTATTTAAGTATACATAATTATTTTTGGGAATTTATGGAACTAAATGATTGATACATGACTTCCACATAGAGAATAAGAGAATTTCCTTCAAAAAATTACATCAATATTGGTGGGTGAAAAAGGTATTTCTTTAGGTCATCAAATTAAATATCACAATATTAATCCCATTAAATAGTTTCTCATTTATTTATAAATTTCATTAAGGTAAAACCATTTCTAGTGAGGTTTTCAATTAAACACTTGTTATAGGTGAGGTACTCTTGAGGACCTTTCAATTATCAAAGGTTTAAAGGTTGGTGAATTTTTATTATTTCCGTGTCTTTATCAAGTTAAACTTTGTTTTTTTTAGTAAATAATGAAAAAGAAAAGAAATTTCTTTAAGTTTACTCCAAATAATCACATTAGTGGATTTATCATCGGGTAGTGTGAACAAATTTTGGAGGAAAATACTTTGAGGTTAGAAAATTAATGAGAGTGATACCATGAATTAATATAAAGACCATAAACATATACTTCTATGGTATTACTAAGTAACAGATTGTAAATACGATGCATTGCCTTATGGTAAGTGGATCCTATATTCTTGAGGTTGAAAGGAATTACTCTATAACAATATACCCCATTAGGGTGCCTTGAAGGTAGTGGGTTCATTATCCTTAGGATCAATTCAAACCTAATTGCAATTGGAATATACATCCATAAAGGATTGATCTTTTGGAAATTACTTCAATAAAAAATTCTATGATTGGAACAAGTAAATAACCTTTTGGAAAACTATGATACAAATACCAAAAATCAATTATGTATCTGATTTTAACATTATTCTTATTGAGGGGTATTCTATTGCGGAGACACTTGGGATATTAGAATTCTTGAATAAAATTAGATTTGATTAACTTATAATTTTCATCTTAAACCTTTACATAATGAATTGGATATATATTCCTTGTGTCCTATTTGTAACCAAGGCAGTTTCCAGGTAATCCTAAGTGATGGATGGATACTCGAGTGTTTAATATTGGAATTTCTATATTGTTACATGAAAATACATATAGGTGTTTTTTTAAAAAATAAATATATTATTATTACTCTTTTATATTCATAGATTCACTGATTAATATAGGTTTAAGATCTTGTTTAATACCAAAATTAATTTGTCTTAAATTAATATCAATGGTTGAGACACACTCATTAAAAGTTTGTGGATAATTAAAAAGTTCTTATCCCTCATTTTCATCAGGAGTGGAAAGTTTATCCCCTTCATGAATATTAATATATTTCTCATAGGAATCATTATATTTGTTATAATAGTAGTCACCTAAAGAGAATTTAAGTTCATAAAAATCTAATTTAACCATGTGAATAGTGGAAAAGGTTCCCAAACCCTATGTTCCATTCTAATAATAAAATTCCAGTTGATTAAAAAGTCTTTTTTTGTTCAATGAATATCAATATATCCCATGTTCTGGTAATAATTCCTAGAGGTAAGAATAATGTTCATTGGAATCATAGGTATCTTACTATTTTATGAATAATATGGATTAAGTATAGTATCTTCCTTACCACTATAAGATAATAAATTCATTTTAGGATCTCTTATTTTAGTTGGAATGACTCTGTGGTTTCCTAAATCTATAATTTTATCTTTAATGTGATTGATTAAGATGAAAAAATCTACTTTAAATGCATTTTAGGGATTAGTGGTAGTGAATTTTATACCATTATGTGAAGATATTTGTGTTTTCCATAGATATGTGCCTATTTATCATCCTATTTGTAATATAGTATGTTAATATAGTAGGATTCGAAAAAATCATCAGGAGAACTATCACAGTAAAGAACCATGACTTTCCAATTAATGAGGTATTTCATGTATTGAAGATAGAAACATGGTACTTCTGCATGAATATGAAGATAATATTCATAATAATAAATTAAAGGTGGTTCCTTGGTGAACTACCAAAAATTTAGACTCAAACATGAGATCTGTAAATTCAATTTTCAATTCAAGATTACCTATAATGACCCAAGATTATCATACATGAATATTACATCATTTTTTATGAATATTCAATACATTAAACGAACACATGCTCAATGAATGTAATAGTTTAGTGCCTCTAGAAACTTGGAAAATAATCTTCTATTTTGGTGAATGATATTCAATGTTTCCCATAAGTATCTTACCATTTAGTACTCTTCATAGACATACCCTATATATAAAATTTATTCATAATTTGGGGAAATGAAATATAAGAAAGGGTGAGATTAGATTCTTAGTAAGGGTAAAAATAAGAGATATAAACCTATGATCACATGAAATCATTGGATAATCATAAGGTTAAGTGATAATGAACATAAATTAAAGTTTTTATAACCAACCTATCATAGATCATTAGCATTATTCATGGATTAAATATTAGTAGTTCATAAGACATGAATCATAAGGGAATCAAAGAACATGATCCATGAGGGAAAACAATGAAATAAAACAAATATTTGTGATAGAAACATAAGAAAAGAAAATCTTATGTCAATGAATACCAATAATATATTCATAATATGTTAGGTTTGGGTTAAACACTCATGTATCAGATTTGGGCTTGGGCTAACTACCCGTGTACCCTCATTTTTAGGCTTGAGCTAACCACCTGTGTACCCTCCTTCTCAGGCTTAGGCAGACCACCCATATACCCTCTTAGCAAATAGATAATTTATCTATACCCAATACGTTGGATGGATATGTAGGTCCCATACATAAAATAATGAAAAACATATTTATTTTTTCTACAAGATCATAAATATTCATCATATCATAACCCATGAAATGAAATAGGAATTATAAACATTTTATATTATCATAACCTATAGAAAAGATATATTTTTCATAATAATTTCATTATAGAATAACCCATGAAAAGAAGTGGGTTTAAAAATCATTTTCTCATGGTATATCCAATTGAACAAAAATGGGTTTCATAAACATCATGCCATCAATATATAATCCAATCATATAAATAATATGAATTGTATCCTTAGATCATATCACCCAAAATGCATAGGTTACACTAACATATGCCATATTAGATGGAAAAATATTTTGAAAGATCATTTAAATTTTTTTTGAGGAAAAAAATCCTTTCATATTTTAAAAAAACTTTTTAAAATATAAATCATTTTGAAAACTTTTTTCATTGAAAATAAACTTTATAAAGGAAGATTTAAAAATCATTGAATACAATTTTTGAGAAAATTACCATTTCTGATTTGAAAAAATCATTTTAAAGTGTTAAAAAATTTGAGAACCTTTTTATTTGAAAATAAACCTAAACAATTATAAAATAATATTTGAATCGATGATTGGTCACGATGTTGGATGATTCTATTCTGACCGTACATATTAAAACAAAGATTCCTTTAACATTTTTGGTAAAATACAAATGGGAATTTTTTAGAAAAAACCATGAAAATTAATTTAAAAAAATTAATTAAAAGTTTAATAATGGGTTAAAATTTCTTCTAAAAATAATAATATATTAATAAAATATGTTTTAATTTTTTTTAGAAAACATTATTTTGGAATAAAATAGATTTATAACCGAAGAGAGAAATAAAATTGGATTTTCATTAAAAAAATTCTTAATAATTTTAAGAAATGAAGAGTGAAAAAAAGGTACAACTAATTTAATATATCATAAATAATAATAGGATAATAAAATTAATGGCAATTATTTATTAGTTTACTAAGATATTCTAATATTTGAGACTTAATCATAAATAATCTTGATAAATGATGAGATTGTAACATAAAATATTTACCTCCAAATCGATTTTTTTTTCATTTTCAAAAATAAAATTTAAAGAGAAGTGGGAAACCAAACATAACAGAAAAAATTATGCATTCAATTAAAATTACAACTTTCAAAAAACATCATCATCATCTTGATTCTTGTGAATCTCTAGTCAAGCGCCTACCTTGAGTCACACACCTATCGCATCTAACATCCTTTCCTTTGGCCTCCCAATAATCACCATGCCAGAGAGAGACACTAGAATCTTCATCACCGTCATTGTCAACTTCACCGCTATCTCATGGAGTTCTAAGTTATCATCTTCACTGTAATTCACACAAATCTGATCTAGTTCCACTGTCATTATAGTAATCCAAACACCACACCAGTCCACTAGAGAATGTCACAGTTTCTATTATGAACACTAGCTGGATAAATCTGTGAGTTCACTACCATCAACACATTTCGAGATATAACCCATCACTATATTTGAATTAACAAATCGCCAAAGTTATCATCCTCTACACCTTGTCACCTTCAACCTCTGTAATAACGAAGACCACATTTACAACCGACGACACCTGGACGTTTGATACCAAAACATTACACCTCCATCGATTACCCTGAACTGGACACTCAATCTCATGACCCAAAGAATCATGATGACCACCTCAGTGCTCCGCCTCAGAGAGATTAGGGGAGTCCCATAACCAGAGTAGAGATACTAACGAACTGGGATAGGATGAAACACCAGTGAAAATCATATCGACATCGTCACATCGTCGTTGTCATCAACACAACATCATAAAAAAAACATAAAGAAAAACAGACTTAAATCACCACGAATCACATATGTATAAATGAAACCCCTAAAAACATGGAAAAACTCCATTGATAAAGGGATGCGCAAGGAATTCTAATGACCGCCACACCGCACATCCCAAAGTCTCACCATTACCACCGCTCCCAATCTACCTTGGAGGGGTGTAGAAGAATGAGAGATTCGAGAAGGGAAGGAGCAGATGAGGGATTCAATCAACGACACCATCAATGAGATAGATGAACAGAACCAGATGATGGAAAAATCTGAAGACCATCACCTGAGTGAATGCAGAGGTCGCCGCAGAAAACTAAATAAGAAGAAGGATAAGCAAGAAGATAGGGAGAGGGGAATACAATGCTAGGGAGCTAGGTAGAGGCCTCCCCCACTTAGATCCACCACCTAGGGATAACCCTAGCATGAGAGAGGAATTAGGGAGATGCCGCTCTGAGGCTAATACCTCCCTACATAAAATATTTACCACATTGGTAACATTGATTCATAATACCCATTAAGGAATAATATAAAATGAAACTTAAAATGTAATGATTATGAATAAATTTATGATATTATTTGTAAAAGGAAATGTATATACACATTTTGAAAGAATATAGGTGTATAACATGACATACATATTCAAGAAGGGAAATTGAGACAAAAAACCTTTACTCACTTGTTAACTTTTGAACTATAAACCCCATGAAAGAGAGATCATAAACTGGATATGTAAACAAAAATAATTTTATGTATAATATTCATAAGATAAATTCATGGTTAGTACAAAAACCACATAAAAATAAACTTATGGTGAATATGGCTTGCATATCATGGAAAATAAAAGTGAAATAGAAACCCTTACATTATATCTTTCCTTCTGTCATACTTGTTTAAACCTGCTGTATAATAAATAATATTTTATTATACATATATTAAAGAATAAAATTCATATATATCATACCATATATGTTTTTATTATGATCTTTTAGTGCCTGTTAATTAACTATTCCATGTCAAAATTACGTTTTAGGTAATAACCACTTTGTTTTTCGTATATGTTTTGATTTGTTACATTTTTGGTCCTCTTATACTGATCATTGTTCCATAATCTCCATAATTATAAACATGATATAAATATAATATATATTCATAATATATGTATTTATATTAATCCATAAAAGTTAGTGATAGGAAATAAAATACACAATTCATAGAGATAGTAGGTCGTATGTATACATGTACACTGTTTTTTCATTTTCTTATTAGTTTCAAAGAAATAAAAGTAAATTATATAAATTATCATTATAGAATAATTTTTATTTAATATTTACCAAAACTTTTTATTAAACCCATCCTTAATACATTTCATGTAAATCTTGAATGAATCAGATCGCTACGTGTGGTAGTGGTCTGCCGTACACACATACGACGTTGTCGTATTCCCATAAAATGAAAAGCATAAAGTTATGTGTGATATAAAAATTAAAAGATCATAGTAACATAATAAATATAATATATATCATATATAAACCATAAATATATCATTATTACCAGCCTTGGGATATGGTAAAGGAAAAATGAATGACATCGGTTCACGAAGCGGTAGTCCGCTGTACACATGAATGATGACTTTGTAATCCATTCGATAGAAGTGGATATCGTTGTAGGTAATGAAATTAACTTAAAAAAATATAAAAATATGTAATATATTAAGGTTATTATATTATAATTTTGTTATAATAATTTAATAATGTGGAGAAATAAATAAAATAGTGATGCTCATATAAGAAGATTGCCTCTTCTTCGGGTATTCTGCTCAGGTTTAGACTAAAGCCTTACTAGGTTGGATTTATACCTAAAGTAAGGATTATATGATGAGTGGATGGAATTTTTGAACTCATTTTTGAAGTTGTTAGATGATACAAATAGTTTTTAAGGCATTAAGAAGGGAGTAGAGTGAGTTCGCTTTTATAGTTGAGGAGGAGTGATATTTTTGTCAATACTCAAAAGTATTCACTATTGGGAGGTAAATATTGCCTACAGTGGATAAAAAATTTATAATTAAAGGGTTTTAGGGATTATATGGTCTATAAAAACATCCAACACATAATAAAATACATTTTTTGAACATTTGTTCCTTAAATTCTATGTTTCCCTACTTTTACCATTTTGGGTTTTCACTACGATAACAAGTTTTCTAACTTAGGTAATTTATAAATTAAACCTAAAATAATATGAGATTTTTTAGATAATTTATATAAAATTAATTTAAATATAATATTTAATTTATATAATATAAATACTATGTGTTTTGAAATTTAATTTTAACAGAAGCACAAGAACCGTGCAGAAACACTAATTTAACCTGAAGAGTGCTAACTGAGTTTTTACCATTTAGGGGTAAATATATTCATTATTAAAGAAATATTAGTCCCTGAATGGAAAATAGTTAAAATTTATAGTCATTTAAAAATAAATTGGTATTATATAGGTTTTTTTATTAATTTTAAATCATTTAATGAATTATAATTTATCGTAAAATAACATTAATGTTAATTTTGACATTATTCACTTAAATTGAATTTAAAAAATATCAATTAAATGATGGAAATTATTATATATTATGTTAATACCTTTTTAAAATGATATATACATCTTCATAAACAATTAAACACAACAATTCATTCAATTTACTCCACTTTTAATTTTTTTTACTATCATTCATTTTATTTAATTATTAACTAAATAATTACTATGTTGGATTTTCTTAAGCATTTAAGTAATTATTTAATCTTAGAAAAATTAAAATAAATTATCATGATAAAAAAACTCATTTATATTTTAAAACAATATTTCTAACCAAACAATTTTTTTTACCTATCACAAAACTTTATAGATATTAATAGTAAGAAAAGTTTCTTTTTTGTCATTTTCTTTACTTAACTTATTATATGGGTTATATTCCAAGTAAAGTGGAAATGAATTTCCATATTTCAGAAATTTATTTAAAATATATAAATAATATAATTTAATAAAATTAATATAATGTTTTACTTCATTTTCACTCTTATCATTCAAGTTTAACACTTGATAAACCTATTTCTACATTAATCACGAGAATTAATTTTTACAACATTCACTATTCATTTTGGTAAAAAATTCAGTTAAACTTATTAGAAATTAGTAATTATGATTATTAAAAATATTTAATCCATTTTTTAAAATTCTATTCACATAATTGGAAAATTTTAATTTTAAATTAATCCCATAGACGTGATGATAAAGCAGGTTTTTAAAGTGAAAATGTTCCAAAGCTTTCAAAGTTTTTATACCTAAATTCAATATGAAAAAATTAAAATGACCTAAATTGGATTAATATATGTTTAGTTCAACTAATTATACTTTAAAACTAATTTAAAATATAATTTAACATTATAAATAAATTAAATGAAAATCTAGTTTTTAATTAAAATGCAGTATTTTTACTATTCAACAAAAATTGAAACTTTTTAAAAAAATTCTGAAAATTTACCCCAAGATAATTTTGAAATTATTAATTGAAAAATTAATTTCATTTTATCAAATTATGTTTCCAAAATTTTAAAAAATTAATTTCATTATTATTCACAAAATACATTAAAAACTCTTTTGTTAAGAATTATTATTCTTGAAACATATAAATACTTTATTGAAAATTAGTTATTTTATTTTCAATATGTTTTATTTGTATAAAAAATATAATTAATATTTAAAAATTATTTATTAATGTTCATATAACTAAGTTTAATTGTTAGGTTATTACAGTCGCGTTGATAATATATCATGGTTTTGTTAAAACTCAGTGTTGCGTGTAACACAACCAAAAACAATGCTGCATATAGAAAAATATTAACTTAGTGTTTAGTGAAATGATATAAATTAATGAAATTTAATTTATTTGATGAAAAATAATTCATGAAAACTCATGGTGTTACATTTTGTACCCCTTAAAATGAAATTTCCTTCGAAATTTATCTTGGTCATCAAAGGTTTAATTCTTGAAATTTTCTTTCATAGAAACCCACATCATAAAAAAGGGTTAATAATAAAATACTCTTGAAAAATACAAAGGGATGTGAAAAGTATATCTAGAATAACACATTCTCAGTTTTGAAATAGAAGAACATAGGTGGGAATTGAAAACATGGACATAGAATAGAAAACTAACACCCGAATACTAATGGAGATTGATAGAGAACATGATCAAGAGAAAGTTAATGATCATAAAGTCATAAACCAATTAGGCTTGAAAAATATCATTGGTATCATAAAAAATGATGATGACAAGATTTTTTTTATTTCAACATCCTTTTCTTAAAGTCAAATAATTTTCACGAGAAGATACACTTACTTGATTTCAAACCATTTCATAAGCACAATCTCATCAATCAGTTATTCCTTGATTAATTTACACTTTATCTTTTACTCCAAGAAATGAAGATGAATTTTTTATGCCTAAATCACTAATGGATCATAAGATCCATATATATAATGATAAGTCATTCTTTCTGTCTTTAGTTGTCATAAAAAATATTTATCACATGTTATCCAATATGCATAAATCTTCATATGGTGAAATAATACATTAATCTATAAAACCATATTCAAAGTTCAGCATAAACCATTTCAAAAATGGTTAAACTTATGACCCTTCTAAAAGATTAAAATCCAAATCTTTAGAAATAAGGTCACTAAATTTCTAAAATTAACATATCATAAATCCTCTAAATAACATGAAATAGTTCTTAATTGTTACATTCTAAACATGTAAATTCCTTCATCATGTATTCTCTTAAAACTAGAATTACTATAGAACCTCAATGAAAAATTTCATGATTTCTCATTCCTGGAATGAAAACACATATTATTGAATATATTCCCTAGATCAAAAAATGTTGTAAACTCTATCAATGATAACATAAACCACTTTATCAATAAATCTTTTATCATTTCTGAGGTCATAAATACTATCCGATTTATCTTATCCATACCAATAATCTATTTATAAAAACTAAAAACCATTTTCTAAACCTCAGGAACATATTATAGGTTATATTACCTCAATAAACATTCTATTATATCACTTTTCCATTCCATCAGTACCATTTTACATATTTTTTAAAATACTTATCAAAAAAAATATAATAAATGATCATTATATATTTCATGATTTACATTACAAAATTCTTGAATTATAATACATAAATACTTGATTCACCCCAATTACTTCTCAAACCATTAACTATTCTCCACCATCTCATTCTTTAATACCTCTTTCCTTTATCATTTCATTTGTAGTCTCTTCATTATCATAAATATAACCATTACTCATACAACCTTTATGATTTTATTCAAAATATTTCCCTTTAGGAGATAGATTTTCTTAATTCCAATACTTTCGATATTTAAATTACTTATCCATTAATAATAAATTAGGGAGACCAATATCCCCATCCATTGTGTTAACTAAACTATTCATATTTAATTAGTAGTTACTTGATTTGTGTCCTTATTTTTCATAGTCAAGTAATCTTCATATTCCTTTAAGTCACCCACTTAGGTTTTTCTTCCCACATTCTCAACACATATAAAACTATATCTTCTTTTCTATATGGTATCTATTACCCAATATCTCAATAAAATTCCATTCTTCTCTTATTTGGAGAGTGTGAGAGTTGGTTATGGTGCACATTATTAATAATGTTCCATGATAACTCATTAGTCACAATATAAAAAATCCTTTACTCTAGTCATTATCCCACTTGGATACTTATGAGAAAATTAGTTGTCACATTCAATATTAATCTAGTCCCTTTAGATTCCCACCATTTATTAAAACCAAAAGCATAGTGTGAGAAAAACAAACAATTATGGCACATCAAATAATCATGAAAATAACTTATAGGATATCTAAATCGTGAAAAATTATTCAATTTATGGAACCTAAGGTTTATCACAGGTCTTTCATAGTCATAGTATATTTAAATCCTTCATGATTGTTCCTAAATAGTTTGTGAATTTCCAAATCATATCCCCCGGGATTGTAAAACCAGGTGTGCAAAGAGTCCCATTGTCGTGCACCAGTTATTGATCAATTCTAGATCAATACATTATTTTAGGGTTTTTAACCCTAGGTACATTAGTGCCAAAGCCACATCCACTTGTTGTATCCAGACATGGATATATTACTTGAAACCACTCACTCCATCCTTTACCAAAATTCCATGACATTTTGTATACTTTAACTCCTATTTAGACTTATCCTTAGATCCATCCCTTGACATATCCTAAGAAATACCCCTATGGATCTCATTAAAATTTTCCTAACCTTGTTTCTAAAGGTTAACAAAACCACTATTTGATACAAACTATAGAAACTCAGGCTTCTCATACATGGATATTACATCATTTTTGATGAATATTAAATACATTACATAAATACATGCTCGAGGACCGTAACCATTTAGTTCCTTTGGAAACTTGGAACACAATATTTTTCTATGGTTAATGGTATTAAATATTTCCAAAAAATATCATCCCATTTAGTACTCTTCATAGAAATACCCCACATAAAACCTTTCTTTATAACCTGGGTAAAGGAAACATAATAAAGGGTGAGATCATATTCCCAGTAAGGGTAATCATAAGGGATATAAATATGTGATCATATGAAATAATAAGATAAGAATAAGTGTATGTGATAATGAAGATAACATATGAAGTTCAAACCCAACCTATCATAAATCATAAGGTTGAGTAATGGAATAAATATTGATAGTTTATAAGACATGAATTATAATGGAATCAAATAACATGGTCTATGAGTGAATAACATTGGCATAAGACATAGATTTTTGGTACACAAATAAGTATATAAAATCTTATGTTAAGGATAACAACCAAGACATTAATAACATCTTAGGTTTAGGATAAACACCCATGTATATATTTTGGGATTTGGTTAACTATTAGTGTACCCTTTTTTTTGAGCTTAGTATGACTACCTGTAAACCCTCTTTCTTAGTCTTGGGATGAACACCCCTGTACCCTATTAGCTCATAGAGAATTTATATATACCCAATGCATTTGAGGGAGATATAGGTCCCACTTGTCCCATAATGAAAACCATATTTATGTGTTCTACAAGATAATAGAAATTACTCATATCATAAACCATGAAAGGAAATGTATATCATAAACATTTCATCATATCATAACCTATGGAAAAGGGATAGGTTTCATAATAATTTCATCAAAGAGAAAACAATGAAAATAAGCTAGTTTAATAATAATATCATCATAGTATGACCTATAGAAGAAAAAATGATTTCATAAACATAATTCCATCACAACTTAAACCATTTATAGAAATAATATGAATGGTATCATTGGATCATTTCCCTAGAAAGGAATAGGTAACACTAACGAATGTCATCTCAGATATAAAATAATTTTGAAATATAATTTAAAATATCTCTTGAGGAAAATATATTTTCCTATTTAAAAAACATTTTTTAAAACACAAAACATTTTTAATACCTTTTTATTTGAAAATAAAATTTAAAACTTATAAAGGAAGCTTTAAAAATCATTAAACAATTTCATGAGGGAAGTATCATTTCTACTTCCAAAAAAGATTTTTAAAACATAATTTTTTTTAAAACCATTTTATTTGAAAATAAAATTAAAAAATTATAAAGTAGGATTCTAAGAAATTATTGTTTAGGATTTTGGATTATTTTTTTCATGTTGTACATGTTAAAATGAACATTCCTTTAATAATTTTGGTAATATAAAAAGGAGAATTATTAGGAAAATGACATGAAAATTCCTTTAATTTTTTTTTGTAAAAGATTAAACATGGGTAAAAAAATATTTTAAAAATAATAAGAGAGTAATAAAAGATTTTTGATTTTATTTGAAAACATGTTTTTGGAAGAAAATATATTTTCAACCATAGAGGTAAATAAAGCCGGATTATCTTAAAAACATTTTCTTAATAATTTTAAGTAAAAAATAATGAAAAAATGGACCCATTACTTAAAGATATAATGAATAAATAGATTAGGATAAAATTCATGAGAATAATTTATAGTTAGATCATGATAGTTCAACATTTTAGACTTAGTCACAAATAATATGGATAATTGATGAGATTGTAAGATAAAATATTTACCACTTTGGCAACATTGATTCATAATAATCATGAAGGAAGAATGTAAAATGAAACTTATAATATCATGGGGATGAATAAATTCATGATATTACATTTAAAAGGGGCTATATATATACCTTGTGAAAGAATATAGGTGGATAACAAAATGTATGTCTCAAAAAAGGAAAATTGAGACAAAAATACCTTACTGACTTGTTAACTTTTTAACCATAAACTCCATGAAATAGAGATCCTAAAATGGATATGTAAATACAAATACTTTTATCTAGAATAATAATAATATATAATAATGGGAATTGTATACACCACATAAAAGAAACATGTGGGGAATATGGCTTGTGTCTCATGGAAAATAAAAGTGAAACAAAAACCCCTTACCATAAGTCTTAAATTCCATCATACTCTTTTAAAAATCCTATATAATAAATATAAGTTTATTTTAAATATATTATGTAATATAATTCATATATATCAGAGTATATATGATTTTAATATGACATTTTTTACCCATTTATTAATGATTCCATATTAAAGTTACCTTTTAGGTAATAACTAATTTTTTTGTACATGTTTTGATTTGTTATATTTTCGGTCCTCATAAATTGATAATGGTTATTTCATATAAATAATGATAAAAATTATATAAATATAATATATATTCCTTATATATGAATTTATATTAATCCATAAATTTTTTTGATAGGAAATGAAATGTATTGTTCGTGGAGATGGTAGGATGTACATACACATGAACGTTGTTTTTTTTCATTTTCTTATTAGTTTGAAATAAATAAAAGTAAATAAATATATATTATAATTAAAGAATAATTTTTATTTAATATTTATAAAAAAATTATTAAACCCATCCTTAATACATTCCATGTAAATCATGAATGAATCAGATCGCTTCGTGAGATGGTAGTTTTTCGTACACAAGAACAAAATTATCGTATTCCCAAAAAATGGAAAGCCTAAAGTTATGTGTGATATAAAAATTAATAAAACATAATAACTTCATAAATACAATATATATCATATATAAACCATAAATAGATCACTATAAACATCCTTGATAGGTGGTAATGAAAAAACGAATGACATCGATTTGCGACACGGTGGTCCCACAAACAATGATTTCATAAACCATTTGATTGAAGTAGATATGGTTATTGGTTATGCCCTTAAAATAATAAAATATTACTATTTATAATATAATTAGGTTATTATATAATCATGATATAATAATAATTTAATAAGTTTGAGAAAGAAATAAAATAGAGATGCTTGTTGAAGAACATTATATCTTCTTTGTGTATTCTCTTTAGGTTTGCACAAAATCCTTCAAAAGTTGAATTTATGAAAATAATAATAATTATTGGACAAGGGGAGTGAAATTGGGAAGTTATTTGGGTAGGTATCAGTTGATAAAAAGAGTCTTGAAGTCATGAATAAGCGAGTATAGTGAGTGACCTTTTATAGTTAGGGAGTGACATTCTTGTAAATAATCAAAAGTATTAACTATTAGGAGGTCAATATCACTTAAAATGGATAAAAAATTACAATTAAAGTGTTTTATGGATTATATGGTGTATAAACACCTCCAATACAAAATAAAAAACTTATTTTAAACATTTTTTTCCTTAACTTCTATATTTCCCTACTTTTACTATTTTTGATTTTCACTATGATAACCAGTTTTCTAACTTAGGTAATTTATACATTAAACCTAAAATAAGATGAAAATTATTAGATAATTTATATAAAATTATTCTAAATATTATATCAAATTTATAAAAGATAAATCCTATGTGTTTTGGAATTTAATTTTAACACAATATCATGTACTGTACAAAAACACTACTTTAACCTTAAACTCACTAACAAAGTTTCTAACATTTGTAGGTCAATATATTAATTATGAAATATAAATCAGTACATTAATGGAACTTAGTTGAAATTTATTTTAATTTAAAAATCACTTTGAATAATATTGTATTTTTATTAATTTTAAATCTTTTAATAAAATATTTTTTTTCATAAAATAACATTAATGTCAATTTTGACATTATTCACTTAAAATGAATTTAAAAATATCAAGAAAATGATGTAAATTATAATATATTATGTTTAAACCTGTTTAAAATAATATATTCATCTAAAAAAATAATTGAACACAATAATTCATTCAATTTTCTTCATTTTTAATATTTTTAGCATGATTTATTTTATTTAATTGTTAAGTAAATAATTATTGTGTTAGTGTTTCTTAATAATTTAAGTAATTATTTTGTTTAAAAAAATAAAATAAATTATAAAGATAAAAAATCTCATTTATATTTCAAAAAAATACTTATAACCAAACATATATTCCTTTTCTCTATCCCAAATCTTTATAGATATTAAAAGTAAGAAAAGTATCTTTTTTGTCTTTTTCTTTAATTAACTTATTATATGGTTCATATTCAAAGTAAAGTGGAAATGAATTTATATATTTTAGGGTTTTGTATTTCAAATATCTAATTAAACTCAATAAATAAAATTAAGATAACATTTTATGTCATTTTTACTCTTATCGTTCTAGTTTAACCTATGGTAAACCCATTTTTACCTTAACTGTGGTAATTAATTTTTACTACATTCACTCTTAATTTTGGTAAAAAAATAAGTTGAACTTATTAGATATTATATATTATTATTATTCCAAATATGTAAAATATATTTTCCAATTTCAAATCAAATAATTGTGAAAATTTAATTTAAAATTAATCTTGCATGCGTGGCGAGAAAGCGCGTTTTTAAAGTAAAGATGTTCAAAAATTTACAAAGTTTTTATATGTAAATTAAATATGAAAAAAATTAAGATAACTTAAATTGGATTAATATATGTATAATTGAACTAGTTATACTTTAAAACTAATTGAAAAAATAATTTTTCTTTATAAATAAATTAATATAAAAGGTAGTTTTCAATTAAAATTCAATATTTTTCACTATTCATTAAAAAATAAAACTTTTCATAGAGATCTTGAAAATTCACCCTAAGACAATTTTAAAATTATAAATTCAAAAATGATGTTTATTTTATCAAATTAATGTAATAAAAGTGTCAGAAATTAATTTTATTGTTGTACATAAAAAGACATAAAAAACATTTTGTTGAGAAATAATATTCTTAAAACATATAAAGACTTTACAAAAAAATTATGTATTTTACTATAAATATATTTTATTTATTTAAAATAAATAATTAATATTTGAAAATTATTTATTAATATTAATATCAAAATTTTTAACAATTTTATTATAATGGTTACATTAATAATATATCATAGTTTTGTTAAAACTCAGTTTTGTATGTAACGCCAGCTAAGCCAATGTTGTGTGTAGCGCAAGATTAAATTGGTGTACCATGTAATAAAATCCATAATAGAAATTCAATTTATTCAAAATAATAATAATTCATGAAAGATCTAGGCATTACATTACAGTGGGGTTTTTATTTAATTATATCATGCTTCTAAATTGTTATTTCAGAAGAGGCTAGATCTGCCACCTTGTACCTTGGGAGATGATGATTCTAAGATAGAATGAAATTGATTAAAAATATATTATCAATTAGAGACTATAAAAAATTAATGACATTAGGATTTTGATACACTTATAAGGTATTTATATTCCCTTATCGTGATGATTTTTATCATGTTCTAAGAAGAAAATGACCGTGTGACATTTGGATGGTTCTGTTTCATTTTTATATGACTCTAAAGTGTCCAATTCATCATTAAACTCTTAGGGGATCAAAAAAACCATGATAAAGGCATCCCTGATTACCTTCAATAGGATGAGGGCATCCAAAATTGAAATTCATGTCAAGAGAATGGATAAAGCTTTAGAACATCATATTTATGATATAATGGTTGAAGTTTACTACTAAGAGGATGTGCTTGTGACTGATTCTTGGGATCCATAACCAGTTGTGAGGATGATGCTCCAAATATTGAGTTAGAATTTGGGAAAAATTTTGTTCATAGGCTAATTCAAGTTGCCTTTTTCACGTTTTTTACCTATCATATGACTGTATACTAGCCAATTTATATACTAATATGATGGGTTAGAGCGAATATAATAAGATTCAAGATTAGATTAATGCTCATGTTGGGATCTTTGATGTGTATGCCTTCTATTTTATTCAGAATTTATGATTTTTAGGGATAAATCTTAATCATTGGGTTTAAACTCAATTATTCATTCTTATACCTTAACGGAATCCTCTATAGGGATTGGTGTGATGATCTATTTTTTTATGAGTTTCCTTTATTAATATATGGGTCTGTCATATTGATGTTGTTGACAGAGACATGCTTGGGTTCCTCATCGGAGGAAAAATACATTTTTTGGGGTGGTTACCATATTCCTAGGGATGTGGTCATAAATCTTAAGATAATATTTATTGGTTTAGGAAACTATGATGGTTCCTCATCATGTTATTTGTTTAATTAGTTTCATTTGCATTATATATTGAAAAAAATTCAAGTTAAAATATTTTATCTAAATCACTATAGATGGAATTTAGGCCATAACTGGTTAATTTACTCATATATTGAGGATAGTGTGTGCAAAATTAAATGAATTTTGAGTTATCTATTCGTCGTAATTCTATATTCTCTTATTCATAACCTCTTTTCACTATCCCTCTTCTTTGTTAGATAGATTATCCTAGACACATTCCACATTTTTATATGAATTCCTATATAAACCCCTTTCATGTACCATCCTTTGGACCAATTATTTATAGAAAAGGTATTGTTGGATGTTTCACCCCAATATTTAGTGGTAGGGACCATAGTTTGGGTGATCATTTAGCCTGTCTTCCTCAGGATATGATCAATATTTTTGTTTCCTTGAAATATGTACCACAATATATTTGGTAGGTTTGGGGGTTGATGTCTAGGATGGTGATGGATTCATATTGATAATAATAATTTCTTCTCTGCCTAAATTTCTATCCCACATTTATGGTGTTTCCCAATAATTTAATTTTTTTGATGAAATAAAAATTCTAATAATTGTATCATATAAAAATAATTTCAAAATCTTCTAGGATACTTATATAATATTAATTCCTTGAATATATTATCTCATAAATTATCCATGAAATTTTTTAGAAGTTTTTTCTAAAGAACATTCATTTCTATTGAATATTATAGGCCCTTACATCAAGAAAAAAGTCAGTGACCCTCTTATTCTATATTTGATTATAGTTATAGAGGTCATTGATTCTTTTATTAATCAATGTTGAATTTAACTCATTTAATAATTGTTGATAGAGGTATTCCTAGCTGGATATTGATCTAGATTCCAAGTCGCTTCACCGATGGAAATAAAATACCTTTATTATTTGGATGAAGCACATGATTTTGAATACTTCCTACTATATTGGAGTTCCTAGTATTGGGCTACACTAGGAAGTGAAATGGGCAATTTATTGTTCTAGATCCCTATTTTCATCAATGGTTGGAAATATATGATTATCAATTCTAGGAAGAGGAGGAGTCAGATCCACCCATGTAGAGTATTATTTTCTCTTCACCCATATGGGTGCACATCAGACTTCTATAGATTCTATATGATTCATAAGTGATTCAAGTAATTATTTTGACACCAATATATATATTTACAACTACACTATAAAAGATTCTCAAAATTAATTTTATTAGATCACATAAACCATTGGATTCTGAATTTATGGGGTTAGACTAGGTTAACTTTCTTAAATTGGTGGTCAGAATTTCCCCAATAGAGGGAAATAATGATAATCAACAGATGATGAAATCTAATTAAAATAACGGTGTGATGAAACATTGATTGGGTATCTCAATTATGAATTCACGAGTTGAGTGATATTATCTTGTTGAATAGGGTTAGCTGGAGGAGTCATGGAAGCTTTTTCTTATAAGACACATTTAGTATGGATATTTCTCCTGATAAACACAGCATTAATCTATCATAAAATCTTTATTTTCTCCTCATACTACGAAATTTTCTCCTCGATAAAAATTATCTCTACTTCATTAAGTGGTGGGTGAGATTTGGATGTAGAAAAAAATTTTAATCACCCTTTGGAGGTATGTAAATGAGTTGAAGGTATGGGAATATTATTAAGATCACCCAAGTCCTAGAATTTTCATTGATGTTAGGTGTGCACACCTTTCATTCATATTTTAATAAAAATTATTTTTTATAGACATATCTTCATTTTATTATTGTTCCCTATTTAATTCATATTCTTCCATATCTAAAGGGTTTACATCAATAATATTCACTGATAAAAATCAATCTTTAGGGAATAAATACTTGTTAATATTCAAGAAAATATAGGGCCTCATAAACCTTATATTATCCATCAAAAGACAGGTTATAATCTTCCAATTGTTTAATTTTATAGAAGATCATTTATGATTACTACCTATATGAGGTTTCCACCTATCCTATTGAAAATATTATTGGAATAAAGTAGGAGGATTCTTATCCAAGGTGATCTTGAGTGAATCTCCTTTGAACTCCACTAAATTTGAACTTTGTGGAGTGGTTTAATCATGAATCATTAACAAGGGAAACTATAAGGGTCTTTCTATTGAATCCATCCCCATACCATAGAACCCTAAACTCCTTGGAAGAGGTAAAAAAGTATCCAAACCATAAGCTAGGTATATTTCCATATTTTCACCACTATATCCACAACTCTCTCTATATTTAATGATACCAAGTATTGTGGTAGTGTGGGTAAAAATACCCCTATCCTTGTAAGATGGGGCTTCCTTCATAATTTCATTTTGGCTGTTGTTGCATCCTTTTTTACCTTTTGGGATTTTAGTCTAGTGTGAGAAAAATGTATCATGTTTTCTATTAGTTCTAGATAAGATATATCTTCTATTGGGTCCGATACTTTTTTCATAGAATTTTTACATCTCATATTTTCTTCCCTTTTCACCTTTTAGGAAACATGGCACAAAATATTTCAAATATCCCATTCCCAGTGAGTAAATCTCTTATGCACTCTAAGGATAATGAGGTTCTATTAAATTGATGAACTAGAATACCAAGATCCTATACTTTAAGAAGATCCCAATGTAATAAAATTATAGGTTTCACATATTTAGTAACTATATTGACCAACAAGTGTATTGAAGTATAAATTTTATATTTACCCAAGCCCTAAATTCATTCATTAAGTGTAAAATTCTAAAAGATTTGGTGAAGTGTACTGAGCATGATTAGGTAGGATTGTTATAGGTTCTCATGTGGTTTACCATATTTTGGATTCTAGGCTATTTTAAGGAATCTAAATTAAACTAAATAAAATATTTATCTAAAAACTTAATATGATCATCACATATTTCATAAGGTAGGTGGTTGCTTATAAGTTGGCTGAATGCATCCTAATTTTTTTAGAGATAAGGAATGTGTCCCTCTTCAGGGACATTGGGAATTTAATATAGGGAGGTATAAATGGTCCAAAACATGATTTATATTTTTTACATGACCATTCCTCAACACTTCATTTTAGAGTTTTCCTTATCTTTTGGTTATTTGGATTGTTTTGACCAAAGTGGCCATTTTATCGCTTATTTTTTTAGTGTACCAGAATTATTTTTTATTTTATCACCTATATCTAGGATTTCACTAACTAGTGGAGGTACTGATGATGATGAACACCTCATATCATCTATTTTTTGGTATGAGACAATATCAGTTGATAGTGGAGTGATTGTTGTAGTTGGATTTGGTTAAGAAAGTACCACTATATAGGATAGGGGCTTCAGGATGATAGTGATAGAGGTAGGGGTAACTATATTCTAAAGAGACATGATTTCTTGGGGATGACCTATATGATAGTGGCTATTGAAAATACCTTCATTACGGGTGGTTTCTTGATTTTTAGCATAGTGAGAACCTTGGTTTTAGTTGGGTATTTTTTCATTGGGAGGACCTCCATGCTTTTCTTTGATGTTTCTATAGGAAGAACCTATATAATGAGTATCCTAATATAATATTTAGTATTTTTTATTTATTTATTGTTATATTGGGGAATAAATTCATGTTGGTTGGGTATTTTGTCAAGGGGAGGTCCTCTAAAGTTAACTTTGGTGCTATTATTAGGAGAAACTCCACAATAATAATACCAAGGAAGACCATTAATATTTATAATTGGTTGATTTATGGCATAGAGAGGACCTTCGTGTCAACCCCTATGGGGAGGAACTTCATGGATGAAATTTTCTTGAGTGTGGTCATGGAGAGGACATCCATTTCAATAATTTTTTTCTAGGGGGAGAACCTTCTTGACCAATACCCCGAGTAAGAACTCTAGGGTTACTGGTCATTATTTTATTGGAAGGGGGAAGATCCTATGTGTCTACTGCATGTTTCATCTGTGGGAGGTCCTTTTCAATAGGAACCATAGGAAGGGCCTCCATGGTTTGTCTTTTTACTGTTCTGGGGAGGATGATCACAAATGATATGATAAGGCATATCTTTATGGTTAATCTTTATGTTTTCATAAAGAGGACCTCCATAAAAAGGAATCTTTAGAGGACCTATAAAGTTTCTTGTTTTTGATTTTTTGTGGGGAATAAATCTATGGTTTTATTTGTTGAAGTTTATCATGGGAAGTGCCTCATTTTTTATCATCCGACTTGTTATAGAGAGGACACACATGACAAGTACTATGGGGAGGTCCATCAGAGCTGTTAATTTATGGATAACCTTAGGTAGGAACTATACGGTTGGAATATATGTTATCTTAGGGAGGACCTTTGTGATGAGTACCCTAGGGAGAACCTCTAGAGCTTATAGTTTATAAATGAACATAGAGAGAAAATCTGTAACTAGAATCTATATTATTAAGGGGAGGACCTCCTGATGAGTGCACTTGGGATTTCCTCTAAATCTTCTTGACATGTCACTTTAAGGAGAATGTACACTATAGCTAGTTTTACCATTATCGATGAGAGGTATTATAGATAAATAATTGGTGCTCTCCTTAATAAAATATGGGACTTATTACTAATGATTATCTTGAATTATCCTTGAGAAACTATTGGTATATGCTGATAAGACTTCAGGGTGACAACAACAATAGGGGTGTGAACCTACTCCTAAGTATCAATATTTTGATTCCTTGAGTAGGCCCAAAATGTGGGTTACCTTGTGTGAGTGACTAGGAAAAAGGCTTCAATAATAGCTTCTATAGATATTGGGGTCATGCAGTGGTGGTGATGACCAAGGTTGGTGTTATCCCTTTTGGATGCCTCCATAGTAGCTAATTTAATGCATAATATGTACTATTCAATATCACATAAGTTAATAATTTTAAAGATCTAGATAAATACTTATGAATTAGTTCGAGTTAGTGATTGGGGCTACCTGCCCCTCACTAGTTGGTAATTAGTGATACATCCAATGGGGATTCATCCCCTTTAAGATCACATGAGTTATTTACAACATGGGGATAAAACCATTATATAGGTATTCAATTACCTCAGAATTCACCACCCAATTCTAGAGGTCCTGAGTTAGTGATACCATTAGACAGGGTAGTGGAACCATGAAAACCACTACAATAGTAGTGTATGTATTGGGTGTTATCAGTTGTTAATGTGTAAAAACCCTGATTGTTTGATGGTTTTCCCTAGCCTAACTAGCCAACCCTATGCCATGTGGTACATTTATTGAAGATATCATTTGGATGTTTAAGGATAATTTTTAATGGTAAAATAAAAAATAAGAAGCCCATTAGTAAAGTGTTACAAATTATAATTCTAAATCAATAAATTTATTTCACAAGTAAAGGAATTATTATTGAGTTCAATTTTTTTTCTATAAATTTGTTTTAATGGTCCAATTTTGGTTATTAAAAACTTGTGTGAATTTACTTATTTCCAAAGGTGATTAGAATCTATATCAACTAATCCAGTGATGATGGTGGCTTTTTTAGATGATATGATAAAATGTTAGACTGTATTACTAGTAATCTTATTGAATAGTATATGAATCTCCTATATATTTAAATTAAATTTGAAAAACCCTTCCCAATAACAATATCAATTACCATTTTCATGAAACAGATTAATTGAAATAATTAATTTATGAGAGATACTATATATATAAGTGGTTATTTATCCTTTTACTTATTGGTTGACGATTTATAATATAGTTTTAAAACCATATAGTGAGTCACTTAGAAATTTATCACTATCTAGAGAGGAGAAAGATTTTGTGGTTTCAGGATTAGGCCCATGAAAATTGATTCCGACTAATCCCTATGAAGGGAATCAAAACCTGTGTAGTTTGGTTTTATTTAATGAGTCACTCCATACCTTTTTTGGTCATGTGATAAGGACCAATATGGCACCTTGTACATCCACTACCATTGATGTGCCTTTTAAGGTCATGAATCCAAAATTAATTTTGAGTAGTTTAAAGAAATATAAAACAAGAAACTTAACATACATTCCTAGAAATGGATTGGTTTGTGAACTATGCATGAGTAACAATTTTTTATTAAGGCATACACCAGGTTGGAGGCCCTTTTGGTTTTAACTCCCATATATTATAAACTATATGAGAAAGGGTGTCTAGATACACAAAATATGTAAACCAGTGGGAACAAGGCGTGTTTTAAACAAGATAAATGACCCCTTTTATGTATCCTTCTCATTGGTTGGAAATAATAAGGATATGAAAATTATTGGGAGCTATAAAAATGGGTTTGGAGTATCCATGATGACTATCTTGGGATAGGAGAAGCTCTAAAATTTTCCTAAGAGTATATATAATCATTATCAAAGGAATACATGATTTATTATATTCAAAATATTCTAATGTTTAGATAGAAAAAATAGTTAAATTTCCATTATCGAAGGAATACATGACTTAAAGGGGGAACATAAGTGTTCCTAATGACCCAATCATGTATATCAGGTGACCGTGGAGAAATCTCAGGTGAATGAGTATTTTTGGGGTTTTGAACTAGGAAATAGTGTTTCAGAAAGGTATTTTGATCCACTAGGTTAAAGGGTTGAATTTAGATAAGGTATGATACCATGGAAAGTGGGGAACCCTAGTATAACCTTTAAAGCTAGTTATCACTCCATTATGAAGAGTCTTGGAAATCATAGTTGGTAGTCCATGATAGGGGGATAAGGAATATTGGATACCTAGTAGCTATTTAAGGGGGAAGTAAAAATTGTGACCCATTATCCCTTGGAGGCTAAGGAAAATTATATCCCTACTTTATTTGAATCTATTATTGGAAGGGAAATTCACCTTTATCCTTAGTAAGGAATGAGTTAAGTGTTCTTTCTTGAATGATTTTAATATAAAAAATTTATAATGACACAAACATCCTCCTTTTCAATTTACTACTCTATGTTTTGACTAAAAAAGTAACCTTAATGGGAGTTTGAGAGGCTTGGGTGTGCACTTGTGTGCCCAGGTTTCTCACAGTTAATACTTGTGGAGTTTGGTCCAAACTAGGTGTTACTTAGTGTCTATGTGTGTTCCAATTTATGGTAGGGGCCCTTCTTATTATAAAATCAAAGTTGGAAGCTTGAGATAGCAGGATAACCACTTGTAACCACCAAGGTTCCCTAGTGGTCATGTTGCTGGAGGCAGGTACAAGGCATGGGGGAACACAACTTTAGAAGGGTGTGAGGAATTTAGGGTATGTGGGTGATAAATGGGTACAAAATGGGGAACATGGATCACATGAGAACAAAATTGGTAGGGTGTAAGGAATGAGGGGCATGCAGGTGTGGCAGAGGCATGGAATAAGGATCATGGTGAATGTATGCACCGTATATGGTGGTTATTGGGTGAAAGAGGCACTCAAGCACAACATAAGTAGGGAATTAGTCATATAAGGAACATGGGAACCAGATAACATGATTATAGGGTGAAAACATCATGTGGGTTCTATACTAGTCTTTCATTATACATGTGTCTTTAGAAGGGTTTCGTGGGAGAAGATGAGGCATGGCACTAGACCCATGATATTTTATCCTTTGAATTTTTTTAAACTTTTGTTAGATATTAATTATTGACCAAATTTGATCACAAAAAATTGTTTTGTGAAATTAATCCAAAATGGAATAAATGAATTAAAATTAAAATCTAGGAGGGAGATAAATTATTGATAGTAATGGGGATATGTGGTTTTATTTCATTGATTTCGATTTATTTAGGAAGTGAGTTTAAGTGAAATATAATTCCTTTACAATTCTTTTTTGATGTTATAAAATTTAATAATTATTGAATAATAATATTATTGAATCCATTAAGTGAAGTAGTTATGTTGATATGTGGAAATTATATGTGAGAAGGGAACTATGGTTAGATTACTAAATAGTTGATGCAGTTTTCTCAAGCACATGTGTATGTCAGTGTAGGTGAAATGAGATAAATAAAAATAAAAAAAGGTATATTTAAATGACGTGACATGAAAATTTATGTGTAGTGAATTTTGGTGACATGTTAGGCTTCACGATATCACTTTATATATGATTTTTTATGGGATATTGATATTTGATTTTAATTTTAATAATGTTTCTTTGGCTTGGAAATGATGCCTTATGGAGGGATGTGGTATTCCTTGTGTAACAACCAAAAATTTATCAATGAAAATTCCCTTCTTATAATTATGTTATATATTATAAATCACATAAAATCACATATATAATACAGTACAAACTTTATAAATAAATAATGAATGAAATAAGAAGCATTTATAAAAATTAAGGAACCTAAACCAATGGAATAGAAACTTGAAATATGAAATAGTAATATGACCCTTAAGAATAATAACCCGACCAATAGAATAGTAGCCTCACCTATAAAAGTATAAATACAATTTATCCATATTATAAATGAAGATATGATATAATTATATTATATTATAAGTAAATAAATATTTTAAAAATTATAAATTAAGTGTTAGTATTTTTATAAAACATAAATCCTTATTTAAAATTTTATAATTAATATAATTATTTAAAAGAATATTTATTTTCATAAAATAGATTCATAATTTTATATATTTTTTCATATTATTATAAAAAAAATTTACGAGTCCTTAATTAATCTTTCAAAGTGTTATAAAATCACTTAAAAGTTTAAAATCTGTATTTTTTGAGTAAATGATGATTTGAATTAAAAATTAAATTTCTCACATTTAGAAAATTATTTTCATAAAATTTATTCAATTTTTGAATTCTAAAAATGGTTAGGGTTATTTTTTTGTTTTTTTTCTAAAATAATTGATTTATGGTGAATAGTGAAATATGATAATTTGTGGTATAAGGTAAATAAATTCAGTTTTGAGTCATGCTTGAGTCATGGATGGTGTAAGCGGCCATTGGTTTGAAATCACATGAATTAGTTACTATATTTAGTCAGAATAATAAATAATATTCATTGTCTTGATCCAAAATAATAAGCTAATGAATAAAATAATAAAAAAACACCCCTCTCCTCCACTATAAATACCACCCCACACCACATCTTTTCATCACACCTCTAAAGCCTTGAAACTTGTACAGATTCCTCCCAATAACATTCCAAATTCTCTCCCCCATTTCTAGGATCCTTTGGTATCAATAAAAGATCAAACTCAAGTGCCTCAAAGAGGTTCTCAAGGATAAGAATTCAAGAGATAAAAACATATATCTTTTTCTTTTAATTTTTTTTCAATTTCATTTCATTTATTTTCTTATTATCTCCTAAACTACCATTATAAAAGTGGAATGGTAACTTCAGTATCTCGCATATATTAGAATTTAATTATTTTAATGTAATAATCTATCATCATTTCTTTCCCTCCCCCTTTTTTTTCTAAAAATGAAAACATCATCCGCGATGTGTTGATTTATCGTATTAAAGGATAATGAATTTTCAATTTTCATCACCACCTTCATGTCTGGTCATAAAACCATTTTTATGGTTAAAAAATATTATAATATATTTTTTAGAGCTTATTTAATGTTTCAGGACCAATATATATATATATATATAATATTAAATATTAGAACAAAACTAGTTCACGATGATTGAGGAACTGCCAAATTAATCTAAACGATTATCATTAATGTTTTATCTAATGACTCATACTCACACCATATGACTAAATAATATATAAGAAAACTAAACATCTATAATTTCATTAATAACATATAATTTCAGTTTTGGAAAACTATTCCCATTCTACATGATCTTTCATACATATATACAGATGAACCGATCATGAAAACCAATGAAATGAACACTCCCAAATGATTAAATTATATATTATAACTTATAAAAAGGTCATAAATTAACTTAATAAAATTATAATAAATAAAATAAATGTATAAAAGGTTTTTAATTAATTAATTAATTGATTTAATTTGATTATCTAGGTCATTAAGTTCAAGTGAAAAATACTTTCAAACATAAGGTAAGGGATTCTTTCCAAACCTCCATTTTATCTTCGAGTTATACTTTATATATCTTTACCCCAATATAACTATTATTTATTTTTATATAATTCTTATAAATTCTATTTACATGTTCCAAAATCATGTATCTAGATCAGTTTATCCTTCTTTCGTGGGGAAATAAATATTTTTAAAAGGTTCCCTTCTCAATTCATCCCGGTAAGCAAGCCCGATTAAAGGGAAGTTACCGATTTATTAATAATTTTCAAGTGCACACCATAATCTAGTTTAATCAACCATTATATTTATCAAATCACTAATTTTAACATGAAAAACTATCTTGGTTCATTTTTAGTTTTATATAGGTAGTTATTCTTTTTACTTTTTAAGAAATCTTGATTTTTTCTTAAACCGAACTAAAATGTTTTATTTATAACACTCATTATAAATGTTTTAACTTCATTTTGAAATAAATTATCATGATTTATAACTATTTACCCTTATTAATGTCCTTTTATGATTTAAATACATTCTTTTTATGAACACTCTAATGACATTCCCTTTTGATATTCCTTTTGACATGATTATGATACCCAATTATTTCCATGGGTAACCCTTTTGTTTATGTTTGATTCATTATGTTTGATTATTTATGTGGCACACATATTCATGAAAATGTTATGATGGGTTCAACCATATATTATTCCAATGCATTAGGTAATGTTTAGTCTCATGATATTAATGTGCAATGGTCTTGGTGGTTAGCGTTGACTCGTGCTCCATGTGCAATTGTCTTGGTGGTTAGACTTGACTCATGATCCACCATGTGAAATGAGACTTGAATCATGCTCATATCATGTTTTATGTTGATTCCACATTACTATGATTCCATTTTTACATGATACCATGTTCTATATGTTATGATTCCATATGTTTATTCATGTTTCATGCCTTTTTATGTCATCATGTTATGCCTTCTAACCTATGTGCTCTACTTTATTCTTATGTTTATCTCCTTATTGGGTTTTTTAGCTCATCCCTTTGTTCATGTATTACCCAAGTTATCCTATGCAGATGTAATGTTTCAAAGGGTGTAAGATCTCATTATTAAGATAAAATAAAAGATGTTTTTAATTTGGTTTTAATGATTTATAATTATGTATCTAATATTCCAAATACACTATACATTGTGATCCTTAGTTTGTATGTGACGAATAATTATGATTAAAATAATTTATTAATATTTGTAGAAGTATAGGGACATTATTGTTAGTATCGAAGCATAATCTAGTTATTTTTGGACATTAGGACTAGAGTACTTTAGTAAGAACCCTATGGACAATTCTATCACCATGTATAACCTAAATTGAATCTTAGGGAATCACAAGTTAGGATATCCTTTTTATTTACAAGTTTATCCTTATATGTTCAAAGTTTTCTTTTTATATTGTTATTATCCAAGTATTAAGGCCCCCTAATTATACTTTCTTTTTATTCATTAATGTCTAGAAATATAAGAACTTATTACAACAATCAATGATAGGAAATGTGACGATTTCCCAAATGAAATGAAAAATATGATGGGAAAAGGTGCCCAAAACTTCATGATAGTACTTGGTCAACTAGATCAAATTCGGAATAATAAATTGAATTACATCAAATTACATACTTCTCCTAATAAAGACTAAGTTATATTTGAACAATTTATGAAATAAAGGTCTATCATGTTTAGTGGATCTTTAGAACCCCTCTTCATGGAACAATTTATTAACTCCATTGAAAAGATTTTCTATATTCTCTAGTGCTCAGAATAAGAGAAAGTTGTACTGGTGATCTATCATTTTGATGGGGATGCTGATTAGTGGTGGACACTGATCTAGAACTCAAAGTCCAAGTAGGAAATTGATTCCATGGAATGAGAAGATTTCAAGAAAATATTTTTCAATAAATATTTTCCCCAATCTATCCATCTTAAGAGGGGGAGGGAGTTCTTTAGTCTGAAGAAAAAGAAAAACAAGTCTATCGGGTAATATGAAGCAAACTTCACAAGAATTTCATGATACACCCCCAAATTTTTCATGAACACCGAAAGAGAGGTGGATATCTTTTTTAGAAGACTAAATACGATTCTATGAAAAGCATTGGTAATTCAAGACTTTGATAGCTATGAAGAGATTTTCCATTTTTCCCTCATGGTTAAAATGGAGACTAGAGACTCTTAGTGGTGTCGTGGGTCCAAAGATAAAAATTGGAAAATGGAGTTTAAAATGGTTGGATTAAAATATAAATCCCATGATGGAAAGAAAAACCAAAATCCCACATGTCAAAATTTTGGGAAGAATCATCCTAGGAAATGTCTAAAGGGAACCATGAAATGCTTCAAATGTGGAAGAATGGGAAATCTGGATAATAAATTCCAAATGGATATGAAGTATCACAATAATTTAGAAGAATAAGGTAAGGTTAAGATAAACACTTAGCCTATAGTGTAGTGTTTCAACTACAAATAACATGTTCATTATGCAAACCATTACCCTAATCTAAGGGTTGTTGGATGAAATCAACAAAAACAACTTCCAAGGTAGTAAGGAACGACATATGCTATCACTACTGCTGAGTTGGAGCCCGAAAATGATGTGGTGATAGGTACTATGATTATTGATTCAATAATAGTGAAAATACTATTTGATTCTGGTTCTATGAATGAATTCTTTCATATCTTGTAAGTTTAGCAGAACTATTCAAACACCACCTCAAAATATGGATGTTGAGTTATCTGTGAGAATGGAAATTGGGACAATTATAGCATCCAAAGTATATAAACCCCCCTTGATTAATGTTTATGGAATGAACCTCCCATAAAATATTGTTTTACTTATTTTGGTGGAGTTTGATGCTATATTGGGCATGGATTGGCTATATATATACAAAGAAAACATCAACTGTCAGGAAAGGGAGATCACTCTTCATATCCTGAGGCATCCTCCAGTTCTGTACAAGTGTAAGGAAAAGTATGGATCTCCATTAGAATCATCATCTCAATTGTGGATATTATTTCTTTATAAGTAATCATATCTAGCTCTAATGATTGAGACAAAGGAGAGAATCATGCACATGCCCATTTTGAGTGACTACAATGATGTGTTCCCTAAAGAGTTGTCTAGTCTTCCTCCCAATCGAGAGGTTGAGTTCTCAATTGAACTTATTCCTAGATCTCTGACTATATCAAAGACAACTTATAGAATAGTCACCATTGAGATGGAAGAGCTGAAGAAGCAGTTATAGGAGAATATGGACAAGGGTTTTATATGCCGTAGTGCTTCACCATGGGTCGCACAAGTCCTCTTAGTCAAGAAGAAGGATGAATTAATTTGCCTCTGTATTGATTATCATGAGATTAATAAAATCATGATAAAGAACAAGTATCCCCTTCCACAGATAGATGATTTGTTTGATCAACTATGTGGGGTTGAGTATTTTTTTAAGGTGGGCATTCGGTCGGGATATCACTAACTAAAGGTGAAGAGGGAAGATATTCCCAAGACTACCTTTTGAACTAGTTATGAACACTATGAGTTCATAGTGATTCCCTTCAGACTCACTAATGCTCCTACAATTTTCATGGACTAATTGAATGGAGACTTTAAAGATTACCTTGAAAAATATGTGGTAGTATTTATTGATGATATTCTGATATACTTCAAGAGAAAGGAGGAGCATGAGGAGCATTTGAATAATATTCTAAAGACTTTGTGAAGGGAGAAACTATATAAAAAGTACAGTAAATGTGAGTTTTGGATGGAGGAAGTATCATACCTGGGGCATGTAATCACTAGCAATGAGATATCTATGGACCCTTCCAAGACAAATGCAATCAAAGAGTGGTCCAGGACAACATCTGTAATGGAGATGTGTAGTTTCCATGGTTTAACTTGGTATTACCGATGATTTTTGAAGAACTTCTCATGATTTTCAAACCCATTAACCAAACTGACTTGGTAGGGAGAAAAGTTTATCTGGGCCAGTGAATGTGAAGAGTGCTTTAAAGAGTTGAAAAAGAGGCTTACACTATGAGAAAAGTAGGCATTTGTGAAGGGCCATTTGCGATGGGTCAGTGTCCCGTTGCAAATAGTCTGTCGGAAAGGGTTTCTGTGATGGGAGAACCAACCCATCACAAATAATGAGGTTTTTACGACAAGGTGATGGTTCATGTCACAAAAGGTTTGGCGTGCATGCATGAAAAAATGTAGGAAAGGGTATTTATGACAGGCTATAGTAGCCCGTCGCAAATACCCGACAGTGTTTTTAGTATTTGTGACAGGATTTATATCTCATCGCAAATAGTATATCGACAGGTGGTCTTTTGCGATGGGCCCCATAGCAAAAAACTTTTTAACTGATGAGTATTTGTGACGGGTCCCATTGCAAATAGTACTATTTGCGACAGGATTACCGTTACAAATAATCCCGTCACAACTAGTCTAACCTATATATATCCCACCAATTTTTTTTCTCTCATTCCACCAAATTCTCTACTCCACTACCTCTTCAGTGAAAATTTTCCTCTGAAATTTTTTCTTAGTTTAAAATTTTAGTTTGAGGCATTATTCGCAGCTTATATCCTTCGAAAGCTTCAGTTTTAAGGTATTTATCTATTTCTTTTATTTTTTACTTAATTCATTTTATTTTATTTTAGTTATAATAACTGTTAATTAGCTGTAGTTAAATTAAATTAGAATTAGATAGTTTTATTTATCATTGTTTATGTTTATTTTTACAAATAATTATGTGTGATTGGTATAAATTAGTATTAATGAATACTTATTATATTAATTAGTAATAATTAGTATTAAATTGTAATAATTAGTATTAAATTATAATAATTAGTGTTAAATTGTAATAAATTTCAATAATTAGTAATAAATTGTAATATTTAGTAAAAATTGCAATAATTAGCAATAAATTGAAAAAATTAGTAATAAATTGAAATAATTAGTAATAAATTGTAATAATTAGTAATAAATTGCAATAATTAGTATTAAATTGAAATAATTATTAATAAATTGCAATGATTATAATTAATAATAAATTAGAATAATTAATAATAAACTCTAATAATTATTAATAAATTCTAATAATTTGTAATAAATTATAATAAATTGTAATAATTAGTAATAAATCTGAATAATTAGAAACAAATTGTAACAATAAGTAATAATTACTAATAAATTCTAATAATTAATAATAAATTGTAATAAATAGTAATAAATTGTAATAACTAGTAATAAATTATAATAATTAGTAATAAATTATAATAATTAGTAATAAATTATAATATTTAGTAATAAATTATAATAATTAGTAATAAATTCTTATAATTAGTAATAATTAGTTATAAATTCTAATAATTAGTAATAAATTGCAATAATTAGAAATAAATTGTAATAATTAGTAATAAATTGTAATAATTAATAATAAATTGTAATAATTAGTAATAAATATTAATAATTAGTAATAAATTTTAATATTTAGAAATAAATAGAAATAATTAGTAATAAATTGTAATAATTAGTAATAAATTGTATTAATTAGCAATAAATTGTAATAATTAGTAATAAGTTGTAATAATTGGTAACAAATTGCAATAATTAGTAATAAATTGTAATAATTAGTAATAAATTTCAATAATTAGTAATAACTTGTCAAAATTAGTAATAAATTGTAACAACTAGTAATAATTAGTCATAATCAGTAATAATTAGTAATAAAAGGTAATTATTAGTAATAAATTTTAATAATTAGTAATAAATTATAATAATTAGTAATAATTTGTAATAAATTCTAATAATTAGCAATAAATTCTAATAATTAGTAATAAATTCTAATAATTAGTAATACATTGTAATAAATTGTAATGATTAGTAATAAATTGTAATAATTAGTAATAAATTGAAATAATTAGTAACAAATTATAATAATTAGTAATAATTAGTAATAATTACTAATAATTAGTAATAATTACTAATAATTAGTAATAAATTATAGTAATTAGTAATAAATTCTAATAATTAGTAATAAATTCTAATCATTAGCAATAAATTGTAATAATTAGTAATAAATTGTAATTATTTGTAATAAATTGTAATTATATGTAATAAATTCTAATAATTTGTAATAAATTTTAATAATTTGTAAAAAATTCTAACAATTTGTAATAAATTATAATAATTTGTAATAAATTACAACACTTAGTAATAAATTGCAACAATTAGTAATAATTAGAAATAAATTCTAATAATTAACAATAAATTGTAATAATTAGCAATAAATTTTAATGATTAACAATAAATTGTAATAATTAGTTATAAATTGTAATAATTAGTGATAAATTATGATAATTAGTAATAATTAGTAATAAATTGTAATTATTAGTAATAAAATGTAATAATTTGTAATAAATTGTAATAATTAGTAATAAATTGTAATAATTAGTAAAAATTATAATAATTAGTAATAATTAGTAATAAATTATAACAATTAGTCATAAATTCTTATAATTAGTAGAAAATTCTAATAATTAGTAATAAATTGCAATAATTAGTAATAAATTGCAACAATTAGTAATAGATTGCAACAATTAGTAATGAATTGCAACAATTAGTAATAAATTGAAATAATTAGTAATAAATTGCAATTATTATTATTAATTATTAATGAATTTTAAATATTAACAATAATTAGTAATAAATTGTAATAATTAGTAACAAATTCTAATAATTAGTAATAAATTATAATAATTTGTAAGAATTAGTAATAAATTCTAATAATTTGTAATAAATTCCAATAATTTGTAATAAATTCTAATAATTAGTAATAAATTCTAATAATTAGTGATAAATTCTAATAATTAGTAATAAATTCTAATAATTAGTAATAAATTCTAATAATTAGTATTAAATTATAATAATTGGTAATAATTAGCAATAATTATCAACATTTAGAAATAATTAGCAAAAAATTGTAATAAATTATAACAAATTGTAATAAATTGGCACAATTTCCAGCAGATTGGACGCTCCCTTTTGCCTGATGCCTTATCTCATTGCAATTATCTCCCATTAAAATCACTATGATTTTTTTCCTCACGTATGAATATCTATTTTTGTATACATGATAATGGAGAGCAGCATGGTGAGGCCTTCTTACAATCCATTATCATGCATATGAATATGGATATGCGTACATTGGAGTAGATATTTCATACTAATTTAAGTGAGAGAAAGTTGCAAGGAGATCATCCGTCGGGAAAGAGTGTCTCTTTTTCATGAGGACTCATCTTCACTGTCTTCGACTGAAATCACTATGAAAAATCTGCTCAGACGTGTGAATATCTATTTATTTACACACGAAGATGGAGAGCAAGGAGGCCTCGCAGCGATGTTCTCCATATTTGTGCATGTAGAAATGGATATCTATAGGTCTGAGTAGATTTTTCATAGTGATTTTAGTCAGAGAGAGTGGAGATGAGTTTTCCGGAAAAAGAACTGACGCCAATCCGCTAGAAATTGTGTCACCGATAATTAACAATTATTAGTACAAATTAGCTATAATTGATAATAATAAATTGAAACTAGTATAAATTATTATAAGTTAGTGTGGATTATTATAAAAGTTTTAAAAAAAATACTATAAATAAGTATGAAATAATATAAATTATTATAATTTGATAGAAAAGAGAATTTAACTATATTCTCTTTTTTGGATAGTGTTTTTATTATACCAAATTATACAAAAAACTAATTATTTTATATTTTTTAGATATATATGGAACAAGGAAGTCAACAAAAATCATTATTAGATGATATTTATTGGATTAATCAGTGCAAGAATCCAAACGGTTCTGGCTTAAATCATGTATATATTGAGGGTGTTGAATTTTTCTTATCATTAACATCATCAAAATCAGAATTTGTTTTAGAAGGGATAATTAAGTGTCCTTGTAAAAAATGTGTTTTTGAGAATGTTTGAAATATTTGAAAAAATTGGGGGTCATTTACTTTGTTTTGGTTTTCAACCAGATTATGTTTTTTGGTATCAACAAGGCGAACATAGTTCCATAGAAGATACTAATAATCTGGTTTTGGATCCAGTATGGTTTAAAAATTTAGTACATGATGTGGAAGGTCTGTATTTTCAACAAGATTTAACTCATGAGGATATTAATTTTACTCTTGAGTTGGAACCATCTCATTTTTATGAGTTGTTGAGGTCCATTGAAGATTCCTTATATCCTGGTTGCAAGATAAATAAATTTCAGGAAGTTGTTAAATTTATGACTATTAAATCAAAAAATGGAAGGTCAAATAACTATTTTGATCAGATATTATATTTTGTAAAAACACTACTACCTGAAGGAAATGTGTTGCCTAAAAATTTATATGAGAGAAATTGGATGGTTCATAATCTGGGTCTTGGTTATCAGAAGATTGATGCATGTTCAAATGATTACATATTATATTATGGTGAAAATGATTCGTTGCATAGTTGTCCCACATGTGAACAAATGAGGTATAAAGAGGCTCAACAAGGGAATCCTAGATTGATTCCTATAAAACAATTGAGATATTTCCCACTTACACCCAGATTGCAACATTTATTTATGTCTTAGAACACAACAAAAGTGATGTTATGGAACAAAACCAATATTCCAACCATTAAAACCTTAAACCATCCCTCTGATGGTGATTAATGGAAACATTTTAGCCAAGTACATCTGTAATTTTCTTTTGAAGCCCGAAACATATGATTAGGTCTTTCTACTGATGGTTTCAGTCCATTTGATTCTTTTGGTAATCAGTATTCATGTTAGCCAGTCTTTATAACTCTCTACAATTTACCTCCTTGGATTTTTATGAAGTAAACATATATATTTTTGACCTTATTAATTACAGGACATCTGAAAAAGAATACTGATGTTTATTTGAAACCATTTATTGATGAGTTAAATTCATTAATGAGTAATGGTGTCAGTACATTTGATGTTGTTTCCAAAATTTTTTTTTGCTGAAAGTTTCATTGATGTGGGAAATTTGTGACTTCCCATCATATGGAATGTTATCTGTCTAGATTACATATAGATAAATGTCATGTCTATACTGTATGAGAGATAGTGAAGCGTTTATGCTCATCAATGGAAAAAACCTTGTTTTTTGACTCTCATTACAGATTCCTTCCAACTGATCAACCTTTTTGGAGGAAAAAATATCACTTTAGAAAAGGAAGAATAGAAAGAGATGGAACTCAAACAATGATCTCTAGTATAGAGTTAAAATAAATTGTCTCTTCATTACATCCCATCACATTTGGACCAACAATAAACCAACAGAAAATTGATGTCTTTAGGAAAGAACACAATTGTATAAAATGAAGTATTTTTTGGGATCTACCATATTGGACTGATTTTTTGGTCCATCACATGTTGGATGTAATTAATATTGAGAAGAACTATTTTGATAATTTATTTCATAGAGTTTTGGATACACCTGGTAAGACCAAAGATATTATAAAGGCACAATTAAATCTTTCCCAAATTTGCAGGCGACCAGAACATGAACTATTTTAAAATGTCAGATCATAGAAGTTAATGAATCCAAAATAATCTTATAAAATCTCCAAAAGAATCAATTATTTTTTTATTGGATTAAATATTTTATAATTTCATATGGTTATGCTTCCAATTTGGATATATGTATTAGAAATGGTCATATTACCGTATTAAAAATCCATGAATGTTATGCTATAATGGAAACACTTCTGCTAATTGGATTAAGAGGTTTTTTCGAATTATATGATTTGGGATGAACTAAAAGACATATCATATTTTTTCTGAGACATTTTCACCTCAAAAAGTGGCTACGATGCATTAAGAAGACTGCATGAAGATATTGTTTTAATTTTATGTAAACTGGAAAAAATCTTCGTGCCAGATTTTTTTTGACTCAATGGAATGTTTGTTATTAAATTTTTAGCCTAAATAAAAATTTTTAGGTCTGGTACAGTTCCTATGGATGTACCCATTTGAGAGATTCATGCATAAATTGAAGAGAAAAGTATGTAACAAAGTATCAGTTGAAAGTTCAATTGCAGAATCTTATCTTCAAGAGGAAATTTCTTTTTTCTACTCTCATTACTTTCAATCTGAATATCCCTCAAAACACAACCGTATGGTCCGTAATGAGGAAAATGTTGATTATGAAATGGAAAATCAATTATCAGTTTTTAATCAGCCTGAACTTGGATTCGGTGGAGTTCATTAATGATGGATTTCAGATGATGAACATCACATAGCTCATACATATGTTCTGCTCAACTATGAAGAAATGAAACCATTTGTATAGTGAGTGATCCTATCAGTTATTCTATAATTTTTGTTACAGTAAATTAAAGTTATTTTATTTTTAGGTTATATGATAACTTATCCAGAAAAAACTTCAACAAATTATAATAGTTTCTCTTGAATAACATTAGCAAAAAAACTTTTCCTACCGGTTTCAAAAACTGGTAACATAAATTATTTTTGGTTTAACATATAAAATATATTTATTATCTTTTATATTGTTAAATGTTTTACAAAATTTTAGGTATCTCAAAATACTAATAAAATTGATAATCAATCGTGTGTATTGAGTAACCCCCTATAAAAAATGGTCAAATATTATAATTCATATGTGATGAATGGTTTTCAATTTCATACAAGTGCATATGTGGAATAAAAAAAAAATTAATAATGGTGTTTTCTTGAGATGATATCATCATAAGGAAATTGAGGTTGACTATTATGGAATGTTGGAAGAAATTATTGAATTGTGTTATCCTGGAAAATATTATATAATGATGTTTAAATGTCAGTGGTTGGATACTAAGAGAGGCTTGTATGTTCATCCGATCCATGGTATCATTGATATTAAATATAAAATACTTCTTGTAGTAAAAGAACCATTTTTATTGTCTCATCAGGCACATCAAATTTATTATTCAATATATTATTCTACTTTAAGAGAGTTGAGTGATTAATGGTGTATAACAAAAATTAAATCTTGGGAAAATCATTTTACTCAAAGTGAATGTGATTCCGCTGAAGTGAAAGGAATTTAAATTTTTCAAGATACTTCTCCAAATCCATCTTTTCATGAATAGACATATATATCGATGATGACACCCCACAATTAAGGGTCGATGGTGACGATGATGTTAATTATTTTACAAATGAATTTGAAGTGACAAGAGATGATGAAACTAAAACTCATATGGAAATTGATGATGCTAAGGAGGAATACGAAGACATTGAAATCTTCAAATATGAATATGAGGATGAAGATGAACATTGAAACAGTTAAATGCTGGTTGTAATAATATATATCATATATATATATAATAGTTATTTTCAACTATTTGGTAACAAAAATAATTTCATGTTTCACATGGATGAGAATCCGTATCATGTATTGTAGGAAGATTATCTACCTTTAGATGAGTAAGATGTTGGATCATCTGACCCTTAGACTAGTGGTGGTTCAGGGGGGACTCGTAGGGGACGTGACCTTGCATGATTGATGATTCTAGACCCTATCCCCAAGTGACATCTACTTCTTGGATTTGATCTACGCATGCAGAGGTATGTTGACATGTGTATCTTAGTTAGTTTTCAATAATTTATTTATATATGTTTTTTTAAAGAATGTGGCACTTTGGTCAAAATACCAAAGATAAATTTATTAAAATAAGGAAGATATTACAAGAGTCTAAAAGATGGGATCATATTATAATATTTCACATGAAGAGGAAGAATGTTGTCTAGCATGTCCTCCAGCCATGTTATGTCATGTGCAACCCATTTATTGGAGATACCATCAGTAACCATATTTTCCTCACGGTAAGTATGAGTTCTAATGAAATTTATGTCTTGTAGAGAACTAAGACAATTCATACAACATGTAGTGAGCGACCAAGCTAGATAAATCACCCCATTCCAAATGGCATACACGACAGTAGTATAATCACTTTCAATACAAAAATTGTTCCAACCATGTTTCATGGAAAAGGAGATGACATGCATCACACTTAGAATTTCGGCTTCCAGGGAGGTTGCAGTACCAAAGTCTCCAAAAAATCACCCAATGACTTGACCATGATGATTTCTGAAGATGGTACCACATCCTACGGGACCTGGATTACCTTTAGAGGATCCATCCAGATTGATTTTAATCCAACCTAGGAGCGGTAGTCTATAAAAAACCTCAAACATGCGTTTTAGCTGGCTGAAAATGGAAACCACCTGAAGCTATCTCAGATCATAAAATCTTCCACAGAGTTGTCACAACACCCTTTATAAATTAACACAACTTCATAAATAAAAATGTGAATCTACATTCTACCTGAATTTATCTTAAGTGAGAAATTATTGTGAAAAATTACATTTCTATCATACCAGATTACATGAAGAAACTCAGAAACCCCAGCAAGTAACAAGTTTTTGATTTTTTGGGAGTTTTCCATATCCACACAACGTTTTATCAATGCATTGATAGAGTCAAGAAACGACCATCTATAATCAAAGATAACAAAAATATAGTTCCCAAGAGTAGTGGAAGTATAAAAAGATAGAAATAAATGGTTAGTATCCTCTCTATGTTGGTAACAAAGAAAACATTTTCAGTAAAGATAGATCCCAAAATTTTTCAAACAAGAATCAGTGGGAACCCTGTTATAGGAAAGACGCCAAATAATAGTGATTCTTGAAGGTTTAATACAAGTCTTATCAAATAATTTAATCTACTTAAAGTCATTTTAAGAGTTATTAAAGGAATGTTTATATATTTTTTTTGAATTTAGAAATCCATTGTGAGAAGGTTCCCAAATTAGAAAATCCTTTGAGATAGCAAAGTGGTAGTTATCAATAATTTAAAAAAATTATCAGGAAGAGTATCAATATGAGAACTGAGAACATTGCTGATAGGGTTGTTAATATTTTTAGGGGTATGGTCATGAGGAATTAAAGAAATAAGAGGAGTACCTATCCAATTGTCCAACTAGAATCTCATGGTGGAGTTTATTGTGACCATCCATCTATAATTCATCATAATGGTGGAATACATATTTCTGATGGAGGGCCAAGTGGAAGAGTTCAGGAAGTTCTTTTTACCTCTATTCAATCTATATAGGAACCGATTTTTGGTGAAAGTAATCGAGGGGGTGTCATTGTGAATCAGGTTCCAAGTGTGTCTAGCTTGAAGAGCCTCATTAAAGAGTTTTTAGTTTTTAATACCAAGACCACCCCTATCCAAAGGCATACAACAAGTAGCCCAGTGGATTGTCCCAAGTTTCCTATCCAACGTGCTTCCATTCCAAATTTTTTTTTGATGAAAGTGTTTAGTTTTTTAATAATACTTGCCGAATAATTATAGTCCATCATAGAGTAGACCAATTTGGAGACAATGAAAGATTTGACAAAACAGAATCTCCCCACCTTGGAGAGAGATTTTTATTTACAAGTGGAAAGATAATTACGAATTTGATCCACAATTTTTAAAAGATAGTCTGGTTTGGGTCTTCCATAAAAGATGGGAACCCCCAGATATTTGAAGGGAATTGTTCCTTCTTTAACGCCAAGTTCATTTGTGATAGCATTTTTATACTAGTTGGAAAGTTTTTCCCAAAATAGATAGAGGATTTGTTCCATCCAATGACTTGACCCGAGACCTCCTCATAATTAGTGAGAGTGATTTTCAGAGTTCTGATGTTTTTTATATCACCCTTTAGAAATAAAATGATTTCATCTGCATACATAAGGTGAGTGGGAGAATTCACATTTCTATAATCATGAATAGGTTTATGTTTTTTTGGTCATCCAAATTAGTAAAAATACAACTTAACTAATCCTATGTGATAAAGAAAAGGATTTTAGATAGGGGATCACCTTGTATGACACCTTTGGTACAATTGAAGTAGCCTCTAGGAGATCCATTGATCAGGATAGAAATGTGGCCTGAGCTAAAAAGGGTTTTGATTCTAGAGATAAAGCTATTGTTGAAGACAAATCCATGAATAACTTTGAAGATAAAATCCCAATACACTGTGTCAAAAGATTTCCTAATTTCAAGTTGTATGGAAATGTTACCAACTCTATTTTTATTGTTTAACATGTTAGTTCATTTAGAGGCCAGAAAAATGTAGTCCTGGATGGATATTTTTTTTGAAAAAACCCAACTGATTCCAAGAGATAATTTTATCTGTAATAGTGGTAAGTCTATTCACAATCATTTTGGTGATGATTTTATAGAGTATTGATAAGATCTATGGGTCTAAAGAGATAAATTTCAGAGTCATTGTAAACCTTAGTAATCAAAGCAAGAAATTGGGCATTTAACCCATGGGGTTGACATCCACTAAAGAAGAGATGCTTACAAAGTTTTCAAAAATAATTTTGGATAATATCCCAATATTTCTAGAAGAAACCATTATTAAAAACATCAAGACTTGGGCACTATCCGAGTTCAGGCTGAAGATAGTGTTTTTGATTTCATGATCAAGGGGAAAACAAATGAGGAAAGTGTTATCAACTTCTGTGACAATGGTCAGAATGATATAATGAATGGGATCTTTTCTAATGATAGGTCCATTTAATATAGACTCAAAGTAAGAGACAACATGATTAACAATGTCCTCCTCATTGTCCAAGAGGTTTTCTTTGTCTTTGAGAGAGGTAATAAGTCTTCAAGCTTTCTAAACTCTCTGCAAAGAATTGTAAAATTTTGTATTTCTATCACCATTCGTTAACCATTTGATTTTGAGAGTTTGACTATGTATGTTGTCCTTGAAAGTGAAAAGAAAATTGAGTTTCACAGTAATGTTAATTTCTTGATTATGATCCGAAGAAAAATCCAAGTGAGTGTTGCTATTTTGAATTTTATGAAGTTCATTCTCAAGAATCAGGATGTCACTATCAATTTTTTTTGGATTTCACACTACAACAATTTTTAATCTTTTTTTTGATAAATATAAATTTAATAGTACAAGGAAAGGCATCGTTGTATTGATTCATATAGGACTAAAAATTATTAATGATATTACAAAATTCGAGGTCTGAGAAGTAAGAATTATTGAATCTGAAGGGAATAGATGGTTTCATAGTTTTTTAAGAGATAATGACCAAGACAGGATGATGGCCAGATTGGATTTTCAGGAGGGTGATACTAGAAATGGTGTCCCATTTATCTAAGGCATGGTCATTTGTGAAGGCTCTTTCCAGTTTTCTCACAACAACTCTATTACAATGACTCCTATACCAAGTATATTTAGCACTGAGGTGAGAAATTTCAGTTAAACCAGTTTTTTCTACAATAACCTTAAATTACCTCCCAGATAAAGTTGAGTGAAGAGGACCAAAATTTTCACTCGAGGAGAGAATAACATTAAAATATCCAACAAAAAACCATGGAAAATGAATGCAAGAGCTCAAGAAAGAGAGGTCATTACAAAGAGTCCTCCTATCCTAATAATTCTTCTTGGAATAGATAAAGGAACAAAAGAGATGTGTGCGATTAGTCATAAAATCACAGGTGGAACTTTGATCAGCATTATGAAAAACATTAACATTAGACAAAGATGAGTGAGAAAAAAAATACAAAGAGTATCCAGATTTGTGTTGTTTTAATATGCACCTATAAAGGTGTATCCAAAACGACAGAAGTGAACTAAATCAGTAGAAAAATTAATCTTAGGCTCAGTAATGGAAAAAATTAAGGGCTTTTGAATGTTGACCATTCATTTTAAAGTAATAAAGGTGTCAAGATTTTCAATACCTTGACAGTTCCAATATAATATCTTCATTTAAACCTGCATTTGTAGTTAGAACTCTCTTTTTTTATTACTATTTAATCCATTATTTCTAGTTGATCTTCTATCATTTTTAGATAAATTAGGGCTTGTATTAAACTCTAGCTGACCTTTAGTAGAGTCTAAGGGATTATCATTATCACCTATAGACAAAAATTGTAAGGAAATATCTTACATGATATTAATATCAGATGATGCCTCAGAATTACTAATAACCCTATTGTTAACAGAATCTATGTTATCTAAAGAAATATGCTTGAAATTATTTACGTAGGCCCCTAAAATACTGCACGATTTAGGGGTACCTAACTATTTTTGAGCATGGGTAATTGAAGGAAGCTTTGTGTATTTGGTCTCCCCAATGTGATCTTTCACATTCTTCTTAGAGATGTCAGTTTTCGAAAAATTAGTATGATTAGTAGGTACCTTCTGTTCTGAGATAGTTTGAGAAACAGCCAAAGAGCCAACTTTTTTATTATGTCTTCCTTTAATAGAGTTCAGAGCAGTGACCTCTATAGCTAAAACACATTCTGCTATGGAACAAGGAACTCCTCACCAACAATAAAAGTATCTTGTGAGGCCTTGAAAGATTTCATCTGCTGTATGGGAGCTAAGAATGTGGTCTGAATAATATTACACACTGGTTTTCCTGCTTTATGTTTAGTCAGATCAATATTGAAGGCCATACCTGTGCAAGTCAAGGACTGTCCAGAAGTGCACCCTAGAATCACTGTATTAATTCCATAAAAACGGCTATAAATGTACATTATTTATGATGTAGAGTTGTGAATTTTGGAATTTTCAAGCATAGAAAGAAGATCCACATGTTGATAACCAGTATCTAGAGATGGGACAAAAAATATATCCATCATTTTACCTTTACTGGTTACACTATGTTGGTTTTTGGAAACTTTAATATCTTCTAAAACATCAAGCGGCACCAATTTTTCAGTTAACTGTTTAGATTGCATGACATTCATGACTAGTTTTTAAATATCCTCTAAAATATCTTGTTCTACAATGTTATTTTCATCCATTTCAACCAAATCAACCCATGTATTACCTGAGTTATCTCCTAAATGGTTTGGGTGAGATGACTTCTTTACCCAAATCTCATTTTTCTTTTAAGAGGTTAAATTTTATCAATGATTGTAGACTTGCCTCTTCTGTTTCTAAACTCAGTCCTCTCATTTTATTTTGGGTGGATAACTTGGTTTTTGACTACCCTATAGTTCAGGATAGAATATCCCACTATCTTAAAAAACTCACAAAAGGGTGGTTTTCCTTCATATTCAATTCTAACCTTTGTTATTTGATCCTTGGCACTAAAGATAACAACATTCGGTAATTTAGAGTCAAGTTCGATTTCCACCATGATCCTAGAAAATAAACCTAGTTCAGAATTAAGAGTACGTTGGTCTATATTAAGAGGGGTACCTATACATGAGACTACATCATTAAGAATATTAGGGTGCTAATAGAACCAATTAAGACCATGTAACCGGATCCAAGCATTCACTATTGTGTTTTTGTGAGTGTGTGGATTAAAAATTCCGTCCTATTATGTGATTCAAAGGAGACTAGGCTTAAGTTGAATGTTTCCTAATTTACAGACATGATTAAAATTCTTCTGTGAGCTCAGTAAAATGTGAAAATATCCACGACCAATTGGAATTAATTTCCAATCATCAAAACCCCAAAAATGTGTGATTCTTAGCTTAAGATCAGAGAAGTGCCAAGTTTTATCACCATTTAGGTAAGAAGTGCGACCCATAACAGAGTAATTACACATTTTTGTACACTATTGAAGGGATTTTGGATCAGATTCAACAAGGAAATGACCATCATCTAATTTCTTGCACAAAGGAATCTTCGAAAGGGTGGTAGTAGACAGATTCGTACCTTTAAGTGCTTCGATGAAGGATATCCCTCTTACCTTTCCAGGAAATGTGTGTGAAGAAAAATCTTTGGGGAGAAAGTCTTGACTCTGCGAATTCATGACTATATTTGGAAGGCATAGAAGGGGACTATGCATTAACATTGCTGTTAGTTTTTTCAAAATTTGAGAAGAAAATCAATGAAAAAAGCAGGAGTGACAGAGTTTGATGAGTCTTGCCGCACCCACCAACCTAATTACATTTCATCCCATGTTTGGGATTGATTATGTTCATACTAGTTGGGTGGTTCTTTTTAGATTATATCATCAATAGGTTGATGAAATTGGGGGAGAAACGAGGTGACACATCGAGTCCGTAGTTGTACATTCAATACACATAGAGAGAATATGGTAAGTACCTTTTTTATATACATTATATAACATTAAATGTAAATGGTTTATTTTATATTTATATAGGCAGTTGAACAACCTGATATTATAGAGTATGTCATTTATAGGAGGATGTACAATGATCCGACCACTAGAGATATTTGAGGTACTCTCCAGCATCAGATTGTGGTCAGTATATTTTTAACTAAAAATAATATTTTAACTATTTTAATTTTTAAATTGAAATTGAAGGATTCATATAAGGCCATGATATCACAGACACAGACTTAGAGTTATTCTAAGACCAACACTGAGACCAGTGCCCACTGATTTGGTGAGACATCATGGATACATGAGACCTTGTATGCCTTTGAGAAAGGCTATGTTGTTAGTATCAGATCTTGATTGACGCCTGTGGATTGTTATGGCACCGCTGATATGTTAACATCCTACTCGAGAGGAGACTGTGGAGAGTTTTCATCATCTTTTACACTATATCATGAGTATCTACGAGCTCAGAGTGAGCTTATAGAGAGTATGCACAGGGAGTAGGAGCATATGTGTCAAAGGCAGCAGTAACATGAAGAGATCCTACAACAATAGAAGTAGCAACACCAGCAGTAGCATGAGATGTAGGAGGATATGCATTGATGGTGGCAACAGTAGGAGTAAGACCAGTTGGAGTACATGCGTTGTCTGAGTCATGGTTTAGGGATGAAGTTCTATCCACCATCTCCTCCAGACGACACTCCCCCTCAGTGATCTATTTATTTTTTATGATAAACAATTTGAATGTAAATTTTGTTTATAATATTAACTATCTACATTTCTATGTAGTGCATTTTTTATATTATTGTGAATATTACATTTTTTATTAATTATTTGATGTTATTTTTTATTTTTTTTATTTTTTTAATTATTACTTTTAATTATTTTATTTTATTTATTTTTTATATTTTTCATGAATATTGAGGTTTTCATTATTTTATATTTTTTTTTATTAAATTAATAATATTAATAATATTATTTAATTAATATTAATAATATTATTTAATTAATATTAATAATATTAATATTATTATATTATCAATATTATTTTTATTGTTATTATATTGAAAATAATTTTTAATATTTTATAATTTATTTTATTTTATTAATATTAATATTATTATTTCATTAATACTAATATTATATATTTATTAGTATTAATATTTTTTTCAATATATTTTTTTTTACACTTTTTTGCGACGGGACCCGTCACAAATACTATTTGCAATGGCCCGTCGCAAAAAATGGTTTCAAATAATTGGTAAGGCTTTTTGTGACGGTCCCACCACCCCGTTACAATATTTTTTTTTTAAAAACACAAGGAAACTATTTGCGAAAGATCCTCATTCCATCACAAATAGTTTCTTTTTACGATGAATCGTCACAAAAGACCATATTTACGACACCCTTTCTATAATGGGGAATTTCCGACGGGGCCCCGTCGCAAAAGGGTATTTGTGATGGGATCCCATCACAAATTCCCCATCACTAATGGACCAATTTCTAGTAGTGTTATCATTGCACCATTTCTCACCCTACCAATAAGTAAGGAACTCTTTTTTGTGTACAATGATGCTTGAAAGAAGGGATTATGATGTGTGCAGATGAATTTTTTTAAAGTGATAGCCTATGCCTTAAGGTAGTTGAAAATTCATGGGAAAAACTATCCCACACATGATGTGGAGTTGGTGGTTGTGATCACTTTTTTTTAAAATATGACAACCTTATCTCTATGGGTAGAAGTGTGAAATATATACTCATTATAAAATACTCAAGTATATATTCACATAGAAGAATCTTAATATGCACCAGTGAAGATGGTTAGAGATCATCAAGGATTATGACTTCTCAACCCACTACCATCTTGGTAAAGAAAATAAGGTTCTAGATAATCTAAGTATAAAGGATCCTGAATCTTAATCAATAATGATAATTAATAAGGATCCAATCTTATTATACCTTCAAAAGATGGACATGGGAATCATTAAGGAAAGAACATCATCAATCCTTTTTAAATGATTGATCAACCATCCCTCATGGAGAAAATAAAGGATGCTCAAAGAAATGATGTGGAAATTCCGAAAAAGGTGGAAGATATCAGAAATGGGGAATCCTTAGAGTTCCATATGAATGAGGAAGAAATCATGAGTTTTGGGTCATGACTATGTGTACCATCCAATCCAGAGATAAAGAAAGAGATTCTAAATGATGCACATAAATCAAACCTTCTCTATTCATCTAGGGAGAACAAAGATGTATTGAGATCTTTGAGAAAATAATTTGTGGGTCAATATGAGAAGTAGATTGCTGAATATACGTCAATGTTTTTAGTTTTTGAGCAGGTGAAGGATTAAAGAAAAAAGTATAAAGGGATGATGCACCCATTACCCATACGAACATGGAAATGGGAAAATATCACCAGGGACTTTGTCACCAAATTTCTAAAGACATCCAGAAAAAACAATGCTATATGAGTTGTTGTGGATCATATTACAAAGATATCTCAATTTAACTCAATTTTAGAGGACTTCACTCAGGATCAACATGCATGAATATATATCATAGAAGTGGAAAGGATGCATGGAGTAACACCATTGATTGTATCTGATTGAGAGAGGATGAGACCAACATCTGCCTCTGGTCAATTTCTCATACAACAATAGTTTTTTCTAGAGCATCCAAATGGATCCATATGAATATCATTATGGTAAAATAAGCAGAACAATGATGTGATGGGATGAAGTCGGTGAAAGTAAGCTACTAGGACCTGATATGGTCAAATAAATTATAGAAAAGGTGAAAACCATTCAACAACCTATCCGGGCATCCCAAAGTCGATAGAAGAGTTATATAGAAAATATTCATCGAGACTTGGAGTTTAATGTTAGAGACATGATATTCCTCCCCATATCTCAATGGAATAGGATCATGAGATTTGGGAAGAAGGGAAAGGTAAGTCCCAGGTATATCTCCCCCTTCTAGATTATTGATCATGTTGGAGTTTTGGCCTATAAACTATCACTTCCACCAAACATTTCTCAAATACATGATGTATTCCATATATCCCTCATAAGGAACTACATACAAGATCCATCACATGTACAAAATTCATAGGTGGTAAATTTGTAAAATGATCTCTCTTATGAGGAGAAACCAGTGAAGATATCGGATAATAGAGATAAAGTTATATGTAACAAGACCAATAATCTGGTCAAAGTATTATGGAAGAACCAAAATTATGAATAGGCAACATGGGAACTAGAGGAAATGATGAAGGATAAGTACCCTCACATGTTTTCCCCAATGTTTGTAAAATGAAATTTCAAGGGTGAAATTTCATAAGGGGAAAGAATGTAACAACCCAAACTTTTATCAATGAAAATTCCATTCTTATAATTATGGTATATAGTATAAATCAAATATATTATATTAGGTGCTTGGGGGGACAATTAAATCAAACACAGACACACCGCACACACATAGTCCAGAAAGTTTGGTCCTAGCCCCCTAAGGGTTAACCCACCCAACTACCCTATTTATTACATCATTATATTTGGATAGATATCCCAGTGGTCATGTAGACCATTACATGGCCAATAGCCCTAATTTTTCCCCCCTAAGGCCCATTTGGTAAATAGTATTGCTAAAGTACCCACATGCTACAGTAACCACATACACCTGCCGCTGCTACAATGCCCTCCGCTTCTACTGCTACAGTGCTCACCACCATCACTGTAACACCCCAAGATTTTATGAGATATAATCTTTTTAATTTATTTTATGTCTTCTATTGTACACTACACCAAGATTAGCTTGTACTATACGCAACACCGTATTAGCTTGCACTGTATGCAACACTATTCTTGGCTCGTGTTACACACAATTTCAAGTTCGTTTTTTGGAAATTATTCTACGCAACATTAAGTATAGATTTTGTTTAATGTATAAATGAAAAAAGTTTTGATTATTTTATATGAAACACCAAAGGGAGCTTACACTACACGCAGCCCTGACTTGGCTTGCATTACACGCAATCACTACCTTCCTCGATAGCGTGTGTAGTATGCAATACCGGGTTTCACTAAACAATGATATATTGTTATAATATTATTATGAATGAGACACTATGAATAGTATTAACTACATTTTTAATTTTATAACATTATTATTCATCTTACAAATTTTCTAAAACATGGTATGAGAACAAAATAAAATTTTCAGGTAAAATATGTATTTTTCAAAAAATGTAGTTTTGCCGCCTTTTGATGGAACACCCACTTTAAATCTAGTTCTGAAATTTTTATAAGTTAAATTTAACAAAATTAAATTCTTCTTTGGAATAAAGATATAAAAAATTACTTTGGATAAAAGTTTCATATTATTCTGATAACTTTCATATTTTAATGAATAGTAAAAACATGCTATATAATAATTAAAAACAACTTTTTTCATCATAATAATTTATATGGTTAAATTATAATATTGAATGGTTTTAAAGTATAAATAGAATATATTTTTATCATTTAATATAATATATGTCATTAGCATTGATTTTACATTGAATTCATTGGTAAAATCATTTCAATATTTTGCAATGTTTTAACTTTTAAAACTCATTTTCTTAACAACGAAATTAATTTTAAATTAATTTCTGAAACTTCCGTGATTTGAATTTGAAAAAATGGATTCCATATTTGGAATCAGTAGGTCCGAATTATGTTAATAGACTACTTTTTATTTTTGGGCACTATGAATAGTAACTACGGTAAATTTTATTTACCATAGTTAAAGGTAAATCAGGTAATTAAGGGTAAATATAATATTATAAAATTACCCTAACACTTGTCTTAATATAATTGGATGATTATATGTCATCCTAAGTCATATTTGGGTCAAAATGGAATCCATTGGAACCCACTTGGATGTGATTAAGACCTTTAATTTATTTTATTTTAAAGAAAGTGAAATATGTCTCACTCAAACTTTAATAATTAAATTATTTTTAATATAAGGTTATACAGAATATAAAATAGATTATAAATACTCATTTGAAAGATAAATTTTTTTATTTGTTATGGTGATTTATTTGTAATTTTTAAAAAATATTTAATTACCTTAATATCTTATACATTAGCGATTCAGAAATTATTTATTTAGTGAAAAATCAATAATATAGTTTTTATTAAAGTAATAATACCAATTAAAATGCCCAAACACTTTACCAAAACTTATTTTTCGAGTATATATATACCATAATAATACAAGGGTCTACTTGGGGACCATTTGGAGCCGTATAAAAGAGATTATGACATTTATATTATTTTATTTTAAATGATGTCAAAGTTGTCACCTTCATAATTTAATAAATATACCAATTTATATGTTGTTATTTTAAGATGATAAAATAGAGTATAAGTATTATTATGAAAGGTAATATATTTATCTTAATCATAGAATTTTATTTTTAATTTTTATGAAACAAATAATTATATTAAATAATTATACAAAAATGTTATAGTAATTATTTTATTAAGAGAAATATCAAATAAATGGTTTTAAAAATATTAAAATAAATATTATATGAAATATTTAATATTCTCCACTAATTTTCTAGATTAATATGAAATTTTAGGAATATATTAAATATTTCGGATCGAATATATATTCTCTTTGGATTTTATTTAAATTCACATAATTGAATAGTGTCAAAATTGACACTATTGATATTTTATAAAAATAACATATTATTAAATTGTTTAAAAATCACAAAAAATATTTAAAAATTACAAATTTAAAATTATATGGTCTAAATGGTAATAATTTATCTAATTATGGAAAATTCACAACACATAAGTAAGTATTTGTAACGATTTAAAAATAAGAATTTTATTACGACAAATAAATTTAAATAGATTAAATATGGATAAATCGAATTGATAAGGTTTAAAATAATTTCCAAACATGTCTAAATTTTATTGGTTGATGATATTACAAACCTATATCATCTCATATTATAATATGAGTTATTTTTTATGTTTTTAAGTGGGTTTTGAATTTATTATAAATTAATATTTCTTATGTTTCCAAAGGTTCCCCTCTCCTTCCTTATAAAAGGGCACCTCCTCCCTCTCCTCCTCACACCACTTTGAGCCTTCAAGATCTACCAACCCCTATGCTTTTATATTCTATACTTCCCTATCATCATAATATAGTTCTTGATATTCTTCTAAGACCAACTTTAGTGCCCTACGAGGAGGTTTAGAAGAGGCGTGTCGAAGAAGAGGAAATATCCTTTACCGATTTTTTCAAGTTCATTTATTCTTCTACTTCCTCTTATTTTGTTGTTTCATAATAAAGTAATAACATAAATATCACTCATATACTTATATGTTATTATAAATTTGAAACAACCCTATTTCACCTTCTATCCATCCTACGAAAAATGAAATCATTGCGCGTGCGGACGTATGGAATACCGTCTCCTCGCCATGGTGTAATCTATTTTTCCACCACCACCTTAATTGCATGGTTATAATGGTGTAAATAATAACTATATATTGTTATTATAACATTATACTAATTCTGAGATATTATATCATCCACTCTAATTCCATTCAATAATTAAGGGAACGATATCATCGCTCGTGCGTATGTACGGATTACCGTCTCCACGACGTGATGAGATTCATTCTCTAAGTTAACCATTCATGAATGATTATAAAGAATATATATTAAATAATCATGAAATATATGACATATTAATGATATTGTATTTATGTATATGTTATTTACTTACTTCCATTAAATTTAATAAGGAAACAAAAACAACGTTCATGTGTACGTACGACCTACCGTCTCCATGAATGGTGTATTTCATTCCATTTATCGATCTATAATATATATTTATATGCGGAATATATATTATATATAAATAATGTTTTAAATTATGTAATTAATTAAATTAGGATATAAGTAATAATATCAAGAACAACAAGTCGAAACACGTACGATAAATGAAATGATTTTACCCAAAACACTGCTTTAACATGGTATTTACAAAAGAACGGGTAATAGAAAGTCATAAGTGAATCATATATGACATCATAAATATTATTATGGTTATTTTACAAGTTAATAATATGTTTAAACCCACTATAAATGAGTCTCGGAAACATATGGAAGAAATTGGACATAAGGTAAGGGATAATTTTTCAATCTCATTTTTATCTGAGATTGCTTATATGCAAGTATTTACTGGGGTATATTTTTCATCCATGTCCATAAAAGGTTTTTCATAAAATGTTTAATATTATTCCATGAATTTTTAAAGTCATGTTTACCCCTCTTTTACTTTTACTTTGTGTTATGGAAGGAATATTTCTTTTGTTTACCATACGTGGTACTTTTTGACTTTTTTGTTAAAAGTACAAGGAGAATGTTATTTAAACTTATACGGCATGAACAGATTTTTACGGTTTCATAATTCCTTCTCATCATGAATCTTACTCTACAAGATTTCATGGTTATTTTCAATAAAATCCCTCTCTTTTAAAATTGTGTGGAATTTTGTGAAAAGAAAATGATTTTGAAGAAGAAATTATATTTTCCTCAAGAATTAATTTCAAGTATTTTATCAAAACTATTTTCCATCTAAGATGACATTATTTAATATGTTTATGTTTCAAGTATAATGTATCTATTATTTACATGTTTTTATTCTTCTTATGATGAAATGATATCCATTTGTTTTATATAGATTATGTTATGAAGTGATGGTGTTTATGAAACCCATTTTATTCTTTGGGTTATGATGAATGATTTATGTTTATTTTGTGGCACAAGTAAGAATGATTTCATTATGAGATGGGTGGTACCTATATCTCCCTCCAATGCATTGGGTAAAGATTTATATCTCATGATATAGACATGTCTAGAATGATAAGTTAATCCAGTTCAGTGATACAGGACTGGAACGAGGAGTGAACTCGATTTAGTAAGGGACTTTGTCCACTAGGATGGTCTTGACAACAATGCCTTGACTACTATGGAAATCATATCATGAGCTTAATTATTGTCACAATTACATATTTTATTACAATTCTATTTTATCATGATTTATGTTACATTATGATCTATTCATTAGTTACTTCCATGTTTTATGTCATTGCTCAAGATTTTGATGTTTAAACATTATGTTCATGTTTTTAAGTTCAAATGTATATGGTTTGTTTTATTTTATCCATGCTTACACTTACTGAGCACTTGAGCTCACCCTTTATATGTTTTCTTTTCCCCATGATTTAGATAAAGGTTTTAGGTAAGAAAATAAATAGGGAAGATCTTTATGGGAGATGTTGAAGATCTTTCACGATGACTAGAAGATATTGTTCTGAGTTTCCAAATACACTAAACTATTAAGGTCCTTGGGTGTCTGTTTTTGTTATGTATTATGTATTCTTAAAAATTAATGTAATGTCCATGTATGTCAACCTTGGGCCTCTATAGTCATAGTGTCATCGTTTCTACAGTGCCTCTGCTGCTACAGTATCACTACCGTACTGCTATAGTCCCGGCGCCCAATGGGTTTTAAACCCTCAATTTTTCATATAGGATCATGAGGTTATTACCAATAAGACAAACCCCTAATACTAAAATCACATATAGATTACAATAAAAAGTTTATAAATGAATAATTAATGAAATAAGATGTATTTAAATAAATTAAGGAACCCAAACCAATTGAATAATAACATGACCTATGAAATAGTAATGTGATCCTTGAGAACAGTAATCTGAACAATAGAATAGTAACCTCACCTATGAAATAGTAATGTTTTGAAAATGATAAATTAAGTGTTGATATTTTTATAAAACATAAATATTTATTAAAATTTTTATAACTAATATTACTATTTAAAATAATATTTATTTTCATGAAATAGATTCATAAATTGATATTTTTTTGTCTTATTATTATAACATAATTTTATGAGACCTTAATTAATTTTTCAAAGTGTTATAAAATGAGTTATAATTTTAAAATCGGTATTTTTTGAGTAAATGGTGATTTTAATTAAAAATTAAATTTATAATATTTAGAAAAATATTTTCATAAAATGGAGTTAATTTTTGAACTATACATGTTAAAAATTTCTAGGGTAAAATTTTGGGTTTTTTCTAAAATAGTTGAATTTACTATATAAGGTAAAAAAATGCATTCTTGAGTCATGATTGAGTAATTAATGATGTAAGGGGACAGTGGTTTGAAATAAAATGAATTAGTTACTATATTTATTCATAATAATCCACACTATTCATAGTCTGGAGAAGAAATAATAAACTAATGAATAAAATAATAAAAAAACACCCATCACCTCCACTATAAATACTACCCCTCACCACATCTTTTCCTCACAACTCTAAAGCATTGAAGATTGTACAAATTCCTCCCAATACTATTCCAAAGTATCTCCCCCAAATATATGAGTATTTTCTCTCAATAAAAGACCAAATTCAAAGACTCAAGGATGTTCTCAAGTAGCAGAATTGAAGAGGTAAAAATCTCTTTCTTTTTCTTTTAGTTTTTTTTCAATTTCATTTATTTTATTTTCTTATTCTTTCCTAAGCTCCACTTATACAAGTGGAATGGTAACTCTAGTATCTTACATATACTTTAATGTTATTATGTCAATAAAATAATCCATCATAAATTCATTCCCTCCCTTTTTTTCTAAAAATGAAAACATTGTCCGTGATGTATTGATTTATCATATTCAAGGACGAAGAATTTTCAATTTCATATACCACCTTCAAGACTTTTCATAGAACCATATTTATGGTTAAAAATATATTTAATATATTTAATAAATATTATTCAATTTTCTAGAACAAGTATATATACATAATATTAAATAATAGAACAAAACTAGTTCGTGATGAATGAGAAACCACCAATTTAATCTAAAAAATTATAATTAATGTTTTATCTAATAATGAATCATAATAACATATAACTAAATGATATATAATATAGAATACAATTATTCATTTTTATTAATAACATATAATTTCAATTCTATAAAACTATTCCCATTCTACATGATCTTTCATACTTGTATACAAATGAACCGATTATGAAAACCTAGGAAATGAACACTCCTAAACGATGAAATTGTATCTTATAACTCACCAAAAAATACATAAATGAACTTAATAAAATTATAATAAAAAAATAATTGTATAAAAGGTTATAAATTAATTAATTAATGTATTTAATTTTATTATCTAGGACATTAGGTTCAAGTGGAGAACACTTTCATACATAAGGTAAGAGATTCTTTCCGAACATCCTTTTTTTCCTTCAGGTTATGCTTTATCTCTCATTACCCCAATCCAACTCTTAATTATTTTTATATAATTAATATAAATTCTATTTATATGTTTCAAAATCATGTATCTAGACCAGGTCATCTTTATTTTATGGGGAAATACATGTTTTAAAAAGGTTCCCTTTTCAATTCTTCCTCATAAGAAAGTCTGATTAAAGGGAACTTTATGATTTCTTATAAATTTTTAAGTAAACTATATATTATATTTTAATACATAGTTATTTTTCTAAAATAAATCATTTTAACATATAAAACCATCTTGGTTCATTTCTGGTTTTATACAGATAATTATTCCTTTTCCGTTTTAAAGACTCTTGAAAATTTTCCCTTAAACCACACTAAAATGTTTTATTTCTAAAGTTTATTAAATAATCTTTTTACATTTTTTCACTTTATTTTGAAATCAATTATCATGAACTATGACTATTTTTACCTTATGAATTTCCATGTGTGATTTAAATCAATTCTTTCATGGAAATCATTGTGATATTACCTTTTGATATTCTTGTTGACATGATTATGACACACAATTACTTCCATGGGTAGCCCTTATGTTTATGTTTGATTCCTTATGTAAAATTCTTTATGTGGAACACATATTTATAAAAATTTTATGTTTTTTATTCTCAAATAGTGATCTAATTAATTGGGTAATTTTTAGCCTCATGAGATGTCATGTGCAACGATCTTGGTGGTTAGCCTTGACTCGTGCTTCTCCATATGGAATGAGCCTTGCATCATGCTTATGTCATGTTTTATGTTTCTTAAAAATTACTATGATTCCATGATTACATTATACCATGTTCTATATATTATTATTCCATATGTTTATTCATGTTCCTTTACTTTTATGTCATCAGGTTACGAATTCTAACCCATGTGCTATGATTTATTCTTATTTTCATTATCTTATTGGGATTTCTAGCTCATACCTTTGTTCATGTATTCCCCAAGTTATCCTATGAAGATGTATGGTCTCAAAGGGTGTTAGGATCTCATTATGAATATTAAATAAAATAGTTTTTTTGGTTTCATGTTTTCTGATTATGTATATAATCTTCCTAAGACACTAGACTTTTCGATACTTGGTTTTTATTTGAAGGCTAATTATGCATAAAATCATGTAATAATATGTGTAAAAGGTTATGTCCATTATCAATTTATGGTGATTTGGAATTAAGGGTGGTATTATTATCTGAATATGATTTATTTTGGAGAGATTTTGTATTCCTGACATAGGTATTCTTGTTGTTTTCATAGTTATAATGCTATACAGTTGTTGTTGTTATAGTTTTATGGTCTTCATGTGAAGTTTTTGTTGTATCTTATATTGAATATAGTTTTTGAAATTGTTTTTATACTATTATTTGTGGTGTGTACAATGAAAAGTGGTTATAAATATAGGGGTTTTACGGTGTTGAGGATATAGTGTTGTGAATACGGTGATGTGTTTGGAATGAGGTTGATGTTTCCTAAATTTGATGGTTTCTTGTGATTATTATTTTTATTAAGTTTATTAACTTGTATATTTCATTAATTGAGACCTTATAATTCTCATTCACTTGAAACATAATAGGTTTTAGGAGGAATATTCCGAGTATACTCACATACTCACCCTATTATTATCTGTTATTTCTCAAGATTACAAAATCGAATCAAAGGTGGTGTTGGGAGATGTTAGTTTGGACATGATGAGATATTTCTAGTAGTAAGGAGAGTCATGAAAGTGTATATACCATCAGAATTTTTATATTTTTTATAATTATGTGTGTGACATAATCATGCATTTGTTTATTTAAGATATTGGATAAGGTATATTTCTTTATCATGGGTGTGATTTTTTTTACAAAATAAAAAGGGTGATACTTCACATATCTCCATTTAAAATACCATTGGTTATAGTTACCACCCCATGGACCATTGGATATGGGTTTTTGGGACCACATTAAATATTATTTTTAACTCAATAAGAGTCATGGAGGGGTCTGTACATGATACAAAAATGTTATTATTATCATTATGATACCATAGTCAAGTTTTTTTTAAATTTATATGATGAAATTTTTAATTTACATAACTTATGTTAATTTCCTTAAATGGAAAAAAACATTTAGTTTATCCATATATACAACATCCCCTAAGTTCTCATTAAGAAATATAGTTTTATATATACATGTGATACCACTATAGATCATAATGATCCACCAATACTATAATAATTATTAAAATAATCTTTTTAAAATTTGGTGTGAAGTTTTAGTTATATTCTATATCATCCTTTTGAATAAACCCATTTGCAATAAGTTTGTATATGAAAAATTCATAGTTTTCATGAGAGTCATGTTTGATCTTAAAAAGCTGTTTATACCCAATACTCTTATACCCTTCAAAAAAATCTGCATTGTTCTATGATTTATTTTTCCCCCTTATAATTCAACTCAAATTTTTCTGGAATCTAATAATTTATTATAATTATTTTAATTAATGTCTTGTGAATATGAATATGGATAATTTTTAATAAAAAGATCATTTTTATCTCACATATATATACTACATAATCATTAATAATATATGGGATTCCTTCTTAACACTATTTTTTGTGGTTTTTCTACTATTGTTTTATTATATACTTGAAAAAAGTTTCTTTAATTTTCATATCTATTTATTTTGTGGAGCATTATATTGAATAACAGCAGCAAGTGATGTTGCAGAACAATTTGATATAACTTGAACTATAACCTCCTTAATTACCACATTTAGTGGAACTCTACTCCCACTAAATCAACTGTTGTCAATAAAAATTTCATTTTCAATTTCAAATATTCTATTTCTATGATTGGGTAAATAAGATATACATGAAATTATTATTTTTTGATAACTACTGAAATATATTTTTATTATTCTTGCTTCTAGTTTTTATTCAAGTGGATTATGATATCTTGTTTTTAACTAACAATACCTTACATACAGGTGTCTGGGATAATGTTTCAAACAAATAAAAATTTTAAAATTCAACATTGGGAGTGTTTTATTAGAATACATTCTCAATAAATATATGAAAATTTTAATATCATACATCCATGATGATAAGAGTTATAATAAATTACTTAACATGATTCTAACTATATACATCGATATTCTATTATTAATTTATTCTACACAATTTTATTATAGGGAACCTAACACCATGTATTAAGAATATCTATCATGAATTTCTTGGAACTTTCCAAATGAACCATAATTTTATCCAATTTTATAAACTTTTCTATAGTGTTCACTACTTATTTTAGAACTAATTATTTTCACCTTTTTATTAACCTATTTTTCAAATTAATTTAATTAAATTTCAATAGAATTTACAATTGAAGTTTTCTATTTTAATAAATAAAAATATTAAAAATGTAAAAAATCATCAATAAACAAAATAATTTATTTTTATTTTATATTATAATTGAAATTAAAAGGTCTAAATATATTAGTTTGTATGATCTCATGGATTATAATTCTTATAGTGACACATTTATTTGTATGTTTTATTTGGTTTTGTTTAATGCACCGCACCCAAAGGTTTATACGAGTGAAATAAAAATCTTGAAGTATTTTAATATTAATCAATATCTACAATATTTATTTGAAAAAATGACATTAACATTTATACCATAAATAATTAGATGGTTTATTTTCTAAACCCCATTTAACACTAACGTTATGATTCAATGTCATAGGATCATCAATATACAAATTATCAATATTTAATTTACATAAGTAATGACATAATATACTTGATCCAATCATAAATTTATTCTTAAATAAACCTAAACATTCATAAAAAACTATGTAAATAAGTTCCAAGATATATTTTGTATATAAATGGTTTCACATAAATCTAAATAATATCATATTTCGAGGACCAATATATAATCATTTGTCAATTACATCAGAAACATTACTTTATTCCCTATGTAAATAAACTTTTTTTATGGGTTTGTGATTTGTGTTATAAATAATCCTTCCATTATATTAGAAACATGAGTCAAGAAACCAGAATCAAGACACTATATATTATTTGTACCTTCAATTACGTTTTATTTAAAACCTATATAGTCATCATTTTTACCATTCATTTCAAACCAATCCTTCCATTTCAGGTAATATTTTTATAAGTTTCAATATTTACATTAAAAATATAATATGCCTTTATTTACATTCACCTAGTTCTTACTAGAGGTCTTATTAACTTTCAAAGGTCACTTTTCCATTACATATTTATTTTCAACGTTATTCTTATATCATCGATGATATATATAATGGATGGATAATATTTTTTAACTATTAAGTATTATTTCTTTTTGAAATAACATATTTTGGAATTCAAGAACATTACATTTTAATTTTATGGTATTAGAGTTATTTTTTAATGGACCATACTTAGATGATAATGAGTTTAGATCAAAGAGTATAAAGATTGTTTCATCCACTTATATTTTCAATTTTGTACACTTTCCGTTGTATTTTTCCATTTCAATGATATTAATATTCATATTTTGAGAACCATAAAATTTCATGGTTGTTAAGGTTATAATTAGTGTACCAACAAGAGGCTTATCAATAGTTTGATATTGGTCTCCCATTTTGTTCCTGTGGGACTGATGGACCACCGAGAGGAGAGGGGTGAACCATTTTTCACTTAAAATTTTGATGAATTATCTCATTTCTAATTCAACCTTCTAGACTTATTCAGAATTGATATGCTCCTTATGTATCACAAACTTACCCATATAATTTATTAAATAAAGGTACAAGAACACAATTATTTTAAAAGGTTTTATATAAAGACATACTCCTTTTCTTGATTGGTTATGAGCCCTAATCAAGGTTTCTCAACTATAATCAATATCTTTGAATTACAAGTGGAGGGTGATTGAGAAATGATAACAAGATTAGAATCACACTAATATTATCTCAAACAGAGTCTCAAAATATCCTTTACTACAACTCACAATACTTCTCTTGACATATTTCGACAAGAATTCTGAAACATATGCCTATTGAATTCTCTGAGTTTCATAGTGGTATTCTTATATACCCTGACTCACACAGGTTATATATAGTCCCACCATTTATGTGAAGAGATTCCATTAAATATAACTTTTGGAATTTAACTAGTAACTCCACCCAAGATGTCTCTATATAAAAAAATGATATTCTTTTTCTCAAAACATCTTCTTTGAATACCAAAAAGTCTTCAAGAATAATCCCCAACTCGATTACTACTTATAGATCAACTTTATAGAAATTTAGAATTTATTCACCTGACCAATTCACTAAAATAAACTTTATAGCGACCCAATACTTCTACACATATTATTACATGATTTCTAATAATAAAATCCACTAATTACAACCAAAAAATAGTGAGGTCTAGTGTCTTTGGAAGACTAGGTTCATAATACATCAAAGTGAGACTAAAATAAAAATTCTTTATTTTTTCCCTATAATAAGATTCTAAAACCTTTATAACTCCTAAAAATGAATGGGATAACTTGGGGAATACATATAAAATAAGGTATGAGAAACAAAATATCAGTAAGGGAATAAAAATGATAATGAAACATAACTTGTGAGTCAAAGAAAAAACATGATATCATTAAAGATAAATCTCAAGAGTAATAACATAGGGGCATAAACTAAATAAAAAAAGTATAAAAAGATCATGTAATTATAGGAAATTGTGGTAGCATCATAAAAAATCATAAAAATAAGTCAAGGCTATCCATTGAGACAATATAACATAATGGATAGAGCCCCATAATGGATTAAGTTCACTCCCTACCCCTATACATGACGTCTCATGAGACTCAAACATTAAACAATTCATTAAAATGATATATAATTACCATCCGACCTATCAAATTTATATCATGTAAATTTATATTAGTTCCACAAAAGGAAATAAATCATAAGGAATAAACATTAGAATGACCCATCAAAAGAAAATGGGATGCATAATCTTATATCATATCATAATCAAAGAAAATTTCTCAATGAATGCAATTGAGAGAGAAACATAAGGCATGTATTACCCCATAAAAGTAATAAAGAATAATTTATGTATATATGCGAGAGAAATATATGCATAATTTAGAAGTAATCTATGATCTCAAAGGATATATACCTTGATGAAAATGTTTTTAAAAGATAAAAAAGAATATTTCATGAGAAAAATAAACTTTTTAATTTTAAAAAAGATTCTTCAAAATATATAAATTTCAAAAAAAAATTGAAAAATTTTTCTTTAAAAAGAACCATGGAAAATTATAAATAAGGATCCAAATAATTGAGTGGTCCTAATGGCATGTTATTCTATACATGTCGTACATGTTAAAAATAACATTCCTTTCACACTATTGTAAAAAGGTTAAAAAGTCCCTCATTAAAAAAAAGAAAAGAATATTCCTTTAAAAACATTTTATAAAAATTAAAACATGGATAAAATTTTCTTTAATAAATAATTTTGATAATGTTAAAAATATTCTTGAAAATATTTTTATAAATCATGGATATGGAATTAAAAGTATTTCTGGCCGAAGATAGAAATTAAGTCATCTTTTCTTAAAAATGTTTTCTTAATAATTTAAAATACCAAAGTAAGGAAAATGGTACCATTACTTGAAAATTTCATAAATAACCATAGTTTAAGAAAATTAAACGGTTTTATTAGATAATTATCAAATGATATTTTACAAAAATAATTCAAGCATGAGCAATCTCGATTAAAATGAGATTGAAGCATAAATTCTTACCGATTTTGTAACTTTTGAATAATAAATACCATGAATGAAGTTGATTAATTGTAACTTAAAATATCATTAAGTATTAATGATTCATTATATATTATTTAACATTGAATTATATAAACTATTAAAAATAAATTATGTTCATAAAAGAACATGATTCTCAAAGAAGGAAGTTTTGATACAAAACCCTTACCTAGATTCCAAAAGTATAGTGTTTGCACTTTATCTCCTATATAATAAATTTATATTAATTATGTGTTTTCTTAAGAAAACTTTATAGGTTTAAAACCTTATAATTAAAAAATTTACTTCATTTTTTAATGACACATTTAATTACTTATTCAGTTATGTCCACATTATTTTTTTGAGGATGCTTAGTTCATTATTTCAAAACCACATTAGTGTGTTGACCATGGTCAAAGGGGTCATTATTATATCAAATAAAAAAATAATCATGAAATAATTATAATTTTTATACATAAAATATACTTTTAAAAATAACCCTGAATTATTCCTATGAAAAATTAACTACATTACAATCATAGAGATGGTTGGCCGTATATGCGCATGAGTAACATTTCCATTTTTCAATGATCATAATGGAAAGAATTTAAGTGTTATTTTATATTTAAATAATTATCGTAATATCATAAATTTAATATTGTTTCTTTAAATTCACCTATATATACCATCCATGTGATTCGTTAATAAAAAAATGAATCACATAGCTTCATGAGGCGGTAGTCCGTCGTACAATGAACGATGTTATCATTTTCCAATGGATAGTAAGGTAAGAAGGTATATGATATGTTAATTTTAAATAATTTTTAATATTTCATTAATATCATATATAAATATTAAATCCATTATAATTAACATACATGAGAGGTGATGATGGAAAATTAATTACATCAGTTCGTGAGGCGGTAGTCTACCATACACACGAACAATAGTTTCATTTCCCATTTGATGGAAGAGGAGATGAATACATATTATTCCCTAAAAACAAAAACATCTACGTATAAATGATATTATGGTGTTATTATATTTTAGTTTTTAAGACAATATTGAATGTGAAAAATGAATAAGTAAAAAGAAGGGGCTCAGTGAAGATGATTATTTTCGCTTAGTAGAACCTACTTTGGAACTCTTATTAAAAACCCTAAGGATAGTATTTTGGGAATAAAATAGGATATATAATGTGTATAAGGATTTTTGGGAGATATTTTATATGGTTTTTGTTGATAAAAATGACTTTATACGTGTGAATAAGTGATGGGAGAGGGTTCACTTTTATAGTTGAGGAGGAGTGACATTTTTGTTAAAAACAAAAACTATTCAATAATGGGATGTCACTCTCAAGAAAAGTTCCTCCAAAATTATAAAATAAAGGGTTGGAGGGGACATAATGGTGATAAAATACTCTACCACTAAAATTAATCATGTTTTAAAAAATTTATCTTCTTTATATCAAAGGTCACAGACTTTTACCATTTTAGTTTTTTTACCACGACAACTATTTTTTTTAATGTTTTTAGTATTCATTATGACAAAAAGTTAAGTTAAAATTATTATATAATAAAAATTATTTTGATTCCAAATTTTTAATCTGTTTTATAAAATTCAATTCATATAATTGGTATAATTTTATTTAAAATAAAACCCGTAATCATAATGGAAAGCGATTTCCGGAAAAATGCATTTTAAAGGAAAAGATAATCTTATATTAACTGTATGAATAAATATCATCATTATATGAATATAAATTAAAACGTATAGATATATAATATATAAATTTTATTTATATCATTCCTTATTATGGCCTATTTTAATTAATGAAAATGGTGTAATATTATCCACTTTAATTTTTTTTTTAGAAAAAAGGCATTTTTAAGACTAAAAATAAACTTATACTAAAATATAGAATAAAGGTGATTTAAATGTAATTAATTAGATTTTATCTAAATAAATAATATTTATGTTACTTTGAAATCAAATTAAAACAATAATAAGACTTTTAAATTACTTAATTTATTAAAATAAATGACATTTTTACAAAAATTGGTATTTTTCACTATACATGGAAAAATCAATATTTTATAAAAACTTAAAAAATTTAACCCTAAGTTAATAATGATATATTTATTTAATAAAATTATTTCCATTTTATAAAATAAAATTTATAAGATATCTAAAAGTTAATTATAATATTTGTTCACGAAAAGAAATAAAAATCATTTTGAAATTAATATTTTTTTTTCAAAAATTTGAGAGAATTTTTCCTAAGAATTTATAAATAAATTTATATTTATCAAAACCTTTATATGTATTTAATAATGTAGTTAATCCTATTCATTCCCAAAAATTTAATATCTAGTTTATAATGATCATTTTTAAATAATAATGTTTTAATAATATGTCACAGTTAGTTTTATCCTAGTGTTGTGTGTTGAATCTGCTATCGAACATAACATTATTTTAAAATCTTAGAGTGTTAAAAACTATGGATATATTATATAATATCTAAAAAATATGGTCTAATTCTTCTTAATTTTATTTTTCTTCACTACAACATTCAATAAATTACACTTCTTATTATTCTTTGAGATCTTCCATTATCTCGAATGATCAATCACACATAGAAAGATACACAATAACCAAATGTATTTTTTTTATTTCTTCTCCTTGATATCCTTAAATAATCATGTAAATTAGAGGATATAATAATTACAACTTTTATTTTAAATTTTCTATAAATGAAATAATTATTTAAAAATGTATCCACCTTGAAAAATTCACCATAATTGGATACCCATTATAGGTTTCCCTAAAATCTCATGAACAAATTTTTATTCATATAAAGTATTCTAAAAATAACACTATTTATTACAAATCCTTTTTATTTTGAAACCTGACTAAAAAGATCTTCACAAAATATCTATAATAGGTGGGGTTTCTTCTTCATCTTATTTTTTCTAATTTTTCTTATTTCAACTGAATATTATCTTCAGATAAAATAAAACAACATGATCAGTCACTTATTACTCCAAATATCTCTATTAAAAATCTCCAACTCAAATTTTCTATAGCTGTATAAAATATACAACAACCCTATATTGTTGTATTTATCTAATATCATTACAGCTTGATACTTTCAATAAAAATAGTACAAAATTTAATATTAGATCTGTATATAGTAATATCTCACCTTGAACCTCAATATTTAAGTGTCGGTAAATTTCCCAGACTTTAATCATAATCACTCAACAACACTCAATAAACCTTACATCAAAATATCATAGGCATTAATGAAAAACAACTTGAGGTTCTATGGTACTTCATATACATTATTCTTTAAAACACTAGGATTTCAAATTTTCTCTAATAATAACATTTTGTGGTTATATTCACTTAAATGTACTCAAAATAGGCTTGGATCAACGTTTATCTAAGAATCATGATGTTTTTTTTAACTTGAGAGAACAACTTCAGTATTGATAGTTTTTTATTTACTCATAATAAAATAATTATGGAAACCACTTTTTTATTTTTATTTGATATTCCCTATTCAAGGATGAATATTAACTTCTCTTTATTCTCATTCTTAGACCAAAATCCTTTATATGTTTTCTTTGATGTTTATACTCTGAAAAATTAATTCCCGCATCATCCCAATTAAATCTATTTTCATCAGATTCAAAATTTAGAAATCGGATTTCTCATTCAGCAGTAACTCTAAATTTTTCTATGTGTTTAAGTATTATGTTGGGGTATTAATATCCTTATATACTTAAATACTTGTGATGAAGATTTATTTTATGCTTCAAGTACATAATTTCATCCATAAAAATTCTAAAAATTCAATTAAGTACCAAAGCTTTATACTCATCCAAATCACTATACTGGGAACTTCAGAGTCTTATATTCATGAATTATTTTGATGGAGACTTACATTAAGTAATATAAAGACTGAATTTTCATCATATTTATGTCATATATTTCAGAAAATTAATATAGTGGGCTCAATAAATTACTTTAAAGTCTTATTATCAAGACTTATATAGCAGATAAATTCATACATTCCTAACTTCATGAATATTCAATAGAATTAAAATCCTTACATTTAACACATAAAGAATTATGTTTGGAGTGAAGTTTTTTTATTAGTATGAAAATACTAATTCTTATAACTTATATGTTTTTCATAAATTCTAAAAATATAGACATCTATTGTATGCCTCAAAATGAATTCTGAGTGCTTTTAGGGATTCCCCAACTGATTTAAATCATCTCAAAACATCATCAAATGATTTTTATAATTATTAGAAAAATTAAAAACTTCATCCAAAATAGTACATGGTATTGGAGTATATAAGATACTCAAATAAAATAATTTTAGTGAATATTTCTTCTTGGTCTGGTGTGGGTTCTCTTCAATCAATTTTGAGCTATCTCTCATAGCTTTAACCTTTATCTAAGTGTTTTATAACATTGATGGAAGCAACAAAATTTCTTTATAATCCCTATATGGGATCTCCAATTTTAGATATATTTGACAGCACATAAAATATATTTATCTAGATCTCCATAGGTAGTACTAGATCCCACTCGACTTATTGAAGACAATGATTGTTTACCTTCAACACTTTTCATATATATGAATTTCAGCTCAAAGTATCATATGATGTATAGGGTTTCTAAGAATATGTCAATATAGGTAACCCAAATATCCATATATTCAATATCCTTTCCCATGTATCCATCACAGGAGAACTTAATAACACCTTTACCCAAAACCATGGTTAGCTTAACTTTTTCTTTAATGGGTGGACACTCTAATCCATCACTCATATGGTCAACTTCACATAATGACATTGATACATTGTTATTGTAAATAAATACAATAATTAACCCAAGGTTAATTTAATCTATACCTTTGTATTCTTTTTTAGTTTCACATTCAGTCCAATAGTTAATGTTTTTTTCTCCCCCTAATTGAAAATTAATGAAAAGGGAAGGAAATAATTCTACTCCTTAGTATAAGGGTGTTATAATCTATTTTAAATACCATTTATTCTCCCTATGTTGTCTAATGGAACTTGTTATTGGTAATATATGAGATACATGAGGAGCCTCTTATTCAAATTATTCTCTCTTTAATAAAACAACATGGAAAATTTAACAATATAGTATCTCATTTTTGGATCGTATCTTATTCTTATTTACCAAGGGGTGGAAGTTTCTGATACTAATTAAAATTTATAAATCTTAACACAAATATTGAGTAACACAACTTAGATTCCCCTTTACTAGAGAATAATTCTCTAATTATTCCATGATATTAATAATTCATGAAGAATCACTTCTTGCAAGTTTCAAGTGATTATAGGAACTGAAGATCAACATAAGATCACCTAAATTGGAACTTAGCATCATATTTATGTTAGAAATATTCCATCAACAAATAATATCTGAGTATATATGGTCTTACCCTTTATAGAAAACAATAGTGACATGTTTAGACATTAAATCTATCCACATTTTACATGTGATACCAATTTTTTCATTATCAATTTAGGGGTCATACATGCTGATTTTCATGAAAATTTAAGAACTTGTACTCACATAGATAAGTATATCAATAGATTTAAAGTTATAGGTAATGCCAAGCAATTAAATAAACATGCACCTTTTATGAACATAATAAATACATTTTAAAAAAAGTGGGATAATGAAAATTATACCTCACTCTTCAATTTTCATCAAATCTTTCTAGAATTTGAGATATAGAAGAAATGAATGAATCTCTAGAAAATTGGATTCTTCCACAGACTCCACTAAATGGTATGCTTCCAATTTAACTTCACTATAAATTCTATAACATTAAAGAACCTCAATATTGATAATGGAATAAGGTGGATCTTCCAATATCTCTCTAGATTGAGCAGGAGGGTTGAGACTACTTTCCCAACCCATGACATTGAACTATAGAATTATTCATGATTTTACCCTAATATTTCCATGTCTTTTCACCTTTGAGAAGATTTTTATTCTTTTATTTTGGTGTAGACATTTTATCTTTTAAAATAAATTTAGAATTTGATCTCATCGGTGGTTTCCCTTTGTTCTTTAATAAATTTTATTTTTGATGAAACCATACCATAAACATGATAACACTATGACCAAAATTATTGAACCTTATACACACATATTTATCAATCTTTTACTTATCATTTTTTGGAAGCTTACCAATATTATCATCAGTGATATCCTCCATCATTCCAAAATTATTCTGGATCTCTTTTATTGACTTTTTTTTTTAGATTTTACGATCCAACTATACATTCCATGGTTTTTTTTAATATAACCCATGATGTGGAATATCTTTCCACTATATAAGTATATTATTCTTGTTTGTTGGAGATCTGAGTAATCTTTCTTCTTAGGAATTTATGATGTTTCCTTGTTTTCTTTTATACTACAGGATTGAACATCCTTCTAAAACTTATTAGACTTATTGGAAACTATATGGTTTCCCAAAGAAGCAAAAAATTTAATTCTTAAAAAGCTTCTATAGTTTTGGTGATTATATTTTCCCTTTTTTAAATCTATGTGAAGTGCCCAGATCAGTGTGAATCACTGAGAGGGGGAGGGGGTGAATCAGTGATCCTTTAAAACTTTTTACTAATTGATTCTTAATCAATTAAACCTCTATGGCTTGTTAAGGCCTCGATCCACTCTTCTTATGTCTCTCAACCTTTCCCGGATAATGCAGTAATGAAAAGGCACAGGACACAAGGATTTACAAGGTTCGACACCAAAGGCCTACATCCTTGCCATGCTCTCCCAGCATGGATTCTCCCATTATAATCTGTTAGTATTACAATGGTCGATACAGCTTCCCACCGTATCTCTCCTGAGTCCCACAAGAGGGTCTTTATACTGCTTCACACAGTGTTACCAGAGTCCCACTGGCCTGCTCCAGAATCCCACTGAAGACTTCTTCTCCCTGAGTCCCACAGGGTCTTCTCTTGGCTGCTCGAGCCACACGAGTAGCTCTTCTCCTCTTTAACTTCTTCAAGTAACTTCAGCAGCCTGGGATAAAGGCTGTTGGCCTTGCTCTGTACCTCTGCTCACTTGTGGTGAACAGGTCTTCTCGTCTTGCTCAGGATTTATCTCCTTCTTCTCAGGATGACCTGACTTCTCTCCAACTACTGAATACTCAGACAACTGATATCTTTAACTTCAGTCTGGTCCAGTCTCACTTCAAAACAACTTCATGCACTGAATGCATGGAAACTCTGAATCCTCATGCACTGACTGCATGGCCTTCTCAATTCTCTTCAAGATCTTCAAGTCTTGGACAACTCAAATGCACACAAGCAGATTTAGCTTTTTTCACGTGCGCACGTGCATGCATGTAAGCATGCACTCCCCTTTCTTTCTTCTTGGTGCAATAAACCCACAAAGGGTGTAATCAATTTTAAGCACACACCTTCTCCATAATCTTCACACACTATATTCAAATTGTTCACACACTTATAAGTGTGTTTTACTTTAGTGTGGAACTTCTTATTCTTCTTCTAATGTGTATACACTTTTAGTGCACACACTAGGCTTCGGCCTTCACTTGTTTTTCACACACAATTTATTCTTCGTTTTACACACACTTAAAGCTTGGCCTTTCACTTCTTCTTGCACACACACAAAGTATTCTTTGTTCTTCAAAGTGTGCACCCACAAGGTTCAAGTCTGCTCTCTCACTTCCACACACAACCAAGCCTCGGGTTCTTCCTCTTAAATTTGCACACACACATCAAGTGTATTTGTCTCACTATACCCGAACTCAAACTAGGCGCGCAAGGAGGTGTGGCCCTCTTCTTGTCTTCAAATGCCGCGCAGGCTCAAGTGTGCAAGGGTGCAACACTGCCGTGGGCGCTTCTGTCGCGCAAGCCTCAACGAACCACGAAGGCGCGCAGGTGATGCGGCTCGGCTCCTTCCTGTCACGCAAGGGATGCGCGCAGGGTCTCCTCCAACTTCTTTTGCGCAAATATGCGCAAAAGGGACTTCACGAAGCCAAGGGTTGCTTCGGGCTGCTTCGTCGTGCAAGTGGGTTGCGCGGAGCTCCAAACTTCACGAGGCACAAAAGGCTCTCACGGGACTTCAAATATTCAAAGGATCAGCAAGCGAAAACGAGAGCAAGGCCTCTGTTTATATAGGCGAGAGATGCCTCTGTCCATCCGCGTGTTAAATCTTGAATCACCTAAGAATTCAGATCTTTAAAAATCCTTTAAATCTGGTTTCTATCCTCGGTTCACGCGGGTATTTATTTTCTTCGGTCTTCTTCATGTGCATGCAACTTAGAACGCATGCACGGCCTCTTTTCTTCCAATCCATGCAAATCACGAACCCTTCAAAGCCTCGGCAACGTTGCATGCCTCGGCCGAACTCCAATTTCTTCATTTGATGCATACAAGGTCATTTTATAGCATGGATGGATTCTTTGTGGCCAGACGACCTCGTTGGAGCAATTAGATTGGCCGGAGGTGGTCGGACACTCCATTTCTATCCTCGGGGAGGTCTCTGGTTCGAAGGAAGCTCGCGGGTGGCAGTGGCTATGCTCGAGGTTGAAGACGGACGCTGGGCCATTGGATGCGGTGATCAAAAACCTTCGACGGCTTGGATCAGGTCGGGAGCGCGGCAGATTAGATGAGCGGTGCCGATCGTCCGCGAGATCAGATGAGCGGCTGGGATTCGCTCCGCGGAAAAATTCCGCATCCCACATCGAAGCCGCGACCAGTTTTTCCGCGGTTTATCAAAGTTCCGCTCCCATCCTCACTTCAGTTGAACTTCTCCCTCCACGGTGCCGCCCCGCACCGTGTTCTCCCTGTGGGCGCGCTCTGCGCCCACTCTGCTCCCTGCGGGTGCGCCACTGGCGCCCACTATGCGTGCCCTCGGGCGCGCGTGCTGCGCGGGCTTCACCACCGCGTATCCTCGGGGCTTATACACGGCCCCGACCTTCCTGCCTCAAGGATATGCTGCCTTGGCCTGAGGGTTCCCCATGGGCGTGGTGACCTCGAGTCCCACATGAGCCTTGGGTGATGACCCTCGGCTGGCCTTCCTTGGTGGATATTTTTTGCTAAGTAAAACACTTAGGACTCTGTATAAAAACAAAGTAACAAGTGTAATATGCCAAATGCCACTTCTCCCTTATTCATTTCTTCTCTTCTCTTCTTCTTAAGAATTCCACAAATGTCGTCAACATTTAATCATTACTTAGGAATGGAATTCCTGAAGGTTCTTCTTCTTCAACCGAACTCCTGAATCACTTAAATTCTTCAAAGTGCTTCATTGATCTAATCAGAGATCAATTGGATCTTCTTCTAATTCACATGCACTAGGTGATAGTGCATGGACTTCTTTATCTCACTTCATCCACTTAGAAGTAGTGGATGGATCATCTTCAACTCCTCATTCATTGTAAATACAATGCATGGTCTTCTAACATTGTTGTGACATTGTATCCAGTTGATACAAGTTCTTGGAACTTTAAGAACAACTCAACAATCGTCTGATTTAATGATGATACTCCATCATCATCCATTCTTCAAGTGGTGTAACTTAGTATCATCTTGATACAAGTATTGAAACATTAAGATCAGTTCTACAATCGTCTGATATACATGAAGAATGTTTCAACCACATCTCCTATGTCACTTAGTGAATCTCCTAAGTGACATGCATCTTAGTACCATGGACATTCTCCATTCATCACCATCACCATCACAACCTTTGTCATACACATATTGAAACTCCTTGACATCCATCCATTCATTCCTTGACAACAACATACCTCATTGACAACAAATGCAACACAGTTCACTTCACTATGGTACCTGGTATGATTATAACAATATCCATCATAGTTTTGACAATTGTTTTACATAAATAATATAAATATTCAAAGATAATAAATATGTTCTTGGAATGTAGATTTTTCTTTAACTATGTTTTCTTTTTTAATGCAACCTGTTATTTCTTTTCTATAGACCCCCTCGATTTAGGAATTTTATTGTTTACACATGCTAAAAAATTACGCCACCAATAAATTTCCCTATGGTTAAATATTCAGTAGCATCAAAACCTTCTAGTTAATTTAATTATTTTTCACTTTAGGTGAAGGATATCCTACATGAAAAGATTACTATTTTTGGGATTGAACCTTATTATTTTAGGATCCTTTTGAAAAAAAATCTTCTATAAATTAACAACTTCATTCCTTGAAATTTTGGGGTTCGTCTCCACATTTTTTATCTTCCACATCTTTACATAATTTATCTTTTTTCCAGTACTTCCAGAAATTCAAGAATTAGTAAAATCCACTTTATCTACGTTGTGGGTAAATTTTTTCCATAATATAGAGGTGAAGTGTTTTCTAAATTATATCAATATTTTTGAGCAACTATTTTGATCCTTTTTGTTGTAGGTATCACTTATAATATTTTTTTTGGTGAAAAATTTCATCTCAGTTCTTTGGGGAGGTCAAGTTTATTTTGAATCAAGATATTTCAGTTTTAATTAAAACTATAGACACTTCATGTTGATGGTGATATTATCATCTTAAAATAATCTCAACCTAACTTCTTAGTCACTCTTTATAACTTCATTCTCATAAATAACTCTTTTTAATTCTTCCTTAATTAAATAAACTCTTTCTTTGCAAAGTGTGGTAAATTCTTCATTCACTTTTAAAAGATTTGTGAGAGTGTTGTATATTCCAACTTTTTTATCCAATAAATTTTACATTAAATTAAATTCTTACACTAGATATTATTTCTATATAGATAGGTTCTTTAAGAAAATTCAATATATCGATAATCACCTCAGTATGAACTTTATTCAGATAATTTACAATATGTGGGTAAAAATCATCAGATATTAAAATGTATCCATTTTCCCAATATATTTTACATATTTAACTTGAATAATTATGGTAGTAGAAGTGAATAGATTTAATAGTTAAATATATAAAATTCTTTTTACCTATAACTACAATTATTGTCCCTTATTTCTTTGATATATATCTCCGTTTCCTTACATATTTTTAATCTATTTTTTATGACTTGGATGAGACTTACATATATTATTTAATAGATATAGGATAATAATTCATGATTTGAGACTCTACTTAAAGAATATAAAATATAAAATTCATCCTAATAATTTTAGAGGGAACTTGGGTTGCTTTAATACCACTAATTGTGACCAGGGGATTGATGGACCACTGAGAGGGGAGGGTTGAATCAGTGGTTACTTATTTTTTTTGTAATTATATTATTTTAAATTAAATATCGTAGAATTATTTAGTCTTTATCCACTCATTATTGTTTCTCATAGGATTACTCATATAATACAGTAAAAAAATGAATAAGAAAACAAAGATTTTTACAAGGTTTGGTATAATGACAAAATCCTTGACTTGATTGACTATGCACCCAAATCAAGTATTATCTACTATAATAAATATATTTGAAATATAATTTTAGGGTTATTGAAACACCTTAAAAAAAATCTAAGCCGCATTGATCTTTTCTCGGCCATAATCTCACCAACCACTTGCCTGTGTCTCATAGGACTTCTCCTACAATCTTCCCACTGGACTTATTTAACAGCTTCCCACTGTATTCACTGATTCACATTGTGATATTATTGTATAAACTAATTCAAACATATTATATAGAGTCCCACCATATATATTTATATTATTTATTTAAATATCCCTTTTGGAAGTAGATTATAACCTTTATATAGAATATATCGGCATAAAAATAAACCGATCCCCATTTTAATAAAATATATTTTTAGAATTCTAGAAAGTTTTCAAAAATAATATAAAACTTGATCACTACTCATATAATATCTTAAAAATACTTCATAATATATTCAATTATTTGTCTCACTAAAATTAGTTTTTAGATCTCATCATTTTAATCTCAGAATGGTGACTAACTTCTTCTTCTTCTACATTTTATTTTTATTCACTATAACAAGAAATCAATTCCTCATATTATTCTCCAAGATAATCAATTATATTGTATTATCAATCAAAAATATAAAGCTACAAAACAACTAATTTATTTTTAATTTTTATTTATCCTCCTAGATCTCCTAAACTCCTCATAAGCATAGGCATCCATAATAATTAAGCCATTCAGTCTCAATGTTCTATAAATGGAACACATGTTGAAAAAACTAAACTTATTTAAAAATGTACCAGAATATAATAAACATTATATATTTTTCATGAAATCACATGAACACATGTTTCTTCAAAGGGAGTATTCCACAAATAAACATATTTATTGCAACTGATTTTTATTTTGAAACATTAACACAATGATCTTCTAAGAATATCTACAACATTAAAAATTTCTTCTTCGCATCATTATTTATCACATTTCTTAGATTGTTTGAATATTATATTCAAATAAAAACAAAAATTGGGCTCGACCTTGTCTTCCTCAAAATATCACCATTGAAAATCAATCACTCACATTTTCCATAACTGTATAAAATATAGAGCAACCAAATCTTGTGGATTAGAAATCATTTCTTTATATCTTGATACTTTCAATAAAAAAATACAACCTTTAACATTTGATCTGTATATAGTATAAACTCAGATTCCTTCTCAATATTTTAGTCAGAGAAAAATTCATAAACTTTAATAATAATCAATCACGAACACTAAAATAGCCTTAGATCAAAATGACATAGGATTTGATGATAGGAAACTTGAGGTTTTATGGAACACCATATTTATTATTATTGAAAAAATAATGATTTCTTTTTGTTCTTAAAGAATAAAATGAATTTATTTTGCTTAGTTCAATATAATCAAAACATGATTGGATTATGGATTCTCTAAACATCATGGTGTTCTAAACTTGTAAGAACAACTTCAATGACGTTTTTTTATTTAATTATAATTAAATAATTATAGAAACTATACTTTTCATTTTTATTATATATTTTATATACAAGTATGATTATAATATTCTATTTCTTAGCATTCTTAGATCAAAACCATTTCTAGGGTTTTTAATGTTTATACCTTAAAGGAAAAACTCATGTAGTATCCCGATTAAATCAATTTTCCTCAGATTTAAAGTATAGAAACTCCATATTTAATCTAGGACTAACTAAAACTTTTTCTAATTCAGGAATTATTACATTGGGGTCTTCAAATAATTACATACACAAAGCCTTATGATAAAGCTTTACATTTTTCTTAGGGTACATCATTTCATCCAGTGGCTTTTTGAAAAGTTCACTATGTGTGGAATATTTATGTTCATACAAAGCTTTATGATGTAAAATTAAAGGTCTAATATTTGTGAATTCTTTAAATGAAGACTCATTACTACTATTTTGAAGACTAACTCTGTATTAGCTCAAAGAGATACATTTGTGTAAAGTCATACAGTGGGATCAAAGACTTACTCTGAAAAATTACGACCACGACTTATACTGTAGTTGAAGTCAAACATTCATGCATTTTTAAGTATTAAATAGACTTAAATTATTTACATTTAGTTACATAATATTTAAATTTGGAGTGAAATATGATGATTAATAGGAAAATCCTTACACTCAAGACTTATCCATTTTTCATGAACTCAAAAATGTAGAAATCTACAGTAAGATTCAAAATGACTTTCGATTTATTATTGGGCTTATCCAAAATCTTAAAATAATACCATAACTTCTTATAATGATTATTTAAGTTATTTGAATAATTAAAAATTCCATAAAATATAGTTTCGAGATATTGGATCATAAAATATACTCAAATAAGATCATTTCGTTGAATATTTATGCCATCTCAGGTGTGATTCCTCTTCAATAAATCTCGATCCATCTCCAATAGCTTCAAACATTATCCATAAGTTACATAAAATTGATTTTAGTAAATGAATCTATTTTTATTCATCATATGGTTTCTTCTATTTTTGATACCTTTCCCACTACCTACAAGTTTTACAACAAGATCTCCATATGTTGGAGAAGCTTCCACTCAAATTATTGAAAACATGACTTCTTCACCTCGAACACTTGTTATAGACATGAAGATCAATTGAAACAATTTTCTGATATACATAGCTACTAGAAATATATCCATCCAAGTATTCTATGTCTGCATCTATTTAATATCCTTTCCCATGTATCCATTTTGGGAGAACCTAACAACACTATTACCCAACACCTTGGGAAATTTCACTTCTTACTTATTGGGTGGATACTCTAATCTATCACCTAGACTATCAACTTTTCATAATGATATTGATACATTTTTATTGAAAAAAATAATCAACCAAAGGGCACTCCATTCCACAAATTTCATAATATATTTGGTACATTAAGTTTTAGGAAAGATGAATTGATGTTACTTTCTATTCTAATTGGAATAAATATCATAATCTACCTGTTTGATATTTAACATGCTTCATAATAGATTTTTTCATCATCTTAAATATAATTCATAGTTTATAAAGGTTTCTACACTTATATTACCAAACCAATATCCAATACTGACTGAAAATTTCATTTTTATTTTATTAAAGTTCAAATAGGGAACAAGCCCCCTCCCCGTAGAGTTCAGGGAGGCCTAAAGTGATGGAGCCCAAGGGAATCCCCCGGGAAAAAGTTCTTACATACCCAGGGTAAGGAACCCACATTCAAGAACACCCTTCAAGGATCCTCCGGACTTCTCTCTCTAGATAGGGAATCCACCACAAAGTTAGCTTCTCTTGGAATATGACGCATAGACAAATCATTAGGAATCATAGAAGCACATATACGAACAGTGTAAGTATAGGCCCATGACACCTTCACTTTCCCATGCAAGGCCCGAATCAAGATCTCGAAATCCGATTCCACTTCAGAGCATACCCGGGATAAACTGTTACAAAGATCCGCGCTTGTGAGCAGCGCATGAATTTCTACCCCTAATGAATCTCCTGGACCGTGGAAACTATTGAAGGCCATAATAACCGAACCATTTCTGTCGGGAACCAAACCACCTCCTCGCTCTAGTCCATCCATGAACAAGCCATCAACATTAAGCTTTATCCCCACTAAAGGAGGAGCCCAACTTACCCAGCAGCCCAACGACCAGGAGCTTACCTTCGGTCTATTTAGAAAATCATTGAGTCTGAGAATGTTTACCTCCTTTCAGCAGATTGCCTAATTCATGCACCATTCCTTTGATCTTCACCATCATTAAAGAAGGGGACCACTGACTCTCAACACACGACTTATTTTGTGCCTCCCAGATCGTCCAAAAGACTATTGTAAGCACAATGCCAAGGATTTTAGACTCCATATCATCATGTCACATACCTAAGAACTAGCTTGCTAGAAACTCCTGCATGGAGGAGCACGTCGTATTGAACTTGCCCCTAATATCCAAACTAGTCTATAGAAAAACAGCCCAGTCACTCTTAAAGAATAAGTGTAGTACTGACTCTGGCTACAAGTGAGAGCAACAAAAACATCTTGAATCTAGATTAATTATTTTCTTATGAATGTTGTCATCCATTTCTAGGGCTTGTTTCCTTACCCTCAAAACGAGAAATGACATCTTAGATGGAATTTCTTTGCACCATAGATGTGTTCCCCACTTGTCACGAGCCCATCCCTAGCTGATCAGACACTGGTAGTCCTTCCCGTTGAATAAACCAGAGATAGATTCCGTAAAACAGAGTCTGTAGACATCCTCTGAGAACATTACCTCATTAAAAACTTCCAACTGTTCTGAGCTAAGAATAACTTCAAGAAATATGGGGTGACGGCTGGATTCTTTGATAGAAAAGTCTGGAACTGGACAGTTAGGGAAGAATAGCTTCTCCCCAGTCCAATTATCCTACCACAAGTTAATGTCCCCATGACCCACAACCCAACGATAAGTCTTCTGGAGGATTTTTAAATGATGTTTAACCGATTTCCCCAATCTATACAGCTTCCTAACCTCCCACTCATCCCAATTCAGACCATATTTAGTCCTCATAATTTTGGACCATAATGAGTGGCCCTCTAGAAAATCCCATGTTAACCGCACTTGCAAGGATTGCATTGAGGCCGAAATATCCCTGAGATCAACCCCACTGTCCTCCACCGGTAATTCTAAACGAGACCAGGAATCCCAGTGGGTTCTTCCTAATAGGTTTCCATCCCATATAAATTTGTTCATCATCTTATCCATAGCATCAATAGTTCCTTTAGGATGGGTGATGACTGACAGAACATGCGTTAGAATAGATGAGACCACACGATTTATCAAAGTCACCCTACCTCCAAAGGACAAGAACCTGGATTTCCAATTTACTATCCTTCCTATCATTTTGTTTAAAATGTCTTCAAGGAATACCTTTTTTACTCTGCCATTTGAAATAAGAGCCCCAAGATAGGTCATAGGTAGCTGTTTCCTTTGAATACCCAAGATGTCTTGTATGTTTCAGGCCCTCTGTCTTGAACATTTGATGGAGATAAAAACACTCTAAGTAGAGAAATTTAGTCTATTAATGATCAAAATAGTTGATGCATATGAGTCGAATGATAAATAAACAATAGATATAATATACATATTATTAAAATTAAAGTTTTGAGTCATGTATAAATTTAAATAAATTTAGACAATAAATTATTTTTAACATAATATATATAATGGTGTTCTCTTTTGGGTGATACACTAGTGAACAAATAATCATAATTGATACAAAAAATAACATTATTTGGAAATAATACATTTATTAAGAAGAAATTTTATTATATTTTGATATAGAAATAATAAAAATAGCATATTTATATTACCCAAAACTATATTCATAAATTATAAAAAAATTGAAACTATTTTTATAAAATTAATAAATATTTTATAATCATGAATTTCAATTTACCAATATATATTTTAATTGTATCAATTTTATGATAAATTTATAAATTTCATCACATAATTTGAAACAAAATAAAATTTATTATTTGATACATTTTTGGTTAAAAAGTTTTATAATGAAATTTTCTAAATATAAAGCATCATAATAATAAGTAAAAATAAATTTGAATAGTCTAAAAATCTAAAAAATCATAATTTCAATATTTTTAATCTTATGAGTTACTTGAAAACCTCCATCAATGTTTTTTGTTCATTCTATTATTATTAAATCCTTTCATATATTAGACCCTTAAAAATATTTCGAATAAAATAACTTTCTACCTAGATAATTAATATCCTATAGTACTCAAGATGTTTACTTAGGCCAATTAAATGTATTGTAAAATTAATAATAAAAGTAATAATATAAATATGAGCAATTTCTTAATATATAAAATGGTAAAAATCACATTCAACCCATAGTAAAAATTTATGATAAAATATAGAAAATATTTATTCTCATTCCTATTATGAAATAATAATATTATTATGGATGTCCAAACTTCCATGGGTGTTGACTCCCATGGTCACCATTTCCATGATTGAAAATTATAATGGGTATTAAATACCCATATTTTATCCAATGTCACCATTTCTATTCAATGGATAATTCATGAATTATAGCTATTTATCAGGAACATTGATTGTATTTCCATATAGAATATATATATATGTGTCAACAAGATAATAAAAATAAAGAATTGTGGATGATATTTTTTTAATGTTATTATTATATTATATTACTTTTAGAAATAATGATTGTTGTGTTTTTATTTTTTTACCACCTTCTTCACACATAGTTTATGATCATTTTCAAATATCCAATTTTGAAATACCACATAGTTATAATAAATGTTATGATTTAATTTTTATCACATTATCAACATTATTCCTAAAAATGTTAAAAGGTTTGTGTTAATGCTAAATATATACTTTCATGGTAAATATTTTCAAACATTTTTTTTGAAGGGGTTTAAGGGATATAACCCTTATCCAAACATAGTGGAAATTAATTATAAAAACACTATTTCACCAAAGATAAATCCATTCATTTTATAATAAATAAAATAAATGAATAACATATACCTTTTATATGATGATCTAATATATCCAAGATTATTACACATGATCTTGATAGGGACCATTGAGACATCGCCAATAGAATATATCATCCTAGAATATGCATGGGTAGTGTGAATCTCCCAATACATAGGAAGAAATTACTTCAATCTATGGTATGATAGAACCTTTGTTTAATGTATTTTTGGAAAAAAGTATAGTGAGAAATGAATCTTTAGCCTTAGAGTTTCAATGAAAAGGAGCATGTACATCATGTCATAGTATTGGACACTCTTTTATAAGAAGTAAGGATACTCTTTAAATATCCAAACATTTTAAGAATGTTTGATAATAGTGGTGAACATTATAAAAATGTTGTAACACTTCATCTAATAACAATTAAATTCTTAACTCCATAAAAATTTTATATCCCATTATTAAAACTCTTTAAATCACTATAAAATGATGATACCATCAATATATGATAGCGTAGGTGGAATAAAATTAAAAAATAAAGTATTATCTAATAAATCATACATTTTTACACACTAAACCATACTGCAGTAACCTTTACTATGTCACAGTTTACAATGACACAAAACAATAAATTACTTATAACAATATGTTTTGGTTTGTCTTTAGTTCATATTTTTATCAATCCCCAACTTTCACTAAAGCCTTATATACTTATTACACTTTCACCTTATATAAAAAAATATATAATAACTTATGAAACCATTTCAAAACTCCATTTAGAAAATGTAACATTCCTTTTAGCCACATATTTCATCATATATAACAACTTGAAAAGATCTGTCCAAAATTTATTTTTTATTTGATCCAATTTTTTTTGGAGTAAATCTGAAATATTTTTTTTATAAAATCTAACTAATCTTAATCCCCATTTTAAAAACCATAAAGTGCGACCTCATGGGTCTTTATAACATTGAAAAGAACTAGAAATTACCTAATATATAATTATAAACAAAGAGTGACCTCTTGTAAAGAACCATTTCTTCTAAAGATACAAAGTTATTTCATGTGATCTCTATCAAACATATATATCTATATAATTGTTCCCACTAGCACTACAAAAACTGTAATTTAGTGACATTTTTTAGTTATGTTTTTTAAAAATAGTTCTAATTTTTGAATTTAGAAATGTTTTTCAGGAAACATCAATAAATTAATGACATTTCCTAAAGAACATCTCAAAATTTGCAATGTTTAGTGGAAAACATCGCTATATTAGTGGTGTTTCATGAAAAAAGTTTCTATATTAGAAACATTTCATGAAAAAATGTTGCAATATTAGTGACTTTTAATGAAAAACATTGATATTTTATTGATGTTTCATAAAAAATGTCATTATATTAGCGACGTTTCATGAAAAATCTTGCTGTATTAGCAATGTTTCTTGAAAAATATCGCTAAATTAATGACATTTAATGAAAATCATTGGTAAATTAGTGACATTTCCTAAAAAACATATTTAAATTAACGACTCTTTTTAGGAAACATTGCTAAAAATAAAAATATTTATATATCTCATTTCTACGCATCGATGTAAATATATATATATATATATATATATATATATATTAATATATATAAACACATACACACACATAAAAACACACACACACACACACATATAAATATATATTTTTATATATAAACACACACACATATATAAATAAATATAAATATATAAACATATATTTATATATAAAAACACCCACACATATATATTTTCAATTTGGTCACTTTTTTAGGATTTTTTTTCTATTTTAGTGACATTTTTACTAGTGTTTTAAAACATGGCTAATTATATATATGTATATATGTATATATTTATTTATAAATATAATTATATATATGTACACACACACACATATATTTATAAACATATAAATAAATAAATAAATAAACAAATAAATAAATATATTAATATAAACATATAACATATAAAAAACACACACACACACATAGACATATATATTGACCAAGACACAAAAAATTATATTAAAAAAAGTGGGGATTACAAAAGTCTAAATGATATAATCTTCTTACAATCATTATCATAAAAAGGAAGAAGATCATCAGGAAGGTCAATGAGATAAGTTATGTCCTGGTTAACTCCCCTATTAGAAAGACTACCCACCACCCTATTGGCTTCGCCTAAGGTGTGTGTGAAAATGTAATAGATCTCCAGGAGCTAATGAAGACAATTCATCCATCAGGTTGTAAGTGGCCAAGAAAGATATACCACTACATTCAATATGGCCTGGACAATCGTGGTTGAATCACTTTCAATCCAAATATTGTTCCAACCCTATTTTTGTGTGAAGGAAACTGCATGGATCACACTCGACATTTCAACTTCCAGGGATGAGGAGATTCCATATCTACTATAGAAACAACCAAGACATTTCCCAAGGTGGTCCCTGAAAACTGCACCACAACCCAAGGGACCTAGATTACCCTTAGAGGCACCGTACACATTCAATTTAATCCAAAATGGGTGAAGATATTTCTAGAACACTTTGAATATATTCCTAGGACGAAGATATATACTATCAATCTACAGACGATGAAGAATCTTAAAGTCTTTGAAAGATTTGTCACAGCAGGCCCTCTAAATCGAGGTAGATTCACGAATAACAATGAGTAACCACATTCAACCTATATTTAAACTGAAGAGGCATTGCTATGAATGAGAGTATTTCTATCATACCATATCACATGAAGAAGCTCCATAATATCTGCTAAGAAAAGATTTGTAATTTGCGGAGAGATTTCAATTTCTACGCAGCATTTTAACTGCAAGCTGAGAGAGTCATTCAGAAGCCACCTGCAATAAAAAATGTGAAAAATATTGTTCCAAATGGAAGAAGTTGCAGCATAGTATAGAAAAATATGGTTAGTATCTTCTCTATTTTGGTTACAAAGGTCACATTTAGAGAATAATTTAATCCCAAAAGATTGAAGACAAACATCAGTGGGGACTCTATTGTGTTCAATACGCGAAACAAGAGTAAACCTCAAGTGATTAATCCATGGATTATCAAAATATTTTAACCATATGAAATTGTTATCCAAAATTTTAAAGTTTTGATTTTAATTTTATTTAGAACTAAGAACACTATTATGAGTAGGGTCCTAAATAAGGAATTTATCTGAGTTGGAATAAGGGTAATTATCAATGATAAGAATGAGGTTATTAGGAAGGTTAGAGGTCTGAGAATTTAACACCTCCCTAATAGTACAATTAGTGTTCTATGATAACATGGTGTCTGAATCATTGTGAAGGAGGTTCCAAGTTATTCTGGCTTGTAAGGCCTAATTGAAATGATTAAGGCTCTTAATGCCAAGGCCTCCTTTTTTCAGAGGCTTACAATAGGTATTCCAAGGGATGGTAAAAAGTTTCCTTTCTAGCGCGCTCCCGGTCCAAAAAAAATTCTTAATGTAGAAATTTATTTTTTTATGGAGACTAGTAGTCCATTTATAGACCATCAAAGAGTAGACTATTTTATAGACAATTGTGGATTTAACCAGACAGATTCTGCTAGCCATGGAGAGGTCTTTACCCTTCTAAGAGGAGATATGATTGAGAATTTGGTTCACAATGTTAGAAAAATAACTATATTTAGGCCTTCCCCAAAAAATAGGTACTCCAAGATAAGTAAAGTGGAAGGATCATTCTTTATTACTTAGAAGATTGGTAATGGAACTCTTTATAGCAGGGGGAATTTTTTTCCAAAGAAAAGAAAGGATTTGTTCTAGATAATGTTTTGACCTGAGATATCTTCATAATGTGAAGGGAAATTTTGGAGATTTTGAATGTTATTTTTATCTCCTTATAAGAATAGGATAATATAATCAACATAGAGGAGATGTGTGGGAACATTTATGTCTCTAGAAGCATGAATTGGTTTAAGCTTATTCTGATCAATAAGGTGAGTAAGTAATCTACTAAGGTAATCCTCTACAATAGAGAAAATAATGGTAGATATGGTGTTACCTTGTCTAACTCTCTTGGTGCATTTAAAGTAACCCTTAGGGAAACCATTGAAGAGTATGTAAATAATATCCAAATTGAAAAGAGTCTTAATTTTACCAATGAAGGAGTCATTGAATCCAAATCCATGAAGCACTTTGAAAAAAAAAGTCCAGTCAATGGTATCAAAGGCCTTATTAATATCACATTTAAGTGCAATATTGCCTCCTATAGTAGACCTATTTATGGCATTAGAACATTCATAGGTAGGAAAAATATATTCTTGAATTGAATTAAGTTTGATGAAGCCAAATTGATTACCAGAGAAAATTCTACTGCTTATATCAGTGAGCCTATTGGCAAGGATTTTGTTGATAATTTTGTAAAGGGAATTTATGAGAACAATATGTCTGAAAAGATGAATCTCAGAGGCATTTCTCTCTTTGGGAATTAAATATAGAAATTTCACATTCAACCCATGGGGTTTTTGAAAATTGAAAAAAAGGTTTTAACTATTTTTCAAACATCATATTGGACGAATTCCTAGAATTGTTGATAGAATCAATTACTGAAAACATCAGGATCCCAAGCAATTTTTGGTTTGAGACTAAAGACAGTGTCTTTGATTTCATATTCAAGAGTAATTCCTAGGATATAAGAATTATCTTACTCATTAACCAAAACCATAATGACATCAGGTAAGAGATCCTTGTTGAAATCCAGACCATTGAAAATATTTTCAAAATAAAGACAATGTGATTTTCAATGGCTTCCTTAGTGTTAATGAGGTTGTATCTGTCTCTATGAAACGTGAGAGGTATACTATATTTCCTGATTATTTGAAGAGAATTTTAAAATTTAGTGTTCCTAGTACCATCTAAAATCCTTTTAGTTTTGAAGAATTTCTTACGCAAGTTATCCTTAAGGGAAATGAAATAATTAAGTTTTATAGAAGTGTTAATTTCAGGTTGAGGATCTATAGTGAAGTTAGAACTAGTTTTGGCATTTTGAAGTTGGATAAGATCATTTTCAAGATGGGCAATTTCACTGTAAATTTGTTTATATTTATTAAGACACTAAGCTTTAAGACATTGTTTGAGATGTTTGAGTTTGATAATACAAGAAAAAGAGTCATCATGATGTTTCATAGACATCCAATTTTTTTATAATGCTAGAACACTCAAGATCAAAAGACCAAGAATTATTAAATCTAAAAGGAAGAGTATGTTTCATGATTTTAATATGAAGACTAAAAAGTATGGGATGATGATCAGAGTTCATCCTGGGAAGGGATATGTTAGAGATGGTGTTCCAATTTTTCAAAGAAGATTCATTCGTGAGTGCTCTATCTAATTTACTAGCAACCAACCTATTGTAATTCCTTTTATACCAAGTGAACTTGTCACCTGTAAGGTTTATTTACCCAAGATTAATATTCTATATTGCAGCTTTAGACTCTCGTGAAGATATAGAAGAGTGAGTTGGGACAATTTTATCACTTGAGGTGAGAATGGAATTGAAGTCACAAATCAAAAACCATGGATCATGAATAGTACAATACAAGAAAGAAAGGTCATTCCAAAGTGATATTCTGTCTTGGTATATATTTTTATCATAGACCATAGAATAAATAATTAGCGAATGATAAAAAAAAATCAGAAGTAAACATCTGTTTCATAACATGGAAAATATTTACATTTTTAAGTGAGGAGTGATAAAAAAACCAGAGGGTTTCAACTATAGTACCCTCTTTGAAAGCACCAAAAAAATTATAACTATAGGAGATAAGGAGCCCAGTTTTTGAAGGGAAGTTAACTTTAGGTTCAGCAATAGAAAAAAAATTAAGTCTACGAGTGTTAATAAATCTATTTATGATAATAAAAGTGTTTGGGTTTTCAATACCCTGACAATTCCAAAAAAGAAAATTCGTTGGAGAAACCCCCTTTTTTTACTTCTAGACCCCTTCCACCTAGAGGATATTCTAACATTTTGGGATGAGTCCGGAATAGGTTTCTTGCCCTGTTTACCATAAGAAGAAACAAATAGGACATTATCAGCATCTGCACATGAATACTTATAATTTACCTTAAGTGGATCAACCTTCAATGGAGTAACCATTGGGATTCCACTTAATGAATATGGATGATTTTCATTAGAGTTCAAAATAGAAGTTATACTGTGTGCGCCTATTATCTTATGGAAATTAGCATGCAAAGCATTATCAGGTGTGGCCACCAAAATTGAAGCAGAATTTGAAATAAGCAAACTTGTGCCATCAACAATGTGAATCGGCTTATCAACACTGTTGTTGTCATTTGGTTTTGAGGGGGGTAGAGGGGGTTCTGTCACTATACTGAACTCCTTCAGACTGGAGCCTAGTTGAGCTGAGGCATTCCAAGAATCCTTAAGAGATTCAAGACCCTCAACCTTTTTTATAGTAGGAATGCTAGTAGAAAGCTACTAAGAGGAGTCCCCTACCATTTCTTTCATCAAATAAACCTTATCATAATGGTCGCCTTTAACCTTATCATCCACAGTGGTACATTTCTATCCAGAAACTCTAGAGGAGTCCTTATGGGACTCCTCTAAAATAGCTCAAAATGGGACTGTTCAGTGGTCACCATGATCAATTTTCAATGTATTCTAAAATAACCTACTCTATATTAGCATTCTCCTCGTATTACACAAGTTCAACCCAAGTTTTACCTGAGTTTTCTTTATATTGGTTCAGATAAATTGGTTTCTTTTCCCCAACTTAATTCATTTTCATGGGAGGCTTAGGTTTATCAATAACAATGCCCTTGTCTTTATTGTTTTTTCTAACCTCAGTCCAGTCATTGTCCTTTGTATGGACAACTTGGTTTTTCACCACCCTATAGTTTAGGATGGAATGCCCCACTATCTTACATAGCTCACAAAATGGGGGCTTTCACTTATATTCAATTCTAACTTCTATTCTATAATCATTTACACACACACACACACACATATATATATAAACCCCCCCACATATATATATATATAAACCCCCCACATATATATATAAATATATATATATATAAACATATATATATATATATAAACACACACACACACAGATATATATAAACATAAACATAATATATATATATATATATATACGAACATATATATATATATAATATAAACACACACACACACATAAAAATAATATATATATCTATATATAATATAAAACATAAACATATATATATATATGTATATATAAACATAAATATATATAAATATATATTAATATATAAACATATATATAGATAAATATGTATATATAAATATAAAATATAAATATAAATATATATCTAATATAATATATAACAATATATATATATATCTATATAATATAATATAAACACACACACAAAAATATATAAATATAAAATAAAAAATATAAACAAATATATATTAATATATAAAAAATATATATAATATTAACTTTTAAATAATGAAATGTATTTATATATATATAACATAATAAAATTAGATATTTCAAATTTAGTCACGATTTTAAGAAAACGTGACTATTTTAGTGACATTTGAATGCTTTAAAACGTGGCTAAGCACACACACACACACACACACACCATACACATATATATTTACACACACACACAAGCATATATATATAGAAAAATATATATAAATATATAAATATATGTATATTAATAAAAATGTAAAAATATATGTATATTAATATATATATATATATAACAAAATAATTTTTTTAATAATAACTTAAATGGATGAGTAGAAACATTCTTTTCTTGTGAAAAGCAGCTCTAGTGTTCAAATTTAGCTGATTTTTTTTACACGGTGTGTGTGTGGGACGGGCTGAGAGGGCGTGCGAGGTAGTGGTGTTACTGGAGGGATGGGGTGGTGGGAGCAGAGAATGGTGGGGGAGAGGGGGGGGGGGGTGGCATGGGGCATAGACTAGAGGGAGGAGGTAGTGGGATGGGAGCACTGTAGGGGTTGATGAAGGTGTGGGTTAGGGACCAAAGCACTGTAGGGGGTGGGGGCGGGGGCGAGGGAATAAAGGGAGGGGGTGGTGGGAGCAGAGCACTGTAGGCTAAAGGGCTTAGGGATGAGACTAGAGGGAGGGGGTGGTGGGATGGGAGCACTTCAGGTGGGAAAAAAAGATTATATTTTTAATTATAAAATAATTATAAATTTAAAAAATACCAACATTTTCTAGAAACATTGGTAATTGAAACCTCAATTACCAAAATTTCTATAAAACATCATTAAATTAGGCCTCACTAATTAAATACATTTATAAATGTTGTTGTTTTAGTGACATTTATTTATGACAATTCTAAGAAATGTCTGTAAATGAGGTGCATCTATATAGGAACATTTATAAATGTACCTAATTTATCGATGTTTATAAACGTCACTAATTTATTATGTTTATAAATGTCTTTAAATTTATGAAATTTATAAAAGTCTCTAAATTAGTGACACCAAATTTAGCGGTGTTTTTGAGATATGATAATAAATTAATTAGTGATGTTTTAAAACGTCGCTAACTCAAAAAAACGTTGCTAATTAGCATTTTTTGTACTCTAGATGTATCATATATAAGTTTTCATAATCATATAATCCCTTTATCTAAGAAATTTAGTTTATAGGACATGATGAATGTTAATATCATATATCCCATTCATATTTTCTCAATTCTCTGAGTGTAGACTAACCATATAGACGAACCCATTATATGTCATTCACTCAAATAGATGGAACATCACATTCCCCTCATCCAAATTGACAATAACAACACATTAAATTTATCTTTGTATAGATAAACACTATCTCAGTCTATCTCAATCAATGGTTTGGATTCCATACATGCCATAACTGAGGACAATTCTCATCTTTGTTGAACCTCAACCAATGAGATGATAGAAAACATACTCAACCACCCCTTGATTAAATTATTCTCAATGACGTAATAAGATTAGTATTAGAGTATGAAGGTTCTCATTATAAGTATCTTTTATATTTCAGGAATGGGGGTTTAATATAAAATATTCAAAGTTGGTATAAAAAAACACAATATATGAAAGGCTGTCAGAGAAGCTTTATGATTGTTTTATTTTTAAAATTTTATTAAACTCATTACGTCTCTATATAATTTATTCCACATCTCTGTGTAACCATCTAATAAATACTCCCATTATATTCTTTTTTTGGATAATATATATGAAGATGTATTGTTTGAATAATGGAAATATTAGGATTCATAATCTATATGTTAAACTATGTATACATAATATTCTAACTTTATTAATTTCAAATATCAAATGATATGATGTTAATAGATTATATTTTATTAAATAATTAGAAACATTTCTATGTATAATATCATATCTTAGATATTTTCCATTTAAATTTTTTCTTGAGATCCTTTTCTAAAAAAATTAAATGTAACTCCTTATATTAATATTTTTTACTGACATACCCTTAACTCATTCTAGATATAAAGTGATTTTAACTTTGAATTAGATTAGTATAATCATTTTTTATTCCACATTGATATTCTCCATATTCACATATATTCTCAATAAACTATTACAAACTTTATTTTCTCTAAAATATTTTTAAGAAACACAAACTCCTCTGCATTAAAAAATATCACTTATTATATTAATAGGAATATTTAGTAAGTAATGTAATGACCTGGATTTTCCCAAATTTATTTTTAGAAATTATTTGGGAAAATTACGATACTAGTCGCTTAGAAAACTTGTGATTCCGAAGCCTGGTGTTCCTAAAACAATTCATTGAATGATGTTGTTTTTTTAATAGCACGCAAGATAAGTTTTCCTGAATAAGTGGGATAACTCTTAAACGGGTGCCTGGATCAAAAAATCCAAGGGCACTATTGTGATTAGATCATCGATTTTACCTTAGGTATGACCTTACATCTAGTAGCATGGGTCAAACCCGAAAGTTAGCATTTGGATGTAAACATCATTAAAATATTTAAAAAAATATTTTATTTTGATGCACTATTATTTTTCTTTTAAATGTTTCCTATTTTCAGGAATATAGGGTTATTACATAAACCTAGAAATCCTCTAATGAAAGGAGAAGGATCTCCCTAAAAGGAACGTCGATGGATTGGAAAATCAAGATCGATGGACCTCGATTTCAACGGATCAATGAATGAAGATGATGCATCTTTTCCCTTCGTCAACAACCGATCCAAATTCCAAGTAGGGTGTTTTTTCTTTGTGATTAGTTTCCCATTATTAAACTCCACAATGGTCGCGGATCAACCAAAAAATAGGTTGATACATAGTATAATCACTTACAAGATGGGAATTTATGTTTGATGGTTTTTAAATGGGGATTAAATTTGCGTGATTGCTTCATTCTTCATGATCCCTTAAAAAAGGATGAGTTGAAGTTGGCATGAACAAAGTCCAAGATCTATCCTTAGGGTGTTTTGTGCTTATCCTTCTCTCCCATCAATATCTCATGTTCTTTGTGTGTTTTTTTCCTTCGAAACCCCTATGCATACGATCAACCACTGTACCCCAAATCCATGGTGCAAAGATCCGAGACCAAGGATTAGATCCCTCAATGGCACAACAGAGTTGCGAAGGTAGTCATTATGAAATTTGACTAGAACGGTGGAACACAGTGGTGGATCTGGCTGGTTTGGGCGAGGAAGAATGGGTACAGGGTTCCGTTCTTGGCAAACAGTGAGCCGGTAGGGTAGTTGGCAGAGGTAGAATGCGACAAGGATTCCACATCAGGGCTGATGTGGTCGGCAGGCACGAGCTGTGACATTGACTAGGAAACATGGTGAGGTGAGGCCACGTACGCAACGACGAGCTGGGATGTGGCTAGGTTATGTTTTGGGGGGACCCCATGATGATATGGCTATGGGGTGGGTGATGTAGTGGGCTGACCAAATGGAATGTGTCATGACACCACCTCAGCATGGGAGGCAAGCGGTCGGGGCAGACCGTGTGTGACGCAGAAAACCGACCCCCAATGTGAGCCAGACCAAGGGGAGTAGGGTCGAGCCAGTTCAAGCCAGACTGAATTGGGGCAGGTTAGGTTGACTGAATGGGGCTGGGTGGGTTGGCCGAACTGGTTCATGTCAGCTGGTGGGTAGGTCTGGGTCCGGTGGGTCGGGTCAAATCCGGACCTACTTGAGTCAGATTCAGACCAGACCTGAGTCATACCTTTATCATAAAAGGGGCTGTAACTTTCAAAAGTAAGGTCTGTTTGATGAGCCGTCTTTGGTGTTAGTACCCTTACAATGAGGTAGTCCTTTTGATATTGCTTGGTGGGGTTTTACCTTAGACCAGTATAGGTGTAGAGTTTCCCTTGGTTCATTCCTTGAGGGTTTAGTATGATATTACGTCCACATCAGGGGATAATAGTCCCCTCTAGAGGATGAGTTCTGAATAGAGTTATTGTATCCCTCCTTAGGACTGTTGATATCTTCTATAACCCCTGATGTAGTTTTATAGGAATTGACATGACCTTAGAGCGTATATAATTATTCTTTCATATAGTGGGCCGTATCGGTAGGGTTGTAAATATTCTCAGAGAATGATCCCCTATTTTATGTGACACATCGTTAAGGTTGTTGGTATTCTCTGAGAAGGAATCCCTCTCTTTATATTATGATATTTGACTAGTATATTTCTATGTGGGCGGGGCCCAAATTAGCTGGACCACTTCATGAGTGTCTCCAATGATATTATGGCTCGAGGAGTGAGTTCTCCCAAAACGAGCATGCATAGAGCAGAATATTAAGGCAGTGATTGGTTGTGACTTACATCTTTACCTTATGGAAGTTTATTAGTATATCTATATATCCTTGGTATACATGTTATGGAAATATAATTGAGTAGAGATAAATGTACTTCATTTATTTCTTTCTGGTATATTTTGTGTATTTCTTTTTGGTATTCCATTGTGGTTTCGGGGTGTCCTAATGAGTATTTTTTTACTCACCCCTGCATAGGCTTTGACCCCACATGTTATGTCTTGTGCAGATGATCGACACTTTGAAGGATCTTTAGGTGGGTAAGGAGCAGGTGGTTCTTAGAGAGACAAGATAGATGTTGTGTGCTCCTACGACTTTAGAAAATTTTCCCACACCTACCCTTTATGTAGGGTTTTCTACGAATGAGTTTTAGGAACTTGTGTGTTCACTTTTATAGACTCTTTATTTTGGTGGGCTTGTATTCTGGTCTTGTTTACATTTTAGTTTCCTACTGTTGTACTATTCGGTTGGTATCTTAGTGCATCCATGGATTGTCTACTTAGTATTTTTAAATTTTATCATTTTGGGCTTGGATATGTGTGCATGTGTACAGGTAATTAGGAAAATGCCTCATATTTTTGGGATATTCATACTCAAAAATAGTCTCTAGCCCCAGGCCTATCAGAGGTGTAATTGTGGTAGTCACAACACGTGCCCCTCTGGGATGGGTCGTGAAAGAGTGGTATCAAAGGGAGGTTCTACCTTAAGGACCAAGAGCCTATGATTTTGGTTTGGGGAAATAATGTTAAGAGTTTTGAGTTAGGATTTCATGCTAGGGACTTTAGTGTTGGTGCGACGGCCAATGTATCCATACACCAGGACTATTGAAACCTTCTTTTCAACTTGGTACATGAAAAAACTAGCTACATGGAATTAATGGTACATGAATCATATAAGAATGGGTTGTGTTTTTAATAAAACACATTTTTATTGAATATTTTATTGATATTAAATGATAAAATTTCCTCACATTGTGTTAAATATGCTTATTTATAAAATATTTGGGATAAGATCATTCATTTGAAAATTTGATGAAAATTTTAGTTTTACCCTTTATAGTGAACTGTAGTATTTCAAATATAATTATTTCAATATTTATTTTTGAACTTGAAATTTTTTAACTGTGTTCCTGATTTAAAGGGCTACAACTTTTTTTAGGACATTGGAGCTAAATCGTGCATTTAATTAGACTGAATAGACCATGAAGTCAAAGGTGGTCTAGGCCCGCTAGATTGGAAATGGGTTCTGTATTTGGGACATAACTTCTTTATACGAGCTTGTATTGGGCCCAAAGTTTTATAGAATCTCTACCACCCAATTTTGAACAAATCATTCTTATAAAATAATAGTTGGTTCATGCATGTTGGTGGTCAAATGAGCGGTGCCAGTTGGCTAAAAATATTTGGCCGAGATTCCCCATCCACACTTGAAACCTCTTTAAACCTAGCCAACCCTCCACTCTATAAATTAGTGTTTTTATCATTTAGAGGGGTTGAGAAGTGCATTAAGAGATAGTAGTAAGAGTATAATTGGTTTCACCAAAATTATAAAACCATTTTAAGAGGGGTATCTCTTGAAGCAAGGATCCCCTCATCGAAGCCTTCTCCTCTTCTTCATGTTGTAATGTTTTCATTTATGTAATAAATTTATTTTTTATTCTTTTATTTCTTCTATTTTTCTCCTATTTTGTTCAACTTTATTCTTTTATTAATCTTCCTAATTGGTCTAGAATAAAGAGTATAAATGATATTGTGTTCTACTATTTCTAAATCTTTGCACATGCAAAACGTTTCTATAATGACTACACCGCCCATGGAAGAGTAGTTTTTTTTGTAATCGATCTACCTATAAACTTATTCATTGATTTATTTTGAATAAATGAGCTACTATAATTCACTTAATATGATCTATTAATTTATTTTTAAATTTAAAAGAAACTAATCAAGCAATTTAGGAATTGACAAAAAAAAAGCGAGGTCAAGTTTTGTGTAAATTGTGAGAGTGCGATCGTAATCGGTAATACAAGACCATAAGGAATAAATTTATATAGTTAAAATATAATACCTAAACTCAATTAATCCTCATTTTCAGAAATTATATGTACTATAATTAACCACTGACCATAATTTATATTTATAACATCAATCAAATAAAGGTTCTATGATTGCATGTTCTGAAGCTAGCATAGGGTTTAAGTAATTGAATATTTGTGGTTATGTTAAATCCCATAGGGTTAGAGGGTTAAAAAATTAGGGAATTATAATTTAGTGTATGTTAATATAAATGATAATGATAAATAATTTAGTGAATAGGTAGAGTTATATCGATTACAATTTTTAAAATATTTTCTTAAAAATATTATCTTCTTATTGTTTCTTTTTAATCAAAATTCATTTCAAAATTAAAAACAAAAAAAATGAAATCTTCTTCCAGAAAACTTCTTCTAGTTTTATAAATGATAAAAAATCTCCCATCCTTTCAAGTAGTGTTTTTATTCACTTTAATTTTATTTTTATAATGCCTTTAAGAAGTTGTTATAATTTACTTCCTCCTTTGAGAGACGACCTTTGTCAGCCAATTTGCTGCATCTAAGTAAACCAAAAAAATCACTAATCATTTTACAGCACCCACAATAGTGCCTTTAAAATTGGTTCTATTTCTGAGGAGGCAAGTAATTTATTCAACCAATTATATATATTTATTTCATTTTTCATTAAATTTTTTTCTTCTTCTCTTTCTTTCTTCTTTCCCCTTTCTCAAGTTTTTTCCCTCTTTTCTCACTCTCTTCTTTTATTTTTATCGGACCAACTCAAACTTATTTTATTTTTATTATGGTCCACTTTTCTTCATTTAATTTTATTTTATTGATTAATGATATGAACTAATCTCAAATATCTCTTAGATCTTGACCCTGATATTTAATACAACCTTAGGGACCGAATAAGACATTCTCAGTCTATGGGAAGTTTCAACATTCAACCAGTTGGGGAATACCTCCACTCTCCGAACATTGAAATTGGAATAAATTCAAATTAAACCATAAAACAAGAAACAATGGCTGAAAATAAATCAAATTAACTTAATAGATCTATTCGAGAGTTGGCTGCACCATACATTAACTATCAACCAAATTGTATTGCATACCCAAATCTCGAAACAGACTTTGAATTGAAATCTGGGTTAATTCATCTTCTTCCAAAGTATCATGGATTATTTTTTGAGGATCCCAATAAACACCTTAAAGAATTTAATGTGGTTTTTTCAACCCTAAAACCAATAAATGTATCTCAAGATCAAATAAAATTAAGAGCATTCCCATTTTTACTTCATGAAGCTGCAAAAGACTAGATGTATTATTTTCAACCAGAAGATATAACTTGTTGGAATTATTTGAAATGTCTTTTCTTGTAGATATTTTTCCACCATAAAAGACTACTTCCATTCATAAGGAGATATCAGGGATTAAGAAAGCACAAGGACAGTCAATGTATTAGTACTGGGAGTGATTCAAAAAGTTGTGCGCAAGCTTCCCACATCACCAAATCAGTGAGAAACCCCTTATCCAATAATTCTATGAAGGAATCAAACCTATGAAGAGAAGCCTGGTGGATGCTGCAGCTATAGGGGAATTGGTATAATAGACACCAGTAGCTGCATGTGCGTTGATCGACAAGATGATACAAAACTCCCAAAAATTTGGCGATCGAGGTACACCACATGTCAGGGGAGAACATCGGGTAAGTCCGTCATCTTTTGTAAATAATTTTATTGATACTAAGTTGGATGAATTGACCACTATGGTGAGGCAGATTGCTTTGGCCAAAAAATATATCCCAACCCCCTTCTTCAAGGCCTTGTGAAATTTTCACTATGATAAGCCACCCAACTGACTGTTTCCGTCAACTAAAAGAAACATAAGGTTGTGCAGCATTGTTTCTTAGGAGACCATATCAGCGGCAACAACAACCATATTCCCAAAATAAGTTTGATTACTTTGATCCAACATACAACCAAGGGTGGAAGGATCAATCAGATATGAGGTATGTATCTGGAAGACAACAAAGGTCCCCTTTTCAACAAAATTCCCAACAGCCTCCACCTTACCAAAAGGGTTTCCAACAACCCCAAAGGAAACTTTAAGCTCAAGAATCAATAATTCAACAACAAGGGAACTCTAAACCAAAGTTATATTCTAACACTGACAGAATTTTGAAGAAAATTGTTTTCAATCAACAAAATGAGATGAAGATTCAAGGTTCAGAGCTGAGGGAGTTGAAGACTCAAATGAGCCAGATTGCCACTGCCCTCCATGAAATGGTAAGTAAGAATTCTGGAAATCTACCTTCCCAATATACTCCAAATCCCAAAGGGAATGTCAGTTCCATCACATTGAGAGTTGGGAAGAAAACAACTAATACATATGCACCTATCATTCCACCGGGATTCACCTCAACTCCGAAGAAGATCCATTCCATTCCAGATAAATAGAAACCAAAGGATAAAGACAAAGGTAAGAAAAAAATTGATAATATTCCTCCTAAACCCCATCCCTTTCCAAATAGGGTTGTACAAACCAAGAATATGGATAAAGAGGAAATGAAAAAAGAGGTTTTAGACACATTCAAGCATGTGGAGATCAACATCCCTTTACTTTAAGCCATTAAGAAAATCCCAAGGTATTCCAAATTCCTAAAATAACTTTGTACTAATTGAAGAGGGCTCAAGGGAAATGAGAGGATCAATCTTGTAAGTAATGTTTCAGCACTCATTACACCAACTCTAGCAATTTCAAAAAAGTGAAAAGATCCTAATACATTAACCATCCCATGAACTATAGGGGAGTTACACTTTTATGATATAGTTTGTGATTTAAGAGATTCCATAAATGTGATACCTCACTCTATATTATGTTCTTTTCAGGTTGGTGAGTTTAAGCCAAAAAGAGTCATGGTGTAGTTGGAAAATAGAGCTACAACATATCCTACAGGAGTCCTTGAGGATGTACTTGTCTGGGTAAGATACATGTTCTTCCCAGTAGATTTCAATGTTCTTAACATGGAGGAAGATCAGGTAAGTTCAAATGATCCCATTATCTTAGGTAGACCCTTCCTCAAAACTGCAAAAACAATCATAAATGTCAATGAGGTTACACTTTCCATGGATTTTGGAGATGAAGTTGTTATATTTAATGTCATGGAATCCATGAAGTACCCCTCAGAGGACCATTCTGAATTTGTTATCTCCCATTTTGAACCACAAAATAAAAACCCCATGGAATTTGATTTCCTATGATTAGAGAGATTATGAGCATTGGTTTGAGTTTGATCTCTAAGAGTACTTCCACACCTATTTCAAATTCAAAATACTCTCTTAGATTTGATTTTGAAATGGAATCATATTCTGATTTTGATCAGGTGAACTTTAATTATGACTTGGCTGTTGAGTATGATGATGGATTTGAGGATTTATTCACTGATTTTGATGATGTCTATTCTGATACTAATGTTATTTTAGCACATATTTCAGTTCCTTCAATTTCTCCATCCATACATCACCCCCTACATTGGAACTCAATCCATTTCCACAAAATCTCAAATACTCATACTTGTTAAGTGGGGAGAAATTACCTGTTATCATTTCTAACAATATCCCTTTTGAACATGAAGATAAACTTTTGAATATTTTGAGGGAGAGAATTAAGGTAATCGGGTAAACCTTAGCTGACATATCAGGAATTAGCTCCTCCATTTACATGAATAGGATTATCTTGGAGGATGGGGCTCAAACAATGAGGAGGACACAAAGGAAAATAAATACAACCATTCTGGAAGTTGTTAAAAAAGAATTTCAGAAATTTCTTGAGGTAGGTATAATATTTCCCATTTCAGTTTATCAGTGGGTAAGTCCTGTTCAGTTTGTGCCTAAGAAAAGTGGTGTTACAATTGTTAAAAATTATAAAGATGAGTTAGTTCTAATGAGGGTGCAAAATAGTTGGCGTGTGTGTATTGATTATAGGAAACTAAATTAGTCCACTCATAAAGACCATTCCCCTTCCCATTTATTGATCAGATGCTTGAGAGACTAGCTGGGAAAACAAACTCATGTTTCTTGGTTGGATTTTATGGATATTTTTAGGTTCCTATAGCTCCATAGGATCAGGAGAATACAACATTCACTTGTCCATTCAGCACATTTGCCTACCAGAGGATGCCATTTAGACTTTGGAATACCCCATGTACCTTTCATAGATACATGGTGAGTTTTTTTTTTGATTTTATTGAAACCTGCATAGAGGTATTTATGGATGATTTTATAGTGTGTGGATTGTAATTTGATGAATGTTTAAGTAATTTGGGAAGGTTTTGAATCATTTTATTGAGAGGAATATGGTCTTAAACTTTGAAAAGTGTCATTTCATAGTAGAGCATGGGATTGTCTTAGGGCATGTAGTGTCAAAACATGTGATAGAGGTTGATAGATCTAAGGTAGATATCATTTCATCCTTACCCTATCCTTCACGTGTGCATGATGTTAGATCTTTCCAAGGGAATGAAATATTTTATCGGTGCTTCATCAAAGATTTTAGTAAGATTGCTCTTCCTATGTAATGATTACTTTAAAAGGATTCTGATTTTGTGTTTGATGATTCTTGAATGAATTCCTTTGATGAGCTAAATAAGTGTCTAACCACTCCACCTATCATACAACCCCCATAGTGGGAGATTCATTTCAATCTTATGTGTGATTCCTCCAACTTTTCATTTGGATTAGTCTTATCTCAGAGGGTGGAGGGATGTTCACATGTGATTTTCTATGCATCAGGGACACTAGATTAAGCCCAATCAAATTACACAACCATGGAAAATGAGTTTCTTGCTATCATATTTTCTTTAGATAAATTCCTTTCATATTTTTTTGTCTCTAAGGTAGTTGTTTTTTCTGACCATGCAGCTCTGAGGTACCTATTGAAGAATCCAGACGTAGAGCCCAGACTTATCCGATGGATGCTCCTTCTTTAGGAATTTGATATTAAGATAAAGGACAAGAAGGGGTCAGAAAACTTGTTGGAAGACCACATGAGTAGGCTTAATCACACACTAGAGGATGACACCTTGGACCAGGTACCACTTCCAGACACTTTCTCTGATAAAAATCTTTATTCATTCTCAGGTTCGCATCCTTGGTATGAAGATTTTGTTAACTACCTTGTTGCCTCTGAAATACGTGAAAATTTAAAGAAACACCAAGTCCAAAAATTAAAGAGTGATCCTAGATTTTATGTTTGGGGTGATCCATACCTCTGGCGCATGTGTAGTGATCATGTTATTTGTAGGTGTGTTCCTGATCATGAGTTTGAGTCTATTTTACATTTTTCTCATACACTGGCTTATGGTGGAAAATTTGGACCCTAATGGACATCTAGGAAGGTTTTCGACTCCAGATTGTATTGGCCTAGTTTATTCCATGATGGTCATGTGTTTTTTAAGTCATTCTCATGTTGCCAAAACACTGGTAATATTTCAAGGAGACACGAGATTCCCCAACAACCCATATTATTCTGTGAGATTTTTAATGTATGGCGCATTAATTTTATGGGCCCTTTTCCTAGTCTGTTTGTTTTTTATATTTTATTTTCTATCAATTATGTGAGTAAATGGGAGGAGGATAAAGCCACCAGTATTAATGATTCTCATGTTTTTGTTGACTTTGCCAATGTGCATATTTTTTTTGCAGGTTTGGAGTACTGAAGGGCATAATCAAGGACCAAGGGACACACTTCTGCAATCAGAATTTTTCTTCACTCCTTCAGATGTATGGGGTGACACAACAAACATCAACACCATACCACCCCCAAACAAAATGGCTAGGCTGAGGTTTCAAATTGTGAGTTGAAACAAATTTTGGAGAAAACCATGTAGCTGAATAGGAAAGATTAGAGAAAGTGATTGGATGATGCACTATGGGATTATAGGACAACATACAAGACACCCATTGGTATATCCTCATTTTGGATTGTTTTTGGGAAAGCGTGTCATCTCCCCATGGAGGTTGAGCATCAGGCTTATTGGGATATAAAGAAATACAACATGGATTTGGACCAAGATGGAATCCAAAGGAAGCTGCAAATTCAAGAGCTTGAGGAGATTCAATTGTCTTCATATGAGAACTCAAGGCTCTATAAGTAAATATCAAAAGAATACCATGAAAAAATGATTCAACAAAGGGATTTTTATGTTGGAGAGAAAGTCCTTCTCTACAGTTCATGATTGAAGTTGATGCCTGGTAAGTTACGTTCTAGATGGTTAGGTCCTTATGTTGTGAATAATGTTTTTCCTTTTAGTGTAGTAGAGATCAAACAAGAGGACACATGATGGAGCTTTACAGTTAATGGGAAATGTTTGAAGAGATACATTGAGGGAATTCCTACTGATGGAGTGGATTTCATCACACTGCAAGACCCCATCATCACTTGAGAATATCAGGCTGTTCCTGACCCTTTCACTTTTATATTATTTGTACTATTTAAAATTATGTATTTCATGTGAATGTATCATCCCATGGGTTCACATTGAGGAAAATCTAATATTTTAAGTGTTGTGGAGGGAACCTTTTAGTTTAGTAATTTGAATTGTTTTCCTATTTTTCAATGATTTAAAAAAAAACAAAAAAAATGTGTGTTTTTAAAATTTTGTGTGTTTATTTTTTTATTTTTTGTGTGTTTTTGAAACTTTTGGATGGAAATGATTCTCATCAGTATTTTGAAATCCATATAAATAAGTGAAACAATTTATCCCTTGTAACTCAGCTTAAATGAATGCTGAAAATGACATTGTTTCAAGTTCAAATCTTTAGTAATTTCATGAAAAGTACTCTAAAATTTGAATCCCATTCCACATATCACTGTCTTTATATTTGAAATATTTTTCCTGTGAGGCTTCTGAACCATTATTTTTCATATTCTTTACATTTACCTCATTTCTTGAGAGAACCAAACCATGCTTGATTTAACCAGAATTGGATTTATTATTTTCAAAACATGAGGGTTTGATGTACTTATGTTTTAAATGACTGAGGTATTTGTTTGGTATTAAATCCCATATTTCAAAGAATCCTTTTTATAATAGAATACCTTTAAAATTTAATCCTTTTATCCCTTAGAAGCCACAAACAGCTTATTAGGTTTGTAGAGACCCATTTTTTGCCCTGTAAGAATTTGGAATATTTCTACACACTACTACAAAATTGGCCATTAGCGACCGCTCAGCAATGGCCAACGGTAGTTGCATTTGGCCTATCGGTAAATTTCAATAGCGACTGCCATTGGCGGTCGCTATAGGGCCTCCATAGCCAACCGTAGTAACAGTCGCTGAGAGGAGAAGTAGAGACCACCAAAAGAGGTTTCTAATAACTTGAAAAAATGACAGCATTAGAGACCGCCTAAGGCGGTCGCTAACCTGGAAATTTTTGTAAAAAAAAATAGAACTTTGACAGCAGCCAAAGAACAAGAAAAAACAACAACCTCCTCCTGCAAACAGAAGCATGTGCAGAAGGTTCCATGGGGTTGTGTCTTTTGATTAAGTGTAAGGAAACTGAAATTTAGAAAAAACCTAAGGTGAACATCCAGACTTCACCCCGGGCTCGAAGTAGAAGTGTTTCTCATTAAAGGTCCTGGAGCGACACCATAGGCAGTCTCTAGATAGAAACTTTTAAAAAAACCAAACCTGAAATCGGATGCTTCTATGCTGAATAAAAAAACCAAGGAAACATTCAGAAGGAGACAATTCTAGACACCATGTCACCAGGAACCATAAAAATTTAGAGAAGATCCATTCAAGCTATTTAAAAAAAGCTGATAAACTATTCTAGCTGAAGAGAAGGTAAAACATTAATGCCCCAATCCAATTATAAAGATACATGATAAATTATCAGCATTGAGTGAAAGGTTCAAGGAATCTCACTTTACAAAGGGTGGTTATCATCATATTGCAGTAATTAAATGATATCATAGTTTTCATAAAAAGTACATCAGACTTATTATAAGTCTTCAAAGATAATAAAATTCTGATGCCAGATAGATTCTAAAATAATAAACAATAATAAGATCCAAGGAGAAATTCTAAATCAATATTAAAGTTTGGATGAATCTTCCCTTCTCATGAGACATCCAACTTGCCAAGATGCCATAGAAGACAACATAGACATGAAAATGAAGAAACCAAAATGAATATAAACCAAATCACAAAACAAAACACAAAATTGAAAATAGATATATAACAAAAAACAAAATGGAAAACCAGATATATAACATCAAAAAACCAGCTACTGACCAAAAGCGTGAAGTTTCCATTCTTGATCTTCCTTCAATTTAAATCATCATGGTATCATACCATCAAAATCACCATAAACATATGTCATCTAGATAATGAAATCACGATATAAAGAACCAGTATTCAGACAACTTCAGACCTTATAATCTCCTTTCTCAATCAACCTACAAATATAATTCAAAAACAATTAAATAAAGAAAATATAAATAAGCTCTTTTCTCTCTAGGAAAAAACACAAAATGTTTTATGAGAAATCTCATAATACAATTTTCCGAGAGAAAATTCAAGAGGTAAATAGTTAGTGGATTATGGAATTATACCAGCAATCAATTCTTCTTGGAAACTTACAAACATAAAACTAATAAGCAATACTTGACATTCTAACTAAAGATTAGTCTTATCCCATGACACCCTTTAATCTCCTAGTTGTTATATAAATCATAATCAATGGTAGATTGACATGTCACTTCAAAAAATTCACGAACATGTATAATATTATCTCTATGGTTTTTATCCATTCCATGGAATCCTATAGACCCCCATTCTATAAATGGATGGAAGATATTGGAGATGAAATTCATGGAGATACTAAACTATGGTACTTTTTACACATCCTACATAGGATGTTACAGTCTAAAAGACTCTGAGCTAGAGGGGTTCTAATGCCTAAACCACTAGAACATGTTTGATAGAATGATATAGTGAATCCTCCTGTATAGCTTATGGTTGAATTCTTGTGTCCAACCTACTCTATAATTTTGATTATCTTCACAGAGTTCTATAGACAAGAACCTTGGTGGTGTCATTTTTTTAAGTGTCTAATGAAATTTTAGAATAACATGAAACACTTTCTTATGGTATTAGCTTTAGAAGCTTTAGACACACAAGAATATATTTCCTTTTTACTATACTCATAATTTCACAAAAAAAAAGAATATATTTCTTTTTTTACCAACAAAAAACAACTAACAACCTCTATTAATAAATATAATCAAAAAAATTACCTCATACCATGACTTCAAGTCACAAGAATGTTGATATATCAATCTTTCCAGCTTCCTCGATCTCTAAACTCTTCATAAGGTTAAAGCATCATGAAAAAAATCTTGAACATTCACTTTAATGAAAAGACAAAACTTTTATACATAGAAACATATACTGATAAGAAATAAAATAACTTTCATAACTAGTGGTGAAAAATAATGGATACCTGTATAACATCACATTAAATCATGCTTTTATGTATCTTGATAGCCAATCTAAATTAAATTTCAGTTTCAACAATTCCACATTCAAAAAGATTAAATTGAATTGAACACAATATGGTGGTAAATAAATTGCATTGAACACAATATATTCCTATACATTTCAGTGAGATACAACTCACTATGTGGGATACAATGTATGCAGTAATATATTCCTGTACATTTCAGTGAGATAAAACAATATATTGGATAACTAATATATTCCCATTTATTCCTGAAACATTTCAGTAAATGGGATAAATAATAAATCTATGAAGTATTAAAAAAATGACAGTATGATTTGTTAGCTATCACATCTAGAAAAAAATGGGCAGGTCCTCCATTGAAATTAATAAATATCAACAGTGCCTGTTATTTAAACAAAACAATAATGTATAACTGTAGACAAAAAATTAAATGGGTGGTGTATAACAATAGACAGTATTTAATGACCGTGTATAACAATAGAAAACATTAAATGACAGTGTATGATAATAGAAATTGAAAAAATAATAGTTTATAACAGAAGATAGTATAACAGTAGACAATGTATAATAGTAGACAGTGTTAAATGGGAAGGTTTTGATAGTGTATTAACAACACCTAATGAAAGCTCAAAAATCTGATCATCTCATCATCCGTATAGGTACCATGAAAAATAAATAAAGGATAATCAAGAAATGCATCTAAGAGAAGTGGTATCAAACAATTCATCCAAAAAATCCAATTTTAGTCAAAATTACATCACAAATGAAATCAAATGCAACAAAAAAATTAAATAAAATACATACTTGTTTAATATCTGGATTTTGTGCACGATTAACCTATAAAACCAATGAAAACATGAAATACAGTCAATTATGAAGTAAAATAATTTAAGGAATGGAATAAAAGAAATAGATGAACCAAAAAGAGAGTCAATATTTTGATGAACATGCCATTAATTAATTTAAAATATTGAGAGATCATTGTATATTATATGCATGATTAACCTAGGGAACAAATGAGGTGATAGTTCACTGAATATTGAATAGCGGGATGTAAATATTCTTGAATTAATGGTAATTGGGATAAAAATTATCTGCATATTAGATACTTGGAATACAAATCATCCAAAATTGAAATAATGCTAACCTAGAACCTAAGGCTACTGAGATATGTATATGGGAGATGCTGGAGGCGAAAAAAGGGGAGGGGATGGAGGCGGAGGCCGAGTGAGGTACGAGGGAGTGGTGGCGGTGAGGGAGGATGGGATGTGGCAACAGATTTGGGTGAGGCGGTGTTGGTGGGGGCAGAGGAAGAGGTCCGACGAGGCATGATGGAGGGGCAGTGGTGGGGGAGGATGGATGGCAACAACGACTCTAGGTACAATGGTGAAGAAAAAACTTAGTGCGATGGCGGAAAAGGGCGAGAGGGAGGGGCGGCGACAACAACTGGGTCTCTGCATGAATGGAAGGAATCAGGGGAAGAGGGTTTAGGGCATGCATGAATGTTTTGGGGAGGGGGCGCGGTTGCACAATTTTTTTTAATTCAGGTTAGCGGCCATCGATGAAAGTCGTTGTTGATAACCATTAGCGACCTCCAATGGCGGTCGCCCATTCCAAGGGCCTCAAATGGCCAATTTTCTAGTAGTGTATAAACCATGGGTGATCTTCCCCAGAGTTGTGTGTAAATAAGAATAAGGGTTATGTTAGAAGTTCTTTTGACACAATAAGGGGTACTAACACCTAACATATATAAACATGTAATAAGATTTAAAAAATATCAGAATGATCAATAAGAGAATATGTAAGTGCCCAAAATCAAAACCCTAGAAAAGAAATTAGGGATTACCTGATCGCGTGACAAATCCAAAACCAAGTGACAGATTTGGCATGTAGAGGTAGAGTTGATTGGGACAACCTATCCATGCATTCTCTATTCTCTAACCAAGACATAATAAAGTAAGTAGGGAATTAAATGAAATAATATTAGGAGATATATTTTTCAATCTCATCTATTGTCCAAGATTGATATCATCATTCAAAGCATATAGCTTGCAGTACACATCAATCACCGTGACATAATGCAAAATTTTCCAACAATAACATAATATGTTTATTTAAGAACACAATATATACAGAAACTAATTACAAGAGTTAACAGTAGAAATCCGTGATCATGCACTACATTTACAGTGATTGTTATACGTACATCACATGCAACTTATTCTTTGAATAATTTTTCAGCGAGTAATCCAAAAATCCCTGGATAATGAAAAATGGAAACAGGATCACCTGCTCAATCAATCCAAAAAAGACCATATTATTAAATTTTATGTTATGGAATAGTGAAATTATTAGGAAAGTTAACCGACCAAATGGTATTATAATTTCATCATCGCTGTAAATGATAATACATAATTGACATATGCAAAGGAATACATTTTAGAAAAAAATAAAATTCACATACAAAAAGTAATACAAAGAAAATTGTTTTATCAATGAAGCTAACTATCAACACTTTATCAGGGAATATAAATATATTTCAGCAAACTAATGAACAAAAACAATGTCTCAACAAGGTAATGAAAACATTAAATTAATGGAAGACAAATAACCAAAACCTTCAATTGAAAATGAAACATGAGATTCATATGTCGGAAAATATCCAAACTTGTCAATTAGTCCATCATCACCAAGTAAATCAAAAACAGAGGCGTCTACACAAAAAAAAGTACAAGAAAAAATTATGTTTAGTGAATGCACACTCTATGAGATAAAATTTGAAATGAAAAGGAGAACATTAATATTAAAGGCAGCAGTGGCTATGAGTGCAGCGGTGGGGGCGACATTGGATACCTGTATGGAAGAAGCAACTCTGATTCATGATAGGGATGACTGGTTAATGATGGGAGAGATGGTAAGGATTGGTTCATGACAGGGGGGACTTGATTGCGACAAGGAGGGTTTACGACGGTGGTGGCTGTGATTCGTGGTGGGGAGGGTTGGTTCGCAATGGGTAGGGGGTGGCAGTGGTTTTGATGCATGTTGATAGGGATGGTTTACGGTGGGGAGGGTTTGTGGAGGGGGAGGCGGAGGTGGAGGCCAGGTGATAAGTGAGGGAGGGGCGGTAGTGAGGGTGGCGACAACGACTCATAGTGTAGCGATGGGGGCGGGGGTGGAAGCGGAGGCCGACCAAGGCATGTGGGAGGTGCGACAGCAGTGGCTCCGGGTGTGGCTGTGGTGACAGGTGAGGTGAGAGGGAGTGGCGACGATAGGCAAGGTGGGAGGGAGAGGCGGCGGTGGCGATGACGTTAGGCAATGGTAGGGTTTGTGTGGATGGGGGGGGGGGGTGCGCGAGCTAAGGGGCGGGGGGGGGGGGGAGAGTGGGGTGCGATAGATAGTTAGGTTTTTTTAAGGCCAACGACTGCCATAGGCGGTCGCCCATGTCAGGGGACTCATTTGCCCATTTTTTTAGTAGTGACATATAATTACAGAGCTAGGCGAGAAGGCGACGTGCGATTCCAAGGCCCGATGTGCCTGGAAGAAATTTTATAAAAATGTTAAGTGTTTTTATACTATGCACGTGGCGGGTTGTGGCACCTTTCCAGGTGTGAGACTCACCAGATGTTTACTTTTTTTACCTACTACCGGGTTATGGCACCTTTCTGGTTGGGCACGTGTTTTTCCCCTTTTACTGTTCAGTTTACTTGTCAGTTCTTTTCTGCACTTTACTTGTACTAGTTAGAGGTCGATGCATGTATGTCGGTTTCCCTTTTGTAGTAGTGTTGTATCTTGCTTTCCTTTCTCTGTGATTTTTCATTGATTTGGCTGCGTGTGTGTGTTCAATTTCTTAGGTAAAGGCCTCACCTATTTTTTTGTGCCTTCGGTGCTAGTCGCCAGCCCCCGGCCTATGGAGGTGGGCTTGCGGTAGTTGCGACTCGAGCCCCGGTACGGGTCGGGTCGTAAAAAAGTCATGTCAGAGGTGGTTTGTTCCTTGGGGCGTTGTTCGGATGTCCCTAAAAAGGAATTGGTTGAATTTTGAGGCAATAGTGTCAGCATGTCTCAAGAGTTTCTCTCAGGGCAGGGAGTCTAGTGATGGTGCTGCGGCTGACATATCCATTCCCCAGGATCCAGATAACCCGCTTGTTGACTCGGCACGCTCAGACACTTGTTGTAGGGAATTTGGTTCTTGCATAATATAGGATTGAGTCTTTGACTATCCTTCTTGAGTCAGCTCCCCATCGTTGTCGATGTATATATGTTCATTTGACCGTGGTACTCCTTGATCAAATTCAGGATGTCTCCATGATGATAGCCAGCCAGGATACTAGATCCAGTTCATGATGAAGACTCCATGAGCGACGAGGCCTTAGTTCAAGATCCATCATATGATTACTCTTTCTCTAAGAGGAAAGGCAGTAGCACCTCCACCTATGGAGTATCAGATAGTACTGAAATCAAAGGCCGATGATGAGTACAGGCTGGGAATGCTACATGAGTTTTAGCATCAGAGGCCGCTAAGGTTTCACGGTGAGCCATACCCTCAGAGAGTGAAGGGTTGGCTAGAGTCGGTGGTTCACCTCTTCAGGCTTGTTCGAGCACTAACAAGTTAGATGGTGTCTTTGACAACCAGTATTTTTCCACCAAGTAGTTTGGCATAGTAGATCCAAGGTTACTCAGATGTTCGATGAGTCGGTACTCTCGTGGTATGACTTCTAGAAGCTTTTTTGTGAGGAGTACTACCCCTCCCACTTATGCTTTTTACGGTTTCAAGAGCTACTAGAGCTTCAGTGGGGAGTGATGGCAGTGGCTGAGCACGCGGCTGAGTTCACAGACCTTACTCGGTACTCTTGGGACGTGGTCCATGATAGCAACTTCCGAGCATAGAAGTTTGAGTGATGTCTCTGTAGAGGAGATTCATTCCAGCATAGTGCCCTTGTACATCCTCACCCATCTCGGGGTGTCGGAGCAGGCACTGGTTACAGAGAAATTTCTATCAGAGGGACGTCGATTGGTAGGGCCTCAACACCGTGTTGAGTCAATAAGGGTTTGATTATGACTTTTCCATTACTTTATTCAAGGGGGAGATTGTTTAGTCATTAAGTATTTCCTTATGACATTACCATTTCTCTTGTTTTGAAAATCACAAACACCTTATTTTAAGGAAAATCCTATTTTACCCAATATTTTATTTCTATAAGGAAAATTTCTGTACCCATGGAAATCAACCCTTACCTAGAATTTATTTATCAAATCATAGTTTTTCTTAAGTATAAAAATCAGATTCATATCTAAAAACTAGGAATTGTATAATACTTAGACATGAAGAATTCTGTTTTAGGATCCGAATTCCTATTACGAACTTTTATGAAGTTTTACTTCAAATTCCCTAGTACGAACTTTTATGAAGTTCAACTCTGAATTCTGATTACGAACTTGGATAAAGTTTTAAATACGAATTCTGATGATGAATTCTGATTAAAAATTCTCATTACGAATTATGATGATGAATTATGATTAATAATTCTCATTATGAATTCTGATGATGAATTCTGATTATGAATTCTGATTATGAATTCTAATGATGAATTCTAATTACGAATTATCATTACGAATTCTGATGATGAATTCTGATTAATAATTCTCATTATGAATTATGATGAATAATTCTTATTATGAATTCTCATTATGAATTCCTTATAAAAATAGAATCTGAATATCCCTGTATTATAGACTCTGAATTCATTTACTTACATTCCAAACTTTCATATTTGCTTACATTCCGAATATTTGTTTTTGGTTATTCTTTCACTTGTTATATTTTAAAATGATGTCATGCATTCAGTTATCAACTAACCGTTTTTTGAGTGACATGTGTACAAGTCCCTTTAAAATTCAAGGAAGAATATGACCGTTGGAGGAGGGAGCTGACCATTGGATCTGTGCCTATAAATAGGAGATCATTTGAAAAGAAGACACAACTTAGAAAACTGATCTTTGACATCTGTGCTTAAATGCTGTTGAAGTGATTTCTAGAGAGAGAGGCTCTTATAAACTCTCAATCTTCGTACAAAAAGTTTGAATAGCTTGTTCAAACTTTTCTTCATGTATACCTGCTTTGTGCGACTCCAATTGTTGCTGTGTACAATCGAGGGCTTCCAGGGATAGGAAGACAGAGGTGCCGACTACCTGATAGTTGAGGGCTTGAAGGGATAGAAAGACAAACTCTGATATTCGTATCGAGGGGTTACCCTAGTATGGGTAAGACAGACTTTATTGAAATTATAAATCAAGGGACCTTTATCCAAGGTTGTTGGATACCCTTCTCTTTGGGTTAAAAGATTTACTACTTGTTACTAGTTTTGTTAAATGTTTTCCACTGAATTTTGTATTGTTAAGGAAAGTATAACTTTCTTATACTTCCTCATACTTGTACTCTGTTTTAGATAGATTCTATACGCTTTAAGGTAGAATCTCATTTGTTGTAAACTTTTATTAAGTTTCATATCTGGAATCACTTTTCCAGAATCAAGTAAGATATTAAATCTTAGATGTGTTGTGAATTTTGGTTATACAAAATTTCTATAAGGATTCTTAAAGTATACAATTCACCCCCCTCTTGTAATTGAGCATCTCATTAAAAATTCAATCCTACATTTGGTATTATAGAGTATATCATACTCAGTCATTCCATCCTAAAATTCCGGAGGTCTCCCCTTGATGAGACTCAAGCACATGGTTGGGGGGAAATGTAGAGAACTGAGATAGCCTAGGGAGGCTTAGTGCTATGTTTGTGATGTTCGAGGTCCCATGGTTTGAGAATATCCTACCAAATGTGCTGAGTCTTCTAGATAGTTGGTAGATACACCGCCACGACAGAGGCAGTGTCGTGATCAGAAATCTCCCAAGTAAGGACAGGTTGGTCCCCAGGGAGGCGGTGTTGGCAGAAAAACACAAAGAACTGTGGTTGGAGGACGACGTTTTTAGGTCCTTTCACCACCACTAGGTGGCCCATGTTAGGCTCAGGGAGCTGATGGACGTGGCCGCAGGCGGCTGTGTGCTATGGATGTCTACAATCCTACAACATAGGATATGATAAGAGGTACACTCTGTGTCTTTTCTACTTTTCTCAGTAGAACTTGTTAGACACTGCGTGAGGTACTCTTTTAATCTATCTCCTTGTTCGAGGGGTTACTGAGGGTGACGCAGGGCGTCGGTGTAACCCTGTGTTGGTGTTGTCTGACGTAGCCTTGAATGCATGGGAAAGAGGGGTTCTTCCCCCACTGAGTTGTGTTTTTTTTGATGCGATCAAAATCGTGAGGGGGAGTCAGTGCCACCCAAAGCAGATAGTATTGAGGTGTAGTGGATGAGTCCATCTGATATGTGCATTCATGGAAGGGTTGTGTGGTGAAGTGAAAGAGAAATTTCTAAATTTTCTAGTGGGGATTTTCTGCTTGACCTCCCTTTGCTTGAGGTGCCATTAGTGGGTTTGGAAGAGTTCCTGTTTTGGGTATTACTCTCCTTGCAAGAGGAGAAAAGACACGCGGGGTATGCCATGTGATTTTCGTGTCTAGCCTCTGGCAGTTGGATGAGTTTGCTCACCTACCCTGTTCGTTGGTACCTCGCATGATCAATGTCAAACTTGATACAGTTATCAAGTACAGGTTGATGTGATGGACACCCTATGAAAAAAACTGTGCAATTCACGATGTGGTGTTAGTGGTGGTAGTCTTTTCCCTGAGAATGTGGAGATGCTATCTTCTGGGAGAGCGCTTTGTGGTTTGCTTAGACCACCAGTTTCTCAGGTGAATCCCCACCCAGAGAGACTTGAACCTGAGACCACGGTGCTTGCTGGAGTTTCTGCAGGAGGGTACGTCTTTCTTGCAGTTGATGGTGTTGACTCCTTTTCTCCTTGAGCGTGTGAGAGAGTCACAACTGGGGGATGTCGGCAGCGAGGTACTGCATGATCAGATATCGATGGGTGATGCACCTAATAATTATTCTGAAGGAGGGAATCATGAGACCATGTTCTAGGAACAAATCGTGATTTGGGTCGTGACCTGGAAAGTAGAGGTTTGACTGGGGATGTACCCCTAGTTTCTTTGGGCCATTCGGGAATCGTGCAAGTTATTGAGAGGTTGTCTGCCATCTTTCCCTACCCTCCCAACAGTAGGATTGTACGCACTATGTCTTCCCCATGTCATAGATGATGAGGTGCGTGAGTATTCCTATGCACGTCCTCAAGAGTAGCAAACCTTCTGAGTACGAACCATCCTTTTGGTTCACGTATTGTGCAAGTTTTCTTAGGAGTGGGAGAGCTAGGCGTGGGCTCTTTATCTCGAGTTGTTTTTCCATGTTTTTATTTTCATGGATGAAAATATTGAAGGTGGGAATGATGTATAGACCCAATTTTTTCCATGTAAGACTTTGGAATATTTCTTCATATAATTCCAGAGCTAGGCGCGAAGGTGGCGTGCGATTCCGAGGCCCAGTGTGCCCGGAAGAAATTTTATAAAAATGTTATGTGTTTTTATACTATGCATGTGGTGGGGTTGTGTTTTATTCTAAATAGCAGCTCAGATCAGAAATTTGCAGGCACAATTTTTTCCGGAGCATGTCGGTTACCCTAGGCGGGGTGTAAAAGTTTCGGGCGTGGGCCTGCTGTGAAAGATGTCACCCAAGGGAAAAACCGTCATTTTGAAATAATGACTTTGTGATTTTTTAACACTGACATCCCTTTAAAATAACTTTTAAACGGAGTCTTAAAATGTAAATCCAAGACTTCCATTGAGTTCGAAATGGGGAATTTTTTTAGGCATGATATAAAATGAGCGGGTGTGAAGGTTTCTGAATTTGCGCCCGTCGGCAGAGTTTCTGAGAGTTATAAATTCAAAGTGTGGGAATTAGGGGGGGGATTTCCCCTTCTCTCTCTATCACTCTTCCTCTCTCTCTCTCTCATCCGTTCTTCAGTGTTCTTCATCGTTCTTCGTCAGATCGAGGTGCAGTCTTCTCCAAAACTTTGGAGAATCAAGGAAGGAGCCTCACTGATGCATCGCCTATGACGTGGATCGAAAATGAGGTTGGATTTCTCATTAAATTTCACACCTTTCTGAAATTCTTGGATTTTTTTTTCAATTTTGTCGTTTTAAATTCTTAAATTTTAGAATTTGGGGCGTTGGCCGAACGAACACGGCCAACACCCGAGCCCCATTCCATTTATCATTCTTTGGCGTTCTTCGTCTAAATTTTCAAACGCGTCAATCGTGTCGGATCAACGATCGGGGGAAGGTGATGCAAAGGCCTCACCCCGAGGATCCTGAACCCATGTTCGGTTTTGAATTTGGGCCACCGGAGTGGTGGCAGCGGTCGTTAGAAGACCCGTCTCCCGCAAGGGTAGTGGCCGGAGGTCGGGGTGGCGCAGCGGGGGTTCAGACGTGGTGGCCGGCACAGATGGGGTTCATATCAAAGCAGCAGGCGTCCGGGTAGTATCAGGTGTCACCCGATGGCCGAGGGTGGCGCACGACCGGAGGAGTGGCTGGCCGAAGGTGGTACGCGGCCGAAGGTTCCGAGTGCCCGAGGGCGGCAGGGGTCGGAGTCCGGTGGTGCGGCTGTTGACGGTGAAGCCCGGGTCGGAGGGTAGCAGTCTAGGCGGTGCGGGCAACGTCGAGTAGGCGGCGCGCAGTCGAGCGAAGAAGTGGGCGACCAGGGGTAGCGGGTCGGTGTTGCGGGAGGTGGAGGCACCAGAGTCTGGCTGGCCCATCGCGCTCCGTAGAGGAGCTTGAGGCCTGGCCTCGGGCGTGCAGAGGAAGCCAGGACCCACGCTTTTTGGGTCCTACTTGCACGTTAAGGAAGACTGGCCAAAGACGGTCTGTTGGGGGAACAAGGACCCACGCATTGCGGGCCCTGCTGGGCGACGAAGACCGGCCACAGGGTTGGTCGGTTTGAAGAAAATCGGACTTGAGGTGGGTCCGGTGCTGCGGGGCGGGCCGTGGCTAGCGGGCCGCGGCGTGACTGGTTGGACCCGCAGCTGGGCCACGGGCCGGCGGTTCAGATCGGGCCGACCGGGGTGAACTGGCCCTGTTGCACCCCATTGCATTCGGGGGGCCGTATCATCTAAACGGCGCATCTGTTTGGCGCGCCGTCTGTGGCTGCGGTTTCTTGTCGGCAAGAAGGACCTTTAAAAGTGAGTTTCAGAGTCTTTTGGTTCTATGCCTGAAGACGGGTGACCTGAGGAGCTTTAAATTAACAATAATAAATTATTATTAAAGTTGCAATGAATGTGGATCGTGAATCGGACATCCGTTTGAGGTGCCATCCGAGGCGCGGTGGCCCTGGAGCTAAGACGGTCCTTCCAAGTTGGTTCGAAACATTTGCGGGTTGGTTTCATTGCTCGGTGTCACAAAACACTAAATGTGAATAATCAATTAATTAATTAATTGTTGCGTCGAACATAACTCCTACTTGAGATGTTCTATTGATGTGCCGTCAGCAGCAGCGTGACCCCAGTCCTTGTGTGGACCTTTTTTGAGATGCTCTTAGAAGCGTTCGTGTTACACCCCAAGATTTTATGAGAAATATTATTAATTTCTTTGATGTATTACGCTACACCAAGATTATCTTGTGCTATACACAACACAATATTATCTTGTAGTATATACAACAATATTCTTGGCTTGCGTTACATGCAATAGCGTTCTTCCTCGATAGCATGTGTAGTACGCAATACCGAGTTTCGCAAAACCACGATATATTGTTATTAAATAAAAGTTATGAATATTATTAACTAAATTTTGAATTTTATAACATTATTATTCATCTTACACATTTTCTAGAAAATGGTATGAGAACAAAATAAAATTTTGCGGGAAAATAAGTATTTTTCCAAAAATGCAGTTTTGCCGCCTTTTGATGGCACACCCACTTTAATTATAGTTTTTGACATGTTTATAAGTTCAATTTGAAAAAATAAAATTATTCCTTGTAATAAATATATAAAAATTTACTTTGGATAAATTTTTCATATTATTCTGATAACTTTCATATTTTAATGAATAGTAAAAACACGCTATATTTTAATTAAAAATAACTTTATTCATTGTAATAATTTATATAGTTAAATTATAATATTTAATGGTTTTAAAGTATAAATAGAATATATTTTTACCATTTAATATAATTTATGTCATTATCATTGATTTTACATTGAATTCATAGGTTAAATCATTTCAATCTTTTGCAATGTTTTAACTTTTAAAACTCGTTTTCTTACAATGGGATTAATTTTAAATTAATTTCTGAAACTTATGTGATTTGAATTCAAAAAAATGGATTCCATATTTGGAATTATTAGGTCCAAATTATTTTAATAGGCTATTTTTTATTTTTTTTCACTATGAATAGTAACTACGGTAAATTTTATTTACCATAGTTAAAGGTAAATCGGGTAATTAAGGGTAAATATAATATTATAAAATTACCCTAACACTTTTCATAATATAATTGGATGATTATATTTCGTCTTAATGCATATTTGGGTCGATATAGAATCCATTTGAACCCACTTGGATGTGATTAAGACCTTTAATTTATTTTATTTTAAAGAAAGTGAAATATGTCTCACTCAATCTTTAATAATAAATGTATTTTTAATATAAGGTTATAGAGAATATAAATTTTTTTATAAATACTAATTTTAAATATAAAATGTTTTTATTTGTTATGGTAATTTATTTGTAATTTTTAAGAGATATTTAATTACCTTAAGAGCTTATACCTTAATGATGCAGAAATTATTTATTTAGTAAGAAAATAAATAATATAGTTTTTATTACAATAATAGTACCCATCAAAAGGACTTGAAACTTGACCAAACCTTATTGGTCGAGTATATCTATACCCTAAACATCCATGGGTAAAATTATGGACCATTTGGAGCCTTATAAAATATATTAGGACATTTATATTATTGTATTTTAAATGATGTCAAAGTTGTCACCTTCATAATTTAATAAAGATAAAATTTTAAAAGTTTGTTGTTTAAAAGATAAATTCTACTAAAAGTATTATTATGAAATATATTATATTTATATTCTTCATATTATTTTATTTTTAATTTTTATACAACAAATATGTATATTAAATAATTATACAAAAATGTTGTACTAATTATTTTATTAAGAGAAAGAACAAATAAATGATTTTAAAAGTATTAAAAGAAATATTATATGAACTAATTAATGTTCTACATGAATTTTATAGATTAATATTAATTTTTTTAATGTATTAAATAGTTTTTTTCGAAAATATATTCTCAGTGGATTTTATTTAAATTCAAATAAATTGTGTCAAAATTGACACTATTGATATTTTATATTATTAAATTGTTTAAAAATCACAAAAAATATTTACAAATTACAAATTAAAATTTATATGATCTAAAATGTCATAAATTGTCAAATTATGTATAATTAACAACACATAAGTAAGTATGTATAACCATATAAAATTTATAACATTATTACCACAAATAAAATTAAATAGATTAAATAAGGATAAATCAAAATGATAAGGTTTAAAATAATATAAAAACATGTCTAAATTTAATTGGTTGATGATATTACAACCCTATATTATCTAATATTATAATTGGAGTCACATTTTAAGTTTTTAAGTGGGCTTTGGGTTTATTATAAATTAGTATTTTAGAGGTTTCCAAAAGTGCCCCTCTCTTCTCTTATAAAAGGGAACCTCCTCCCTCTCCTCCTCACACCACTTTGAGCCTTCAATATCGGCCAAACCCTACCCATTTCTCTTATTAACTTCCCTAGAAACATATTAGAGGTCCTAGTCTTCTCAAAATACCATCTTTATAGCCTTAAGAAGAAGTTTAAAGGAGGTGCATTGAAGAAGAGGTAATCTCTTCTACCGATTCTTTCAAGTTTCTTTCTTCTTAAACTTCCTCTTATTTAGTTGTTTCATTATAAAGTAATACAATAAGTATCAATAATATAATGATATGATATTATAAATATAAAACAACCCTATTTCACCTTCTATCCATCCAATGGAAAATGAAATCACTGCACGTGCGTAGGTACAGAATACCGTCTCCACGCCGTGGTGTAATCTATTTTTCCACCACCACCTTACTTGGATGAGTATAATGGTGTAAAGAATAACTATATATGGTTATTATAACATTATAATAATTCTAAAATATTATATCATCCACTCTAATTCCATTCAATAATTATGGTAATGATATCATCGCTCGTGCATACGTACGGACTACCGTCTCCACGAACGCGATGAGATTCATTTTCCATAATTAACCATTTAAGTATGATTATAGAGTATAAATAATAAATAATAATTAAATATATTACATAATAATGATATTGGATTTAGGTACATATATTTTTAATTTACCTAATTCCATTCAATTCAATAAGGAAATGAAAAGAGCGTTCATGCGTACGTACGACCTACCCTCTCCATGAACAGCGTATTTTTTATTCCATTTATCGAACTATCATATATATTTATATGCTGAATATATATTATATATAAATCATTAATTACATTATGTAATTAATTAAATCAGGATATAATTAATAATATCAAGAACAACTAGATGAAACACGTATGATAAATGAAATGATTTTACCCAAAACACTGCTTTAACATGGAATTTACAAAAGAACGGGTAATATAAAGTCATAAGTGAATAATATATGATATAATAAATATTATTATGGTTATGTTACAAGTTAATAAAATTTTTAAACCCACTATACAAGATTCTTGGACACATATGAAAGAAATTGGAGATAAGGTAAGTGAAAATTTTTCAATCTCATTTTTATCCGAGATTGCTTATACGTAAGTATTTACTGGGGTTATATTTTTCATCCATGTCCATAAAAGTTTTTTAATAAAGAGTTTAATATTATTTAGTGTATTTTTAAAGTCATTTTTACCCATATTTTACTTTTACATTGTGTTATGGAAGGAATCTTTCTCTTGTTTACCATACGAGGAACTTTTTGACTTTTCCGGCAAAAGTACGAGGAGATTGTTTTTTTTAACTTATACGGAAAGAAAAGATTTTTACAGTTTCATTACACCTTATTTTAATGAAGCTTACTCTAAAATATTTCATGACTATTTTTAATAAAATCCTTTTCTTTTAAAATTTCATGGAATTTTGTGAAAAGAAAATGATTTTGAAGAATAAAGGATATTTTCCTCAAGAATTCATTTCAAGTGTTTTATCAAAACCATTTTCCATCTAAGGGGAAATTATTTCATATGTGTATGTTTCAAGTATAATGTCTCTATTATTTACATGGTTTCAATTTTCTTATGATGAAATGATATCCATTTGTCTTATATGGATTATGTTATGATGGGATGATGTTTATGAAACCCATTTTATTCTTTGGGTTATGATGAATGATTTATGTTTATTTTGTGGCACACATAATAATGATTTTAATATGAGATGGGTGGGAACTATATCTCCCTCCAATGCATTGGCTAAAGATTTATATCTCATGATATAGACATGGCTGGAATGGAAAGTTAATCCGGTTTAGTGATACAGGACTGGAACGAGGAGTGAACTCGATTCAGTAAGGGACTTTGTCCACTATGATGGTCTTGGCAGCAATGCCTTGACTACTATGGAAATCATATCATGTGCTTAATGGTTTCCAAAATTACATGTTTTATTCCCATGCTATTTTATCATGATTTATGTTCCTCTCTGATATATTCCTTACGTACTTCCAAGTTTTATGTCATTGCTCAAGATTTTGATGTTTAGATTTTATGTTCAAGTTTTTGCATTCAAATGTTTATGGATTGTTTTATGTTATCTATGTTTACCATTACTGAGTATTTGAGCACACCCTTTTTATGTTTTCTTTTCCACAAGATAAAAGGAAATGTTTTAGGTAAGAAAACAAAAGGGGAATATCTTTATGGGAGATGTTGAAGATCTTTCACCATGATTAGAAGATTATATTATGAGTTTTCAAAGACACTAAACTATTATAGTCCTTGGGTGTTTGTTTTTGTTGTGTATTAAGTATTTCAGAAAATTAATGTAATGTACATGTACGTCAAGTGTGGGTGTCTACAGTTCGGGTTGGAGATAAGGTGTGGGCCCAACAGGGCCTAGTTCGCACGTTTTAAGGTGAAATGCCACTTTTTCACCCGTCATCTGTTTGGAGTGTTTGAGTACTCGTTTCTGAGTGTTTTTCTGAGGGGATTGGATCGACGCAATCTGCCCGCCTAAATTCACCCAATGCGTGGGCCCCACGAGGTGACTTTCAGATGTATGCTTCGTTTTTATGACTTATGCTTCATATGTCCATTCAGGGAAAATGAATAGCCTACGCCGTGTGGTTATATGCAAGGAATGTAATGGTTCGATCTGCATGAAGTGTTTCGAGGTTGAGGTGTGGGCCCCATAGGGCCCCATTTTCATATAAGGAGGAGAGTTGTAACTTCTGCATCTAGAGTCCGGTTTAGGTGCCGTCAGCGGCGTTGTGACCCTGACATCCAGACGAAGTTGAACAGGGTGGTTTTGGGCGTTGAAGCTGAACTTGAGGCATGGGCCCAAGGGCCATCTTTTGAGCTGTGTGCAGTGTACTGTGACTTTTTCATCAGGCGTCCATTAGGGGCGTCTAAATAGTCGATTTAGTGTGTTTTTTCGAGATCATCGTGATGGCGTAGTTCACCCGACCTCTTTTAGGACCAAGGTTATGGCCCCATGAGACTTCGTATGGGCATAAATTGGTGTTGAATAACCTTTCCACTGGGAGCCGTTTCCAGCGAGTAAGTATCCTATCTCGCGTGTTTTTCCACGAGGATTACAACAGTGTAATATGTTTGGGAGAATAGAGCCTCTTTAGAGATCTCATTAAATGTGGAAACATGAAATGGCATTGGTTGGAGGTTTATTTGATGCACTCCGAACCTATGCACGGTAGCGGCGTTAGTGGAACCTATTGATAGCATGGGTAGTGCGGACATATCGACCTAGTTCTGGGTTTACCCTCCAACGAGGCTGGGTAGTGGGATACCCGTTGACCTTACGGTTTACCCTCAAGCGGGGTAGGGCAGTGGGTCACTGCTGACTTATTTAGGGTTTACCCTCCAGCGGGGCTGGGCAGTGGGTCACCGTCGACTTAATTTGGGTTTACACTTCAGCAGGACTGGGCAGAGGGTCACCTGATGATTTATTACGGTCTACCCTCCAGCGGGTCTGGGCAGTGGGTCACCGTTAACTTATTTGGGTTTAACCTCCAGCAGGGCTGGGAAGTGGGTTACCCGATGACTTATTTCAGACTCATTCCTCTCTATGAGGCTAGTCAGTTACTTTTCTCTATGATTGTTAGAGCGGGAATTTGGTTGTTTGGTTTAGCGAGAAGGAAAATTTGGCATGCATGATTGTTGGTCATTAGTGATAAATACCCTTAAAACTGTTGGAGACTTCTCTTGGGTGGAGCTTGGAGATCGAGATCCCCTTACACACTCATTCGGGTTTCTTATTGATCATATATATATACACCCTACTTTTTTTCCCACTCCTTGGGTTCAGTTACTATCTTTCCAACAGGGGCGAAGACGCGCGGGGTATGCCACATGCTTTCCGTGTCTATCTCCTCTTGGATTGGATGAGTCTACTTCATTCCTTTTTATTGGGTTGAGCTACACTCTCTCTTTTTTACTCCTACACTATTCATTGTTCTATCTACTGCTCATCGTTTTAGTACCCCATTTGTTGCTCCCTCGAGCTTTCAGGGCCTCCTACTCAGTATCTTTATACTCACCCCTGCTTGGGCTTTGCCCAAACTTGGTGTGCCCTTGCAGACGACATACATGTCGATCGAGAATATGGAGGAGCGTAGAGGACACAAGAGCTTAGGTTGTGTTCAATGGATGTAAGAGGATTTCCAGGTGTGAGACTCACCAGCTATTTACTTTCGTTTACCTGGTGCCGAGTTGTGACACCTTTCTGGTTGGGCACATGTTTGTCCCCTTTTATGTTTTAGTTTACTTGTCAGTACTTTCCAGCACATTACTTGTACTGGTTAGAGGTCGATGCATGTATGTCGGTTTCCCTTTTGTAGTAGTGTTTTATCTTGCTTTCCTTTCTCTGTGATTTTTCATTGCTTTGGCTATGTGTGTGTGTTCAGTTTCTTAGGCAAAGGTGTCCCCTATTTTTTTGTGTCTTCAGCGCTTGTCACCAGCCTCGGGCCTATGGAGGCAGGCTTGGGGTAGTTGCGTCTCAAGCCCGGTATGGGTCAGGTCGTAAAAAAGTGTTGTTAGAGGTGGTTCGTTCTTTTGGGCGTTGTTCAAACGTCCCTAAAAAGGAATTGGTTGAATTTTGAGGCAATAGTGTCAACGTGTCTCGAGAGCGGCTCGCAGGGCAGGGAGTCTAGTGATGGTATGATAGCCGATGTATCCATTCACCAGGACCCTAATAACCCGCTTGTTGACTCGGCACACTGAGACACTTGTTGTAGGGATTTTGGTTCGTGCATTATATAGGATTGAGTCTTTGACTGTCCTTCTTGAGTCATCTCCCCATCGTTGTTGATATATATATTCTCAATTGACCATGGTACTCCTTGATCAGATTTAGGGTGTCTCTGCAATGATATCCAGGAAGGATACTAGCTCTGGTTCGTGATTAAGACTCCGTGATCGACGGGGCCTTAGTTCAAGATCCATCATACGATTGCCCTTTCTCCAGGAGGACATGCAGTAGTACCTCCACCTATGGTGCAACAGATAGTACCAGAAGCAAGGGCCGCTGATGAGCGCAGGCTGGGTTCTCTATGTGAGTTCTAGCTTCAGAGACCACTAAGGTTTCACGATGATCACTACCCTCAGACAGTGAAGGGTTGGCTAGAGTCGGTGGTTCGCCACTTCAGTCTTGTTCGGGCACTAACAGGTTAGATGGTGGCTTTGAACACCAGTCTTTTTCCACCAAGTAGTTTGGCATAGTTGATCCAGGATTACTCTGATGCACGATGAGTCAGTACTCTCATGGTATGAATTCTAGCAGCTGTTTCATGAGGAGTACTACCCCTCCCACTTACGCTTTTTACAGTTTCGAGAGGTGTTGGAGCTTCAGTGGGGAGTGATGGTAGTGGTTGAGCATGCGACTGGGATCACATAACTTACTAGGTACTCTTAGGAAGTGGTCCATGATGGTAAATTCTTATCACAAAAGTTTGAGTGAGGTCTCTATAGAGGAGATTCGTTCTAGCATAGTGCCCTTGGGCATCCTCACCCATCTCGGGGTGCTGGAGCAGGCACTGGTGATAGAGAAATTTATGTCAGAGAGACGTCGATTGGAAGAGCCTCGATGCCAGAGGTATCACCTTGATGAGACTTAGGCACATGGTTGGGGGTTAGTGTAGATCCCCAAGATAGCCTAGGGAGGCTTGGTTCTATGTTTGTGATGTGCGAGGTCACGTGGTGTGAGACTATCCGACCAAATGTGATTAGTCTTCCAGATAGTTGGTAGATGCGCCGTCACGATAGAGGCAATGTTGTGATCAGAAATCTCCCAGGTAAGGATAAGGTGGTCCCCAGGGAGGCAGTGTTAGCAGAAAAGCAGGAAGAACTGTTGTTGGCGGACGGTGTTTCGAGGTATTCCCCCCCCCCCCACTAGGTGGCCCATGTCAAGCTCAGGGACCTGGTGGATGGGTCCGTGGGTGGCTGTGTGCTATAGATGTCTACAATCCTACAACTTAGGAGATGATAAGAGGTACGATCTGTGTCTTTTTATACTTTTCTCATTAGAAATTGTTAGACACTGCGTGAGGTACTCTTTTCATCTAACTCCTTTTTAGAGGGGTTACCGAGGGTGACGCAGGGTGTCGGTGTAACTCTATGTTGGTGTTGTCTGACGTAGCTTTGAATGCACCGGAAAGAGGGGGTTCTTACCCCACTGAGATGCATTTTTGTGATGTGATCAAAACCATGAGGGAGAGCCAGTTCCACCCAAAACGGATAATATTGAGGTGCAGTGGATGAGTCCCTCTGATATGTGCATTCATGGAAGGGTTGTATGGTAGAGTGTGAGAGCAGGTTCTGGATTTTCCAGTGGGGATTTTCTGCTTGACCTCCCTTCGCTTGAGGTTCCACTAGTGGGTTTGGTAGAGTGCATGTTTTAGGGATTACTCTCCTTCCAAGAGGGGAAAATACATGAGGGGTATGCCATGTGATTTCTGTGTCTAGCCTATAGCGGTTGGATGAGTTTTCTCACCTGACCTGTTCGTTGGTACCTCACGTTCTCAACGTCAAACTTGGTACATTTATCATGTACAGGTTGAGGTGATGGACACCCTATGAACAAAACTATGCGATTGATGATGTGGTTTTGGTGGTGGTATTCTTTTCCCTAAGAATGTGGAGACGATATCTTCTGGGAGAGCGCTTTTTGGTTTTCTCAGACCACCGGTTTCTCTGGTGCGTCCCCACCCAGAGAGACTTGAACCTAAGACGACGGTGCTGGCTGGAGTTTCTACAGGAGGGTACAACTTTCTGACAGTCGATGGTGTTGACTCCTTCGCTCATTGAGCGTGTGAGAGAGTCGCTACTGGGGGATGTCGGCAGCGAGGTACTGTGTGATCATATATCCACGAGTGATGCACCTGACAAGTATTCTGAAGGAGGGAATCATGGGACTATGTTCTAGGAACAAACCGTGATTTCGGTCGGGAAGTGGAAAGTAGAGGTTCGGCCAGGAATGTACCCCAAATTTCTTTGGGCCATTCAGGAATTGTGAAAGTGGTGAGAGGTTACCTACCGTCTTTCCCTACCCTCCCAGTAGTAGGAGTGGGTGCACAATGTCTTCCGCATGTCACAGTTGATGAGGTGCATGCATATTCCAATGCACGTCCTCGAGAGTAGCAGACCTTATGAGTACGAACCATCCTTTTGGTTCGTGTGTTGTGAAAGTTTTCTTGGGAGTGGGAGAGCTAGGCGTGTGCTCTGTATCCTGAGTTGTTTTTCTTAGTTTTTATTTTTAGGGATGAAAAGCTTGAAGGAGGGAATGATATAGAGACCCGATTTTTTCCCTATAAAACTTTGGAATATTTCTACATATAATCCAGAGTTAGGCGCGAAGGCAGCGTGCGATTCTGAGGCCCGGTGTGCCCTGAAGAAATTTTATAAAAAGGCTATGTGTTTTTATACTATGAATATGGTGGGGTTGTGTTTCCTTCTAAATGGTAGCTCGGATCAGAAATCCGAGGGCAAAGTTGTGTCCGGAGTGTGCCGTTTACCCTATACGGGGTGTAAAAGTTTCATGCACGGGCCTTCTGTGAGAGATGTCACCCAAGGGAAAAACTATCATTTTGAAATAATGACTTGTTGATTTTTTTAACACTGAAGTACCCTTCAAATAACTTTCAAACGGAGTCTCGGAATGGAAATCCGAGACTTCTGTTGAGTTTTAAATGAGGTGTTTTGCCTAGGCGTGATATAAAATGAGAGGGCACGGAGGTTTCCGAATCGGCGCCTATCGGCGGAGTTTCCAAGAGTTATAAATTACAAGTGTTTAAGGGGGGGGACCCATTTTCCCCTTCTCTCTCTCTCTCTCCCTCTCTCTCTCTCATCCATTCTTCATTTTTCTTCATCATTATTCATCGGATCAAGGTGCAGTCTTCACCAAAACTTTGGCGAATCAAGTCAGGAGCCTCACGGACACATCGCCTACGACGTGCGTCGAAAATGAGGTAGGATTTTTGATTAAATTTCGCACCTTAATGAAATTCTTGGAGTTTTTGTCAATTTTGTAGTTTTAAATTATTAAATTTTAGAATTTGGGGCGTTGGCCGAACGAACACGGCCAATGCCCGAGCCCCATTCCATTTATCATTCTTGGGCGTTCTTTGTCCAAATTTTCAGATGTGCCAATCATGTCGGATCAACAATTGCGGATAGGAGATGCGAAGGCCTCTCCCCGAGGATCTCGAACCCTTGTTCAGATTTGAATTTGGGCCACCGGAGTGGTGGCGACGGTCGTCGGAAGCCCCGAATCTGGAAAGGGTGGTGGCCGGAGGTCGTGGTGGCGCAGAAGGGGTTCGGAAGAGGTGGCCGGCATGAATGGGGTTCTGATCAAAGCGGCAGGTGGCTGGGTGGTGTCGAGTGTCGCCGGCTAGCTGAGGGTGGTGCGTGGCCGGAGGAGCGACTGGACGAAGGTGGTTCGTGGCTGGAGGAGCCGAGTGGCCGAGGGCGGTAGGGGCTGGAGTCCGGCGGTGCATTTGTGGATGGTGAAGCCTGGGTCGGAGGGCAGTAGGCTAGGCGGCGCGGGCGGTGTCGAGCAGGCAGCGTGAGGTCAAGTGAATAAGTGGGTGGCTAGGGGTAGTAGGTCGGTGCTACAGGAGGTGGAGGCACCAGCGTCCGGCCGACCCGTCGCTCTTAGCAGAGGAGTCCGAGTCCTGGCCTCGAGTGTGTGGAGGAAGCCAGGACCCGCACTTTGCGGGTCCTGCTGGCGCGTCAAGGAAGACCGACCAAATCCGGTGTGCTGGGGGAACAAGGACCCTCGCATCGCGGGTCCTGCTGGGCAACGAAGACCAGCCACATGGCCGGTTGATTTGAGGAAAACCAGACCCGAGGCGGGTTTGGTGCTGCTGGGAGGGCCGTGGCGTGACGGGTTGGACCCGCGGCTGGGCCGCGGGCTGGCAGTTCAGACCGGGCCAGCCGGGGTGAACTGGCCCGGTTGGACCCCCTTACATTAGGGGGGCTGTATCTTTTAAACGGTGCGTCCGTTTGGCACGCTATCTGTGGTTGTGGGTTCGTGTTGGCAAGATGGACCTTTCAAAGTGAGGTTTAGAGTTTTTGGGTTCTGTACCCAACAACAGGTGACCCGAGGAGCTTTAACTTAATAATAATAAATTATTATTCAATTTGTGACGAACGTGGCTCACGAGTCGGACATCCGTTTGAGGTACCATCAGAGGCGCGGTGGCCCCGGAGCAGAGATGGTCCTTCAAATTTGGTTCAGAACCTTTGCGGGTTGGTTTTGTTGCTTGGTGGCACGAAACGCTAAATGTGATTAATTAATTAATTAATTAATTGTTCCATCGAACCTAACTCCTACTTGGGATGTCCGATTGATGTGCCATCAGCGGCAGAGTGACCCGAATCCCCGTGCATACCTTTCTTGAGATTCTTTTCGAAGTGTTCGGGTTAGAGACAAGGTGTGGGCCCCATAGGTCCTAGTTCACATGTTTTACAGTGAAACACCACTTTTTCACTCGTCGTCTGTTTTGGGTGTTTGAGTACTCGTTTCTGAGTATTTTTCCGAGGGGATTGCAATGACGCAGTCTGCCTGCCTAAATTCTAGACCGATGCATGGGACCCACAAGGTGACTTTCGGACGCATGCAACGGTTTTACGACTTATGCTTCATAAGTCCGTTTTGGGAAAATGAATAGCCTACACCGCGTGGTTATCTGCAAGGAACATAACTGTTTAATCTGCGTGAAGTGTTTCGGGGTCTAGGTGTGGGCCCCACAGGGCCCCATTTTCATATAACAAGGGGAGTTGCAATTTCTGCATCCGGAGTCCGTTTTAGGTGCCGTCAGTGACGTTGTGACCCTGGCATCGAGACAAAGTTGACCAGGGTGGTTTCAGGCGTTGAAGCTAGACTTGAGGCATAGTCCCCATGGGCCGTCTTTTGAGCTATGTACGACATACTATGACTTTTTTATCAGGCTTCTGTTTGGGGCATGTGAATAGTCGATTCAGCATGTTTTTATGAAAGAATAGCGATGGCGTAGTTTTCCCAACCTCTTTGAAGACTGAGGTGCAGGCCCCATGAGATGCCATTGAGACATAAAGCGGTGTTGAATAACCTTTCCATAGAGAGCTGTTTCCAGCGAGTAAGTAGTCTATCTCACATGTTTTTCCACGAGAATTACAGTAGTGTAATCTATTTCTGATAGCAGAGCCTCTTTTGAGATCTCATTAAATGTGGGAACATGAAAGGGCATTGGTCGAAGTTTTTTTGACACTCTTCGAACCTACGCATGGTAGCAGCGTTAGTGGCACCTATTGATGGCACGAGTAGTGCAGAGATATCGGCCTAGTTATGGGTTTAACCTCCATAGAGGCTGGGTAGTGGGATACCCATTGACCTTACGGTTTACCCTCTAGCGGGGCTGGACTGTGGGTCACTGTAGAATTATTTAGGGTTTACCCTTCAGCGGGGCTGGGGAAGTGGGTCACCATTGACTTATTTAGGGTTTACCCTCCATCAGGGCTGGGCAGTGGGTCACCTAATAATTTATTATGGTTTACCCTCCAGTGAGACTGGGCAGTGGGTGACCATTGACTTATTTAGGGTTTACCCTCCAACAGGTTTGGGAAGTGGGTCACCCAATGATTTATTACGGTCTACCCTCTAGCAAGGCTGGACAGTGGGTCACCATTGACTTTTTGGGGTTTACCCTCTAGCAAGGCTGGGAAGTGGGTTTCCTAATGACTTATTTCAGACTCAGTCCTCTCTATGAGGCTAGTCAATGACTTTTCTCTGTGATTATCAGAGCGGGAATTTGGTTGTTCGGTTTAGTGAGAAGGAAGCTTTGGCGTGCGGGACTGTTGGTCATCGGTGATGGATACCCTTAGAACTATTGGCAACTTCTCTTGGGTGGAGTTTGGAGATCGAGATCCCCTTACACATTCGTTTGGGTTTCTTATTGATCATATATATATACACCCTACTTTTGTTCCCACTCCTTGTGTTCAGTTACTATCCTTCCAACAGGGGCGAAGACGTGTGGGGTATGCCACGTGCTTTCTGTGCCTAGCTCTTCTTAGATTGGATGAGTCTACTTCCTTTTTGTTGGGTTGAGATGCACTCTCTCTTTTGTACTCTTTCACTGTTCTTTATTCTATCTACTGCTCACCGTTTTAGTACCTCCTTTGTTTCTCCCTTGAGATTTCGAGGCATCTTACTGAATATCTTTATACTCACCCCTGCTTGGGCTTTTCTCGGACTTGGTGTGCCCTTGTAGATGAAGGACAGGTCGATCAAGACTACAGAGGAGCGTAGAGGACAAAGGACCTTGGGCTATGTTCAGTGGACATAGGAGGATTTCCAGGTGTGAGACTCACCAGCTGTTTACTTTCATTTACCTATTGCCAGGTTGTGGCACCTTTCTGGTTGGGCGCGTGTTTTTCCCCTTTTGCTGTTCAGTTTACTTGTCAGTAATTATCATCACATTACTTGTACTGGTTATAGGTCGATGCATGTATTTTGGTTTCCCTTTTGTAGTAGTGTTGTATCTTTCTTTCCTTTCTCTGTGCTTTTGCATTGAGTTGGCTGCGTGTGTGTGTTCAGTTTCTTAGGAAAATGCCTCCACTAGTTTGTTGTGCCTTAGACGCTAGTCACCAGAACCTAGCCTATAGAGGCAGGCATAGGGTATTTGTGGCTTGAGCCCCAGTACAGGTTGGGTCATGATAAGGTTAGCTATATTTCAAGCTAATTTTTCATATCCAACTAACTCTTGAAGTGAAATTTCATAATCTAGTTGAACTTAAGTGTGGGGGAAGCTATCTTGTGTTGTGCTACCACATTCTATGATACTTTGGGTGGAAAATTAAATTATGAAGAGATGTGGTTTCTACTGAAAAAAATAATTCTATTGAAATCTATTCATTTTTGGAGATTTCATGATAAAATAATCTGTGCTTTTCTAGATCTTTTGATGAAGAAATAAAGTTGTGCCTATCTGGAGCTTTCATTAAAAACTATGTTTGAGAAGATTGAGAATTTTACTACTGAAATGTTGAATGGTGTGCACATTCCTTTTATTTTTCATGATTATGAACCTGAATTGATGCTATGGGGATTGATGAGGAGACCATATTTAAGTGAAAATTAGATTAATGCAATTTTACATAAAAAAGATTCAAACCCCCCTCATTCAGCCTCAGAATTTTTCACATCTAAATCCTACCAACAGAAATCCATAAAACAACCTTGGAAAGTCCTCATGATAAAAATATTTCCTTGAATCAAATTGGGTGGCGATATAGGAATTTATCAATCCTATGGTGACCCTTTTATGAGTTTGGATGAGAAATACATTACTAAAAAATTGACATTTGTGTGATAAGAGAAAATTCAAGTGAGGTAAGTGTTTTGTGCGTGGGTGGAAAAATGAAGTGGAAATATATTGAGTGATATAAATGGAGAACTTAAAATAATGGGTTTTTATGAGGCCTGATAACTTTTGTTTCTTGGTGTGGAATTTTTTGGATCTCAAGGTTATGTGTTTTAAAAATTTGTTTTGATTTGATATTGATGTTTACTTGTCACAATTTTTTGGAATACGTGATATGAGGATTTTCCCAGGAGTTTAAAAGGGTAAGTGTAGGGGAGTTGATAAAAAAATTATTATTGAATATTTTATTCATATTAAATGATAAAATTTCCTCACATTGTGTTAAATATGTTTTTTTATAAAATATTTGGGATAATATCATTCATTTAAAAATTTGATGGAAATTCCAGTTTTACCATTTATAGTGAACTGTATTATTTCAATGATAAATATTTTAATATTTATTATTTGAACTTTCAATTTTGTAACTGTGTTTCTAAATTAATGAGCTACAACTTTTTTTTAGGCCATTAGAGCTAAATCGTGCATTTGGTTGGACTAAATAGACCATGAAGTCAAAGGTGGGCTAGGCCCGCCAGATTGGACATTGGTTCTATATTTGGGCCATAACTACTTCATCCTAGCTTAGATTGGGCCCAAATATTTAGAGGCACTCTCCAACCAAATTTTTCACAAATCTTTATTCTAGAAGAACACTTGGTTCATGTATTTTGGTTGTCAAATGAGCGGTACAAGTTGGCTTAAAATATTTGGCCGAGATTCCCCATTCACACTTGAAACCTCTTTAATCTTAGCCTCCCCTCCACTCTATAAATTATTGTTTTTATCATTTGAAGGGGTCAAGACGTGAATTATAATATTGGAGGAAGAGGAAAATTGGTTTCACCCAAATTCTCCAACCATTGTAAGAGGGGTAGCTCTTGAAGCAAGGATCCCCTCATCGAAGCCTTCTTCTTTTCTTCATGTTGTAATGTTTTCATTTGTGTAATAAACTTCTTTGTTCTTATTTAATTTATTATCTTTTCTTCTGTTTGTTCAAATTTATCCTTATCTTAATCTTCCTAATTGGGATGTAATCAAGAGTAGAAACAAGATTGTATTGTACCCTTTCTAAACCTTGGCACATGAAAAATGTTTCTACGATGACTACACCACCCATAGAAGAGTAGTTCTTTTTAGTAATCGATCTAACTATAAACTTCTTCATTCATTTATTTTGAATAAATGAGATAATATAATTAACTTAATATGATCTATTATTTGAGTTTTTAATTTAAATGAAACTAATCAAGGAATTGAACAATTGACACAAAAACACATGAGGTCGAGTTTTGTGTAAATTGTGAGAGTGCGATTGTAATCGGTAATACAAGAGCATAAAGGATACATTTGTAGAGTTCAAATATAATATATAAACTCAATTAATCCTCATTTAAAAAATTTATATGTTCTCAAATTAACCACTGGCCATAATCTAGATTTATAACATCAATCAAAGCTATGTGCTACAATTTCATGTTCTGAAACTAGCCTAGGGTTTAAGTAATTTAATCTTTGTGGCCATGTTAACTCCCATAGGGTTCAAGGGTTAACAAATTAAGTGATTATAATTAAGTGGATGTTAATTTAAATGATAATGATAAATAATTTAGTGAATATGTTGAGTTATATCAATTACTCCTTTTAAAATATTTTCTTAAAAAAACATATTCTTATTGCATCTTTTAAATCGAACTTTATTTCAAAATTAAAAACAAAAAAAAAAATTAAATATTCTTCCAGAAAACTTATTCTAGTTTTATAAAAAATAAAAAATCCCCCATCATTTCTATTAGTGTTTCTATTCTCTTCTATTTTATTTTTATAATACCTTTAAGAAGTTTTTTTATTAACTTTCTCCTTTGAGAGAAGACCTTGGTCAACCACTATGCTACATCTAAGTAACCCAAAAAAATCACTAATCATTTGAGGGAGCCCACGATAGTGCCTTTAAGATTTACACCATTGCTGGGGAGGAAAGTAATTTATTCAACCAATTAGAGGTATTTATTTTATTTTTCAGTTAATTATTTTCTTCTCCTCTTTATTTGTTCTTTCCCCTTTATCAAGTTTTTTTTCTCTTCTCTTACTCTGTTCTTTTATTTTTATCAGAACAACTCAAAACTTATTTTATTTTTTATCATGGTCCACTTTTCTTAATTTCTTTTTTTATTTAATTGATTTATGAAACAAACTAATCTCGAAGATCTCTTAGATCTTGACCCTGAGATTGAACGCATCCTTAGGGCACGAATCAAACATTCTCAGTCTACGAGAAGTTTCAACATTCAACCAGTTGGAAAATTCCTCCACTCTTAGAACATTGAAATTTGAAGCAATTCAAATTAAACCATAAAATAAGAACCAATTTATGAAAATAATGGAAATGAACTTAATAGAACTATTCAAGAGTTGACTACACTAAAAATTAACTATCAACCAAATTGTATTGCATAACCAAATCTCGAATCAGACTTTGAATTGAAATCTGGGTTAATTCATCTTTTTCCATAGTTTCATGTATTATCTGTTGAGGATCCCAATAAACACCTTAAAGATTTTAATGTGGTTTTCTCAACCCTGAAACCAAGAAATGTATATGAAGATCAAATAAAATTAATATCATTCCCATTTTCACTTGATGGGGCTGCAAAAGACTGGATGTATTATTTACAAGCTGAAGATGTAATCTATTGGAACAATTTGAAATGTATTTTCTTGCAGAGATTTTTTCCAGCATCAAGGACCACTTCCATTGTTAAGGAGATATCGGGGATAAATCAAGAACAAGGAGAGTCAATTTATGAGTACTGGGTGCAATTCAAGAAGTTGTGCGCAATCTGCCCACATCATAAAATCAGTGAGCGACTCCTCTTTCAATACTTATATAAAGGGCTCACACCTATGGAGAGGAGAATGCTGATGCTGCATATTGAGGGGAATTGGTATACAAGACACCAGTAGACACACATGTGTTGATCATCAAGATTGAACAAAACTCCCATCAATTTAGAGATCGAAGTACACCACATTTTAAGGGAGTACATCGGGTAAGTCCTTCCTCTCTTGAAAATCATTTTATTAATACTAAGTTGGAATAATTGACCACTGTGGTGAGGTAGATTGATTTTTCACAAAAGACATCCCAACCCCCTCCTTCAAGGCCTTGTGGATTTTTCACTAAGAAAAACCATCCAACTGATTATTTCCCCCCAACTACAAGAAATATAAGACTGTGCAATAATGTTTTCTAGGAGACCATATTAGCATCAGTAACAACCATATCCCCAAAATAAACTTGATTCCTTTTTTTAAACATACAAACAATGGTGGAAGGATCAATCAGACATGAGGTATGTATCTGGAAAACAACAAAGGTCCCCTTTTCAACAAAATTTCTAGCAGCCTCCACCCTACCAATAGGGTTTCCAACAACCCCAAAGGTGATTTGAAGCAAAATCATCAACAATTAAATAAAAATGAAACTCTCAACCAAAGGTATATTCTAACACTGATGACCTTTTGAAGAAATTTTTCTTAATCAATAGAATGAGATGAAGAGTCAAGGTTCGGAGCTGAGGGAGTTGAAGACTCAAATGAGCCAGTTTTCCACCGCGCTCCCTGAACTGGTAAGTAAGAATTCTAGAAATATACCTTCCCAACCTACTCCAAATTCCAAAGGGAATGTCAGTGTCATCACATTGAGAAGTGGGAAGAAAACAACTCATACATTTGCACCTATCATTCCCCTGGGATTCACCTCAACTCTGGAGAAGATCCATTCCATACTTGCTGAAGAGAAACCGAAGGAGAAAGACAAAGGTAAGAAAAATATTGATGATATTCCTTCTAAACCCATTCCCTTTCCAAATAGGGTTGTACAAACCAAGAATATGGCTGAATAGGCAATGAAAAAAGAGGTTCTGGACACATTAAAGCATGTAGAGATCAAAATCCATTTACTTGAATCCATTAATCAAATCCCAAGGTATTCCAAATTCCTAAAATAACTTTATACCAATTGAAGAGGGATCAAAGGAAATGAGGGGACCGGTCTTGGAAGGAATGTGTCAGCACTCATTAAACCAACTTTAGCAATAATAAAAAAGTGCAAGGATCTCGGTACATTCACCATCCCATTCACTATAGGGGAGTTACACTTTTATGATGCAATTTGTGATTTAGGAGCTTCCATAAATGTGATGCCTCACTCTGTATTCACTTCTTTGCAGGTTGGTAAGTTGAAGCCAACAAGTGTCGTGGTGTAGTTGGAAAATAAAGCTACAAAAAATCTTGTGGGAATCCTTGAGGATATAGTTGTCTGGGTAAGCGACATGATCTTCCCAGCATATTTCTATGTTCTTAACATGGATAACGATCAGATAAGTTCACATGGCCCCATTATCTTAGGTAGACCCATCCTCAAAACTGTAAAAACTACCATAAATGTCAATGTGGGTACAATTTCCCTGGAGTTTGGAGATGAAGTTGTGATATTTAATGTCATGGAATCTATGAAGTACCCCTTAGAGGAACATTCTACATTTGTAATATCGCATTTTGAACCACCAAATAAAAACCCCATGGAATTTGATTGTCCTATGCTGAGGAAGATTATGAGCGCTGGTTTGAGTTTGATGTCTACGAGTACTTACAGACCTATTTCGAATGCACAAGACTCTCTTATATTTGATTTTGAAATGGAATCATATTCTGATTTTGATCATGTGAAAACTGATTATGACTTGGCTGTTGAGTATGCTGATGGATTTGATGCTTTATTCTCTGATTTTGATGATGTCTATTCTGATACTAATATTCTTTATGCACATATTTTAGTTCCTTAAATTTCTCTATCCATACATCACCTCCCTACTATGAAACTCAATCCATTAACACCAAATCTCAAATACTACAACTTGTTGAGTGGTGAGAAATTACTTTTTATCATTTCTAACAATCTCTCTTTTGAACATAAATAAAAACTTTTTAATATTTTGAGGGAAAACATTAAAGAAATCGGGTGGAACTTGGTTAACATATCATGTATTTTTCCCTCCATTTTTATTCATGGGATTATCTTGGAGGATGGGGATAAAGCAGTGAGGAAACCAAACAAGAGACTCAATCCAACCCTTCTGGAAGTTGTTAAAAAATAGGTTGAGAAATTGCTTAAGGTAGGTATAATATTTCCCTTTTTAGATTCTCAGTGGGTAAGTACTATTCAGGTTGTGCCTAAGAAAAGTGGTGTTACAGTTGTTAAAAATGAGAAAGACTATTTAGTTCCAACGAGGGTTCAAAACAGTTGGTGTGTGTGTATTGATTATAAGAAACTTAATTAGTCCACTTGAAAAGACCATTCCCCCTCCCATATATTGATCAGATTATTGAGAGACTAGCTGGGAAGACACACTACTGTTTATTCGATGGATTTTATGGATATTTTCAGGTTCCTATAGCTTTGGAGGATCAAGATAATGCAACATTAACTTGTCCATTCAACACATTTTCCTACCAGAGGATGCCATTTGGACTTTACAATGCACCAGGTATCTTTCAAAGATTCATGGTGAGTATTTTTTTCTAATTTTATTGAGACATGCATTGAGGTATTTATGGATGATTTTATAGTGTATATATACTCATTTGATGAATGTTTAAATTGGTTGGGAAAGGTTTTGAATTGTTGTATTGAGAAGAATCTGGTCTTAAACTTTGCAAAGTGTCATTTCATGGTCTAGCAAGGGATTTTTCTACGACATGTAGTGTCAAAACATGGGATAGAGGTTGATAGATCTAAGGTAGATATCATTTCAACCTCAGCCTAGCCTTCATGCGTGTGTGATGTTAGATATTTCCTTGGGAATGTTGGATTTTATCAGTGCTTAATCAAATATTTTAGTATGATTTCTCTTCCTATGTCATGATTACTTCAAAAAGATTATGATTTTGTGTTTGATGATTCTTTCCAGACTTCCTTTGATGAGCTAAAGAAGTGTCTGACCACTCCACCGATCATACAACCCCCACAATGGGAGATTCCATTTAAGATTATATGTAACGCCTCAAACTTTTCAGTTGGAGGTGTATTATCTCATAGGGTGTAGGGACATTCACATGTGATTTCCTTTGCATCAAGGACACTAGATTCGGCCCAATCATATTACACACCCACATAAAATGAGTTTCTTGCTGTCATATTTTCCTTAGATAAATTATGATCATATTTTTTTGGGCTCTAAAGTAGTTGTTTTTTATAACCATGTAGCTCTGAGATACCTCTTGAAGAAGCGTGATGCAAATCCCAGACTTATCCGATGGATGATCCTTATTCAAAAATTTGATATTGAGATAAATGACAAGAAGGGTTTGGAAAACATGGTGGCAGACCACATGAGTAAGCTTACTCACACACTAGAGGATGGCACCTTGGACTAGGCTCCATTTCTGGACACTTTCCCCAATGAGAATATTTATTCCATCTCAGGTACACATCCTTGTTATGATGATTTAGTTAATTACCTTGTTGCCTCTGAAATCTCTGCAAATTTAAAGAAACATCAAGTACAAAAATTAAAGAGTGATTCTAGATTTTATGTTTTGAATGATCCATGCCTCTGGCACATGTGTAGTGATCAAGTTATTAGGAGGTGTGTTCCTGATAATGAGTTTGAGTCTATTTTACATTTTTGTCAAACACTTTATTGTGGTGGACACTTTAGACCCCAAAAGACAGCTTGAAAAGTTTTGGACTCTGTATTTTATTGTCCTAGTTTATTCCATGATGCTCATGTGTTTTGTAAGTTCTGTTCACATTTCCAACACACTGGTAATATTTCTAGGAGACACGAGATTCCCCAACAACCCATATTATTCGGTGAGATTTTTGATGTATGGGACATTGATTATATGGTTCCTTTTCCTAGTTCATTTGGTTTTTAGTATATCTTGGTTGTTGTTAATTATGCGAGTAAATCGGTGGAGGCTAATGCCACCAGGACTGATGATTCTCATGTTGTTGTGGACTTTTTCAAAGTGCATATTTTCTTCCCTCCTTTGGAAGTATTGGGTGACACACAAAACATCAACACCATACCACCCCCAAACAAATGGCCAGGCTGAGGTTTCAAATCGTTAGTTGAAACAATTTTTTGAGAAAATCATGCATCCTAATAGGAAAGATTGGAGCAAGAATTTGGATGATGCGCTATGGGATTATAGGACAACATACAAGACACCCATTGGTATGTCCCCATTTCATATTGTTTTTGGGAAATTGTTCTATTTTCTCGTGGTGGTTGAGCATCAAGCTTATTGGGCTATAAAGAAATGCAACATGGATTTGGCCCAAGCTGGAATCCAAAGGAAGATGGAAATTGAAGAGCTAGAGGAGATTTTATTGCCTTCATATGAGAACTCATGGCTCTATAAGGAAATATCAAAATAATCTCATGATAAAATGATCCAACAAAGGGAGTTTCATGTTAGAGAGACGTCCTTCTGAATAGTTCATGACTGAAGCTGATGCCTTGTAAGTTGCATTCTAGATGGTTAGGTCCTTATGTTGTGACTAATGTTTTTCCTTATGGTGCAGTGGAGATCACTCAAGAGGACAAAAGAAGATGATTTAGAGTAAATGGGAAATTTTTGAAGAGATACATTGAGGGACTTCCAACTGATGCAGTGGATTTCATCACACTGCATGACCCCATCATCCCTTGAGCATATCAGGCTGTTCCTAACCCTTTCAATTTTTCATTATTTTTACTATTTAAAATTATTCATTTCAGGTACATATATCATCCCATGGGCTCACATTTAGAATAATGAAATATTTTATGTGTGGGGGAGGGAACCTTTTAGTTAATCAATTTCAATTTTTTTCCTATTTTTCAATGATTAAGAAAAAAACAAAAAAATTGCGTGTTTTTCAAATTTTGTGTGTTTATTTTTCAAATTTTTGTGTGTTTTTGAAACTTTATGACTGAAATGATTCTCATAACCATTTTAAAATCCATATCAATAAGTGAAACAATGTATCCCTTGGAACTGAGATTAAATGATTGCTTAAAATGACATTGTTTCAAGTTGAAATCTCTAGTAATTTCATGAAAAGTACTCTGAATTTTGAATCCCATGCCACATATCACTGCCTTTATATTTGAAATCACTTTCCTGTGATGCTTCTCGACCATTATTTTTCATATTCTTTACATTTACCTCATTTCCTGAGAGAACCAAACCATGCTTAACTTAACTAGAATTTGATTTATTCCTGTCAAAACATGAGGGTTTGAGGTACTTATGTTTTAAATAATTGAGGCATTTGTTTTGTATCAAAGACCATATTTCAAAGAATCCTTTTTATAATGGCCTAACATGAAAATTTAATCCTTTTAGACCTTATAATCCATGAACAACCTTTTAGGTTAACCACATTATGAGACAATTTTCCCTATCCAACCAAATATTGAAGTGAAATTGCATAATCTAGTTGAACTTAAGTGTGGGGGAAGCTGTCTTGTGTTGTGCTACCACATTATGTGATAATTTGGGTGGAAAATTAAAATTTTAAGATATGTGTTTGCTACTAAAAAAATCATTCTATTGAAATCTGTTCCTTTCTGGAGATTTCATGATAAAAGAAGCTGTTTCTTTCTGGAGCTTCTGATGAAGAAAGAAAGATGTTCCTTTATAAAGCTTTCATGAAAAAATATGTTTGAGAAGATTGACATTTTTATAGCTGGAATGTTGATTGGTGTTCAAATTCGTTTATTTTTCAGGATGATGAACATGAATTGATGCTATGAAGATTGAAGAGAAGGCCATATTTATGTGGAAATTATATTAATGAAATATTTCCTTCAAAAAGATTCAAGCCCCCCTCATTCAGTCTCATATTTTTTCACATCTAAATCCTACCAAAAAAAATCCATATAATAGCCCTAGAAAGTCCTCATGATAAACATATATCCTTGACTCACATCAAGTGGGAATGTAGGAATTTATCAAGACTATGGTGACCCTTGTATGAGTTTGGAAGAGAAATACATTGCTGAAAAATTGACATTTGTGTGATAAGAGATAATTCAAGTGAGGAAAGTTTTTTGTGCATGGGAGGATAAATGAAGTGGAAATATATTGAATGATATAAATGGACAACTTAAAATAATGGTTTTTTTAGGCATGATAAATTTTGTTTCTTAGTTGGAATTTTTGGATCTTAAGGACATGTGTTTTAAAAATTTGTTTTGATTTGATATTGATGTTTACTTGTCACAATTTTTTGGAATATGTGATATGAGGTTTTTCCTTGGATGGAAAATGGGTAAGTGTGGGGGAGTTGATAATTTTTTTTTGAATAATTTATTGATATTAAATGAGAAAATTTCCTCACGTTGTGTTAAATATATTTATTTATAAAAAATTTGGGATAAGATCATTCATTTGAAAATTTTGAAGAAAATTCCAGTTTTACCATTTATAGTGAACTATAGTATTTCAAAGATAAATATTTTAATATTTATTATTTGAACTTGAAATTTTGTAATTGTGTTTTTGAATTAATGGGATATAACTTTTTTTCAGGAAATTAGAGCTAAATAGTGCATTTGGTTTGAATAAATAGACCATGAAGTCAAAGGTGGGCTTGGCCTGCCAGATTGGACATTAGTTCTGTATTTCGGCCATAACTCCTTCATCTGAGCTTGGATTGGGCTCGAATTTTGAAAAGTGATCTCCAAGCCAATTTTTCAAAAATAAATATTTCTTAAGAACATCTGGTTTATGCATTTTAGAGGTCAAATGAGTGGTGAAATTTGGATTTAAATATTTGGATGAGATTCTCCATTCACACTTTAAACCTCTTTAAACCTAGACTCCCCACCACTCTATAAATTAGTTTTTTTATAATTTAGAGGGGTTGGGATGTGAATTAGGATATTGAAGGTAGAGGATAATTAGTTTCCCCCATTCTCCAACCATTTTAAGAGGGGTAGCTCTTGAAGCAAGGATCCCCTCATCGAAGCTTTCTTCTCTTCTTCATGTTGTAATGTTTTCATTTGTGTAATAAAATATTTTTTATTCTTTTATTTATTCTATTTAATTCTATTTTTTTCAAATTTATTCTTCCCTAAATCCTCCTAATTGTACTGGAATCAAGAGTAGAAATGAGATTGGGTTCTACCCTTTCTAAACCTTTTCACATGCAAAACGTTTTTACAATGACTATACCTCCCATGGAAGAGTATTTATTTTTAATAATAAAACTACCTCTAACCATCATAATTCATTTATTTTGAATAAATGTGCTATATTAATTCATTTTATATGATCTATTAATTGAGTTTTAAATTTAAATAAAACTAATCAAGCAATTAAACATTTGAAACAAAAACACGCGAGGTTGAGTTTTGTGTAAATTGTGTGAGTGCGATCGTAATCGGTAATACAAGACCATAATGGATAAATTTGTAGAGTTCAAATATAATCCCTAAAATAAATTAATCATCATTTCTAGAATGGATATGTTCTCTAATTAACCACTGACCATAACCTAGATTTATAACATCAATCAAAGCAGGGTGCTAAGATTGCATGTTCCGATGCTAGCCTAGGGTTTAAGTAATTTAATCTTTATGGTTATGTTTACTCTCGTAGGGTTCGAGGGTTAAAAAATTAGGGGATTAAAATTAATTGGATGTTAATTTAAATGATAATTATAAATATTTAATTGAATAGGTAGAGTTATATCGATTATTCCTTCTAAAATATTTTCATAAAAAACATCTTCTTATTGCGTCAATTTAATCAAACTTCATTTCAAAATTAAAAACAAAAAAATGAAATCTTCTACCAGAAAACTTATTCTAGTTTTATAAACGATAAAAAATTCCCCAATCCTTTCAAGTAGTGTTTTTATTCTATTTTATTTTATTTTTAGAATACCTTTAGGATGTTTTTTAAATTCACTTTATCCTTTGAGAGATGACCATGGTCAGCCACTCTGCTACACCTAAGTAACCCAAAAAAAATCACTAATCATTTGAGGGCACCCACAATAGTGAATTTCAAATTGGAACTGTTTCTGGAGAGGAAAGTAATTGATTCAACCAATTATAAGTATTTATTTTATTTTTTATTTAATTATTTTCTTCTCTGCTTTCTTTCTTCTTTCCCCTTTTTGAAGTTTTTTTCCTCTTCTCTTACTCTCTTCTTTTATTTTTATCAGACCAACTCAATCTTCTTTTCTTTTTATTAGGGTCCAATTTTCATTATTTCTTTTTTTTCTTTAATTAATTTATGACACTAACTAATCCTGAAGATCTCTTAGATGTTTACCCTTATATTGAACACATACTTAGGGCTTGAATCAGACATTCTCAGTCTACAGGATGTTTCAACATTCAACCAGTTGGAGAATTCCTCAAATCTCAGAACATTGAAATTGGAAGAAATTCAAATTCAACCATAAAATAAGAACCCATGGCTGAAAATAATGTAAATGAACTTAATATAACTATTCAAGAGTTGGATTCACCAAAAATTAACTATCAATCAATTTTTATTGCATACCAAAATCTCAAATCAGACTTTGAATTGAAATATGGGTTAATTCATCTTCTTCCAAAGTTTCATGGATTATCTAGTAAGGATCCCAAAAAACACATTAATGAATTTAATGTGTTTTGTTCAACCCTAAAACCAAGAAATGTATCTGAAGATAAAATAAAATTAATAGAATTCTCATTTTCACATTATGGAGCTGTAAAAGACTAGATGTATTTTTACAACCTGAAGATGTAACCTGTTGGAACGATTTGAACTAACTTTTCTTGCAGATATTTTTTCCAACATCAAGGACCACTTCTATTCATAAGAATATATTTTGGATTAAGTAAGCACAAGGGGAGTCAATGTATAAGTACTGGGAGTGATTTAAGAAGCTGTGCGCAAGCAGCCCACATCACTAAATCAGTGAGTAACTACTCTTCCAATACTTCTATGAAGGACTCACACCTATGGAGAGGATCATGGTGAATGCTGCAGTAGGAGGGGAATTGGTAGACAAGACACCAGTAGCTGCACAAGTGTTGATGGACAAGATGACACAAAAATCCCAACAATTTGGCAATCGAGGTACACCAAATGTCATGGGAGTACATCAGGTAAGTCCTTCCTCTCTTGAAAATCATTTGATTGATACTAAGTTAGAAGAATTAACCACTATGGTGAGACATATTGCTTTGGAATAAAATACATTCCAACTCCCTCCTTCAAGGCCTTGTAGAATTTTCACTAAGACAAGCCACCCAACTAACTATTTCCCCCAACTCCAAGAAATAAAATATTGTGCCGTAGTGTTTCCTGGGAGACCATGTCAGCAGAAGTAACAACCATATCCCCAAAAGAATCCTGATTCATTTTCTCCAACATACAACCAAGGGTGTAAGGATTAATCAGACATGAGGTATGTATCTGGACAATAACAAAGGTCCCTTTTTCAAAAAAAATTCCAGCATCCTTCACCCTACCAACAGGGTTTCCAACAACCCCAAAGGTGATTTGAAGCTCAAGAATAAAAAAGTAAACAACAAGGGAACTCTCAATCGAAGGTAGATTCTAACACTAATGACCTTTTGAAGAAAATTGTTCTTAATTAATAGAATGAGCTAATCAGTCAAGGTCCGAATATGATGGAGTTGAAGACTCAAATGAGCTAGTTTTCCACTGCTATCAATGAACTAGTAAGTAAGAATTCCAGAAATCTACCTTCCTAAACTACTCCAAATCCCAAAGGGAATGTCAGTGCCATCACATTGAGAAGTGGGAGTAAAAAAACTGATACATCTTCACCTATCATTCTATCGGGATTCACCTCAACTCCGGAGAATATCCATTCCATACTAACTAAAGATAAACCAAAGGAGAAAGACCAAGGTGAGAAAAATATTGATGATATTCCCCCTAAACCCCTTTCCTTTCCAAACAGGTTTGTAGAAACCAAAAAGATAGCTAAAGAGGCAATGCAAAAAAGGGGTTTTGGACACATTACAATGTTTGGATATCAACATCCTTTTACTTGAATCTATTAAGAAAATCCCAAGGTATGCCAAATTCCTAAAAGAACTTTGTACCAATTAAAGAGGGTTCAAGGGAAATGAGAGGATCAATCTTCGAAGGAATGTGTCAGTACTCATTACACCAACTCTTGAAAAGCTAACAATGTTCAAGGATCCCAAGACATTCACCATCCCTTGCACTATAGGGGAGTTAAACTTTTCTTATGAACTTTTTGATTTATGAAATTCCATAAATGTGATGCCTCACTCTGTATTCTCTTCTTTTTTGGTTGGTGAGTTGAAGCCGAAAAGAGTTGTGGTGCAGTTGGAAAATAGAACTACAACATATCCAGTGGGAGTCCTTGAGGATTTACTTGTCCTGGTAAGATACATGATCTTCCCAGCAGAATTATATGTGATTAACATGAAGGATGATCAGGTAAGTTCACATTCTTCCATTATCTTAGGTAGAACCATCCCCAAAACTGCAAAAATATCATAAATGTCAATGAGGGTACACTTTCCATGGTGTTTGGAGATGAGGTTGTGATATTTAATGTCATGGAATCCATAAAGTACCCCTCAGAGGTCCATTATGCATTTTTTATCTCCCATTTTGAACCACCAAATTTAAAACCCATGGAATTTTATTGTCCAATTCTTTGGGAGATTATGAGCATTGGTTTGAGTTTGATGTTTAAGAGTACTTAGAAAACTATTTAGAATACACAATACTCTCTAGGATTTGATTTTTAAATGGAATCATATTCTTATTTTGATCATGTGGACTGTGATTATGACTTGGATATTGAGTATGCTGATGGATTTGATGCTTTATTCTCTGATTTTGATAATGTCTTTTCTGATACTAATGTTCTTTGTTCACATATTTCTGTTTCTTAAATTTCTCCATCCATACATCACCCCACTACATTGGAACTCAGGCCATTTCCACCAAATCTCAAATACTCATACTTTTTGAGTGGTGAGAAATTACATGTTATCATTGCTAACAATATCCCTTTTGAGCATTAAGAAAAACTTTTGAATCTTTTGAGGGAGGACATTAAGAAAACCGGGTGGACCTTGGCTGAAATATCAGGTATTAGCCCCTCCATTTGCATGCATATTATTCTCTTAGAGGATGGGGATAAACTAGTGGGGAAACCAAAAAAGGAGACTCAATCCAACCCTTCTGGAAGATGTTAAAAAAGAAGATGAGAAATTTCTTTAGGTAGGTATAATATTTCCCATTTTAGATTCTCAGTGGGTAATCCCTATTCAGGTTGTGCCTAATAAAAGTGGTGTTACAGTTGTTAAAAATTAGAAAGAAGGTTTAATTTAAATGAGGGTTCAAAATAGTTTGTGTGTGTGTATTGATTTTTGGAAACTTAATTAGTCCACTTGAAAAGACCATTCCACTACCATTTATTGATCAGATTATTGAGAGACTAGCTGGTAAAACACACTACTCTATGTTGGATGGATTTTATGGATATTTTCAGGATCTTATAGCTCTGGATGATCATGATAATAAAACATTCACTTTTCCATTCGACACATTTTCCTATTGGAGGATGCCATTTTGACTTTTCAACACCCCAAGTACCTTTCAGAGATGCATGGTGAGTATTTTTTCTGATTTTATTGATACCTTAATGGAGGTATTTATGGATGATTTTACAGTGTATATATCCTCATTTTATTAATTATCAAACAAATTGGGAAAGGTTTTGAATCCTTGTATTGAGAAGAATATGGTATTGAACATTGAAAAGTGTCATTTCATGGTAGAGCATGGGATTGTCTTAGGGAATGTAGTGTCAACACTTGGGAGAGAGGTTGATAGATGTAAGGTAGATATCATTTCATCCTTCCCCTATCCTTCATGTGTGCATGATGTTATATCTTTCTTAGGGCATGTAGGATTTTATCAACGCTTCACCAAAGATTTTAGTAAGATTGATATTCCTTTATCACGATTACTTCAAAAGGATTCTGATTTTGTGTTTGATGATTCTTGCAGGACTTCCTTTGATGAGACAAATAAGTGTTTGACCACTCAACGATCATATAGCCCCCACAGTGGGAGATTCATTTTATGCTTATGTGTGATGCCTCCAACTTCGTAGTTGGAGCTATCTTATCTCATAGAGTGGAGGGACATTCACATGTGATGGACTATGCATCAAGTACACTAGATTTCGCCCAATAAAATTACATCACCATAGAAAAGGAGTTTCTTGATGTCATATTTTATGTAGATAAATTCTGTTCATATTTGTTCATCTCTAAAGTAGTTGTTTTTTCTGACCATGCAGATATGAGGTTCCTCTTGAAGAAGCCAGATAAAAAGCCTAGAATTATCCGAGGGATGATCCTTCAAGAATTTGATATTGAGATAAAGGAAAAGAAGGGGTAAGAAAACTTGGTGGAAGACCACATGAGTAGGCTTACTCACACACTAAAGGATGGCACCTTGGACCTGGTACCACTTCGGGGCACTTTCCCCGATGAGCATCTTTATACAATCTTAGGTACGCATCCTTGGTATGTATATTTAGTTAACTAATTTGTTGCCTCTAAAATCCCTATAAATTTAAAGAAACATAAAGTCCAAAAATTTACGAGTGAGTCTAGATTTTATGTTTGGGATGATCCATACCTCTGGAGCATGTGTAGTGATCAAGTTATTAGGAGGTGTGTTCTTGTTCATGAGTTTGAGTATATTTTACATTTTTTTTCATACACTTTATTATGGTAGATAATTTGGACCCCAAAAGACCTATAGGAAAGTTTTGGACTCTATATTTTATTGTCCTAGTTTATTCTATGATGGTCATGTGTTTTGTAAGTCATGCTCACGTTGCCAACACACTGGTAATATTTTTAGGAGACACGAGATGCCCCAAGAACCCATATTATCCTCTGAGATTTTTGATGTAAGGGGTATTGATTTTATGTTTCCTTTTCTTATTTAATTTGTTTTTTATATATTTTTGTTGTAGTTGATTATGTGAGTAAATGGGTGGAGGCTAATGCCACCAGGACTTATGATTCTCATGTTGTTGTAGACTTTGCCAAAGCGCAGATTTTTTGCAGGTTTGGAGTACCGAAGGACATCATCAGTGACCAAGGGACACACTTCTACAATCAGAGTTTTTCTTCCCTCATTCAGATGTATGGGGTGACACACAAAACATCAACACCAAACCACCCCAAACAAATGGCTAGGTTGAGGTTTCAAATCACAAGTTTAAACAAATTTTGGAGAAAATTGTGTAGCCGAATAGGAAAGATTGGAGCAAGCGCTTGGATGATGCGCTACGGGCTTATAGAACAATATACCAGACACCCATTGGTTTGTACCCATTTCAAATTGTTTTTTGGGAAAGTGTGTCTTCTCCCTATGGATTTTGAGCATCCAGATTATTGGAATATAAAGAAATGCAACATGGATTTAGCCCATGCTGAAATGAAATGGAAGCTGCAAATTCAAGAGATTGAGGAGATTCGATTGTCTTAATATGAGAACTCAAGGATCTATAATGAAATATCAAAATCATCTAATGAAAAAATGACCTAACAAAGGTAGTTTCATGTTGGAGATAAATTCCTTCTCTATAGTTCACGACTGAAGCTGATGCCTGGTAAGTTTCATTCCAAATGGTTAGGTCCTTATGTTGTGACTAATGTTTTTCCTTATGGTGCAGTGGATACCATACAAGAGGAAACAAAAAGTATATTTATAGTTAATGGGAAATGTTTGAAGAGATACATTGAGGGACTTCGTATTGATGGATTGTATTTCATCACACTGCATGACCCCATCATCACTTAAGAATATCAGGCTATTCCTAACCCTTTCACTTTTATATTATTTGTCATATTTAAAATTCTACATTTCATTTGCATATATCATCCCATGGGTTCACATTGAGGACAATGAAATATTTTAAGTGTGGGAGATGAAACCTTATAGTTTAGTAATTTTAATTATTTTTATGTTTTTCAATGATTTAAAAAAAACAAAAAAATGTGTGTTTTTAAAATTTTGTGTGTTTATTTTTCAATTTCTTGTGTGTTTTTGAAACTTTTGAACTGAAACAATTATCATCACCATTTTTAAATCCATATCAATAAGTTAAAAAATTTATCCCTTGTAAATATGCTTAAATGAATGCTGAAAATGACATTGTTTCATGTTTAAATCTTTAGTAATTTCATGAAAAGTACTCTAAATTTTGAATCCCATCCCACATATCATTGTATTTATATTTTAAATAAATTTCCTGTGAGACTTTTGGACTATTCTTTTTCATATTCTTTACATTTACCTCATTTCTTGAGAGAACCAAACCATGCTTGATTTAACAATAATTAGATCTATTCCTGTCAAAACATGGGGGTTTGAGGTACTTATGTTATAAATGATTGAGGCATTTGTTTGGTATTAAATACCCTATTTCAAATAATCCTTTTCGTAATTCCCTAACATAAAAATTTAATCCTTTTAGCCCATAGAATCCATGAACAACCTATTAGTTTAGCCACATTATAATCCAATTTTCCCTATCCAACCAACTCTTGAAGTGAAATTTCATAATATAGTTGAACTTAAGCGTGTGGGAAACTATCTTGTGTTGTGCTACCACATTTTGTGATACTTTAGGTGGAAAATTAAATTCCGAAGAGATGTTTTTTCTACTGAAAAAATCATTCTAATGAAAGTTGTTCCTTTTTGAAGCTTTAATGATAAAAGAAGTTGTGCCTTTCTAGAGCTTCTGATGAAGAAAGAAAGATGTTCCTATCTTAAGCTTTCAGGAAAAACTATGTTTGAGAAGATCAAAATTTTTACTGCTGAAATGTTGAATGGTGTTAAAATTCCTTTATTTTTCATGAGGTTGAAAAAGAATTGATGTTATGGGGATTTAGGAGGAGACCATTTTTAAGTGAAAATTAGATTAATGTAATTTTTCTTCAAAAAGAGTCAAGCTCCCCTCATTCAGCCTCAAAATTTTTTACATCTAAATCATACAAACCAAAATCCACAGAATAACCCTAGAATATAATAATGATAAAAATATGTCTTTAACTAACATCAGGTGGTGATGAAGGAATTTATGAAGCCTATGGTGAACCTTGTATGAGTTTGGATGAGAAAGACATTTCTGAAAAATTGACATTTGTGTGATAAGAGAAAATTCAAGTGAGGTAAGTGTTTTGTGAAAGGGTAGATAAATGAAGTGGAAATATATTGAATGATATAAATGGAGAACTTGAAATAATGGTTTTTTATAAGGAATGATAACTTTTTTTTGTTTGTGTGTAATTTTCGGATCTCAAGGATATGTTTTTTGAAAATTTGTTTTGATTTGATATTGATGTTTACTTGTTACAATTTTATGGATTACGTGATATGAGGTTTTTCCCAGGAGTGCAAAATGGTAAGTGTGTGGGAGTTGATAAAACACATTTTTATTGAATATTTTATTGATATTAAATGATAAAATTTCTTCACATTGAGTTAAATATTTTTATTTATAAAATATTTGGAATAATATCATTTATTTGAAAATTTGATGGAAATTCCAGTTTTACCCTTTACAGCAAACTGTAGTATTTCAAAGATGAATATTTTAATATTTATTTTTTTGAACTTGAAAATTTGTAACTCTGTTCCTGAATTAATGTGATAAAATTCTTTTTTAGGACATTGGATCTAAATCATGCATTTGGTTGTACTAAATAGACCACGAAGTGAAAGGTGGGCTTGACCCACCAGATTAGACATTGGTTATGTATTTGGGCCATAACTCATAATTACAACATTGGATTTGGCCCAAATTTTGGTAGGAGATTTAAAACCCAATTGTGCACAAATCATTTTGCTAGAAGAATAGCTGGTTCATGCATTTTGGTGGTCCAATGGGCGGTGAAATATGGATTAAAATATTTATATGAGATTCCCCATTCACACATGAAACCTCTTTAAACCTAGCCACCCCTCCACTCTATAAATTAATGTTTTTCTCATTTATAGGTGTTGTGAAGTGCATTATGAGATTGGAGAAATAGGATAATTGGTTTCAACCAAATTCTCCAACCATTGTAAGAGGGGTAGCTCTTGAAGAAATGATCCCCTCATCGAAGCCTTCTTCTCTTCTTCATGTTGTAATATTTTCATTTTTGTAATAAAGTTCTTTGTTCGTATTTTATTTCTTCTATTTTCTTCTATTTTGTTCAAATTTTTTCTTCTTTTAATCTTAAAAATTGGGATGTAATTAAGATTAAAAAATATATTTGGTTTTACCCATTCTAAACCTTTGCACATGCAAAATGTTTCTACGATAACTACACCGCCCATGGAAGAGTAGTTCTTTTTAGTAATTGATCTACCTATAAACTTATTAATTTATTTATTTTGAATAAATGAGATAATTTAATTCAATTAATATGATCTATTAATTTAGTTTTAAATTTAAATAAAACTAATCAAGCAATTGAACAATTGACACAAAAACACTCGAGGTCGAGTTTTGTGTAAATTGTGAGAGTGCGATCTTAATCGGTAATACAAGATCATAAGGGACAAATTTGTTGAGTTAAAATATAATCCCTAAAATCAATTAATCCTAATTTCCATAATGGATATGTTCTCTAATTAACCACTGACCATAAGATATATTTAGAACATTAATCAAAGTAGGGTGCTACGATTGCATGTTCCGAAGCTAGCATAGGGTTTAAGTAATTTAATCTTTGTAGTTATGTTAACTCCCATAGGGTTTGAGGGTTAAACAATTAGGGGATTATAATTAAGTGAATTTTAATTTTAATTATAATGATAAATAATTGAGTGAATAGGTTGAGTTATATCTATTATTCATTGTAATATATTTTATTAAAAAAACATCTTATTATTACGTCTTTTTAATTGAAATTCATTTCAAAATTTAAAACAAAAAAAATGAAATCTTCTTCCAGAAAACTTCTTCTAGTTTTATAAATGATAAAAAATCCTTCCATCCTTTCTAGTATTATTTTTATTCTATTTTATTTTATTTTTATAATACTTTTAAGAAGTTGTTTTAATTCACTTCATCCTTTGAGAGACGACCTTGGTCAGCCACTATGAGGCATCTAAGTAACCCAAAAAACCACTAATCATTTGTGGGAACCCATGACAGTGCCTTTAAAATTAGTTTCATTGCTGGGGAGGCAAGAAATTTATTCAACCAATTATAGGTATTTATTTTATTTTTCATTTAATTACTTTCTTCACCTATTTCTTTCTTCTTTTCCCTTTATCAAGTTCTTTTCCTCTTCTATTTCTCTCTTATTTTATTTTTATTGGACCAACTCAAACTTATTTTCTTTTTATTATGGTCCAATTTTCTTAATTTTTTTAATTGATTTATGACATGAACTAATCCCTAAGATCTCTTAGATCTTGATTCTGAGATTGAATGCACGTTTTGGGCTCTAATCAGACATTCTCATTCTACGGGAAGTTTCAAAATTCAACCAGTTAGAGAATTCCTCCACTCTCAGAACATTGAAATTAAAATAAATTAAATTTAAACCATTAAACAAGTACCAATGGATGAAAATAATGGAAATGAACTTAATAAAAATATTCAAGAGTTGGATACACCAGACATTAACTATCAACCAAATTGTATTGCATACCCAAATCTCGAATCAGACTTTGAATTGAAATATGGGTTAATTCATCTTCTTCCAATGTTTCATGGATTATATGGTGAGGATCCCAATAAAAATCTTAAATAATTTAATGTAATTTTCTCAACCATAAAACCAAGAAATGTTTCTGAAGATCAAATATAATTAAGAGCATTCCCATTTTCACTTGATGGAGCTGCAAAAGGCTGGATGTATTATTTACAAGCTAAAGATGTAACTTTTTGGAATGATTTGAAACATATTTTCTTGAATATATTTTTCCAACATCGAGGAACACTTCCATTTGTAAGTATATATCAGGTATTAAGAAAGCATAAGGGGAGTTAATGTATGATTACTAGGAGCGATTCAAAAAGTTGTGCACAAGCTGGACACATCACCAAATCAGGGAGAAACTCCTCATCCAATACTTCTATGAAGGAATAACGCCTATGAAAAGGAGAATGGTGGTCGTTGAAGCTGGAGGGGAATTGGTAGAAAAGACACCAGTAACTTCACATGTGTTGATTGACAAGATGGCACAAAACTCTCAACAATTTGGCGATCGAGCTACACCACATGTCAGGGGAGTAAATTAGGTAAGTCTCTTCTCTCTTGAAAATAATTTTATTGATACTAATTTGAAAAGAATTTACCACTATGGTGAGATAAATTTCTTTGGAACAAAAGACATCCCAACACCATCCTTCAAGGCCTTGTGGAATTTTCACTTAGGCAAGCCACCCAACTAACTATTTCCCCCAACTACAAGAAACAAAAGATAGTGCAACAGTGTTTCCTAGGAGACCATATTAGCAGCATCAACAAACATATCCCCAAAAGAATCTTGATTCCTTTTCTCTAACATACAACCAAGGGTGGAAGGATCAATTAGACATGAGGTATGTATCTATACAATAAAAAGGTCCACTTTTCAACAAGACTTCCAGCAGCCTCCACCATACCAACAGAGTTTACAACAACTACAAAGGTGATTTGAATCTCAAGAATCAATAAGTCAACAACAAGGGAAATCTCAACCAAATGTAGATTATAATACTAATGACATTTTGAAGCAAATTGTTCTTAATCAATAGAATGAGTTGAAGAGTCAAGGTTCAGATCTGAGGGAGTTGAAGACTCAAATGATCCAGATTTCCACCACCCTCCATGAACAGGTAAGTAAGAATTTTGGAAATCTACCTTCCCAACCTACTCCAAATCCCAAAGGGAATGTCAGTGCCATCACATTGAAAAGTGGGAAGAAAACAACTGATACATTTGAACCTATCATTCCACTGGGATTCACCTCAACTTTGGAGAAGATCCTTCCATACCAGCTGAAGTGAAACCAAAGGAGAAAGACAAAGGTAAGAAAAATATTGATGACATTTCCCCTAAAACCATTCCCTTTATAAATAGGGTAGTACAAACTAAGATGATTGCTGAAGAGGCAATGGAAAAAGATGTTTTGGACACATTAAAGCATGTGGAGATCAATATACCTTTACTTGAAGTTATTAAACAAATCCCAAGGTATTCCAAATTCCTAAAATAACTTTTTACCAATCGAAGAGGGCTGAAGGGAAATGAGAGGATCAATCTTGGAAGGAATGTGTCAACACTCATTACAAAAACACTAAAATTCCAACAAAGTGCAAGGATCCGAAGACATTCACCATCCCATGAACTATAGTAGAGTTAATCTTTTCTGATGCACTTTGTGATTTAAGAGCTTCGATAAATGTGATGCCTCACTCTGTATTCTCTTATTTGCAAATTGGTGAGTTGAAGCCGACAAGAGTCATGGTGATTTTGGAAAATAGAGCTACAACATATCCAATGGGGGTCCTTGAGGATGTAATTTTCTGGTTAAGACACATGATCTAACCAGTATATTTCTATGATCTTAACATGGAGGAAGATCAGGTAATTTAACATGTTCCCATTATCTTAGGTAGACCCTTCGTCAAAATAGAGAAAACTATCCTAAATGTCAATGATGGTACACTTTCCATGGAGTTTGGAGATGATGTTGTGATATTTAATGTCATGTAATCCATGAAAACCCCCTCAGAGGACCGTTATTCATTTTTTATCTCCTATTTTATACCACAAAATAAAAACCCCATGTAATTTTATTATCCTATGTTTTAGAATATTATGGTTGGTTCGAGTTTCATGTTTAAGAGTACTTCCACACCTATTTCGAATGCACAAGACTCTATTAGATTTGATTTTGTAATGGAATCATATTTTGATCTTGATAGAGCATGGGATTGTCTTAGGGAATGTAATATCGAAAAATGGGATAGAGGTTGATATATCTAAGGTAGATATCATTTCATCCTTACCCTATCTTTCATGTGTGCGTCATGTTAGATCATTACTAGGGAATGAAGGATTTTATCGGCGCTTTATCAAAGATTTTAGTAAGATTGCTCTTCCTATGTCATGATTACTTCAAAAGGATTCTGATTTTGTGTTTGATGATTCTTGCAGGACATCCTTAGATGAGATAAAAAAGTGTCTGACCACTCCATCGATCATACATCCCCCACAATGGGAGATTCCTTTTAAGATTATGTGTGATGCCTCTTACTTCACATTTGGAGCTGTCTTATCTCAGAGGGTATATGTATGTTCACATGGGATTACCTATTCATCTAGGAAACTGGATTCAGCCCAATCAAATTACACAACCCTAGGAAAGGTGTTTCTTTCTATCATATTTTCTTTAGATAAATTCAATTCATATTTGTTGGGATCTAAAGTACTTGTTTTTTTCTGACCATGTAGCTCTGAGGTACCTCTTGGAGAAGCCAGACGCAAAGCCCAGACTTATCCAATGGATGTCCCTTCTTCAAGAATTTGATATTGAGATAAATAACCATAAGGGGTCAGAAAAGTTCATGGTAGACCACATGATTAGGCCTAATCACACATTAGAGGATTCCACCATGGACCAGGAACCACTTCGAGACACTTTCCCTGATGAGCATCTTTATTCCATCTCTGGTACACATCCTTGGTATGTAGATTTAGTTAACTACCTTGTTTCCTCTGAAATCTATGCAAATTTAAAGAAACATCAAGTCTAAAAATTAAAGAGTGAGTCTGGATTTTATGTTTGGGATGATCCATACCTCTAGTTCATGTGTAGCGATCAAGTTATTAGGAAGTGTGTTCATGATCATGAGTTTGAGTCTATTTTACATTTTGGTCATACACTTTCTTGTGGTGGAAACTTTGGACCCCAAATGACCTCTTGGAAAGTTTTGGACTCTGGATTTTATTAGAATAGTTTATTCCATGATGTTCATGTGTTTTGTAAGTCATGCTCACGTTGTAAACACACTAGTAATATTTCTAGGAGACACGAGATGCCCCAACAACCCATATTATTCTGTGGGATTTTTGATGTATGGGGAATTGATTTTAGGGGTCCTTTTTCTAGTTCATTTGGTTTTTTTTTGTTTTGGTTTCTATTTATTATGTGATTAAATGGGTGGAGGCTAAGGCCACCAGGACTGATGATTCTCATGTTATTATAGACTTTGTCAAAGCGTAGATTTTTTGTAGGTTTGGAGTACCGAAGGCCATCATCAATGACCAAGGTACACACTTCTGTAATCGGAATTTTTCTTCCCTTCATCAGAAGAATGGGATGACACACAAAACATCAGCACTATACCTCCCCCAAACAAATGTCCATGATGAGGTTTCCAATCGTGAGTTGAAACAAATTTTGGAAAAAACTGTGTATCCTAATAGGAAATATTGGAGTAAGTGCTTGGATGATGTGCTATGGGATTATAGGACAACATACAAGACACCCATTGGTATGTCCCCAATTCGGATTTTTTGTGAAATCATGTCATTTCCTCATGGCGGTTGAGCATCAAGATTATTGGGATATAAAGAAATGCAACCTGGATTTGGCTCATGCTGGAATCTAAAGGAAGATGAAAATTAAAGAGATTGAGGAGATTTTATTGTCTTTATATGAGAACTCAAGGCTCTATAAGGAAATATCAAAAGCAACTCATGAAAAAATGATCCAACAGAGGGAGTTTCATGTTGGAGAGAAAGTCCTTTTCTAAAGTTCATGACTTAAGTTGATGCCTGTTAAGTTGCGTTTTAGATGGTTAGGTCCTTATATTGTGACAAATGTTTTTCCTTATAGTGCAGTGGAGATCACCTAAGAGGACAAAAGAAGGAGATTTACAGTCAATGGGCAACATTTGAATTGATACATTGAGGGACATCCTACTAATGCAGTGGATTTCATCACACTCCATAACCCCATCATCACTTGAGCATATCAGGTTGTTCCTAACCCTTTCAATTTTATATTATTTTTCCTATTTAAAATTCAGCATTTCTTGTGCATATATCATCTCATGGGTTCACATTTATGACAATTCAATATTTTATGTGTGGGGGAGGGTACCTTTTAGTTTAGTAATTTCAATTGTTTTCCTGTTTAACAATGATTTAAAAAAAAACCAAAAAAATTTGTGTTTTTCAAATTTTGTGTGTTTATTTTTCAGTTTTTTGTGTGTTTTTTAAACTTTCGGACCAAAAGTATTCTCATCACCATTTTAAAATCCATATCAATAAGTGAAACAATTTATCCCTTGGAACTAATCTTTTATGAATGTTGAAAATGAAATTGTTTCAAGTTCAAATATTTAGTAATTTCATGAAAAGTACTCTGAATTTTGAATCCCATGCCACATATCATTGTCTTTATATTTGAAATCACTTTCCTGTGAGGATTTTGAACCATTATTTTTCATATTATTTATATTTACCTCATTTATTGAGAGAACCAAACCATGCTTTATTTAACCAGAATTTGATTTATTCCTGTCAAAACATGAGGGGTTGAGGTACTTATCTTTTAAATGATTGATGCATTTGTTTTGTATTAAAGCCCCAATTTAAAAGAATCCTTTTTATAATAGATTACCTTGAAAATTTAATCCTTTTAGACCATAGAAGCCATGAAAAACCTGTTAGGTTAACAACATTATGAGCCAATTTTCCCTATCCAACCAACTCTTGAAGTGAAATTTCATAATCTAGTTGAATTTAAGTGTGGGGGAAGTTGTATTATGTTTTCTCTCACATTCTGTGATACTTTGGTTGGAAAATTAAATTCTGAAGATACGTGTTTGCTACTGAAAACAAATCATTATATTAAAAGATTTTCCTTACTGGTGCTTTCCTGATAAAAGAATATGTGCTTTTCTGGATCTTCTAATGAAGAAAAAAGCTGTGCCTATCCGGAGCATTCATGAAAAAATTTGTTTGAGAATATTGACATTTTTACTGCCGAAATGTTGAATGGTGTGCACATTCCTTTATTTTTCCTGATTATGAACATGAATTGATTCTATAGGTATTGATAAGGAGACCATATTTAAGTGAAATTTAGATTAATACAATTTTGTTTCAAAAGGAGTCAAGCCCCCCTCATTCTGCCTTAGAATTTTTGACATCTAAATCCTACAAATCGAAATCCACATAAAAAACCTGTAAAGTCCTCATGATAAACATATGTTCTTGACTCACATCGAGTGTTGATGTTGGAATTTATCAAGCCTATGGTGACCCTTGTATGATTTTTGATGAGAAAGACATTACTGAAAAATTGACATTTGTGTGATAAGAGAAAATTCATGTGAGGTAAGTGTTTTTTGCATGGGAGGATAAATGAAGTGGAAATATATTGAATTATATAAATTTAGAACTTGAAATAATGGTTTTTTATGAGTCATGATAACTTTTGTTTGTTGGTGTGGAATTTTTGGATCTCAAGGTTATGTGTTTGAATTTTTTTTTTGATTTGGTATTGATGTTTACTCGACATAATTTTTTGAAATACGTGATATGAGGTTTTTCCCAGAAGTGTAAAAAGGTAAGTGTGGGGGAGTTGATAAGACACATTTCTATTGAATATTTTATTGATATTAAATGATAAACTTTCCTCACAATGTGTTAAATATGAATATTTATAAAATATTTTGGATAAGATCATTCATTTGAAAATTTGACAGAAATTCTAGTTTCACTCTTTATAGTGAACTTTTTTATTTCAAAGATAAATATTTTAATATTTATTATTTGAACTATAAATTTTTCTATTGTGTTTATTACTTAGTGGGATACAACTTTTGTTTAGGACATTGAAGCTAAATTGTGCATTTGGTTTGACTAAATAGACAATGAATTCAAATGTGGGCTAGGACCGCTAGATTGGACATTTGTTCTATATTTGGTCCATAACTCCTACATCCAAGCTTGGATTGGGAAAAATATTGAGAGTAACTCTCCAACCCAATTTCTCACAAATTATTATTCTCTAAGAACATCTGGTTCATGCGTTTTGGATGTCAAATGAGTGGTGCAAGTTGGCTTAAAATATTTGGCCGAGATTCCCCAGTCACACTTGAAACCTCTTTAAACCTAGCCTCCCCCCCACTCTATAAATTAGTGATTTTATCATTTTGTGGGGTTGGGACGTGAATTAGGATATTGTAGGCAGAGGATAATTTGTTTCACCCAAATTCTCCAAGCATTTTAAGAGGGGTATCTCTTGAAGCAAGGATCCCCTCATCGAAACATTCTTCTCTTCTTCATGTTGTAATGTTTTCATTTTTGTAATAAAATTATTTGTTCTTATTTTATTTATTCTATTTTCTTTTCTTTTGTTCAATTTTCATCTTCTCTTTATCTTCTTAATTGGGATGTAATCAATAGTAGAAACTATATTGGGTTCCACCCTTTCTAAACCTTTGCACATGCAAAACGTTTCTGTGATGACTACACTTCCCATAGAAGAGTAGTTTTTTTTAGTAATCGATCTACCTCAAAACTTATTCATTCATTTATTTTGAATAAACGAGATACTTTAATTCAATTAATATGATCTATTAATTGAGTTTTAAATTTAAATTAAACTAATCAAGTAATTGAACAATTGACACAAAAACACGCGAGGTTGAGTTTTTTGTAAATTGTGAGAGTTCGATCGTAATCGGTAATACAAGACCATAAGGGAGAATTTTTTGGAGTTAAAATATAATCCATAAACTCAATTAATCCTAATTTCTAGAATGGATATGTTCTCTAATTAACCACTGGCCATAAGCTTGATTTAGAACATCAATCAAAGCAGGGTGCTACGATTGCATGTTCTGAAGATAGCACATGGTTTAAGTAATTTAATATTTGTGGTTATGTGAACTCTCATAGGGTTTGAGGGTTAACAAATTAGGGGATTATAATTAAGTGGATATTAATTTAAATGAAAATAATAAATAATAGAGTGAATAGGTAGAGTTATATCGATTACACCTTTTAAAATATTTTCTTAAAAAACATCTTCATATTGCGTTTTTTTTAAATGAACTTCATTTCAAAATTAAAAACAAAAAAGTAAAATCTTCTTCTAGAAAACTTCTTCTAGTTTTATAAATGATAAAAAATCCTCCCATCCTTTTAAGTAGTGTTTTTATTCTATTTTATTTTATTTTTATAATACCTTTAATAAGTTGTTTTAATTCACTTCCCCCTTTGAGAGACGACCTTGGTCAACCAATCTGCTACACCTAAGTAACCCAAAAAAATAACTAATCATTTGAGGGTGCCCACGATAGTGCCTTTCAGCTTTCCTTGTCCTTTTTGAGTCATCTCTCCAGATATATTCAATTTATCATGGTACATCTTATTTTATTTGAGGATTCTTCCACGTAGACAACCATCTAGGATTCCATTTCATGATCACAAGGGTGATCCTCTTAGTGATGAGACATCCGTAGAAGAATTTGTAATGGAGATAGAATGTCCAAGTGGAACACCAGCCATACCACCACCTGTATAGAATCACATGGTACTTGCAGTAATAGTGAGTGAGGAGCATAGGCTAAGAGCACTTCACATGTTTTAGTAGCAGAGACCCCTCAGGTTCTGTGGTGATCCCAACACATAGGTGGTTGAGGAATATCTTGAGGTGGTGATCATATTTTTTTATTTATTCAGGAAACCATTAGAATAGATGGTGGTCCTAGAAGAGATCCTTCTATATGGCTTAGTATGGAAATGGTGGGGTTTAGTTACCTAATATTATGATGAGGTGACTCTTCTATGGGTAGAGTTTTAGAACCTTTTCATAGAGGAGTTATCACATTATGAGCTTAGTGTTAGGTGCATTTAAGAGATACTATAGCTTTGACATTATGAAATGTCGGTATCTGAGTATTAATCACGGAATACCAACCTTTCCCAGTAATCGATGGATATGATACACGACCAGTACTTCTGGGCTCGGACCCTTGATTGGGGGTTTCATAAGGACATCTGAACCAGTTTTATCCTTTTGTGCATTCCTACCTATGCTGGGGTGCTAGAGCGAGCCTTGGTAGTTGATTGTTCCTTAGCTGGACAGATACAACTAGTAGTAGTCAGCTGTGGTTAGGAAGGTGTAGATACCTCAATATCAAGTATCCAACAACATTTATATAGATCCAAGTGAGTCAGGAACTTCAAGAGGTGGTCCGAGGGAGGATTGAGACATCTGGGGGAAATACTATGTTACTCTTTCCACAGTTTGGGATATATGGAATGAGATTTCCCAACCCATCATATAATTGATCAGGATATGGTCAAAGGATCATAAATATGGAGACAACGATGGGACCAGGATGATATGTAGGTCAACGAACATGGAAGAGGAGCTGGGAGATGTTCAAGAGGTGGTCTACATTTCAATATGTTACCACTATCACCTACAGGTGATCCACAACAGGATGAGGGATCTAATGGATAGGGACGAGGAAAACTGTAGATAATGGAGGCTTATGTATTTGAGTCTCTATTGATTATACAAGGTAAAATCTATATATTTTCCAACTTAGAAGAAGTTTTAATAGACACATGTACTATTCAATCTTTTCATTCCACAAAACTTGTTCGAGGCTTGGAGATTTTGGTGGAACAATTGAATTGACACTTACGAATAAATACTTTTATGGGATGGGATTCGATGATCACACACTGGTGCTAATAGTGTGACCTTACTATTGGTGGTGAGAGTTTTTGTAGGGATCTCTTGGTAGCGGCGTCGAAGTCTTACAATGCCATTCTTGATATTGAATGGTTATCCACAATCTATGATCAGATCAATAGTTTTAGGTGTAGAGTGTGGTGTGTCTATAGTCATGGGACCTGGTTTTCCTTTTTTGGTGAAAAGGAAACCCAAGCAGCACAATATGGACTCACACATAGAAGGGAGGATTCAACCACACATTAATTGGCTAGACTAACCCTCAGTGCAGTGGATGATATGAGTTTTCAATTTCCTGATGTGGTGGTAGAATATGAGGAAATCATTTATGGGGATGTTCTAGGATTACCACCTTTTAGGAAGGTAATTTTTTTGTCGATATATACCCATGGAAATCACTAATATCTACACTTTCATTTTCGATGGCTTCTATAGAGATTCATGAGCTGAGGGTACAGTTGGAAGACTTATAGAGGAAAGGCTTCATGAGACCCATTGTTTCACCCTTGGAAGACCCAATTTTGTTTTCTAAGATTGAATATGGGAGATTGAGGTTGTGTATGGACTTCCGATGCTTGAACCATGTGACTATAAAGAATATGTATCCACTAATGAGGATTAAAGACCTCTTCGATCAGCTAAAAGGGGTGAGGTGGTTCTCAAAGATCGACCACAGGTTGGGCTAGCACCAACTACAAGTACGAGATGAGGATGTTCCAAAAATGACCTTCAAATGTTGGTATGGCGACTATGAGTTCTTGGTGATGCCGTTTGGCATCATGAAATCCCAAAAAATGTTCAAGTGACTCATGAATAGGATCTTAAAGCCTTACTTAGACTGGTTCATGGTGGTTTTCATTGATGACATCCTAGTGTACTCGATGTCCGAGGAGGAGCATGAGATACACTTGAGGATGGTCCGGGACAGACTCCAAGAGCACCAGATTTATGGAAAGATCTTGAAGTTTCAGTTTTGGATTCAGTATGTCCACTTTTTGGGAAAAATCATTTCTGAGGCTGGAGTTACAATGGATTCAGTGAATATTGAGGAGGTGCTTGCTTTGGAGCCACCCAAGAGTGTTACTGAGGTTCCAACCTTCGTAGATTTTTCTGGGTACTATAATAAATTTGTATATGAATTTTGTAGAGTAAAAACACCATTGATGGCTTTGACATTGAAGGAGAATCATTTTTTGGGGATAGAGAAGTGTCAACTGTGATTTTATGAGCTGAGGCAGAGGTTGATGAGAGATCTCATTTTAAGATTATGAGAGGAGTGCATCAGTTATATAGTGTTCTATAATGAATCATGGTTTCTGATTGTTTGTGTATTTATATAAGGGAAAGAAGTGATTGCCTATGGTTCATACCAGTTGAGAAAATGTGATCAAAACAATGTGACCCATGATCTTGAGCTAGTATTGGTAGTCTTTGCATTGAAGATGTGGCGATTCTACCTGATGGGTGAGGAGTTTATTGTCTAATCCAACCACAAGAGTCTCAAGTTTATATTCTATTAGAAGGATCTGAACTTGAGACAGAGTCAATGGATAGAGTTCCTCCCAGACTATGACTTTGAGATTTTCTGTGCTCCTGGGAAGGGGAATGTGGTGGAAGATTCCCTCAGTAGGAGATCCAACTTGCAGTTGCTAAGTGAGGCATCTGAGTAGTTGTATGTGTTGAAGATAACTTTTATGGGTGGAGATATAGAATATTACCTCTATTAGATGGTTGTCACCTCTCTACTCTTTTAGTGAGTTGGGGATGCATAAATTAGGGATGACCACTATGAGACCTTATGTGCTCAGATGTACACATGGAATACCATTGATGGATATTTGATATGTAGGGAGCACATTGTTTTCTAGAGGATGAACATGGGTACCCATGGAATTATGGGAGGAAGTCTTGAGGGAGTTACATACGCCCCCTTTGGCAGTATATCCGTGTTCAGAGAAGATGGATTGGGACCTCCTACGTTAGTTTTGGTGGCCAAGGATGAAGAAGGCAGTGACATAGTTTATTTATAGATGCCTCACTTGTCAACAAGTGAATGGATGCACACCAAGTTCTAGCTATCTTGACCCAACCCCTTGAGATGCCAGAGTAGATGTGAGATGTGATATCAATGGAATTAATGATGGGTTTACCATGCACATCCCGGGGACACAATTCCTTCTGGGTGATTATTGACCAACTCACAAAGTCGAACCACTTCCTAGAGATTCAGGAGCATGGATTATTAGAGATCTTGGGATGCCTCTATGTGAAGAAGATAGTTTGAATCCATGGAGTTCCATAGATTATAGTCTCAGACCATGTTGACCACTTTACATCCTGTTTTTGGAAGGGATTGTAGGAGATGTTTGGGACTCATTTTTGCTTGAGCACAACGTTTCACCCCCATAAAGATAGCCAGTCCGAGCGGACAATTCAGGTTCTGGAGGATATATGATATGATTTCATGTTAAAATTTTGTCTAGAGTTGGGAGAATTCTTCAGGGAGGGGGATCGATTCATTAATTGAATGTTAGATAGTGGCATATAAATCTATAGGATATCACATTGGAGCAGTACACTCATATTCATGCTTAGTAGGCTTTGTTTTGGATTATGGGGATGAAAATCCCTAATATGGGGATAATTTAATGAATAATATCTTTCTAATTTTTTTTAGAAATTATATGGTAAATTTCAAGACTAGGTCTTTATATGGAGTGTTATTCCAATGCATGGTGTTCTTGAAACAATTTGTTGAATTATGTTAAGTTTTTAATAGCACACACGATTAGTTTCCAGAAAAAGTGGACTAAATAATAAATAGATACCTAAATCATAAATCTAAGGGAATAATTGTGTTCAGAACAATGAATTTACATTAGGTGGGGCCTAACATCAATCAGTGTGGTTTGACCGTGAAAGTGAGCTTTTGGATGTAAAAGTCATTTAAATATTTAATAAAAACATTTTATTTCGACACAACGTTTGTTTTCTTTTAAATATTTCCTATTATCAGGAATCCAGGGTAATGAAATAACCCTAGAAATCCTTTGAGGCATGGAGAAGGATTTCCCTCCAACAAACATGATCAAATTAGAAAATCAAGATCGATGAACCTCAGTTTTGACAGATCAATGAGCGACGATGAAACAACTTTTCCCTTCATGAACAACTGATCAAAATTTGAAGTAAGGTGTTGTTTATTTGTGATTCGTTCCTCATTCTTAAACTCAACAAAAATCGTGGACTAACCCATGAAAAATTTGATCTATGGTATGATCATCTGCAGGATGAGAATTTATGCTTGTGGGGTTTTAAATTGGGATTAAATTTGTGTGATTACTTCGTTCTTTGTGATCCCTCTAACAAGGGAGAATTGAAGATGACAAAAACAAAGTCCAAGATCCTTCCTTTGAGTGTTTTTGTGCTTCTCATTCTCTCCCCCAAATCTATCACATTATTCATGTGTTCTATGCTTTTTAAAACCCTATACGAATGATCAACCATTGCGCCCCCGATCCCTTGTACAATGATCCAATATTGAGGATCTGAACCAATAACAACAAAGTGGAGGTGTGATGAAAATCACATCAGGATTTAGATAGAACGAAGGTGCAAGGAGGTGGCACACAACAACGGCTTCGACCAGTTTGGGAGAGACCACATGGGTCTAGGGGACCATTCTAGGTGAACAACGAGCTGGTCGGGGGAGGCCGCTGATAGGGTGGCCAGTGGAGGCAGAATGTGGCAGGAAGGCCGCGTCGGGGCTTCTGTGGACAATAGGTACATGCCATGGCAGGAGGACACGATGTTGACCAGGGAATGTGGTGAGGCAAGGCCATGTACATAGCTCAGTGCCACATTGGAGGAACCCACAACAGTGAGGCCGTAGGTTAGGTGGTGTGGAAATCTAGCCACATGAAACATGGAACGACACCACGTCAGCATGGGAGGCAAGTGATCTGGGTGGAAAATGTTCAACGAAGCGAACTGGTCTGTAGTGTGGGTCGAACCAGTTGGAGATGAGCCTCTCCAGAAGCCCAGCAGGCCCATCGGGTCGGGTCGGGCCAAGACGGTCCTAGACGGGTCAGACAGACTGGGTTGGGTTTTCTAGCGGGTCAGGCTAGGTCCGGTGGGTTAGGTTTGACCCGGACCAGACCCATGTCAAACCTTTTTCACAAAAAATTTCTGTAGCTTTCAAACGGAAGGTCCGTTTGACGAGACGTCTATGAAGTTGGGATCCTTGAGATGAGGCGGTCCTTTTGATATGGATTGGTGGTGTTTCATATTAGACTAGTATAGGTGGAGAGTATCCTATGGTTCTTTCCTCAATGGTTCAGTAAAATATTAAATACACATCTCTAGGTAGTAGTCCCCTCTAGAGGATGAGTCCAAGATAGAGTTATGGTATCCCTTCTTAGGACTGGAGTGATCCTCAATCAACCCAAATGAAGTTTAGTGGTAATTGACATGACCTTAGAGTGCATGGATATAGTCCTCCATCTAGTGGTCCATATCATTAAGGTTTTTGGGTTTTCAGAGAAGGATCCCCTATATTAGGATCCACATTGGTAGGGTTGTTGGTATTCTCTAAGAAGGATTCCTTACATTGTAGGATAATATAGATTAGGTTGTTGGTATTATCTAATAAGGATCCCCTATCTGTATGTTATGATCTTTGACCAGTATATTTCTCTTTGGGTGGGTCCTAATTTAGAAGGACCTCTTCACGAGAGTCTCCAATGATATTATGGATCGAGGAGTGAGTTCTCCCAGAACGAGCACACCTAGAGAAGAATCCTAGGGCAGTGATTGGTTGCGACTTACCTCTTTACCTTGTGGATAGTTATGAGTATATCTGGATATCCTTAGTATATGTGTTACATACATATACCTGAGTAAGTATGAATGTACTTAGTGTATTTAGTTATGGTATAATTTGTGTATTTCTTTGTGGTATTCCTTTGTGGTTTCTGGGTGCCCTACTGAGTATTGTTTTACTTACCCCTACACATGCTTTGCCCGCATGTGTCTTGTCTTGTCCAGACAATCGACACTTCGAAGGAGATCTAGGTGGGCCAGGGATATGTGGTTCTTTGAGAGATTATATAGATTAGGTGTGCTCCTATAGATTCAAATACCTGTCCTACACCTACCCTTCAAGTAGGGTTTTTTTGTGGATGAGTTTTAGGAACTTGTGTGTTCACTTTTACAGACTCTTTCTTTTGGTGGGATTGTATTCCGGCTTTGTTTACTTTCTAGTTTCCTACCATCATGCTCTGTAGTTGGTATCTTATTGTATGCATGCATTTTATACTTAGAGTTTTTACATTTCATCATTTTGGACTTAGAGATGCGTGCATGTTTACATGTAATTAAGCAAATGCCTCCCATTCGTGGGATATTCCTACTCAATGATAGTCACTAGCCCCTGACCTATCAGGGGAGGGCTTGGGGTAGTCTTGACACGAGCCCCTCTAGGAAGGTTCATGATAAGTAATCTAAAAATAGCCATATCGTATATGGTATTCTAGTTTTTAGTAATATTTTAAATATAGAATTTTATTAATTAAAATATTCCACTCTTAGTTGGTGGGAACTCTTTCCTTCATATTTTAACAAATTTCTTGGATAATATTTATCTTGGATAAAAATCCTTTTATCCTTACCTTCTTTTAAAACACTATTATAGAACATCATGGATACTATAACATTCATATAAAAACCATCATATCTTATTATCTATAATAAATCATTGTTTATAAACAAAACTCTTACCAAATGAAAGAAAACCAGATTAAAAATACCGATATTTTATTTAAAAGTCATCAATGATTTGAAATAATTATTATATATTATTCTTGTAGGTAATAAACCATTTATTAATCACATGAATATATAATTCAAACTCCATTCATCAAATCATCTTCAGTTTCAAACTTATTTATATATTTATAACATTTGTATAATGTATATTTGATATCACATACCCTTCAAAATAAATGAATTGAATTATATAGCATTAATACCTAACATGGACTCTCCATAGAGTTTCTTTATCCACTTCAAGTATTTTGGTTAATTTTAAACATAATGATCAGTTTTACTATAGTTTAAAAATTTATCTCCATTTGAAGATGATTTATATTGTTTATATGAAATTTGGTACACTCCCTACAATATCTCATCTTCTACTTCTAATAAAAAAATTTACCCTTTCCTTTATGTACCATCATCATTGTACTTTAGCACTGACCTCCCATTTCCTTCCTAGAGATCCTAAATATATTGAAGATATTTGGGTAAAAATTCATTTAACTTATACATGTTATAATTTTAAATAAACCATCTAAATTTTTCTGGTTTCCATTACAAAAATAAGTCTATAGTCAAATCAATCTTTTGTGGTGACACTATTATCTCTAATTTATTTACGTACCAAATCATATTTAGTGCATGGGTAGAGATATAATTACTATCAAACATATTACAATAAAATTTTTCTTTTGAAAGATCATATCTATAATTTTTAACTTGTTCTTGATAGATAATTTTCATGTTTTTTATCATCATAAAAGCATCAACATTTTTATGTTATTTTTAAGGCTTGGAATCCATAGATACAAGAATAAACATTGTGACATACATAAAATATTTACTATGAATGATATATTAATATATCACTTCTCGAATAGATTCCCCAGTAGAATATGTCTTAGAATTTGTTTTTCAAAAACACAATTTTCCTTCTTGTTATAGAATACATCATAAATTCCTCTACTAGTCTAAGAGGTTTATTCTATTAAGATTTTCATTTTTTGGAATTTATCTAAAATTCAAGGTTGAGGATGATAGTTCAATTTTATGTAAAAATTAATATTTTAATGATTAAGTGTCATATTTTACAATAATTTTATTATAAATTTTACTAAATGTACTTATAGTAAAATGAAAACCCCCATTTCATTTTACATTATATCCATTAGTAGGCCAAGATCCATATTCACAAAATATCTAAGACTACCTTTTTATTTTTCCGAATTCTTATCTATTTATGCCAGAAATCTTTCCAAACATGTCATATATGGATCAATAATAGTTAATTAAGAAAACTTCTTTCCAAAACCCATTATATTGATTATTTTAAATATACTCCTTTAGTATCATAACTACTAGGGTTTCTGAGATAAGTTTAAAATAAATTTCGTAGTTGGATTTGGTTAATTAACTTTTTGGGTGAGTCATTTCCCCCATTACATACACTATGTAATCCATGGGAACCCATCTTTAACATGAACCTACCCGTTTGGTTGATCAAGGTATTGACATGCGTTTTCTCAAGAATGAATATAAAAATTATAATTTTAATGGGTTTTAAAATCTAACCATCAAATATCATGAATTCTATATATGTATGTATTCTTATAATGATTTATTTATTATATAATATACCATAAATAAAATCAATATGTTCAGAACATATTAATGTACAAATATTTATAAAATTCATGATTATGTTATATACCCAAAAATAAAATCTTATTATATTCAAACATATCCAAATTCATCCCATTTATAAGGTATAAGAAACCCTATCATGTAAAGTCTTAAGGTTATACAAAACTAGAATCCCTACAAGATCTAGTATGGTGAGATTAGAATCCAACTCACACTTTTCAAGAATAGAGTCTTAACAAATCAAATTTGTGATTGAAATATTATGTCATACCTAAAATGCAACTTTTAATATGCATGATATAACATTTATAAGAACTAGTTTAAAACTTTAAACTAAATTATATATCTATTCATAATATAAAGACTTTATATTCATGAAAATAATGCAGGGGATAAACTAAACAATTGAATATTTCATAAATTTTGATATGAAAAAAAAATTTATAAAAAATTAATAAACAGACAACTATAAAAACTTTATAATTAAATAATAAAACATTAATAATTCAAATTTATTTCAATGTGAACAACTTAATATTATAAATTTATAGGGTACTATGAACACTTTCATATTTAAAAAAATATAATATTTATGAAAATATGTATATTGATATAAATAATAAATATAAAATAAATATCATGTATTTTTCAATCAAATCATATCAATATGTACATTTAATATTATAATTTATGAATATTTAATAAAATAATATAAAATATTTTATATTTAGACTAAATATTTAATTTATAAGCTCTTTATAAATTAACTAACCAAGTACATTCAAATTTAAACCTACATGACATCCACTATTTTTTTGAATGGTTTAATACCACCATTATATTTAGTTTGGAAAATCAGAACCCATTCCTATGGAGGTTTTTTGATAATTTTAATTAAAAACTATTTTTCATTAAAATATAAAATAATGGTGTAATATTATCATTCTATGATATTCAGTTTTTGGTAAAATTTTCCATAAATGTTTTCCATGAACCACCATGTTGTTTTTATATATTTTCCAAAATGAATTCTCAATTTTCACTAAGAACACATCTTAGTTATGAAAAACATCTCAATCCATTTCCATTTTTCAAAAATATATATTTTCCCTATTTTTTTTATTTTTCTTTATCTATCTAAACTTAACTCCAAACATAATAGAAGAATCTATAATACCTCTAAAGGGTATTAGTATAGACAACCCTTGAACAAACATTTAAAAAAATGTACATTGAAATCCTATTTTATCTAAGACTTATCCATTCATTTTGGGATGAATAAAATAAACAATGAATTTGTTCATTTTGTCCGATGATATAAATTATCTAAACTTCTTCCACTCGATCTTGATAGGTATCATTCAAAAACATCCAACGAACTCCTTTCACCTAGGGGTTCTATATAATGTGGAAATCTATTAATAGTTATGAATGAATTATTTTTATCCATAGTTTGTAATAGACTTTCGTTAAAGTCTTGAAAAAAAATAAGAGTGATAAATTAATCATTTTCTTAGAGTTTCTATGATAGTGATGAAGAAGAACATATCCTATTATTAGTATCTATTTTGTAAACACTGAGGATGTTCCTTGAATCTATAAATGTTATATAAAAATTTAATAATAATGGTAAACATTACAATCATTTTGTAACTCTGTGGATAAAAATAATAAAAAATTCTAACCTGTTAAATATTTAATATTTCATAATAAAACTTTTTAAATCACTATTAAATGAAGATCCAACTGATACATGATTTATTAGGTGTAAAAATATTGTAATTTATTGAATAATCTCATAATAGATGCATTTAAATTCCTTAATCCATGTCATAGTGACTTTTATTATATTATGATTTACACTATAAGAAACTATGATGAGGTTTACACTATCACATTGTAGTTTGGATTTAGTGTATATTTTAAACAGTTACCCCCACTTGACATCACTAGGAAAATATAACTATCATGTATTCTAGAAGTTGAGATCCATTAGGATGTTAGTGTCATTGGAGTGATAATAAAATTGAATCACCAAGATTCCACACAAGACCATTCCCAAGATCTAATTTTACCAAGTGAAAATATTGAAAATGATTTTATGAATGAGTACATGATAAAGAAATATCCTCTTATTTTTTTTTAAATCTAATAAAAGGGCATGATCATTTGAGATTGGTAATTTTATTAATATCTTTGTATGGGTGGAGTTATTTGAGATCCCAAAATTTCAAGTTGGTAAGAGTATATACCACTACAATTTTTAAAATAAATTTTTATTAAAATAATGTGGAGAAAATTTGATTGATATTTATATATTACAAAATATGTTCTCATGTTTTCATGCTTTGAACATTCTTTTAAAATAATAATATCATGAAAAAGTATTTTTAAAGTACTGTGAATTTTTTTCTTGATCACTTATTTTATAAAAAATAATGAATTCCTAATGAAGAATCATGTATCCCCACCAATTCGTACAATTATATTCTTTGAAGGAAACATGAATAATTTAGATTATGGTAATGATAATTATAATCGACATGGATTTTGTCGAGAAAAATCTTATGATTGAGTTCTTTATAATCATACCTCTAATAAAAAAAGGAAAGGGAACCATAAAATTTTTCTCAATGATGAAAATCCACATCTAATGATACACTTAGATTATGGGAGTGAATGTTTTTAATGTGGTATAAATGGGAACTTGTTATGAACATGTATTATAAATAATATTTTTGTTGATATTTTTCAACAATAAAATAAAGGAAAATATAAAAGCATTGAATTAAAATTTAACTATAAGTATATGAAGTATGATGAGGATATAATTCTTTTTTATAGGTATGATTTATTTATAAACCTATAATTTGTTAAACATAACGATTATGTATAAATTCTCATTAAATATATATATATTTTGATATTTTTTATAAATATTTTACGATTTATTTCACTTATTTATTTTACTTAATAAATATATATTTCCTTTTCTTTTATTAGACATGAAATTTATGAATTACTTTATTGGAATTAATTTCCATGATAACTATATTTGTCTCTTCGATATCACCATGAAACATAGAATAATTAAACATAGGAAGAATTTTCTCAGCCTTAAAATTGAAACTACTCATATGAGGAAATAAATTGAGAGTTAAAAATTATGCAAATAGTATAAAATTAAAAACATACATCTACATGATGGTACAATTTTTTTAATAAATAATTATTTATTTTATTAAATTTCTCGATATAATATATTAATATATAATGATATTCATGATAAAAAATATCACATTTAGACTATGGATAAAGAAGTTGTTGAATAGTTTTATATAACATGTGTTAATAATGATAAAAAATAATTCAAGAGGAATATTTAGTATTCCATTCTAGTTTTTACTGTATATATATATATAACTGAATCAACTATGTTAAACCAGACATTTAGTGACCATGATATTGTTATTGCATGCCATGATTGTTTGGATCACTTATGTAACAACCTCGACCACTATAGCTGAGAGTTTTTGGTTATTTTATTATAGTGACATAGAAACAAGAGATCAAATTACCATGGATTGATCAGTTTAGTAGTCTGGAAGAACTAGATACATAATTATTCCATTATTACATTTTCACTAAACATAGAACACAATAAATGGAAATAAACTGCTTCCTTGACACTTATTCAAAGATTTCATCCTCATAACCTGGAGAAGGGAAAAAAATAAAAGGGTGAGATAAAATGATCTGTAAGGGTTACATGTTTGAATAATAAGTGAAGAAAAGTAAGTAAGTCATTATCAATATGAAAAGGTAAATAACTGATAAAAACATGCCATCAATAAACTTAGAATGATAATGTATCCATAGATTTTGTAAAAGTGAAAATCTCATGGAAAGTAATAAATGAATACTAAATGAAGAAAATGATTAATTATTAGATGTCATATATTTTTAACATTAACCATTATACCTTCAAGGTGGTTTAATTTTGTGGTTATAAACCCATCTGATTTTGGTTGGAAACAAAGAAAAATGGTTTTTCAACAAATTTTTTGTCTCATGAGACCCGTTGATTCATCAAGGGGCTGTGTAATTATTCCCCCCATGCATCACTACAAGTCCAAATAACTCTTTATATATATATATATATATATATATTTAATGAATGATTAATATGCCTTGTCCAAATATCTGTATAGAGTAGAGGATATTGATTTACCAATATTCCCCCAGTTAAAAAAATTCAAAGTAAACACCATATATGAAAATGGTATATGACGTAAACAATAGTCATATCCATGATATAATAAATATGGATATTTAATGAAATATTAATTGATTTATGAAAATAAATAAAATGGAAGTACACAAAGGAAATAAGGGAATAATATGGAATATGTCCTATAAAAATTAAAGTGAGATAAAAAACCCTACAAATTTTGAATCAATTGAATCATATGCCCCATAAAATTAATAATCATCAAATGAAATTTTGAAAACCATGAAGATAAGGAGATTCAACATATTATATATCAAAGGTTAGCACATATACACCACACATAATGAATAAGTGTAGAATAATGCATATCTCACAGAAATAAAATTTAGATGAGAAAAACCTTACAAAGATCATATCATTAGAGTGAGGATAAATCAGTGAAATAATTATGAGTGAAAAATGTAAATCCAAACTATAAAAGTGGAAATATATTATAAAACTAAAGTTCCAAGGATCGAATTACAACTAGGGGGGGGGGGTTGAATAAGTTGTTCACTTTTTATAGATTTCAAAACTTTTATAAACTTAACTCATGAAACCTGTTAATATTTATATCCTTATCAACCTTTAGTAAATAATCATGCATGAAAAGGTAGGAGATAAATAAAAGCATACAAGATTTATAAGGTTCGACCTCAATGTGAGGACTTACATACTTGATACAGTCACTCCCGTGGTTCTGATTTTCTTAGAACAGTGGTTCTGATTTTATCAGAATAGTGGTTATGATTTTATCAGAATATTGGTTATAATTTTATTAGAACAGTGGTTCCAATTTTTTTAGAATAGTGGTTCAAAATTTATTAGAATAGTGGTTCCACTTTTCTCAGAATAGTGATTCTGATTTTTCCCAGCTCAAAAACCCAATGCAACTCTTCTTCAAAATGTTGTGAATTTTTCACTTTGAATTCTTCAGTGCTCTGACTTTTTCACATATATAAAATGTTGCAAATGAATGAATGATATGAGCAATTATTTATAGGAAAATCTAAAATCAAAGGCAAGAAACTTTAAATCATTCCCGGTTTATTTAATATAAAAAACATCGAAAATTTCTCACATTTAATGTTCAATATTTTATTTCTTCAAACATACTTAAATTTTTCTAAGAATTATCCAAATTTGAAATTTGATTTTCACTTCTTCAACTCTTCATATATTCCTCAGTATGATAATTATGGATCTTGGTTCTAGTTTTTTTTATAATGTTGGTTCTGATTTCTGTTGAATGTTGGTTTTGATTTATTATAGTATATTGGTTCTGATTTTCATAGAATGTTGGTTTCGATTACAACAAAATCTTATTTCCGTTTTTATTAGAAAACTAGTTCTTATTTTCTCAGAAAAATGGTTCTGATTTTCTCAGAAAACTAGTTTTAATTTTCTCAAAAAACTAGTTCGGATTTTCTCAAAAAATCAGTTTCTATTTTCTCATAAAACTTGTTCTGATTTATTTAGAAAACTCATTCTAATTTTCTCAGAAAACTGGTTCCAATTTTCTTAGAAAAATAGTTCAAATTTTCTTAGAAAAATAGTTTTTATTTTCTTAGAAAACTAGTTCTGATTTGTGCAGAATGTTGGTTCTAATTTGTGCAGAATGCTAGTTCTGATTTGTGTAAAATAATGGTTCTGATTTGTACAGAATGATAGTTTTGTTTTGTGCAGAATACTAGTTACGATTTTTTCAGAATCTAGTTCTGATTTTTATAGAATGACGGTTCTATTTTGTGTAGAATGTTTGTTCCTATTTTCACATAAAAATGTTGGATCTGATTTTTTCCTTCTTTTTAGTGGTTCTGATTTCTTCAAACATATTCACCATTTCTTGAAAAGATTTTATCATGAAAGGTTTCATGATTTGCAAGAGATTATTTATCATTAGAGAATCATCTGATTTTCTTTATAATGTTTAAAAAACTTCTTAACTTCCAACTTCTCAATATTCATCAAAATCCTCTTTCAAAACTTTTTAGAAACAAAAAAACTTCTTCATTTAACAAATTCTATCTTGAGAAACTTCTTTCATTCTAATTTAGCTACATCATTCTTTCTGGATATCAAAAAAAATTCTTATACTAAATAAAGGTTAGTTTTCAAAAAATAAAGAAACTTTGTTAAAAACAATTTATCACAATGGTACTTCAATATACCCATTTGGATTTTTTGACAATCATTGTTAAAAACTTTTCTAACTCTCATATTTTTTCCCAACTCATCTTTTGCAAGCAACTCAATTTTTTTTTGATTTTTTCAAAACATATCCTCTTTAAAAAGAGTGTTATGAAACCACACTACTGGATAAAGTAATGTTTTTAAAGGAATTACATCCCTTAGTGGAAAGAAACATTTTCAGCCTTGTAAAGATAACCCCTCACTTTTCTTCTTTTCTCAATGTTATATTTTTGTTTCTAAATTTTTTGAAGGAATTCCATCCCTTGGCGGATTTTTTTTACGACCATATAATGATAAATATCCCTCACTTTTCTTCTTCAATCAGTCTTATCTTTTACTTTCTCTAAATTTTTCTCCCCCATTGTATGATAAGCCCAACTTTATATTCAAAATATGAAGATAAGTAAAACTTATTACAAAAGAGAAATTTGTTACTTTCTATCCTCCTTTTTCAATATAAACCAAAGCACGATGGGTGTTATTACTTATGAGGTATCAGAAGATATGGGAGGAGGATGAACATGAAGTTGTAACATTAATTCAATAAACCTTCCCTTCAACAATTCTTTTGTAAAGATATCAGCAATATGATACTTTTTTGAAATGTATTCCAGCAAAAAATCTCCCGCAACAAATTTCTCTTTTATAAATTGAATATTTATATCAATGTGTTTTAATCTTGAATGTTGTAAATGATTATTAGAAAGATCAATTGCACTCTTATTATTACAACGTATCTTTAATGGTTTGGAAACTTTTACTTCCAAATATTTCAACTAAACTTTCATCCACAACATATGAGTACAATCCTGAGTGGTTGCAACATATTCAGATTTATCTATGATCAATGTTACTAAACTTTGTTTCTTACTATTCCAGCTCACACAAAATTCCCCTATAAAAAATGTTACTTTGGAGGTTGAGTTTCTATCATTACAATCTCCATCCCAATCAACATCAGTATAACCAAGAAACTTAATAGCACTATTTCTTTTGTATAACAACCCATGTGAAATTTATCTTTTGAAATATCTCAAGATCTTCTTTATAGAAACATATGTGATTCTTTCGGATTACATTGATACCTAACACATAAAGTCACAACATAAAAAATATCATGCCTTTAATTTGTAAGGTAAATAAGACTTCATATAAGCTTATGAAAGTATTTTTGATTCACACTTATTCTAGATTCATCTTTACTCAACTCTGTGCTTACTAAAATAGGTGTTTAAATTTCCTTGGATTTATCCATCCCAAACTTCTTTAACAATTCCCTTGCATAATTTTCTTGAGATAAGAAAATAAATTTTTCCTTTTGTTAAACTTGTAAGACAAGTAAGAAAGTTAATTCTCTCAACATTGAAATTCCAAAATTATTCTTCATTTCTTCTGAAAACTATTCACAAACATTTTCTTCATCCCCTAAAAAAAATTATATAATCCACATAAACAATTACAATTAAAGTTATAAAGTCAACATCTTTCATATAAAAGTATCTATAAAAATTTCCTTTATAAAATTTCATCATTCTAAAACAATTGTAAAGATTTTTATACCTAGAGCATGGAGATTGTTTCAACCCATACACTTCTTTCCTCAATTTACAAATTTTATTTTCATTATTATCAAGTAGAAACCCACAAGGTTTCTCTACGTAAACTTCTTCCTCAATCTCACTATTTAAGAAAGATGAATTTACATCCATATGATAAACTTTGTAATTCCTATGAGTAGCCACTAAAATAAACATTCAAATAGTTTTTATACTTGAAAAGGGGGAAAAGGTTTCATCAAAATCCACACCTTCCACTTGTTTATATCCTTTAAAAATAAGTCTTTCTTTGTTTCTTAAAAATTCTCTATGATCATTCAGTTTGTTTCTATAAAAACACTTGGTTCTAATAATATTTTTATTTTATGGCCTTGTAACAAGTTACCTTGTTTTATTCTTCTCAACCGGATCCAACTCTTCATTCATATCATCTAACCATTATTTATGTTGAATAGCCTCTGAAATTGTTTCGAGTTCAACTTTTGAGATAATTGTAGTTTGATTTTATAATCTTAACATCCTTATGATATGAACTGGAGCCTTATGATTCCCAACAATGTTTTCATATTCAACAAGTTTTCTTAGTTTATGAAATTTAAAGGTTTCTTTTTCATCTGGAATTTTCTCATCACATGATTCTTCTAAATCTTGTAAATAATGTTTTGAATTACTTTAACTATTGTTTGAAATATCTAATTTATCCTCATCAAAATTCTCAAAAATATTTGTTATGGAACTTTTATTTTCAATTACTTTAACATAATATGGGTCTACTAACTTTTTTAAAAATTTATTCTAACATTTATAACTTATCCCATTTAGTGAATAACCCCTGAAAGTTCCTTCCTCAGCTTTCTCATCAAACATTCCCAAATCTGTATTTTTAACATTGAGAAATAATGGACTTAAAAAAACATTAAAGTATTTAAATGAAGATTTTTTATACCAAATTTTATAAGGAGTCATGTTGGTTTCCGGTCTCAACAAGAATCTATTTTGAAGATGTATAGTAGAACTAACAACTTCTCTCTAAAAGAATTTTGAAAGTTTTTATTCTACCAACATACTTCTTTCAATTTCCACTAAGATTCTATTCTTTTTTTCAGCTAATCCCTTTTTTTGTGAAGTATAAGGAGCACTATACTGATGTTTGATACTTTTTGTTCTTATATAAGCCTAAAAATCTTTGTTTGTGAATTTAGTACTTTTATCTATTATCAATTTCTTAATTGAAAACCCCAATTATTTCTCAATATCTTTTTTGAAGAATTTAAACATTTCAAGAACCTATGACTTTTTCTCCATGAACATGATGTTTTTCATCTGAGTGAAATCAACAATAAAAGTGATAAAGTATAATTATTCTTTTATTGGTTGATGTCTCATTGGTCCACATAAATCAGAATGAATAAGTTCAAGTGGTCTCGTAGATTGAATCTCAACTCTTTTATGACTTTTTTAGTTATCCTTCCTTTTTGACAAGTAAAAAAAACATTTTCATATCTACTTTTCAATTATAGAAAATTATAGACAATATAAACTTTATAAATATTATTCATGTTTTATACTCAAGGTGGTCAAGTATTCAATGCCCCAACTTTTTTTCATATTCAACACTCATGTATCAAGAGTTATTGAATTCTCTTATTTGAAAGAGATTCCCATTGGTTCTTTCTAATTTTGTAATTACTTTTAAATATTTCATAATTTTTATGATACAATAATATTTTCTGAATATTACATATTTTACATCATCTAAAAGTTGAATTACACTAAGTTATGTTTTTTCCCATCAAAAGTAAAACTTTCTTAGATTTTAATTTCTCTACTTCAATCTCCACCATTCCAATTCCTCTGATTTTTAAGGAACTATCATTGGAAAAAGTTACTATTCCTGCATCATGACTTTATACATGTTTTAATATTTTTATATTACTTTTCATATATTAAGAACAACCACTATCACGTATGAACTATTTGTTCCTCTTACTTTCTTTCAAAGTTGTCTCAACAACAAAAGCTCTTTCCTCAACCTTCTTCTTTTCAGCTTTCTTTTATTTTCTATCATAAGAAACTTTTTTTAGAAGGAGTTTCATACATATTTCAGCATGATGAATATACTAATCACATCTTACATAAACTTCTTCTAGACATTAAAATTGATTTTTTGTTGTAATGTTTCTAATATCATGAGAATTTACCTTTTCAACTCCCTATATGTTAAGAAAGTTACAAATTATTCTTTAACCATTTCTTCCATTTTTCTAAAACCTTCTTCTGAGAAAAGATAGATTGTGGAAAAAATTATAATATATATAAGAAAAGATTACACAACACTAGAAATATCCATAAAATCTGTATTTTTTATTTAAGAAAGATCTTTCTATATGGAAACTTTGTTGAGGTTGATAACTTCTTTCAGATCTAACATGATTATGATGCAAACCATCTTTTCTTTGGAGATATTTTTCTAATTTTATAGAATTTATAGGTTTCTAACTTATTTTCTCCACCCAATATTTTCCAATACTTTTTCCGAAACCTAAAATGTTAAAGGAATCAGAAGAAACATTATTTTTTGGTAAGAGAATATTTTACCGAATTATCATATTGAGCCTTATCATCAACTTTAGAAGTCTCATCTTTTAATTATGAATCTTTGTTGAAGTTTTAATTCATATTCATCAAAATAATTTCAAACTCAAGAAGTTTTTATCACAACTTTTTAACCTATTATTCCTTATATTCCAACTTCATTCTAAGATCTTCAATAATTTTACCTATTCACCATTTCTATGTTTGTAACCAAGAATCTCTGGAATGTATTCATCTTCCTACTTGATGAAGTATTTTCTTCCATTATAAACTTCTTCCTGATATTTATTTATTACTACAATTTATTTCTTGAGTGTTTTTTTGATCAAGACATGCAACAAGTTCAATTATGAGATGAAACTCTATATAATATTCTTCACCACCTTCTTCAATATGTGAGGAATCATTTGCTTTCCCAACTTTTTCAAAAAAGGTTCTGAATTTTTATGAAATTTAACCTTTAGGTTAATTGTTTTTATTTGATTCTACTTCAATTTTCTCACTCAACATTCTTATTTTGTTTTCTGTAAACTTCTTCTTTTTTTCTCTGGGTTGAATTTTATTCCTTATTATTTTTTTTTCAACTTCTTCCATCTGGGTTTTTTATCTGAATCATCTTGATATTCTCCAACTTTATTCTTAGGGAAATTCATAGAAAAGTGTCTAATTCCACCACTCTCAAAAAATTTTAGATGAAGTTCACTTCTATACTTACCTCTTTCTTTTCTATAGTTCTTGGACACAAGAGACATGATTTTTTCATTTAGATCATCATCCTCTTTATCTTCAGACTCACAAGGATCTTCGTCTTCAATATCTTGGATTTTAATCTTTCTAATAGATTCAAAAATCCATTTCATCATTCCCATTCATCTTACAAAAATTATATTTCCCATTTCATTATAAATAATAAAGTTATACAGTTCATCAAGAGATAAATCATCCTTATATTATAAATAAGAAATTTTAGTATCAAAACTATCTGGAAAGTTTCTCATAAGATTCTTCACAATTGTATAATTTTCCAGTACATCTTTAAATCCTCTATTGTTGAAAAAAATTTCATTTAATCTGGTAAAGTATTCATCAATTATTTCTTAATTCCTCATTCTGATGTCTTCATACTTACTACGTCATATTTGTATCTTTTCTTTCTTGACATTAGTATTCCATTAAAAAACACTTTCCAGCTTGTCCAACATACTTTTTGATGTTTTAATACCCATCACCTTATAATATACATTTTTTGATAATGACATAAGGATTACATTTCTATCCTTTCCATAAACTTATATATTTCTCTTATTAGAAAACATCATAGGATAATCTTTATCAATATGTGGAAAACCCATAGTAGCATCATCAAAAACTTCCATGAAAAGAGATAAGAGATAAAGAATCATCATATTTTCCATCATAATAATTTTTTCAATCAAATATAGGAATTAATCTACTATTGAAAGAATTGATATTATCCATGATAAGGATTTAACAAGGGAACCTCCCTCTGATACGAATTGAAGTTCCATGGATCTAATAAAAACTGAGAAGGGGGAGGGTTGAATCAGTTGTTTACTTTTTATAAGTTTCAAAACCATTAGAAACATAACCCATGTCACCTTTTAAGATTTATATCCTTTTCAATATTTATTAAATAATCATGCGCGTAAAGGTAAGAAATAAGGATCGTTCGCTAGCATGTTTGTGGATTTGGGGCAGTGTCTATGGTCGCATCAGTGGGCATTTGAGAAGACCGGTTCTGAGGTTTTTCCAACACTCTTGATGGTTTTTTCCCCTGTTCGTGGTACCCTGGCCATTTCTTGGTGACTTAGGCTCCAGATGTGGTGGTTTGTCTATTTGAAGGATGGTTTGGATTCCATACATTGTTATTGTTTGATTTTAAGTGATGAATTGGTGAATTAATGATGTGGTGATGTCTTGTAAGGTTTTAACTTTTTCCTTAAAAGTGTTTGCATAATAATAAAATTTTTTCTCCATCAGGTAGGAAAGAAGGAAAATCACACTATATTTACAGGGGTTGAGATCAATGTTAGAACCTACATCCTTTCAATAGCCACTCCCATGGGTCTATGGAAATAAACTATTATGAAGAAGTGAGTATAACTTGGGACAACTCCTGTTAGAAACCTTCTATATCCCAACAGAAAAGATTATACTAACTCCCGTAAGTTTACAATGTTTAATTATAAAAAAACTTAAGCCAAAAAAATAATAAATACTTTTTTGAATATGATCCAAACTCAAAATGTTGGACCCAATTTTTGCAGAAAGCTGGATCTGATTTTCACAGAAAAGTGGTTCAAATTGTCTCAAAATAGAGGTTATAATTTTCTGAGAATAGAGGTTCTGATTTTCTTAGAATAGTGGGTTTGATTTTCATAGAATAGTGGTTCTGAGTTTCTCAGAATAGTGGTTTTGATTTTCTCAGAATAATGATTTTGACTTTCTTAGAATAGTGATTCTGATTTGCCTCTAATCAAAAACTCAATACAACTCTTCTTCCATCAGGTTTTATGTTTTCACTTAGAATTATTCATTGCTCTGCCTTTTTTTCCTATGTAAAATGTTGAAAATGAATGAATGATATAAGTAAGTTTTTATAGGCAACTCAAAAATCAAATGTGGGGAATTTGAAATCTTTATCGCTTCCTTAAATTTCAAAAACTACACAAATATATCACATTTAATATTCAATATTTTAATTCTTCAAACCTAATTAAATTTATCTTAAATTTACGCATATTTAAAATTCAATTTTTACTTCTTTAACTCTTCATATCTTTCTCATTATGATAATGCTGTATCTTGGTTCCAATTTTCGCATAATATTGGTTCTTATTTTTACAGAATGTTGGTTTTAATTTATGTAGAATGTTGGTTCCAATTTCTTGTAGAATGTTGGTTCCTATTTTGACAGAATGTTGGTTCCAATTTCTTTAGAATCTTGGTTCTATTTTTTCTTATAAAACAGGTTCTGACTTTTTTATAAAACTTGTTCGAATTTTCTCAAAAAACTGGTTCTGATTTTCTCAGAAAACTGGTTCTGATTTTCTCATAAATGTGGTTTCAATTTACTTAGAAAACTGATTCCAATTTTCTTATAAAACTAGTTTTGATTTTCTCAGAAAACTAGTTATGATTTTCTCATAAAATTGGATCCAATTTTATCAAAAAACTGGTTCTCATTTGTGCAGAATGCTGGTTACGATTTGTGCAGAATGCTGTTCCGATTTATGCTGAATGATGGTTCTGATTTTTGTAGAATGATGCTTCTATTTTGTGTAGAATGTTTGTTCCGATTTTCACCAAAAAAATTTGATCCAATTTTCCTTCCTTTTAGTGTTTTATATTTCTTCAAACATATTCAAAATTTCTTTGAAATATTTTATCATGAAAGGTTTCATGATTTGTAAGAACTTCTTGACCAGAAAAGAATCATATGATTTTGTTTAGAAATTTTGAATAACTTCCTAACTTTTGACTTTTCAATATTCATAAACTTCCAATTTCAAAAGTCTTTAGCAAAAAAATTTCTTCATTCAGAAACTTCTATCTTGAGAAACTTCTTTATTTCTATGTTAGCTAATTCATTCTTCCAAGATAACAGAAACATTATTATACAAAAAAAATTTAGTTGTCAAAAAATAAAAAAACTTTGTTAAATTTTTTTATCACAAATGTACTTAAAAAACAATCAGATATCATTTCACAAATAATCTTGGAATAACATAAACAATTACATATAATTTTAACCCAATGATTAGAAATTGAGTTAAGAAATCCCTTACCTTATGTTTGAATGTGTTTTTCACTTGTAATTAATGTCATGGATAATAAGATTTAATTAATTAATTACTTAATTAATATGATTTAAAACATGTATTTTATTTAGTATAATTTTATTATGTTCATTTATGGCCTTTTTGACGAGTTATAAGACTCAATTGTATCATTCCGGTTATGTTCATTTTCTTGTTTTTTCATGATCTGTTCACTTTTATACAAGTATAGAAGTTCACGTAAAATGTGAATGGTTCTCCATAATTGAAATTATATGTTATTAATGAACTTAATGAATTTTAAATGATCTTATATATAATTTGGTTATATTTTATGAGATTTTTTCATTAGATAATATGTTATTGAAAATGATTTGATTTATTTTGGTGGTTTTTATGACCATCACAAACATATATAATTTTTATTTAATATCATGTTTATATATTGTTTCGAGATAATTATATAACTTATAATATGTATAATAAAATATTATTTCACCGTAATAATGGTTTTATGACCATCCTTCAAGGTGGTAATGTAAAATGAAAATGCATCATCTCTGATGGCGGTAAATCGACACATCAAGGATGATGTTTTCATTTTTATAATAAAAGGGAGAGGAGAAGTGGTTTAATGATGGATATTCCATTAATATAATAATATTCTAGTATATTTTAGATACTATAGTTATCGTTCATGTTTGGATATAGGCAATAAGGATTGGATAATAAAAGAAAATAAATTAAAATAAAGTAAAAGAGAACGAAAAAGGATTTTACCCCCTGTATAGCATCTTCTTGAGAACCTTCTTAAGGAACTTGGGATTGGTATTTCTGTGAGACCAAAAAGACCAACTCATGGGAAATTGGTTTTAGAAAATAATTGGGTAGAATATTTGAAAAATTTATGGCTTAAAAGGTGTGAGGAGAAGGGGTGGTGAGAGCTAATATCTATAGTGGAGGAGAGGGGTGTTTTCTGATTATTTTATTCATTATTTTATTATTTTGGATCAAGACTATCAATAGTGTTTATTCTTGTGACCATTTACAATAACTAGTGAGTTTGAGTTCAAAATAATGGTGCTTACATAATCTATATATCATCTACGACTCAATAATTCATGTATTTATCAAATATTGTAAATGACTATATTTCACTATTCAAAAAAATTCAACTATTTTAGAAAAATAGAAAAAAACCCTCAACATTTTTTACGTGTAGATTTAGAAAATGAAATCCATTTTTCAAAATAATTTTCAAAATATGATAAATTTAATTTTTAATTAAAATCATCATTTATTCAAAAAATATCGATTCTAAAATTATAACTGATTTTATGAAACTTTGAAAATTTAATTATGGTCTCATAAAATTATCTTATAATCATAAGACAAAAAATACTATTTTATGAATATATTTTATGAAAATAAATTTTATTCCAAATTATTATATTAATTATAATATTATAAAAAAATATTTACATTTCACAAAAACTCCAACACTTAATTTATCATTTCTTAGAAAAGTATTTACTTATTTAATGATATAAATATATCATATATTTATTTATAAGATACCCAAATTTAATTTATACTTTCCTAGATGAGTTTATCATTCTAATGGTCACTTTACAATTCCTTACCATCACATTACTATTCCTAACTTTCACATTATTATTTTAATGGCCATGTTAATATTTAATAGTATATCATTGTTTATTTAAACTTGATGTTGTGTGCAACATAAGTTATCAAATGAATTAAATTTATTTAATAATATTCATAACATAAAATCTTGGGGTGTTATATTATTCCCTCAAGAAATTTTATCCTAGAAAATTTTCATAAATTTTGCCTTCCAGACAGATGATAATGGTTCTTCTTCATAACATACTTATATTCCCACATTAATTATTCCATTTTAATGTTTATCTAAAAAAATTTTACTAGTAAAGGCATATGATTTCCCAATAATTTCCCTCTAGTGTCAAGAGTCTTGATAGACTCTTCGTAGTAATAAAAATCAGGTTTTAGTTCTATTTCTTCATGGGTGAGTACATGTTTTGGGTCTGACATGTACTTATTTAACAATTATATGTAGAGCACATAGTATACTTTGGAGAGACATGGTGTCTTTTCTAATCAATAAGCTACATCTACAATTCTTTCCCGAATTTCAAATGGTCTGATGTACCTGGGGATCAACTCCCCTTTCTTACCAAACCTTATAATACCCTTCCACTGATATACTTTCAGAAATACATGATCTCCCACTTGAAATTATAAATCCATTTTATGATTTTAAGAAGACATCATTTTCCTACTTTAAGAAGCTTTAATATGAAACTGAATAGTCTTTCCCTTTATCATTGTCTCATCAATATGTTTTGGGCTTATTAGTTTTCGCTCCCCAACTACATCTTAACAAGTTAGAGTATGAAATATCTTTCCATATAATGCTTCATATGGGACCATTTGATGACTCGAATGGAAACTATTATTTTAGGAAAATTCTACCAAAGGTAAATACTGATCCCATATACCTTTAAAGTCAAGTGAGCATGATCTGAATATGTCTTCTAATATTTGAATAGTTCTTTAAGACTGTCCTTTGGTTTGAGGGAGATAAGCAATTCTCAAATGAAGATGAGTATCCAAATCCTTTTGAATGATCTTCTATAATTTTCATGTAAAAACATGGATCTCAATCAAACACAATCGATATAGGTGCACCATGAATTTTTAAAAATTCATTAATGTAGAGTCTTTATAGGAATTAAAGAGATAAATATTCTCTTATTAAAATAATATGTTCTGATTTTTTATGGCGATCACCAATGAACCATATCATATAATTCTTTATGGGGGTCTTTTTTAATCTAGCGATGAAGTCCATAGTAATGTCATCCCAATTACACATAGGAATTGGTAGAGGTTTTATGAATTGTAAAATATTCTATTTATCAGCCTTAAGATGTTGCAAACTAGACATATTAACACATAATAATCAATTTACTATTTCATGTTATCCCACAAAAAATGTTCCTTCATATCTCTGTAAATCTTGGTACTACTAGGGTGTATTGAAAGATTTGAGTTATGAGAATCATATAATAGTTACCTTTTTTTAGTTTAGGTATTTATGGAACACATAACCTCTTTCCAAATTCAAAATTCAATCCTCATACATGAAGTCTTCCAATCTTCCATCCTTAACAGCTTTAATTTTCTTTTGAAAATCCACATCATCAGATTAATTGATTTTCCTCTTTTCTAGTAAAAATGGTTTAGCAATCATTTGAAAAATGAGTTATGTTTCCCCTTCCATAACTATTACCATATACATATTTAATAAATATATTAATATATGATCTTTATCAATCTTTATTTGGGATAAAAGACCATGATATTTCCTGCTTAATGAATTTGATACCTTATTTTCTTTTTCGGGGTGGTAGTGTTTTGGGAAATCATAATATTTGAGTAACTCGAGCCATTTTGTTTCCTCATATTGAGTTCGTTTGGGGTAAATATGTATTTAAAAATCTTTGGATCTATATATATCTCAAATATTTCACAATATATATAGTGTCTCTATATCTTTAGAGGAAAGGTTACAAATGATAACTCAAGATTAGGAGTTCGATAATTTTGTTCTTGAATATTCAACAACCTTGATTAATATGCAATAACTTTATCATTTTTTACATGTACCCAACCTATTATTTCTTTGATGCATTAATTTATATCACAAAACCATCATTCCTTGATGGTAGAGTCAAAATAGAAGCATTGAATAATCTTCTCTTTAATTATTTAAAATATTTTTCACATTATTTTTTCCATACGAACATAACCCCTTTACGTGTGATCCTAGTTAACGGGTTACCCAATTAGGAAAAATTCTCAACATAATACCAATAGTAACCTCCTAAACTAATGAAATTATATACCACAACTATATTCATTGGCGTAATAAATTCTTGGATAGCCTTCGTCTTTGCAGGATCAATTAAAATTCCATCTTTTGTGATAATATGACCATGAAAAGAAATTTTATGAAGCCATAATTCACACATGATAAATTTACCATATAAATATTTCCTTATGAGAGTCTCAAGAATAATTTGAAAGTGATTATCATTGTATTAATTTAATTTAGAATACACTATAATACCATCAATGGATACTATAAAAAATTGTCTAGAAATTCCTTGAATACTCTTTTCATTAGATCCATAAAAACAGAGGGTGTATTAGTGAATTCAAATGGAATTACGGAAAAATATCAATGTCCATAACTCTTTTGAATGGATATATTTGAAATATATTCATTCTATACTAGTAATTTATGATACCTAGATTAAAGGTCAATCTTTGAAAAATGTCAAGCTCCATGAATTTGATAAAATAAATCATCAATGCAAGGTAGGTGATACTTGTTATTTATTGTAATATCATTGATTTTCCTATAGTCAATTCAAAAACTCATGGATCCATTATAATATCATGAATTTTAAAAATATAATAAAAACCCTATTGTTGATAAATTATAAGTTTCTTATTTAAAAAAATGATTTATCAACGAAATAACTTAAAATAATGTGTTAAAGGATTTATATAAGGGTAAAATCCCAGTAAATACTTTTGAATATTTAATAAAATAATTTGAGAGTCAGATGCTAAGTTGGTGCAAGATTTTGAGGCTTGTAAAGTCTCAATGAAGACAAAATAAAAATATTAAGTATATTATATTAAAAAAACATAATTTATTAAAAATAATTTAATAAATCCACAATGGTGTTTCGTATGATAAATCCAAGACCACTATTAGGTCTGGGATGTGGTGTTTACCCAATAAAGAGTGTAATATTTATAAGCATCAGACATTTAGATGGCTTGCTTGATAGAATATATTATTTAATAATTTTTGTTATATTATTTTTTGAAAATAATTCAATATATCTTAAACGGTGCATTGTATAAAAATTTGAGACCACCATTAGGTCTGTAATGAGGGGTTTACCCGAACAAGAGTATAAATTTTATACGCGTCGAGTTTTTAACAACATCACACATGATAAAATCATTTTATATTTAATTAAATATTTAATCTATTTTTTATTTATTAAATAATTAACATCTCTCAAAAATTGTATCCTGTGAAAAATATGAGACCAATCATATGTCTAAAATGGGGGGTTTACCCAAGTAGGGTATAACTTTTATTCGAATCAAGTTTTTATCAACATCGCACACGATAAACACCTTTTTATATTTAATTAATCATCCAATCCATTTTTTAATTATTAAATAATTAATATCTCTTAAATGGTGTATCATATAAGAAATAAAAAACCACTGATAGGTCCAAAATGGGGGGTTTACTCTAGTCAGGGTATAACTTTTTTGTGCAATGAGTGTTTGATATCTTTTAATACTTTGGGGTGAATAATTAAATTTATTAATTTAATTAAAAAAGAGAAAATAAATCATCTTATTCCCATGACTAAAACACCATTAACACCTGATTGGTTTTTTAAAGCTTCAATTTAGTGTGTTTTTGAACAATTAAAAACCAGAAACACATTAAATAAGATAAATAAACAAATCAACATTTATTGGTTTGATGTTTAACGTATTAAAATGAAATATTTAATTTTTCCATTACAAAAACCCTAAACACATTTCAGACACCTATAAATACCCAAGTACTTCTCATTTTAATTCCACCAATGAGTCTTGGATACTCCTTCCATGATTGATGAAGCAGACTAGTTTCTTTTCCATCAAAGAATAGCGTGCAAGGAGGGATCTTCTGCTTGGGGCACGCCATTGCTAGTTCTTCCAATTTTTTTTCAAACCTATCTCTCTGATAACTTCCCCATTAGTGATCAGATTGATGTGTCGTCGATTTCAATGTATTCTTCTAGATGATCATAAATGAAATCCTTTTTTTTGAAACTAACAATTCATGATCAATTTGATTTTTAACAGTTTTTAATGGATAACTAAAAAACTTTATCAAAAGATAATTTTAAAATAAATTATCAAATGATGTTTTCTGTGAATTTATCAAGAATAATTTTTTAAAATTATCTATGGATGAATTATTAAAACTACCAAATTTTAATTAATTTATATTATCAATAAATAATTATTAAATAAATTATCTTTGGATAATTGTGTGAAATTTTGAAAATGATATTTTCCTGAATTATCAAATGATAATTATGTGAAATTATCAAAGATAATAACCAAAAAATATAAAGTGATAATTATTTACAATACTGAATGATAATTTCTTTAAATGATTAATGAACAATTACACGATTAAAAAAAGTGATTATCAATAATTATAAATGGTTAATCACATAAAAAAATTATCAAAGATAATTATTGAGAATAATTAATTTATAGTATCTTTATTATCAAAATATAATTTATTATTAGATAATTATCAGTAGACAATTAATTATCAAAGATAATTACAAAATATAAATATCAATGAATAAATTGTAATAATCTTATTAAAATATAATTATATAGGTTATTTTTGGATAAATTGTTGAAAATAATTGTAATAGGATAATTTGAAATAAAATTTTAAAAAGATAATTAAAAAGGATAATTTATGAGAAATTATCAAAATATAATTATAAAATAAAATTTGAAGATTATATAGGAGAGAGAACGTATCATATCATGTGATATTTTTTGAAATAATATAACCATTATTTGTTATAGAAACCCCTGATGAATGTTGAGCATTTATGTGTCGATGAATATGATGATTAGGTTATGAGGAGGTGTATCGAACCACGCATGGTGGTTTATCCTTACCACATATGACGATTAATTGGAGGTAGGAAGTTCCTTACCCTTTTTGGCTCATTTACACATGATTTAAAATAATATGATTATGCATAGACATGTTTTGATGATTATTATAGATTATAATCACATGGGGGAATTTTTATTGCCCTAGAACCACTATGTTACACTTGATACCTTAAATAATTGTAGCGTGTTATTCATGTTTTGTGTTTTATCACATGTATTACACATGATAATTTAATTATGATGATATGTTATGATTTCTCATGTATCCTACCATGCTATGTATGCCTTGTGGTATTATTTTTGGATCCCAAGATAGGTGGAACATTGTGAAATGTTATCCCCTAGAGGGGGAATGCACATGTTTTGTGATAGTGACGACGAGGGACTGATTCTTGGGGAAGGAATATTAGGATTCCTTGGGGATTCTGTGTGACACACTCAATGACTAAGGGATAATGAGTAAATCGTGATCTCTAGTATTCACTCAATGAATATGGGACACTGAATAGATTTTTGTCCTTAGTATTTATGTAACACCCCAGGTAAATAAAGAATATGACATTTTCACATTTATCCATATTTGTGAATAAAATATTAATATTAATTTAAATGGGACGCTATGCTTGATGGCGTACCCGATACGCAACAACGAGTTTCTTGGGAATCTTACGTTGCATTCTAATAATAAAATAATATTATTTTAAATGGTAGTTAACACCTAGCCGTTGTAATGGAGGGAATGAATAGAACTAATGATTATATATGTTTGTCAAATATTTTTACTCTTTACAATAAATGTTAGATGATTAAAAATGCGAATGAATCCAATTCTAAGCGTAAACATTATAATATTCTTTAAAAGGTCGATTAACCGCCTTTTGATGACGTACCTCTTTTAAATCCACTTTTGAAAATTTTATGTGTTATATTTGACAAAATAAAATTCTTCTTTAGAATCGGGACATCAAAATTTACTTTGAGTAAATTTTTGGTATTTTTCTGATAAAGTTCATTTTTTAATGAATAGTGAAGAATGTCGTATTTTAATTCAAAACCTCTTTTTAATCTAATTTATTTATATGATAAGATTATATTTTTAATTGTTTTTAAAGTGAAATTAGAATATATTTTTACCATTTAATCCAATAGTGGTCATTGTAATTAATTTCACTTTGAAATTGGACTTAAACTAGTGTCAATCTTTTAATAGATATTGTTTCTTAAAAACACGCTATTTGTTATGACAGCGGGAATTAATTGTTAAATTAATTAATTCAACTTATATGTTTTGAATTTTGTAAAATAGAAATCATTTTTGAATTCGTAATATCAAATATAGCATAGGGTGAATTTTTGGTATTTTTCCGAAAAACTTCAATTTTGATGAATAGTGTAACCACTAAGTGGTACTTAAAAAACAGATTTTTCATTTAAATGAAAATTTACCACCTCTTTGTTTTGAATTTCAAAAATCCTACATACATGGTTGTCATTAGGAAGTAAAATGTGGTTCAATGGGATCAAAATATTTTTTTTGGTGAATAGTAACTTTTAAGTTTTTAATCACGATTAGAGGTAATTAGTGTAATTTAAGGTAAAAATAAAGTTTTGATAATATGAAATGACCTAGACACATGTCCTACCCTTATTTTATGTGTCATTTCCGACTAAGACAACCCATTGGTCAACTTGGGGACCCCATGAAGCCACTTTGGTTGGAAAATGATATTAATACCTTTTTATTTAAAGTTAAAATTATAATGTCACAAACATGTGTTGTTTTACTAAAACAATTTTTACATGGGGTTATATAAGTCATATTTTTTAATATAAATATTAATTATAAAGATAAAAAGATTTACTACATCATGATATTTTTTTACAATTTTTAGACATTAAATAAATTAATTTATTTATGACACCGTGATGATGCAGTGATTACCTCATAAATGAACGATTTAAATAAAATGAAAAGATAATATTAAATATAAGACCTAAACTTTTCAAAAACCTATTTTATGTGTTGATTTCGAACTATTATCACCTTATCCTTGAAATATATAATTTTGGGACCTTTAAAATTCGAAAATCATTTTATAATAAAGTAATATTTTATAACTTTCCAAGAGTGCCCCTCTTCTCCTCTTATAAAAGGCCCCCAACTCTACCACCTCACAGACACCTATAAAGACTTTGGCTCGGCCAAAACCTGCCCATTTCATCTCTCCACATCCCTCTCTTCATCATTTAAGCCTCCCTTTGGGCAGAATCCTTTCCAAGGAAGCCTTTGAGCTTAAATCAAAGAGAGTTACCCGTTTTAAAGGTAGTGTTTTCTCTTGTGTTCTTATGTATTATTTTTCCTCTCCAACCCCCTGAAATATTTTTATTATTTTCTTTTCTAACAACACCAGTATCTTCAATATACTAGGATGTTTTTATGTGAAGTATTCGAGATACAATTACACACACCTTCTTCTAATGGTTAAAGAACATACTGTTTCTGTGGTTGGCGATTTTCTGCCTCACGAAACGATGATTGTTCAATATTCTTTTAACACCTTTAAAGGTGGACATTATGATGTCACTGTATTTTATATATGATATATATGGTATCTATTTTTACTATATTCTTCTGTATTTTATATTTAAAACATACCTTTATTCTTTTCATGTTGTGCAAATGCGATAATTTCATATGAGGAAGTGTAGACTACCACCCCCTCAAGTGATGTGACTCGTTAATGCAATACATGGAATGTATAAAGAATGAAATTAATGAACATATGTGACCTATATATCATATATATTATAATTTAATTATAATATATATATATATATCTCATTTATTTTTAATTCCATTAATATGAAAAAAAAATGAAAGTAGCGTTCATGCGTACGTACGGCCTACCGTCTCCATGAATGGTGCTTTTCATTTTTTATCACCAAATGTTATGGAATAGTATAAAATAAATATTTAATTGATATATATTATATTTTAATCATTAATACTATTATTTATATGATTTACTTATAACTACATGGGCAATCATTTTCAAACAAGTTTACTTTTTTACTCATGTACCAAACATCGGCAAAAAACATCTGATATGAACTAAATTTTTTAAACAATTATTTTAACATTATAATATGTGATATGAACTGAATAATAATCTTTAAAGGAGGTCCTTAAGAAATTATAAATTGACCAAAGTTTATTATTCAAGAATATAAAGAAACGAACAAGACAGGCCAGACTTGAGGTAAGGGATCCAACCTCTCGCTTTCTTTTCAAGTACCCTCTTTTATGTCATTTCATTTATGCTCTATGTTATTATGTTGGAGGATGTTATTTTATATTAAACATACTATAATTTTTATTTTTATTTGATGAGATACCCCCTCTTACTCTCATAAATTTTTTTTTATAGAATTTTTAAGTGGCGCCGTTAGGCTGCCGAGTTTTCGTAAGGGATTTTTCATCTCACTTTTATTCCTGTGAGATTTATGCTACATTTTCCACCATTTCCTTTGAGTGGTATATGTACTACCCATTATTCTACTCTTTGTGTAATATAATTTCTTTTATGAGTATTTACATCATTTTTGTATTGTCCTTCTTTCATGGGGTGCATGTTTTGAAAGATACCCAAGTCGATAAGGGAACCTTTCACCCTCCTCTTTTTAAAAGACTTCTTTTGTTATGTCTTTTAATTAACATACTATTAAGTTGTGATATGTTCTTCTATATCCTTATTAATGTAAATTTTATGTCCAAGTGATGAGATACCCTTTTTATCTCTCATCAACTCTTTTTTCTGAATTTTGAAGTGACGTCATTAGGCTGTCTAATTTTTGCAAGGGAACTTCTTAACCCAATTTTGATTCTTTGGGATAAACTTGTACTCCTTCAATATGTCGTTCTATGAATATGTGTGATTAACCTGTGATTGTTTTACACTTAATATCCACTTATATTTTTTGTATTCGTTTGTCACACATAATTATGTAATTGATTTATCCTTAATCCAAGGATATCGTCTTTGTAAGGGACTTCATCTCAATCTCCATTCATTGAGGAATATTTTGTTTTATACACAACATTATTTTATATGGTGTATAACCCCCTTTAACTTTTACTCTTATTTAAAAGGAATATTTTTTTATATGAAGCGTTTTACTAAACGACAAAACGAATGTTTCTTTGTCGTACGTATGCGGCGACAACGACTTCTCCACCGCTGTGACCATTATTTGAGTTTCAGCTTCCTCTACAAGCCATACCCTTTTTTAAAATGAAAAATAAATACCATGTTTTACTTTTCTTTTATTTTGGTATTGAAAATGGTTTTCATAATGTTTTTATATCAATGGGTTGTATTGATATCTTGTGATTGAAAAGTTGAAATGTTATGTTTCCTTTATGAATGTTTTATGTGATATGATTATGTTATGGTTCTTGGGCATTATTATGAAGACGGGTGGTTCTGTGATAAATTAAGGGCGGGTGAGCCCTATATAGCTCTCCAATGCATTGGGTAATGTGAATGAGTTAAACGTTAAGGTTTATCCGAAGAGATTTAGGGAATATACCGTGATGGGTATTCCAAATGTAACCAAGAGGGTTACTCCCTATGTAAGAATGTTATGAATGCCTCAAGTTACCTTTATGCCTTATGATTTCTATGATTTATTCACGATTTTATGAGGTATGTTAAAATTATTATGTTTTATGAGTAAAGTATGATTTCATACATGGACTAATGTTTTCTTTTAGTACTTTTATATCCCTTACTGAGATTTTTATGCTCATACCAAGTTTCTTGAAATGTTTTTCACAGGTCAAGGGAAAGGTGCATGATATGATGATAGTGTCAAGGATGTGTCAAAAAATAAACCATGTTTTATTTTAAATATTTTTTCGTTGATGGGGAAAAACCAATACTATATTTTATGTAACCACTTTGGTTAAATGTGGAATGTAATTCATGATTTATGATCTAATTCTCTAAAAATATAAACCTAAAAAGATCCTCAATGTGAATTATTCATTTAATTCAAAATTAAGTACGGTTTAAGGCTGGGGCCTTATAGTTGGTATCAAAGGTAGGTTTAGAAAACTTTAGGGATTATGAGTTTTTTTAGACACATCATTAGTCCCTATATCTATTATTGCAGTTAAATCCTTGTTTTATAACTTTTTTCAGGTCAAGTAAAGTCGGTTACAAATGGAAGGAGAAGGATCTCAAACGAAATTCCTATCTCTTCCCGATGACATGCTTGCAATAATTATTGCAAAGTCATGTTCGGATGATTGTGAAACTTTTTCTAGCATACAACTCACATGAAAGAAGTTGTTTGAGATATCAAACACCTCCACTATACCTCATTATCATCGTAGATCATGGGTTGTATTTAGAAAAATAATATTTTCACAATATTCTCCTATTTTCAAGAAAGGTAAATATTATCAGGGTATTTTCAAATATTTTACCTTATCACAAAAATTTGAAGCATATTATGATTTTAAAAATGGTGTCGAGGAAGGAGACCCTTGCGTAACCTATTTATATTTTATTTTAAAATATAGTCTCTCAGCACACACTTATGGTATTTTAAAAGGACCAATAATAGAAAGTTTCAACTCAAATTCTGTTCGACTATTTTATAGAAATCATGTTTTATCAGATGTTTTGGAATTATATGTCATACATGATTATTTTCCAAAACTTTTTTTCTATGAACACCCATATGACCCATGTTGTACAAGGTGTATTTGGATGGAGGAGGAAAATGATTTTGAAGGATCTCTAAATCATTGTTGTAATGCATGGGACTTCTACCTACGTGAGCAAGATGATGATGAAACCGAGTGGATTCCATGATCAAGGTATGATGTTATTCATTTTGGGAATCATTTTATTTTATCTTATGGTGGTGAAATAAGACTTCAAGAATTAAGATGTTGATATTGTAACGAATTTGGATGAAAATGATAGGTATAAGGAAACTATTGAGGTTAAAACATGTTAGGGTTATTTTTGGAGTTTTATTAAAAGGACAACACGCAGACCGTGTGACAACCCGTCGCGTCGGACAAAGCTGCGGGAATCGAACCCACAACCAAAGTGCGACTGGTATTTATCGCCTACCACTGGACTACGTGAAGTCCCTGGTTAGTATGACTTATTCTTTTTAGTCAGATTATTTTATGAATTAATAGTAAGTTGATTTTGGGTTATCTATGTAAATTATTAACGTATCATGGAGGATATGTGATTATGTTAATTAATTTTCAATATGAGACTTTAAGAGCAACTGATGTTATTTGGAGATAAGTGTTAATTTTTACCTTGGAAGAATATGTGATTAAATCCTTCAAATATTTGGGTTTCAATCTTAGTTTGGTTTACTTTGAATAATTTTATGGACAAATTGTTTATTGAATGGTCTTTGTTTAACTTTGGGTATTTTTTGACAAATTTTGGAGATTAAGAATAGATTTTTTTTATAAAGGATTATCCTTTTTGGGTATTATCTGATCTCATACTAACCTTTTAGGTTTTAGTTTTGGTTAAGGTCTAAATACATGGGATGTATATTGTTCTCTTTTGTGGAATTAGGTGATTCTCTAGTAGTTGATTATAGCTCTCTTAATGTAAACAAGTCTTCCTAAATACTCATCATTTGGGGAAAGTACGAGTTTGTGTAAGAAATATAGAAAAATTTGAAAGTCAACATGACAAGTAAGTATGTTTCCTTAAGATCAAAAATAAATTCCTCAATGAAATGTAACTTAAAACAAAAATGTTTTCTATTAACTTTTCCTACAGGGGAATCGAATACCATTTAACCCACCACAAGTATGTGATTTTCTTGTGGTTAACTTTCTCCTAAACATGTTTTCTATCAATCTCCCTCAGAACATGAACCTTTGTTTTTCCTCCATATCCAGTTTTTTTTACATGGAATCCTAGTATGGGTTAACTTGGGTGACCTTTGTAATTCTCTTTCTTTATTTTAAAGTGATTGTTTTACTGACTCTTGTTCCGATGTTGGATTTTCAATGAAGTTTCCAAGCCCAATTTTAAAATTGCAAGGACGCAATTCCCAAAAGGGGGGAAGGATGTAACACCCCAGGTAACTAAAGAATATGACATTTTCACATTTATCCATATTTGTGAATAAAATATTAATATTACATTAAAGGGGACGCTATGCTCGATGGCGTACCCAATACGCAACAACGAGTTTCTTGGGAATCTTACGTTGCATTCTAATAATAAAATAATATTATTTTAAATGGTATTTAATGCCTAGCCGTTGTAATGGAGGGAATGAACAGAACTAATGATTATATATGTTTTTCAAATATTTTTACTCTTTACAATAAATGTTAGAGGATTAAAAATGTGAATGAATCCAATTTTAAGCGTAAACATTCTAATATTCTTTAAAAGGTCGATTAACCGCCTTTTGATGGAAAACCTCTTTTAAATCCACTTTTTGACAATTTTATGTGTTATATTTGAAAGAATTAAATTCTTCTTTAGAATCGGGACATCAAAATTTACTTTGTGTAAATTTTTGGTATTTTTCCGATAAAGTTCATTTTTCTAATGAATAGTGAAAAATGTCGTATTTTAATTCAAAACCTCTTTTTAATCTAATTTATTTATATGATTAGATTATCTTTTGAATTGTTTTTAAAGTTAAATTAGAATATATTTTTACCATTTAATCCAATTGTGGTCATTGGAATTAATTTCACTTTGAAATTGGACTTAAACTAGTGTCAATCTTTTAATAGATATTGTTTCTTAAAAACATGCTATTTGTTATGACAGCTGGAATTAATTATTAAATTAATTAATGCAACTTATATGTTTTTAATTTTGTAAAATAGACATCATTTTTGAATTCGGAATAACAAATATAGCTTAGGGTGAATTTTTGGTATTTTTCTGAAAAACATCAATTTTTGATGAATAGTGAAACCACTAAGTGGTACTTAAAAAACTGATTTTTCGTTTAAATAAAATTTTACCACCTCTGTGTTTTGAATTTCAAAAATCTGACATACATGGTTGTCATTAGGAATTAAAATGTGGTTCAATGGGATCAAAATATATTTTTTGGTGAATAGTAACTTTTAAGTTTTTAATCGCGATTAGAGGTAATTAGCGTAATTTAAGGTAAAAATAATGTTTTAATAATATGAAATGAACTATAAACATGTCCTACCCTTATTTTATGTGTAATTGCAGACCAAGAAAACCCATTGGTCAACTTGGGGACCTCATGGATCCACTTTGGTTGGAAAATGTCATTAATACCTTTTTATTTAAACTTAAAATTATAATGTCACAAACATGTGTTGTTTTACTAAACAATTTTTTACATGGGGTTATATAAGTCATATTGTTTACTATAAATATTAATTAGAAAGCTAAAAATATTTCCTACATCATTATAGTTTTTTTTATAATTTTTAGACATTAAATTAATTAATTTATTTATGACACTGTGATGATGCACTGATTACCTCATAAATGAACGATTTAAATAAAATGAAAAGATAATGTACAATCTAAGACCTACACTTGTAAAAAACCTATTGTATGTGTGGATTTAGAAATATTATCACCTTATCCTCGAAATATATAATTTTGGGACCTTTAAAATCCTAAAATCATTTTATAATAAAGTAATATTTTATAACTTTCCAAGAGTGCCCCTCTTCTCCTCTTATAAAAGCCCCCCACCTCTACCACCTTACACACACCTCTCAAGCCTTTGGCTCGGCCAAAACCTGCCCATTTAATCTCTCCACATCCCTCTATTCATCATTGAAGCCTCACTTTGGACAGAATCCTTTCCAAGGAAGCCTTTGATCTTAAATCAAAGAGAGTTACCCGTTTTAAAGGTAATGTTTTCTCTTGTGTTCTTATGTTTTATTTTGCTTCTCCAACCCCCTAAACTCTTTTTATTCTTTTCTTTTGTAACAAAAACAGTATCTTCAATATACTAGGATGTTTTTATGTGATTTAGTCGAGTTACACTTATACACACCTTCTTCTAATGGTTAAGGAACATAATGTTTCTGTTGTTGGCGATTTTCCGCCTCACGAAACGATGATTGTTCAATATTCTTTTAACACCTTTAAAGGTGGACATTATGATGTAACTGTATTTTAAATATGATATATATGATATTTATTTTTACTATTTGCCTCTGTATTTTATATTTAAAACATACCTTTCTTTGTCGTACGTATGCAACGACAACAACTTCTCCGCCGCCGTGACCATTATTTGAGTTTCAGATTCCTCTACAAGCCATACCTTTTTTTCAAATGAAAAATAAATACCATGTTTTACTTTTCTTCTATTTTGGTATTGAAAATGGTCTTAATAATGTTTTTATATCAACGGGTTGTATTGATATCTTGTGTTTGAAAAGTGGAAATGTTATGTTTCCTTTATGCATGTTTTATGTGATACGATTATGTTATGGTTCTTGGGAATTATTATAAAGAGGGGTGGTTCCATGATAAACTAAGGGTGGGTGATCCCGATATAGCTCTCCAATGCATTGGGTAACACAAAGGAGTTAAACGTTAAGGTTTCTCCAAAGAGATTTAGGGAATATACTGTGATGGGTATTCCAAACGTAACCAAGAGGGTTACTCCCTACGTAAGAATGTTATGAATGCCTCAAGTTACCTTTATGCCTTATGATTTCTATGATTTATTCATGATTTGATGAGGTATGTTAAAATGATTATGTTTTATAAATAAAGTATGATTTAATACATGGACTAATGTTTTCTTTTCGTACTTTTATATCCCTTACTGAGCTTTTTATGATCATCCCATGTTTTTGAAATGTTTTTCACAGGTCAATGGAAAGGTGCATGATATGATGATAGTGTCAAGGATGTGTCAATAAAGAAACCATGTTTTATTTTAAATATGTTTTCGTTGATGGGGAAAAACCAATACTATATTTTATGTAACCACTTTGTTTAAATGTGGAATTGAATTCATGATTTATGATCTAATTCTCTAAAAATCTAAACCTGAAAAGATCCTTAATGTGAATTATTCATTTAATTCAACATTAATTAAGGTTTAAGGCCGGGGCCTTATAATTTTACTCGATGAAAAATGGATTCTTACTAGATCTTGATCCCTAGTATATGGTTCAATGAATAAGGTATATTGATTACCTCTCAATCCCTAGTATGTCACTCAATGAATAAGGGAAGTCGATTAGCTCTCATTCCCTTGAAAAGAAAGATAACATTTCTTCTTGATGGGAATTTATGTCAAGCTGCATGATCAAACATTTCTAAGTATCCTGATTCATTAGCTTTGTGGCTAATCATTGTTTCACTCGAGACATTAATTATCTATCTGGCGTAGAGGCGGATTATGTATGACCAAGGGTTTGTGGTAGCTAAGTTGGTTCATGACCGCTCATTTTTGGATTGTGTGTTATTTTTTTATGTATTATTCTGGAATAAATTTTTACATTTTAGAATATCAGGTTAAGGATGCATTTCTGTTGTCCCACTGAGTCTTGTTCTCACACTCTACTCAGGCATTTTGATGCATTGTAGTTTTCATGAGAGATCTGGTGAAGGGAAAGGGCCCTATGGTGGATATATGAGAAGAAGATTATGGTGATAATAGTATACTGGGAAGGAATCTAGAGGATCCACTATTTATTTATTTATATTATTTTATTTATTTCCTTTGGACATGATTTCCACTTACGGGAGATTTTTATTTATATTACACGATGTCATCCTTACTTTTCTGAATATTTACTCTAAATATTTATTATCTTGTTTAATTTTTATAATTGATCCTATGAAAATATATTTGGGGTATAAACTCTCCATTTATGTTCTCATACCCTTGCTGATAGTCAGTAGCATACTGCGTACGAGGAGACACACATGTGGTTAGGAGGCATTCCATCTTAGACCCGATGATTCAGTTCGAGGTGTTCCAAAATTGTATCAAAGGACTAGGACCCGCTAAATTGTTTCTTCTCTTATATTGGGTTGGTATAGGTTAGATAAGAGATAGTAAATTAGAACTCAGGTAGGTGAACAATGTTAGTGCCTAGCCATCACTGAATATTGGACCTTTGAGTTTCTGTAATGTGAGGAAATTATGTTTTATTGTTACTATTTGTTTTCCTTGGGTGATGAACATGATTTTATATGTGATTTATGATATTTTACATATGTTCATTCATCATTAATAGGAATATAGGTTCACATGCCATATATATACCTACTATTTTGTTGCGTAGTATTTCATTAAATAAATACCTTTATTTGTGATATCTATTCGAGATAGTTTGTTTTGTGTGATATATATTTGTTTCCCTGATGTGTGATATATCTTTAACAATATTAATTATTTTAAATAAGCACGTTTTTTGTAAGTATATATATATAATGACTATGAATAGTGTGCAAGGATGAAGAAAAGGGTCAGTTCTAGGAGGGGTATACCCTGGGTTAGGGGAAAACTCCTAGGAAAACCTTATTTTCTCTCATAGACTGGTTTAAAGAAACCTTGTGTGATCCCATAAGACTAATTAGGGTTTATCCTAATGACTCTATTTCTTTTCTATGGTGTTCCCTTATGTGTTACAAAATATGTTTACCTAATGTAGGTTATAGAACAACTTGGGAAGGAGACCTAAATAATTCTGTAAAGGATGAGGTTTTAGTATTACCACTAGACGTGCAGGATAACATAATTGAGATTTCCCACACACTTACTCTATGGTATATAAAGTATGGATAATTCTACAAGAATTATTTCACATAGTGTATTTTCTAAGTATAGTAGTTCATAAATGTAGCCAAATATTCCATGATTTTGAACTCCATCATTCTTCATTCTTCCAGAGGAGTAGAGTATCTCAATATGATGAAGAATGGGTTGTGGTTTTTTTTGAAAATTTCAACCTAGTAGAGACCCTAAAGGACTAACACGCTAAGATGATATTAAGATCATGTTGGGAGCATAACCTTTTAAATAATCATGGTCAGTCCATTGTGAAGAGAATTTTCTTGATCTAAAAAAAAGTTTGATGAAAACTCCAATACTAACACTCCCTAATCCTGGGAATGGTTATGCAGTGTAATGTGATGCATCAGGCATGGTTATGGGAGAGGTATTGATGAAAATAGAATAGGTAGTTTTTCATGGGTCTTTTCATCTATGATCCCATGAAAATTAGTATCCAACACATGACTTGTATCTTTTAGTATTGATATATGCACTGGAATGTTAGAGACATTATCTATTCTCTGGGAGATTTATTATTTACACGAACTATGTGAGCCTTCACTATATCTTCACACAAAAGGGACCTGAGTCTAAGACATAGAAATTTGGTTTAGTTTCTATAGATATTTTACTTTGAGATGATATATGCACCTGGGAAGGGAAGTATTGTAGAATATTCCTTATTCATAAGACATAGGCTGTGTAGGAACTTGGAGAGAGGTATTCAGAGGAGTAGTGATGATTGATGAGTTTATAAGATGAATAGGGGATGGATTCCTTAGAGGACCATGGTTTTATGACTTTTTCTCCCTTGAAAGTCACATCGTCACATGTAGACCAGGTAAATGATGAACAAAAAATGTAATTAGAGTGTTCCATAATGAGGAATAACTAGCTGGTTAGGAATCAATGCTCGGATGGTCGATGGACAACGATGATGTGATTATGAAACATGGGAGAGTAGTAGTAACTAATTCCATTAGATAGGTGATGATGAGGTATTACCATAAAACCATATGGGACGTTCATCCTATTGATACCAAGATGTATCATGACTTTTAGTGATATTTCTGGTGGTTAGGAAGAAGAGAGACATTTTTGGTTTTCTCTCTCTATGCCTCACTAGTGAGAGGGTGAAGGCTAAACACGAAAATCCTGGTGGATTGTTACAACCACTCATGATACCTATATGGAAGTGATAGTACATCATGATGGATATTGTATAGGGTTACCCAAGTCCCTGAGGAATTGTGAATCACTATGGGTGATTGTTGATCGGTTAACAAGATATGATTACTTCTTACTGATCAGAGGGACTCACTTAGTAGAAGAGCTAAGAAGGCTTTTTGCCTTAGAGATCTTGCATCTTCATGGATTCCATTTGATCATTTTTTAATATACAGATTCACATTTTACATCATGATTTTTCTAGGGATTTAAAAATTACATAGAGACTCAACTAAGATTGAGAAAAATTTACCATCCTTTGACTAAAGGATAGTCTGAGTGGACTATACCCATATTAGAGGATATTCTCTGAGCATTCGTTCTAGACCTTTGGGGAATATGGGGTGATCACATTTATTTTATTTAGTTTACATGTATTAATAGATAATATGCTTTTATTCATAGGAAATATTATAAAGATATTTATAGGAGGCCGTGTCACTCGCTGTTGTGTTGAAATGTGCTAGGTGAAGCAGAAATTGTTAGCCCCAATAAGGTTCATGTAGCCTCAAAGAGAGTGCATCTTATTTTGAGGAGGTTGATCATCGATTAGAGTGAATAGACATCTTATGCTGACTATAGGGGGAGAAATTTGGAGTTCGCTGTGGGCAATCATGTTTTCTTGAGGGTGAATCCTCTGTTAGGGGAAAAAAGTGTAGGGAAGTAGGGAAATCTTGCGCTAGTTTTTAGTGGAACCTTTCAGATCACCAAAGAGATACAAGTAGTGGCGTATCATTTAGACCTCCCTTCTCACTATCAAGGTATGCACAATGTGTTCCATGTGTCACATCTTCAGAGGTACATACCAGACTCTGTGCATGTTATTGATTATAAGGAAATTGATCTTGAAGACAATGCATCTAATGAGGATCATTCTATATGAATCATAGAACAAAGTGAGAAGGAATTATGAGGAAAGAAGGTACCACTAGTTCAGATTTGTTAGCAGCATGGGTGGATCCAGGAAGAGACGTGGGAGCATGAGTCTGATGTTTGAGCTCAGTAACCTCAGTTGTTTGAGTAAGATTGTAAGAGATACTTAGTGAGGATGAAAAGTCGATAGAGGGGGAGAATTTTAATATCATGGAATATTCAAATATAATAAAAAACCTCCTATTGATAAATTATAAGTATCATTAGTGAAACAAATGATTTATTTATGAAATAACTAAATAAAATGTGTTAAAGGATTTAAGTAAGGGTAATATTAAAATAAAAAATTTGGATTATTCATTTAAATATTTTTTAAGTTGGATGCAAAGTTGGTGTGAATTCCAAGACCTGTAAAGCCTTAGCGAATACGAAATAAAAAATTAAATATATTATATTACACACACAAAATTTACTAAGAATAATTGAATAACTCCAAAATGGTATGTCGTATGAGAAATTAGAGACCAACATTTGGTATGGTATGTGGTGTTTACTCTATTTGGGTTATAATATTTCTATGCGTCAGATATTTGGATGGTTCACTCGATAGAATATATTATTTAATATTTTTTATTATATATATTTTTGAAAATAATTTAATATATTCTAAATAGTGCATCTTATGAAAAATATGACACCTCCATTAGGCCTTGAATGGGGGGTTTACCCTAGGTAGAGTATAAATTTTATGCAAATCGAGTGTTTAAAAATTTTTCATGCTATAAAACACTTTTTATATTTATTTATTTATTTAATACATTTTTAATTATTAAATAATCAATATATCTCAAACGGTTCGTATTATAAAATACACAAGACCACCGTTATGTCTAAAATGGGGGTTTTACCCTAGTAAGGGTATAACTTTTATACACATCAAGTGTTTAACAACATCAGATGTGATAAAACACTTTTTTTACTTAATTAATTATTTAACAAATTTTTAATTATAAAATAATTAATATATCTCAAATGGTGTGTTGTATGAGAAATCTAAAACCTCTATTAGGTTCATAATTGCAGGTTTAACCTAGTTAGTGTATAACTTTTTTGCACAATGAGCATTTGATATCTTTTAATTTTTTGGGGTAAAATTAATGATGGGAAAATACATCATCTTCTTCCCACACCTCAAATGACATTGACATGTGGGTGGATTTTAAAAGCTTAAATTAAGTGTGTTTTTACCAATTAAAAATATAAAATGAATTAAATAACATAAATAAATGACTCCGCATTGATTGGTTCGGTGTTTAATGAAATAAAATGGATGATTTAATTTGTGAGTTAAAAACACCGTAAACATGTTTCAGATGCCTATAAATACTTTGGCACTTCTCATTGTAATTCCACCAATGAGTCCAGGATACTCCTTCCATGATCGATGAAGTTGTCAAGCTTTCTTTTCATCCAAGAAAAGTGCACGAGGATAGATCTTCTGCTTGGGGCGTGACTCTACGGGTTCTTCCAATTTTGTTTCAAACTTCTCTCTTCAATAAATTCCTTGTCGGTGATCAGATTGATGCGCCATCAGTTTCATTGGATTTAACTCATTTAGAAAAAGTTCAATCATATTTTTTTAAAGCATAAAACCATTCTCAATATGTTTTTTTTCATTTTTTAATGGATAATTAATTTTTTTTATCAAAAGGTAATATTTAAATAAATTATCAAAATATGTTTACTGCAAATTTATCAAGAATAATTTTTTAGGATTAAACAAGGATGAATTATTAAAACTATAAAATTTTAATTATTTTTGATTATTAAGACGTAATTATTAAATAAATTATATATGGATAATTGTGTGAAATTTATCAAAATGATAATTGTGTGAATTATCAAATGTTAATTGCATAAAATTATCAAAGATAATTACAAAAAAATTTTGAGTGATAATTTATTGAAATTAAAAAATGAAAATTGCATGAAATGATCAATGAAAAATTACATGGTTAATAAGAAATAATTATCATTAATTATAAAAGTTTAATTATGTAAAAAATTTATCAAGGATAATTATTGAGAACAATTAATCGATAGTCACTAGATTATCAAAGGGTAATTTATTATAGTATAATTATCATTGGATAATTAAGTATCATAGATAATTAGAAAATATAATTATAAAATTATAAAATGCAATGAAATTATCAAAATAAAATTATAAATGATATTTTTAGATAAAATTATCAAAAAAATAATAATAGGATAATATTTAATAAAATTATCAAAAGATAATTATAAAGGATAATTTATGAAAAATTATCAAATGGTAATTATAAAATGATAATTTTGAAATTATCTAGGAGAGATAATGTATCTTCTAATGCGATATTTTTTGAAATAAAATAACTATTGTTGGTAATAGGAACCCATGACGAATGTCAAGAATTATTATGTCGATGAATGATATGATTAGGTCATTAGGAGGCGTATCAAACCACATGGGGTTGTTTATCCTTTTTGCTGATGATGATGACTTTGAGGTAGGAAGTTACTTAACCTTTTGGGATCATTTACACATGATTTCCTTTAATATGATTATACATAGACATATTTTGATGACCATGTTAGATTATGATCACATGTGGACGTGTGTGTAGCCATAGAACCACTATTTTACACTTGATACCATGAGTACTTGAATCTTATAATTCATGTTTGATGTCTGAACCCATGTATTTTGTGTGATACTTTACTTATTATTATATGTTATGATTTATCACATATCCTACCATGCTATGTATGTCTTGTGGTATTATTTTTGGATCCCAAGATAGGTGGACCATCATGAAGTTTATCCCCTAGAGGGGGAATACACATTACTTCCAACATTAAAGAAGTGGGAATGATGTATGGGGTAGGAATATAGTGATTCCTTGGAGATTCCGTGTGATGGAATCAATGACTAAGGGATTATGACTAACTCTCGATCCCTAGTATGCAGTCAATGAAGAGGGGAAACTTACTAGATTTCAGTCCCTAGTAATTTAATCAATGAAAAAAGGGATGTTGACTAGCTATTGATCCCTAGTATATGCTTCAATGACCATGGGATGCTTATTTTCTCTTAATCCATATGATTTTAGTCGAAAAAATAAGAGAAGTTGATTAGATATCCATCCCTTTAATATACAAATAACATATCTTCTTGATGAGAATTTTCATAAAGATGCATGATCACACAATGTCGAGTAGCATGATTCATTAGCCTTGTAGTTAATCATTGGTTAATTTGACACGTTGATTATCCTTCTAGCATAGATCCGAAGCAGGTACGAATAGGGGTTTATGGAAGCTTGGTTAGCACATGATCACTCAATTTTAGATTGTGTGTTATTTTTGTTACATATTATTATCAAATACACTTGTATATTTTAGCACATCTGGTTAATGATGTATTGGTGGTATCCTATTGAGCATTTTACTCACACCCTACTCAGGTATTTTAATGCGCTTACAGATTTAATAAGGGATCTAGTTAAGGTCAAGGGACCTATGGTGGATAGAAGAGTAGAGGATCATGGAGCTAGTAGCAGATTAGGAGGGACTCTAGGGGATCCATTGTTTATTTATTTAGTTTATCTGCTTTACTTCCTTCAAACATTCTTTCCACTTATAAGAGATTGTTTATTTGTATTACATGTATTCCATTTTTAATTTTCATCATGTTTACTCAGATTATTTATTATATTGGTTATTTTTTTATTATTGATCCAATGGAATGATATTTGTGGTATAGTATTCCCACTGATAGACTCGGACCCTCGCTGTTAGTTGGAAGCCTCTTGCGTACGTGGAGATGAGTATGAGGTTACATGGAATTATGGTCCAACTTAGTGATTCATGTTGGGATTTTAAATCCATATTTCTTATTAAAAAATCTCATATAGGTTCCCCTTGGAGAAAAACTAGAGAGGATAACTACCTTATCCCTCAACTCCTATATTAATTTCTTCAGCTCACTAATTCCCAAGTGACCATTTTATAAGGAGTCTTTGATATTGGTATTTCATCAAGGACCAAATTAATTGTAAACATTACTTAATGATCTGGGGCGGTATATGTAATTCCTTAGGAAATATATTAATATATTCTTGTACAATTGGTACATCCTAAATTTAAATATCACTTTCCACATTTATAGATATTGTTTTCTCTTCCACACCAATAATGTCATTCAGTAGAGCTATTGGGGGTGGATCTATATAAGAGTTATATGATGAATTTTCTAATCTAAAGATAAGGGATTCTACTTCTTCCTCATAAATCATAACTTTCTTATTTTTGAAATAAAATTTCACTTAATAATTCAAAATCCATTCTATATGTAGGATTATATCAAATTCAACCATAGGTTTAATGTTAAGGCCAAAAACTAATTCATGTTTTTGTGTCATAAAGGGTATTGAACGACACATTTTTGTTTCAATGATACTTCCATTATGATTTAAATTAAAAAATCCCTTATTAAATCAAAAGGAAAACACATAATTGTCTAGAAAATCGGATAGATATAAAAGAGTTCGATGATCTGGAATAAAATAAATCATTGTCTAAATTTGAAGATATTATTAATGTAACTACCACCACAACATTGGGTATGTCTACTTCAGCTGTGGTGATCACATAATCTTGTCCATATTCTATTGGACTCTTCTGTGGTAGATTCGCTTGACGTTTGGGGCATTGATTTGACTAATTCCACATTTCATTACAGTTGAGGCCTTGAAAATCATTCATTTGTTTTTCCCCTTTCATTCATTAGCTCGATGAACCTTTCTCTATACTTATAACAAACTACCTATCCCTATAATCATTTCTAAGGATGTCAGTTTCCAAAATTTTTGCATAATAGGAATTGATTCATTCCCCTACTATTCTTTGATGCCTTACCTTTTTTATGGTTATAAGAAGATCTATTCTTATCTTAATTTACCTTGGAGATGTATAATCTTGAAAATTTATTCTTCATTTTGATGGAACTTAATACTATTTTAATCAAATGATAAAAATGTTTTTTAATCCAGAACCCATAGGATACTTGGATTAAGACCTACAAATAAATGATCAATCTTGTTTTAAAAATCACATTTTTAATCTATAGAAAACATGGCTAGTCTTGTGAAGGTACCATCATACTCTGTAACACTATCTTCTTCCTTTTTCTTAGAGATAAGTAATTTTCTCTTCATTTTTGTTTGTTTTTGATGAACGAAATATTTTTTGAAGAATGTTTCTTTAAAATTTATCCATTCAATGTCTTCTGTTTCGTCTTTCTCTATAGTATTCTAGATCAATGACCACAATTGATCAGCATATCCCTTGGGAATATATAATTCCAAAACTACATATTCATTTTCATTTCATATCAATTCTAGAAATATATTTTCATGGGACTTGATCCACTGCTCAACTACCACTAGATTAGTAGTCTGAGTAAAATATGAGGGCTTATGCCTCATAAAGAAATCCAATATAGATGTAGTATGGTTATTATTCATTACCTAAGTAAGCTATCATAATATGGTCATTATCTTCTCATCTATAACACAAACTATGTTTAGTTTTTTTTGTGGGTAAATACCTACATATTCTATATGTATTGATTCTATTTCTTCCATTATGCTTCATAACTAAATAAAAGAACACAATAAGTTTTCTCATAATAATCATGAGTATTGATAAAAAATTTCAATATAAATAATTATTATAATTCTCAGGTTTACTTAACATCTAGTTCCCAAGGTTTTTACTAAACCTACTTTGATACCAACCATAAAAACCCTAACCCCAGTATCCCAAAGTCAGTGATTGTTTTACTAAAATAGCATAGATACAAGAGATCAAATCACCAAGGATAGATCGGTTTAGTAGTCCTTTAAAACTATATACATACATTGATCCCTTATTACATTGGTACTTAAACATAAAACATAACACAGTAAAATAAAATAATTCCATGGCACTTATTCAATGATTTCATCTTTATAACCCTGGGAAGGAAAAAGTAAAATAAAAGGGTGAACCCAAATGCTCAGTAAGGGTTACATGTATAAATAATAAGTGAAGTAAAGTAATTAAGGAATAATCAATATGGAAAGGTAAATAACTGAAAAAAACATGTCATCAATAAATTGATAATGAAAATTCATCCATAGATTTTGTAACAGTGAAAATATCATGGTAATAAATAAATGAACAGTGAATGAAGAAAATGATTAATTATTGAAAATCATGTATTCGACACAAAAATCATTACACCATCAAGATGGTTTAAGTTTGTCGGTAGAAACCCATCTGATTCTACTTCGAAACAAACACAAAGGGTTTATCGGTAACTATTTTGTCTCATGAGACATATCGATGCATTGGGAGACTATATAATTCCAGTACTCACCCATCACTTAAATTCCAACACATTCTTCAAACATATATTTAATTGTTGAATAATATAATTTATCAAAATATATTTATAGAGTAGATGATATATATTTATTCATATTTTCCTAGTTATAATAACATTTAAATTAAACATCATTTGGGAAAATGGTATACGACATAGACAGTATTCATATCCATGATACAATAAATATGAATATTTAATGAAATATTTAATGATGAATGATAATAAATAAAAGGTAAATACACAAATGAAATAAATTATAAATATATAATAAGTCCCACATAAATTAAAGTGAGATTAATAACACTTACCACATTATAATCAATTCAATTATATTCCCCATAAACTTAATAATCATAAAGTGAAACATTAAATACCATAAATATTAAGATATTAACTATATGATATATCAAAGGTTACAATACATACACTACACACAATGAATAAGTGGAGAATAAGGAATATCTCACAAAAACAAAATCAAGACGATAAAACCCTTACAATGATCACATCATTTGAGTGAGGATAAATCAATGAAATAATTATGTATGAAAAATGTAAATCCAAAAAATAAATGTGAAAATATAGTATAAAACCAATAGAGTTCATTTCACCCATATTATTGGCACAACTTAACCAATGACATATAAATTTAACCAAATGAATAGAAATTGTGTTAAGAAATCCCATTCCCTATGTTTGAAAGCGTTTGTAACTTTTACTTAATGCCATGGATAATAAAACTAAATTAATTAATTACTTTATTAATAACATTTTAAAATTTATTTTATTTATTATAATTTTATTATGATTATGTATGGACTTCTGGATGAGTTATAATATTCAATTTTTTCTTTCTAGGAGTGTTCATTTTCTTAGGTTTTCATGATCCATTCACTTGTATACAAGTATTGAAGTTCATATAAAATGAGTTTTTTTCTCCATAATTGAAATAATATGTTATTAATTATCTTAAAAAATTTAAAATTATATTATATATAATTTGGTTATATGGTATGAGAAGGATTCATTAGATTTAATGTTCACGAAAATGATTTAATTTATTTTTGAGGGTTTTACAACCATCACAAACTTATATAATTTTATTTAATTTCATTTTTATATATTAGTTCCATAGCATTATAAAACTTATTATTTTTATAATAATATATTATATATACAGACCCAAATCTCTACGTACGTGGACATTACATTACTTTTACAGAATACTTAATACATAACAAAAACAGACACCAAAGGTCCATAATAGTTTAGTGTCTTTGGAAACTCGGAACATAATCTTCTAATCATGGTAAAAGATCTTCAAAATCTCCCATTAAGATCTTCCCCTTTTGTTTTCTTACCTAAAACCTTTATTTATATCTTGGGTAAAAGAAAACATATTAAGGGTTAGCTCAAATGATCAGTAAAGGTAAGAATGGATAAAATAAAACAAACCATATACATTTGAACTTAAAAACATGACCAAAATGTTTAAACATCAAAATATTGAGCAATGACATAAAACATGGCAGTACGTAAGGAACATATCATAATGGAACTTCAATCACGATAAAATATATTGGAAATAAAACTTGTAATTGTGGAAAAACATTAATCACATGATATGATTTCCATAGTAGCCAAGGCATTGCTGCCAAGACCATCTTAGTGGATAAAGTCCCGTACTGAACCGAGTTCACTCCTCATTCCAGTCCTGTATCACTAAATCGGTTTAACTTTCCGTACCATCCATGTTTATCGCATGAGATATAAATCTTTACCCAATGCATTATAGGTAGATATAGGTCCCACCCATCACATAATGAAGTCATTCTTACTTGTGCCACAAAATAAACATAAATCATTCATCATAACCCAAAGAATTAAATGGGTTTCATAAACGTCATCTGATAATCACCTAATCTATATAAAACAAATGAATATAACTTCACCATAAGATAAGTGAAACCATGTAAATAACAGAGAAATTATACTTGAAACAAAAACATGTTAAATAATGTCATCTTAGATGGAAAATATTTTTGATAAAACACTTGAAATTAATTCTTGAATAAAATATCCTTTCTTCTTCAAAATCATTTTATTTTCACAAAATTCCATGCAATTTTAAAAGAAAATGATTTTGCTGAATATATTCATGAAATATTTTAGAGTAAGATTCATGAAAATAAGGCGTTATAAAACCATAAAAATCTATTCTTTCTGTATAAGTTAAAAAAACATTCTCCTCGTACTTTTGTCGGAAAAGTCAAAAAGTACCTCGTATGGTAAACAAAAGAAAGATTCCTTCCATATGATGTGGTAAAAGTAAAAAAGGTTAAAAATGAATTTAAACATACATGTAAGAAAAGTAAAAATTTTATGAAAACATTTTGATAATATATGGACATGGATAATAAAGATAACCCTAGTAAATACTTACGAATAAACAATCTCAGATAAGAATGAGATTGGAATAATTATCCCTTACCTTATGTCCAATTTCTTCTGTATGTGTTCGAGACTCCTGTATAGTGGGTTTAAAAATTTTATTAACTTGTAATAGTACCATATTAATATTTATGATATCATATATGATTCACTTACGACATTATATTATCCCTTCATTTGTCAATTCCATGTTAAAGCATCGTTTTGGGTAAAATCGTTTCATTTATCATCCGTGTTTAGACTTGTAATTATTAATATTATTACTTAGATCATGATTAATTAATTCCAGAAAATAAAAAATGATTTATATATAATATATATTCAGAATATACATATATATAATAGATCAATAAATGGAAATAAATACACCGTTCATGGAGACAGTAGGCCGTACGTATGCATGAACGTTGTTTTTCGTTTCCTTATTGAATTGAATGGAACTAAGTATATGAAATATATATATATATATATATACATAAATCCAGTAGAATTATTATGTCATATATTTCACGATTACTTATTATATATACTTTATAATCATTCTTTAATTGTTAACATGGAAAATGAATCTCATCGCGTCGTGGAGACGGTAATCCGTACGTACGCACGAGCGATGATATCATTCCCATATTTATTGAATGGAATTGGAGTGGATGATATAATATCTTATAATCAGTATGATGTTATAATAATCATATATAGTTATTCTTTACACCATTATACCCATCCAGGTAAGGTGGAGGTGGAAAAACTGATTACCCCACGGCGTAGATACGGTATTCCGTACGTAAGCACGCGCAGTGATTTCATTTTTCGAAGGATGGATAGAAGGTGAAATAGGGTTTTTTCATATTTATAATAACATATAATTATATTATTTATAATTATGTTATTACTTTATAATGAAACAACTAAATAAGAAGAAGTTGAAGAAGAAATAAACTTGAAAGAATCGGTAGAAGAGATTATCTCTTCTTCGACGCACCTCTTTTAAGCTTCCTATTAAGGGACTAGAGTTAGTCTTTTGAGAAGACCAGAACCTCCAGAATGTTTCTAGTGAAGTGGAGAAGAGAAATGGTTAGAGGTTTGCCGAGCTTGAAGGCTCAATGTTTTGTGAAGAGGAGAGTGAGGAGGTGCCCTTTTATAAGGAAGGAGAGGAGAACCTTTGGAAAGTGTGAAAATATTATTTTATTATAAACTTATATTTGGTTTCAAAAGTTCTAAAAATGAATAAAGATGATGATAAGAAGACTCCTGGTCTAAATAAAATCATCCAATCAGAATTGGACATGTTTTGGATAATATTTTAATCATTATAATCTTATTTATTTAAATCATTTATTAATGAGGTAAATACTGCATCATTATTGTGTCATAAATAATTTAATTTATTTGTGTTATAAAAATTATAAACAAAATACCACCATGTAGGACATATTTTTATCTTTAAAATTAATATTTATAGTCTAAAAGATAATTTAAATAACCCCTTATAAAAATTAATTACTAAAAGATTTTTGTTATTGTCAATTTTGTCTTTACATTAAATTAATTAATCCAAATTGTCATTATCACTACCAAGTGGCTCAGTGGGGTCCCAAAATTGACCCAAGGATGCCCATGGTCGGCCACTACTCATCCAATAAGGTTAGGAAACGTGTTAAGGTAATTTTGAATTATTATAATATTCTTTTAACCTTGAATTACGCTATTTACCTTTAACCGTAGTAAATAAAAGTCAAAAGTTACTATTCACCAAAAATTATATTCATATTATTGAACCACATTTTACTTCTTAATAAAAACCATGTATGTCTGATTTTTGAAATTCAATTCACAGAAGTGGTAAAATTTCATCTAAATGAAAGAGTCAGTTTTTTTAAAATACCACTTAGTGGTTTCATTATTCATAAAAAATTGACGTTTTTCAGAAAAATACCAAAACTTCAGCCTAAGATATATTTGATATTATGAATTCAAAAATGATATCTATTTTTCCAAATTTAAAACATATAAGTGTCATTAATTAATTTTAAAATTAATTCCAGTTATCAAAACAAATAGCATGTTTTTAAGAAACAATAACTATCAAAAGATCGACACTTGGTTATGTCCAATTTCAAAGTGAAAATTATTCCCATGAACAAAATTGGATTAAATGGTAAAAATATATTCTAATTACACTTTAAAACCAATTAAAAAGTTAATCTAGCCATATAAATTATTGCGATGGAAAAAGTGGTTTTTAATTAAAATATTGCATCTTTTTACTATTAATTAAAATATGAAAATTATCAGAATAATATGAAAAATTTATCCAAAGTAAATATTTGTATCTTGATTTCAAATAAGAATTTTATTTTTTCAAATTACACTTATAAAAATGTCAAAAACTAGATTTAAAGTGGGTGCTCCATCAAAAGGCGGAAAACTGCATTTTTTGAAAAATACATATTTTACCCAAAACATTTATTTTGTTCTCATACCATATTCTATAAAATGATTAAGATGAATTATAATGTCATAAAATAAAAAATTTAGTTACTACTATTAATAACAACTAGTTCATAATAATATTATAACTATATATCGTTGTTTAGTGAAACCCGGTATTGCGTACAACACACGCTATCGAGGAAGGTCGCGATTGCGTGTAATGCAAGCCAAGGTAGGGTTGCGTGTAGTGAAAGACTCCTTTGTTGTATTATCTAACAAAATCCAACCATATTTCATTTATACATTGAATATATATATACACACACACACACACTCAATGTTGCGTAGAACAACTATTATCAAATGAACTTGAAATTGTGTGTAACACGATCCAAGAATAATGTCGCGTATACTACTAGCTAATACGGTGTTGCGTATAGAGCAAGATAATATTAGTGTAGCACACAACAAAAGATATGAATGAAATTAAAAATAATATATCTCATAAAATCTCGGGGTGTTACATTCTACCCCCTTAAAATAAATTTCTCCCTCAAAATTTTTCGGGGTTATAAATGGTTTACTACTTAAAAGTTTCTTTAATAGACACCCACATTGTAAAATGGAATACCAAAACTGAACTTTAAAAACTAAATTATTAAATGTAATATTTACCCAAATTAACTAATCACTGGGTTTCCACATATGAGAACATAGGTGAAAATATGGATATAGAAGAGAAATCTAACCATTAAGTTCTGATGGAGAGTGGTAGAGAACATGGCTATGAAAAATCCAACAATCAAAAAGCCATAAATTTATTATGATCTAAGGTACCATATGATTCATCGGATATGAGGACATTAGGAAAACATTTTTGGTTTTCAAGATCATTTCCCTAATGATTTATATTTTGAATTAAAATAAATACTTACTTGATTTTCGTAAAATCTTATCGTTGCTCGTGCTTTGAACAATTTCCAGTTAATATCTTAAGGAAATGAAGTTGAATTTAAAGTGTTAGTAGATCATGCGATAGAGTGATAGGTCATTCCATCTGTCTCAAACACAAGGTTAGAAAAAGTTATATACACAAGTCCATATATGGTGAGATTAATTGTATATTGTTCCAAAAATGGACTTATAATTCATCCACCATACCTTTTAATAAAATAAAACTAGGTTCTACTAACCAGGGACTTCCTGTAGGCTAGTGGTAGGTGATAAAGGTCTTCCGCACTTCGGTTGTGGGTTCGTTTCCTACAGCCTTGTCCAACACAACGGGTTGTCACCCATTCTACAGTTTGTCCCTTTTTCTAAAACTAAATTATTATAACATCCCATCAATAATATCGAAAAAGTTCTAGCCTTAAAAAATACTTACTTATTTCCAACATAATCCATTCCAATCTTTAGGCTTATCTAAAAATACTTCTGTCCAAGCTCATAGTATAAAGAAAATGATTACTGGAAAGGTCATATAAAAAGCATGTGAATACCAAAATTTATCCCCCAAATATCATAATATATATCTTGTTGATCGCATTACAAACATGTGAATATCTCAATCTTTTATTCTCTTGAAACATAAATTACCATAGAACCTTAGTGAAAACATTAATTCTATCAAAAGTCAACTCTTTACACATACCAAAATCCCAAAATTTCTATATACTCAAACCATTATATCACATTGTCCTTATATCAGTCATGATCTCATTAATTCTATCAAACTTCTCATTATATCCTTATCCCTTCATTATGCGCATATCATCTACTTTCTAAAAATATCTAAATAACCTTTCATGGTTATCGGTACCAATCAACATATACCTTCAAATAATTTAGGAAAAACAATAGTGTAACAATCCTTATATGTGTCTTTATTCCGTATTACCATTACCTATACAACATAACTCTTGATAAACATAAATCATTACACTACCTTCTTAAATTATTGACCGAGCTTCAACAATTCTTTCATCTCACATATCATTTGTAGTCTTTTCATCATCATCAATATAAATACTACCCATACGACTATGATGATTCTTATCATGATATTTTCCCTATGGGTATTGGTTTGCATAATTCCCATACATTCCACATTTAAAACATTTAATCATTGTTGATGTCGTAGAAATACCATTATCTTTGTCCATGGTGTTAACTGAACCTTTTCCTTTGCACTTTCTAGTTTCGTGTCCTTCCTTTCCACACCCAAAGCATCTTCGAGTTCCTTTGAAACATTCTCCCTGATGCCTCTTCCCACATGATTTACATGAGGGTAATTTAACTTTCTTTCCTCTATGATCATCATGAAACTCCATCTTTCTCTTATTAGCTGAGTCGGGATACATACAAAAGTTGAGATTATTGATCATATTATAAGAATTCTGATTAGGAATAATAACCATGTTTGGACTTCCAAATCCTATTTCATTTGGTTTCTCATGAAGAATATTATTCCATTGTCCATCATATCCCCCATTATCACAAATATTCCTGTTTCTAGCCATTTTATAAAACCCAAAAAGAAAAGTATGAGAGGCAAAAATAATGCTAGGAAAAATAATAATAAAGGGGGAGTAACTTCAATATATAAAATCTTAGGTTTAATTCTAAGATCGTTACCGTAATTCTAGGACTATAAACTATATGTATACTTAAACTTAGGGACATCCCTAGACAAACCTTAGAAATATCTCTAGGGATCTCACTAAAGTTATCACATCATAGTTTCTAGAGGTTGACTAAACCTTTCCTCTGATACAAACTGTAGAGACCCAAAGCATGATTTACATGGAAATTAAATTAGTTTTGAGAAATACTTAAAACATAAAAAAATAGACACCAAAGAACTGTAATAGTTTAGTGTCTTTGGAAACTCAGAACATAATCTTCTAATCAAGGTGAAAGATATTCAACATCTCCCATTAAGATCTCCCCCTTTTGTTTTCTTACCTAAAACCTTTCTTTATATCCTAGGAAAAAAAACATATAAAGGGTGAGATCAAATGATCAGTAATGGTAAGCATGGATAAAATAAAACAAACCATATAAATTTAAACTTAAAAACATGACCATAATGTTTAAACATAAAACTCTTGAGCAATGACATAAAACATGGCAGTACGTAAGGCACCGATCATAATGGAAAGTCAATCATGATAAAATAGATTGGAAATAAAACTTGTAACTGTGGAAAAAAATTAAGCACATGATATGATTTCCATAGTAGCCAAGGCATTTCTACCAAGACCATCTTAGTGGACAAAGTCCCTTACTGAACCGAGTTCACTCCTCGTTCTAGTCCTGTATCACTGAACCATATTAACTTACCGTTCAATCCATGTCTATCTCATGTGATATAAATCATTACCCAATTAATTGGAGGGAGATATAGTTCCCACCCATCTCATAATTAAATCAATCTTACTTGTGTCACAAAATAAACATAAATCATTCATCATAACCCAAAGAATAAAATGGGTTTCATAAAAGTCATCTCATCATCACATAATCCATATAAAAAAATGTATATCATTTCACTATAAAAAAAGTGAAACCATTTAAATAATAGAGACATTATACATGAAATATAAACATGCTAAATAATATCATCGTAGATGGAAAATAGTTTTGATAAAACACTTGAAATGAATTCTTGTGGAAACTATCATTTCTTCTTCAAAATCATTTTCTTTTCACAAAATGCCATGCAATTTTAAAAGAAAAGTATTTTTTTGAAAATATTCATGAAATATTGTAGAGTAAGCTTCATGAAAATAATTCATTATAGAACCGTAAAAATCCATTCATTCCGTATAAGTTAAAAAAACATTCTCCTCATACTTTTGTCAGAAAAGTCAAAAAGTACCTCGTATGGTAAACAAAAGAAGGATTCCTTCCATACGATGTGGTAAAAGTATAAAAGGGTAAACATTACTTTAAGCTTACATGGAAGAAAAATAAACATTTTATGAAAACATTTTGAGAACATATGGACATGGATAATAAACATAACCCTAGTAAATACTTACGAATAAAAAATCTCAGATAAGAATGAGATTGGAATAATTATCCCTTACCTTATGTCCAATTTCATCCGTATGTGTCCGAGAATCCTCTATAGTGGGTTTAAACATATTATTAAATTGTAACAGAACCATAATAATATTTATGATATCATATATGATTCACTTACGACTTTATGTTATCCGTTCATTTGTCAATTTCATGTTAAAGCAGGGTTTTGGGTAAAATTGTTTCATTTATCATCCATGTTTTGACTTGTAATTATTAATATGATTACTTAGATTATGATTACTTAATTACAGAATATAAAAAATGATATATATATATATAATATATATTCAGAATATGCAAATATATAATAGATCGATAAATGGAAATAAATACACCGTTCATGGAGACGGTAGGCCGAACGTACGCATGCACGCTTTTTTTCATTTCCTTATTGAATTGAATGGAATTAAGTAGATGAAATACATAGATATATACATAAATCCATTAGAATTATTATGTAATATATTTCATTATTACATATTATATATACTTTATAATAATTCTTGAATTGTTAACATGGAAAATGAATCTCATCACGTCGTGGAGACGATAATCCGTACGTACACACGAGCGATGATATCGTTCCCATATTTGTTGAATGGAATTGGAGTGGATGATATAATATCTTAGAATTAGTATGATGTTATAATAATCATATATAGTTATTATTTACACCATTATTCCTATCCAAGTAAGGTGGTGGTGGAAAAACTGATTACACCATAGAGTAGAGACGGTATTCCGCACGTACGCACACGCGGTGATTTCGTTTTCTGAAGGATGGATATAAGGTGAAATGGAGTTTTTTAATATTTATAATAACATATCAGTATATAAGTAATACTAAGGGTATTACTTTATAATGAAACAACTAAATAAGAAGAAGTTTAAGAAGAAAGAAACTTGAAATAATCGGTTGAAGAAATTACCTCTTCTACGATGCAACTCTTTTAAGATTCCTCTTAAGGGACTAGAGTTGGTCTTTTGAGAAGACCAGAACCTCCAGAATGTTTCTAGGGAAGTGGAGAAGAGAAATGGGCAGGGTTTGGCCGAGCTTGAAGGCTCAAAGTGTTGTGAAGAGGAGAGGGAGGAGGTTCCCTTTTATAAGGGAGGAGAGTGGAACCTTTGGAAAGTGTGAAAATATTATTTTATTATAAACTTATCTTCCATTTAAAAAGGTCCAAAAATCATTAAATATGATAATAAGATGACTAATGGTTGAAATAAAATCATCCAATCCGAATTGGACTTGTTTTGGATAATATTTTAATCATTATAATCTTATTTATTTAAATCATTCATTAATGAGGTAAATACTGCATCATTATTGTGTCATAAATAAATTAATTTATTTGAGGTCTAAAAAGTATTAAAAAACAACACCATGTATGAAATATTTGTATCTTTCCAATGAATATTTATATTCAAAAATATAATTTATAAAACCCCTTATAAAAATTAATTACTAAAAGTTTTTTTGTTAATGTCAATTTTGTCTTTACATTAAATTAATTAATCCAAATTGTCATTATCACAACCAAGTGGCTCAATGGAGTCCCAAAATTGACCCAAGGATGACCATGGCCGGCCACTACTCACCCAATAAGGTTAAGATAAGTGTTAAGGTAATTTTGAATTATTATACTATTCTTTTGATGTTGAATTACCCTATTTACCTTTAACCACATAAAATAAAAGTCAAAAGATACTATTCACCAAAATATATTTTCATCTTATTGAACCACATTTTTCTTCTTTATAACAACCATGTATGTAGGATTTTTTAAATTCAATTCACAGAAGTGGAAAAATTTCATTTAAATGAAAGAGTCAGTTTTTTTAACTACCACTTAGTGGTTTCACTATTCATAAAAAATTGATGTTTTTCAGAAAAATAACAAAAATTCATCCTAAGCTATATTTAATATTCTGAATTCAAAAATGATGTTTATTTTTCCAAATTCAAAACATAGAAGTGTCATTAATGAATTTTAAAATTAATTTCTGTTATCAAAACAAATAGCGTGTTTTTAAGAAACAATAACTATCAAAAGATCGACACTTGTTTATGTCAAATTTCAAAGTGAAATTAATTCCAATGACCAAAATTGGAATAAATGGTAAAAATATTTTCTAATTAAACTTTAAAACCAATTAAAAAGATAATATAACCATATAAATTATTGTGATGAAAAAAGTTGTTTTTAATTAAAATATAGCGTCTTTTTACTATTAATTAAAATATGAAAGTTATCAGAATAATATTGAAAATTTATCCAAAGTAAATTTTTATATCCTGATTCTGAAGAAGAATTTTATTTTTTCAAATTTATCTTATAAAAATTTTCAAAAACTAGATTTAAAGTGGGTGCGCCATCAAAAGGCGGCAAAACTGCATTTTTTGAAAAATAATTATTTTACCCAAAAAATTTATTTTTCCTCATACCATGTTATATACAATGTATAAGATGAATTATAATGCCATAACATTCAAAATTTAGTTACTACTATTCATAACGTCTAGTTCATTATAATATTATAACCATATATCATTGTTTAGTGAAACCCGGTATTGCGTACAACACACGCTATTAAGGAAGGTCACGATTGCATGTAATGCAAGTCAAGCCAGGGTTGAATGTAGTGAAAGACTCCTTTGTTGTTTTATATATATTTTATTTATAAATTTAATATATATATATACACTCAATGTTGCGTAGAATAACTACTATCTAATGAAATTTAAATTGTATGTAACACGATCCAAGAATAATGTTGCGTATACTACAAGCCAATATGGTGTTGCGTGTAGTGAAAGATAATCATGGTGTATCATAAAACAGAAGACATGAAAGAAATTAAAAATAATATATCTCATAAAATCTCGGGGTGTTACATTCTACCCCCCTTAAAATGAATTTCGCCCTCGAAATTCGTCAGGGTTATAAATTGTTTACTATGTGAAAGCTTCTTTAATAGACACCCACATCGTAAAAATTAATACCAAAACTGATCTTTAAAAACTAAATTAAGAAACATAACGGTTACCCAAATTAATTAATCACTGGGTTTCCACATAGGAGAACATAGGTGAAAATTTGGATATGGAAGAGAAATCTAACCATCATGTTCTGATGGAGAGTGGTAGAGACCATGACTATGAAAAAGACAACAATCACAAAGCCATAAATTTGTAATGATCTAAGGTACCATCTGATTCATCGGATATGAGGACATTAGGACAACATTTTTGGTTTCCACGATCATTTCCCTAATGTGGAATATTTTGAATTAAAAGAAATACTTACTTGATTTTGGTACAATCTTACCATTGCTCGTGCTTTGAACAATTTCCACTTCATCTCTTAAAGAAATGAAGTAGAATTTAAAATGTTAGTAGATCATGCAATAGAATGATAGGTCATTCCATCTATCTCAAACATAAGGTTAGAAAAAGTTATATACATAAGTACATCTATGGTGAGATTAATCATATATGGTTCCTAAAATGGACTTATAATTCATCCATCATACCACTTAATAAAATAAAACTAGTTTCTACTAACCAGAGACTTCCTGTAGGCCAGTGGTAGGTGATAAAGGCCTGCCACACTTCGGTTGTGGGTTCGTTTCCTATAGCCTTTTCCGACGCGACGGGTTGTCGTCCGTTCTACAGGTTGTCCCTTTTTATAAAACTAAATTATTATAACATCCCATCAATAATATCGAATTTTTTTATTCTTCAACAATACTAACTTATGCCCAATATAATCCATTCTAATCTTTAGGCTTATCTAAAAATACTTATGTCCAAGATCATAGTATAAAGAAAACGATTACTGGAAAGGTCACATAAAAAGCACGTGAATACCATCATTTATCCCCCAAATATCATAAGATGTATCTTGTTGATCGCATTCCAAACATGTGAATACCTTAATCATGTATTCTATTGAAACATAAATTACCATAGAACCATAGTGAAAACATGAATTCTATCAAAAGTTAACTCTTTCCACATACCAAAATCCCAAAATTTATATATACTCAAACCATGGTATCACATTGTCCTTATATTAGTGAGGATCTCATTAATACTATCAAACTTCTCATTATCTACTTATCCCTTCATTATGCGCATATAATCTACTTTACAAAAATATATAAATAACCTTTCATGGTTAATAGTACCAATCAACATATACCTTCAAATACTTTAGGAAAAAAAATAGTGTAATAATCCTTAGATGTGTCTTTATTATATAGTACCGTTACCTATACAACATAACTCTTGATAAACATAAATCCTTACACTACCTTCTTAAACGATTGACTAAGCTTCAACAATTCTTTTATCTCACATATCATTTGTAGTCTCTTCATCATCATCAATATAGATACTACCCATACGACTATGATGATTCTCTTCATGAGATTTTCCCTTAGGGAATTGGTTTGAATAATGCCCATACATTCCACATTTAAAACATTTAATCATTTTTGATGTCATAGAAATACCATTATCTCTGTCCATGGTGTTAACTGAACCTTTTCCTTTGCACTTACTGACTTTGTGTCCTTACTTTCCACACCCAAATCATCTTCCAGTTCCTTTGAAACATTCTCCCTGATGCCTCTTCCCACATGATTTACATGAGGGGAATTGAACTTTATTTCCACTATGATCATCATGAAACTCCGTCTTTCTTTTATTAGATTAGTCGGGATACTTACCAAAGTTGATATTATTGATCATATTATGAGATTACTGATTAGGAATAATAACGATGTTTGGAATTCCAAATCCCGTTTCATTTGGTTTCTCTTGAAGTATATCATTCCATTGTCCATCATATCCTCCATTATCGTGAATCTTCCTATTTCCATCCATTTTCTAAAACCCAAAAAGAAAAGTATGAGAGGCAAAAATAATGTAAGGAAAATAAAATAATAAAGGGGAGTACCTTCAATATATAACATCTTAGGTTTAATTCTATGATCGTTACCATAATTCTAGGACTATAACCTGTACGTATACTTAACCTTATGGACATCCCTAGATATACCTTAGAAATATCTCTAGGGATCTCACTAAAGTTCTAGCATCCTAGTTTCCAAAGGTTGACTAAACCTTTCCTCTGATACCAACTATAGAGACCCAAAGCTTGACGTACATGGAAATTACATTAATTTTGTGGAATACTTAATACATCACAAAAAAGACACCAAAGTACCATAATAGTTTTGTGTCTTTGGAAACTCGGAACATAATATTCCAATCATGGTGAAAGATCTTCAACATCTCCCATTAAGATCTCACCCTTTTATTTTATTATCTAAAACATTTCTTTATATCTTGGGGAAAATAAAACATATAAAGGGTGAGCTCAAATTCTCAGTAAGGGTAAGCATGGATAACATAAAACAAACCATATACATTTGAACTTAAAAACATAACCATAGTGTTTAAACATCAAAATCTTGAGCAATGACATAAAACAGGGAAGTACGTAAGACATAGATCATAATGGAACATCAATCCTGATAAAACAGAATGGAAATAAAACTTTTAATTGTGGGAAAACATTAAGAACATGATATGATTTCCATAGTAGCCAAGACATTTCTTCCAATACCATCTTAGTGGACAAAGTCCCTTACTAAACCGAGTTCACTCCTCATTCCAGTCCTGTATCGCTGAACCAGATTAACTTTCCGTTCCAGCCATGTCTATATCATGTGATATAAATCTTTAGCCAATGCATTGGAGTGAGATATAGGTCCCAACCATCTCATAATTAAATCATTCTTACTTGTTCCACAAAATAAACATAAATCATTCATCATAACCCAAAGAATAAAATAGTTTTCATAAACATCATCCCATCATCACATAATCTATATAAAACAAATGAATATCATTTCACCATAAGATAAATGAAACCATGTAAATAATAGAGAAATTATACTTGATACATAAACATTCTAAATAATTTCATCTTAGATGGAAAATAGTTTTGATAAAACACTTGAAATGAATTCTTGGGGAAAATATCATTTATTCTTCAAAATCATTTTCTTTTCACAAAATGCCATGAAATTTTAAGAGAAAAGTATTTTGTTGAAAATAGACATGAAATAATGTAGAGTAAACTTCATGAAAATAAGGCATTATAAAAACGTAAAAATCCGTTCATGCCATATGAGTTAAAAAATCAATCTCCTCGTACTTTTGTCGGAAAAGTAAAAAGTTCCTCGTATGGTAAACAAAAGAAAGATTCCTTCCATACGATGTGGTAAAAGTTAAAAAGGGTAAAAATGAATATAAACATACATGGAAGAAAAGTAAACATTTTATGAAAACATTTTGAGAACATACAGACATGGATAATAAACATAACCTCAGTAAATACTTACGAATAAATAATCTAAGATAAGAATGAAATTGGAATAATTATCCCTTACCTTATGTCCAATTTCTTCGGTATGTGTTCGAGACTCCTATATTGTGGGTATAAACATATTATTAACTTGTTACAGAACCATAATAACATTTATGATATCATATATGATTCACTTATGACTTTATATTATCCGTTCATTTGTCAATTCCATGTTAAAGCACCGTTATGGGTAAAATCGTTTCAATTATCATCCGTGTTTTGACTTGTAATTATTAATATTTTTTCTTATATCATGATTACATAATTCCATAATATAAACATGATTTATATATAATATATATTCAGAATATATATATATATAATAGATTGATAAATGGAAAGAAATACACTGTTCATGGAGACAGTAGGCCGTACGTACGCATGAATGCTGTTTTTCGTTTCATTATTGAATTGAATGGAATTAAGTAGATGACATACATCTATATATACATAAATAAAGTAGCATTATTATGTCATATATTTCATGATTACTTATTATATATACTTTATAATCATTCTTTAGTTGTTAACATGTAAAATGAATCTCAACGCGTCGTGGAGACGGTAATCCGTACGTACGCACGAGCGATGATATCATTCCCATATTTATTGAATAGAATTGGAGTGGATGGTATAATATATTATAATCAGTATTTTGTTATAATAATTATATATAGTTATTATTTACATCATTATACCCATCCAAGTATGGTGGTGGTGGAAACACTGATTACACCACGATGTCGAGACAGTATTCCGTACGTACGCACGCGGGGTGATTTCATTTTTCGAAGGATGGATAAAAGGTGAAATAGGGTTGTTTAATATTTATAATAACATATCAGTATATAATTAATACTGATGTTATTACTTTATAATGAAACAACTAAAGAAGAAGAAGTTGAAGAAGAAAGAAACTTGAAAGAATCGGTAGAAGAGATTTCCTCTTCTTCGACACACCACTTTTAAGCTTCCTATTAAGGGACTAGAGTTGGTATTTTGAGAAGAACAGAACCTACGAATGTTTCTAGGGAAGGGGAGAAGAGAAATGGTCAAGGGTTGGCCGAGATTGAAGGCTCAAAGTGTTGTGAAGAGGAGAGGGAGGAGGTGCCCTTTTATAAGGGAGGAGGGGGGAACCTTTGGAAAGTGTGAAAATATTATTTTATTATAAACTTATCTTCGGTTTCAAAAGGTCAAAAAATCTTTAAAGATGATGATAATATGACTCATGGTAGAAATAAAATCATTCAATTAGAATTGGAGATGTTTTGGATGATATTTTAATCATTATTTTCTTATTTATTTAAATCATTTATTAATGAGGTAAATGCTGCATCATTATTGTGTCATAAATAATTTAATTTATTTGAGTTCTAAAAATTATAAAAAAACTACCACCATGTAGAAAATATTTTTATATTTCCAATGAATATTCATAGTCAAAAAGATAATTTATATAACCCCTTATAAAAATTAATTACTAAAAGATTTTTGTTAATGCCAATTTTGTCTTTAAATTAATTAATCCAAAATGGCATTATCACTACCTAGTGGCTCAATGGGGTCCCAAAATCAACCCAAGGATTTCCATGGTCGGCCAATACTCATCCAATAAGGTTAGGAAAAGTTTTGAGGTAATTTTGAATTATTATAATATTTTTTTATCATTGAATTACCCTATTTACCTTTAACCACAGTAAATAAAAGTCAAAAGTTACTATTCACCAAAAAATATTTCCATCTTACTGAACCAAATTTTAATTCTTGATAACTACCATGTTTGTAGGAATTTTGAAATTCAATTCACAGAAGTGGTAAAATTTCATTTAAATGAAAGAGTCAGTTTTTTAACTATCACTAAGCGGTTTCACTATTCATCAAAAATTGAAATTTTTCAGAAAAATACCAAAAATTCAGCCTAAGATATATTTGATAATCCAAATTTAAAAATGATGACTATTTTTCAAAATTCAAAACAATGAAGTATCACTAATTAATTTTAAAATTAATTCCCGTTATCAAAACAAATTGCATGTTTTTACGAAACAATAACTATCAAAAGATCGACACTTGTTTATGTCCAATTTCAAAGTGAAATTAATTCCAATGAACAAAATTGGATTAAATGGTAAATATTCTAATTAAACTTCAAAACCAATTAGAAAGATAATCTAACCATATAAATTATTGCGACGAAAAAAGTTTTTTTTAATTAAAATATAGCGTCTTTTTACTATTCATTAAAATATAAAAGTTATCAGAATAATATAAAAAATTTATCCAAAGTAAATTTTTATATCCTGATTTTAAAGAAGAATTTTATTTTTTCAAATTGAACTTATAAACATGTCAAAAACTAGATTTAATGTGGGTGGCTATCAAAAGACGGTAAAACTGCATTTTTTGAAAAATACTTATTTTACCCAAAAAATTTATTTTGTTCTCATACCATGTTCTATAAGATGTGTTAGATGAATTATAATGTCGTAACATTCAAAATTTAGTCACTACTATTCATAACGTCTAGTTCATAATAATATTATAACCATATATCTTTGTTTAGTGAAACCCGGTATTGCGTACAACACACGCTATTTATGAAGGTCGTGATTGCGTGTAATCTAAGCCAAGTCAGGGTTGCGTGTAGTGAAAGAATCTTTTGTTGTTTTATATAACATAATCCAACCATATTTAATTTATACATTGAATATATATATATACACACACTCAATTTTTCGTAGAATAACTACTATCAAATGAACTTGAAATTGTGTGTAACACGATCCAAGAATAATGTTGTGTATACTGCAAGCTAATATGGTGTTGCGTATAGCGCAAGATAATCTTGGTGTAGCGTACAACAGAAGATATGAAAGAAATTAAAAACAAGATATCTCATAAAATATCGGGGTGTTACATTATATAACCATAAAAATGTTTTTATTTCCATCTTTAAATGTGGTAATGGAAAATGAAAATGTATCATCAATGATGGTGGTAAATCGATACTTCACAGACATTGTTTTCATTTTTAGAATCAAAGGGAGTGAAGAAGGGGTTTGATGGTGGATATTCCATTAATATAATAAAATAAAAGTATAAATAAGATAATAGAGTTATCATTTATGTTTGGATATAGTAATTAGGTATAATATAAAAAAAATAAAAGAAAATAAAATAAATTAAAAGAAATTAAAAAGAGAACAAAATAGGATTTTACCTCTTATATAGTGTCTTCTTTAAAACCTCTTTAAGGAACATGTGATTGGTATTTTGGTGATACTAGCAATAAAAGGATATGGGAATGAGGTTTTTGAGTAAAACTATTTAGAATATAATAAAGATACTGTGCTTTGAAGGTGTGAGGAGTAGGGGTGGTGAGGGGTGGTATTTATAGTTGAGAAGAGGGGTGTTTTTTTATTCATTAGTTTATTAGTTTTGAATCAAGATTATCATTAGTGATGATTATTGTTACCAAGTTCAGTAACTAGTATATGGGAGTTTTAACTAATGGTTCATACATCATCTATACATCATCCATGACTCAATAATTTATGTATTTAGAAAATATCGTAAATTACAGTATTTCACTACTTACAAAAAAAATCAACCTTTTTATAAAAATACCAAAAATTTACCCAATCCATTTTTTGACTTACAGATTTCAAAAATAGACTTCATTTTTGAAAATAATTCTATCAATATGATAAATTTAATTTTTAAATAAAATTATCATTTATTCAAAAAATACAGATTTTAAAATTACAACCGATTTCATGACACTTTGAAAAATTAATTAAGTTATCCTAAAACTATCTATATTTATGATACAACAAAATATTAATTTATGAATCTATATTATGAAAATATTTTTTTTAAATTTTTATATTAATTATAAAATTTTAAATAAACATTTATTTTTCACCCAAATATCAACACTTAATTTATCATTTTTAAAACATCTATTTACTTATTCCATGATATAAATATATCATATTTTAATTTCTAAGATACTTAAATTTTATTTATACCTTCATAGGTGTGGTTATTAATCTTATAGTCACATCACTATTCATAACGGTCACATTACTATTCTTAACAGTGACATTACTATTTCAATAGTCATGTAAATATTTAATATTATATCACTATTTTTTAAGCTCGGTGTTGCGTCCAATGAAAGATATAGAATAAATTGAATTTATTTAAGAAGATGCATACCATTAAATCTTGGGTTGTTATAATTTATTATCAATTATGATGAGAAAAATTGTTAAATATATGCATAGTCATCCGCTGGATGATAAAAGGGTTATTACACCTAATTATTTCTTATGCACTACTTGTTCTCAAGAAAAATTAATTATATAAATATCACAATCAAAATTTAGGACTTAATCCCTTATGATCTTGGAAATAACATATGGTGATATATTTGTTTCAATTTATCCACTAAGTGAACAATTAAGATATAAAATTATTTTGATCGATGTATCTATTATATGCCCCCATATGTGCTAATTATTATCTCAAAACCTGAAATTTGTGATATTGATTTCTTTAAAATCAATGTTTATGGAATAATTTATATATTATTAAATTAAGAATATTTTTCTTTATAATGTTGGCGAATATTCATCACATGATTTCTCTTATAATTTTATATCGATTGGGATAATTTTTGAATATTGAAAGAGTTGAATTGTTTTATAATTACACATATAATTCACATCAATAAAATCTCATAATTCATAAATATAAGGCATTAATGACATTTGAGTAATTTTTGTGCATTTTGGATTAACTTCTATATCCACATTAATTTTAGAATTTAATATTTTCTTTTGAATTTAATTTGTTATATTAGAATATAATTTATCTTAATTTGATATAGTTAGGTGGTGATATTGTAAATTCTAAATGAATGTGTAAGTGTAGTTAATGGATGAAGCTAATTATGCAAGTGAGAACAGAGCTGTTTAAAGGCCACATTGGTGAGATTTTGAATTTTCAAAATTCTGGTAAGAGTATACTCTATTAATATAAGTGATGATCAAAAATTATAAATTAGTAGATCATGAAATCCAAATTTGTCATAATTGATGTTGAAGAAGTTAACTTCTAATTTATGATTAAAATGGAATATGAAAAGGTTATGTAATATTTTAAAAACCAATGCGTGTGTGAGAATGGAATAATAAATGAACCACGTAAGAATGGATTCCAACAATATAAATGCAAAAAGAACCAAATAAGTGTAATTACGAGTTTTTTAATTGAATAAATAAATTTTAACTACCCATGTAAGTGTATATTGGAGTTTCTAATTGTTTAATAGAGTTATGTAAGTGAAGAATGAATTATGTTGGAACTTTATAATAGTTGTGTGAACTACATACGATATATCTAGGGGTTTAATTTTGATATATAATAGTAAAATAACCAGATAAAACGTTATTTTAAATGATGTTGGAGGTTTATGATATAAATTACATGATAAACTAAAATAAAAAATTAGAATTTATATCCATGGAAAGATATTTGAACCAAAAATGAAATTCTCTCCAAGAGTAACTAAATTAGATCATGGTGATTGACTAGAAATAAAGATCATGATAAAATATTCTTATAGTATAGTTTTTGATACAAACCAGATGTACATAGGAAATTTTTCTAATCACAATGAAGGATGTGATTCGAATATAAAATAGAGGTTGATCCTAAGAAAAAGGGAGATAAACATTTTGAGTTGATTTTGAGTATGTTTTGAGTTTTTTTACCAATTTATCTCTATGAACTCTAGGAATTTAGGGAGAAACCAATAAGTGATAAATAAAGATAGGGGAGAAATTAATAGAGTATGAAGTCTTTATTATTTATTTTTAAGTTATTTTACTAATATTTTTATTCTAATTTCTTATATTTTTTGAATTAAGGGATTTGGGTGGTTATTTTATTCATTATTATAATTGAACATTGTTATATTATTTCATTAAATATTCAATGCTTGATTTATTTTCATTGATTCATCCTATATATGGTATAGTTTAATAAATCAATTAATTAATAATTCTTTGTTGTGTTTATGTTTTTTAGGATGTATATTTAGGATTAAACTACACAAGACATACTTCTCTTAGTTGATATTAGTTTTTGGTCCTTGGTTTCTAAAGTATCACTACATCACTTATCAATTTTAGAAACTGACCCTAGTATTTTATGTAAGAAATATAATAATCAATGTAGTTTGGTTATAGTGTATTTATATTAAAATTTTGAATCATTGAAAGGTGATGAATATATATATATATATATGGATTTTATTAACTAAGAAAGATTAAAATAGTGAGATAAAAATAAGTAAACTATAATTTAAATATTTTAGGAAATAATATAAAGCATTAAACATTATCATTTTCTATTGTTACTTAAATACATATTGATTTTAATTACTTTTTTCATTACATAAAAAAATTGAATTCAAATTTCTATTTTTTTCATAATTACAAAAATATAAAATCAATTGATATAAAAGATCATTTATTTTAAAAATAATATATGAAATAAAATTTAGGGTTTCTATTATATTACATTCTTCTGTTTATAAATTCTATTATTGTCATATTTGTAATAATTTACTTTATAAAAAGGTGTCTATGTTTTTGGGGATGATAGATTATTACATTCAATTTTCTACATTTCCATTTGTTTTGAAATTATTTTTCTTCTGTTTTCACCTATTAAATGAATTTTACACATGGACAGATCATGAAGATGATGGCATATTAATATTAGAGTCAAATATTGAAAAGAAAATTTTGGCTAGCACTTGAAAATTTGAGTCTATAGTATATTGAAAATATGAATGTTTAAATATCTCTCTTACTGATACTAGTGAAACCACTAACAGAACCAATTCTGATCCAAACATAAAAAATGGTTGATAAATTTTAAAATTTAGATAAAAGTTTAATGGACATTGTTGCAAAACAATTTATCTATAAAATTAATTTTATTTCATATCATGCATTTCAAGAGGATTTGTAACTCAAACATGGAATCATTCAACTTTATCCTTAGTTTGGTTAATATAAAAATAAGAATATTAAAGTGTTTACAAATTTTTTAATATACTAAAATCTAGTGGAGTTTCTAAATACCAAGTCAAATAAAGAGAATTTCAATTATTTATGGAAGGATTCTCCAGGGAATGATTATAAAATAGAAAAAATGGAGATGTTACCATCTAAGATGAACTATGAAGAATTTTATTTCAATTTATTTTCCAAACTATAAGAGTAATTTCACTAAAATATATATAAAATTACATAGTTTAGTGATGGTAATCCTTTTACGTGTACTTAGAGAGGTTTAAAAGGCTACATAAAAATTGTATACACCAAGAAATAGAGGAACACTACTTTTTAGTGTTCTTATATCACATGATAATTAAAAATGACAAGAACTTATTTGATAATTTTTTTGGATGATACCTTATTGATAAATATTTATTTTAATCGAAGGTATTGATATAAAACATTATAAATAATAAGAAAAAATTTGGTACTAGGAGTACAATAACCAAATGGTACATCATGAAAATACCTTGATAGTAAATTGTTGGAAAATAAACGTTATGAGATGAATTATATAGTGTAATTGATAAATATCAACTAGATTAATTAAAAACCACCCCTAAAAGTTTTTTTGAGTTTTTGAATTCAAAATATCATTACACTGATTATTTTCCTCAACTAAAATATCCAGAGTTGTGATGAAGGTTTCCAAAGTAAATCATATCAATAGACAATATATAAAAAAGTAAGTAAATATAATTCCAATATGAATTATGTATGCAATAATAATGAAAAAAATGAAAATAGATACCAAAATTTCTATTAGCATTTTAACAAGGTTACTAAATACCAACATTTCTATAAATAAGAGTCGATGATCAACCATATTCCAACTATCAACCCCTAACCCTGAAAAAACTAGTGAAGATAAATTAATGTAGTGATGGGGAGATAAAATCGGTTTATTTTTCAGTCATACAAATAGGTTAAAGGAGATAAAATTTCAAATGGGACAAATTACCTCAATAAGGAATCCCCTTATAAAATAATGAATGTGGAAACTTTTTCCCCAACCTACTCCAATCCCAGAAGAAAATTTCTATGCGATCACTTTGAGAAGTGGAAAGGAGATTCAATATGACCATAAAGTTATCCACGAATAAAGAGTCCATGAACCAACCTAATAAAATTAGGAGGTGTCTTATATTAATCTTTTGGAGAAACCAATAGAAAAAACCATAAAATGAGAAATTATTATAGGAGGATAAAGTAAAACAAAAATGGAATGTATATCTCTTAGGCCACTGTCATTACCTTATAGGATGGTTTAATTCAAGAAAGTAACTAAATAATATATGTAGAATAATGTCCTTGAGGTTTTAATGAATATACAGATCGACATTACATTGTTGGATGAAATCAATAAAATAAAAAGATATGATAATTTATTGGAATATCATTGCTCAAAGAATATGATACTTCAATGAAATGATTGATTAATTTTAAGAAAGATTATCTCATCATTTATCAATCCTTATATACATAATAAATTCCATGATCCATAAAATTAAAAAATCTATATACAATAACTAAGTTGACTTTTAAAGTTATTTTGTACAGCTTTGGTGCCTTCATAAATGTGATACCTAATTTATTAAATTTACTTTGTATATTTGAGAAATCAAACCTAGAAGGGCAGTTGTAAATTTGTCTAATAGAGTTAAACCTTTTCCAGTAAGTACTTTGAAAGATGTTTTGGTAAGATTAAAGAATTAAATCATTCATAATAAAAATTAGGTTTTTAATAGAGGAGAGGAAAGTTCAAACTTACATTCAAAAATAATATTGGGAATACCACTTATTAGTATAATTGTTTTTGTTATTTTTAGTTAGTTTTGTAATAAAATTTTGTTTTATTATCTTGAAATTTGAATAGTTAGGTGGTAGTTTGTATATTGTTGGGAAATATTAAGCATACTAATCCAAATTTTCCTAAAATGCTAGAATCCATTTAAAATATCATAATAATTGAAATTTTTTTATTTACATGAAATTTAAAATATTTTTATGTCTAATAATCTAGGTTGATTGGTGAAGGAAAAACAAATTATAAATTCAATTTTAAATTGAAATTTTTTAAGGAATGCCTACCTCTATATTGGGAGGCTGACATTGCTTATTTTGGACCTATAGAGATGATCATATAACTAATATAAATGTCAAGGATTCAATTTTAGAAGGTGTAAATGGGACTATGGAATCTTCTATAACCCCTAGAAAGTCATCAGTTTCTAATATAGTATGGTGAAATAGACTAATAAGGCATTTCAAAACAAAGAAACCTAGATATATCTTTTAAAATTATGTTTGACAGAAAATAAAATCCTTAAGGAACATCTCACATGTCTTCTCCCATAAATGTTGTGCTACAAAGCTAAAACAATTTCCATTGTCTTCCCAACATACCCTCATAACCCAATGAAAAATATTAACTCAAGGAAATGCTATTTGTGCTGCAATTATATATAATTTAAGAATTTTTAACCTTAAATAGGAATATCTTAGTGATAATATAACATAGATCAACATCCATTCATAACGTTATTCCAAAATCCAATAGAGCCTTAAGCCTCAATGCAACATCCATTCTCATAAAAATGATTTATCATGATATAACCCCTTATATTATTATCCACCTAAAATAGACTCTTGTTTGACCCTAAGATTATGTCTACCCGTTAACATAGCTTATGTTGATATGAAAATGTATTTATTACTTCAAGAACCCATGTACACCATCCAAATCACCACTACTGGTAATAGGAGCTATACTAGTAGTTTTTTAATATTGTTATAGGCTAAAAAAAGTAATATAACATATACTAATGGTTAAATTTTTTTTTGGGTAAAATAGTTTTGGTATTGATCTAAAACAATTATTTTTAAACCATTCATATGGGCTCCCACTGAGATACTATAATCCATCCTTTTTCCAAAAAAATTTTACTTTAACAGATAACTAAAAAAATCTATGTAGAAGATAATAAATACATCGGTTCCAATAATTTTTTTTAGAATAATATAAATAATATATAAATTATATTCAAACAATTAATAAATTAATATTCAAATGATTACATATATAATGAGTTTTATTGAGAAGACATCAGTTACCACAATCAATATGTCCTAAAAATAATTTCAAAAGTGTAGATAATCAATATAATGCTCCAAACAATCATCATCGGGATCACTAATAACACCTTTTTAATCACTACCATTATGCTTATCATGAATGTTATAACTATCATTATCATATTCAATAACTTCATCATGATCCCCACTAAGAAGGTCATCACCCTGACCACCACTAGGACTATCATCACCATCAATCGAAGCATCATAAAAGGAGTTCATAATCAATATGAATGAATAAAAAAATACAAAATTATCTATTGAATGTGATTAACATAAATCCTTCATGTATTTCATGAAGTTTTCTGTGATATTTTGACTTCTTTAATCTTACTTCATTGAATTTTTCTCTAATGTTTCTTTTTTACAAGCCTCTTGCAACATGGGATAGTAGAAGTGTCTAAATTTCTTGAATTGGGCCACTAAAATTTCAGGATAATTTTATTTCAGATTTTATAGTGGACCCTCCCCTAACACTCATCACCTAATACCTATCACAAATTATACATATAAAAAATTATCTTTTGTCTTGAATTTTTTACCTTATTTCTCATAAAAGGCCTTCAGGGAACACTATTGACAATATAAATGAGTTATTTAGTTATAAAAACAGTATTAAAATTTTAAATAACTTTAATAATAATTTTAAACTTTTTTCCATCCCACTATTAAAAATACTAATTTCATTCTTCTTTTATACTCAAGAAAATCAAATTTGATCGAGTTACATACCCTTTAATGTTTAAAAATAACCACTATAAATGAAAATGGATTAAATAAAATTATATGAAATAATACTATATTATATAATAAAACTTAATTAAATTCAACTATAGATGCAATAAAATTTTCTTTGTTCTTTTCAACTGAACTCCTAAAAACCTAATTAAAACTAGTTCTACATTAAAAAAAAACCAAATTTCTCTCATATTATTACATTAATATTCATCCTAATGAATTCACATAGTTCATATCACCTTTTTTTATCCATGAAAAATAATGGGAAATATAGTTCAATAATAAAAATAGTTTATTATTAAAAATATTAATCATTTTGAATAAAACACCAATAAATTCTTATAATACCTTAAACTCATCACTCTTCTTATAGGAAGTCATCACATGGTACTATGTTACTAGAAAATTATTGAGGGTTTGTATACTCTCTAACAATGTTTGAAGTCTAGTAGTCCATAAAACCTATAAATGACACTTATATGCTCTTAAAATTTACTATAAACCCATAAATTGTGAATCCCTCAAATACTGACCATCGAGAAAGTTAAAGAGGGGTTATAAGAATATATTAATTTATATAATTTAAATATTAATATGTACATTAATTTAATAAATTTTCTCAACCATAAATCAACCCAATAATTATTCTTTATTTGATTACTGATGTGTCTATATGAGATTGGTTACATGGGAATAATGTCACTATATTTTTCCAGAATCTCTTTAAAACGTTTACATTATTTAATTTGTTTTCTAATAAATTTGTTATATTCATTATACTATACTGTTACTTGTGTATGGAAGTTCCATACATCACTCATGTGAGTAATCCAATGCTTCCAATTAGTATATCCAAATAAAAAATAAAAATAACAAAATAAAATTAATACACATTATAACTAAAGTAAAATTATTGTGATATAATTTAATAAAATTGTGAACATATACCTGATATAAGATAATAAGTTGTATCTAATGGATTCATAGGCTATAAAAAATCGATTTCCTATGAAGGATGGGTAGGTTCCAATACATTTTTAGATGAGCTAAAAAATGTGAGGTTGAATTAATGATATCATGAGAATAAAACTCTAGAGAGATATGAGAATTAGGAAATATAAATGACAATAAAGTGTGTAGAAAAAATTGAAGACATGAAAAGACATTATGGTACACAGAAGAGATTTTGAGAAGATATCTAATATAAAATTATGCTTAAAGGCTAAGTGGTTTGAATATCCCCAGGGCCTTCAGTGGAATAGTGGGATGAGAATGTGTGGTAGATAGGATATACAATGGTTGTTTTGGGCATGATTGAGTATCATGGGTTCTCCTATTACCTCTTATACCACCCCCAACTGATTGACCATGCATCTCAGCAATGTTAGTAATCTGATTGGAGAACACTTGTAACCTAAATGGTTATTCTTTAAAGAAATTAAAGAATAAATAATAAAATTTAATTTATTTTATTGTAATAGATATATATTAGAAATATTATACTCAATATAAGCATTATATGATGTATCCCCATGTCTCACACTATTCGATCATTCTGCGAAAATATATTCCTATGTATTTCTTTATTAGTTTTTCTATTTCCAAAATAATAAAATTTAACTTTTATTACAAATAAATTAATAATAATAAAGAAAAATAAAGAATAATAGGTGTCTTCAAATAGTTAAGGCATACTAATTGTAAATAAAAACAAGGTATAAAGGATGATATAACATAACCAGTCCATACAAATTATCATGTTAAAAAATTAACAAGATTTTTTATAACCTAATCAGGATATAAAAGTTTTGAAGTAGTACTTCACAAATTTATAGTTCATTTCGAATTCCATTTTCTTACGAAAAAATATATCATAACATAAATATATAATATTTATATAATACAAATATTAGATTGATTTTAATTATTTTCTAACTTTGATCATTACTAAAATTATAGTTATATTATTCATTTTAAATTTTATATCACTTAAATATAATGGTAAGTTATAGGATTTATTTTTTTATTGACATATAATGTGAAATACTAAAGATGTTTTATGATGTTATATTATCTTCTTCAGATTTGAGATTGTATTAATGTTTCTTTTTTAACTACATATAAAACTATAGATTTTTTAATTTAGTGATTATTCTCACATTTTAAATCTAAAAATAAATATTTAAAAATCATTCAAATATACCCAAAAAATATTTTCCTATTTAGATATTAAAAATTTAATCCCAACTCACTAAAACTTTTTGGGTCAAAATTATAGTTTCCTAGTTTGTATTTCTTCATGTTTTTGATGATATCCATAATTAGAATCTAAAAATGTGATATTATTGTCACACTTAAAAAATAAACAAGTGTTAAAAAATAATTCAACTACACCAAAGAGTTTTTTAATGTTTAGATATTAAAAACTATCACAGAACTCAATGCATATATTGGGTAAAAAAATATAGTTTTCTCATTTTTTTGCAAGAATTTATTTATAAAATATATAGTTATATGTGATAAAATTAATTGATTCTGATTAGGATGTAAATATAAAAAATAATATAAAACTAATTTAACTACACCCACACCTATTTTAACCATTTACATACTAAAACAAATTAATTAAACTCATTGTAAATTTTGTGTCAAAAGTACAGTTTTCAATTTTTGTTTACTTCATGTTTTTGATGATGTTTGTAGTAATGAAAGCCATATTTAAGTGATTCATAATTTCATGGAAATATAAAAAAGATATTTAAAAATAATTCAACTACAGTCAAACCTAATTTATAATTTTGATATTAATGTTTTGAACCTAAATCGCCATAACTCTTGTGGACAAATAATAGTTTTCAATACTGGTTTATCTTTGGTTATTAATGATATACGTGGTTATAGTTTTTAGAATTAAGTTGTTATTATCACATTACCAAGATAATTAAATTATTCAAAAATGATTCAAATAAACATAAACATGTTTTGACAGTTTATATATTAATAATTTGATCTAAAGTAACTAAAGAAAAAGATTGGATAAAAAATGGATGGCTTAGATTATGTATTGTTTCTTCTATAAATTACCCATCACTACTTTTGGTTCATATGAAAATATGAAAATTGAACAATTTGTATCATAATATGAAACATTTTGGTGAAGAAAAATGTGTTCAATGATGTTTTAAATTTCATTCCCCACCATTATAAAAAATATGCATTTATATTACTTCAGTCAGGACACCAAATTCTTGTTTTTGAGGATCTTTCATATAAAAAATTTATTTTTCAAATTGATGAAAAAATGAATGGATCATTGGTAGATAAGAAGAAACTCATTTCAATAACTCTGAATCCACATTCATCAATAAATTTTCCTCATCACATCATTTAATCACTCAACTTTCATTTTTTCATAGAAAAATGACCAAGGGAGTTATTAACTAATATCAGTACTTTCTCAATAACTCTATAATATGTCATATTTTAATATCGAGGTTGATTATTCAATACACTATCATAAAAAGTTTTCATTATATTTGGCATAATATCATCTTTTTATGTTATGATTTTTAGTACTTGAATATATATACAACATTTATAGCTATTGATCACTAGTGATTTACATTCATGAAAAACATTATTTGGATAAAAATCCGAAATAATTATTTCTTGGGGGATAAAATTATCTAAAAAAATTAATACCTAAAATATATATTCATAGTATAATTTATAATTAATTTTTATTATTTTTTTCATAAATGTAACAATTATTCCTTTTATTTTAACCATTCAAAAAAACTCTTTTCTAGGAAAAGTCTCTATCTTTGTTAAAGGTAAATATCGATGAATTATACACATATTTTTATGTTCTATATAAAAAAATATAGTAAAAGTTTATGATATATATATAATTACATAAGATGATATAACATATATATATTAAAATTACTGACTTGATGTATTCACCTAGAAAATCATTGATAAACAATACCATGAGATGTGCCATATCTATCTCTTCAAGGATCAATGTACCAAAAATATATGATCCATGAATTCCTCTTATTTGGGAAATTAATGGAAAAGTGAGCTTAATTTTATAATACTCATCATATTCATTTCTTATTGGATGGTTAAAAATCTTTCTCATGTTATCCAAAAACCTTGTTCCTAAATCTATAATTTTTTTTATCCAAATAACCTATCAAAATGGAACCTTTTAGATGATTTGTATTCCTAACATAAGACTTCATTATATCCATCATTATTTAGGTTGGATATATATAATTAAAAACAATAGGGCTCCAAGAAGTGTTTTGTATGGAATATGCATAGTAAGATGTCGTATCCAAGTGAAAAAATATTGAGGTAAAATTTTATCTATATTATATACAATTAATGACGCCACTTCGAAATTGTTTTTCAAGAAATAATTATAATTTTTTTTATCCCAAATATACCCCTGAATTTGGAATAATAGAATATCATTCAACCTAAAATTATTTGAAATTAAATGATGGAATACTATTGGAATCAATTCATGAAGATGGATGTGATAATAATGAATTTTCGAGATTTCAGTTTTACAACATCTCTATTTTCCCATTTAGATATGTTATTTTAATAACCATTAGAATCATTTACAATAAATAGTACTTCCCAAAATTATCTTTTATATAAAATTTTGATCACATAAGAGTCATAAGAAACTTTTAACTTATTTTTATTGATAAAAACATGAAGTAGTTCTGGTATAGCTACCCAATCAACCAATTCACATTGAGATCATAAATAATATTTAGTCCACCCCTTGTAATTTAGAAGTATTTAATGAAAATATTATAATATATTTTTTCAAAATGTTAATTACATCTAAAAAATGAAATATCCAATTAATTTATCAATAATAAAAATCAAAGTAGATTATTTTTCTCCATAATTTTAATTTTATTAAGTGGAAACTTTATTATTATTATTAGATTGAATATAACCTTTCTTAAATGAAAAACCAACATCTTTAAATTAATTAATCTAATAAATTCTAGATATATTATACTGTATATTATCAGTATTAATGGTATTGTCAAACCTTTAAAAAATAATCTATATGGATTATATAATTTCAATTATTATTGATGTCATAGGAAACTGAAACTATGATGATATTTAGGGCTTATGGATCATGTATTCTTCATAAAAATATGGAAAATGAGTGTTCACTTTGTGATCAATAAATACATCATTTTGAAGAATAATCATATGTGTACACACCTACATTACAAAGAAGATTCCACTCTTTTATTAAAGGCTTAAAGTATACATCTTTATAATTTACATAATTAAAAGTTATAAATATGAATATACTTAAGAAAGAAAATTATTTATTCCTACATATCAATGGAGTAAGGTTATAAATGTGAACAAAAAGTAGCCATGTGTCATATAAAATATGAATCTTTCTGAAAAGAGTAAAATGATAACATTATAGACCCAAAAAAACATTACACACCTCAACTAAAAAATCAGGATATCATACATCAAATGTATTCCACACTAATACATTCACAGGATGAACTAACTCATAATTATCATTAATTATTTTAGTATCATTCCATCATATATTTGTTGACATTTTATCAAACATGAACAAATTTTTGGGCCTTGGAATCAATTGAAAGTGACAAATTAAATTAGTTTTCACACGAGATGGTGTTCATTATAAATTTGGATTCCATTAAGATATACTAAATTATTTATTATCATTTAGCCCAATGTTTTACACAAAAAATCAGATGAAATACTTCTGGCATGTTTAAATTTTATTAGTTGGAAATTCAACCTTTTTAATTAAAATAAATTCCATATACTGTTTTTAGTCATATTGACATAATTAAGAAGTAATTAATTTAAAAATTCAATAAAAATTCAATTATATTATTAAAAATTACATAAAAATTTAAAATTATTTCATTTACACTTTACCACACACCTACTATAAAAGAATCCTTACATCATCCATCAATTGTTTTTACAATCATAACAAAATCATTTTCGTTAGTTGAATCAATTTTACTAGTACCATTATATTATTTAATTGATTTAATTATTTCCCATGATTTTGAATAAATTTAATCTAATCAAATATCAAATTCTCCATTCCACTCTCTTTATTTAGATCTTGAATTGTTTGGGATTTCTTTTTCACTCCATTATGTTTCCATACATAATAGTTATTTTGGAAACCAAATTTTATTATATGGTAGATCACTTATTCCTAAAATAACTAATGTATTACATCATAATTATAAAATTTTGACATATAATTCATCCATTTTAAGCATTATTGAATTGAAAATATGAAAAAATATAGCTTATTTTGAAAATCAATTGAGATATGATCTGTATCACATATCCACTTCTGTCCATTTTGATAGAAAACATATTTTTTTTATTAAAAGTAATAATGTATACTATAATTAGAAAATTCTTGAAATCAATGAATATTTTGAATACACATTAGGAAATAATAATAATAATTCAACAACTAAATGCATATATAGATTTGGTTTGTAGAAATATTTATTTATTTTTATGTCACTTTATGATTTAGAGATTCCCCTAAGTTATGATACTATTTGATCAACTATAATTTCAATATATATAATATTATTTGATAATGGAAGGGAATAAAATTGAAAAATGGATAAATATAGTTCGTATGTGAGGGTTAAGTTAAGGGTGTACTACTACAAAATAGGCCATTAAAAGAGAAAAAAATAACCTTTATTAGTGCTAGAGAATCACTGACTTCTGGAGTGAGATTAAAAGACATATGAATTTATCAATTAAAAAGGAATAGATAAAGGGGTATACTACAATGTTTTTTAATAGAATGATGCAGAACTAGGGTAATGTGCTGGAACAACACACCATAACACTAGAAACACCACTAGATATCAATAAAATCAAGTCCCAATATAGAATTTAAAGGAAATAAAATTTACAAAAAAAATACAAGTAAAAATGATATATTATATATAGAAATTTAAAAAAATTTGTTTATACAATTACATAAATATAAATTATTATATACATTCAAAAACATCAATGTTACATCGTATTTTGACCTTAACCCTGACTCATGGTATTTCCAAACAAACCACCCCATCTTGAGAAAATAAACGCAATAGTATAAGAAACAATTATTATATTTGTAATAATATATTGAAATAAATTAATAGAAAGTGTTAATTTTAAACTAAACTTTGATTCATACCATGAAAAATATGAGTCAGATTGAGTGTGGTTGATGCTTGCACGCCACACCATTTCTTGTTTGACTTTAAGAATTATCTCTTTAAAAATTAATTAAAAAAGTATAACATAGAAATGATAAGTAGATTAATTAAGAAATATTATATAGAATAAATAGAACATAATATAGTCCTGTTTTCTCAATTTTGGTGATGTGATGCATGTTTTAATCTAAAAAGTGACTTATATATTGAAAAGATGCACTTAGAGTCATACCGGTATCACTGTGCATAAGATTGAGGTTTGTATAATCCCAACATGTCCCAAATGACTTATGGATCAATTTAATAAAGTATAAAAATAATCCAAATGTTTTATCTCAGTTTTGAGTATGTCACTTGTCTTTTTTACTAAAATGTCATTTTAATATGGAAACACACACTTTGAGTCATACCGGTCACATCATGTGTAAATTTTACATGATAAAGATTCTTACAAATAAAAATGATGTATGAATCATTGTACTAAATTATCAAGACAATCTGAGTACGTTTTCTTGTTTTTCAGTGAGTAACACCTTTTAAACTAGAATGATAATTTTAAAATGATAAGAGACACTTTGAGTCATACTGGGAAAACCATGTATTAGATTGAGGTGTGGTTGATTCCATTACATAAAAAATGACTTATTTTTTTTCATAATGTAATAAAACAATTCAAATGTGTTTTCTAAGTTTTGAGTAGGTCAGTTTTCTTTTTTACTAAAATTAATTTCAATATTAAATAAAAATATTCCCATGGAGTCATAACGGTCACACTATATGTTATATTGAGGTGTGGTTGGTTCCTACACATCTCAAATAACATATGGATAATTTTTCTAAATTTTAAAACAAGGCAAATGCATTTTACCAGTTTTGAGTATGCCACTTGTCATTTTTACTAAAATATCACTTTAAACTGGAAACAAACACTTTAAATCATACCAATCACTTTATGTATTGGTTTAACATGAGAAAAATTTCTAAACATCCACAAATATTTATGAATCATTTTCCTAAATTTCCAATAATATTTTCCAATTTTTTATCTATTTTCAGGGAGTTATACTTTTTTGACCTAAAATGTTGATTTTAAACTAACTATGGAAAATCTGAGTCATACTGGGAACAAAATGTATCAGATTTAGGATTTGATTATTTATACACATTAAAATTTACTTGTGGATCATTTTACCAATGTATCAAAATAATCAAAATGCATTTTCTCAGTTTTGAGTATTTCACTTGTCTTTTTTTACTAAAATTGATGTCAATTTTAAATAAAAAGACACACTTAGAGTTATACCGATCAGACCAAGTGACATATTGAGGTGAGACTAGTTCTTTCATGTATGAAATGGGTTATCTATGATTTTACTAATTTATTAAAAATATTATGAATAAATTTTCTCAGTTTTTTGTATGCTAAATTTCATTTTTACTAAAATGTCATTTTAAAATGGAAACATGCATACCAGTCACATAATGAATTGGTTTGATGTGATACTAATTTTTATATTTAAAAAATTAATTATGAATCATCTTATTAAATTATCAAGATAATATGTGTACGTTTTCTAACTTTTTAGTGAGTGAAACATTTTAGAATTAAAATATAGATTTTAAACTGATAATAGAAACGTTGAGTCATACCAGGAACATCGTGTATCAGATTGAGGTGTGGATAATTTTTACATATAATAAATGAATTATGGATCATTTTTCTTAATCATAAAAATAATCCAAATGCATTTTCTTAGTTTGAGTATTTTAATTTTCATTTTTTTAAAGTTGATGTCAATTTTAAATAAAAAGATGCACCTGGATTCATACCGGCCACACTCTACGCTATTTTGAGTTGAGGATGATTCAAAAACATCTAAAATGGATTTTGAATCATTTTTATAAAGTATAGAAAAATTATAATTCGTTTTCTATATTTTTAGAACATCACTTTTCATTTTTACTAAATTTACATTTTAAACTGGAAACAGGCACTTTGACTCGTACTGGTCACATCATGTATCAGGTTGATGCGATAATAATTTGTAAACCTAAAAAATGTTATGAGTTATTTTAAAAAAAGTATCAAGATAATATAAGGGTTTTTTCTTTTTTTTTCCATGAGTGACACTTTTTGAACTAAATTTTAAATTTTAAATTAATAACGAACTCTTTGAGTCATACCAGGAACATCATGTATCAGATTGAGGTGATGCTGATTCCTACACATGAAAAATGAATTATAGATTGTTTTACTAATGTATCAATACAATATTATTTCATTTTCCAAGTTTTTAGTATTTCAATTGTCTTTTTTACTAAAACTAATATCAATTTTAAATGAAAAGTTTCACTTGGAGTCATACTGGTCACACCGTACATTAGATTCATGCAAGGATGTTTCATTTACATCCCAAATGACTTATGGATTTTTTAATAATTTATAAAATTTTTTTGAATGTGTTTGATCTGTTTTGAGTATGTAACTATAATTTTTTATTAAAATGTCATTTTAAACTAGAAACACACACTTTGAGTCATACAAGTCACATCATGTATCGGTTTGACTTGATATCAATTCCTAAACATAAAAAATGACTTATAAATTGTTTTACTAAATTACAAAGACAATAAAAGTGTGTTTTCTTGGTTATAATTGAGTGAAACATTTTGAATTATAAAGTTAATTTTAAATTGGTAATAGACACTTTTAGTCATATCGGGTACATTATGAATCAGATTGAGTTTTGGTTGATTCTTACATAATAGAAATTACTTATGGACAATTTTACTAAATTATGAAAATAATCCAATTGTTTTTTTTATGTTTTGAGTATGTTAGTTTTATTTTTTATTAAAATTAATGTCAATTTTAAATAAAAAAATGCACTTTGATTCATACTGATCACACTGTATATCATATTGAGGTACGTCTGATTCCTACATGTCTCAAATGACTTAGGTATCATTTTAATAAAGTATAAAAACAATCCTAATATATTTTTTTGGGTTTGAGTATGTCAGTTTACTTTTTTACTAAAATGTCATTTCAAACTGGATACACACACATTGAGTCATACAGGTCATATCATGTGTTTCCTTGATGTGAGACTAATTCCTACACATTAAAAACAGATTATAAATATTTTTGACAAATTATCATGAAAAAACGAGTGTGTTTTCTTGGTTTTTAGTGAGTGACACTTTTTGAACAAAAATATCAATTTTAGATTGAGGTATAGATAATTTATACACATCAAAAATGAATTATGAATCATTTTAATAAAGTATAAAAATTATCCGAATTCATTTTCTCGGTTTTGTGTGGGTTAGTTTTTGTTTATAATAATATTAGTGACAATTTTAAATAAAAATAAGAACTTGGAGTCATATCAGTCACAATGTGTATCATATTGAGGTGTAGATAATTTCTAGACATCTAAAATGACTTATGGATAACTTAACTAAATTATAAAAACAATCCTAAGTAATTTTATTTGTTTTAATTACATCAATTTTCTTTTTTACTAAAATTTAATTTTGAACTAGAAACACTTACTTTGACTCATATCATTATCATCATATATCAGTTTTATGTGAGAAAAATTCTTACACATTAAAATTATTTACGAATAATTTTCATAAATTATCAATACAATAGGAGTGTGTTTTCTCAGTTTTTAGTTAGTGACACTTTTTGAACTAAAATGTCAATTTTAAATTGATAACATACATTTTGAGTCATAATTATCACTTCGTGTATCATATTGATGTAAAAATGTTTTATACACATCAAAAATGTCTTATAGACCGTTTTACTAAAGTATGAAAACAATATGATTTCTTTTTATTGGTTTTGAGTATGTCAGTTTTCCTTTTTACTAAAATTAATGTCAATTTTAAATAAAAATATTTACATAGAGTCATACCGGTCACACCATGCATCAAATTGAGGTTTGGATAATTGATAAATGTTCAAAATTACATATGGATCATTTTAATAAAGTATAAAAATAATACTAATGTGTTTTCATGGTTTTGAGTTTGTCACTTGTGTTTTTTACTAAAATGACATTTGAATTGGAAACAAGCACTTTGAGTCATACTAGTCAAATAACTTATCTGTTTGATGTGATAACAATTCCTATATTTCACAAATGACTTATGAATCTTCTTACTAAATTAAAAAGTTAACCTGAGTAAATTTTATTAGTTTTTAGGGTGTGACACTTTTTGAATTAAAATGTTAATACTAAACAGATAATGGAAACTTTAAGTCATGCCGGGAACATAATGTATTATATTTATGTGAGGCTGATTATGAAAAATAAAAAATGATTTATGGATTATTTTATTAATGCATAAAAAAATATGAATATGTTTGATCAGTTTTGAGAATGTTAGTTTCCTTTTTTACTAAAATTGATATCAATTTTAATTAAAAAAGTACTTGGAGTTATACTAATCACTCCATGTGTCGTATTGATATTAAGTTGATTCATAAATATCCCAAATTATAAAAAAATCCCAAATTATAGTTTTACCATTCTTTGAATTCGATTTCTTTATCGAACTGCCAACAAGAAATATTGAGTCGATGTTCTTAGCCGGAAAACCATTTTTCTGATAATAACATCAACTCAATATAAAATGTTGTATTTCAATAAAGAAATGAAATAAAAATCATGGTAAAATTGGAAGGGATTTTTTTATATGTTTTTTTGTGGCTTTTTGGAGAAAATTGAAAGCAAAATATGACTTCCTAGAAGAATTTTGTAAAGAACTAAATAAGCATTAGATAAAAATGATATGAAAATTGACTTATAAATAGTAGATATAAGGATAATAAAATTAATTAAATAAGTTTTAATAATTCACCTATTCATTATGGTTGTGTATATTCTTGTACCATTTCCTTGTTTTCATTATCTTACTTGCAACCTTGAATTACAATCTCTCATGAGTATTAGTAGGTTCGAGCAAACCACACCAACTCAAACAAAAATATCCACCTATAAATGAAAAAAATTATTTTGTGAGTAAAAACAAAAAGATATAAACTAAACATAAATATTAAACCATAAATTAATTATATGAATACTGTTTTTACTGTGAAAACATCAAGATTAATGCCAATACTGGAGGTAGTGGAGTGAAATTGAATTAAAGTGATTAATGCTAACAATGCAGGGGTGAAAAGTTTTGGAGGGAGAAGAAGTATGTGGATGTTTTTTGAAGAAAGAAATGTGTTAGACTCGTCATGTGTTAATAATGGTTTAATTATCAAAAATTATATACATTATATAATTCTTGCTAATCCTATTTAATTTATCTAAAATCATTTTTACAGATGATTAGTTTCTTTTTTCTTTAAATAAACCTATACAAGATATTAAGTGCTATGTTTAATGATTGTAAACTATTCTAAGTCTGTGTAATAATGGATTTACTTGATAAATTATTAAGTATAATCCATTATATGAATATCATTGTTTAAGTCTATATACAAATATCTAGATAAGACTGAGAAATAGTGAGTCTACCACCAATTATGTTTTTCAGGAAAAGGACCTAGACACCGTGACCCAGACACTGTGATCAGACACCATGACCAGACACCATGACCCGACACCGTGACCCAGACACCATGACAATCTAGACACTATGACCTTCCATACACTCTGATCCAGACACCGTGACCATCCAGACACTGTGACCATCCATACACCGTGATCAGACACTGATAAAATATCACATCTGTGCTACTAGTTCTTGATATCTATACAACTATTCCATCATATATGTCTCAACCCTCAAAGAAAAAAAATGAGACATAATTTCAAGGAGACACCGCTTCATGAATACACCATTTCCAGATAGACTGTGACACTATTTCTTAATCTATTTTTTCAATTTTCAATTTAATTTCTAATGGTCATATATGAAGCTTTTAAATGCACTGACATAATTAATGTTTCTTTGTAGACATGTCACCTAACAGTATGAGGTACAAGGTGCAGAATACATTAATCTTATTGGATATAACACATACATTATAAGAATGAAAAGAACAATGTGGCCAGAATAAAAAGTAGTGACAAGTGGGAAAATAGTGACAATAGAAAAACAAGTGTGTGTATGATAATGAATAAGCACAAGAATTCATGAAAGAATAACTGATTCATGAAATATGACACTTCTTAAGAAAACATGAAGCATAATCAAATCCTAGAGTTGAGAACATTTTCACACCATCAACTTCACGAAGAACATGAGCCAGATCTAGCTGACTTGCGATACATTGTTTTCCGGAAGAGGTTTCGATTTCTACATCTACTTCATCGTAGAAGTCCAGAGTTGCATAGACTAACACTCATAGAACTTATAACCTTATCTCATCATTTCTTCTCTATTGTGAAATATTTTTGTCTTTCGAGCAGTATGTGTGTGTCTCTATAAAAACACACACTTTCTCTTGCATTAAACTGAAGGATACAAGATATACCTTATCATGCATATTTTTAAACTTGTGTATTCCTACGGATATGTGTGGAAGAGTTACCTGTGTGACCTGTTAGTTCATACCCATGAAGAACCGTAGAATAGGTCATGTGACCTGGAAAATCTTGTGTACTGTTGTTAACCCCAATCCAGGGTGTAGATTAAGTTTATTTATATAAATGGATTGGTGTTAGGTGATTACTAGGTGGAGTAGATTTTGTCTCGTCTTGGGACTAAACCACATTTTTTATATCCGCTATGCTATTTATTTTAGTTTTCTCTATTTTACTATTTAATTAAGAAATCACTAAATTTACTTGGATAGTTAATCGTGGAAAGAAGTTATAATTGTTTTAACTTATTAGAATAGCTTCAAAAGTAATGTTAATAACTAATATTAAGATTACTGATAATTAATGAATCTTATGAGAAGTTATTTAAATAGTGAAACTTTTATAACTGTATTACTTTGATTAAATGGGCTGTAATTAAATTTATCGGGGAACCTTTTTAAGAATTATTTCTAAACAGAAATTTTTATAGATACACAATTGGCCCCCTCTTGAGTACTCTACTCCGACCAACATTTGGTATCAGAGGTTGTTTATTAAGACACTTTTTTCACCATATTCAACAATGATTTTAGTTGTACTTTATAGATCTATAAATTTCTATTAATTATGAATTTCTATATTTTTTAAAGTATTTTTTTATTATGGATAATATATTAGAAGGTGTTGCAAAAAACAGACCACCATTCTTTAATGGAACCAATTATTCTCAATGCAAAATTAAAATGAAAATACATTTATAAAGTATGAGTTTTGAAATATATTATTCAATTACAGATGAATATAAGATTACTGCTACTGATAGAATCACTTGGGATGATACAACCAAGCCATCCTGCAATAACAATTGAAAAGATATGAATTATTTATATTTTTCTTTATGAGATGAGGAATTTAATAGAATATATTCATGTAAAAACACCCATTAAATTTGGTATGTATTTTCTATTTTACAAGAAGGAACTTCTAGTGTGAAAGAAATGAGAATTAATACTTATAATATTAAATATTATAACTTTAAAACGAAACCTGATGAGAATATTTCTGACATGTATCTCAGGTTCTACAAAATATTCCACATAATGATTTCTCTTAGAATAGAATTCATATCCAAAGAAAAAATCATGAAGATTCCCATATTCCAAAATGAAAGATGGATAGGAACCTCTGTCTCTATCAGAGAGTCACGTGACACTAGTAAGCTACCAGTAAAAGAACTCATTGGAAAGCTGATGATGTATGAAGAGGAGATGAAATCCATCAAGGAAGAAAAGGATGAACCCAAAAGAAAATATGTTGTGTTCAAGACCCCCACCTCAAAGCTCAAAGTGAAAGGGAAATTGGATGTTTCTATAGAAAATTCTAGCAGTGAATAATACTCACTTGACAATGATGAGGAGATGGCTCAATTATCCAGAATGTTTAAGAGAATTTACATGAAGAAGAAAATTTTCAGAAATCCTAACTTTAAGAGAAGATATGATCAAAAAGGAAGTTGGAAGAAAGATTGGAAAAGAAGTGGAAAGTCTGATGAGATTTTCTGCTATGAATGTAAGAAAAAGGGACATATCAAGGCTGACAGTCCTATGCTCAAGTACAAAAAAAATATGAGGAAAAAGGTAGAAAGTATAAAAAGTAAATGAAAGAAACATAGAGTACTTCTGAGAACAGTTTAAGTGACTTAAAATCTTCACATGATGAACATGCTAACAAATCCAATATGTGTTTTTTGACAAACACATCTGAGGTAACTCTATAATCTTCTGCACACAATTACTATTATTTTGGAGATAAGAGTGACTCTGAAACTATGTATAATGAATAAATTTTTGAGTACTATAATATTCTAGAAGAGATATGAAATTAACTAAAAGAAAAATACAATTATTTAAAGAAAAAACATGCTCTTACCACAACTGTTAAAATTGAACTCACTGTAGAAAGGGAGAAAAATGATCAATTACATAAAGAGAAAAATGAACTAAAACTATCTAATGAGCAATTAAAAAAGGATCTTGAAATGTTTAATAATGGTAAATATAATTTGGTACAAATTCTAGGTAAACATATTGCTCATAAATATACTAATGGCATTGGATATCAACCTGGTAAAAGAAATTTTGGAAGAACTAACTTTGTTTCTAAATATAGGACATACAACTTTACTCCTAGTTCTAGAAAACATTCAAATAGTTCAACTTATGATACACTCTCTGCTGTTTCAATATTTTTTTGACCAAATAGATTTTATTTTTCAAGTATTTTACATAATGATTATAGGAAAACTATGAGGCAGATATGAGTCCCTAAAGTACTAGTCACTAATATTACTGGACCCAATAAGTATGGGTACCAAAATCTATTTTTATATGATTATTTTGTAGGAAATCTGCTTAAAGAGCTCCTATAAAATCTTATGGTACTTGGACTGTGGATGTTCAAGACACATGATAGGATACTATTCACACTTCAAGAATTTAATTAAAATCGATGGAGGACATGTCCCCTTTGTTGACAATGACAAAGGAAAGATTATTGGCCTTGGCCAAATCGGTAACTCTAACTCAGTTTTAATTTCCAAAGTACTTCTTGTTGATGGATTGAAATATAATTTTCTTAGTATTTAAAATCTATGTGATGATGGAATTCATGTTAAATTTTAAAATTATGCTTGCAATGTTTTTAATTCTGAAAATGAATTAGTATTTTCTTCTTTAATAAATGAAAATGTATATTCTATTAACTTAAATTATTTAGTTTCTCAAAATGCTTCATGTTTATGTGTATTATACAAAGAATCATGGATTTGGCATAGAAGACGAGGACACTGTAATACTCACAAACTTAGAAAGTAAACTAGAAAAAGATTAGTCAAATACCTACCCAAAATTGAGTTTCCAAATGATAAAGTGTGTAATCCTTATCAAAAAAGAAAGCAACACAAAATTTCTTTCAAACCAAAGAAATAAGTTTCAACTTCTCATCCTATCAAATTGGTTCACATGGATTTGTTTGGACCATCTACATTTTCTATTTTAAATGAGAAGAACTATGTTTATGTTCTTGTAGATGACTTTTCTAGATTTACTTGGAATTTTTTTTTGGCATAAGAAAGTGAAGCCTGGTCTCATTTTATGAAATATGCCAAAACTGTAGAAAATCTTAGTGGAATTATAATTAAATCCTTAAGAAGTGATCTTGGATGTGAGTTTGAAAATCAAGAGTTTGAATACTTTTTCTTAGAAAATGGCTATAGTCACAATTTCTCTTCCCCTAGAACACCTCAACAGAATGGTGTTTTATAATGAAGAAATAGAACCCTGCAAGAGATTGATTGAACCAAGATTAGTGAATATGAATTACCTATTTATTTTTGGGCTAAAGCTGTAAATACAACATGTTACAATATCAATATATTGTTGATTAGACTTATTCTAAAAATAAATCCATATGAGTTTTGGAACAATAGGAAACCCAGAGTTAGCTACTTCAAAGTTTTGGGTTGCAAAGTCTATATCCTTAATACTAAGGACAATCTTGAGAAATTTTCATCCAAGAGTGATGAATGAATATTTTTAGGATGTTTAATCTCTAGTAAAGCCTTTATAGTTTCTAATAAAAGAAGAAATGTGTGGAAGAATCTGTCCATGTCAAATTTGATGAAATAGATCTACATGAGCCTAACACCACTCTAGAGAACATGGAAGATGATCTGGACATTAATTCAAAATCATCTAACCATCCTGTAAGAGAATCTGGGAAAAATTCTAGTGCTGGAAATTATTTAGATTCATGTCACAATGAACATGACCCTGTTGAAGAACCTGAAATCACTAGTACATATTTTTCTAGAGCTGTTAGAACTCTTAAAAACCATCATTTAGATACAATTATAGGAGACCTAGATAAAGAAAATCAAAATATATCTTCTCATAGAAATCTGGATGAACTAAAAATATTCTTGTCACAACTTGAACCTCAAAATGTTAACAATGCTATCAATGATTAATTTTGGGCGATGGCTATGCAAGAAGAACTTAATGAGTTTGAAAGGAACAAATTTTGGAAACTTGTTGATAGACCCAAAGAAACATTCACCATAGGCACTAAATGAGTGTTTAGAAATAAGTTAGATGAAGATGGTAATATAGTTAGAAACAAGGATATATTGGGTGAAAAAGGCTATAGTCAAGAAGAAGTAATTGAATATGAAGAGACCTTTTCACCAGTAGCTAGACTTGAAGCCATCAAAAATCCTCTTGTTATGCTGCACATCTGAGTTTGAAACTATATAAAATGGATGAAAAAGTGAATTTCTAAATGGGTATATAGTTGAGGATGTATTTTTTAAGAAACCCCATGGTTTTACAAACCCTCATTTTCCAAACCATATTTTTAAATTATCAAAAGATTTATATAGTTTAAAATAATCTCTAAGAGCCTGATATGATAGACAGAGTACTTTTCTTATTTCCAAAGGTTTTACAAATGGAATAGTTGATTCTAGCCTTTTTATAAAACTAATTTTAATTGATGTTTTAGTAGTTAAAATTTATGTAGATGACATTATCTATAGACCTTTAGAAAATTCTTTATGTGTTGAATTTTCTAAAATGATGCAAAACAAATTTGAAATGAGTTTAATGGGTGAACTCAAATTCATTCTTGGATTTAAAATCATTCAAAATAGTAATGGTATTAATTTAAATCAAAGAAAATATACTAGAGACATTCTAAAACGTTTTGGATTGGAAAACACTAAAATTAGTGACACTCCAATGAGTACTACTTGTAAGTTGGATCTTGATGAAAATGGAAAATCTATTGATCAAACCACTTACAGAGGGATGATTAGAAGCTTACTCTACTTAACTACTATCTGACCCGACATTATGTTTTGTGTGTGTATTTGTGCTCATTTTCAAGAAAATCCTAAGGAATCTCATATAAATGCGGTTAAAAGAATCTTCAAATACCTCAAGCATACACCCAACCTAGGACTATTCTATCCTAGAGGAAAATAATTTGAGTTAGTGAGTTATTCTAATGCTGTATTTGGTGGTTGTAAGTTAGATAGAAAAAGCACCTATGGAACATGTCACTTTTTAGGGAATACACTAGTATCATGGTATAGTAAGAAACAAAACTCTGTCGTATTATCTACTGCAGAAGCTGAATACATAGCTGCTGGTAGTTTTTGTGAGCAAATTCTTTGGATGAAACACACTTTACGAGATTATAGATATCAATTCAGACATGTACCAACAAATTGTGACAATTCAATTGCTATTAACATCTCAAAAAATACTATTTCACACTCTAGGACAAAACTTATTAATGTAAGACATCTCTTTTTGAGAGATCATTATCAAATATGTGACATCACTTTGGAATTCATTGGAACTAAATATCAGCTCACTGATATATTCACCAAATTATTAAATTCTAAAAGAATAGATTACATCATACAAGAATTGGGAATGATAAATCTTAAGTAGTATGTTTACTATTTCACAGTTTACGGTTTCACAAGTCACTATCTAACAGATCTATAATTTTACTATCTTAAGACTTGCAGTTTCATGTTTACGGTCTCATAGTTACTATTTTTCAGTTATTGTCTGGAACTTACTGTCTCAAAGAATATGGTTTCATAGTTTAGAAATCACATAGTTACGGTCTCACTGTGAAATCTAGTTGCGGTCTCACCATGAAATCTAGTTATGGACTCACCGTGAAAGCCGATTATGGTCTCACCATAAAGTCGCTTTATTGTTTTATTTATACATTATAACCTGTATCAAGGTAATTACTTATTTTTTTCTTTTAATTCCCTGAATTTTTGATATCACAATGCTTGATATCCCTAAATGATAAAAACTAAAGAAGTTCCACTCATTCTTCACTCAAAATATCTTATCTCAAATCATTACCCCTCTATAAAACATTAATTTATATCTCTCTCTCTCTATCTCAAACTGTTGTTGAATTTCCATGATAAAATTCCCCTCTTCATCAACTCTTGAGAAGCGCAGTTCAAAGAATAAGTTGAAAATAGTACCGAAGATAGCGCCCGATGGTCCCTTAAATCCAAATATGGTAGACAGAATAGTGGTACCCGAAAAGGAGATATACCCTAAGTGGCTTCTTAAAAGTAATTATTTTGTATTGAAATTGATAAAAGGGAAAGGATGGATGGATTGGTTCAAAAATGAGGATAGAACAATTTATCTGAAATTAGTTGCTTAGTTTTATCAGTATGATCAATTCTATTTTGATTTAGAAGATGGCTATGTTGTGAGATGCTGGATTTATAGCCAGAGATGCATATTTTATTTGAGGTTATGGGTTACATGCCTTAGGATACCTCATGAGGGTACTTGTGAGGACTACCATATAGGTACTCCAGCTTTAAGTGAGATATTTCTTTTGGAAGAAGAATTGGAAGCATTACTGGGAATGAAACCAAGTGAAGAGCCATTTCTACTGAGCTAGATGATGAAACCGGGCTTTTGTTTAAGTTTGTTCAGAATCTGATTAGCCCGAGAAAAGGGGATTTTTCTATACTCAAGTATCCAGATGTATTTTTGATACATCTCATGAAAAATGGATGTAAGATCAACCTATGAAAATATATTATACACCATATGTGTGAGTTGATCAAAACAACCTTGAAGTCAACCTCTTTGTTCTATTTAAGGATTATCTCAGCTATGCTTCATGCAAAAGGGAATGTCAGACTAGATGAAGAATCTATTAAGAACTATGAGTTATGTCTCTAAAAAGTTACAGTAAATATAATGAAAATTATTTGGAATCCATGGAGAAAATCTTGGGTGGAAGATAATGACAAGGTTTATGAAAATTTTAATCCGGTGGAACACTCTTTAAGACCTAAGGTTGTTTCTGATCCTGGTTTGAAACCAGATGAGATTTTTGAGTATTCTGATGAGGAAAAAGATGAAGTGGCTCTTGTACCTTGAATATAATTTTTTTGGGTTGAGGAATATTGTTAATATGATCCTCAAGTCTTAATTGAGAAGGAAATACCTGTTACTGACGATGTTTCTGATTTGGAAGAACAACCTGCCACTGAAGAAGAATCTACTGCTAAGGTAAATGAAAAGGTTTTTCTAGAAGATCATATAGAAGATGATATTTTTGTTTTGTAAGAATCTTATCTTGAAGAACACTCAGAGGAATAATCTATTCTTGAAATTATTCCATCTTTTGAAGAGAGAATGGAGCAAACCTTTCAGTTGGATAGAAAGAAAATGGGTGAGGATATCAAGAATGAAATCTTGGAAATAGATCAAGGATATAAATCTCCGAGTTCTGAGAAATATGAACCTATTGAGGGGGAGTAGCACCCAAATCTAGAACCTGTAGAAGTCCCTAATACTTTTGATCCAATATCTGTGGTTATACAGTATAAATTCCCTAGTTATTTTGATGTGAATGATTCACATGTTGTCTCAGTAAAAGGTATTGATTTGTTTACTATGTTTCAATTAAAACTGGAATCTGCACCTAAAGTTATCTCTGCCAAAGATCCTAAACCTTTCTCAAATTATATCCATGAACCTTCCTGAGAACCTCCAAACTTAGTGAATAAGGATGATCTAAAAGAATTTGGAGCTACCCTATTGGATGGAGTGGAAAAACTCATGAATACCCAACTGGCTCCTGTAACCAATTTAAGTGAAAGAGATGCTTCCTTGTTGTTGGAAAAGATTATATGGAAAATTCAACCCAAGATGAATCATGAGATTCAATATGTTAGTGTTGAGAACAAACAACCCAGTGATGAAGTAAATACTCTCAGTGGTATGGTTCAAGAAATACAGAGAGTGATGAACTCAATACCAAAACCTATTTCTTATCCTATTGAGGATGTTGTTAGCCATATTACATATGAAGTAGCCACCCAAATTCAACCTAATCTCACTTCCATAGCTGAACAGGTAGCTGAGACAAATAAATAGATTGTTCAAGAGATGTGGGAGCTTGTTATTAGGATTAACAAGTTAACTGATGAGTATACGGGCTTTATCTAGAAAGTTCTGAATAAAATGAAATCCTTTACTTCTACTATTAGTGATTATCATACTTCTAGACAACCATATCAACCCTCTTTAGATAGTGATCTGTTTTGAATAGTTGTTAAAGAATAACATCAGTCTATGCTCAGTGGCTTTGACAAGTAATCTCTATTTGAAGTTTTCAAGAAAAGTGATAGAGTTCTTGATTTGGTGAGCATTCATTCTACGATTTCCAATGATGCTCAACAATAAATTTCTAAGAAGGTGTATTTCTACTAAAATCATATCTTCTCCAAGAATGACATGACCAACCATTTTAGGTACCTAGTAGAGAATCTGAGAATCCCTATTGTTACTCAGGCTTTCAAAACTCAAGCTCAAAAGCTCAAATATTTCACTCCTTTATTGGATAAGTTTATGGAGAACAAGGATGACTTTGAAAATTCCATGCAGTATAGTGGAGATATCATTATAGACTTCATCAAGCTTTTGAGGTCTTATATTTATTTCTAGAGTACTGCCATTGTCGCTCCTGCAGCTGCAACCCTGAGATCTGGTTTTCCTACCTTCTCATTTTCTGACCTTGACTCTACATCTATGTATATCTCTCAGGCTCTGAGTCAGATCAGGCTTGTTATCCTTGATCAATAGTTTCCTCAGTCTTCCAGTACACCTACCTTGGCCCCTTATATTTTTGAAGGACTCCCTTTACCTTTTTCTCTCCACTGGTTCACTCCCTTCTTCTACTTCTACCTATGCTTCTATGGCTTCTTCTTCTGATGCTGCTTCTAATGGAAAAGAGAAGACAAGACAGTGCTGAAGAATAGTGACTACTATCTTTTTATAGGAATGATTTCTGTATTCTTGTTACTTATTGTTTGTAATTACACTTTTTATCTAATGCATTTTGAACTCCTCTTATATATTATTTTATTTACTTTTACACTCTTTTTGATAATAAATCTATCACTCACATGATTTGTGATCATCAAAAAGGGGAAGATTTTTGGAATCCTCATGTGTTAATCATGTTTTAATGATCACTGATCTTATACATTCTGTAAATCATTCTAATCCTATTTAATCTATCTAAAATAATATGAACAGATTATTAGTTTCTTTATGCTTTAAATAAAAAATACAAGATCTTAATTGCTATGTTTAATGATTGTAAACTATTTTAAGTCCGTGTAATAATGCATTTACTTGATAAATGATTAAGTCTAATCCATTCAATGAATATCATAGTTTATGTATATATACATATATATATATATATATATATCTAAGTCTGAGAAACTGTGAGTCTGCCACCAGTTATGTTTTTCTAGAAAAGTAACCAGACACCGTGACCCAGACACCATGACCAGACACCGTGACCAGACACCGTGACCAGACACCGTGACCTAGATACCATGACCATCCAGACACTATGATCTAGACACCATGACCATCCAAACAGCGTGACTATCTAGACACCATGAACATCCAGACACCGTGGTCAGACACTACGATCAATCACCACATCTATGCTACTGGTTCCTAATATCTATTCAAATATCCCATCATAGATGTATCATCACTCAAAGAGAAACAAGGAGGCACCATTTCAAGGAGACACTGCTTCATGAGGACACCGTTTCTAGACAGACTGTGACACCGTTTCTTAATCTGTTTTTTTATTTTTCAATTTAATTTCAAACATTCATATTTGAAGCTTTTAAATACACCGACATAATTAATGTCTCCTTTTAGACATGTCACCTAATATTATGAGGTACGATGTGAATAATACATGCATCCTGTCAGCTCCAACACATGCATTCTAAGAATAAAAAGAATAATTTGGCCAGAAGAAAAAGTTGTGACAAGTGAGACAATAGTGAAAACAGTAAAAAAGTGTGTTTGCGATAATGAAGAATCACGAGAATTCATGGAAGAATAATTTATACATGCAATTAGACACTTTTTAAGAACACATTAATGATACTCAAATCCTAGAGTCAAGACCATTTTTCCACCATCAACTCCAATAATAGCATAAGCTAGATCTAGCTAACTTACAATACTCTATTTTTTTCATAAAGAATTGATTTATGCATCTGACTCATCCTTGAAGTCCAGAGCTACATAGAATAACACTCAGAGCACTTTTTACCTTATCTCATAATTTCTTCTCTTTTGTGTATTATTTTTATATTTCGAGAAGTGTGTGTGTGTGTTTGTATAAAAACACGCACTGTATCCTAAATTAAACTGAGGGATACAAGATATTCCTACTCAAACATCTTTTAACACTTGTGTATTCCCATATATAAGTGTAGAAGAGGTCCCTGTGTGACCTATTAGTTCATACTCACGAAGAAATTTGGAAGAGGCCGTGTGACCTTGACAATCTTGTGTACTATTTTTAACCCCGATCCAAGGTATAGATAAAGTTTATTTATATAAACTTCTTGGTGGAAGGTAATCACCATGTGGAGTGGATTAGGTCTCTTCTTGAGACTGAACCACTTGTTTTATATCCATTGTCCTATTTATTTAAGTTTCCTCTGTTTTCCTATTTAATTCAGAAATCAATAAATATAATTTGATAATTAATCTTGGAAAGAAGTTATAATTTTTTTCCTTATTAGAATAGCCTCAAAAGAAATGTTAATATATAATATTAAGATTACTGAGAATTAATCAATCTTCCAAGAAGTTATTTAAACAGTAATTTTTTTAACCATATTAATTTAATTAACTGGGCTGTATTTAAATTATTAGGGAACCTTTTTAAGAATACTATTTAAACAGAAATATTTTTAGATACTCAATTCACCCCCTCTTGACTACTCTACTTAGACCAACAGTATGGAAGTTGGAAAAAACTATTCTAAAATAAAAAAATATTCAAGGAATAATGATAATTAAATCAATAACTCATCATATAAATTTTCAATAAAATAGAGAAAGTATACTGTAATGTTACCTTTACATCCTCCCAAAGAGTTTCCCTATGTTTTGTCCAATATTTATAGCTCTAATCTATTCTGTGAAAAATATAATGTTCTTCTAACTATTATAGGCTATTTTTTCTTGAATAAAAACACTGTAAACATATAAAAAGGATTTGAGAATGGTTTTATTCATGATATATTTGAAACTTGATGAAACCTTTAATTCTAACTTCAGATTCTTTTGTCAAAGTATTAGTATGTATCTATTTTTTATTCATATCCATCATATTGGGTTCATAAAATATTCATTTTTCACAATAAATAAATAAATACACATAATATATTCATTATCAATGGTTTAGTTTATAGATAATTCTTATAAGGGCAACCCAAAATTTGATTATTTCAAATAATTTTATTATTATTTAATGAAAATGAGAATTTTAATTTAAGAAATGTAATATTCAACTACGATAAGTGTTATCCTATGAATTCATCCAAAGGTTAAATTTATATACAACTATCATCCTTACCAACTCATCTACCAAACAATTATCGTTTCATTTTTTTTGTTTCACACTCATCCTCCATCTATTGTTGACATGGACCTATGTTTCTTGAAATAATCTAATAAGTAGTCATACAAAGGATGATTGTTTATTAGAGTAGTACAAGTAACATAAAATAGATGAGGTATGAATATCACGAAACTAATTACAATAATAACTATTCAAGAGATGCAGTTTATGAGGATGACAGTTTTACTCCAATGTGTTCTCTAAAAGGGGTAATGTCTCCCATTTATGATAATTAAACCATTGAAACTTGTCATTAACTCACGAACTATTTATGTTGAGATTTGCGAGGCATACACATTCTTTTATACAATTTAAGGGGTCTCATTAGGGACATGTTATGATATATTAATCCAGGGGGCCTCTATGACTTATACATTTATAGGAGAAATCCCACTTTTAATAAATTCAATCATATATCTAAGACTAGTCTTACCTCTATTAAAATGAGTCATAAAGTATTTATTAAATCCCTTAAAAAATAAAAATATAATATCGAAAATTAATGAATAATAAGAAACCTAAATATGATAAATAAGAACAACAAACTCTCATTATATAAACATGAAGATATAAAAATGTAATAATAAAAAATTCTAATAATTAAAGAGTTATTTCATATCCATGTGTGGTAATCAGATATTCCTAAGGGTGGAACCAATACATGTAGACCTAAAATAACGAATACCTTAAAATGGTATCTAATAATTATTCCAACATATATAGAATTTGATAACATATATTCCATTTTTGGAATAATTGATGCAATAACCTAAGAAATTATTACATTTATTATTAATGGTATATCAAACATTTGAAAACTACATAAACTTATAATTTTAATTTCAATTAAAAAATCTATAAGGAAAGAAAAAAATAATTTTCGTAAAAGAATATACATAATAACGATAATGGTTTTAAACATCCAAAAATTCATAGTTGATAAACTGATTCAAGAATTATGTCTAGATATGTTGAAAACAAGAATTATTTTCAAGCAGACAAAGAGAAGTATTGATAATGAAATATCATTTTCAGGGCCATTATGAGTTCTATGGTGATTTTGGGCATGTTGTATAAGATTTTAGTCATAATGAGATACATAATAGTAATTATGGATGATATATACATTTTAAGTTAAAGGGGAGATGTCCCACTCTTACAAAAATAGTTTCAAAGTGAGATGAATCTTCATAAGAAAAATAAGATGATGAATTTTGACTATTGAATGAAATCTATTGAACATGTGATAAATTAAATGATTGTATGAAGCGTTGTCATGATTTTCTAAAATCATAGATGAATGTGAAGAAATAACTAGAAATGTATTATATAAAAAGGAATGGAATGTAAGAGTAATTTATTATTGAGGTCATACAAAATAATTTACAAAATAAACATCATTTCATATTAGATATTGGTTTTTCATATCACATATGAAAGGTAAATTGATGTAATTAAATATTTTTGAAAAGTTCATAAGGAAATTATTAATTTAGAAATGGTGGATCTCTTAATTAAATTGTTTTCATTTCAAATATATTATAAATAAAATGGAATTTTAAAAAATTATATGCTTTTAGAAGGGTTAAAGTAAAAAATTCATAGGTTTATTAGATGCATGATGAAGGAAATGTAGTGATTTTTAAGAAGAAATGAAGAGTGGTTTGCCATTTCAAATATGGATATATTTTTACAAAGTTATAGAAAACTAGACAAACCATATTCTAATTTGGGGTCGGTAAAAATTTATGGAAATTGTGTATGAAAGAGGAATTTCATTTTTGGTAGTGAAAAATTGATTATATTAGATAATGAGACATTTAAATACTAATTTAAAAAGGGTGGGTTGTGATGTTTTTATAATGAAAAGATAAAATTGATAGATATTTTTAATAATTATAATATTAAATTATATATTTAAATGAAACAACCCTTGGTGTTTATTCACTATGATATAAATGGACCCTCAAAGTATAAATTAATGCATTGTGATAAGTATTTCATTTCACCAATTTATAATTATACTCAAATCTTATGTATTATGTTTTAGTCATATATATATAATTCTCTAATAGGGATTATATTTTTAAGAAGAAGTGTTATCAATGAGTTTCATTATGTGGTAAAGAATATTATATTATATTATTACATTGCAATCAAAGGCGTGTGCCTTAGAATTCCTTGGTGTGAGGTGCGGTGCACCTAGTTTTCCTCACCACTAGTGAGGTGGTGAGACATCACTCAGGCGTGCTAAAGGCACATGCCTCGTGCAACAACTCGATCGTCGCTGTAGTTCCATGTGTGTTAAAGGTACACCACTGACTACCAAAATTGGGGGGAACATGGCATCAGAAATCATGGGTATATGGAAAGTGATATTCAAGGGATACCCGATGGAAATCATGGGTGGATGATGAAAGAATTTTGATAAAAAAATGAAAAAATATATTTCCAAACAAGCGATCAACAAGTGAAGAGGAGGAGAAAATAACATACATTGGATTGATCCTTTGAAATAACTAAGAAAAAGTAGATATATAACCAAACATGGAATTCATTTGAGCCTTGAATTCATTCGACCCTTGAATCGTTTGTGTATTGGTTTTGATCATTGGAATAGTTTGAGCCTTGATTTGAGCTTCACTTCGATGAAGAGGAGTGCCACCTTCAGGTGGCTTCTGCAAAATAATTTGAATATCATAAATGGTTCATGAATGGTTGGGGTTCTTAAAATAGATCATGATACTTTTATCAGTGCATCCAAAAAAGCACTGAAAAATATTTTATCAACACTAAATTAATAATTTCTAATAAAAGACAACTTTATGAGTGCTTATTATCTAAGCACTAATAAAAGATGTATAATTATAATTATAAATTATTTTTTGTAAATATATTTTTATAATTATATACATATTTAATAAATATATAAATATAAATATTGTAAAAATATTCATTATTTAAATATATTTATAATAATTTTTAATTATTCAAATATATAATTATTTATTTATAATTAAAAACTTTTCTAAGAAATAGTATTTATATATTTATATCATTATATATATTTATATCATTATAGATATTTATATCGTTATATATATTTATATAATTATATATATAATAAATATAGTAAATATATTCATTATTTAAATAAATTTATTATAATCATATAACTGTTTAAATATATATAATTATCTATTTATAATTATATAAATGCATTTTAAATAAATAATATTTATTTATTTATAATTATAAATATATAAATGTATAAATATAGCAAACATACACACATAGATATATATATATATGTATATATATTTACAAATATTTTTTTAACATTATAAATGAATATTCAATTTTAAGTGTGTGCAGGTTTAAAATGAGTGAAATTGAATAATAAAAATTGAGTACACTAACAATATTGAAAAAATGGAAAAGTTTTATTTATTAAATATAAATTATTAAAAAAATATTGATATATATTGAAATAAATATGAACACATATTTAAAATATTAAAACATAGTAAGTAAATATATATAAATAAATAAAAAAATTGATTAAAATTCCCAAAAAAATTAAAAAAAATTATTAAAAATGAATTAGTATATTAATGTAAAAAATTAAAATCAAATAAATATAATATTTTTATTAGAGACATGATATATTAAATGTGTCATATTATAATGAAATTCTAAAATTAATACTAAAATTTGAACAAATTACATAAATATTAGGTGTATGTGTTTCTATATAAGATTTAATTAATTACGTAAATATCTTTGTGTGCAAATTTTATATAAAAATTCATTAATTACATATATGTATATGAAATCAATATTTAACACATGTTATATATATATATATATTTTAAATTAAAAAATCAAATGACATTCAATTAAATCAATGACCTAATGCAATTAGTTTGTATTTTTTATTTATTTTAATATTTAATTATATACCATTATTCACTAAAAATATAATTATTTAATGTATAACCTAAATATTTTGAATTATATAAATCATATTTATATACATTCATATATATATCTATATATCTAATATATACTATTTATTAAAATTATTAATAATTATTTAATTAATAAAATGTTTAATAATTTTATTAATTTACATATTTTAAAATTTTATTTGTTTTATTTTCATTCTAATATTTTTTATATATTTAATATACACTATTTATTATTATTTAAAATTTATATATAGTATAATTAATTAATTTATTTTTATTAATAATTATTTAATTATTAAATTTTTTAATATTTTTGTCACAAAATTATTTTTATTTTTTAATTATTTAATTACGTCATTTTATTCCGGACCTTTATCCATGCTCAAAAAATGCCGATAAAGGATCCCTTTATTGACACTAAAAATACAACGCTGATTAAGGGTACACTTTATCAGTGCTAAAAATAAAGCGCTAATAAAGAGTACCTTTTATTAGGGCTAATGAAAAGCACTGATAATGGTTACCCTTTTAGTGATAAAAAAGGACTGATAAAAGACACCCTTTATTCATGCCTAATTTTTCAGTAATAAAGGGAAGCTTTATCAGTGCTTTTTGCATGCACTAATAAAGTTAATCACTGTTTAAAGCCTATTTTGTTGTAGTGGTAACTGATGTGACTAATTTTTGCATACCTTCTCATATATTTTATTGAGTTTTAAAACATTTTTTCACCAGATAGACATTATTTGTGGATCAAATGAATTATTTGAGTGTTTGTGATGATATTTTAGAAGCTTCCAGTCAAATTCAAAAATCAGGGATGAACAGAAAAAATTGACATGTACATGGTGTGTACTTTATAAACACATGTCGTGTACCCTTCCCTACACACAATTTTTCCATCCCGAGTACATTCCCTTATAAAAGAAAAAGACTCACATTCCATGTACATCTTATTCACACACTGTGTAGTCCCTTCTAAAAGTAATTGGTCCCTGATACAAACTATACACTACATGTGTGGCGGTGTTACACGTAGTGTACCTCCTTTTAACGGACCACCAACTCTTCATATTCAACAGATGACATAATAGTCCACCTATCGAAATTTAAAATAAGGGAAACATGATTTGAATAAAGTAAAAAGTGTTTACTTTTGATTAAACACCATGTAATCTAGTTTTTTATAAATTGAGAGGTAGGAATCCAAAATCTAGGCTAAACATCCAACGGGGAGGTGCTTCCCCTCTGTCGTTTGATCTCCCCTGAATCCAAATTCTATTTTTCTATCTAGTTTTATTTTTATTTTAGTAAAATTACTCCCTTCCCCTTATCTTCTATCATATCCATTGTAGGGGTTGATTTTATATTCAACACACACACCGTGACCAAGGACATAAGAGGTCTATTCTCTTATGTTATGAGTGTGTCATTTTCTAGTGAGGTAAGCCATCAAGTGACATGAATATTGATGAAAAGTTAAAAAATATAAGTCAAACAAGATGAAAGTATTTAATTAAATTATATATGAGGTATAATTAAAATATCTATGAAATAAAAATATGTTTTTTACATTTTAAAATCCTCTAATATGAATATTATATTTATAAGTATAATTAATTGAATATTTCCCCTTTTAGGGAATTTATTATTTTTAAATATATGCTGATATTTTTCTTGAGGGAAAAAATGACTAATTACAGGGGTGTTTTATGTGCCTAATTTTTGTATACCTTTTCATATATTTTACTGAGTTTATTTTTTTTTTCACTAGATACACATTCTTTTATGGATAAAATGATCTATTTCAATGTTTTTGATGATTTTTCAGTAGTATCTTGTCAAGTTCACTGATTTGGTATGAACAGAACAAAAATTGACATTTACACAATGTGTAATTTGTAAAAATATACAGCGTAAACATTCTTAAATATGGATTGACGATCCCGAGTACACACCCATATAGATGAAAAATACGCACATGCTATGTACATAATATCTACATTCCATGTATGCCCTTATAGCAGTGGTTGGGAACTGAAACAGATTGTACATTCCATGTGTGGTGGTGCTACATGTCGTGTACATCCCACAAACTGACCAATGACGCTTTACATTCAATGAGTGACTTGGTAGGAAACCTATCAGCATAGAAAAAATGGAAATAGATGTTTAACCAAGTAAATGGAGTGTAGATTTGGGTACACATCATGTAATAAACATTTTTATAAATAAAGAGGTAAGATTTCAAGATCCAGGTTTGAAATCTAAGCAGGAGGTGCTACCGCTCTTTCTTTTGATCTCCCCCAAATCAAAATTTGAGTTTTCTATTCTATTTTATTTTTGTTTTAGTATAATTCTTCCCTTACCATTATCTCCAATCACATACATGGTATGGGTTGAAATTATGATCAACTTGAACACCATGACCATGTTCATTAGAGGCCGATTCACTTGTGTTGGGGTTATAATAAAATTATGATCATGATTTAATTTTAATTATGGTGTGTTATTTTTTTTTGTGATTATTGTTTTATAATTCGTTGATAAATATGAATCCACATCTACTACTGGTGTCGTATTAGACCAAGAATGAACCAATGAAAAACTATAAAGGAATTATAATGGGAAAACCCATGATCATTGTGTGAGCCAGTTGATACTGTTTTATGGGTAAAGAACTTAAACATTTTTAAGTGATTAATTACTAGAACAAGGGGTTAACCTTATGAACTTGTAATTGTATGTTATTGGACTAAGGAATAACAATTTATTTAAATCCCCATGGTAAAAAATTATTATCAATGATTTTAATACTAAATAGTGATTTCTATAATAAACCCTAATTGAGTTGAAAATCCAGAATTCTTGTATTCTTTATGGTTATATCCCTTATTCCGTTTCAAGTGAATTTTCAAAAATTGTTTCACTTTTCATCCCATTCCATTCATTCTTTTTTTTCGATCATTGGATTTGACTCACCGACTTGTACTAATCGTTTATTTTTCATTTTCCATTTAGGATTGACCCCGAATGCCGCTAGATACCTAGATAGTAGTATTAGAAGGGGGAAAACTAATTTTATATGCTTCACAAAGGGTGTAGCAAAATTATGGACCCTTTTATAGGTACCCTAAATAATAACATTATTAGTATGAGTTTAGGTTGTTTTACCAAGAAACTTTCTTTTCAATTTCTTGATTCTATTTATTGGGAACCTCGATACAACATCCCTATCGATTATTATTCAATTGGATGTTGGTATAATTCAAATAGAGGATTTTCTAATCCAAATTACCTAATGCTGTTGTACTCACATCCAGAAGAGTATTATCTGTACATTGATGATGGGTTTATGTATGAGGAATAAATATGTAAATCCTTCACCCCACCCATTTGTTATTCTCTTCCAGAACCATCTTTGGGTAATATAGAAAAGTTAATATCAATTAAGGAATCCTTTTCCACATTCCATTTTCACCAAACCGAAAGGTTTGGACGACTCTGTACTATGGCCGAGCATATTTCAAAGATAATTTCTAATATGGAAAATTTGGTTGAGTATGAAGCTGGGTTTTATAACCCTATCTCAGCTAAAATGGATTTCTATAATGTGAGCCCCACTTATAATTCACTAATAATGTCTGAAATTGATTTTCAAAACTGAAAAATTGAATACAGGACAACATCATGTCATGCTAAAAATGAGTTTGATCAATACTTTATTTAAAATCCTTTATTTAATTACTTACCAGCTCTAGAGGATGCGTATGATTATTTTTAGGTTTTTAATGTAGTAAAGCCGAAACCTAAGGAGGTGGAAGAGATACATGATTAAACCAAGGAACAATTCCACCTTTGGAATCAGCTGGACAAGGAGCTGGGATACTATAGGCCACTGGTAAGACCACCTAAAGTTTAAGAAACCTGATTTCAAGGGGAGGGATATAGACACATATGTTGGTTCACAAAATAGAAGCCACACCCACCTTCTGAATATAGGTAAGTACTATAACTCAGGTCAAGCTGATGACATAAAACAAAGGTGCTAGCCGAGAGGTAACCCAGTATCCCTCCTTTCTATTTCTCTTTTATTTTTAATAATTTCATGATGTGTACCTCTCCTACACATGACATGTACCTTAATTTCTCTCATCCACTATTTAAATGTGAATAAAATGAGGATACACGCCATGTGTACCTTTATACATGGATTATACTACTCTATTTAGTGTATATTATTATATAATTATTGTATAAATAAATAATGATTAAGTAAATAAGTATGAATGAAGATTTTGATGGTGGAAAGTTCACTAGAGTGTATCCCAGACTTCCCCACTAAGAATATCTCCACACCCTCCTTTGGTACATTATTAATTATTATTAATCCAGTGTTTTATTTAACAGTGTGTGATATATTTCAAAACTAAGTAAAACATTTTCAAAATAAAAGAAAATCAATGGCGGGGATGAATTGGCTGGAAGGGTTGTAACCCAGGGTCCAAGAGAGCCAGGTTTGATTCCTTCAAGACAGTTCAGTTCCATCATTCTTCACTAAAAAAATAAAACATGACATGTATTTCCATAAATTTTATGTGTCATGTTTTCATTAATAACATAAAACATTTTCATAAATATTAATTAACTCGATGGTAAAGTGGGTATATTGGAAGAGTTGTAACCTAAGGTCCAAAAGACCCAAGTTCAAAGTCATCTAATCTTCCCAAATCATCCCAATCATTTAATTATTAGAACCACACACCATGTTGTGTTCTTTTCACTATGTAGTACTACAAGTATAATTAAAATATTAAAAGTTATGAAAATATGTAGTACTATAAAATAAAATCTATTTGTTGAGGTGCACATTTGGATCAGCCCAATAACTGGTTCAAATCATGCCTCAAGCACCTAACTGAATGTTATATCTCTCTTTTTCAAATTTTAGAAACTCAACGTGTATTTCTAAGATACAAAACATGTATAGGTTTTTTTATCACATATATATATATATATATATATATATATATTTCTTTTTAATTTTAAATAATAATTAACAAAAAATTATTTATAATAACCATATTTTAAATGTTTATAATATAGATATATATATCTATTTAAATAATACCTAGCATGTACAATACCATATACACCATGTGCTACCACTATAAAATCCGGGAATCCCTATCTGGACCCACCTAGTGTCGAGAGACCCTACTCTCCCCATTTGGCTTCCACCATATGCTACTAGCACCCCCTCCATCAAATATTACATTCTAATTTTATTCAGGACTCATTTTCATATTCATTATGATCCCCAATCTAGGTATGTTGTTACTCACCCTCTATTTCGGTGTTAAAAAAAATATAAGGTGATTTGTGGATTGGGGGAGGTGTTCGTCCAAAACTCACAATACATGGACAAAAACGTAGAACAGACCCCATGTCCCTCTTGTACATGAGAAAATATTTTTCTGTTCAAAATTCAAGCATGAACTGTGTGAGTGTTCGTCACACACCGTGTACCTATGCCCCCACCTAGAATAAAGAGATCCATCTCCAAGACACTACATGATTAATATAACCATGTCTCACACATGACGTGTGTGTTCAACACACACCATTTACTGTCTCCCTGAAGACTTGTATGTGTCAGGACACATACATGGGATGGTTACCAAGTTCTCATACACGGTGTGAACACTATCTACATGCCGTGTACTCTATTTTGTAACCCCTCTTAGAAGAGGCCATGTTTAGGAAAATACATGACCAACTACCCATGTACACATAAAAGGTCTGCATTAATTATACACATGGTGTACATTCATTTAACCACACAAATTACCACTCAGTGTGTGTATCAAGAGTACACAAGTTAGAAAATCAAGCATATTTCACTCCATGTACTCTAGATGCACACGCCTTATATTTTTATTTTTATGATTTCCCACTATTTTTCATTATTTTTCATTTTCTTTTCTTTTTTCTTCTTCTGTTATTTCCTTTTCATACCATGGCTAATGGAGACTGAGCTAGTGGGAAGTGAACCATTCCCTATACTAATGGGGAGTGGCCCACACTCCATCGAGTTTGGATCAAGATGAAAGGGGTTAGTTTAGTGATAGGTCTCTTAGTGTCTCTGCCACTGGCCTTGGTGATATTCTCACCACCACCTCTAGCTGTATGTTCCACCACAGCTGTCGGGGGACATAGTTATGTAACATCATTCATAGATTCACCTTATGAGACACCCATTTTGATGGACACGATGATGTATTACCCATCAGACACCACATCATATCCATCCTCGATAGCAGCTGGTGCACCTCCCCCCATCACCACCTCATCTGGACCTTATTCTTCAGTGATTGCTCCACCATAGTCAACACCTGTAGCCATATGACCTCAACCCCATCTACGACTCATCTTTGATGAGTGACATCCTATGGCCAACTGAATGCTATAGTTTTCATAGAACACTATCCATTTGAGTGACCATTTCCTCCACACTGGTGTTCTAGAGTGGTTGGTAATTTGGGAGGAGATCGAGGAGCTTCTTAGGAACACACATATCATTAATACTCTCTTGGTCACCACTAATAAATTCATATATATTTTTTGGAGTTTTTATCTTCATTTGAGTTCAATAGGACCACATATCAAGAAATAGCTAGTTATGTAGTGACTCCAGTCAGATTTCAACACGACAGGTGACACTTTTCACTTAATATGGTAGAGTTTGGTTGAGGGAACAATTTCTATCCACATCCAGCCACCCGAGACCCTGTTGTAGCCCTCACATTCCATGACTTATCACATATCATCCCTATGTGATGGGATATTTATAGACCTAATATCTCATATGATTCAATTTTTTAGAAGAGCACACTCATCCTTTCCACCACTGTACTCATCCTCCATTTCTGCTTTAGTTATATCCTTTTCCCCCACTATAATGACATGGGTTTCATGTACGAACATGAAATGGATCTCATTTATTGTATCCTTTGATAAGATTATCCTGACCTCACATACTTCAAAAACACCTGTTTCCCCTCCAAGTTCACTAGTCGTTAGGGAAGCTTGAATGAAGGATTGTATGCCATCCAGTTGGCACACCATCTTGGGGGTATTTGAGGCATATCTCCCCCATGATTGATTAGGTTCTCCCAAAAGATATAATTTTTCATTCTTATTCAAATGAGGATAGTCGAGCCGTGGGGGGACACTCTTATGCTCATGCATGATGCCTCGACCCCTACTGTGGTGAGAGATGACCCACTTTCCCTTGATCGTGCTACTACTCATATTTCATCAACATACACTTTCTCTCCACCCCTCCCTAGTTCTTCCTCCCTTTATTCAATTCTTCCATTTCATATTCTTCTAGACCAGCCACAACCCCATCTCCACCCACACATTCAGCTGATCTCTTAGTTTCTCTCTGACTGGATATCTTGATATGTCACCATGACATCATGGAGCATCACTAGGATTTCATGGATAAAATATTCAATTATATAGAGGGTATCTTGGGCCTAATTTTTAAGAACCTTTGTACTCATTTATCTCTAGTACCTATTCCTTGATCAGGTCCTCATCCCTTGGTACTACAAGTTGTGTTTACGGTTCTGGTAACAAATTTAATGTTCCTCTCAACTATTGGAATGGATTCCACCTCTACTAGTATGGCCAGTGATATACCAACCAAACCCACACTATAGAGAAAGTAACCAACACCTGAATCTTCCACCATAATTTCACCATCCCTCCTAGATTACACCGTCTTAGGGAGTGCCTCTTTTTAGGCCACAATGTGTCTATTTCTACACACTTATTTCATTATATTTATATTTTTGTGTTATTCTTATGATGTGATGGTTTTTATAAATGGAAAATTCTTTTTCCATTTCATTGATAGTCATTGATACTTTTGGACATCATGAAAACCTCCCATAGACTTCATTCAATATTTTTAAAGCTCACATGTTATAGAGTATTATTTTTGATTTTATTTTTATATAATTTCATTTGATTAATTTTTTCTCTAATCTCCCCCTTACCTAGTTTTGTTTTTCCACACCCACTTCTCTTACTTTGTGTTACACTTGACGGGCCATGCGAACTATTAAGTGTGGTGGAGTGCCTCTTGAATACACTAGTCCTTAACCATAAACTATATTATAAGATATCATTAAATAGGTAAATTATTTTAAAAATGCAGATTTTTTTTGATTAATTATAATTATAAATAACAAATACATAGATGGGAATTTTAAAAGATACACGATTATTTTAATTTTTAATAATTTTAAAATTATTTATTATATAGTTTAATTTTTGATTTAAATTCTTATCCATTTAAATTTACTAGGATAATCATTTTTATTCATGTTATGACCTGATTGACCTATTAATATCCTCATTACCGAGAGGTATTCTAAGTATTTATTCATATTCTTCCTTATACCCTCTTTCTTTAGAGATTTTTGTGATATGTATGAATACTAGAACATGTTATTTTTTCTCTTAAAACATAAAGATTATAAATCACATTAAAATTATTGAGCCATTTGATTGATTTTTAGACCCTTTGAATTTGAGATCAACCATACATTTTACCTCTGTGAAAATCATAAAAACCCTGAACATACTTTATTCAAAGACACATAAGAATCCTATTTATCCTTCCTACCGTAATTATTTTATAATTTTTCATGATTATTCATTTGAGATATAAAGAGGGAGTTTGGTGATTCATGGAATATTTTTGTAAAAAACCATGAAATTAAGTGTCGGGGAGAGGCTCTCCTTTTAATTTTATCAAAATGATTCCAAAACCACCATTAATTGTATTTATATGTTTTTACTTTTATTTTTTTTGAAAATTTCAAACTAGGGCCAAATTTATTCATTACACTCATTGATGGTTTAAAAACCCATGCTGGAAAGTGAATATATTGGGGATTTTGAATGTTAAAGTTTATTGAAGGGGATGTATTTCCATTGAGATTTGTAATATAATATCATACTTTATTATTTAAGAATCTATCCTCCTTTTTCAATACATTAAGATTAATTTTCACATCATTACCTACATACCCTTATCCTTAGAATCATTTGAACCTTATTGAAAGCCCTCATGATTTTTGTGTTTTGATCTCAATGTGGAGAATTAGAATACTTGAAAGCTTATTAATAGAGTGAATATACATTATATTGAGAATAAATATATTAAATGATCTCTAGTGATGAGTGTTCCATTTTATGGAGAGGTAAATCATTATGTGGTATGTATATTGATGAAAAGTTTAAGCATTTAAGTAAAAGAGGATGAAAGTATTTAATTGATTTATATATGAGGAAGGATTAGAATATATTTGAAATAAATTTTTTTTTTCTAATTTTAAAATCCTCATCCATGACTATTATATTAAAAATTATATATAATTCAATGTATCCAATTTTTAGAGTTCAGATTCTTTTTAATTAGATGTTGAGATTTTACTGCTCTGCCGTTTGATCTCCCCCAAATAAAAATTTGAGTTTTATTTTATTTATTTATGTTTTAATATAATTACTATTTTACCCTTATTTTCTCTCATATTAATGCTAGGGGTTGAGTTTTTTCTCAACCCACACACGGTGGCCATGGACATAATATGCTTATTCTCTTGTCTTGGGGTTGTAATAAAATTATGAGTGTGTTGGTATTGTAATTTTGTTTTGTTATTTTTATTATGAATATTTTTTTTATAATTCTTTTAAATAATTGAATCTATATCTACTATTGGTTTTGTATAAAACCAAGAAATACACCAATGGTGAAATCTAAAGGAGGTTCAATAGGTGAACCCATGATCATTGGGTGAGCCTATTGCCTCTATTTTAGGGGGTAAAGAACATAAACATGTTTTAAGTGATTAATCACCAAACAAAGTGTTAACCATTTGAACATGGAATCATATATCATTTGAAAAAGGAAAAAATATTTATTTTAATCCCTTTGGTAAAACGATTACCATTAATAATTGTAATAATAAAGAGTGATTATTATAATAAACCCTAATTGAGTTTAAACCCAAAGACACTTGTTTTTCTAATTATTTCATCACTTATTCTATATTAATTGATTTTTTTATTTTTTTTTTACTTTTTCATCATGTTACCTTAATTATTTTTTTAATACGACAGCATTTATTTTATTGAAAGGGGGAAGCAGAGGAAAACATTTAAGGGGGCCTAAAATGATGCAGACTAAAAGAGTACCCAATTACATAATAATCACATCTTGAGGTGGGGGGGAGCAAGTTCTGGTGTATACCGTTAGAGAAGAGTCAGAGGGAGCCTTTGAGGTGAGGAAGTTAGCTACACTATTCCCTTAATGCCAAGTGTGAGTAATAACTGTCCTAATGAAAATGAACTTCTTGCAATTATGGATCACACAAAAAATCTACCACTTTCTATCTAGTATGTAAGATTCAAAGGGAATAAAACTAATTTTATATGACTCATGAAGGGAATGACTAGTAAACATGTACATCATAATTCTAAAGAAGAAAATAAAACATAGAGGTTTGAGACCACCTACTTTGACATTTCACCAACATTATCATTCTCAATTATGTTTTTATCATGGAAAAAAATTATTTATGAATTTATTTCCACACAACATGAATTTAACCTATTTTACATTATCTTCAATATCATATATATACCCCCCATATTTGAAATTTAAAAATTAAACATTCATTAATAAAAAAACTCATAACAATTATTTATGTTAAAAAACACCCACACCATTGATATTAATCAATAAATTCTTGATATTTGAATAAAAAACTAATCAAAACCATGAAACCCATTCTTTATAACACCCCATATACCATTTATAACAACAACATAAATTATTTAATAATATTTTGTAACCATAAGGTTGTGTTGTATTTTTTGATAATATAAATTATGGAAAGGATATATATTGAATGGTATTATGGTGATTTGTGGTGGAGAAGTTACATGAAGTACTACATTGAGTTATTGATATATTATTTGGAATTATAAAAGGGAGATATTGGAAAATAATAATTTGATGTCATGTGTGGAAGATTATTTTGAGATTTATAAAATATGTGTTGAATATGTGTAGACATGTATACATGGTGAATTTCTTAGAGTCATGAAAATGATGTGAATGATTATGTGAAATATAGATGTTGATGGAGGATGTTTGATATCAATGATTTTTTGGTGATGGTGGAGGTTCACATATTATTAAATTAGAATATAATACTAGTTACGAAAATGTTTTGAAAACATGATGTTATTAATGATAGATTTTTTTTTATTTACCAATTTTTTAGGTGAAAAATAGATCACAATATGTGATTTTTATTAGAGATAATTATAAGTGTTTATAAGTTGTTTAAGTTCAATTTGGATTTTGCATATAAATTTTGGGACACAACAAAATAGGCTACACTGTAGTGCTAACCAAGAGAACTCTAGTTACATTGGATATTTGATTATGCTCATGTTATAGACTATATATATGATGTAGAATAAATATACTACATTGAAATAGATTTAATATTATTAATACATCATGGAGGGATTTTATTTAATTTATTTAATAAAATCCTAGAGTTATTTGATTTCATGTTTCAATATGGAGTTGCACCGTGGAGGACCCCTATATGGAAGCTGGTCAAGTGATATGAGTTCTACCCTCAAAGGGATTATGCTGCATTAAAAAGGAATATTAGGTTATATTCTATGGTTCAAGAAATTTAGGTGCACTCATTCCCCAATTCACAGTCAACACCATAAGTCTTTTAATAGTTTGGAGTTAACTAATTAAAAACCACTCTATCATGCCCTAACATAGTATACCACACCATGAAATGTGTTTTCTTGGTAGTTTGAACCAAAGTGATAACATGGATTTATCTAGTGAGTTTGGTAGTTATTATAATGTTTTAAAACCACTATTTATAATTTAAATGAATGAGATTATATGGAATATCATTCAAAATATGGATTTTAATTAGGAAATTTTTATGTAAATTATAGTTTTAATTTCAAATTTTAAATTCAAACTATTATCTTGATATAGGGAAATCTACTATAATTTTTTTGATATATATAATAGAGTAAATATAAAGGATAAAATAAATTAAAGTAGAGGGAATTGTGTGTTATAGGAGATGAAGGTGAATTGTGTGTTCCTATAAGAGATAAGGAGCTTCAATAACAAAGGAATTATGAAAGATTTGTTTAGGGGTAGATGAAAATTAAAAAGATATAGAGTTTCTACTAGATTAAAATATATTTAAAATTTTATTTGAAGTATAATAATTTTGTGTTCATGTCTTGATATTCAATATTGATATAATTTAAGTATAAAAAACATATAAAAACATGTTTGAGAAATTCCAAAAAAATAAGTCATACATTGAAGAAATGGAAGGTAGAATATATTGAAGAATATTTGCATCGATAGAAATGTAATATTGAGTTTTTATTTATGTTGTGTTAATCCAAATTAAATATAAAAAACATCACTCTACTGATAAAGAGTTGTTTGTATATGGAAGTGAAATAGAGCATAGCATTAGAATTCATTGGATCTTTAATATTATTATTTTTTGATGAAAATTTCAATTTTAAATATTGAAGAATCCATATTAGAGTTTTTATCCAACTGGTTCTAGGGGACTAGACCTTGTTGTAAGGAGACGAAGGATTGTAGCATGGTTTTCTCTACTGTGTGCTGGGTCATTTGGGAGGCATGTAATAAATAAAGATAAGAAGTATTATAATCCAATTCCTTTATTAATGTTTGGATAAGTTCTCTAATAGAAGAGTTAGGGGTTCTCTGTGCACATGGGTATATATCCTCTTCTCTTAGGAAACTTATTCTTATGGTGGTTGTTTTTTAAGACAAAAATTTAAGAAATAAAAAGGGGTCATGGGTAAGCTGGAACCCTCCTGCTACTGGGATGAAACTTAATGTGGGAAGGATTTTTGTAGAAGTCTCCATGAGATGTGGAGGGTCGGTATGGAATGATAGAGGCTCAATATTCTTGGGTTTTAATGCATACTATGGAACATGTAACTCTCTTAGAGAGAAGGTAAGGGCATTGATAAGTAGTATCTAATTGTGAAAATTATATAAAATTGGCCTCAAGGAAGTGGAAAGTGATTTCAAATTTCTAGTTGGGATAATTAAAGGAGTGGATCAAGCCCTATGGGAGTTGTTATATTTTATTAATAAGGGAAGGACATTGTTGGATCACAGAGAAAAGGTCATGCACACATAAAGAGAATGAAGCTTTTCTACTAATTATTTATATACTAAAGTTGGTCATGATGATACTTTCAGATTATTTTTTAGTATGAGATCTATTATAAAGGATTGTAATCTCATTTTAGGGGTGATGTTCTATGCCTACACTATTTTCTCCCACCATGACTTGTCTTCCCTTCCATTTACAATAAAAAAAATTCTAAATTTAAATCAGTTAGTAAAGTAGATATTATATGTTTTCTTTATTAATTAGAAATTAAAAGGAATAAAAATCAAAATATTGGAGAAATATTGAAAGATAGTTTGAGTATGTTGAAAAAATTGAATCCAAACATACCCTTATTGAACAATTAGTTGAAGAACATGACATAATTGATGAAAAATCAGTTCCAGATAAGAATTTTAATCAAAAGTAAAGAAAAAATACAATATTATTGAATTTTTATATTCCTCTATTGATGAGTGAAATGATATAATTGTGTCTATCTAAGAAGAAATTACATTTTTTAAATGGAATATTCCTGGGGATTTATTCAGAAGACGAATTGTTTAGATGTAATGATTTGAGGGATTCCGTGTTTATGATGATCTACACAAGTATGATGAATGTAATAATAAATAAGTTTAAGATATGTTTTCAATAGAGAGTATTGATGAAGATATTTAGAAGAAGACTAAATATATATGAAAAATTATTGAACGATTTATATGATCATATAGCAAGGCTATCTAAAGATACCATTATGAAAGAAGTTTGAGAAATATATTTCCATGTTTTTTCAGAGTTAGAGAAGAAATATTACTTAATCAATACTCATGAAGATAAATTCAAATACATGGAAGAATCATTAATTTCTGGTATATAAACTAATAATGACCGATTAGATGTGATTGGAATATGGGTTTATTAAGATTACAAAAAGGAAATGAAGATCGACTAATTATCCTTAAAAGATAATGGAAAGATAAAGTAAAATATTTATTAGATAAATATATTTTATCCCCTCTTAGTGCTTCAATTTGGATATAATGTTAAATAATTATAAAAAATCGGTATCAATAAATAATAAAACCCATTATGGATTTGTTGAGTCATCAAGAAGGAAAGAGGAATCTATTGAAGTTCGTAGATCAAATGTTATGGGAAATTTAAGTTTTTATTTTAATTCATTACCATATAATAAAATAAGAAATTATGATGTGTTATACAAATATAAATTTAAGGAAGTGTTTAAATAAAAAATGTTAATTAAAAGAGATAAGTATAAAAATATGTGTTTCTGTTGTAGAATGACTAGACACACATTTTTTTGTAAATATTCCACTAAAATGATTTCAGATTTTAATATAAAGATATGAATAAAGTTAACCAAACCATGGGAAATATGATACTACTGTTATTACTCTAATTATAATCCGTCTAAAAGTGGTTCTAGTGGTTTCAAAAACATATAATAATTTGTAAGAGAGGTTACTACCAACCCAATGAAATAAAATTATGCCCATGGATACATTGGTTATAATAGTGGATGACAAGGATACATTATTAGTAACTATAGAATATTATTTTTCGGAAAGAATCTATAGAATCCATGGATAAAAAATAATAAGTGATTATTATTAAAAAAATATGTTATTATTGTGGTTACAATGGAAATGTTTCAAGGTATCATGATATGATAAGTGGTATTGAAATAAAATCTATTAAATTAATGAATAGGTTCATGTATGAATAGAAAATAAATATTGATACATCACATTTTTGTAAGTCTATTAGAAAGTGGGAATATTTCATCGGGGATGTTATATTTGTGAAAATATTGGTTATAGGGTAAGATAATTTAGTAATAGAATTAATTGAGATTTAAAAGTTAGATCCCCTACTTCTTTGAAATGTTTTAAATCATATAAGATAAATGATAAATCTATTTTATTTAAAAATAGGTTTATACAACTGTAAGATAGTGATGAAGGAATAAAATAAAGAGATAATCAAGAATCTAAGTTTTTTTACACATATAAACCTTTCTATAGTGAGAAAAGAATGTAAGGGGATAAAAATGAAATAATTTATTTCCATTATAGTCATGGAGATCAAGTAAGCATCATGCTTAAGAGATTTTAAAAATACCACTATAAATAAAGAGTTGAATACTAATTGATTTATCTTTTAATATATAAAGAAACATTTAAAGTAATTAAATAGAAATTCACTAAATAATGAGACTTATATTTGTAATATGAATCTCATTAATTAAATAAATACCAAGCTATCTAAGAATAATTCAGGACGTCTTATTATCAAAAGAAGGGATATTTACACTAGTATGTTACATGAAGATATTTTCACATAGGGAATGTAAATTAAGTAAAAAATATATGATGAGTGATAAATATTGGATACATACGGTATAATAAAAAAGGTGTTATGGTAGAAGGAAATATCACACGGATATATTGCAAGAAAAATGAAACCAAAGGGTTGGTTTGGAAAAAATGACCATAATCCTCTGCTTGAGGATGTTGGTGGTATCCCCTATACTACTATACTTAATTTATATATATATAATGAATGGAGTGATGATAGTTTTATGTGTAGATATGTTCCATGGGGTATATTTATTTAAAAAGGATAGATTCATAGAGAAAGTATGTATGGTTTTTTAATATATAAATTCACTTTGTTTATTTAAATAAAACTGATGGATGTGTTGTGTGAATATCCATACATAATCAAATCTAAACCATCTAGTTATGACATCACTTTCATTATGTGCTACAATGATGTCAATTTACTCATAAATTTCCTAGAATCGATATTCACATGACAGAATGATTATGTTACTATGGGTATCTAGCCACATATAGTATGAAACCAATGTCAAATTCATGTTTGAGGTTCCCTAATATTTCAAGACATGTTTGGAATACTCACAAGTGGATGTCATTACTATGATTAATGAAAATAGTATTTGAGTATTTGGTGGAAAACATGAAAAATATGTAGTAATATTTCATAGATCATGTGTATTAATTCTTCACTAACATGATGGTATTAGCTAATTATATTTCAAGATACCAAGCAACGGTTTGGAGATTGGAAACTGCACCAGCAAGTGGTGTCACCTCAACAATGTTATTCTATAAAGTTGTGTCTATAGGGGAACACAATAAGGGGGATTTGAAATTATGAAAGTATAGAGTGGTTGGTATTTTTTGGAATAAGGAAAATATCATATAGAGAGAAATAGAAGATATGGAATTCAAGGATTATTACATATTTTTTTATTAATGAGTAGTATCAATTGGTCCATAAGTAATATGATCCCCAATAAAGTGATTTAACATTTATGTAATATTTTTTTAGAATTTATTTAAAATTTAAAGTTGTTAATAATTTCTCAATGTGTAAGTTTTTATTGAAAGGAAAATATAGTTCATTATATAGATAACATTTACATTTTAATCTTTTACACTTATTTCCTATATCAAGATCCGACTTAGTAGGCTTAGAGGATTTTGTGAAAAGTATTTACTAAGTGGGGAATCTCTCTAAATAGAATTTTAATGGGATATTGAAACCTTTATTTGAAGAATATTTTGAAATATAATTGCTAATAAATGTCGGATAAGGAATTTTTGAAGTTATTTAATGCATTATTGTGAGGATTTTTGAGGATTTAATTAAGGGGGAGTATGCTTCTCCCTAAATATAAATTTTTCAAAGTTGTAATATTATAATTAATTTTCTTTGAAATATATAAAAATAAGTATTTTTACCAATGGGGATATTTCATTATGTTAACATTATGAGAAATGATCCTTTGTATTTTATTGGTAAATGGAGATAAATGATAGCATTGGATATTGTAAAAAAATCCAATGGGGGATATGTTTTCAACCATAAGTTTGTTTTGAATTTTCTAAAAATTTATATTATGGAATAGTTATATGTTTAATGGAGTTATGGTGTTTTTTGGTGGATATGTTACATGAAGTATTATATGGATTTATTGATATGTTTCTTGGTATTATGAAAGAGACATATTAGTGAATATGCATTGTATGTCCTGCTTGGAGGATTATTTTGGGATTCATGAAAAAAGTGTTGACTATATGTAGATATGTGTACTTGGTGATACTGATGGAGAGTCATGTAAATGATATGAAATATTTTGTGAAGTATAGATGTTTATGGAGGATATTTGATATCATTAAAGATATGATGATACCGATGGTTCATGGAATATTTAAAGAAGAATATAATACTATTCATAGAAATGTTTTTATGACATGATGTTGTTAATGGGAATATTTCTTAGTGTTTACCATGTTTTTATGTGAAAAATTGAATAATAGAATATAATACCCATTAAATATCACTATGAACTTTTGTAAGTGATTGATGCATTGTTTAGAGGTATCATATAAATTTTTCACCACAACATAAGTGGCTACGCCATAGTGTTGACCAATATAATTCTAGTTTTTCTTCAAATTTAATGATACTCATGTTACATTTTCTAGATATTTCATATCATGACCATCCTACATTGATCGAATCCAAATAATCCTATTACATCATGGAGGGTATATATTTAATAGTTCAAAGGAAATATTAGAGAATATTGATTTTGTATGTCAATATGTATTTTCACCATAGAGGACCCCTATGTAGGAACTGGGAAAGTGAAAGGAGTCATACACCACAAGGGATTATACTACACTATAAAGGAATATTAGGTGAGATTTCAGGATTTTAGAAAATCAACCACCCTCATTCTGTAATATGTGGTATACATCACAAGGATCTGATCTATTTGGAGTTAACTTATTAAAAAATATTCCATAATGTTGTAACCTAGTATACTATACCCTACATTGTTTTTTTTTGGAAAAAATGAACCATAGCACTGACATGTATTTCTCTTGAGAGTTTGGTAGTTATTCTAATGTCTAAAAATTAAAATTTTGAATTTAAATGGATGAGATTTGATGGAACATAAATCAAAGTATGGATTTTAAGTATAGGAGTTGTATTCCTATTATATTTTGATTTTCAAATTTTAAATTCAAAATAATCTCTAGATATATGGATATTTTTTGTGAAAAATCCAGATATACTAAATAGATTAAATATATAGGATATAAATAAAGAAATTAGATGGAATTATGTGTTCTAGGAGAAGATTATGAACTATGTTTTTCTATAGAAAATCATTAGGTGACAATAATAAAGTAAATATTACTGATTTATATTGAGGAATATCAAAATTATGAAGATATAAATATTTAATTATATAATAATCTATTAAAGATCAGTTTAGAAGTTGAATAATGTTATGTGCATGTCTGTATGTTCATGTCTTATAGAAACAAAGTATGATTATATATAAAAATAAGTATGAGGATTTATAAATATATATCTATTTTATCAAATAAATGGAAGAAAAAATGTATTGAAGAATATTTACATTGGTGGGAATATTGTCTAGAGTTTTAGTTTCATTTGTGTGAATTCAAATTGATGATCAAATACACAAATATTCTTACAAATAGTTTTTTATATCTAGAATATGAACAAAGTATAGAATTATATTTCATTAGAGAACCAACACATTAATTTTTTGATATTAATTTCAATTGTTAATATTTAAGGGGACTTTATGTCAATAAACCGAGAAGACACCTACAAGTCTATAAACTAATACATTCACCAAAGTAGTGTGTAGAAGAGAAGAAGATAGGGTTAACCTTAAGAATAAGTGATTAATCCCCAAACAATAAATATTAATTGAGACTAGGGAAGTAGTTAGCTTATCCCTAAAACTTTCAAAGGTTGTGAACCTTGGTGAGGAGTTCCCTTAAGTAAACATTGACCAACCCAAATAGTGAGTTATAGTAGATCCTTGGTATACTAGCACAAAAATTAGTGTATTATCATTGGAGTATTATTTTTATAGAAGAACCAAGTAAAAATTTATTCATCCTCTTCATTTAAATTTTTACATCTATGTGTTTATGAGAAAAGGAAAATAGTGGTTGAATTGCATTCATTATAATGAAGGAAGATTATCCTGAAGTAAAAAAAAGAGAGTGAGAAATTTAAAATATGTTTTAATTCTCATAGAAACCTAATTTATACCCCCTATCTAGGTGTCCTGGGTCACTACAAGTGGTATCAAAGGATAAATATTCTTTGTTGAATACAGTCTATATTGAAAGTTTAAATTTGATTTTTTAATCAGATTAATATGAATTTATTTTTTTAAATAGATATAATGATTATTATAGATGATAATGAAAAATATGTAATTTTTTTATCTTGCAGTATATATCGAAGTTTCACTTGATTAATTATTCTTTCGAAGGAAGAAGAACTGAAATATCAGAGGACTATTGAAAGATTATTATGAATATGTTGAACAACATGAAGCCGAACCAACCTAGATTGAAAAATTAGTAAAATAATATGATGAAATAAAGAAAAAATTAGTATCATATGATAATTTTTATAAAACAATGTTTGGAAAAGAAAATATTATTGAATTAAAATGTGCTTCTGATGAAGAGTGCGATGAGAGAATCAAATCTCTAAAGAATAAATTACATAGTTTAAAAGAATGTTTTATAATAATTCCTTATAAGATGACTTTTTTAAATGTAAAATATTTGGATTCTTTTTTTATAAAGATGAATCACATGGGTATGATTAAATTAATTATCAATAATATTTTGTTAAGGATTTAATGAATTTTTTTGTGGAATATCTTCAAAATGATATTTAATCTATAGAAAAATTGTTGGAATAATTTGATGATATTATAGAAATGACATCTAAAGATTTCATTGATAAATAAGTTTGAAAAATATATTTCCTTGATAATTAAAAGTTTTATATGAAAAAATATTCAATCAATACATTAGAATAGAAATTAAAATATGTGGAAGTTTCATTATTCTCACGTATAATAGTCAATAATTATTAGTTAACTGTGAAGGGTAAAAGGGTTAAATAACATGAATGTTATTTTATATTATTATTAGATAGAAATAAATATTGTCTAAATATTCTCAAAACAGAATGCAAAGATCTAAGGTAAAAAATATATTAGATGAAAGATCATAGATCAACTTTAAGTTATTCAATTGGGAGATAATGTTAAATAATACAAAAGATTTGGTAGCAATAAATAAAAAAACACGATGTGAAATTTAAAAGTCATCAAGAAGGATAGAAGAATCTATAGAAGTTTAGATATTAAATATTTTGGAAAATTCATATTTGAAAACTACTATATATATATCTAATTAAATAAATAATGATAAAGTGAACTATAATCATAAAGTGATAGACATGTTTGAGTCAAACAACTAAATTTGAATAGATAAGTGTGATTATATTTCTTTCTATTATAGAATGAATTGATATAAAATAACTTGTTGTAAATTTTCCTTTGAAATAAATTAAAAATTATAAAAGAAAGAGAAGTATAGTGCTTATAAAAACTTCAAAAATAAGATATGGATTTACTCTTAAAATTATTATCCTTTTAAAATAGGTTATAGTGGTTTCAATAATAGATAAAAATGTGAAATTAATTATTTTACCAGCCAAATTAATTCAAATTATACCTGTGGAGTAATTTTTATTCATTATGAATTGTAATAATACTTAATAGGTAACTAAAAAAATAGAATTTGTAAGAAAGAATCCATAAATATAAGAAGTTATTATTATAGTATAAGGCATTATGGATGTTGTTTTAATGGAATGTTTGAAGGGAATTGTGAAACGACAAGTGATATTGAAATAAAATCTATTACATTTAAGAATAGATGCTTGTGTGATTTGAAAATACATATTGATACATCACTTTTCGGGATGTATATTTTAAGGTGTAAATATTTTATCAAGAAATGTTATATTTGTGCCAGTATTGATCATATGGATATATATTTCAATAATATAAATAATAGAGATTCCACAGTGAGATTCCTTACTAATTTGAAAAGTAGGAAACAATATAAGGTAAATGATAAATCAATTTCACTTAAAAAACAACTTCATGGAACTGTAATACTGTGATGAAGAAATAAAAAATAGCTAATCAAGTACTCATGTTTAGTCACACATATCAACCTTCATACAAATATAATAGGAATTCATAGATAGAAAATAAGTTTTTACCTATATGATCATAGAAATCAAGTAAGAGGATTGCTTAAGTGGATTCACAAATAAAACTACAAATCAAAAGTTTAATACTGATGTTGGTATATTTTCATAGAGAAATAAACTTGAAAAATAATGAATGTTTTTTTCATTAAATAAGGATAATATCCTTTTTTAGATTAATCTCATTATAGAAATAAATACCAATCCATATAAGAAAAATTAGGGATGTTTCTTTATAAAAAAGCGATATTTACACTAGTGGAATTCATAAAGAGATTTCCACACATGAAATGTAGACAAATTCAAAATATAAAATGAAAAATAAATATCATATATATAATTAATAATGAAGCAGTGGAATTGTTAGAGGAAATATCACAAATATATCTTTCAAGAAAAACGAAACCAAAGGTTTGGTTTGTGAGAACCACTTGTAACACTATAGTTTAAGATATTTGTGGTAACCCTTATCCTTATGTACTTAATTTCTATATCTAATTAATGTATTGATATATTATTTTTGTGTAGATAAGATCCATGGGGTATATTGATTCAAAGGTGATGGTTTCATAGGGAAATGTTTTATGATTTATAAATACAAAAATTCACTATGTGTGAATTAATAAAGTTGATGGATATTTTATGCCATGACTAAAAATATCTAAACTAAAAAGTGGTGACACGATTGATTTTATGTTTTATAATGATGTGAATATACTCACAAATTTTATGGATTTAGTATAAACATTCTAAAATGATTAAGAAACTATGGTGTCAATCCAAATCTAGTTTGGAAATGATTTTGAAGTCATGTTTTATTTTACCTATGATTTCAATACATATTTATAATCCTCACAAGTGGAATTTATGAATTTTATAAATTAATATAGTCTCTGAAGATTTGGTGGAAAAATTGATTAAGATGTAGTAAATTTTTATAGATCATTTTTATTTGTTACGAACTATCATGATGGTATCAATTGATGTATTTATGGATACTACTCAGCTTCCTAGAGTTTGAAATCCACATCCACAAATTCTATCACCTAAAAAAATTTATGCCAATAAATAGTGTCTAGAGGTGAAAAAAATAAGGTGATTTAAAATTATTCAAGTACAAAACATTTAATTTTTTTGGAAGAAGATAAATATCATACACTGAGAAATGGACTAATATTTTTCTGAGAATTTTTATAATGTTCACTTATGTTAATAAATTTAAATTTACAAGTATTTATTGGAAGAAGGAAAAGGTGCATAATATTGATAACATTGAAATTGTAAAATTTTTCTTCTATTTCCTACAACAGTCTATGAATTAGTGGTATTAGAGTATTTATTTAGAATTATTTTCCAAGAGGTGAATATAACTAATTATAATTGTAAATGGATTATGAAACCTTTATGTGAAGGAATTTTGGAAGTATAATATATAATTCAAGTTATATAAGGAATTTTGAGTTTTTATAATGCATTATCAGAAAGAGTTTTGAGATAATAATTAAGGGGGTGTATGTTTTTCATTAAATATAAATTTTATAGAGGTGTGATATTGGGATGAGTTTTATTTAAAATATGGAACCAGAAGTATGGTGACCAAGGGGGATATGTTTATTATCTAAACATTATTAGAAAGAAAAAATTTTATTTTATTGAAAATTGGGTGTAAAAAATGTCATATGATATTATAAAAAAATCCTATAACACCCCAAGCTTCCACGGTACGTTTCCCTTTGAATAATGCAATAGCTTTCATTGTACGCAACTTCGAGATTCTAACACACCGTGACCAATCATACTAGCTGTTATGAATAGTAATACCCACTTTTTGTAATTTAATAAATTTTATCTTTCAAAATGGAATTCATTTTTGGATTCGTAATATTGAAATTAGGCTAGGGTAAAATTTGGGTATTTTTTTGAGAACTTTCATATTTTGATGAATAGTGACAATTACTAAATTTTAATAAAAAAAACATTTTTAATCGAAACAATTAATAGTGATAAATTATGACTTTGATTGGTTTTAAAGTATATTTATAATATAGTTTTACCATTTTATAAAATTTTGGTCATTGGACATAATTTCACATTTAAACTGGACATAAACAAGTGTTAATCTTTTGATAGTTATAATTTCTTAAAAACACAATTTTTGTTTTGACAGCGAGAATTAATTTTAAATTAATTTCTGCCACTTCTGTGTTCTGAATTTAGAAAAATTGATTCTATATTTATAATCAAGAGGTCCAAATTGTGTAAATAGGTAACTTTTATTTTTAGACATTTTGAATAATTACTTCGGTAAATATTTTATTTACCATGGTTAAAGGGTAAATTTGATAAGGGTAAACAAATAATATAATAATAATACAAAATTACCCTAAAACATATTCTAACAATTTTTTTTGATACATTACTGACCATGGGCATCTTTGGGTTGATTTTGGGACCCCATGTATCCACTTGTAAGTGGTAATGACACTTTATATTAATAAAGTTAAAGTAAATACAAAAATGACAGAAGCATATATCTTTTAGAAAAACAATTTTTAATATGGTGATATATGTTATATTTTTGACTATAAATATTAATTAGAAAGCTAAAACGATTTCCTACATAATGGATTTTATTTATATTTTTTAGACATTTAATAATTAAATTTATTTATTACACAATAATGGTGCAATATTTTCCTTATTAATGAAAGAATTAAATAATTAGTATTATAAATGTTAATATAAATATAATTAGAAAGTTTTGATTCCATACACTAATTTTATTGGTTAATATGACATGTTATTATTGATTAAATGATTTTTTTTGAATTAATAAAGTTGTTAAGACTTTAACAAAAATTAGTTATTAAATATGGTCAAAATTGACATAAATGAGTTTTTTTTAAAATATTATATATTAATTGATATTCTATTTCTAAAAACTATGGTTTGGCCAAAGGACTTATATCATGATAGGTGTATCATTAATGGACCACTTGGGGGTATCTTAGAAGTATATAGTAATTTTATCAACCATATAATATAAAATACAAAGTGACATGGTAAATGTCAAACTATTTAACTAAGAGTTAAATATAAATTATAAGGTTAATATCGTAGCCCAAACCTGTCTAAAATCTGTTGAATGAAATCATTTCGACCCAAAACCACATTATACTTTGAATGGTCCACTTTGTAGCCACTAGAAACCGAATATCATTATATAATAAAATAATATTTTCAATCGTTCCTAAAGAGCCCCTCCCCCCTTATAAAAGGACACCACTTCAAACCAATTCCTCACAGCTCTCAAGCATTTTTTATCGTCCAAACTCTGCACAATTAATCTCCCTACATTCCTCTCCTCCTCATAGAAGAGTTACATTAGGCATAAAGCACTTCAAGAGTCCTTTTTGGTTCAAACCAAAGGGAGTTACCCAAATTAAAGGTAACCATTTCTCTTAGCTTCTTTTATTTTATTTTACTTCTATGACCCCTAATCTATTCTTATCCTTTTCTTTTGTAACAACAACAGTATAATAAATATACTAGGATATTTTTATGAGAAGTATTCGAACTACACTTACACACACCTCCATCTAATGGGTGAAGAACATAATGTTTCTGTGGATGGCAACCAAACGCCTCACAAAACGATGATTGTTCAATTATCTCCAACCACCTATCATGGTGGCCATTATGATGGAACTATAATTAAATATGATATTAATGATATTTATTTTATATATAAGCTTTTTTAATTCCATTTTATAGCATACCATTATTCGTTTCATGTTGTATATATATATATATATATGACAATTTCATTTGAGGAAGTGCGGACTACCGCCCCCTCAAAGTGATATAACTTGTTCATACCATACATAGGATGTATAAATGATGGTGTTAATGAACATAAGTTACATATATAATATATTATATTATATGGTAATAATAATATAACTATGTATCATTTGGTTTTATTTACTTTTAAAATGAAAAATGAAATGGAAGTAGCGTTCGTGCGTACGTACGGACTACCGTCTCCACGAACACGATGAGATTAATTTCCCATCATATCCATTCAATTATAATTCTCATTTGATGGTTAAAAATAATGTTAAAGGACTTGATATAATTATGTATATGAATAAGATACAACCTATCCATAAAAAACACGACTTATGTAACAAGTCAAGTAAAAGAAAACGAGTAAGTTAACACCCGAAACGACGATAATACTAAGATATTATTAACAAAGAAATATTAAAAGATCATATAAGATATCATATTAATGTATATGATTCTTTTATAATTTAATAACAATTATTTCACCATTATACAGGAGGTTAACCTACCCTCAACCACGGAAAAGTACAAGGTAAGTGTTTATTTCACAATCTCTTCATTATCCAAGGTTGTTTATACGTAATTATCTTCTCGGACCTGTTTATCATTTACATCCATGTTTCTTAAAAATATATTCAAAAACATTTTTACTATTTACTAGACTATGAGTTAAAGTCATTTATACCCTTGTATGAGTTTTTATAATATGGTTTGAAAGGAATCTTTCCTTTCGTTTTCCAAACAAGGTCCTTTTTAACCTTTTTGACAAAATTAAGGTAAGAATGAATTTTTTCAACATATATGGTGTGTGCGGATATTTTACACCATTATAAAAGCGTCAAAGATTCCCTTAAAATCTAATAATAATATTTTCAAAGTTAAGGTTTTCTTTTATAATTTTTTGACTTTTAAATGATTTAAAAGAAAGAGATATTTCTCTCAAATGGTTTTGATTTCATCTATGTCAACATCCTTTATGGGTTTTTAATCTTATATGAAGTTGATTTATTATGATACAAAACATTCATATTGTATTGAAGGTTTTGTGATATGTTTGACTATGGATGTGTTATTTTTATACCATTCATGGTTTATGGAGAAAGTATTGACATTTTGTATGCTAGTTTTAATACGAATGTTTTTGTTATGTTTAAACTTGTTCATATGGGGAATGCATTGGACTTAGTAAGTGATGGGTGGAGCCCACTATAGTTCCTTAATGCATCGGTAGGTCTAATGAGAGAAACTAGTGTCTTGGCATGAGGCCTTGAAAAAATCTTTTTTGTAGTCTTGGCACGAGGCCTTGGTTATGTGGTTATGATAGTCTGACATTATGCATTCCATCATTATGAAAGTGGTTGTTGATATTGCATGTGATTATTCAACTAGTAGAATATCAATGTGAATAAGTAAATGGAATTATTTCATTTTATTTCTTCCATATTATGCTGAAGTTCAAGTTTATAAGGCTTTTTTTAGTTATACATTGCTTTAAATGTTTATGCTTATTTATGAAAGTTTCCGCTATATTGTTATCCTTACTGGGAATTTGAGCTCACCCTTTTCTATGTTTTATTTTTCCCAGGATGTGAAGATGTATTTTATGACTGACCTATAGGGATAATATGATGGGATATGGGCGTGGACTATGGAGACTATGTTGTTGTAGTTTTTCACTATATGATGTAATGTAAGACATATGAATATATCTAGTGATTCTGAGGATACTAAACTAATCAGTCTTTCGAGACTTGATCTTTTGTGATCATAACAATGTTATGTAATAATGAACCGACTCTGGGTAATTGGGGTCAGGGGGTTACAGTTGGTTTCAGATGAAGTTTAGTACAAAACTTGGAAGATATATTTAGATAAACACTGATTGGAGTACATAGCCCTAAGATAGAATTTGAGGATTAGTATAGAATAACTTCCTAGAATTTTGGTATTGTAGTGATTTTGTGAGTTTTCTAAGAAATAAATCCTGTTCTGGATACGAGCAGGTAGAGTCGGCTCTGGCACAAATGTACCTAGGGGTAAAACCCAAAAACACCGGTTTGAGCTAGACTCGAACGAGAACTGGTGCACGACAACGGGCCTTGCTGCACTCTTGGTTACGACACTCCTGGGAGATATGCTTAGGTTAATTCTCATTTTCTTTACATACCATTACAAAGGGTTTATGAGTGTATAATTCCTCAAAGAATACATTTTTATGATTAAGGATTGTATCCATAAACTGTTTAATTTATGTTAAGTGTTTTACAAGTTTGAGATTAGGTATTTCTATTCATAAACTAATCTAGTATTTTCCATTGTTTAGAAATGACGCATATAGAAGGAATGAGAACTCTAGCAATACGGATGATCCAAAGAGTAAGAAAGATCATATCTTTTATGGACTTAAGCCAGAATTTAGAAGGAAAATAGTCTCCCACGTATTATCATCATATGAAGAAATAGTATCATGTGTTGATAAGATAAGTAAGGAATTCTTGGAGTCCTATGGCATTGAAGGGAAGCCAGAGAAGGAAAGGATGGTAGAGAGAAGGATAGATAAAGAGAATAAGGTAAAGAAGGATTTTCCCATATGTGATAACTATGGAAAGAATCACCTAGGAAAATGTTTGAAGGCAATGGGAGTATGTTATAAGTGTGGAGAAAAAGGACACCAAGTACGTGGCTGTAAGGGAAAGAAAAAGGTTTCAAATGTACAATGCATCATCTGCAAGGAGTTTGGACACTACGCGAACCTATGTCACAATCATCAGACTATGCCGCAAATGATGTTATTGGATAATAATAAAGTTATGATACTACCACAGATGAAGAAGAATGACTAGTGTTCTTATGTTGTTATTTTGGAATTATTTTATTGAAGTGTTGTATCAATGATGTACTGGAAATAAATAAGGATTATACTACAATACTATTTCATTGAGGATTTGAGATTTTATGGTACTATGAAAAGTTACTCAATAGCAAGTTAAACTTTTTGGAAATTACATGGTTGAAGGAAAGATAAACCTTAATATGGTCCTAATATTGAGGTACTAATTTTGGAATAAGATATGGTTGATTTGGGTAAATTATATTGGATATTCTTGACTACCTTGAAACTGATTAATGATTTTTATATTCCATCATTGTTGGAGTTTACAACATTTTTGGATGGATGAAGTATATCTAGTATTGTATAAGGAATTAAAGAGAAAGAATGTAATCAATATGGTTTTATGGTAATTCAGGATGTTTCAGTGATTTAAAAGAATACGTGATCAAGGTATTCACATGCTATTACGGGGTAAAAAGGATCTACATTATGTTTAACTTTCATATAAATTTTGGAATGAGGGTTTACAGAAGTATTTTGGATAAGTATAAAGGTTGGAATGTATTATATTTTACATTGGATACTATTTTTAAAGTTATTTTTCGATATTTATAAAAAGGACAATATGCATACCGTGTGACAACCCATCGCGTCGGATAAAGCTACGGGAATCGAACCCACAAACATAGTGAAATTGGGATTTATCGCCTGCCACTAGACTACGTGAAGTCCCTAGAGTGTATAATGTAGTTTTCTTTTTTTAAAAGTTCTGATAGATGAATTATAAATTTATTTTTGGAACCAGATACGGTTAGTATAAATAGAATATTTTTGAGTTCTATTACCTTTTGGAGTGAAAGATAGGTTTGTGGTAAAAATTTATTAAAGAATGAAAGTCTACCTGACAAGTATGTATATTTCCTTACATTAGTAGTAAATATCATAAATAAATCCCTCAAATTTATGAAAGGTAACATAAAATAAAAACGTTTTCGGTTAACTTTTCCTACTGGGGAATCAAAGACCGTTTAACCAATCACAAGTTTGTGATTTTCTTGTAGTTAAATTTCTCATAATCCCGTTTTCTACAACTCCCCATCAGACCTTGATGGTTTGTTTCACCTCCATATCCATGATTTCATAGAATCCTAGTATGGGCTATCTCGGGTGACCTTCGTACTTCTCTTTATTTCTTTTAAAGTTATATTTTTGTTAATCCTATTTCCGATATGGGTTTTCCACAAAGGTATTTTTTCTATTTTCAAACTTTTATTTTTGAAGAACATTTTCAAATTGTGAGGATGCAATTTATTTAAGGAAGGGAGAATGTACCACCCCAGGCTTCCACTGTATGTTTCCCTTTGAATAATGCAATAGCTTGCATTGTACGCTACTTCGAGATTATAACACACTATGACCAATTAAACTTGCTGTTATGAATAGTAATACACACTTTTTAAAGTTTTATAAATTTTATCATTCAAAATGGACTTCATTTTTGGATTCTGAATATCTAAATTACCCTAGGGTGAAATTTTTTTATTTCTCTAAAAACTTTCATATTTTGATGAATAGTGAAAATTACTAAATTTTAATTAAAAACACCTTTTTAGTAAAAATAATTAATAGTGATAAATTATATATCTGAGTGGTTTTAAAGTATATTTAGAATATATTTTTACCATTTAATACAATTTTTGTCATTGGACATAATTTAAAATTTAAACCGGATATAAACAAGTATCAATTTTTTGATAGTTATTATTTCATAAAAACACACTTTTTTGTTTTGATAACAGGAATTAATTTTAAATTAATTTATGCCACTTCTGTGTTCTGAATTTATAAAAATGGATTCCATATTTAGAATCAGGATGTTCAAATTGTGTAAATAGGTAACTTTTATTTTTATACATTTTGAATAATTACTTCGGTAAATATTTTATTTTCCATGGTTAAAGGGTAAATCCAGTAAATAAGGGTAAACAAATAATATAATAATAATAATATATTACCCTAAAACGTGTCATAACCCTATTGGTTGATACATGACCAACCATGGTCTTCTTTGGGTCAATTTTGGGACCCCATGGATCCACTTTTAAGTGATAATGACACTTTATATTAATAAAGTTAAAGTAAATACAAAAATGACATAAGCATATATATTTTAGCAAAAAAAATTTTACATTGGGTTATATATGATATATTCTAAACTATAAATATTCATTAGAAAGATAAAAATATTTACTACATAATCGTATTTTATTTATAATTTTTATAAATTTAATAATTAAATTTATTTATGACACAATAATGATGCAGTATTTTCCTTATTAATGAAATAATCAAATAATTATTATTATAAATGTTAATATAAATATAATTTGAAAGTGTTGAGGCCATACATGAATTTTATTGGTTAATATGACTTGTTTTTATTTCTTAAATGTATTTTTTTTCAAGTTATTAAAGTTGTTAATAATTTAACAAAAATCAATTATTAAATATTGTCAAAAGTGACATAAATGAGTTTTTAAAACAAATATTATATATTAATTGATATTCTATTTCTAAAAAACTAAGGTTCGAGAAAAGGACATCTATAATGATATTTGTATCATTAATGGACCACTTGGGGGTCTATTTTAAGTGTATAGTTAGTTTATTAACCATATAATATAAAATACAAAGTGACATGGTAAATGTAAAACTATTTAACTAAGAGTTAAATATAAATGATAAGGTTAATATAGTGACCCAAACCTTTCTAAAATCTATTGCATGAACGTATTTCGAACCAAATACACATTATACTTTGAATAGTCCACTTTGGAGCCATTAGAAACCGAATATCATTATATAATAAAATAATATTTTCAATCTTTCCTAAAGAGCCACTCCCACCCCCTTATAAAAGGACACCACTTTTAGCCAATTCCTTACACATATCCAGCATTTTGGCTCGTACAAAATCTACCAAATTAATCTCCCTACATCCCTATCCTCCTCTTAGAAGCCTTACCTTAGGCAGAAATCACTTCAAGAGTCCTTCTTGGTTCAAATCAAAGGGAGTTACCCAAATTAAAGGTAACGATTTCTCTTAGATTATTTTATTTTATTTTACTTCTCAAACCCCTAATCTATTCTTATTATTTTATTTTGGAACAACACCAGTATAATAAATATACTAGGATATTTCTATAAGAATTATTCTAACTACACTTACACACACCTCCATCTAATGGGTGAAGAACATAATGTTTCTGTGGATGGAAACCAAACGCCCCACGAAACGATTATTGTTCAATTATCTCCTACCACCTCTCATAGTGGCCATTATGATGAAACTATAATTAAATATAATATTAATGATATTTATTTTTTATATAAACTTTTTTAATTCCATTTTATAGCATACCATTATTCGTTTCATGTTGTATATATACATACACGATAATTTCTTTTGAGGAAGTGCGAACTACCGCCCTCTCAAAGTGATATGACTCGTTCATACCATACATGGAACATATAAATGATGGTGTTAATGAACTTAAGTAACATATATAAGATATTATATTATACCAGAATAATAATATACCTATGTATAATTTGGTTTTTATTTTCTTTTAGAATAAAAAATGAAATGTAAGCAGCGTTTGTGCGTACGTACGGACTACCGTCTCCACGATCGCGATGAGATTCAGTTCCCAACATATCAATTCAAGTATAATTATCCTTTGATGGTTAAACATAATTATTAAGGACTTGATATCATTCTGTATATGAATAAGATACAACCTATCCTTAACAAACATGACTTATGTAACAAAACATATAAAAGAAAACGAGTAAGTTAACACCCAAAACGACGATAATACTAAGATATTATTAATAAAGCATTGTTAAAAGATCATATATGGTATCATATTAAACTATACGATTCTTTTATAATTTAATAACAATTATTTCACCATTATACAGAAGGTTAACCTACCCTTAACCAAGAAAAAGTACAAGGTAAGGGTTTATTTCACAATCTCTTCATTATCCGAGGTTGTTTATATGTAATTATATTCTGGGACCTCTTTATCATCCACATCCATGTTTCTAAAAAATGTATTCCAAATTTTTTTTACTATTTACTATACTATGGGTAAAAGTCATTTATACCCTTGTCTGACTTTTTATAAAATGGTTTTAAAGGAATCTTTCCGTCATTTTCCAAAGAAGGTCCTTTTTATCCTTTTGGACAAAATTAAGGTAAGAATGATTTTTTTAACTTATACGGCATGTGCGGCTATTTTCCACCATTATAAAATTGTTGAATATTCCATTAAAATCTTATAAGAATATTTTCAAAGTAAATGTTTCTTTTATAATTTTGTGACTTTTAAATGATTTAAAAAAAGAGATATTTCTCTCAAATGGTTTTGATTTCATCTATGTCAACATCCTTTGATGGATTTTAAACTCATTTGAAGTTGATTTATTATGATAAAAAACTTCCATGTTTTATTGAATGTAATTTGATATGTTTGACTATGGATGTGTTATTTTTATACCATTCATGATTTATGGATAAAGTATTCACATCACGTATGCTAGTTTTAATACGAATGTTTATGTTATGTTTAAACCTATTCATATGAGGAATGTATTGGACTTAGTAAGTGACGGGTGTAGCCCTCTATAACTCCACGATGCATCGGTAGGTATCATGAGACAAAATAGTGTCTTAGCATGGGGCCTTGGAAAAATCTTATTTGTAGTCATGGCACGTGGCCTTGGATATGTGGTTTTGATAGTCTGGAATTATGTATTCTATCATTGTGAAAGTGGTTGGTGATATTGCATGTAATTATTAGACTAGTAGAATATCCATGTGTATAAGTAAATGGAATTATTTCATTTAATTTCTGCCATATTATGCTGAAGTTCAAGTTTAAAAGGCTTTTTTTAGTTATACATTGCCTTAAATGTTTATGCTTATTTATGAAAGTTTCCGCTATATTGTTATACTTACTGGGCATTTGAGCTCACCCCTCTCTATGTGTTATTTTTCCCATGATGTGAAAAAGTATTTTATGACTGACCTATAGGGATAGTCTGAGGGGATACGAGTGTGGACTATGGAGACTATGTTGTTGTAGTTTTTCACTTTATGATATAATGTAAGACTTAGGAATATATCTAGTGTTTCCAAGGCTACTAAACTAATCGGTCTTTAGAGAGTTGATCTTTTGTGATCATGCCAATGTTATGTAACAATGCACCAAATCTGGGTAACTGGGGTCGGGGTGTTACAAATCCAAAGTAGGAAATTTTTTCATCCATAATTTTATGTTGGAGTTTCTAGAAATATTTATTAAGGAATGGTTATTTTTTAATGGATTCAAGGTGCTTTGTGGAGGAGATGTTTCATGAAGTATTTCAAATATTTATTGATATGTTTCTTGGAATTTTGAATGAGATATTGTAAATAAGTATTAGATGTCATTATTGGAGAATTATTTTGAGTTTCACAATACAAGTGTTAAATTTGTGTAAAAATGTATATTTGGTTATGCTCTTACAAATTCATGGAAATTTTATGAATATGTTTTTATTTATTTTTAGGGAGGATGTTTGGCTTCATTAAACATATGATTATCTTTGTGGTTCATGAAATATTTAAAGAAGAAGAGAATACAAGTCATTGAATTTTTTTGAATACATGATGTTGTGAATGGAAACATACTGTGTTTTCCATATTTATAGGTGAAAAAATTGCATAATAATATTTTAATCTCATTATAGATAATTTTAAAAGTTTTTAAGTGATTAAACCCAAATTTTTAGGTAGCACACAAATTCTTGGTTATAGGCCAAGAGGCTATAATATAGTGATGACTAGGAGAATTCTTATAGAATTAAAAATTTTAGGATTCTCATTATGAAATATATAGCTCAGTCATAGCATGAATATCTGGCATCGATCAATACTATATAATCCCATTACATCCTAAAGGTTCTATATTTAATAGATTAAAGTAAATCTTGGGTTATACTGATTTTGGGTGTGTATATGGATTTGAAAATTACCATATAAAATTTTAGTGATGAAATATATTTCTATAGTGGGTTTGGTAGTTAGTTCAATTTTTGAAAATTACCATATATAATTTTAGTAGATAAGACTTGATGGAATATAATTCAAGGGTGGATTTAAATTAAAAAAGTTATAGGTTAATTATTTTTTTGAATTTAAAATTTGGAATTCAAACTATTCTATAGATATATGGGGATCCCCTATAAAAAATTGAGATATGTATAATTGAGTAACTATAAAGGATAAAGGAAAATAAAGTAGAGGGAACTATGTTTTTTAGGTAAAGAAAATGAACTATGTGTTCCTATAGACTTGTGCATGTCAAAAATTTTATGTTTGATTGAAATAAAGTATAAATATCTAGAAAAATATGTTTATAATTCATTAAGATATGTCAGGTTTATATATTTAATTTAAGAAAAAAATTATTGATGAATATTTCCATTTATAAGAATATTTTCTGGTGTTTTATTTGTTTCTATGTGGAGTAAAGTTGTAGATAAAGTACATGACTCTACTTAAAAATAGTTTTTTATGTTCAAAATAGGAATAAATTGTATTATTGGAATTCATTAGAGCATATATATATTGATTTTGTGATGTAGATTCAAGTATAAATATTGAAGGGAACTTCAGGTCCTAAAACAAAGAGGATTCCTTTAAGTCTATAAACTTATTCATTCATCAAAGTTGTGTGTACAGGAGAAGAATATGTAGTGACCCATGGGAAGAAGTAACCTATCCCTAAACCATTAATAGGAAAAAATCTTTGGGAAGTAGTGAGTTTATCACTAAAAATATCATAGGTATTGATAATTGGAAGGGAGTTCTCTTACCAAAATATTGTATCCACACAAATAGTGTCACAAACCAAATCAGGTCTCCATCCAACCAATGACCGAACTGGTCTATAGTAAGGCCCGAAGATAATTCCAAATCCATATGAGCTAGCATAAGGGCCTGAGTATCAAAAATAAAAACCTGGGAATTGTTTACCTGAATAGATAAATATAAAACAAACAGAAAAAAACCAAACCCAAATTAGATGTCACAACCAAACAAATAATTAACAAAACTAGAATGTGAGTTACATATATAAACTAAAAAACAGAAACTACTACTAGTTAGAGTGACCAAAAACCAACTGAAAAACCACCACTTGGTGAGAGGACACCACCCTCAAGATATCTTCACAATGCCATGTCAAGAAGTCTACTAACAACCTAAACCACCAATCTGAAAAGCTGGACCCTTACGTGTATCGAACATAGTCAAATATACTTACACCCAAGGGTGTAAGAAGGGCGTGATCTAGATCCCAATAGGATACCATAAATAAAATATTCCTTGTATAAAAAGGTAATGACAAAATAGTTGTAGGTTTAACAGAAAAAAAGAGATAAATATTTAAACAATTTTATTGAAACTGTTTTAAGGATACCAACATTAAATAAAAAAACATAAATTAAAAAAAACACACACACACTCAATTTTTTGGTAACCCAAATGTCACACTGTGTGACAACAATGACCAAAAAGTGAAGAGGGAGCACAAAATATGGGAGAGGCCTGAAAGACACTAGCGAGAAGTGGGACCCTAGAATATCATATCTCGGTGAAAAGTGGTGAAGGGACCACTACAACTAGAGTTCTCATGCACGATCCAATAGTAGAGAACACAACCATAACCTAGTGGCCTCCAATAAACATCCAAGAGTTTGGTTAGTGTTGTAGTCATCAATCTTGCTAAGTGAAATCGGGCCGAGGCCACTTTTGTGTCATTAGCGCACTAGTCCTAGTCCTCCCACCTAGTTCCCAGGATTCCCATTTTGTGTTCAATTAAATTTCACATGTTACATAACATATCTCTCACATTCTATTAACCAATAAAAAACATCACCTTTCTCATGTAATAACTTACACACACATGATTCCCATTTTGGAATGATGTGCACCCCAAAAACAGTTTTCAAAACCAATCCGCACCTTCCACATCATTTAATAAGCCATTAAGAAAATCTATAAAACAATTCCAAGTGAAGTGACATTATTTTTACTCAAACAATATCACACCAAACCCATTTTTGACAAAATACACATAAAAAACCCCTCATAACACAATTTGCAGCTCCTACTAAATTAAATAAACTAATTTCACAACTTGGTAACACAATCAAACAACTCAACGAGGGTTTCCACAAGAACTCACTTCACATTATAATAACATGTTACAAAATAAAATCAAATAATGTTAAATTATTTTAAAAACTAATTTTTCATCCTATTAAATAATATAAGATCATGCTAAACTAATCAAATAAGAAAATTAATTAATAAAATAAAACTAAACTAACACGTTACAAAATAAAATAAAAACATGTTAAATTTTTTTAAAAATTGATTTCACACCCAAGTAAATAATATAATATCATGTTAAACTAATCAAACAAGAAAATTAATCAATAATATAAAATTTATACATGGAACCACCTATTGTTTTGTAGAAAACTTGATGAAAAACTCCCACAACACGATAATCCCACCGCCAAAGACATTAAAAGACCCTCAAAACCAGATGTTGAAACAAAGGCGTAAAAAATAAGACCAACTACTCCATCACAACCTAACCATAAAACTACCAGTGGAAGAGAAAAATTAATTAGATAGGATCACACCTATGAAGAAGGTGTGGGGGGGGGGCGAGCAAGATGGGAGGCTACCGGAGGTGCGCAACACTGAAAAAAACAGCCATAAAAATGGGGGCAGCGTGGATCTGGTGATATGAGGTGGGAGGGCAGTGCATGTTCAGTGCGACGTGGGTAGTTGGGCATGGGGATGCGAGCTGGAAGAGTAGGGTGCAGATCTGGTGGTGTGCATCACCAAAGGGGAATACCAGATGGGCGGTCTGGGGAGGAGGAGAAGAAGGGTATGGCCTAGGGTTAGGGGGTCGCTCTACATAATAGGGGAAGATGGGAGAGAAAGAGAGAGAGAGGAAAAAAGAGAGAAAAGAAAATATATTTAAAATAAAAGGAAAATAAAAATAAAATAAAAAGAAAATAAAAAGAGAATAAAAAGGAAATAAAAATAAAATAAAAAGAGAATAAAAATAAAATAAAACCCAAAAAATGAAAACCTAATCCATTCTAAAAAAATTAATAAAAATAATACTAATTATTTATAATTATAATGAAAATTTAATATTAATAACAAAATTAAAATATAAAATGAAATAATAATAGTAATAATAATCCCATTATTATTATTATTATTAAGACAACTCTTAAATAATCTTATTTTATTTGTTTGTTATTTTATTTTATGATCATTTTATTATTTATCTTATTAATTATTTAATTAATCACGCACCAGGCTGGGAACAAGATGATTTCATGAAGCAACATGGCTTTGACTGGGCCCTACCCATGTGTCGGACGCTACTAAGACAAACGTTCATTCATAAAAAAAATCATTAGTTCAACCGGCTCGACCCACACCTCAAAAAAAAAGAAATTAAAGGAAGGTAAAATTATAAAAATAAATATTAAAATAAAAATCATCAATAAAGTACTAATTCAGAAGTCCATTTGTGACAATTCTCTCCACTATGAAAACTTTCCTCCCTCGGAATGTCAACTCGAAGCTTGATCAGAGGATAAAAACGAGTACTCCAACTCAACTGATGACTTCCACTCCCAAGTATCGTGCTCTTTATTCCCATGCTACCAAAGAATTCGGACCAAAATAATTGAATTACCATGAAGCACCTTCTCTTGGAAGTCCACAATCCACACTGGCCGCTCAAACACTGATTAGTCGGGCTCTATCTCTAAATATTTCCATTTCAACACATGCAATGAATATGGATTATAATTTTTCAATTGGGAGACAAGAAATACGTCATGAATTGACATCAACTGAGAAGAAAAAGCTAACATGTATGACTCATTTCCAATCCTCTTAGTGATCATGAAAAGTTCGACATACCACAATGTCATCTTTAATTGCTTCCCCAAACAACGATCACCCAAGTGAGGGACCACCTTCAAGAACACCTGGTCACCCACTGAAAACTCAAGATCCTGACACCTCTGATTAGAATTAGAATTGTGGAGACAATGAGCTGTCAATAACAACTACCTAATTAACTTGACTTTCTAAGACATCTCATACACAATGATCGGTCCCAAATGTGAGGTCTTGCCTATCTCATCCCAACATAAAGGGGACTGACATGGCCGACCATAGAGCACCTCGAGGGGTTCCATTCGAATAGAGGATTGGTAACTATTATTATAATTAAATTCATCCATTCCCTAATGGTTATTCGATGAACCTTTGAAGTCCAAGACACAAACTCGGAGCATATCCTCCGGATTCTGATTTTCCCTCTCTGTATGACTATTCATTTGTGGATGGTATGCCATGATCATTTTGATATACAATCCCAATGCCCTTTTAAGGCCTTCCAAAAATCACGAGGTAAAGTGGGGGTATCTATCCGAAACAATCACTGACGACACACCATGAAGTCTAACCACCTCGTGAACATACAACCGGCCTAGGTCATCCACTTTAGCTGTATCTCTGATCAGAATAAATTGGACTAATTTGGTCAAATGGATAATCCCCACCCAAATAGGTTTTTTATACCAAGGTGTATTAGGTAATCCAATAATGAAGTCCTTGGAGACCTCATCCCACTTCCAAGTAGGAATGGGTAATGGATAAAGAACACCAGATGGTCTCTAATGCTATGATTTTTCCTACTGACATGCGTAGAATCTCGACAAGAAGTCCTCTTTGTATCGTCTCATACCTAGCCACCAGAACCACCAATAAACATCATAGTGAATTTTGGTATCCCCAGGATTGAGGCCCCCCCTGAGACTAGTGGCTATTATGCATCACCACCTTCCTTAGAGACAGATGAAACACTACATGGACCTTGAAGCACCAGATCCCCTTGGGAGACAAAGACCACTCATAAGAAGCTTATCCACCATGAAGAAACTACATAGATCACTGAAATAGCTCATTACTGGTATGATTCAACTAAATCTATTATATAATTGGAGGAGTCAACTGATTACTGGATAATAATGTACCTACTCTATGATCCTTGGTCTCCAAGAGCATCTGGGAAAAGAGCCCCATCAAAGTCCACTCGTCGATAGACTTACTCACAATTTTCACTGGTACCTTCTTTCTTAAGGCATCAACCACCAAATTTTTCTTGACTAGTGTAAAGAAAATATGGAAGTCAAACCTTTGAGAAGATATAGGCTAGGATTTTATGATCATAATAGACCAAAAATTTTCCCCAAAGAGGTAATGACACCATGTTTTCAGGGTGTGTATCACCACTTCCAACTCTAGGTCATGAAGTTGTGTAATTATTCTTATGTGGTTGTAGTTGGTGTGAATCATAAGCCACCACATGACCATCCTACATGAGTAAAAATCCAAGGCCTATACCTGAGGCATCACAATAAACCACATAGACCTTCCAAGACTCTAGTAAGATCAAAAAAGGTGAGGTAGTCAACCACTGTTTCAACTCCTCCAAGGATTCCTATCACTCTGGGGTCTACTTAAACTTCACCCCTTTTAGGTTGAGTATAATCATGGAGGAAGAAAGCTACGAGAAATCCCAAAAACAAATCCTGTAATAACCTACTAGGCCAAGAAAACTCCTAGTCTTGAACACATTCCTCGGATGTTCCTATGACATATATGCACTAATATTCTCATGATCCACTGAAGCCCCTTGTTCCAAGATGATGTGGCCCAAGAACTTCACCTGTCTAATCCATAAAGTTCACATGGAAATATTCACATAAAGTCAATGATCTAACAGGGTTCCCAACACAATATAAAAATGATTCTCATGCTCTTCTTAAGATCTAAAATACACCAGGATGTCGTCCACAAATACCATGGAAAAGGAGTCGAGATACTGGTCGAAAACCCTATTCATGAGTGAAATAAAAACTACTGGAGAATTTTTCAGACCAAAAGTCATGACCAAATACTCAAAGTGGCTATAACTACTTCGAAAATCCATCATTGAAATGTCCTCTTGTCTCACTATAAGTTGGGGGTAACCCAAACACAAGTCTATTTTGGATAAACACATTACCCCAATCAACTGGTCGAACAAGTTTTCAATCTGGGGAAAGGGTATTTATTTTTGATGGTGACCTTATTCAATTTTTTGTAATCAATACACAGCTAGAGGGTTCTGTCATCCTTCTTCACGAATAAAATTGGCATGACCCAAGGTGAGATGCTCGGAAGAATGGACCCTTTGGATTCAAAATAATCCCACTGTATCTTTAATTTCCTCAATTCAGTGGGGGCTGTGTGATATGAGGGAAGAGATATAAGCTATTTTTATAAAGCCAACTCAATCGATAACTACACATCCCTCTATGGGGGTAAGCCTGCAAAATCATCTAGAAATACCTCTGGGAACTCATCCACTACAGAAGGTTATCCACCTTGAGGAGCGCCACCACCATCCTCTAGCACAAGAGGTGATAAATGATAAGAAAGATTTCCGAACCATAGAAGTGGAGGTCCCGCATGACCTGACCGATGATCCCATTCCCCAAGAAATACCTAAGGACTCTCATCAGGTTCCACACAACTAACTCATCACCGATAACAATCAATATGTTCTTGGAAGTGCACCAACCATCTAATGCCAAGGATCACATCAAACCAGTCCATATCTGGGAACAAGAAATATCACTCCATCTCAACTACTGACATGGAAAGTGCACATGAAAAACACCTAAGGCCTTACTCCCTCTTTTTACCTAATGGTTTAACCAACTCCATGGAAAACGTATAAGTTTAGTTGGTAGGTTCAAAAAATTCCCAAGATGGGAAGATATAAAGGAAACCAAGGAACTAGTATAAAATAAAACTGCAACTATATAAGATGCAATCAGAATGATACCTGGTAAAGTTGAAGGTCCTGCATCATATCCCACTGGTGCCTAATCCACAACATTAAAATTCATACTCCCTACCTAAGAACGAATTCTAGACTATGGCTCTACCCTGATCTGACTCTGCCCATAAGATGATCCAGTCCTGAATCCATGACCACCAAACTGAGATCCCATCGTCCTGGTCATATCTGACGTAACTGAATCTCAACTAGAGTCCACAGATCTAGTACCACTATGGTAAATGTGTTTCAACCTACAAAATTGGTTCACATGTCCTATAAATACACATCTATAACAAGTATTGGGAGGGGAGGCACATGTAGGCCAGATGTGTCTTGCCTTCCCACATAGATGGCACACCATAGACCCTACAACAGATACCCTGGATGAAGTCTACCTTGGAGGATGTCCTGATATGCCACCACTATTCTTCCCTTTCTCAACATGCTTCCTCTTCTTCTTAGATGAACTGCTACTACGAAACATTGACATGGCCCCAAATGAACTAGACCTTCCCTTGTGGTCAATCTTCACCATACATGCTAAGTTAACCACCTCAGCATATGTATTCCGATTTAAAAAATATACCTGAGAGTAGATCTCTAGTCACAAACCATTTTCAAACCTCAGATCCTTCATCTATTTGTTATAGACTCTTTCAGGTGCATACCAAACTAGCTTGACAAAGCAGTTAGCATACTCCATCACTGATTGGTCCTACTAAAAAAGATCCATGAACTCCTGTGATATAGCAAACCCCAAGACTTCTAGAAAATATTTGTCATTGAATACCACATTGAAGTCCTCCTATATCATCTACTTAAGCTTCCCATCTTGGAACACAGAGTCCCACCACCTTATATTGGGACCTTCTAGCAGAAACGAAGAACATTTCACTCTGAACTCTTGAGGACTGTCCTAGAATTCGAACATGTTCTCAATATTCTCAATCCATTCTTCTACTTCCTAAAGCTCCGTGCTACCTCATAATGATGGAGGTTTATTTGTGAGAAATTCCCAAGATTTGTAATTGTTGGACTATATTCCTATTCTCTAAGTAGAGAATGAGAAAGGGTAGGATTCACTCATTGTCCTAGAGCTTGAAGAGTCCGTACTACAGCTTCCACCAACCTCTGATCAAGCGGCGAGGGAGATATCTCTCAGGGTACCTCCCATGAGTTAATGTGATCTCTATATGGAGGCATGCTACTGCAAGAAAAAAAATTTAGAAAAATAACATCATTAATACATGATGTATGAAAAAAATAAAATTTCAGCAAGGACAATAATCATCAGTAAACCAAAAATACAGAAGGAACATCATGTACAAACCACTTCTCCCCCACCCGATGTCCACACATAGTCTGAAACTTGAACATCCCACTTGGAGGAGAAGTTAAACAGGCATTCTAACATCTCAAGGTGACTCAGGGTCTATCACGAGGTGTGCCATCGAGGAAACCTACTCGGAACCAAAGATCCAAGCCCCGAGAGTCCTAGATCATATCTAACCAGACCCATCCTATAAAAAATAACACAAAGAGCATAACCTAGATTTGATACCATTTTGTCACAAAATAAATAGGGTCTCCATCCAACAAGTTCTCGACCCAGTCCGCAACAAGGCCCAGAGGGAATTCTCTATCCCCATGGGCTAGAACAAGTTCCAAAGAATGAAAAATAAAAACATTGGAATTATTTACCCGAATAGATAAATATAAAAAAAATCCAAACCCATATTAGAAGTTGTAACCAAACAAACCATTAACCAAACTAGAAAGTGAGTTACATATGTAAACTAAAAACAAAATAAAACAGTAACTACAACTAGGTAGGGTGACCAAAAAACAACTACAAAACCACCACCTGGTGATAGGAAACCACCCTCAATCCATCTCTATAATGCCACACTGAGAAGTCCGCTAACAACCTGAACCACCTCTAACAAAATTTGGACCCTTACCTATATCAGAAATAATCAAATATATATAAACCCAAGGGTATAAGTAGGGTGTGATATAACACCCAATATGATGCCTCCAAGAAAATATTCCCTGTATAAAAATTTAATGAAAAAATAGTTGCAAGTTTAATAGACAAAAAGAGATAAATATTTAAACAATTTTAATGAAACAATTTTAAGGATAACAAATTTAAAGAAAAAAAATCAATTAAAACATACACACAAACATGATTTTATGGTAACCCCAAAATCAAACTATGTGTCTATGGTATGAGAAAAGTGAAGATGGTGAAAAAAATAGGGGAGAGGCCCAAAAGATACTAGTGAGATGTGGGACCCCAGAACATCACGTGTCAGTGAAAAGTGGGGCAGGGACCACAATAATAGGAATTATGATGTATGATCCACTAGTAGGGAACATTCCCATAATCTAGTGGTCTCTAATCGACATAGAAGACTTTGGTTATTATTGTAGTCATCAATCCAGCTAAGTGAAACCGGGCCGAGACCACTTCTGCGTCACTAGCGCACCCTAGTTCTCCCATATGGTACCCATGCTTCCCATTTTACGATCAATTAAATTACACATGTCACATAACATATCTCTCACATTATATTACCCATTAAAAACATCACCTTCCCCATGTCCCCACTAAGAAAAACATGATTCCCATTTTGGAAGGATGCTCACCCCAAAATAGTTTGTAAAACCAATCCACACATTCCACATTAATTAATAAGCCATTAAAAAATAATATAAAACAATTCCATGTGAATTCACATGTTTTTTACTCACAAAAACTCAAAAAATACCTTTTTAGAAAAATCCGCATCAACACCCCATTATAACACAATTTTTATCTCTTTCTAAATTATTGAAAATAATTGTACAACTAGATAAAAAAATCAAATGACTTGTTGAGGGTTTCCACAAAAATTCACTTTGTATTATACTAACATGTTATAAAAAAAAATCATGTTAAAATATTTTAAAAATTTATTTCACACACTAATAAATAATAGAAGATCATACTAAACTAAAAAAACATGAAAAATAATTAATAAAATAAAATTAAACTAACATGTTACAAAATAAAATCAACACATGTTAAATTCTTTTAAAAACTTATTTCACACCCAAGTAAATAATAGAAGATCATGTTAAACTAATCAAACAAGAAAAATAATTAATAAAATAAAATTTTTACACGGAACCACCAACCGGCGTGTGGTAAACTTGACACAAAACTCCATCAACACGAAAATCACCCCTCTAAGGATGCATGATGACCCTAAAAAACATATGTTGAAATAAATGCATCAAAAATAAGACCAATCAAACCATAAAACCCTAACCAAAAAATTACCAATGGAAGAGATTCATCAATAAGAGAGGATCAAAGTTGCATTGAAGGTAGGTGGGATCAAAAATTATGGGAGGAAACCGGGGGTGCGGCGTGCCAGAAAATTGGCCGAAAAAGGGGGCATCATAGTTCTGTTGGTGTGAGTTAGGAGGGCAGTGCTGGTTTGGTTCGACATGGGTAGTAGGGCTGTGCGAGGCAGCTGGATGAGCGCGGTGTGGATCTTATGGTGTGAGTTGCAAGAGGGAAGCACAAAAAGGGTGTTCCGACAAGGAGGAGAAGAAGGGTGTAACCGAGTGTTAGGGGGGAGGGGTCACTGTGCATGATGGGGGAAGAGGGGAGAGGAAGGGAGAGGGAGGAAAAAAGAGATAAAAGAAAATTAAAAGAAAATAAAAAGAAAATAAAAATAAAGTAAAGAGAAAAAAAAAATAAAAAGATAATGAAACCCAAAAAATGAAAACATAAGCCATTCTAAAGAAATTTAATAATAATAATAGTCATTTAATAATTTTATAATTATAAAGATAATTTAACATTAATAACCAAATTAAAATTTAAACTATAATAATAATAACCATTATTATTATTATTAAGAAAACTCTTAAATAATGTTATTTTATATTTTTATTATTCTATTTTATGATCATTTTATAGTTTATCCCATTAATTATTTAAATAACCACACACCGAGAGGGGCACTTGATGATTTCATGAAGTGACACGACTTCAACTAAGCCCTTCCCATGTGTCGGACATTCCTAAGCCCATCATTTATTTACTAGAAAAAATGAATAAGTTCAACCAGATTGACCCACACCTCAACAAAACAATTTTAAAGGAAGATGAAATTATAAAAATAAATATTAAATTAAAAATCATTACCGAAGCCTGAAGTCTGAAGTCCGAGTGTGAAAAATAGCGAGTTATAGTGGATCCTAATTTTATTGGCATAATATTTAGAATATGAACCTTGTATTATCCTTTGAATAGGTGAACCATGTGAAAATATATGTGTCTGTTTAATTTTCATTTCTACATCTATTTTTTTTGAGAAAAGTAAAATAGGGGTTGAATTATGTTTTTATAATGAGGGAACACAATCCTAAAGTAATTAAAAGGGAATGAAAAGGTTAAATGAAATTTTAATTCTACAAACACTTTGATTCAAAATACATCTCTCGGTGCCTTAGGTCTTTAAAAGTTGTATCAAATGCCAAATATTATGTATTTAATTCAACATATTCTTGAAATTTAAAATTTAATATTTTTTTATCAAATTAATATAGCTTCTATTTTTCAAAAAGATTGAATGATTGTTCATGTTGAGAATGTATAAGATAGAATTATTGGTCCTGATTTATAGATTGAACTCTATTTTAATAAATTAAATATTCAAAAGAAGAAGAAACAAAATATTAGGGGTCTATTGAAAGTGACTTATGAATATGTTGAACAACATGAAGCTGATCTTACCTAGAGATAAAAATTAGTTAAATATATGTATGAAATTCATAAAAAATTTGTATCAGATCTTAATTTTAATCAAAATATAAGAGAAAAAGACAATATTATTGAATGTCTAAGTGCTTTATCTAAAGTGAGAGTCGATAGAATTGCATCTCTAGAAGTATAAATTATATAGTTTAAAAGAATTTTTTTTTGAGGATTCATCAGAAGATGACTTTTTTAAATATTGAAGATTGGGAGGCTTCAGTTGTGAAGATGTGTCGCATGAGTATAATGAAATTAATTATAAGTAATATGTGGATAAGGTCTTGATTAAGAGTATTGAGGGAGAGCTTCAGAAAAAATTAAATCCATAGAAAAATTACTGAATGAATTTAATGACATTATAAAAATGATATCTAATGATATCATTGAGAAATAATTTTGAGAAATATGTTTCTTTTATCAATCAATAGTAGATAAGAATGAATTATTAATCAATACTCTATAATAGAAATTGAAATATATTTAAGGAAGCTTTAAATTGAGGTATAAAAATCAAGAATAATAAGTCAGTTATTAAGGGAAAAGGTTAAAAGAACATGAAATTTATTCAGTGTCATTTCAAATAGGAAATAATGATCAACTGGATATTTAAAAAAGATAATGTGAAGATAAATTAAATTATTTATCAGATAAATGTTCTCGGAAAAATTTTAAGTGCTTCCTTTTTGAAGTAATGTTAAAGAATACAAAAGATATAGTAGAAATTAATTTGAAAACCTAGTGTTGATAATTTCAGTTCTCAAGAAGAAAATAATAATCTATTAAGGATTAGAGGTCAACTATTATTGGAAATGAAGGTTTTTAAGATTGATATGTTATCATCTAATAAAACAAGGATTCATCCATTAAACTACAATCATAAATTGTCATATGTTTTTGAATCCAACTAGTGGATTCAAATAAAGAAGTTTGTAATGTGTATTTCCATTTTGGAATGATTGGACATATAATAAGTTTTTGAAAATATTATATTGAAATGGATTTAGATTGAAAAATAAAGAGAAGACCAGAGTTTACTAAACAATATGAGGTAATATATTATTATTATTATTCTAATTATTATCCTTCTAACATTGGTGCTAGTTGTTTCAAAAATAGATACAAATGTTGAATAAAGGTTATTCCCATCCAAATAAAATAAAATTATACCTATAGAGTCATTTTTTTTCATTGTGAACAACAAGGATACATAATGATTAACTAAAAAATAGATTTCTTTTTGAGGGAATCGAAGGATGAAAATAATAAGTGATTAGCACAATATAAGATGGAATGTGCGGTTTCAAAGGAATTGTTACAAGGTATTGTGATATGGGAAGTAGTATTGAAAGAAAGTCAGTTAAATTAAAGTATAGATTCTTGTATCTCAGAAAATACATATTGATACATCACATTTAGGATAGTCTATTGTGAGGTATAAATATTTAATCTAGATATGTTATATTTTTTCTATTATTGGTCATATGGAAATATAATTAAGTAATAGAAGTAATTGAGATTCCAAATTGATATCCCCTACTTCTTTTAAATGTTGGAAACTATATAATTTAAATTATAAACCGATTTTACTTAAAAATGTTCATATAACTAGAATATAGTGATGAATAAAGAAAAAAAAGTTCTAATAAAGAACCTAATATTTGTTAAACAATAAACTTTCCTAGAAATGTAATAATAATTCTTGGAGGTAGAAGATGTAATAAGTTGTTTATCTTATGGTCATGAAGATAAATAAAGAGGCATGCTTAAGTGGTTCCAAAATTACTACTATAAAGAAAGAGTTGAATACAAGTAGATTTATCTTTTCACAGGGAAATATAATTGGAAAGGAATGTAAAAATGATGCATTTAATAAGGAGGATTACACTAGTTAGATAAATATCATTATAGAAAAAATACCAAACTATCTAAGAAGAAATCATGATTCCTTATTACCAAAATATGGGATGCAAACACTAGTGTAATTCATGAAGATACTTTTATACAGGAAATGTACATGAATTAAAAATACCTATTGAATTAGAAAGATGAAATACTTAATAAATAATTCATAAATGGAGCTGTTAAAGGAAATATTGTAAGGAGATACTGGAAGAGAAATGAAACCAAAGAGCTTTTCTTTGAAAAACGACTATAATAATCTACTTAAGAATGTTGGAGGAAACATATATCCCTATGTTAATAACTTATATATATTATGAATAGATTTATATATGACTTAGTGGGAGATATGATCTATGGGGTATATTCATTAAAAGGTTATAGAAATAGAGTGAAAGTATGTATGATTTTTTAATCTACAAATACACATTGTGTGCAGTAATAGAGTATATGGATGTATTATATAGACATATGTAAATAATTAGATCTGAACAACCATTAGTGAAATGTGTAATATAATATGATGAAATGTTGTGAATCGTCTCATATATTTTCTAGATTGAGTATGAATATGATAAAATGGTGAAGTTACTATAATTTACTAGCCAAATATAGAATAGAATTTATACTGAAGTTTTGTTTGAGTTTACCTATGATTTCAAGACATATTTAGAAGCCCCCCAAGTAGATGTACGACCCGTGATAAGTAAAAAAGTATTTAAAGTGTTAGTGAACAAATTGATAAAGATTTATTAATATTTAATTGATCAAATGTTTTTGTTATGCACTAACATTATGGCATCAGTTGATATATTTCATGGTACCAAGAAACTAAGAGGAGTGTGAAAACTATATCAACAAGTGGTATCAGCTCAAAAAATTTATTCCATCAAGTGGTGTCTAGATGTTCAAAAAATAATGGGGATTTGTAATTATGAGTTTACAAGACAGTTATTTTTGTCTGTAATAAGGGAAATATCCTACAAAGAGAAATGTAATATATGGATTTCAAGGAGTACTACATATTTTTTTTATAAACAAGTTGCATCAATTTGTTCACAAGTGGTATGTTCCACACACAAGTTATTTAAATTTTATTTACTAATTATTTGGTGAGAAGTTGTTTAAAGTTCACATGTGTTGATAATTTTTAAATCTATAAGTATTTATTAGAATAAAAATATAATGCGTAATATGGATAACATTGACATTATAAAAATTGTTTTCTATTTTGTACACCGATCTTTGACTCATTATGAATAAATAATTTGTTGAAAAGTTTTTTCCATGTGTTTAATATCACTAATGTGTATATGAAAGGTCTAATTAAGCCTTAATATTAAGTATGTTAAGAAGTATAATGGATGATGAAATTTTTTTAAGGAATGTTTAAATTTTTTCAATGCGTTCTTGTGAAGATTTTTGAGATAAGAATTAGGGGGGATTTGTTTGTCCCTAAATTTGGATTTTTCAAAGGTGTAATATTTTGATGAGTTTTTTTTCAAATCCACCATAAGAATTATGGTGAACAAGAGGGATAAGTTTTGATTTCAATATTAGTGTAAGGGATCCATTGTTTTTTTAACATCTATCCCCAACCTCATTGGCTTGAGGAGGTGGTGAGATGCTACTTGGCCTTAGGCGATGTTCCCACGGCATCGAAGGCTGACAATAAATGACAAGGATTCAAGATTAATTTGGGAATTGTTTTTCCATTAGAATAAAACCAATCCACTAAAAAAGGCATAAACTAACAACACTACATGATGCATGCCAAAAATGTCTTATAACTCAACAAGAAGAAAAGACCAATAAAATAACCACAATATCCTTAATTAGAGTCCAAAGAAGAAGACTCAATAAAAACCCCAAATGAAACCATGAAATACCCCGAGTATCCACACCAAGCTTTATACTTCAAGAACCACCCTACTGCCCAAGCATCATGATGAACTGCTAGCAAAAGAAAAAGATTTACCATTACCTATGTCCCAAAAAACGACATATGCAAAAGTAGAAAAGTTCCAAAGTAGGGGGTAAGTAAAAATACTCAATAGGATTTCCCCAAATGACTTCCCTACACACTCCAATAGGATAAAACTGTTAGGACATTTATATAAAATTGTTTATGTAAAACATAAAATAGTCTAACAATTATTGATGGGATAAACACACCCTTATTAAGCCACCTTTACCCAAACCATGCAACCCAATGGAAATATAAACAACCATGACCTAATCCATTTCACCATTTCACATTAACACAACAATTTTTATCTTTAATAGAAACACAAAACAAGGCAAAAAACCAAAATGGAACTTCTAATCCAAACCCGTTTACTCCCTTTCCAAACTATTGGTACAAACCTAACCAGCTATTCATAATTATGGCCCATCCATCCACTATCTATCACCTTTTATAGTGAGAGTTCCCACCCACTTCATACATAATCCACACAATCCCATGTACTTGACCAATCGACAAGTATAAATCACACCAAAGACAAAAATTATGCACACAACCATTTCTAAAGCATGCCAAAACACTTCAATAAATCACCCCATTTATTGAAAACACCATTAATCATTTTCCATTACAAACCATATTTCCATAAAGAAACATGTTTATTGAAATTCATTTTTCATGAAATATTTTCCATAATTAAAACCATTATCAACTTTAAAATCAACATTTTAAAATCACACAACAGAACCCCTTTTTTCTAACAATATCCCATTTTACCCAATATACCCATATCACCACCAAATGGGTTTCCACCAAGATTCAAACATCATATTTGAAATTAATTTCAAGAAATAAAATTAATTACAACTAGGCCTCAAGTTTTGGAAAAGTGGATTCGAGAGAGAGGCCACCTACCTTTAGGGTTCCAGAAAAATCAACCCACAAGCAACTGCACCATCAAAACCACTATAGATCTCATCCACTATCATAAAAAAGCCCTAATATCATCACCTAAAGGAAAAAATACCCTATATCTACATTAAATATATGTATATCTAGAAAACCATGAGAGGGAAGAGAGAAGATCTAGGGGAAACCACAAAGAAACCTAAAGATATGACTTACCCTAAGATGAAACACCTTTAAACCAACTTGAAAATACTTAAAATACATTAGAAAACAAGTGGGAGAGAACAACTAGCCCTTGGAAAGAGGAAATCTCATGTAGTGTTTGTATGGGTGAGGAAATGAGTAAGATAGGGAAAATCCTAACTAAACCAGTTAAAGAAAACTATTTTTAGTGGGCCAAATTATAATATCACAAGATTTGAAAAACTATGCACTAGCCATGTAGATTATTCTATTTGAATAATGGCATATCACACAGTTACCTAAGATTCTTGTAAGATTTACCCTAACCATTCTCAAAGCGTACTGGCTTAAAAAGGCCTCCTAAATTTTCCCAAACCTTTCCAAACTCTCCCAAACCTTTACCAACCATTTACAATGCATAAAAAAGTATAAAAAGGGGTCAAATTCCACAAACTGAGGGTGGTAAATTTTCCCCACCATTGGAATTTCCATCATTGGAATGTAGAGAACTATATCTTTTCCGAAAGAGATTGAGCCATTGCTCGACCATATCTTTCAACCACTCCCAATTCACCCCCTGAATCTGAAAATCATGCCAAAAAAACTAGAACTAAACTAATGCTCTTCCCACATAAGATTTTATATTTCCAATTCACAATCTACTCCTGCACGTTCACCAAAGAAGCATCTAGTTCTCTCTCAACATGATCCCAAAAAATTTTATGGTCATGATCCAAATGATACTTTTTCAACTACGACACATGAAACACATTGTGCACCAAACTAAACCGTGGTGGAAAAGCCATCCGATAAACCACCTCTCCAATGAGCTCATGTATCTCTAAGGGCCCAATATACCTCAGAGATATCTCACCGTACTTTCCAAATCAACGATGCCCCAACCTTGGAGAGATTATAAAAAACACATGATCACCCACCTCGAATGACAAAGGTCGTCAATGATAATCTGCATATGATTTATGACGACTTTGTGCCATGTCCATCATCTTTCAGATTAACATGATCTTATTTGTAGTATCTTAGACAGGGCTAGGTCCAATCATTGAAGTCTCACCCATTTCCTCCCTACGTAGTGGATAATGACATGGATTCCCATACAATGCCTCAAACAGAGCCATATATATTGAATTTTAATAACTGTTTTAATTAGAGAACTCCACCAACGGTAATTGATCCTCCCATGAACCACTAAAATATATCACAAAAGACCTTATAATATCCTCCGATGTTTGTATTGTCCTCTGGAATTGTCCATCCATCTAAGGATGATATGCCGTGATCATCATCAATTGTGTCCCAATGTCTTGCTACATAGATTTACAAAAAAGGGATGTGAGCCTTAGATCTCAATCTGATACAATAAAAAATGGACCACCATACCTATTTACCACATCCCAGATATAGATTTTGGATAGATCCTCCATCATCTGAGATTCAAAAATTGGGGTGAAATGGGTGGACTTTGTGAGCTTATCCACAATCACCCATATTACATAATATTTCCTAACCATTCTCCGAAGACCTATCATAAAATCCATCACTATTTTTCCCACTTTAACAATAGAATAGGAAAAGATTGCAACATTTCTGCTGGCCACTGATGCACTCTCTTGACTTGTTGACAAGTCAAGTATCTCGAAACAAATTTGTCCACATCCCTTTTCATACTAGCCCACCAAAATTTACTTTCAATTCCTTATACACATTGTGAATTCCTGTATGGGAAACCCACCTAGAACGATGATAAAACCAAAGAAGTTCCTTCTAGCAAGCCATATGTACCACCATCTGATTTTGAAAACAAAAAACTAAATTCCAATTTAGTTTCCAACACTCAATGGTCTCCCCACCATTGAGTTTCGACCTTATCTCCATACACTCGGAATTAGATGTCTGTGCCTCTTTAATCCAACCAATCTGGCTAGGAACCAAAAAACCTAGAAAGAAGAATTCTCTGTCATAATGGTCCTCACATTCAAACCACATGTCGGCTATGACTGACATCAACTGCCACTGATTCAATGTCTATTTCACCACTTGAGAATATAATTTCTACTTAATGCATCCACCACCAAATTTCCCTTACCTAATGTGTACATTAAGCTGAAATAAAACATCTAGAGGTATTCCATCCATCTCTTTTTCCTTAAGTTAAAATATATTTGTGAGAAAATATTCTCTAAACTCTTATGATCAGTAAACACTGTGAATTTATCACTAAATAGTTAATGACACCACATTCTCAAAGCATGAACCACTATATCCAATTTTAAATCATGTGTTGGGTATTTGTTATCATGAAACCTCAACTACCATGAGCCATATGCAACCATGTAACCCCCCTACATGAAAACACACCCCAACCCTGATCCCGATGCATCAAAATACACCACGTACCCTTTCCCTGGTTCTGGAAATAACAAGATTGTTGAAAATGTATGGTGACCCTTTAGCTCTTCAAAGCATTTCTAACACTACTCATCCAATTGAAATGGGATTTTCTTCCTTATCAAAGCTATCATCGGTGAGCCTAATCAAGAAAAATCATGAACAAAACATTGATAATAACTAGCCAGACCAAGGAATCTCTATATCTTGAAAATTTTATTTGGAAATTGCAAGGAGATAACAACCACTATCTTTTCCAGATCAACTGAAACACCCTTCGTAGAAATAAAATGGCCAAGGAAACAAACCTCGTGTATCCAAAACTCAAACTTTGACAATTTGGAATACAGACAATGATCCCTCAAGACCACCAACACTATTTCCAAGTGCTTCTCATACTCCACCCTATCATTGAATACAATAATACATCATCAAAAAATACCACCACAAAAGAATCCAGATATTTCTAAAACATTTGATTCATCAATTCCATGAACACCACTGGTGAATTTGTTAAGAAAAAGGAAATAAACACATACTCGCAATGTCCATACCTACTTATGAAAGCTGTTTCAGGAATATCATATTTCCCCACCCACAATTGATGATATCCTAACCTAAAGTCAATCTTGGAGAACCACTGAGCTCCCCTCAACTGGTCAAAAAATAATCAATGCGTGGGAGTGGATGTTGGTTCTTTATCTTAACCAGATTAAGTCTATGATAATCAACATAGAGACACAGAGTTCTATCCACCTATTTAACTAACAAAACAAGAAATGCCCATGGAGATGTTCTATGCTAGATGAAATATTTGTTTTCTAGGTCTTCCAAATTCCCCATTAATTCCCACAATTTTTCTGTTACCATTTGGTAATACAGATGTGAGATAGGACTGATCCTCAAAAAGAGGTCACTCGTAAACTATACTTCTCTCATAGGTGTAAAACCTAATAATTATTTGGAAAATAAATCCATAAAATGATCAAAAACCGCTTAAAAACTCTCTCCTGAATTTCTTCCACTGATTCCAATGAAAACACCCCTAACTAATATGAGACCATGCCAATAACTGGTGCCAACAAATCCTTTTCACACAGCCTTTCATTCTTCTCCCCTCTAAAGAGGGTTTCAACTCCATCCTCCCTCATAAAACAAACAATTCACATATAGAAATCGATGTGGGCCTTAAACATCACCTACCAATTCATTCATAGGATTATATCATAAGAATCCTTCTCAATCACTAATAAATCCCAAATCAATTCAATGAAATCCATATCAAAGAAACACTATCTAGATAGGAAGGCTTAACACTCTCTTTGACCCAGAAGAGTTTGATGTTTTAAAATAGATGGAATCATTTCCCTAGTTAGACCCAAAAAACTAAAAACATGAAAGGAAAATAAAAGTATGGGAAGAAATTTGATCAAACAAAGCTTTTATATGATTGAAATTTAAAATAACCGTACATCGCACCATAGATGGTCCTGAATGATCATCCATCAAAACTCATTGAGCTCCGAACAACTACTTTCTTACCACAATCTACTCTTTTGTACCATCTTGATGTGTCATGGCATTTCTAGAATCACCATGACTCACTCGGATCTACTGACGAAGAGTATGTTGCTACCCCTGTCCGGTCAATGCATATGATACCTGCGACCCCAAGGGAGTGTCATAAACACCCGAGCTCAGAGCATTATGGAAATACCCCTGAATATTCCACAACTTATTATAGTTTTAAAATTCTTGAGGTTGTGTTGTACAATCCCACTTGATGTGACCTGTAGATCCACACTAAAATCATCCTAGCTTACTCTGAGGCTTCAGTGGAATATTCACTGATCCTGTCGTCAGATTTTGAGTCGTAGTCCAACCCTAAAAATAAGTTTTCCTCTTCTAAATGAACCCCATGTTGGAGTTCCTACCATATCCCGTTATTACCAACATACTTTCCCTTCTTGTATCCCCCCAAAAGATCCCTCTCATCCACCATATTTCTATTCACTATTTTTGTGTAATATTTTATACACAACACAATTATCTTGGAAAGAATTACTTGCTTCAACCCAACTTCAAAATTTTGTGTCTTAAACGATGTGTTACATACTATCTCAGGTGAAAACCACACTAATTTCATAAAATTAGCTTCATATTATATTATTTAAAGGTTATCCTACTTAAAAAGGTAGAAATACATTGTGTGCTGAATTCTGAATGTATGAGGGTAGAATTTTTTATTATAAAATTCCTAAAAACCCTTCCATTTCACACAATGGTTTGTCCTCTCTAGGATCGCCATCTCCTATAACTAAAAGGAAAGATCTTCCAACATGTACATGTCCAACTTCACTTTCAGCTCTGCTGGTGTTCGTAAGAATTCAAATATCATATTCATTCTGTTCAACCATGCTTTAGTCCTTTTCGGCTCTGAAAAGCCCCTAAAAAGGGTGGATTCTATGTTTGAAACTGAACCTCATGATCCACATACTTTGGTTGATCTACTTTTTTACCACTTTCCACAACTTGGAAAGCTTATATTATACTCTGCACTAGAAACTAGTTCACCTGGGGCGTAGTTGCAACCATATTTTCAGCAACTTCATCTAGTTGGTCTCTACGACGCCTACTCAATTCTATTTCTATCAACCCAAAAACTACTATAAGTACAACACCCATAGTATGGAATGGCTTAAAATTCTAATTATGTTACATAAAAACTATCAAAACCTAGATTTCCACAAGTTCACATTTCCCATGCTTCACTATTTTGAGAAAAAACCCAAGCATGTTTTGAAAATCTACCCATTATCAAAATACCACAAGTTTCCATGTTTCAAATCATTCCATTTTGAATCCAAATTCAGGTTATTGAAAATATACACATTCATATCACACCATAAATAATTACACTCTAATGAAACATACTTCCTAGTGGGAAGTCATTTTTACCATGCATGTCATGATCATCTCATTGGCTAGACCGACGAAAATGAGATTTCTATTTCATATATGTGTCTACAAAACATTTACGTACCCAAATTTTTGGTGACTTGAAGTTTAGCATAAAAGGGATAGCTATGTCATTTTATTTTATAAATTACATGTTATGATATTTTTATGCCTTACTACCATCTAGAATAAAGGAATAGTCTAAGAACAAATGTCAATCCCATGAACAACAATTAATGCTAAAGGACCGAACAACTGCTTTCAATTGAAAGAAAATGACCGAACAAACTGATACCACTTTTAATATCCTGAACCAAACTCATTGGGTTGAGGAGGTGGTGAGATGATACATGGCCTTAAGTGACATTCACAAGCTACTAAAGGCTGGAAATAAATTCCTAGGGCTTTAAGAACATTTGGGGAACAATTTTTCCCTTAGAATAAAACCAATATACTAAACAAGGAATACCCTACTAACACTAAATGATGAATGAAAATAATGTATTACAACTCAAAATAAACCAAAAGACTAATACAAAAACCACAATATCCATAATCAGAGTACTGATCAGAAGACTCAATAAAAAAATCAAAATGAATCCATTACAAGATCTATGTCTCTACACTATGATCTATGATCCAAGAACTATCCTGCTGCCCATGCATCACGATGAACCACTAGAAAAATGGGATGCATTACCCTTACATGTGTCCTGAAAAATGACATCTACAAAAGAACCCAAGTGCCAAAGAAGGGGGTGTGTACAAATATTCAGTAGGTTTTACCCAAATGACTTCCCTACACACACCACTATGATAAAAACGTTAGCACATTTATATAAAATAGTTTATATAAATCATAAAATTGTTCATCAATTACCAATGATCCAAACAGACCCTTATTAGGAAACCTTTACCCAAACCATGGAACCCAATGGAAATCCAAAAAACCATGCCATAATCCATTTCACTATTTCACATTAGCACACCAATTTTTATCTTTCATAAAAACATGCAACAAGGCAAACAACCATTGTGGAACTTCCTGTCCAAACCCATTTAATACCTTTCTAAACTAGTGGTACTTCAGGACCACCTATCCATAACAAGGGAACTTCTATCCACTTTCCATCAAATTTTATAGTGATACTTCCCACCCACTTCATACAAATTCCAAACAAGACCTAGTACTTGACCAATAAAAAAGTATTAAGCACACGAATTCCACACATTATGCACACAACCATTTCCAATGCATGCCAAAACATTTCAATAAATCCCCCCATTTATTGAAAACATTCTTTAACCATTTTCTAGTAAAACCATATTTCGATAAAGAAACATATTTATTGAATTTAAACTTACATTAGAAAATTTCCATAATTCTAATCATTATCGATTTTAAAGTCACATAACAAGACCCCTTTTTTTCATAAATATCACATTTTACCCAAAATCCCCAAATCATCACCAAATGGGTTCCCACCAAGATTGTCACATCATATTTTCAATTAGTTTCAAGAAAAAAAATAAATTGCAACAGGTCCTCATGTTCTAGAAAAGTTGAGTCGATAGAGAATCCACCTACCTTTAGGGTTCTAGTGAAATCGACCCACAAGAAACCACACCACCAAAATCACACTAGATATACTCCCTTATCATGAAAAATTCCTAAAATAATCATTTTAAGGAATAAAGATCCCTATATCCACAAGAAATGTATTTATATATAGAAAACTAAGAGAGGTAAGGGTGAATATCAATAAGAAACCACAAAGAAACAGAAAGATAAGACTTACCTAAGATGAATCACCTTCAAACCACCTTGAAAACCCTTAAAATCCCTTTTAAAACAAGTGGGAGGGCACCCTAGCCCTTGAAAAGAAGAAAAACTGTTAAGGGTTCGTATGTGAGAAGAAATGAATGATTTAGGGAAAATCCCAAATAATAACATTTAAGAAAACTGGTTTTAGTGGGACACACGGTTAGCTCACTTGGCTTGACAAACAATGAGATAACTATGAAGATGCTACTGTTCAAATAGTGGTATATCACATGTTTACTTGGGATTCTCTCATGGTTTTCCATAACCGTGCTGAAATTTTGATGCCTTAAAAAGGCCTTAAAACTTTTCCAATACCTTTCCAAACTCTCCCAAACTCTCCCAAACCTTTCCCAAGCACTTAAAAATCATAAACAGTTATAAAAAATGGTCACATACCTCAAACTGGGGGTGGTTTAGTTTTTAAAAAATGGGTAAAAATAAAGGCATGTGATATTTTTAAAAAAATTCAAATGGGGAGAATATTATAACCATAAGGTTATATTGAATTTGTTGAAAATATATATATATAAATGTTAATATGTTGAATGGAGGTATAATTCATTATGGTGGAGATGATTCATATAGTATTTAATAGAGTTATTCATATGTTTCTTGGAATTATGAAAGAGAGATATTAGTGAATAATCCTTGGATGTCGCACTTTAAGAATTATTTTTAATTTCATGAAAGAAGTGTTAAAAATTTGTATATATATACTTAGTGATTATATAAGAGAGTCATGGAAATATAGTGAATGATTGTGTGAAGTATATATCTTTATGAAACATCAAAATATGGAAATTATGATACATATTTCAAGTATAAATATTAAATAGACCATCATTTTTATAAACATTGTAAAAAACTGTAAATATATAAATTGATACCTTGTCTAAAAATTCTATCTAAAAAATAGTGAGTTATAGGGGATCTGTTTTAAAATGGAAAAATACTGAGTAAATGCTCTTTGGATTAGCCTTTTTATTGGTAAACCATGTTAAAATATTTGTATCCTTTGAATTTATATTTTTATATTGGTGTTCTTGTGATAAAAATAAAATTGAGGTTGAATTTAATTCCTTCTAATGAGGGAACAAGATATTTAAATAATGAAAATGGAGGGAAAATGTCATAATAAATTTTAATTCTACTAATATAATGATTCACCATTCCTCTTAGGGTGTCCCAAGCACTAATAAAATAATATCCAATTTTATAAATAACCTTGTGTGCAATATTATTTTAAAAATTAGCGCTATGTTTTTTAAGGTATATCCATAATTTATCACATTACAAGCATAATAAAATCAAGATATTACTTTCACTATTTCATTATAAACAACAAAAAATATAATATTTTTGAAAAAAATAATTATATTAATACATGAATTCATGGTTATGGAATCCAAAGGATGTATGTATAATCACCTACCAAAAATAATGAATCTAATGACGATAAAAGTAATTTTTTCAAGAGAATAAAAAAGGTCCTTAGTTGATTTTTAAAAATTCTAAAAATAAAAAACCCCCTTGAAATTTGTATAACATGAAACTTTAGGCCATAATTACAATTAAAGGCAAGAAAATGCACAAAGAAGATAGTGAAATAATATAGAAGGTGATGGGAAAGAACATAAGCCAATGATTCCACCTAAAAATCAATGAAAAAATGAGCATGAATAGTTAAATATTTAGGGGAATTAGAATATAGGGAGAAACTAGACATATATAAAGTGAAAATTAGGATGTAAATGGGGGTATTATGATTGAATAATAAAAACAACTCTATAAAAATGATTTTTAAACTGATTATTTAGGTCTGTTGGTATATACCTAATTTCCAATGATGCACATTACATGAATTAGACAACATGGAAAGACCAAGAATACCAATAGAGATCTATTGAGATCATAGACATTCTATATGGTACACATTCAAGACTATGGGACCATATTGGAAACCCCATATGAAACTCTTGTATATAAATATTGAGTTGTTTCCAATATAATTACACATTGTAGTGGATCCAAATAGGGGGGAATTTTGGAGTTTTGGGATTGGTCTCTAAAATCATGTCTTAAAAAGGAATATCCTGATCTTACCACACTGAAGGGATCTATAATTCAATTTACAAATGGATTTATCACAAAATTTCAAAAAATAAAATATATCATGAGAGGATGTCGAGGATAAACTGAGAAGAGGTCTATATAGACAAGGGACCAAGAATACGAGTAAGAGAGATGAGTTGATCCATGGAAAAAGTGATTTCTAGGAGGATGTTGAGGTTGGGAGGATAATTATAACCTTTGTGAGGAGGATTTAAGATATCTTTTTAACAGTTTTATAAACCCATTTATCCTTGTTTAATATTATATTTATGATATTATAATGTCTTAGGTTATTTATAATGTATAAAATGAGAATTTATTTTAGTTTATTTTCCTATTTTAACACACTATAATTTACTTTTGTAATTGAATCCAATCCCAATGTTAAAGTTAATTTTATAGGAGTAAGTTGATTTTTTTGTAGATTCAACAAGTGATCTATGAGTTTCATTTTAACGCATGTTCCCTACTTAATATCATTTATTATTTAGATGTGAGTGTAAGAAATGGGAAAAAGTTAAGAAAACATTAATCTCTATAAATATAGAGAGGATTTTTTAGGTAGTTACATGAAAATATATTTATTTAGAACCACACCAATAGGTCTTGAAAAACCCAAATAGGATACCCAAACTGAGTGGAGTGGTGTTAGTGAACTCACATTAAAGAAAAATTAATCCATGCTTCTAGTTTGAGCTTGATAGAAAACCTCAAGGGGAAATATGGTTCCATTAAAAATACCATGGGATATATTTAATGGGAATTATAAATTAACCAACTGTGTATTTTAATAACAAATTATTAATCAGTGGGAAGACTATGGTTGATTAATTAGTTCCCATTACCTTATATGCGATCACCACTTATAGTTGATGTGAAACCTTAACTGTGGATAAAGATGATATTTTGAATAATTTTTATATGTATTATAATGATTTAATCTGCATAAATTTTTATTTTTTAGTTAAAGTGAGTATTGTTTATAATTGTGATGAGTTTAGATCTAAATTGTGAAAATTACTAAATTCCGGAATTTTAATAGTTTTTTATCACTTTGTTATTTTAGAATTAAATTTTCAATACTGATCCAATTATCAGAAGTATTTTAGGAATACAAGTTTGAAAATTATTATTTTTGGAATGAACCTATGTAGAGTGGTATTCCATTTTCTTAACTAGACCAAGCGCTAAATGAACTATTTGGAGGCCCAAAAAAATCATACAAAATTGGATGATGAAGAAAAAATTGAACTACCTTCAGTAAATAATGAATAACCCAATAAACACACCTCAAAATGAAGTTATTATAGTTCATGAAGAAATAAGACTACAAATATTAAATTCAAATTATATATCATGGATAAATTCACTCATTAAGGTAGTTAGTGAATTTGAAAAAGTAGAGGAAGACGATTAGACAATTTATTCAGAAACAAATCCCCTTTAACACATGTCAAATAGACCCCAAATCTTGTGTATAAATTGTTATGTTGTGCTCTATAAACTTTAATGAAGGTAAATTAGTTAAATTTTACCTCTAATTAGGAATAAATCTATCAAAATATGGACAAAATGAAATAGAAAAGAAAATTTTCCATCCCTCTTCACTATATTTTTTTATATCCACTTCTTTTCAAAGAGAATGGTTAAATTTTTTTTATAAAAGTAGAGTATATGATGTGTAATAGAAGTTATAATGTTATAATATAACCATGTTTTTCTTAACTAAATGTGGTAGTGGGAAGTAAAGATCTGAAGAGATTTGCCTATTGATATTTTCTCTTAATTGCAAACTATTTTGTTTTGAATCATTCTGGAAACCATTTTTGTGATTGATGTTGGTATCTTTATTTCTTTTTTAGCTTTATTATAATTTTTCTATAATTTCTTTATCAAATTATGACCACAGAATAATTTTCTTTTTAAAATTTATTTGGCTGAGGTCACCCTGTTGAGTACAATGAGTTCAATTAGTTTTAGTTGGTTAGGGGTTTTGGGAAACCAAATCACTTTAATAAGATGAAAAAACCAATATTTGAGGTCTTGGTAGGGTTTCTATGAAATTTATATGTATAATTTGAGGTATTGAAGTTTAAATTGTATTATTTAATTATAAATTATTTGAATATATTGATGAAAGGAGTGTCTAAGGATCAAAGCTTCTCCACTACTATTATCTTTAGTTTTTCTTTTTTCAATCCATATTTATTTTGATTTCTAATATCTAACTTCAATTTCAAGTCTTAATATAATTTTTATATTTAATGTTTTTTATCTCCATTGAAATCCCCACCTTTAAAAATAACCTAAGAAAAAAATAGTGATAGTTTGATAACATATTCTACAACCTCTTTGTGAGATGACTACATGGTCAACACTACGGTACATTTTTTAGGGGAAATGATTAAATCTGGGTTCATGAATAAAGAACTTCCATGAACTAGTGCTATTCCAAGGGAGGTGTTCTAAGATTTGTTTTTATTTTATTTTGAATTTATAATATGTTAAACACTTATTTAGAGTCCTAAAACACAAATAATTTATATTCATTGTAACTAATACTATTCACGTCATAATTAACAACAATTTTAGGAGTATAGTATTTAAGAAATTTTAAAATATAAAGTCCCAAAAAATAGTATCCATGATCTAAAAAAATGGTTTTACGATTGAAAAAAATGACCTAGTGATTCAACATAATGTTTTAATTATTCAAGAAAAAGTAAAATTTAAATTCTTTCCACTATTTTAAAGGAATTTAAATAATTAAAATCTCAACAAGAAACCTAAAATAATTAAAATATTTCCCCACCTACTTTTGATAGTGAAAAACATTTTTCAGATGAGTTGTTAGATGAGATGCACATTTCTATTTCTATTTTAAATTGTAAGGATAATACTAGACATAAAATTCAAATTTATTTGAGTGTAGAAAATCAAAAACACATGGAAAATTATTTTGTTTAATTTGTTTAAAATTAAATTCCATGTGAAGCACTATTTTTTAAACTAAAAATTTAGAGCATTTGTTTCAAAAATTTTCCAAAGTGGAATAAACACTTGAGCCATTTATTTTTTAAGACAATTTAGAGGATCCTGAGTTACTACCCAATTTCAATGAAATTTTTATCCACTCCAAAACAAAGTTAGAAACTGAGTAATAATATGGAGAAATATAAAATATTGATCCATTTTTTAATATTATTTGGATAATAAATTTTTAATGACATCTCCCTATGTATATTTTATTCTTTCTAATTTTGAGTTTACTATTTTTTATAATAAAGTGGATGTAAAGGTTTAAATTAATGAAGGTATGGTGTACCCTATCGAGGAGTATACTGGTATACATGAGGATGGTGGTAACTGTTTATTTTTCAAAGAAGATATCATTTTCAAGATAAAATTGAATATGAACCACATATAGTAACTAAATTTCATCCAATAGTAAAATTCATTTGGGAAGATAATTTTTTTGGATGTTACCCTTATTTTTTGTTCGCTCTCCAACTATATAATTGTAATAAAAAAGAGATAGTTAAGAACTAGAAGAAATAAAATTTCAAGATATTATTCATGTTGTGCGAGATTAATAATGCTAGATAAATTTCATTTTGGTGGCTGAAGAGGAAGAAAACAAACCCACCTTTAGATTGGGGATAACCCACTAGAACTGCCCGGCTAGGCGTTGATAAATCCTAGCACCCACATAGGGGTAAAAAAAGGATATTTTCCATTATATTTTTTTTATTTCTTTTATTTCAATAACATATTTATGATTTGGGTTTTTTGATGTAGTTTCCATGTTTTAACTTTTAGCGGGATAACTCAAGGTTACTACTACATAATAAAAACTAGGTTGTGTATTTCCCTCCCACTTGTTTTTATAAAATATTATATAATTCATTTTCAATTCCCATATAAAATTTTTACAATGAAGATATTGTAACAAATAAGTTTATGGGAGGAATATCCTTTTTAAATTTCAATTTTCTGTGGTTTCTTTTCAAAGTACCATTTTTTGTTTTTCTTGAAAATTTTGTGCGTTTCTTATTTCAATTTTTTTAACATTTGAGGTTAAAATTATTTACCATTATTAATTTATTTTTCTTCAATGAAAATAACCCACTTTAGTCACAGAACATAACTAAAATGAATGATGAAATGTGTTGTGTTCTGGATTTAAATTGTGAAAATTCTTGAAAATACTATCTACTTTTGAATTCCATGCCAGGAATACTATCCAATGTTGAAAATTACTTACCAATTAAGACTCTAAAACTTTTTTACATATTCTTTACAATAACACCACTTTTTTATTCAACTTAATAATTCTTATTTTAACTATAAACTTCTATGTTTATTTCAAAACCTGTGAGCTTTAAGGAACTTGTGTTAAAAATTATCAATGCAATTTAAATGTGAATGAAAGATCCATTTTTGGTGCTTCATGTATGTGGATGATATTATATTTTGAGTAAGTAGTTATGAATCAGTGGAAGAAGTTACCAATTAAATGAAATAAGAATTTAAAATTTCTTTGATTGGTATACTCAAATTCTGTTTGGTGCTTTATGTGATTCATAATAAATACTACACCTTTATTTCCTAGGAAAAGTATGCATGAGATATTCTAAAAAAATTTAACATGCAAGACTCCAATCCAATGCAGACTCTGATTGCGTTTGGGAAAATAATTAGAACGTATGAGGATGCGAAATTAATATATCCCACTTATTACAGTAGGTTCATTAGAGGATTGTTATACTTGACTACAACATGAACATATATCATCTCTGCAACATGTTTAGTGAATTTATTCCAAAGTAATCCGAAGGAGGAGAATTTTTTAAGAGTTAAAAGAATCATGAGATATATTCAAGGTATTCTCAACTTTGGATTGTACATTTCCGTATGAAGAGATAATGAATTATTTTTTTTCTCTAATACTGATTGTTTTGGGTATGTAGTGGATCGAAGTTCCACAAGTGGGGTACATTATTAATTAGAGAAAAAATTAATGGGATGATCAAGAAATAAAAAAGAAAGAACATATCTTTGTATGGATGGATCAGAGTATAAAACTATGGAAGAGGCATGAAATCACCTATTTTGGTAGAATTATTAATTGATTGATATTAGTGATGAGGTGAAATAGTTGATGGTGATACACTATGAAAAAAAGAGCATGATCGATCTTATAAAAAATCTGGTTCAACAATATCTTATGAAACATATTGAGATAAGATATCACTTCATCAAAGAAAAATTTGAACAAGGTGTGATTAACATAGGAAATGATGTAAATAATTAATAAGTGGGTGACATCCTGGCTATGACTTTAGTAGCCCTGATTTTCAGGAAATATCAGTTGAACCTTTGTGTTTAGCCACGTCCCATTGCTTGAGTAGGTTACAGTTTATCACCTCTCTCCATTTGTGTTAACTGTTTAAATATGTTTGTGGACGTGATATAGATTTTTGGGGGATATATGATCTAGGGGATGTTTTTTTGCATACAAATGTCCCAATATAGGATATTGGGGTTTATTTCCAAAGGATGAGAATGATATTCAAGGAATTATAGGTTTCAAGATTGGTGGATTGGTCAGTATTGGGGCATGAAAATATCATTCTTCCACTCTGGTTTTTTACAATGATATTTTATCATGTATAATTAGAGTGATGGATTAGTTAATTAACACCCATTAGTTTTTTGATCAACAATGGTGCATTGTTGAAATTATGGGTAGATTTCAAACAAACCCAATGGAATATATTGATGGATCCAAGGTTTTTCACAGCCAGAAATGGGTTGAGTTTTTTGTTTTTTTCAATCCACTCTAGGTTTAACAAGGATTTTGTATGATAAGTTATTTTTTGTGTAGGTGGATTTAGGGTTGAATGTGGAATCATTTCCTAGTGTTTTCCAAATTTTTTGGATCTCTAAATCACAAGGAAAGAGAAAGATTCACTAAATATAGATTTCTTGGATAGAATCATAAAAAATATTGAAAAGTGATGTATTTCAAGAATTTAGGAGTTTCATGATTATGTGTAGAATCATGAAGGCATATAGTGTTGTGAAGGCTTGAATTTGTGTGAATGGGGTTTTGTAATGAATAGATGAGGCGCGATGAAAAGATGGTCATGTATGCGATTGTGAGAAGATTCAAAAATAGAGAAATTTCACTGAAGCTACTTAAGGAAATGAAGCTTCACAAAGACAAATGGATATGTTTAAAAAAAATAAATGGATAGTTTGAGGGATTTGTGAAATTGGTGTTTCCTATAAATAGGAAATCACACATTATTTGAAGCACTCTACGAATTTAGAAAAATGGTGACATGCTCTTATTTCATGAAGGTACTATGAGATTGTAATTATTAAAGAATTATGAACTATTTTAAACAAGAAGAATCATGAAAATAAGGATTAAGACCTAATTGACATGTAGGCATTTTAGAAAATAGTTTTTAGTAAAGACTAATTGTTTCATGATATTTCAGAGTTCTACAAAGGTGGTGAGTTTCCCAAAGGGTAGGTGTAGATACCCATACTTGACGTATATAGACATTACATTACTTTTGCAGAATAATTAATACATAACAAAAATAGACACACAAGGACCGTAATAGTTTAGTGTCTTTGGATACTCAGGATATCATCTTCTAATCGTGGTGAAAGATCTTCAACATCTCCCATAAAGATCTTCCATTTTTTTTCTTTTACCTAAAACATTTCTTTAAATCAAGGGGAAAAGAAAACATATAAAGGGTGAGCTCAAATTCTTAGTAAGGGTAAGAATGGAGAAAATAAAACAAATCATATACATTTGAACAAAAAACATGAACATAATGTTTGGACATCAAAATCTTGAGTAATGAAATAAAACATGGCTTTACGTAAGGCATATATCTTAAAGAAACATTAATCGTGATAATATATCATGGGAATAAAACATGTAATTGTGGAAGCCATTAATCACATGTTATGAATTGCATAGTATCCAAGGCATTGCTTCCAAGACCATCTTAGTAGACAAAGTCCCTTTCTGAATCGAGTTCACTCCTCATTCCAGTCCTGTATCACTGAACCAGATTAACTTACGGTTCTTTCCATGTCTATCTCATGAGATATAAATCTTTACCTAATTCATTGGAGGGAGATATAGGTACCACCCATCTCATAATGAAATCATTCTTAATTGTGCCACAAAATAAACATAAAACACTCATCATTACACAAAGAATAAAATGGGTGTCATAAACATCATCCCATCAACGCATAATCCATATAAAACAAATGGATATCATTTCACCATAAGAAAAATTACACCATGTAAATAATAGAGACATTATACTTGAAACATAAACATGCTAAATAATGTCATCTTATATGGAAAATAGTTTTGATAAAACAATTGAAATGAATTCTTGAGGAAAATATCCTTTCTTCTTCAAAATCATTTTCTTTTCACAAAATGCCTTGAAATTTTAAAAGAAAAATATTTTGTTGAAAATAGTCATGAAATATTGTAGAGTACGCTTCATGAAAATAATGCATTATAAAACCGTAAAAATCTGTTCATTATGTATGAGTTAAAAAAACAATCTTCTCGTACTTTTACCGGAAAAGTCAAAAAGTAGCTTGTATTGTAAAAAAAGAAAGACTCCTTACATACAATGTAGTAAAAGTAAAAAATGGGTAAAAAGGACTTTAAAAATACATGAAACCATTTTTATAAAATAGGGACATGGATGATAAATATAACCCCAGTAAATACTTACGAATAAACAATCTCAGATAAAAATGAAATTGGAAAGGTTATCCCTTACCTTATGTCCGGTATGCTTCATATGTATCCGAACTTCTTGTATAATGATTTAAATAATGTCATTAAATTATTACATAATCATATTCATTGTTATGATATCATATATGGCTCACTTATGACTTTAATTACCCGTTCTTTTGTAAATTCCATTTTAAAGCAGCGTTTTGGGTAAAATCGTTTCATTTATCATACATGTTTCAATTTTTTGTTCTTGATATTATTACTGATATCCTTATTTACTTATTTTCAGAATGTAAAACATGATTTATATATAATATATATTCATTATATAAATATATATATATGATGGATCGATAAATGGAATGAAATACACCGTTTATAGAGACGGTAGACCGTACGTACGCATGAACGCTGTTTTCATTTCCTTATTGAATTAAATGGAATTAAGTAAAAGAAATATATATGTACATAAATCTAGTATCATTATTATTTAATATATTTCATTAATATTTATTATATATATTCTTTATAATCATACTTGAATGGTTAATCATGGAAAATGAATCTCATCACGTTCGTGGAGACGGTAGTCCGTACGTACGCATGAGCGATGACATCATTCCAATAATTATTGAATTGAATCGGATTGGATGATATAATATATCAAAAGCAGTATGTTGTTATAATAACCATATATAGTTATTTTTTACACCATTATACCCATCCAAGTAAGGTGGTGGTGGAAAAACTAATTACACCACGGCGTGGAGATGATATTCTGTACGTACGCACGGAAGGTGATTTTGTTTTCCGTTGGATGGATAGAAGGTGAAATAGGGTTTTTTAATATTTATAATAACATATCAGTATATTAGTGATACCAATGTCATTACTTTATAATGAAACAAATAACGAAGAAGAAGTTGGAGAAGAAAGAAACTTGAAAGAATCGGTAGAAGAGATTACCTCTTCTTCGACGCACCTCTTTTAATCTTCCTTTTAAGGCACTAGAGTTGGTATTTGGAGATGAAAAAAACCTCCAGAATGTTTCTAAGGAAGTGTAGAAGATAAATGGGCAGGGGTTCTCTGAGATTGAAGGCTCAAAGTTGTGTAAAGTGAAGAGGGAGTAGGTTACCTTTTATAAGGGAGGATTGGGGCACCTTTGGAAAGTGTGAAAATTTTATTTTATTATAAACTTATCTTCTGTTTATAAAGGTCCAAAATTCATTAAAGATGAATATAATATGACTCATGGTCGAAATAAAATCATCCAATAAGAATTGGACATGTTTTGGAAAATATTTTAATCATTATAATCTTATTTATTTAAATCATTTATTAATGAGGTTAATACTGCATCATTATTGTGTCATAAATAATTTATTTTATTTTATGTCTAAAAATTATAAAAAAATACCATCATGTAGGAAATATTTTTAGATTTATAATTAATATTTATAGTCAAAAATATAATTTATATAATACATTATAAAAAATAATTACTAAATGATTTTTGTTAATGTCAATTTTATCTTTACATTAAATTAATTAATACAAATTTTTATTATCACTACCAAGTGGCTCAATGGGGTCCCAAAATCGACCCAAGGATGCCCATGGTCGGCCAATACTCATACTAAGACAAGTGTTAAGGTAATTTTTAATTATTATAATATTCTTTTAAGCTTGAATTACCCTATTTACCTTTAACCGTGGTAAATAAAAGTCAAAAGTTACTATTCACAAAAAACTATTTTCATCTTAATGAACCACATTTTACTTCTTGGTAACAAAAATTAATGTCGGATTTTTGAAATTAAATTCAATGAAGTGGTAAAATTTCATTTAAATGAAAGAGTCAGATTTTTTAACTACCACAAAGTGGTTTCACTATTCATCAAAAATTGAAGTTTTTCAAAAAAATAACAAAAATTTAGCCTAAGCTATATTTGATATTCCGAGTTCAAAAATGATGTCTATTTTTTCCAAATTCAAAACATAGAAGTTGCATTAATTAATTTTAAAATTAATTCCCGTTACCAAAACAAATAGCGTGTGTTTAAGAAACAATAACTTTCAAAAGATCGACACATGTTTATGTCTAATTTCAAAGTGAAATTAATTCTAATGACCAACATTGGATTAAATGGTAAAAAAATATTTTAATTACACTTTAAAAACAACTAAAAATATAATATATTCAAATAAATTATTGTGAGGAAAAAAGTTGTTTTTAATTAAAATATAATGTGTTTTTACTATTCCTTAAAATATGAAAGTTCTCAGAATAATATGAAAAATTTATCCAAATTAAATTTTTATATCCTGATTCCAAATAAGAATTGTTTTTTTCAAATTTAACTTATAAAAATGTAAAAAACTAGATTTAAATTGGTTGCGCCATCAAAAGGCAGCAAAACTGCATTTTTTGAAAAATACTTATTTTACCCAATTTTTTTGTTCTCATACCATGTTCTAGAAAATGTGTAAGATGAATAATACTGTTATAAAATTCAAAATTTAGTTAATAGTATTCATAACGGCTAGTCTATAGTAATATTATTACAATATATTGTTGTTTAGTGAAACCCGGTATTGTGTACTACACACGCTATCGAGGAAGGTCACGATCGCGTGTAATGGAAGCCAAATCAGGGATGCGTGTAGTGAAAGCTCTATTAGGTGTAGCGTACAAAACAAGACATCAATTAAATTAAAAAGAATAATTCTCATAAAATCTCATGTTGTTACATTCTACCCCTTAAAATGAATTTCTCCATCGAAATTCATTGGGGTTATAAATGGATTACTACCTAAAAGTTTCTTTCAAAGAAACCCACATTGTAAAAATGAATACTAAACCTTAATTTTAAAAAATGAAGTATTAATCATAATGGTTACCCAAATTAACTCATCACTGGGTTTTCATATAGGAGATCATAGGTGAAAATATGGATATGGAAGAGAAACCTAACTATCAAGTTCTTATGGAGAGTGGTAGAGAACATGGGTATGAAAAAGACAATAATCACAAAGCCATAAATTTGTGATGATCAAAGGTACCATCTAATTCATCAGATATAAGAGCACTAGGACAAAATTTTTAGTTTTAAAGATCATTTCCATAAAGTTGAAGAATTTTAATTAGATTAAATACTTACTTTATTTCAGTATAATCTCACCGTTGTTCGTGCCTTGAACAATTTCCAATTCATCTCTTTAAGAAATGAAGTTGAATTTGTCATTCGTGAGGAGTTAGCAGATCATGTGATAGAATGATGGGTTATTCCATATGTCTCAGAAAAAAGGGTAGCAAAAGTTATCAAATATACATATGTCCATCTATGGTGAGGTTAATCTTATATGATTCCAAAAATGGACTTATACTTCATCTATCATACCGATTAAAATAAAACTAGTTTCTACTAACCAGGTACTTCCTGTAGGCCAATGGTAGGCGATAAAGGCATGTCACACATCAGTTGTGGGTTTGATTCTCTCGACCTTGTCTGACACTATGTGTTGTCGCCCGTCCTATGGGTTGTCCTTTTTTAAAACTAAATTATTATAACATCCCATTAATAATATCGAAAAAAGTTCTAGCCTTAAGAAATACTATCTGATGTCCAACTTAATCCATTCCAACCTTAATACTTATCCAAAATACTTATGTCCAAGCTCATAGTATAAAGAAAAAAATTACTAGAAATTTCATCTACCTATCATGTGAATACCATAATTTATCACCCATATATAATAAGATATATCTTGTTTATCTCATTCCAAACATGTGAATACCTTAATATTGTATTATCTTGAAACATGAATTACCATAGAACCATAGTGGAAACATGAATGTTGTCAAAAGGTAAATCATTCCACATACCAAAATTCCAAAATTTTGATATACTCAAACCATGATATCACTTTGTCCTTATATTAGTCATAAGCTCATTATTATTATTTTCTCCTTATCCCTTCATTATGTGCATATCATGTGCTTTCCAAAATATTTGAATTAATTTTCATGGTTACCGCTACCATAAAATTATTCAAAACCACAATAGACTAATATATAAGTATTAAAATATTCCACGATACTATATAAAACATTATTTTGGAATCCATTACATAAAAACATAATCATTCCACCACATCATTACCAAATTCAACATCGCCAATAGTGATCGCATGTGAATTCCTGTTGTCCTTTGCCTTAAGAGGTTGCTCATGTCGATCATCATTAACCCTTGGATTAGGGCATTGATTAGTATAATTCCTCATTTCCTTACACTTGAAGAATTGAAGTGTTGGTGTGTCATTATCTGTAGTCTTTTCTCTATTCACATCATTAGATACCTTTTTCCAATTACTTAAACACTCAACTACACGATGACCTTATTTTCCACACTTGAAACATTTTCTAGTTCCTTTTAGACAATCTCGACCATGCTTTTTTCCACACTTTGAGCACAAAGAAACATTCATCTTCTTTTCACCATTGTTCAGAGATTTTTCCTTGAACTCCATATTTTGTTTCTTGTCAGAACCATGAGATGGATATGTTACACCAACATCCCGTTCTACCTTGATAGCACAATGAAAAATTTCTTCATAGCTACTAATTTCTCTTATAGCTAATTCCTTTCAAAGACTTGGTTTTAATCCACTAAAGAATCGACTAACTTTACTTTCAGGTTGGATGATAAAGCCAGATGCATACCTTTCAAGCATTGTAAAATTCGCTTTGTATATACCAACAGATTCATCATCCTTTTTTCTTAAGCTCAAGGAACTCCTTTTCCATATTTGTTTGAAGAATATGAGGGAAGTACTTATTGAAAAACAAGTTCTTGAACTCATCCCATTCCATGGATTCAATATCATCTTGGGGGATTGTATTCTTAATTAGAGTCCACCACTGGTCTGCTTCACCATATAAATGGTAAACAGATAAAATGAATTTTTCATGCTCTGAACATCGAAGTATTGAAAATATCTTTTCAATGGTACTAGTCCATGGTTCAGCAACAAGTGGATTAGAAGACCCACTGAAAGAAGGTGGACGTTGCCTCATGAAGAACTCAAGAGAATATTGTTCCTTTCTCTGCTCATTTGGAAGTCCAGAATGATTCATAGCTTGTGTAAGTATAACAATAATATTTTTCACTCCATCTCCCACAACATTGGTTTGTTCAGAAGGACAATCATTGAATTTTCAATTAAATTGATCAACACGGTTCCTTTGGGTTCCATCC